>CM057339.1:181092784-182415284 GCA_030015575.1 Agapanthus africanus | reverse complement strand
AACACCGGCGGGTTCTGCAGATATTGCTTGATCTCATCCAGTGCGCCTTGGCATTTTTGGTCCCAAACAAATGGGGTTCCCTTCTTCATCAGGTGGCTGTAAGGACGGCACTTTCCTGAAAGGTTGGCTATGAATCGCCGTATATACGCGAGTTTCCCTTGGAGAGACCGCAGCTGTTTGAGAGTCCTCGGCGGAGGCATTTCCATGATCGCTTTGATCTTTGACGGATCTATTTCAATACCTCGGTGTCGAACGACGAATCCCAGGAATTTGCCCGAGGAAACCCCGAACGCACATTTAAGAGGGTTCATCTTCAAGTTGTATTGCCGAAGGCGTTGAAATACAGTCTTCAGATGCTCGAGATGTTCCTCGTATGATTTGCTCTTGACCACGAGATCGTCGATATAGCATTCGACGATTTCGTGTATAAGGTCGTCGAAGATCTTCGTCATGGCCCTCTGATAAGTAGCACCGGCGTTCTTCAAACCGAAAGGCATCACTTTATAACAAAATATACCAAGCGGAGTTCTGAAGGCCGTGTGCTTCTGATCTTCAGGGTGCATTCTTATTTGATTATACCCCGATGAGCCGTCCATGAAGGAGAAAACCTCATGAGTGGATGTGTTGTCTATCATCAGTTCGGTGACTGGCACTGGGAAATCATCTTTTGGGCAGGCTTTATTGAGATCCCGGAAGTCTACGCATATGCGCACTGTCCCATTTTTCTTCATCACTGGGACAATGTTGGCGATCCATTCAGGGTATTGGACTTCTTGGACGAAGCCTGAATCTATCAGCTTTTTGACTTCGGCGTTGATGCTCATCTCAAGCTCGAGTCGCATTCTCCTCGGCGCTTGTTTGACTGGCTTGATGTCCGGGGATATCGCCAACTTGTGTACTGCAATTTCTGGATCTAGTCCCGGCATTTCGGAATAGTTCCACGCGAAGCAATCTTTGTGCTGTAGAAGCACATCCTTTAACGCAGCCACCCTTTCTTCAGATAGCAGCTCGCTGATGAATGTCGGTCGCGGGTCATTTTCCGTTCCCAACTCAATTTTCTTGAGATTATCTGCAGTGGTATGTATTCCGTCCTCCAGTTCTTTCGGAGCTGGGGGAAATTCTGAGATTACCTCATCGCTGCCGCTTTCAAAGCACCAAGGGAGATTGTTCATGTCCTCGGACCCTTCTTTCAATATTGTTATCACATGGCAGGTGCGAATTTTCTGCCAATCCCAATGCGGAGTTGGTTTTATTCTTGTGTTTTCAGGTTCGTGCTTTTGCGGCGGCGCTACCCTCCAACTATCAGACAACGCGAATTTGCCAAGCTGGTATTGGTCCTCAACCCAATTCTTAAAGGTGAAGCAATCTTCAAGCGGATGCCCTACTACTCGATGGTAAAAGCAATACTTCGGGTTGGAGACTTCGCCTGCTTGTTCAGGGTGTTTAGACTCTGGCAACGTAAGCATTTGATATTTTAAAGCGAGATCGAATATTTTCCTTGTTTTGTTCCGAGGAAAAGAGTATGCTCGAACCATTTTCTTCCCGAGGGCTAAGTCAATAACGCTCGATTCTCGGATGCGCGGCTTCTTAGATCTGCTTTGTAGTTGTCGAGCGCCTCTCTTGCCTTTCGACTTGCTTTTGTTCTCGCGTCGAACCTTTTTTGTAGCAGGTTGATAAGGAACGGCATCTTCGTTCTTTACTGCCTGTTGGAGGAGGCGCTGTGTCTTAGCTTTCTCATAGATTGCCATTTCATGATCGTGATCATCGCGGGCTTTTTGACTCGCGTCCCTTATAAGTTTGCTCATCTGGTCTTCAGATGATGGACTGGGCGGTTTTGTATCCGGAACTTTTGCTGGTTCGAGATCAGCGTCCTCCCATTGAGCGTCCGCCTCTTCATCGAAGTCATATATGGCATAACAGCTGTTTACTAGCTCCCGCTTCCTTGGCCGGATGTACCCAAGCCCTTTGGTTTCTACTTTCCCATTAGGCAGTTTGCATTGGGTCCCGGGAATGTTCCAGACCTTGTCATAGAATTTGGCTTTTCTAACGGTCTGTGCGAAGGACATCCCCTGGCGTTTTAGCAGTTTTTTCAAACCTTCGGTATAATATCGGGGAAGACGGATAGGCTGAAGCCTGTCAAGCGTGGGATCCGCTCCATGCCAAACTTCTTTTTCTACTTTGTTCTCTTCAGAACGGTAGAATAAGATCGCCTTCTCACCCCTTCGTCCGGGAGGGATATAGAATGTCTGCAATTCTTCTACGCTGTTAGTGTCGAGTGCATCCAGTTCTTTGTAATGTTCAAGCGGCACCATGGTTATCTGCAGACTTCGCTCTTCATCAGCGGAGATCTGTATCGAAGGCCGAGCAGGGAATACAGCATGAACTTCATCCTCTGAATCACTACCGAAGATTAACGAAGGGACGGATGGTCCTGGCCTGGTAGATTGGGGTGGACCTGAACAAATTATATCTTCTTCCTCGGTATCACTGCCGAAGACAGGGATGGTGGCATTAGTTTTGTTCTCTGGTTTGTGACACCTTTCCGTGTCTTCGAAGCTCGGCAAGAAATATTTGGCATCTTCATACTTGCGAACTTCGTTCACGGAAAACGGATTCAACTCTCCGGCCACAGTGTACTCGAGGCCATCCCTGGAATACTTCATGCACTGACGCTGTGTAGAAGGGATGATGTTGTACTCGTGTAGCCATGGTCGGCCGAGCAGAGCATTATAGCACGTCTTGGCATCTATAACATGGAATTTGATGTCTGTGACGAGCAACCCGAAGCGTAGCGTCAATATCACAGATCCAAGAGTCTTTGAAGATTGAGAGTCGAAACCGGAGATAGTGATCTTGTCTCGGGCAAGGTGTTGGACACTCATGCAAATCTCCTTTAACACTCGTACGTTGAGTAAATTGACGGACGATCCGTTATCGACCAAGATTTTACCTATCTTTATGTCATGGCAGTATCCTGAGACATAAAGAGGGCGATTGTGTTCACACGTCCCGAGAAGAAGGTCCTCGTCACCAAAAGCAACGTCGGCTGTGTGCACTTCTTCCAATTCGTCTTTCATCTTTTCTTCGGCCAAGAAGGCTTGGAACTGGTCCGGATCTTGTAGCGCCCTAATCAAAGAGTCTCTCGCCTCCTTTGATAGTAACAAGGCATCAAGGATGCTGAGTTGTGAGGGTAGCTTCCTCAGATGCGCTAAGACATTGTAATCCACTTTACTCCTCTTTGACGGATTTTTGGCGGTTAACTCTTCCGCGACTTGGTCATCCAAAGTGATGTCTTCAGAGACCTTCTCTTTCCCTTTATCTTTTCTATTCGAGGGTCCGAGGTTCTTTTCAGGCAGTGTCCGATTCCGCAGCTGTATATTTTCGCAAGGCTTCGGTTCTTCTTCTTTTCCCGAAGTTGACTCTTTAAAGAGAGGGGCAATCTCTAGTTCCTCATCAGAGTCGCTCCCAAATGTGGGCACTTGTGACCTGGTAGTGTTAACCATGTGACAGTTGCCGGCAGTTCTTTCAAGCACTTTGGTCGTGTTTCTTTGCTCTCGACGAACCCTGCGCTTTTCCCGTTTAAAGCGTTGTTGATTAGCGACGTATCCTTGCCACCATTTATCGAACGCTCTGCACTCTTGGGTAGAATGTGAGACCTTTTGATGATATAAGCAATAAGAGGGATGCATTTCTGCCACGCTAGTAACTTTTTCTTCTGAGAGTGGTAGCTTCATGCCCATCGATATGGCCTTAGCGAACTTCTTTTTTATCTTAAATTGACTTTTGTTAGCGGTGGAGGTATTTTGCTCCAGTGAGATCATCTCAGCTCCACCCTCAAGTCGCTGGCGTTTGGCCGTTTCGAATATCGCCGTCTCGCGTTCTTGATCAGCTTTACTTTTCAATCGAGCTTCACTAAGAAACGCGTCAATCATTCCTATTGATAATTCCGGAACCATTGACTCAGTATTTGCCCCCGGCGTTTTGGTGCCAGATGTCCCTTCATCGTTCGAGGTCGAGTGAGAGATCATATGACAGCTTGCCACATATCCGTCGGGTTCATCCGATGAAGCTTCTTCCTCATCTTCTTTTTGAAAGACGTGATCAAGAAAATCTTGGAGCGTAATGGGAGTCCGCGCCTTTTGGTTATACTCATCCAGCGCGTCGATATGCTTTTGTAAGTCCGTCCGCTCGTCGCTAGGCTTCGCAGGCTTCTTAGATTTCTTCTTCTTATTTTTCGAAGATTTTGACGGCTGGTTATGAACGCTTGAACTACCACCATCGGCCTTCGGAGTCGGACGTGGTTTCAACATCCCCTCAATAACCTGCGGCTCCAATGGGTTCTTCCACTTGACCGCTGGGCAGGTCTGCAGATCATTCAGCATTCTCTTCGTTTTGGCTGATAATACAACCTCCCAGGGAGCTTCTTCAATGACGGAGCATGTTGCTCCTGGCGTATTCGTTCCCTTGTAGGTGTGGGGTTGTGGAGGATTCACCTTCCATTTGTCGGATAGCGCAAACTTGCCTTGACGGTACTGGTTTTCGAGCCAATTTTTGAACACGTAACAGTCTTCGATTGGATGTCCTAGCACTCTATGATAAGGGCAGTAATTAGGATCGTTGACGTCACTTGGTTGTGACGGACGTTTTGGATCCGGCAGATTTATAAGCCTATTGCGCAATGCCAGCTCAAATAACCTCCTTGTTTTATCACGGGGGAAGGAGTAAGCACGTCCCATCCTGTCCTCAAGGGGTACGTACGGGCGCGTGTTATTTGGACGAGCAACCGGCTTCGAGTCGTTCGGTTGCTGTTGGGCATTAGCGACGATGATAGCTTTTCCCTTTCCTTTGTCGTTTCGAGAGTCGGGCTTTGGGAGAGGGGGTTTATGGCCCATCTGGTCCATCTGCGCCAATTTGTCGATCAAAGCCTGGAAAGAAGTCGGCTTGAAGAACATCATAAACTGCGAAATGGTTGCTTGTGGATCAAGGGTTCCAACAAACATTCCCACCGCAGGGGCTTCTTCTATACGCTGTTCACATTTAGACCATAAATTACGCCACCGTATAGCGTACTGGACCCACGTCTCGCCGGGCTTTACCCTGGCGTTAATCAGCGCCGTCATCGGAGTACGTTCGCTGGCGCTTGCAAAGCGTTGGGTGAAGAGCAGCTCCATCTCTGCGAAGGTTTTAACGGAATCGTTGGGGAGCTCGGAATACCACTCGAAAGCCGTATCTGATAAACTTCCCACAAACTGGCGCAGCAAGAGCTTGTCGTCGCCTCCAGTGTTACCACAAAGCGCCCTGAATTGGGCAACATGTTGATGGGGATTGCCGGTCCCCTTGTAGACATGAAACTTTGGAATTGTGTAACCTGGTGGGTACTTAATTTGGTCATACCAGCCCGGGTATGGCCGCCCTGTTTTTACAACGTGGCCGGCTGCCTCGGCCGCGTGGTGAACTTTTATCTGCTGGGCTATATATTCGTCCAGATCTGTTTTAGAGATTGTATCTTCTTTAGCCGTCGATAGAACGGGCTGAGGGTTTGATGTTTCTCCCCTATCATCCCCAAGGACGATCGGGGGTTCTTCAGTCGGGGATTCGGGTTGTATCATCATCCCTATCATATCCTGGAAGAGAAGGCCCATGCGCTGTATATTGGCTGCTTGTTCAGCAGCCTCTTGGTCTCTCTTTTCGAGCATTCGGCGAAGGAACTCGGCGTCGGTCTCTTCTTCTTGACGTTCATCTAAGGACGTCTCAGGATTCTCTTTTGGCCCCGTGAGCGCAGCCATGGTAGTCATCATCTCCTGGAGCTTTTGTTGCTGCTCCTGAGACTTGGTCACTGACCGGGTAAGCGGTCGGTGACCCATAGAAGTACGACTTTCTTCTTTCCCCGAAGCCATATAGACTGTATGAACTGTGATGCCCCCTGACTTGGGGCGTTTAGGTTCACCGTTCTTAGACTTTGTCAGCGTCATGGGAGCCTTTTCTGGCCTCTTCCTTTTATGGGCCTTTGAGGTTGAAGGAGCCGCTGAATTGGGCATCCTAACATTTGTTGCTCCCTGTTGTTTGGCGGGGCGATTTTTGTCTTTTTCCACTCTTGCCCTGTTCCGGTGACGGAGGTGATCTGAGTCAATCACGGAGTCTTGAACCCTCCGCCAAACTTTATAAACTCTCGCTGACAGCCGTTGAGGGGGCTGTTCCTGTTTCATCTCAGGAGCTTTTTCCATGGGTGGAGGAGACCTTTTTAACGTGGCCACCGGGGAGTTCTTTCTCACTTTCCTCAGCATTTCAAAGCTGTTTCCAGTTGGAACAGCAGCATCGACTTCCACCACTGGAGCAGGTGGAGTTAGCCCTGAGGGGGAGTTGCCCCCTGCTTTCCTTACTCTCTGCCAATGGCGACGTCGCGCGCGACGAGTCGCCGGGATTGGCTCGGAGATTGAGGTGGTTTCTTGTTGCCCTCTGTTTGAGCGTGGGGTAACTGTCGATGTCAGCCTATCGAAGACTGATGCCTTCTGACCAGCTGGAGGAGGAGTAGGAGCCGTCAATCTCGTGAAGACTGACTCTCTGATAGGAGAAGCCGCTTTAACGACTTCCAAAGCAGCGGCCGTTGCCCTCTTTGGGACAGCCATCTTATAGTTCTGACCCAGCCTGGTGAAAACGGAGGCTGTTGGTCCAGTAGCAGGCGACCCGCTGACAGGGGTCGGAGTAGCAGTGAGCCGGTCGAACACCGACTTCTTGTTCGCTTCCAGTGTGGGTATCGGTGCCGAGAAGCTTGTAGGTGGGACCATGGTCCCGAAGAACAAGCCGGCGGTGGCCTGAGTCAACTGGCCTACCGGCAGTGTCAGGAAGGAAGCCGCCTGGGGCCCATATGCTACACCTCCAGGTGAGGTGGAGCGTCCGTTGCAGTTGCACTTCGAGCAGTTGGTGCAGTTGGTGGCCATTGAATATTTGAGTTCTGCACCAAACAAAAGACCAAATCTTAGCAACTTGAAATCCGAAGGCAATCATTTAACAAACCGCGATTGGTTCGCGAAGACGATACACGAAGTGTGGAGTGGAAAGAGGAAGAGATCCCACCGGGCGTGCCAGAATCTGTTCCCCTCCGAACGGCGGCCGGGACGTTAGGACGTCCGGCGCCTGGGGTTCGGGGCAGATGCTATTTGGTTTTATCCGTCTATCTCTCCGAAGATGCCAAGTTGATTTATGGCACCGTGTATCGGAGGTTTAGACGGATGCGGCCGATGTAGCAGACTTTGTCAGATTCCCCCTCAGGGTGAGGGGTTTTTTGATTGTGGGGACGCTCTTCCCTGCAGGCGCAAGCCCCTGCAGTTAATTACGCTACCGCATCGCGGTAGCAACTTTCTCCTTCTCCAGAATTTCACTTCGTGTCGTGTGTGTTTGTTTTGTTTGTGATTGCCCGTGGATTGTATACGGAGACTGAGTGATGTCGTCACCCGTAGGACGTGGATTAGTCCAAATCCGTATTTACTTAGATTTGGGTTTGGTGTTTTTAGTTTAAGGATGCATTAGTCGCGTTGCGTCTAAGATCGACTTAAACATTTGTTAAGGATACGTTAGTCCTGTTTTAGACTAAGATCAACTTAACATCATGATTGATTTAATTATCCGGCCGTCGGGACCCGTCACCTCTCTGACGTCGTTGAGGGATTACAACGACAGGCGTCTGAGGGGTTCAGAGATGTACCCTTGAACCAAAGTTAATTTGGAGTTTTATCGTTTATTTGAATGTCTAAGGACACGTTAACCGTATTTGGGGTTAAGATCAACTTAGACGGGACCGTTTAGATCCAACAAAGGAGCGTTTGGGCCCTATTGTGCCAGTTTAGGGACGTGGCGGTCCAATATTAGTTTAGGGACGTTTCGGTCCAATATTAGTTTAGGGACGTTTCGGTCCAATATTAGTTTAGGGACGTTTCGGTCCAATGTTAGTTTATGGACATTTCGGTCCGATATTAGTTTAGGGACGTTTCGGTCCGATGTTAGTTTATGGACATTTCGGTCCATCATTAGTTTAAGGACGTTTCGGTCCAATATTAGTTTAGGGACGTTTCGGTCCGATGTTAGTTTATGGACATTTCGGTCCAATATTCACGTATGTGGTCGTCGGGACCCGTCACCTCTCCGACGTCGTTGAAGGATTACAACGATAGGTGTCGGAGGAGTTCAAAGATGTACCCTCGAACCAGATATAGATTGATTTCAGAGAGCAATCTTTGCTCAACCGATTTAATTTAAGGACTTACGGCCAAAATTGGGCTAAGTCCAGTTGAAAACGTTCAACATCCTTATTTATTTTTGGTCTATTAGACCTGTGCTAGGGCTTTGCCCCCACTTAAATAATGCATTGCATTACTTCAGGCCATTTATGCCTATTTCGACAGGGCTCTGCCCTTTGCAGATCATTTGTTTTGGTCCATTGGACCTTTCAATTAGGCTCTGCCCTTTCAAACAATGCACAGCATTTTATTTATTAGGCCTGTTAAGCCTTTTGATTGGGCCTGGCCCTTCATGAAGTGAAATACATTGCATTTGTCAGACGCTTCGCGTCTATCACTGAGCGCAAGCGCTTGTGGTGAAGACACGTGTCATGCTCTGGCGAGCGCAAGCGCACTAGCGCAGCGCGTTGCGCTGTTGCGCGGCGCAATTGCGCTGCTGACACGTGGCGCGCTCTCAGCGAGTTGCGCTATTTCCAGAGAGCAAAGCTCTATCTTAAGAGCGCTTAGCGCAAATGGTTTTATGGCCGACACGTGGCGCTCTCTCAGCGAGTTGCGCTAGTTCCAGAGAGCAAAGCTCTATCTTAAGAGCGCTTAGCGCAAATGGTTTTATAGCCGACACGTGGCGCTCTCTTAAGAGCGCAACGGCGCAAATTGGAAGTGCAAAGCACTAAGAATCTTTTAGATTCAAGAAGGGAAGTGCAAAGTACTGTTTAATTTCTTCGTCTAAGTTGGATCAAAGAAAAATAAATTTTTCTTTATTCGAAGAACCAGAGGTTCTTAAAAGTGCAAAGCACTATTCATTTATTATTTTATTATTTTTGTTGTTTTTACAGAACCGAAGGTTCACAAGAAGTGCAAAGCACTTTTTTTTTATAAAGATCCTTGATCTTATTTTTAGATCGATGATCTATTAGAAGGCCCCCTTTTTTCTACCTCATGAAGGTTCTTTACCTTTTTCTTCTCGGAGTTTTCTCTGTTTTAGGGTTCTTGATTTTTCGAGAAAATTCTTCATGCCTTTTGAATGAGGTCTGGGGTCCTATTTATAGTGCCCCATAAATTTGTTGAATTTGTTAACGGGATCTTTCTTGAATGATTTTCGGGTGTTTTCCCACCGTTGGATCTTTGATCCAGAGGCCGAAGAAAATCTTCTAGTTCTGGAAAGAACAGAAAAGATTTCATGAAATCTTAATTCAGTTGGGCGCGGATATCTCAGCGCATGACACGTGTCGCGCAGCGCAGAGCGCAGCGCAACTGCGCTAGCGCATCTGTGCTGACACGTGTCGTGCAGCGCAGAGCGCCGCGCAACCAGAGCGCAGCGCGACTGCGTTAGCGCATCTGCGCTGACACGTGTCACTTAGCGCAGAGCGCAATGCAGCTGAAGCGTTGCTTCCTTTAAACAGAGCTTTGCTCTGATTGGGCGCGCCTTCTTGGGCGCTGCGCGCGGGATTTGAAGCTCTGCTTCAAAGATTTGAATTTTGAATTCAAACAGAGCTTTGCTCTGATTGGGCGAAACACCCACTGCCTCGCCTGCACGCCTCACCGGAGCTCCGACCCCGTCGTGAGATCCGATCAGGCAAGTTCATCTTGCTACATGCTATACTACACATTTTTGCATCCTTATGAATAAAAATATTATACGTTGTTTAGTCATGCAACCCATATTACCATTTTACCGTTTCATGACACTCGTTCATATCCGTACTGTATATTACATATTTAATTGCATGCCTGAACCTGATTGCTTCATATTACTGCTAGATTCATATACCATACTTACTACAGTTGATTATGATTACCCATTTGTTACCTGTGCACTACCTGACCTGACCTGATACCCTATTTGACATGACTTGATACATGTGCACCACCTGACATGACATGATATATTACTACTTGACTTGATACTTGATTATGTTACTAATGCCGACAACCTTGACATGTTGCCCCTACGGACATTTCCTGTTGTCTATTCAGACAAACCTGTACCTGCTTGATCCTGTGTTGGCATTAGCTCCAGATTTATCAATACCCGACTTGAACACATAACTTTGGGGGTATGGGGAAATCAAAAGTGTAACCGAAGTGTAGTTTAAAAGGGTATTACTTGATCCGTGGTCCCGGGGGATAACGGGACAGAATCATTCGTGATTCTTACTTGATCCGTGGTCCCGGGGGATAACGGGACAGAGTCAGTCATGACTCCCACTACCTGATCCGTGGTCCTGGGGGATAACGGGACATATTCTTTTGGGTTACATGGAGGAGTACACTAATTGATTTCAATAACTTTAGAGTAGATAACCCTATAGCACAGTTTAGACTGCTCACCGCACTTCACCTGTTTATATCTTGTTCACTGATCTATATTCATGTTACTGTTTACTTGTTATCGATGACTTGTTACTGTTCATACTTCATGCCTGCATATTTCATTTGCTTAGAATTATTGATATTATGATGCACTGACGTCTGGGTTTTGCATGGCCCAGATCCCTTATCTTTATCGCAGGCTGATCAGGAATACTTCAGCCGACAGGCCGAACAGTGAGGATCTTGTTAGTTTAGTTTAGTTTTATTTCCGCACTTTCTTTTCTTGATGTGAGCCTGTGTTGGGACGTATATTCCAGTTTATTATTGTACTTGGATATTTTGCTTCCGCATTTATTTCATGACTCTTTCATTCTGGCTTATGGACATGTATTAGATAGTTTATTACTCTTCTTGATATTTCTAGACAGCCGTAATGTGACTGTGGAGGGATACTTCCTAACCACATGTAGCATGGTTGGCTCTGTCACGTGCCGATCTTAGCGCACTCTGGGAAGCGGGGCGTGACAGGGTTTGTTTGGTATCAGAGCCATAGGTTTTAGGTTTATCGGGTTTGATTCTTTTGTAATTGGGTATTGGACCCAATACACAAATCAGAGAACCCGTAATTAGGAACATGTCCTGCCACATTTATATTCTTGAATCTATAACTATCATGTTTCTTGAATCCTGTTTACCGTGCTAATCCCCTTCCGTATTGTGGCATCAGAACCATGGCTGATGAAGATTTGCGAACGTACCAGAGACGTGTTGATAACGCCGCACTGCTTGGAGTGATTCATGGAATGCTCGAGAACCAGAAGCGGCAAACCGAGCTGAATCAGCGGCAAGCCGAACCTTTTCAGGAGGGTCTGCGGACAGTACAGCAGTCCGTAGACGCAGTTGCAGCCAAACCAGCACAGCGTGTAGGTACCGTGGCAGATTTCAGGAGACTTGGTCCGTCCACCTTCACTGGTCTGGAGGAGCCATTGCCAGCGGAGCAGTGGCTGGTTGATACGGAGAATTTGCTCGTTGCGGCACAGATTCCAGAGGATAAGAGAGTGGATGTCATACGTATCCAATTGGTAGACTATGCCCGTGAATGGTGGCTTGTGGAAGAGACCCGTTTTCCTAAGCCGATCAGTTGGGCAGTTTTTTCGAAGAGTTTCTTGGAGAAGTTCTTCCCGCAGACTGCACGGGAGGAAATGGAAGAAAAGTTTATCAGTTTGAAGCAGAACGGCGTACCCGTGGATGTACATGCGGCTGAGTGGACACGGCTCAGTAGATTCGCTGGACCTTTAGTTGCCAATGATGCTGATAGGGCACGAAGGTTCATGCGTAGTTTGGACATGGAAATTCAGAGGCACATCATATCTCTGGGATTGACCACTTTCTCTCAAGTTCTTAAAGCAGCCCGAGAGCAGCAGAGCTTGTCAATGAAGACTAGAGGTACGCAGCAGCAGGCAGTTGTGGTGTGGAAGCCGGTATTTACGCCAAACCGAGCGCCTATACACAGAGGTATACCAGTAAACCGACGTGGAGTAGTACCGATGAAGAAGCCCATCGTACACGAGCAGAAAGGAAGGATGTTTTGTGAGTTCTGTCATCTCCCTGGGCACCTGCAGAAGGATTGTCGAAGGAAGCTTGGACTCTGTTTGGTTTGCGGGTCAGGTAATCATACTCTCAATGCTTGCCCATCGAAGCTTCGGTTGAGAGAAGATGCCCAGAGGCCACCGCAGAAGCCGATTCAGGGACAGAAACAAATAACTCAGGGACCCAATCAAGCTCGAGCCTTCACCCTGACGGCTGATGAGGCCAAGGCTTCAGAGGAAGTCGTTTCAGGTATCATACTTGTCCACGACTTTCCCGCATTGGTATTATTCGATTCTGGTGCATCCCATTGTTTTATGTCGTCCAAGTTTATTACCGCACACTCGATTTCTTGCATGACCCTATCTTGTTGTTGGGACATACACACTGGGAACGGGAAAATCATATCTAGTAGTGAGTGTAAGAATTGTTCAGTTATTATCTGTGGACGAGAGTTATTCGCGGATTTCTTAGTGATCGATACTGGCAGCTACGATGTTGTCTTGGGAATGGACTTTCTCGGCACTTTTCACGCTCACATTGATTGTAGAGCAAAGAAAGTGATTTTCCAGATTCCCGGACACCCGGAGTTTGTTTTTGCCGGAGGTAGCAGTTCTGTCGGGCTAGTCGAGTTTAGGGCTCGGCCGACAAGCGTCGTTCTTTCGTCAATGGAAGTCGATAAGGAGGAAGCGCCAGCTGTAGTCCGAGAGTTCATGGACGTGTTTGAGGACATCTCGGGCTTACCGCCAAAACGAGATGTGGAGTTCGCGATCGATCTTGTTCCTGGTGCAGCGCCAATCTCAAAAGCGTACTATCCGATGGCACCAGTGGAATTGGAAGAAGTAAAGAAGCAGGTTACCGAATTGCTAGAGAAGGGTTGGATTCGCAGCAGCAATTCACCCTGGGGAGCTCCAGTTCTTCTAGTCAAGAAGAAAGATGGCACAAGGAGAATGTGCATCGATTATCGAGAATTAAACCGGGTGACTATTAAGAACAAGTACCCGATCCCTCGCATCGGCGAATTATTTGAGCAACTCAGTGGCGCAAGGGTATTCTCGAAGCTGGATTTGCGATCTGGATATCATCAAGTTCGAGTTAAATCAGAAGATATTTGCAAGACTGCGTTCCGAACTCCTTATGGGCATTACGAGTATTTAGTGATGCCATTCGAAGTCACGAACGCACCGGCGATATTTATGGACTTGATGAACCGAATCTTTTCACCATTCTTAGACCGGTTTATAGTAGTGTTTATCGATGATATTCTGGTTTATTCAAGAAGCTTAGAAGAGCATGCAGAATACTTAAAGACCACACTGCAAACATTGAGGCAAGAAAGATTGTATGCGAAGATGAGCAAGTGCGAATTTTGGCTCGAAGAAGTGAAGTTTTTAGGGCACGTCGTATCCGGAGTTGGAATCGCTGTTGATCCTGAAAAGATTGCAGCAGTTCAAGATTGGCCGATTCCGAAGAACGTAACAGAGATTGGAAGTTTTCTTGGACTTGCCGGATATTACAGAAGGTTCGTGGAGAATTTTGCTCGTTTAGCTGAGCCTTTGACCAAGCTTACGCGAAAAGAGATACCGTTCGTATGGACGGATAGATGTGCGTCAGCTTTTAAGGCGTTGAAGCAAAGGTTGATAACCGCACCTATTTTGTCCGTACCCGACGGTTCCGGAGGATTGGTGATTCACAGCGACGCGTCTGGGAAAGGTTTGGGATGTGTTTTGATGCAGCACGGGAAAGTTATAGCCTACGCATCGAGACAGTTGAAGACTCATGAGAAGAATTACCCAACTCACGATTTGGAGCTGGAAGCAGTGATTTTCGCCTTAAAAATTTGGCGACACTACTTATTGGGCGAAAAAGTCGAAGTATTCACCGATCACAAAAGCCTAAAGTATGTGTTCACGCAGAAAGAGCTCAACATGAGGCAGCGTAGATGGTTAGAACTGATGGCTGACTATGATCTCGATCTCAAGTACCATCCGGGAAAAGTAAATGTAGTTCCGGATGCGCTTAGTCGGTTGCCAGCAATACGAATGTTGACAGCACAGAAAGAGCTTATCGATGATTTTCAGAGATTCGAGTTGGAGATCCTGCTACCGCATTCTTCGGGACAGTTAATGCAGCTACAAGTACAGTCGTCGTTGATCGATAATATTAAAGCAGCACAGTCGCACGATCCAAGATTTCAGAAGTTTCGAGAACAGGTTGAAGAGGGACTTCGAACGGACTTGTTGATTCATGAAGATGGTTCGTTGCGATATGGTAGCCGTTTGTGTGTGCCGAAAGGAGACATTCGCGAAGAAGTTATGAAGGAGGCACACAGTTCCGCATATTCCGTACATCCAGGAGGCATGAAGATGTACCGTGATCTACGACAAAATTTCTGGTGGGAAGGCATGAAAAGGGAGATCGCCCGCTTTGTAGCAAAGTGCTTGGTGTGTCAGCAAGTTAAGGCTGAACATCAAAGGGTGGCTGGTTTATTGCAACCACTTCCGATTCCTCAATGGAAGTGGGAACATATAACCATGGATTTCGTGACAGCTTTACCGCGGAGTCCTAAGGGAAATAATGTAGTTTGGGTGATCGTTGATCGATTGACCAAGGCGGCTCATTTCTTACCGTTTCGAGTTGGTCAGTCGACGGAAGCTTTAGCAGAACGGTACATACAGGAGATTGTGAGATTGCATGGAGTGCCTGTGAGCATCATTTCCGATCGTGATACCCGATTCTTATCACACTTCTGGAGGAGTTTACAAGAAAGTTTGGGGACGCGATTGAAGTTTAGCACTGCTTATCATCCCCAGACAGATGGCCAGTCGGAGAGAACAATCCAAACTCTTGAAAACATGTTGAGAGCTTGCATGCTAGATTTTAAGGGTTCATGGGAGGATCATTTACACTTGGTGGAGTTTTCGTATAATAACAGCTTTCAGGCGACTATTCAGATGGCTCCATTCGAAGCGCTATATGGTCGCAAGTGTCGCTCACCCGTCTGTTGGGACGATGTTGGAGAACGAAGATTGTTGGGACCGGATCTTATCGTTCAAACAGTAGAGAAGGTTAATATTATCCAGAACCACATGAAGGCAGCACAAGATCGGCAGAAAAGTTGGGCCGATACAGCAAGAAGACCTTTAGAGTTCGTAGTTGGTGATTTGGTATTCTTGAAGATATCACCGACCAGAGGAGTAATTCGTTTTGGGAGTCGAGGCAAGCTTAGTCCTCGATTCGTGGGGCCTTTCGATATCATCGAGCGCGTTGGAGAAGTAGCGTACCGATTGGCTTTACCACCATCTTTGGCGAGTGTTCATGATGTGTTTCATGTATCTCAACTCCGTAAGTATGTTCGAGATGAAACACACGTGCTAGATCATTCGGAGCTGACAGTAAGGGAGGACTTGACCTATGAAGAACGACCAATGTCGATTGTTGATCGAAGAGAAAAGGTTCTTAAGAACAAAGTTATCCCTCTCATACTTGTTTCATGGGGGAATCGCTCGCACGGAGAACTGACTTGGGAACGAGAAGACGAGATTCGACAGAAGTTTCCACACCTATTCTTGTAGGTTCTTGATTGTTTATATTTTCTTGTCTTGGGAATTTCGAGGACGAAATTCTTTTGTAGTTGGGTATAATGTAACACCCTAGTTCATATATACCAATTCCAGTGCACGTGTTTCTTTATTTATGGTATTTTTCCTGATATATTGGGTTTTGGGTGCAAATATTATTTATGACATCTATATTAGTATCCGACCCGAACCGCTTACTTGAAACTTGTTTGATTCATATTTATGATTTATCCTGACTGGTTACACATTCATAAATACTGCATACTGACATTTTATCTGACATGCGCATTTTACAATATAACATTTTTAAGTCACGTAAAATATTTTAAAATACATTGCATGGCCTGCATGATACCCCTAACCCCGTGGTAGTATCATCGTATCTTGTTCTCGTCTCGTTCAGTGAAACGGACGTGTTTGGATGGCTACGCGCATGTACGTGCAACAAATCTTGGGGGTATGCATTTTAGTTACCCGAGCATTCATTGTGAAATTTGGACGTCGCATATATTTTTCATATTTTAAATCTGAATTTTTAGACCCGACCCGGGCGTGTTTTGGAGTAAGTTTGTATTTCTCAAAATCTCAAAACGGGCTAATATTATATTATATTCTTTAATTCCATTCTAAATATACGTTTCTTTTTAAGAAATCTTTCTGTTCTTGTTAAAACAAGAAGATTTTTTCCTGTAAAACAGAAACCCTTGGATCAAAGATCCAACGGTGGGGAAAATTCCCCAAATCACTCAGAGAAAGATCTCTTTAACAAATTTAACTAATTTATGGGCACTATAAAAAGGACCCTAGACCTCAATTCAAAGGCATCAACATTGTGAGAAATCAAGAACTTCAAACAGAGAGAACTCTGAAGAAATTTCAAGAAGAAAGGTAAAAACCTTTAAGATAGAAGTATTTCTTCTAATAGATCATTGATCTAAGAACAAGATCAATGATCTCCAATAAAAAAACAAACAAATAATAATAGTGCTTTGCACTTATGAACCATTGGTTCTCTGAGATCAAGAAGAAACAAGAAATACTTGTTTTCTTTGATCTAAATTAGATCAAGAAATCAAACAGTGCTTTGCACTTTTCATGAACCATTGGTTCTGCAATCTAAAAGATTCTCAAATTAATAGTGCCTTGCACTTGTAAAACTGCACTGTTGCGCTCCTGGGTTGGCGCAAGCCACCAGAGAGCGCCACGTGTCAGCATCTGACTCACTTGCGCTGTGCGCTTTTAAGATAGAGTTTTGCTCTCTGAAACTGGCGCAACCTACCAGAGCGCGCCACGTGTCAGCAGCGCAAGCGCAGCGCATTAGCGCAGCGCACTGTGCTTGCGTGACACATGTCAATACCACAAGCGCTTGCTCTCTCTGATTGGCGCAAAGCGCCTGACAAATGCAATGCATTTATTTTGCTAAAGGGACAGGCCCAAATCAAAAAGACCTAGTAGGCTAAAATAAATTGCAAAGCAATAAACGGGCAGAGCCCAGGTAAAATTGATGCTTTGCATCTTTTATAAAAGGGCAGAGCCCAAGTAAAATTGATGCTCTGCATCATTTATAAATAAGCAGAGCCCTAAACAAATTGATGCTCTGCATTCTTTATGGGCAGAGCCCAACCAAAAATAGAAAATAATGCAATGCATTATTTAAATATGGGTAAAGCTCTAGCACAGGTCTAATAGACCAAAAACAAATAAAAGCGTTGAATATTTTTCAACTGGACTTAGCCCAATCATGGCCGTAATTCCTCAAATTAAATTGACTGAGTAAAATTGCTCTCCTAAATCAATTTACCTCCGGTTCGAGGGTACATCTATGAACTCCTCTGACACCTATCGTTGTAATCCTTCAACGACGTTAGAGAGGTGACGGGTCCCGACAACCACACATCGATACGGACTGTGGGGTCCTTAAACTCGTGGACCGAAACGTCCTTAAACTAATGTCGGACCAAAACGTCCTTAAACTAATGTTGGACCGAAACATCCTTAGACTAATATTCGTCCCAAAATGGGATTGATGGAACGAAACGACCTTAAACTAATGTTGGAACGAAACGTTCTTAAACTAATAATGGACCACCACGTCCCTAAACTGGAACATGGAACACCACGTCCCTAAACTGGAACAATAGAGCCTCTAAATGCTCTTTTGCCGGATCTAAACGGTCCCGTTTAAGTTGATCTTAGCCCCAAACACGACTAACGTATCCTTAAACGTTCAAATATACTATAAAACTCCAAATCGACTTTGGTTCAAGGGTACATCTCCGAACTCCTCTGACACCTATCGTTGTAATCCTTCAACGACGTCAGAGAGGCGACGAGTCCCGTCGGCCATATATTAAATGGATCACCACGTTAAGTTGATCTTAGTCTCAAAACAGGACTAACGTATCCTTAACGAATGTTTAAGTTGATCTTAGCCTCAATACGACTAATGTATCCTTAAACTAAAAACACCAAGCCCAAATCTAAGTAAATACAGATTTGGACTAATCCACGTCCTACGGGCGACGGCATTACTCAGTCTCCGTATACAATCCACGGGCAACCACAAACAAAACAAACACACACGACATGAAGTGAAATTCTGGAGAAGGAGAAAGTGGCTGCCGCGATGCGGTAGCGTAATTAACTGCAGGGGCTTGCGCCTGCAGGGAAGAGCGTCCCCACATTCAAAAACCTCTCTAGCGAGGGGGAATCTGACGAAGTCTGCTATATCGGTCGCATCCGTCTAAACCTCCGATACACGGTGCCATAAATCAACTTGGCATCTTCGGAGAGGTAGACGGATAAAACCATATAGCATCTGCCCCGAATCTCAGGCCAGACGTCATCACGTCGTCGCCGTCTTTCGGAGGGGAACAGATTCTGGCACGCCCGGTGGGACCTTTTCCTCTTTCCACTCCATACTTCGTGTGTCGTCTTCGCGAATGAATCGCGGTTTATTAATGGTCGCCTTTGGATTTCAAGTTACTAAGATTTTGTCTTTTGCCTGGCGCAGAACTCAAGCATCAATAGCCTCTAACTGCTCCAACTGCTCGAAGTGCCACTGCAACAGACGCTCCACCTCACCTGGAGGTATAGCATATGGGCCCCAAGCGGCCTCCTTCCTCGCTCTGCCGGTAGAACAGGTGACCCAGGCCACCACCGGCCTGTTTTTCGGGACCATAATCCCACCTGCAAGCTTCTCTATGCCAATACCTGCACCAGAAGCGAACAAGAAGTCGGTCTTCGACCGGCTCACTGCTACGACGACCCCTGTCAATAGGCCGTCCACTACCAAACCAACAGCCTCCGTCTTCGCTAGGCTGGATCGGAACTCTGAGGGGCTCGCTAGGAAGCCCATGAACTCTAAAATGGCTGTCCCAAGCAAGGCAACAACCGCTGCTCCGGAAGTTGTTAAGGCGGCTTCTCCCATCAAAGAGTCAGTCTTTTCAAGGCTGGCTATTCCTGCTCCTGCCCCTACACGAGGATCTGTCTTTGACAGATTGGATATGACCCCTCAAAGAACAACCTCGGTCTTTAAGAGATTAACACCAGCACGCCTCATTCAGACTGGGGGCAAAAAGAAGCTGTCTCTATCTCCGAGTCAGTCCCAATGGCTCGTTAGGCTCCACGTCGCCATTGGCGACGAGTGAGGAAGGTAGGGGCAACTCCCCCTCAGGGCTAACTCCACCTGCTTCAGTGGTGGAAGTCAACGCTGCCGTTCCAACTGGGAACAGCTTTGAACTGCTGAGGAGGGTACGTAAGAACTCTCCAACCGCTATACTAAAAAGATCTCCTCCACCTGCGGAGAGAATTCCGGAAATAAAGCAGGAACAACCCCCTCAACGGCTTCCCTCAAAAATTTATAAAGTTTGGTGGAGAGTTCAAGACTCCATAATTGACCCAGATCACTCTCGTCAACAAAAAAGGCAACGGTGCAAGAAGGAAAAGACCGTCCTATTAAACAGCATAGGACAACAATCGCTAGGGTGCCCATTTCAACGGCCCCCTCCACTTCAACGACCCACAAAAGAAAGAGGCCGGAGAAAATCCCCGCGCCCTAATTTGTCCAAAAATTTGTATTTAACCATAATCAGAAACTGCATCGCTTTGCAGCTAGCCGGTGAGTACGGGTCGATCCACAGAGATGTGTAATTTCCTTAATGTGTTTTTATGAGTTGATTCAAAATGTTGTTTTGGTTGGTTTATTAAATCTAAAACCTAGATCTATCAATAAACTAAATTAATCTAATTTAAAGTCTTGCTAGGGTAAGGCTTAGGGGAAGTTTGGAGATTAAAGCTTTCCTCACCGCTTTCAATGCCTTATTTTAGATCTATTAGATGTTATAGTAATTATCAATAAAGTGGATAAGAATCTCTTGGGAAGATGTTTCTTCCTCTAGCTTCTTGTCCTTCCTTTATCGATAATTACCCTAACCTCCATGGAAAACACGCGCAACCAGCCCTTTATACTACGGTTCACCATTACCTCGAGGGGTAGGGTGTCGTAGGGAGCGGTTGTGCGTGCATGCATGGAGTTCTAATTCCTAGGTGTGAATGGCATGAAAGGGGTGAGAGATCTCATCTCTCAAACCTTTCCCTAAGGCTATGTTGGAGATAGTGCCCTCATAGTCAATTATTGGATCGCAGGTACGTGATTGCAATGATTGCGGAGGACCTATCCCGGTAGCACAGTCTTACTCGAAATGATTGTATGCTATCTGGTTTGCCTCTATCAGTCGTGTACATGTTCAGGTGACTGATTGCATGTTACACTTTGATAGAGCCCTTAGGATCTTGCTTTATTACCAACAGTATGATGGCGATCATATACGTGAGAGTTGGGTAGTTTATATGCATATCCTTAATTGTGGTCCCTAGTCGTGGGAGTTTCGAGACAGGGCATCGATACTCCGGAGTAGACTAGTGTGTACAGTCGAGACCCCGACGAGGGACGGTGGTCGGTCTCACAAGCCACTGGTGTCAGTTGGATCACCTAAGATGTATACAGGTGCTCATTGGGTTATGAGTACACCGGACAGGACTCGCCGGGAATCTGCTAGTTAGTATTATATCTACCGTCAGATAGCAGTTCCCTGGTGACATGTGTACAGGTTAGTTCATCGACCTGAGGTCGTCATTTGTCTCGTGTGAGTTCCCACTGTGCTTTGATTTCTACCCTACCACGGCTCAAAGGAGTCGTGCAAACAGGTAGTTTTTGGGTACAGTCCCGAGCCATATGGAGGCACGTGAGCGGATCGGCAGGGGATTCGTCTCTCCCGGTATTGGGGGCGAGGTCGTGCTGTGTCTAGAAGAGCCATTACACAAATCCATGGCCATGGTAGGAGATTTACTGGTAGGTACTCCAGTAGTATCTCAGGGTGTATTGGGCTTCACTCCGACATGACTTATACTGCTATTGGGGGTCTGACGTTACTAGCCCCCTAGGCGGATATGCGATACTCATTGACGAACGGACCGGACTGTATATACATTGTCACTGTTAGGCTCAGTAGGGTTTTCTGGATGAGTGCGCTCATCGGCATCCTTTGAGGTCAGTCCATGGGCAGCCGTTACGTATTGCTAGTGCCGCTGACGGTTTGTGGTTAAACCCACTGCCAGGGTGCTGACGAGTCATTAGAGTCCCCCACAGACAGTTTCCCAAGTTCGGGCGAAACGTTGTAGAGGCCGTATGGTTTTATGGCAGGGTTCGGAAAATGCACGTGCGTTTACGCACGTGTTATTTTTCGGGCAGATGATACTGGTCGGCTTTGGTTTAAGCCGGATCCGAGTATTATATTGAGTAGGTATAATATCTTTGTCTCAGTTGCATTTGTATTCGGTCGTAATATAAATGCGGGTATATTTATACAGTTTCGGGGTTATCCTGAAATTCGTTTCAGGATCACTTTTGGAAGTTGCCAGTTTCCAGTTTTCTATCAGCCGTCTTTTAACATTCGGTTAAAGACGGATTTATCTTTTCTTCTGATATGAGTGAGTCATCATTCTAGAAGCTTCTAGAAGTGATGATGAGGCTAATAGGTGTTATGTTTTCAATGGTTGCAATTAAAGCATGATGAGGTGTATTTGTGAGTCATGCTTTAGGTTTAATGATTCTTGTTTTGGTTAAGATATTTCTTCTTGATCTTTTAAGTGAGAAGCTTTCCTATGGTCACCCCCTCTCCTACGGTCACCTCCCTCATTCTATAAAGAGGCCGGCCCCTCTCTCTCTCTTATGGTTGTTGATTTCATTTGTAGAAAAAGATTATGATAGTTTGGGGTGTATGGAATTTACAGCTCATTTCATTCCATCACCCGATTTCCACGGCAACTTCATTAACCGATCGTCCACGGATTTGGACGAAGTGAGACAAAGTCATCTACTCATTCTCTACATCAATCTTGGTCGTCTCTTTTAGCAAACTTGACGATCGAGTTGCCTCGAGTCAGAGGCGGGAGCCCGTTTAAAGAACCGATCATGTGGTGCCACCTCGACGAGGAGATCGGAGATCGACGAGATCGGAGCAGCCGCAACGGAGCGTGGGATGATGGTTGAAGAACGAAGGACCCGGATCGTTCGGTATAACTTTCCTACACTCTTTACAGTTTGTTAGTTTAGCAATAATGGCAGATCCGGGTTAAAGTATACGATAGCGCCAGTTTAAAAGTTTTGTTCCGCATTTTGGCGTCTGTAGACTGCCGGGGCGCTAGCGTAGACTTACAGGCTAACCCTAACAAGCGAGGAGATTACTCGCTCATTAGGGGATTAATAAACATTCTAATTAAAAGAGAATTAAAACAAAACTGTGAAAAATAACTTACTAATTGTATTGATGGCTCCCTCCAAGCAAGAATACAGAACATATCTGAATTTGTTTATTGAAAAGAGGCATAAGTTTTTACAGATCTGTGATTACAATTTATAGGAAAATATGAAAACTAGGGTTACAGACTCTCGCACATGTGCAATTACAGATTTGCCCACGGAAAATCCAAACCCCCGCACCGACGCACCGACACGAGGAAACTGCACCGACGCACCGACTATACGGCCGCGGAACCGCGGCGCCAGCCTAGGTTTGGCCGCGGTTCCGCGACCAAAATGTGGAGTTAGGTTGTCAAATTTCTGGGGTTGGTTCAGGGCTTCTTGGGCTTCCTATTTTTCCACTTCTTTTCTCTATTTGGCTTCTGATTCTTCTCCAGACGTTTCAGTGAAAACTTGCAGCGATCTTTTAACTGTTTATCTTGACATTTTGGACCTTGCACTGTTCTTCATCTCGGCTTGACTAGGATCTGTTTACTTGCTGGTCAAAAGTCCCTTTTCTGTATCAACTTTCGTCTTATTCACTGTATTCGCATCCAAGAGCTTGTATCCTGTAACATGCAACAAACGTACGTCAAGAGTACCTGTTTATTTATAAAACGGATAAGAATAGGGGGATGAATAATGCAATATTATGATCTGAACACGCCCGCAGCAAATGCCAAAGGTGGTGGACCTAAACGCCCTAAGTCCGGGGGCATAATAGTTCGTACAGTGTACATGGAGTCAGGAAAGGAGGACAGTCGTGCATCCACAGGTCATAGACCGTGTTCCCCTCCGGACGGCGGCCTGGACTTTCGCGTCCGTGCCTGAGGTTCGGGGCAGATGCTATTTGGTTTTATCCGTCTATCTCTCCGAAGATGCCAAGTTGATTTATGGCACCGTGTATCGGAGGTTTAGACGGATGCGGCCGATGTAGCAGACTTCGTCAGATTCCCCCTCAGGGTGAGGGTTTTTTGATTGTGGGGACGCTCTTCCCTGCAGGCGTAAGCCCCTGCAGTTAATTACGCTACCGCATCGCGGTAACAACTTTCTCCTTCTCCAGAATTTTACTTCGTGTCGTGTGTGTTTGTTTTGTTTGTGGTTGCCCGTGGATTGTATACGGAGACTGAGTAATGCCGTCGCCCGTAGGACGTGGATTAGTCCAAATCCGTATTTGCTTAGATTTGGGTTTGGTGTTTTTAGTTTAAGGATGCATTAGTCGCGTTGCGGCTAAGATCGACTTAAACGTTCGTTAAGGATACGTTAGTCCTGTTTTAGACTAAGATCAACTTAACGTAGTGATAAATTTAATGTATGGCCATCGGGACTCGTCACCTCTCTGACGTCGTTGAAGGATTACAACGACAGATGTCAGAGGAGCTCGGAGATGTACCTTCGAACCAGAGTTGATTGGGAGTTTTATAATCCATTTGGATGTTTAAGGATACGTTAGCCGTATTTGGGGCTAAGATCAACTTAAACGGGACCGTTTAGATCCGGCAAAAGAGCGTTCGGAGGCTCTATTATTCCAGGTTAAGGACATAGTGGTCCGTCTTCCAGTTTAGGGACGTGGTGGTCCGTATTCCAGTTTAGGGACGTGGTGGTCCATCGCCAGTTTAGGGACGTTTCGGTCCGATATTAGTTTAGGGACGTTTCGGTCCGATATTAGTTTTGGGACGTTTCTGTCCACGAGTTTAAGGACCCCGCAGTCCATATTGATGTGTGGTCATTGGGACCCGTCACCTCTTTGACGTCGTTGAGGAATTACAACGATGGATGTCAAAGGAGTTCGGAGATGTACCCTCGAACCGGATGTAGATTGATTTAGGAGAGCCATTTTGCTCAGTCAATTTAATTTAAGGACTTATGGCCACGATTGGGCTAAGTCCATTGCTTTTGCATTTCTTTTGCTTTTATTTGGGCTTTGCCCAAAAGGGATGCAGAGCATCAATTTTATTTGAGCCCAGCCCTTTTATTGCTTTGCAATTTATTCTGACCTGCTAGGTCTTTTTGACTTGGGCCTAGCCCTTCAAATAATGCATTGCATTTGTGCAAAGCACCAAGAATCTTTTAGATTCAGGAAAAGAAGTGCAGAGCACTTTTTAATTTCTTGATCCAAATTTAGATCAAAGAAAAGAAAGAAATCTTTTCTTTCTTTCTGTTTCAGAGAACCAGCGGTTCATAACAAGTGCAAGGCACTATTTTTATTATTTTTATTTATTTATTTATTTATTTATCCCTTTATTGAAGATCACTGATCTTGTTTTCTAGATCAATGATCTATTCTTCAAGAGAATCTTCTCTTATCTCAAAGGTTTTTACCTTCTTTTTGTGTTTCTCCATAAATTCTCAAGGGTTCTCTTTTTTTTTTTTTTTTTTTTTAAAACCAGATGATCCTTTGAAATGAGTTTTGGGGTCCTTTTTATAGTGCTAAAAAATTAGTTAAATTTGTTCAATAAATCTTTTCCTGAGTGATTTGGGGAATTTTTCCCACCGTTGGATCTTTGATCCAAAGGCCCCCTGTTTTACAGAAGAACAGAAAAGATTTCCTTAAATTTTTATTCTGTTGTTGCGCAACTCACCAGCGCGTGACACGTGTCGCGCAGTAAGGCGCTTGCGCAGCTGTGCTTGCGCAACTGCGCAGACACGTGTCGTGCAGTGAAGCGCTTGCGCAACTGCGCAGACACGTGTCACTCAACGGTGCACTTGCGCAACAGTGTTTGCGCAACTGCGCAGACACGTGTCGCGCAGAGGTGCGTTTGCGCAGTCGTGCTTGCACAACTGCGCAGACACGTGTCACGCTGCAGTGCGCTTGCGCAACAGTGTATGCGCAACTGCGCAGACACGTGTCGCGCAGCGGTGCGCTTGCGCAGTTGTGCTTTTACGCAACTGCGCAGACACGTGTCGAGCTGAGGTGCACTTGCGCAACAGCGTTTGCGCAGACACGTGTCGCGCTGTGGTGCACTTGCGCAACAGCGTTTGCGCAACTGCGCAAACCCGTGTCGCGCAACGGTGCACTTGCACAGTTGAGCGTTGCTTTTACTTTTTAAAGAGCCTTGCTCTGATTGGACGCACTGCCTTGGGCGTTGTGCTGCCGAGTCAACTTCTGACACGTGGCAAATTGCGCGCAGCGCACGGGATCCGAAGCGTTGCTTCTCAATTTTGAATTTTCAAAATTCAAACAGAGCCTTGCTCTGATTGGGGGAACAAATGCCCCCCCCACCGTTGCGCTTACGTGGCGCGCACGTGAGTGCAGCGGTGGCAAGATCCCGACCATTGGATCATGGAGGTCAGGTGAAGAGACGCAGGCGTCTATAAATGGGACCCTTGGTCCTTAAATTTTTTTACCGTTTCAAGAACTTTTACTTCAGAGCCTTGCTCTTGCTTAAAAAACTCTTAGAGCCTTGCTCTTGCTTCTTCCCAAGAACTTTGAAGTTCAGAACTTAGAATCACTCTTAGGTAGAAATTTAAATTAATTAATTTTAATTAACAGAGCCTTGCTCTTGTAGATCTTTGATCTAAAGGAAAAACCCCTTTGGGGTTTCTTCAACAGAGCCTTGCTCTTGTAGATCTTTGATCTAAAGAAAAACCCCTTTGGGGTCTCTTCAACAGAGCCTTGCTCTCATAGATCTTTGATCTAAAGAAGACCCCTTTGGGGTTTCATCCACAGAGCCTTGCTCTCAAAAATTTACAGAGATCTTGTTCCTGGGTTTTAACCCATGAACAGAGCCCTGCTCATAGATCAAATAGAGAACTTCTAAAAGTTTTCATGGACCTTTAAGATCCCAAAAATTTTAATTCTTAGGAGTTATAATTTTTTATTACTACTACAGAGCTAGGCTCTTTTTTAAGAAGTTTTATTCCTTTGAGACCAGAGTTTGACAAATGTCACTCTGTGACAGAGCTTTGCTCTAAAAAGAGGAGATTTTCTCCTTGTCTCTAGGGATTCCCCCCCCATGAGGATATTCTCTTGGGGGTCTTTTTTGTTGACTGACAGTCTCATCCAATGATGGGACTGTCTTATCAAATGATGCGCCGTCATCTTGATTTTGTGGGTCCCCCTTTGGTCTCCTACCCACTGCATTGTAGTGTGATGTAGGCCTTTGAAATATGAAGCATTGGAACACTAACGGTTATGTTTTTTTTTTACAGGAAACATGTCTGAAGATTTGTCTTTCCTTTTTGTTCGCTCAGAAGGAGGGTTCCCACATGCACCAGTGGACCGGGTGGTGTTCGCCTTGATTAGAGATCACGATCCTGAGTGCAAGAGACTTCACCTGTGGGGAAGGTGGTACAGCCAAATCATCCAAGGCCGCCGCAGCTTCATCTCCGCTTCGCCCTCTGAGCCTACAGTTACGATCCCTTATGCGGACAAGCCCCCGGTGGAGTATGCCGTGGAGGTTAAAAATTGGAATTCTGACGATCTCCTCCAGCCTGCCATTGGCGCCATTCCGGTGCAGCCGCCGCCGGCTATAGATATTTTGGGGAGGCGAATCTGTCAGGGTGAAGCACGCCCTTGGGGACAGGCTTATAACATTGGACTGATCCCGCGACCGCTTGCTGGATATTTGCCTTGGGCCCGTTACATCTTAGCGGCGAAAAGGACTCATCTGACGAAGATTGGTTTATACTCGGTCGTTTACGTTTCGCTTTTCGAGTATCCCTCTCCTCCAACGTGGTGGATAAAGGCCTTTATTGAACAATGGAATATCCCCACCCATACCTTCTTGACAGCGGATAGGGAAGTCTCCATCTCTTTGGAAGAATTTGTTGAGATTTCAGGTCTACCAGTGAGGGGGGAGCACTACGAAGAGTTGCTTCCTCCTGATGAGTACGTCTTTGCCACCAAGCAGGTTGTATTTGACTTAACTCCGGAAAATGCCATTCAACATCAGCACCCGGGCTTGGTGAAGGTGTTGGAGATTTATGAGGAACTCCATTTGGAATCGGGCGACCGGGGCGTCAGTTTCGCGGATTTCATTGCTCGTTTTATCCGCCCAGAGTTCCTATCAGAGCAGGGCGAGAAGTTTGCTCAGCTGGCTGACCCTTTTGGTTTCGTCTTGGACCGCCGACCTTCATCAGAAAATGAGCAGCGGGATTTTTATCTCCCCGGCACTGCCAGTGTCCCTTTCTCAGAGATCGCCGTTCCTGGCATGGACGAGGAGACTTTTTTCATAGGGTTCTTGGGTCTATGGCTATGCAGCTTCGCGCTTCCCATGCACCCACGCCTCATGCGGTCCTCCGTCTTTTACCCGGCGCATCGAATGGTGGCCGGTTTGCAGTTATCGGTAGGGATCGCCGGATTGGCTTACCTTTACAA
The DNA here is from genome assembly GCA_030015575.1 of Agapanthus africanus. Lineage (NCBI taxonomy): Eukaryota > Viridiplantae > Streptophyta > Magnoliopsida > Asparagales > Amaryllidaceae > Agapanthus > Agapanthus africanus. Next base: position 182,387,450 of record CM057339.1, on the reverse strand, counting down.
TGGACTTAGCGTAGCGGCGGACGCTAGTGAGCCTGGGGTACAGCCTGCCAACTTCCCGATGCACTATTTTATTTCTTGGATGGAGATGCACGTGCGAGGAGTGTTTGGTGCCCACAAGACTCCTCCGCTCTTCGAGAAATACAGACTCCCAAGAGTCATGCGGTTGGTTGGGGCTTCAATTGTGGTTGCATCTCCGCGGGAGTCTAAGGGACTGCTCCTGCATTCACATCTAGTCGGAGCGAAGATCTCTTTTGTGGATAAGGTCATCACCATAGGCTCAGAGACCACTAAGTCAGTGGTGCCGCTGCGTGATGACTTTAAAGGCGGGGTTTCTGTACTGAAGGCTCGGGAAATCCTCCATCTTTACTCTATTCGGCTGGGCTACCTAGTATTTAGGCAGAACGAGACGGCTCTCTTTATGAGGTATAACCCACATCGATTTGCCTGACAATCGAGCTACAATCAAGGGATCCCGTTGGAAGCCTTTCTGGAAACACCCGCAGTCGGCCCAGAGGGGGTAAGGAATGCGATGCATCATTTCACCCGGCTCAATACAGGCTCCTATTTTTTTATCAGTGAGCCTAGCTGTGTCCCTAAAATAATCCATCCGTATGTAGCCTGGTATGCGCATGCTATGGGCCCAATCATCTTAATGGAGAAACGCCTGCTGGTCGACCGTAGGGCTGCGCCTCCTGGCGGTGATCGCAAGGCTCCCTTGCAGCCAAGGATCCAGGTCATCCCCCCGATAAAAGATGCCAGAGTCGACCGACCGCGCGTGTTGAGCCCCCCGCGTGGATTGCCATTGCCCACTACGGTGGATGCACCGCCGACGCCCCATGCTCCCACGAAGACGGTTAATGTGGTATCGCCAGGATCTGGCGGAGGGGCAGAGATCGGGACTCGCCGCCCTAAAGTGGCTGCCAAGCGCAAATCCGCTCCGGGTGGATCTAAAGCTGGTGGACAGCAGAAAAAGAAGAAGTCCGCCCTTTCCCTCGATGCGATCCTCAGCTCAAAGCCTGCGGCTTCTCCTGCCGAGGCCATATGTGAGTATGGCAGCAATGAGGGCTTTGTGGTGGACCCTGAGGACACCAATTTAGCTGCCGCCATTGCAGCTTTGGAGCGATCGGCGAGGCTCGAAGCGATGTTAAGCAAACTCGCTGAGTCCGGTAATCATCAGACGCTTTATTTGTCATTTTAATGCATTTTTATTATTATCTTTAGCTAATATTTGCTTCGTTCTCAACAGGCATTTCTACTGAAGAGGCCATTGCTGCCTCTTTGAAGACCTTCCAGGAGGAGGAGAAGAAGCGTGTCCCAGCAGGCGTTGGTATGTCCTACTCTTTTCCCTTTCATAATGAAAGTTTGTCATCTTCTCTGATGGTCAACCTAACCTTTTTTTGTTTCTTTGCAGAGGTTATATCAGTTGACGCGGGGATCCTTCCTGAGCCTGTTACCGAAGTCCCAGCTTCGTCGAAGTTGCCGCAAGAGCCTCAGCTTGACAAAACGACGAGGGATGCCCTGAAAAACCTAGAGGCCTCCCTATTCACGGATGAGGACACCTCAATTAGGGAAGCTCTAGTGGCATCCGTCTCAACGGCTCGGGAGGAGCGGAAGCGGTTGAGACGTGCAGCAAAGGAGCGTAGAGCTGCTTTGGCTGCGGGAGCGGGTCCTAGTACCATTCCTCGCGCTGACACCCCTTCTGAAGAGGCCCCTGTCGCCCTATCTGCTGCTTATAGGCGAGCGGCGCGCGCGGCCCGAAGTGCAAATGATAAATCTTCTTCAGGTAGTACTTCTTTCAGAGCTTTGTTGTAAGAATTATAAAGCCATTGGCTCATATGCGTTTCATCTGGCAGGGCCTAGTCCGACTGAGGGGGAGGCGGAGACCGTCGAACCCAGGGGAATGGAGGAAACGGCACTTGCCGAACCCAAGCCGACAATGAGCACCGCCGTCAGGGCTATGGTACCTGAAACAGAAGTTGAAGGGTCCGCCGCCGAGAGGGTCATTGATGCCGCACCTGAAGTGGCGGCAGATGAGATGATTGTGTTAACCGAGCCGAAGGCGGTAGAGGGGGAGGCGCTTGAGGCTGGAGACCTCGCGGCGACGGTGGACGAGACAACTGTGACCGCAGGACCCGAAGGAGTAGCGGGTGAGGTGGCCACGATTCCTGAGGACGAGCCAGCCGCTCCTTCTCTGGAATCTGGCAATACTCCAATCATAGCCCTCCCCGCGTATGGTTCCTTGCCGTCTCCAGGGCTTGCGAGCACAACAACGGTTCCCATCGAGTCGGGTGACGAGGCTACGGATGGTGGCCTGATGTCAATGGAGGAAGGAATTGCCTCAGTCTCGGCTGGCAGTTCATCGGGTAAGTTTCGGGTTACTATCGTTTCCCCCCTTTTTTATATATCTTGTGATCTCTTCTAACAAGCTTGTCTTTGCAGGTGCGGCCAGTGCCGACGCTCCATTGCTTGAAGGAGCACCGTCAACTACTGCTTTGGCGGTGGTCACTTCCCCGTCTTCCCTCGTGCCATCGCGGATGTTGGAAGGTATGGATTTGCGACTCACAAGTTAATCTTTTAAACGTGTAGTTCATGGACTAACGCCATACCACCGCATCTTTTCAGGAATGCTCTTTGATCATCTATATCAAGTGTTGCTCCCACACTTCTCCTTCCCATCCGAACTTGCTTCTCCCTCTAGTGGCGCTGGTGAGTGTACGGTCAATACAATATCTTTGTTCATCCCCTTTTTCTAGCAATTGAATGATTTCTGACTTTTCCCTTTCTTTATTGCAGTGCCACAAATCGAAGGAGGGGATGCCAGACCTGCCGCGCTACCGGCCCTTCCGGCTCTGCCGTCCGTTGCTGCTGGTATAGCAAATTCCTTTTTTTGGTAACCCTTAAATATCTCTTGAACCATCGTTTAACCATGTTTTGTTTTGCAGCTATTGTTCCGGCTCTGGTCCCTTTTGAGTCTCGCGTCCTTCTACCGGCAGGCCCTTTCTTGAGACGCCCGTATTCAAAGGGTGCTATGATGAGCTTGGGCATGCTGAGCGGGTACATCGAAGAGCTCAACATGGACGCTCTCCCTTCTGCCGTAGATTTCGCTGTGGAGGTTAATCCAATGTTGGCGGCGCTCGTAACTTTTCATAATGAAGGCGTCGTCGGATCTTGGGTTAATCACTGCAGGGAGATCGAGGCCTGTCTATACCGGCTGGAGTCGACGCGCCCTTCTCCCGAAGTTTTAGCCCCGAGCACCCAACGCACAACTTGGCTCGAGCAAAGCACTTCGCACTCCCGCCACTTGGAGCAAGAAGCAGCTTTAAGACTAAGGGAATGCCAAAAGACCTCGAACGAAATGGCCCATCTGCGCGCTGAGGTTGAGGCAAATGCTGCCCAAGTGAAGACTATCTTTGAGGGTCTCTTGGAGCGCATCTCCCATGGGCTAAACTTGAAGCGGAAGCTTGACGTAGCTGAGCGCAATATCCCAAGTCGGGAAGCTGCCTATCAAGTCGTGAGGGAGCAGCTTGCGTCGGTCTTGCAGCAACGAGCCCAAGTGGAGGCAGAGCTGGCGGTGGTAGCCGACCAAGAGAAAGCAGGGAAGGACATATGCGAGCGATTGTTACACCTATGCAAGACGCTTCCTTCCCAATAATTCTCCTTGTATCATTTGTTTTTGTAAAGTATATGTATATATTTTTTATTCTTTAGCACAATGTATCCTGTACTCGATCAATATTTATGAATAAAAGATGCACATTTTTGTAATGTCTTATGTCATTTCTCCGTCTTTTCTTTCTTTTATTATCAGTATGCCACCTTAGTAACCATGATTGACGGACGATTAGGACGAGTATCCCGACCTTCTTAAGAAATAACGATGGCTTAGGCCGCAGGTTCAGATCTGCTGCCTAAGGCTTTTCAACTCTATAAGCCGTGAGGGTCTCATAGAGACTTTTCTCCCTACGGATCGAGAGGATCTCGCAGGTGGATTTTCTCCTTAGGAATCGTGAGGATTCCTAAGTGTGGTTTTCTCTCGTAGGTCGTAAGGATCCTATAAGAGAATTTTTCCCTCTTATCGAATCGAGAGGACCCGTAAGTGGTTGTTTCTCTCCTCGTCGAAACTCGACTTTGGAGAGTGAGACCCGTGAATAGTATGCAAGAGACCAGTTTGGATTGACTTGCAGGGCCTCATTGCTCAAAAAGCAAGCCTTCCTTGCTGTCTGAGACTTCTTCTTATAAATTGAGACGAATCGGGGATCTGTCTGCAGTTGTAGCGGAACAGTTGACATGAGTTAAGAAGCTCTCATCACGGAGTGTTTGTATCCGTGAGTCGAGGAGTTTGCTAGGGATTATTTGTTTCCCAAGCGCCAAGGAGTATTTGTTTCCTTGGGGTTTGAAACGAGTCGAGGGTTCCCACGGGGGCACTGGTGGCTCTGCGGGTCGACGCGGATCAGAAGGCTCTCGTCAAGGAGTGTTTGTATCCGTGAGTCGAGGAATTTGCTGGGATTATTTGTTTCCCAAGCGCCAAGGATTATTTGTTTCCTTGGGGTTTGAAACGAGTCGAGGGTTCCCATGGGGGCTCTGGTGGCTCTGCGGGTCGACGCGGATCAGGAAGCTCTCGTCAAGGAGTGTTTGTATCCGTGAGTCGAGGAGTTTGCTGGGATTATTTGTTTCCCAAGCGCCAAGGATTATTTGTTTCCTTAGGGTTTGAAACGAGCCGAGGGTTCCCACGGGGCTCTGGTAGCTCTGCGGGTCGACGCGGATCAGGAAGCTCTCGTCAAGGAGTGTTTGTATCCGTGAGTCGAGGAGTTTTGCCAGGGATTATTTGTTTCCCAAGCGCCAAGGATTATTTGTTTCCTTGGGGTTTGAAATGAGTTGAGGATTCCTACGGAGGCACTGGTGGCTCTGCGGGTCGACGCGGATCAGAAGGCTCTCGTCAAGGAGTGTTTGTATCCGTGAGTCGAGGAATTTTGCCAGGGATTATTTGTTTCCCAAGCGCCAAGGATTATTTGTTTCCTTGGGGTTTGAAACGAGTCGAGGATTCCTACGGAGGCACTGGTGGCTCTGCGGGTCGACGCGGATCAGAAGGCTCTCGTCAAGGATTGTTTGTATCCGTGAGTCGAGGAATTTTGCTGAAGTCATTGGCTTCTTCGGTTGAAATGAACTGGTAAGGTTTGGGGTTCGTCGTCTGACGGAATCCGCTGGGAAAATATGGTCCATTCTTTGTTTACGCCCTTGGATTGTATACAGGGATCGATGTGATCTTAACTGTAGGGCCAAAGTTTTATCATTTCTTCTTTTTATTTTATTTTATTTCCGCGATGCTCTATCATTTCAGCTTTTATATCGCGAAGGTCGCGACTGCCCGATCATTTCGGCTATTTTTCGCGGTTCCCAATCATTTCGGCTTTTTATTTTATTTTTACCCGCTGCTTTTTATTGCGAGTTGCCCAATCATCTCGGCTATTTCTTCATGCATATATTTTTACTTGCTGCTTTTTTATTGCAAGTCGCCCCATCATTTCGGCTATTTCGTATGCATGTGCGGCCTACTGGCTTTTCGCTGTAAACCTGAAATTGGACACCGATTTCGGCATCAGCACCGCTACAACTGGGATATTATCAGGAGCGAATCATCATTTGCCTCTGTCGTTGTCGAACAAAGGAGGCTTAGCGATCAGGGTTAGGGTCCTGTCGGCTAAGGCTTTTGACTTCATGAGCCGTAAGGGTCTCGTGAAGGTATTTCTCCCTACAAGTCGTGGGGATCTTGTAGGTGTATTTTCTCCTTAGGAGTCGTGAGGATCCCTAAGTGTTTGTTTCTCTGTAAGTCGTAAGGATCCTACAGGAGGGCTTTCTCCTTGTAAGTCGAGAGGATTTACAAGGGTTGTTTACCATGCAAACGTATCCCTAGTTTCAGATGGGACTTAGTTAGGGGAATGTTTATTCGCGCCCGTGGATTGTATACAAGGGCCAATATTGGACCACTTGTAGGGCAATGTCGAAAGTTGTGGGGGTTGCTTAAGCACAGGTTTAGATCTCTGTAACTTAAGACTTTCAAATCTTATGAGCCGTGAGGGTCCCATAAGAGAGTTCTCCTTACAAGTCGTGAGGATCTCGCAAGTGTATTTTCTCCTTAGGAATCGTGGGGATCCCTAAGTGTGTTGCTCCTTTGTGAGTCGTAAGGATCTCACGCAGGTAGTTTCTCCTTACAAGGCCGAGAGGACTCTATAAGGGTTCTTTAACGAAGTTGCGCCCTTTCGGGTTTTCACAAACATTCGCCGGTAGTCCTGCTGTTTTTACTCACGAAGCCCTTTCGGGTTTTCATCCGTGCCCATTTTGCTTATGGACATACCGTTTTTCTTTCTTCTTATTTTCTTTTTCTCTCTTTTTTTTTTACGAGGTCGCGCCCTTTCGGGTTTTCACGAACACTCGCCGGCAGCTCTGCTGTTTTTACTCACGGAGCCCTTTCGGGTTTTCATCCGTGCCCCTTTTTGCTTATGGACATACCGTTTATTTTATTTTATTTATATGTTTTTTTTATATCTCGTCAGCCTAAGGATGCTGCGGTATTAGTTTAAAGATGTTTCGGTCTGTTATTAGTTTAAGGACATTTCGGTCCATCACTTGAGAAGGCGGGCTACTGCTGATAGAGTTTGAGTTTAGGAAGATAGCGAGCGGACATAGTCGTCGTCATCTACCATTGACTTAGGCTGTGGCTCATTAAGCATAGTATTTCTTTAAGAAGCGACCGTTTATTGGTCTGAAAGGCCTTTCGCCGTGCATGTCGATGAGTAGATAGGCCCCACCCTGGTAGACCTTATCTATGATGTACGGGCCTTCATAGTTTGACTCGAATTTTCCTCGCTTGGCGCGATTGGGGATCATAGGCCTTTTGACCACTAGCACGAGTTCGCCTTGGCGGAATGTCCTCGGTCGGGTCAGTCTTTCATATGAGCGCGTCATCTTTGCTTTATAAGCTTCCAGATTTTGTTGTGCTAGAAGCCGGATTTCATCAAGGGCGTCAAGCTCTTCAAACCGAAGGTGAGCATTTTCTTCGTCTGTCAGCTCGTAGTGGACTGCCACTCGTAAAGAGGGTAATTCTATCTCGAGAGGGTGTACCGCTTCTGTCCCAAATACCAACGCGTACGGCGTTGTGTTTGTGGCCGTTTTAAATGTAGTTCGATATGCCCAAAGAGCTTCTTGCAATCTTTCGTGCCAATCTCTCTTATTTCGTGACACTGTTTTCTTCATGATCTTCGTCAAGGTCTTGTTAAAGGCCTCAGCTAGACCGTTAGCTCGCGGATTATAAACTGAGGAATATCTCCAATCTATATTGTGCTGCTGTGCGAAGCGGCTAATTTTATGACTTCGGTAGGCTGGCCCATTATCAGAGATGATCCTTCTCGGGGTTCCAAACCGGTATATGACATGTGTTTTGAAGAAATGGAGGATGTTCTTCGTCTTCACTTCCCTCAACGGTACTGCCTCTGCCCATTTGGAGAAGTAATCAGTCGTCTCCAAGATGAAACGATGTCCCTTGGACGATGCTGGTTCGATGGGGCCGACTATGTCAGTTCCCCACATTTCGAATGGCCAACTAGCCACTGTTGGATGCAGTGGATTGGGATGCTGATGGATGAAGTCCCCATGAATTTGGCATGAATGACATTGCCTCGCGTATTCCAGGCAATCCTGCATCATCGTGGGCCAGTAGTAGCCCATCCGTTTTATCTTCAACTTCATCTTAGGGCCTGCTTGGTGGGAACCGCAGAGTCCGTCGTGAACCTCTTGGACGACCCTTCTCGCTTCGTCAGCTCCTAGGCATCTCAGCCACAGAGAATCAAATGACCTCTTGTACAGGGTATCGTTGACAAAGGCGAAAGACAGAGCTCGTTTCACGAGCTGATGTCTTATGGACGCTTCTTCAGGCATTCGGTGAAACTTGAAGTAATCTCTGAAGACTTCTCTCCAGTCCTCGATATTTTCCCAATCTTTTATTTGCAGGGCTGTCTCCTTGTTCGCTCCTTTTTCTTCGGATGATTCCGGAGATACTTCTGCGGGGGCAAGCACTCGACGGCTTTGTACCACGATTCTAACGTCATCGAGGTTCTCGTCAGCCAGTTCTTTAGCAAGTTTGGCCAGTGCATCCGCTTTGCTATTTTCCGCGCGCGGTATGCTTTCCAAAATATAGGAGGGAATTTGGGTTAGCAGTTGTTGCACCTTTTCACCGTATTTTATCAATTCCGGTTTGCATGTTTGGTAATCGCCGTTCACTTGACTGACGACTAGCTGGGAGTCCCCATATATGAGGAGGTTTTCAATTCCCATGTTAATGGCAATCTCCAAACCTGCTATCAAAGCTTCGTATTCAGCTTCATTATTCGTTCTCGGCTCTGTCAAGGAGAAGGCGAAGCGCATTATTCCTCCTTGTGGGGTTACGAAGATAAGGCCTACTCCCGATTTGATCATTGACGTATTTTGTTTGTGCTTTTTCATGGAAGACGCCCCATCGAAATAAAGCTCCCAACGGGTATCACCACCGTCGATTGCGTCAAACGCATGTTTGTCTGGAAAATCGCAATTCAGAGGGGAATCGGCAGGTATCGGGTGCTCAGCAAGGAAGTCGGCTATGGCCTGACCCTTCACTTCCTTGAGGGGTCGATATGTTATCGAAAACTCCATTAAGAGCAGAGCCCATTTAGCGAGTCGTCCCGTCAAGATGGCCTTTGACATTAAATATTTGAGAGGGTCCACCTTTGAAATGAGATGGACTTCATGCGCTAATGCGTAATGTCTAAGCTTTGTTATTGTGAAGATCAACGCTAGGCAGTGTTTTTCAATGGGGGAGTAATTGCTTTCTGCCCCCAGCAGAACCCGACTTAAGTAGTAAAGTGCTCTTTCTTTCCCCTGGTCATTCTCTTGTGCCCATAATGCGCCTAAAGAACCCTCAAGGGCGGTCGTGTAAAGAATGAGAGGTTTTCCCTTAACTGGAGCAGCCAACACCGGAGGGTTTTGCAGATACTGCTTGATCTCATCCAGTGCGCCTTGGCATTTTTGATCCCAAACGAATGGGGTTCCCTTCTTCATCAGGTGACTGTAAGGACGGCACTTTCCTGAAAGGTTGGCTATAAATCGCCGTATGTATGCGAGTTTCCCTTGGAGAGACCGCAGCTGTTTGAGAGTCCTCGGCGGAGGCATTTCCATGATCGCTTTAATCTTTGACGGATCTATTTCAATACCTCGGTGTCGAACAACGAATCCCAGGAATTTTCCCGAGGAAACCCCGAACGCACATTTAAGAGGATTCATCTTCAAGTTGTATTGCCGAAGGCGTTGAAATACAGTCTTCAGATGCTCGAGATGTTCCTCGTATGATTTGCTTTTAACCACGAGATCGTCGATATAGCATTCAACGATTTCGTGTATAAGTTCGTCGAAGATCTTTGTCATGGCCCTCTGATAAGTAGCGCCGGCGTTCTTCAAACCGAAGGGCATCACTTTATAACAAAATATACCAAGAGGAGTCCTGAAGGCTGTGTGCTTCTGGTCTTCTGGATGCATTTTTATTTGATTATACCCTGACGAGCCGTCCATGAAGGAGAAAACCTCATGAGTGGATGTATTGTCTATCATCAGTTCAGTGACTGGCACTGGGAAATCATCCTTCGGGCAAGCTTTATTAAGATCTCGGAAGTCTACGCATATGCGCACTGTCCCATTTTTCTTCATCACTGGGACGATGTTGGCGATCCATTCAAGGTATTGAACTTCCTGGATGAAGCCAGAGTCGATTAACTTTTTGACTTCGGTATTTATGCTCATCTCAAGCTCGAGTCGCATTCTTCTCGGCGCCTGTTTGACTGGTTTGACGTTTGGGGAAATTGCTAGTCTATGTACAGCGACTTCTGGATCTAGTCCTGGCATCTCGGAATAGTTCCATGCGAAGCAATCTTTATGCTGCACAAGGACGTCTTTTAACGCAGCCACCCTCTCTTCAGACAGCAGCTCGCTGACGAATGTCGGTCGCGGATCATTTATTGTCCCCAACTCGATTTTCTTGAGGTTATCTGCAGTAGTATGGATTCCATCCTCCAGTTCTTTCGGAGCTGGGGGAAATTCTGAGATTACCTCATCGCTGCCGTTTTCAAAGCACCAAGGAAGGCTGTTCATGTCCTCGGACTCTTCTTTTAATATTGTTACCACGTGGCAATTGCGAATTTTCTGCCAATCCCAATGCGGAGTTGGTTCTATCCTTGTGTTTTCTGGTTCGTGCTTTTGCGGCGGCGCTACCCTCCAGTTGTCAGACAACGCGAATTTGCCAAGCTGATATTGGTCCTCAACCCAATTCTTAAAGGTGAAGCAATCTTCAAGCGGATGCCCTACTACTCGATGGTAAGAGCAATAATTTGGGTTGGAGACTTCGCCTGCTTGCTCAGGGTGTTTGGACTCTGGCAGTGCAAGCATTTGATGTTTTAGAGCAAGATCAAGTATTTTCCTTGTTTTGTTCTGGGGAAATGAGTATGCTCGACCCATTTTCTTCATGAGGGCTAGGTCAATAACGCTCGATTCTCGGATACGTGGTCTCTTAGCTCTGCTTTGTGGTTGTTGAGCGCCTTTCTTGCCTTTCAACTTGTTTTTGCCTTCGCGTCGAACCTTTTTTGTAGCAGGTTGACATGGGGCAGCATCTTCGTTCTTTACTGCCTGTTGAAGGAGGCGCTGTGTCTTGGCTTTCTCATAGATTGCCATTTCATGATTGTGATCATCTCGGGCTTTTTGACTTGCATCCCTTATAAGTTTGCTCATCTGGTCTTCAAACGATGGACTGGGCGGTTTTGTATCAGGAACTTTTGCTGGTTCAGGATTAGCGTCCTCCCATTGAGCGTCCGCCTCTTCATCGAAGTCATACATGACATAACAGCTGTTTACTAGCTCCCGTTTCTTTGACCGGATGTACCCAAGCCCTTTTGTTTCTATTCTCCCGTTAGGCAGTTTGCATTGAGTCCCGGGAACGTTCCAAACCTTGTCATAGAATTTGGCCTTTCTAACGGTCTGTGTGAAGGATATCCCCTGGTGTTTCAGCAGTTTCTTCAAACCTTCGGTATAATATCTGGGAAGACGGATAGGCTGAAGCCTGTCGAGCGTGGGATCCGCGCCATGCCAAATCTCTTTTTCCACCTTGTTTTCTTCAGAACGGTAGAATAGGATTGCCTTCTCGCCTTTTCGTCCGGGAGGGATATAGAATGTCTGCAATTCTTCTACGCTGTTGGTGTCGAGTGCATCCAGTTCTTTGTAATGTTCAAGCGGCACCATGGTTATCTGCAGACTTCGCTCTTCATCAGCGGAAACCCGTATTGAAGGCCGAGCAGGGAATACAGCATGAACTTCATCCTCTGAATCACTACCGAAGATCAATGAAGGAACGGATGGTCCTGGCCTGGTGGATTGGGATGGACCTGAATAAATTATATCCTCCTCCTCCTCGGTGTCACTGCCGAAGACAGGGATGGTGGCGTTAGTTTTGTTCTCCGGTTTGTGACACCTTTCCGTGTCTTCGAAACTCGGTAAGAAGTATTTGGCATCTTCATACTTGCGAACTTCGTTTACGGAAAACGGATTCAACTCTCCCGCCACTGTGTACTCGAGGCCATCCCTAGAATACTTCATGCACTGATGCTGTGTAGAAGGGATGATATTGTACTCGTGTAGCCATGGTCGGCCGAGCAGAGCATTGTAGCACGTCTTGGCGTCTATAACATGGAATTTGATGTCTGTGACGAGCAACCCGAAGCGTAGCGTCAATATCACAGATCCAAGAGTTTTTGATGATTGGGAGTCGAATCCGGAGATGGTGATTTTGTCTCGGGCGAGGTGTTGGACACTCATGCAAATCTCCTTTAACACTCGCACATTGAGTAAATTAACAGACGATCCGTTATCGACCAAGATTTTACCTATCTTTATGTCATGGCAGTACCCTGAGACATAAAGGGGACGATTGTGTTCACACGTCCCGAGGAAAAGGTCTTCATCACCAAAAGCAACGTCGGCTGTGTGCACTTCTTCTAATTCGTCCTTCATCTTTTCTTTGGCTAGGAAGGCTTGGAACTGGTTCGGATCTTGTAGCGCCTTAATCAAAGAGTCTCTCGCCTCCTTTGATAGTAACAAGGCATCAAGGACGTTGAGCTGAGAGGGCAGTTTCCTCAGATGCGCCAGAATGTTGTAATCCACCTTATTTCTCTTCGATGGGTTTTCGGCGTTTAACTCTTCCGCGACTCGGTCATCCAAGGCGATATCTTCGGAGATTTTCTCTTTCCCTTTGTCTTTCTTGTTTAGAGGTCCGAGATTCTTCTCAGGTAGCGTCCGATTCCGCAGCCGGATATTTTCGCAGACCGTTGGCTCTTCTTCTTTTCCCGAAGTTGACTCTTTAAAGAGAGGGGCAAGTTCTAGCTCCTCATCAGAGTCGCTCCCAAATGTAGGCACTTGTGACCCGGCAGCGTTAACCATGTGACAATTGCCGGCAGTTCTTTCAAATTCTTCGGTCGTATTTATTTGCTCCCGGCGAATTTTACGTTTTTCCCGTTTAAAGCGTTGTCGATTAGCGACGTATCCTTGCCACCATCCATTGAAAGCTTTGCAATCTTGTGTGGGATGCGAGACCTTCTGATGATATAAGCAATAAGAGGGGTGCATTTCTACCATACCAGTCATTTTTCCTTCAGAGGATGGTAGCTTCATACCCATTGATATGGCCTTAGCAAACCTCTTTTTTATCTTGAATTGGCTTTTGTCAGCGGTGGAGGCATTTTGCTCCAGCGGGATCATCTCAGCTCTTTCCTAAAGTCGCTGGCGCTTGGCCCTTTCGAATATAGCCGTCTCGCGTTCTCGATCAGCTTTACTTTTCAATCGAGCTTCACTAAGAAACGCGTCAATCATTTCGATTGATAACTCCGGAACCCTTGACTCCGTATTTGCCCCCAGCGTTTTAGTGACAGAAATCCCTTCATCGTTCGTGGTCGAATGGGAGATCATATGACAGCTCGCCACATATTCCTCGGATTCATCCGATGAACTTTCTCCCCCATCTTCTTTTTGAAAGACGTGATCAAGGAAATCTTGGAGCGTAATGGGAGTCCGCGCCTTTTGGTTGTATTCATCCAGTGCGTCGATTTGCTTTTGTAAGTCCGTGCGCTTGTCGCCAGGCTTCACGGGCTTCTTAAATTTCTTCTTCTTCTTTTTCGAAGATTTTGACGGCTGACTATGAATGCTTGAACTACCACCATCGGTCCTCGGAGTCGGACGTGGCTTCAACATCCCCTCAATAACCTGCGGTTCCAAGGGGTTCTTCCACTTGACCGCTGGACAGGTCTGAAGATTATTTAGCATTCTCCTCGTTTTGGCTGATAATACAACCTCCCAAGGAGCTTCCTCAATGACGGAGCATGTTGCCCCCGGCGTATTCGTCCCTTTAGAGGTGTGGGGCTGCGGGGGATTCACCTTCCATTTGTCGGATAGCGCAAATTTGCCCTGGCGGTACTGGTTTTCAAGCCAATTTTTTAAAACGTAACAGTCTTCGATCGGATGTCCTAGCACTCGATGGTAAGGGCAGTAATTGGGCTCGTTGACGTCGTTCGGTTGCAACGGACGTTTTGGATCTGGCAGATTTATGAGTCTGTTGCGCAACGCCAGCTCGAATAGCCTCCTCGTTTTATCGCGGGGGAAGGAGTAAGGACGTCCCATCCTGTCCTCAAGGGGTACGTATGGGCGTGTATTGTTTGGACGAGCAACCGGCTTCGAGTCGCTCGGTTGTTGTTGGGCATTAGCGACAATGATCTCTTTTCCCTTTCCTTTATCGTTTCGGGAGTCCGGCTTCGGGAGAGGGGGTTTATGGCCCATCTGGTCCATCTGCGCTAATTTGTCGATCAAAGCCTGGAAGGTAGTCGGCTTGAAGAACATCATAAACTGTGAAATGGTTGCTTGTGGATCAAGGGTTCCAACAAACATTCCCACCGCAGGGGCTTTTTCTATGCGCTGTTCACACTTAGACCATAGATTACGCCACTGTATAGCGTACTGAACCCATGTCTCGCCGGGTTTTACCCTGGCGTTAATCAGCGCCGTCATCGGGGTACGCTCACTGGCACTTGCAAACGTTGGGTGAAGAGCAGCTCCATCTCCGCAAAGGTTTTAATAGAGTCGTTGGGGAGCTCAGAATACCATTCGAATGCCGTATCTGATAGGCTTCCAACGAACTGGCGAAGCAAAAGCTTGTCGTCGCCGCCGGTGTTACCGCAAAGCGCCCTGAACTGGGCAACATGTTGATGGGGATTGCCGGTCCCCTTGTAGACATGGAACTTGGGAATTGTGTAACCCGGCGGGTACTTGATTTGGTCATACCAGCCCGGATATGGCCGCCCCGTTTTTACGACGTGGCTGGCTGCTTCGGCCGCATGATGAACCTTTATTTGCTGGGCTATATATTCGTCCAGATCAGTCTTAGAGATTGTATCCTCTTTAACCGTTGATAAAACGGGCTGAGGGTTTGACGTTTCTCCCCTATCATCCCCAAGGACAATCGGGGGTTCTTCAGTCGGGGGATCTTGTTGTATCATCATCCCTATCATGTCGTGGAAGAGGAGGCACATACGCTGTATATTGGCTGCTTGTTCAGCAGCCTCTTTGTCTCTCTTTTCCAGTACTCGGCGGAGGAACTCGGCGTCGGTCTCTTCCTCTTGGCGTTCATCTAAGGACGTCTCAGGGTTCTCTTTTGGCTCCGTGAGTGCAGCCATTGTACTCATCATCTCCTGGAGCTTTTGTTGCTGCTCCTGAGCCTTGGTCACTGATCGGGTAAGCGGTCGGTGACCCGTAGAAGTACGACTTTCTTCCTTTCCAGAAGCCATATAAACCGTATGAACTGTTATGCCCCCTGACTTGGGGCGTTTACGTTCACCGCTTTTGAACTTTGTCAGTGTCACGGGAGCTTTCTCTGGCCTTTTTCTTTTGTGGACCATTGAGGTTGAAGGAGCCGTTGAAGTGGGCATCCTAGTATTTGTTGCCCCCTGCTGTTTAATGGGGCGGTTTTTGTCCTTTTCCACCTTTGCCTTTTTCTGGCGATGAAAGTGGTCTGGGTCAATCACGGAGTCTTGAATCCTCCGCCAAACTATATAAATTTTTGACGACAGCCATTGAGGGAGCTGTTCCTATTTTGTCTCCGGAGCTTTTTCCATAGGCGGAGGAGATCTTTTCAATGTAGCTATTGGAGAGTTCTTTCTCACCTTCCTCAGCCATTCAAAGCTGTTCCTAGTTGGAACAGCAGCGTTGACCTCCACCACTGGAGCAGGTGGGGTTAGCCCTGAGGGGGAGTTGCCCCCTGCTTTCCTTACTCGTTGCCAATGGCGACGTCGCGCACGACGAGCCGTTGGGACTGGCTCGGAAATCGAGATGGTTTCTTGTTGCCCCCTGTTTGAGTGTGGGGTAACTGCCGATGTCAGCCTATCGAAGACCGATGCCTTTTGACCAGCTGGGGTAGGAGTGGGAACCGTCAATCTTGTGAAGACCGACTCTCTGATGGGAGAAGCCGCTTTAACGACTTCCAAAGCAGCGGCCGTTGCCCTCTTTGGGACGGCCACTTTATAGTTCTGACCTAGCCTGATGAAAACGGAGGCTGTCGGTTTAGTAGCGGGCGACCCGTTGACATGGGTCGTAGTAGCAGTGAGCCGGTCGAACACCGACTTCTTGTTCGCTTCCGGTGCGGATATCGGCATAGAGAAGCTTGTAGGTGGGACCATGGTCCCGAAAAACAGGCCGGTGGTGGCCTGGGTCACCTGTTCTACCGGCAGAGCGAGGAAAGTGGCCGCTTGGGGCCCATATGTTACACCTCTCGGTAAGGTGGAGCGTCCGTTGCAGTGGTGCTTCGCACATTTGGTGCAGTTAGAATCCATGGATGCTTGAGTTCTGCGCCAGACAAAAGACCAAATCTTAGCAACTTGAAATCCAAAGGCAACCAGTTAACAAACCGCGATTGGTTCGCGAAGACGACACACGAAGTGTGGAGTGGAAAGAGGAAAAGGTCCCACCGGGCGTGCCAGAATCTGTTCCCCTCCGAACGGCGGCCGGGACTTTCGCGTCCGTGCCTGAGGTTCGGGGCAGATGCTATTTGGTTTTATCCGTCTATCTCTCCGAAGATGCCAAGTTGATTTATGGCACCGTGTATCAGAGGTTTAGACGGATGCGGCCGATGTAGCAGACTTCGTCAGATTCCCCCTCAGGGTGAGGGTTTTTTGATTGTGGGGACGCTCTTCCCTGCAGGCGCAAGCCCCTGCAGTTAATTACGCTACCGCATCGCGGTAACAACTTTCTCCTTCTCCAGAATTTCACTTCGTGTCGTGTGTGTTTGTTTTGTTTGTGGTTGCCCGTGGATTGTATACGGAGACTGAGTAATGCCGTCGCCCGTAGGACGTGGATTAGTCCAAATCCGTATTTGCTTAGATTTGGGTTTGGTGTTTTTAGTTTAAGGATGCATTAGTCGCGTTGCGGCTAAGATCGACTTAAACGTTCGTTAAGGATACGTTAGTCCTGTTTTAGACTAAGATCAACTTAACGTAGTGATAAATTTAATGTATGGCCATCGGGACTCGTCACCTCTCTGACGTCGTTGAAGGATTACAACGACAGATGTCAGAGGAGCTCGGAGATGTACCTTCGAACCAGAGTTGATTGGGAGTTTTATAATCCATTTGGATGTTTAAGGATACGTTAGCCGTATTTGGGGCTAAGATCAACTTAAACGGGACCGTTTAGATCCGGCAAAAGAGCGTTCGGAGGCTCTATTGTTCCAGTTTAGGGACATAGTGGTCCGTCTTCCAGTTTAGGGACGTGGTGGTCCGTATTCCAGTTTAGGGACGTGGTGGTCCATCGCCAGTTTAGGGACGTGGTGGTCCGTTATTAGTTTAGGGACGTTTCGGTCCGATATTAGTTTAGGGACGTTTCGGTCCGATATTAGTTTAGGGACGTTTCGGTCCGATATTAGTTTAAAGACGTTTCGGTCCACGAGTTTAAGACCCCGTAGTCCATATTGATGTGTGGTCATTGGGACCCGTCACCTCTTTGACGTCGTTGAGGAATTACAACGATGGATGTCAAAGGAGTTCGGAGATGTACCCTCGAACCGGATGTAGATTGATTTAGGAGAGCCAATTTGCTCAGTCAATTTAATTTAAGGACTTATGGCCACGATTGGGCTAAGTCCATTGCTTTTGCATTTCTTTTGCTTTTATTTGGGCTTTGTCCAAAAGGGATGCAGAGCATCAATTTTATTTGGGCCCAGCCCTTTTATTGCTTTGCAATTTATTCTGACCTGCTAGGTCATTTTGACTTGGGCCTAGCCCTTCAAATAATGCATTGCATTTGTGCAAAGCACCAAGAATCTTTTAGATTCAGGAAAAGAAGTGCAGAGCACTTTTTAATTTCTTGATCCAAATTTAGATCAAAGAAAAGAAAGAAATCTTTTCTTTCTTTCTGTTTCAGAGAACCAGAGGTTCATAGCAAGTGCAAGGCACTATTTTTATTATTTTTATTTATTTATTTATTTATTTATCCCTTTATTGAAGATCACTGATCTTGTTTTCTAGATCAATGATCTATTCTTCAAGAGAATCTTCTCTTATCTCAAAGGTTTTTACCTTCTTTTTGTGTTTCTCCAGAAATTCTCAAGAGTTCTCTTCTTTCTTCTTTTTTTTTTAAAACCAGATGATCCTTTGAAATGAGTTTTGGGGTCCTTTTTATAGTGCTCAAAAATTAGTTAAATTTGTTCAATAAATCTTTTCCTGAGTGATTTGGGGAATTTTTCCCACTGTTGGATCTTTGATCCAAAGGCCCCCTGTTTTACAGAAGAACAGAAAAGATTTCCTTAAATTTTCATTCTGTTGTTGCGCAACTCACTAGCGCGTGACACGTGTCGCGCAGTAAGGCGCTTGCGCAGCTGTGCTTGCGCAACTGCGCAGACACGTGTCGCGCAGTGAAGCGCTTGCGCAACTGAGCTTGCGCAACTGCGCAGACACGTGTCACTCAACGGTGCACTTGCGCAACTGTGTTTGCGCAACTGCGCAGACACGTGTCGCGCAGAGGTGCGTTTGCGCAGTCGTGCTTGCGCAACTGCGCAGACACGTGTCACGCTGCAGTGCACTTGCACAACAGTGTATGTGCAACTGCGCAGACACGTGTCGCGCAGCGGTGCGCTTGCGCAGCTGTGCTTTTGCGCAACTGCGCAGACACGTGTCGCGCTGAGGTGCACTTGCGCAACAGCGTTTGCGCAACTGCGCAGACACGTGTCGCGCTGTGGTGCACTTGCGCAACAGCGTTTGCGCAACTGCGCAAACACGTGTCGCGCAACGGTGCACTTGCGCAGTTGAGCGTTGCTTTTGCTTTTTAAAGAGCCTTGCTCTGATTGGACGCATTGCCTTGGGCGTTGTGCTGCCGAGTCAACTTCTGACACGTGGCAAATTGCGCGCTGCGCGCGGGATCCGAAGCGTTGCTTCTCAATTTTGAATTTTCAAAATTCAAACAGAGCCTTGCTCTGATTGGGGGAACAGACCGCTTACACGGTCAGTGACCAAAGATCAGGAGCAACAGCAAAAGCTCCGGGAGATGATGAACGCGATGGCCGCACTCACTGGGCTAAAAGAAACCCCTGAAACGTCCTCGGATGAACGTCAGGAACAGGAAACTGACGCTGAGTTCCTTCGTCGCATATTGGAGAAGAAAGATAAAGAAGCTGCGGAACAAGCAGCCAGCATAAAGAAAATGGCCCTCCTGTTCCAGGACATGGTGGGTATGATGATTCAACAAGATCCACCTGCTGAAGATCCCCCGATCATCCTTGAAGATGATAGGGGAGAAACGTCGAATCCTCCTCCGGCTCTGTCAACAGCCAAGGAGGAAGAAATCTCTAAAGCTGACCTGGACAAATATATAGCTTAGCAGATCCGGGTTCATCAAGCGACTGAAGTAGCGGGCCAGGTCGTGAAAACGGGGCGACCGTATCTAGGCTGGTACGATCAGATCAAATACCCGCCAGGTTATACGATACCAAAATTCCATGTGCATAAGGGGACTGGTAATCCCCACCAGCATGTTACCCAGTTCAGAGCGCTTTGCGGCAACAATGGCAGTGGACGATAAGTTGTTGCTTCACCAGTTTATTGGCAGCTTGTCAGATACGACGTTCGAGTGGTATTTCGAGCTCCCGAATGACTCTATCAAGACCTTTGCTGAAATGGAATTGCTGTCTACCCAACGTTTCGCGAGTGCCAGCGAGTGTACCCCGATAACGGCGTTGATTAATTCCAGGGTGAAGCCGGGCGAGACATGGGTCCAATATGCTATACGGTGGCGGAATTTATGGTCAAAATGCGAGCAGCGCATAGAAGAAGCTCCTGCAGTGGGTATGTTTGTGGGAACTCTCGATCCGCAAGCAACCATCTCGTAATTTATGATGTTCTTCAAGCCGACCACCTTCCAGGCACTAACCGACAAGCTGGCGCAAGTGGATCAAATGGGCCATAAACCTCCTCTTCCAAAGCCAGACTCCCGAAATGAGAAGGGAAAGGGGAAAGCGATCATTGTCGCTAATGCTCAACAACAGCTGAACAACTCGAAGCCGGTCGTTCATCAAAATAACATGCGCCCGTACGTATCCCTTGAGGAGAGAATGGGACGTCCTTACTCGATTCCACGAGATAAAACGAGAAGGTTATTCGAGCTGGCATTGCGCAATCGACTCATAAATCTGCCGGATCCAAAACGTCTGTCGCAACCAAGTGATGTCAATGAGCCTAACTACTGTCCTTATCATCGAGTACTGGGTCATCCGATCGAGGATTGCTACGTCTTCAAAAGTTGGCTTGAAGACCAGTACCGACAGGGCAAGTTTGCATTGTCCGACAAATGGAAGGTGAATCCACCGTAGCCCCACATCTATAAGGGAATGAATGCGCCGGGGGCAACATGCTCTGTCGTTGAAGAAGCTCCTTGGGAGGTTGTATTATCAGCCAAGACGAAGAGGATGCTAAATGATCTTCAAACATGCCCAGCGATCAAGTAGAAGAACCCGTTGGAGCCGCAGATCATTGAAGGGATGTTGAAGTCTCGTCCAACTCAAAAGATCGATGGAGGTAGCCCAAGCATTCACAACCAGCCGTCGAAATCTTCAAAGAAGAAGAAAAAGAAATCAAAGAAACCCGTGAAGCCTGGCGTCAAGAGCACAGACTTGCAAAAACAAATTGACGCGCTGGAGGAATACAACCAAAGGGCACAGACTCCTATTACATTCTAAGAGTTCCTCAATCACGTCTTTCAAGAGGAAGATGAGGGAGAAAATTCATCTGATGAATCTGAAGAATACGTGGCGAGCTGTCATGTGATTTCTCATTCGTTCATAGACGATGAGGAGACTCCTTGTACTGAAACGCTGGGGGCAGATCCTGAACCAAAAATTCTAGAGCCATCGGATGAAGTAATTGACGCATTCCTCAATGAAGCTCTCTTAAAAAGCAAAGCTGATCGGGAGCGCGAGGCGGTCATATTCGAAAAGGCCAAATGCCAGCGCCTTGACGAAAGAATGGAGATACTCCCGCTGGAGCAAAGTACACCCACTGCAGATAAAATCAAATTCAAGATGAGGAAGAAGTTTGCTAAAGCCGTGGCAATGGGTATGAAACTACCATCCTCTGAGGGAAGCGTTACTGGTGAAGCGGAAACGCACCCCTCCTATTGCTTGTATCATCGGAAGATTTCACACCCCACTGAAGGGTGCAAAGCTTTCGATAGATGGTGGTAAGGATATGTTGCTCACCGGCAGCAATTTAAGCGGGAAAAGCGCAAGACCCGCCGAGAGCAGAACGGTACGACTGAAGGGCTTAACAGAACTGCCGGCAGTTGTCGCATGGTCAATACCGGGGGATCACAAGTGCTCACATTCGGGAGCGATTCTGAATAGGAGCTGGAGCTTTGCCCAATCTTCAAAGAGTCCACTTCGGGAAAAGAAGAAGAACCAAAGATTTATGAAAATATCCGGCTGCATAATCGCACGTTACCCGAAAAGAATCTCGGACCCCAAACAAAAAAGATAAAGGGAAAGAAAAGGTCTCTGAGGATATCGCCCTAGACGACCAAGTTATGGAAGAGCTAACTGCCAAAGACCCGCCGAAGAGAAATAAGGTGGATTACAACGTCTTAGCGCATCTGAGGAAGCTACTCTCGCAGCTCAGCATTCTTGATGCCCTTTTACTATCAAAGGAGGCGAGAGATTCGTTAATTAAGGCACTACAGGACCCGGAGCAGTTCCAGGCTTTCATGGCCAAAGAAAAGATGAAGGATGAATTGGAGGAAGTGCACACGGCAGATGTCACTTTTGGCGATGAAGACCTTCTCCTTGGGACGTGCGAACACAATTTCCCCCTCTACGTCTCAAGATACTGCCATGATATAAAGATAGGCAAAATCCTGATCGATAACGGATCATCTGTTAATCTCCTCAATGTGCGGTGTTAAAGGAAATCTTCATGAGCGTCCAACACCTCGCTCGAGACAAGATCACCATCTTCGGGTTCGACTCCCAATCATCAAAGACTCTTGGATCTGTGATACTCACGCTACGCATTGGGCTGCTCATCACGGACATTAAATTCTGTAGTGTTACTAGGCACACTAACAAGGCTCTACAAGGTATCGACCATGTCCGTTTTAAAAAAAATTATGTGCCTAACAACCCTAAGCAAGATCGTATACTAGAGTTTAGGCGAATCAAATGGCAAGTAAACAACTTTACCCTAAAGGGAACACGAAATACAATCTTTGTAGATCAGTCCTCCACTTCATTTGCTCCTTGTTGAAGTCCCTTCGCTGCGATCAAGGTTCTCCCGGGCTCTTGCTTGGCTTTACGACGCGAAGGATGCGACCTTGCTTGAAGTCTCTGAGGCCGAAGATGATCTACGTCGAGGGAATTCCGACTCAAGCTCCTACTTCACTAACTAGAGAATTAGTGAAGTAAACATCCTAAACTAAAGTCCCAGTCTAGTAGAGGATGGAGAAATAGGAAGTGGGTTCTCTTTAGAATTTTGTTTTTCACAATCTTTCTCACTTTGGATCAAACTCTAGTTTTCTTTTTCTCTTGTTCAAATGAAGAAGAAGATGAACAAAAGAAAGTGAAGAGGATAATGATCAAGTGTGAAGGGTAACCATGGTGAGTGAGTATCATATACTAACCCTTGTAGAGCCATGACCATAGCTAATTGATTATGGTTGGGTTAAAAGGAATCTAAGGTACAGACAAAACTAGTAGACTTTATCAAAGCAAAGTAAGCTTCTACAAGCTTCATGCTCATTCCAAAACTCCACTAATTTTGTAATTATCTTAAATAATCATAACCCACAATACATAGAATGGTGTATGTCTCATACACACATGAATGTTGTATCATCAACCATGATACAATAAGATAACACATTTTAACATATATCATAAATATGTTAAACTAGTGTACATGTGAGAAAAACCCTAAAGTGAACAAGTGTTAATAAATGTAAATTAGTATATCTAATATACAATTATACACTTAATTATTAAATCAACACTTGACTTAATAATCCGGTCATATCTCATATAACCGGCTAACATACATTGTATCGACTTATCGAATCAACACTTGATTCGATAACCCGGCTATATCATATATAACTGACTGATACAAAAAGTCGCGAGAATAGAATACGGTGTCACATACACGCATTATTCTCGGTCTCGCACATATCACATATGCGCTCCTATTTCGTTTTGCCTGAGCCAGTAAAACCTCTATGTAGGACTCTAAAGACACGTCAATATGCCGGCAGCAGGTGATGATCACATCAAGCACCCACAAGCCGTCAGCAGTACTAGCTGGACGTAACGGCTACCCGGGTATTGAGCGATCAGAAGATCAGCAAGCAAGCCCGCTCCAACTCCTATAAAAGCCTGCCGGTAACACTTCCCGTACAGTCCAGTCTCCTCCTCTGATATGTCGCATATCAAGTCTAGGGCTGGAAATCGTCAGACCCCAATAACCGATACGTCATGCCGATGTGAGGCTCATAACGGGTCGAGAAACTACTGGTAACACTTACCAGTAAATCTCTGAATCAGCCCTGGCCAGGGACTTCCCTGTTACGGCCAATCGAGCACAGCGCAACATCAACCCCTAATATCGGGAGAGACGAAACCCCTCCTATCGCTCATTGCCTCCATGTGACTCGGGAATGTACCCAAAAACCACTGTTTTGCATGCCCTCATGGACGTGGTAAGGTGGAAATCAAAGCACAGAGGGAATCACATAAGACTCTATGACGATCTCGGGTCTACAGACTAACCTGCATAAGTGTCACCAGAGAACTGCCATCTGACGTGAGGTATAATACCATCTGGGAGTTCTCGGCGAGTCCGTCCAGTATACCCAGTCTCCACTGAGCACCCGTATACCATCTCTGATGTCAAACACCAATGGATATGGGATCATCCATCACCCATCTTATGGGTCGAGAAGTGTATACGCTAGTCTACTCTGGTACATCGATGCCCCGTCTCGATACACCCACGACTAGGGACTTGAAGGATGTACTTATGGACTACTATGTCCCCACTAGTATGATCCGCATCATAGTCCAGGTAGTCAAGTACACATCCTAAGGGCTTTACTAACATGTAACTATAAGACAGTATAAAGAGACAAGTATACGTGTTAATGTAAAGTGCAACCAGATAGCATACTATCATGTCGAGCACGAAAGTCCTCTCTATATATGCCCAAGCATCCAATATAATATACACCATCTGTACAATACTGGCCTCTAGGGCATACAAACAACTAACAAATTCCACGTCATAGATGCCAAGACGTGCTACAATGCTCTGCTCGGCCGACCATAGTTACACGAGTACAACATCATCCCTTCTACACAGCATCAGTGTATGAAATATTTTAGGGATGGTCTCGAGTACACCGTGACGGGAGAACTGAATCCGTTTTTCGTAAACGAAGTTCGCAAATATGAAGATGCTAAATACTTCTTGCCGAATTTCGAAGACACGGAAAGGTGTCGCAAGCCAGAGAATAAAACTAACGCTACCATCCCTGTCTTCGGCAGAGATACCGAGGAAGAAGAGGAGATAGTTTATTCGGGTCCGCCCCAATACACCAAGCCGGGACCATCTGCTCCTACATTGATCTTTGGTAGTGATTCGGAGGATGAAGTCCATGCTATATTCTCTGCTCGACCTTCAATACGAGCTTCCGCTGATGAAGAGCAAAGTCTGCAAGTCGCCATGGTGCCGCTTAAACATTATAAAGAACTGAATGCGCTTGATACCGACAGTGTAGAGGAGCTGCAGATGTTCTATATCCCTCCCAGGCAAGGAGGCGAGAAGGAAATTCTATTTTACCGATCTGAAGAAAACAAAGTGGAGAAAGAAATCTGGCACGGGGCGGATCCTACGTTGGACAGGCTTCAACCCATCCGTCTACCCAGATATTATACAGAAGGCTTGAAAAGGCTGTTGAAGCGCCAAGGGATACCCTTCAAACAGACCGCTCGACAGGCCAGATTCTATGACAGGGTCTGGAACGTCCCCGAAACTCAGCACAAGCTGCCTAGTGGGAGGATGGGGACGATCGGGCTCGGATACATTCACTCCAAGAAACGAGAGCTGCTCCGCGACTGTTACGTCGTGCACGACTTCAATGAAGAAGCAGATGCTCAACGGGAGGACAGAAATCCTAAACCAGTAAAAGTTCTTGATGCAAAAGTGCCCAGTCCGTCGTTTGAAGAACAAATGGACAGGCTTATAAGGGAAGCTGGTCAAAAAGTCCGAGATAATCACAATCGTGAAATGGCAATCTACGGGAAATCCAAAATGCAATGCCTCCTTCAACAGGCTGTGAAAGACGAAAATACCGCCCCCTATCAACCTGTTATAAAAAAGGCTCGACGCAGAGGCAGAAACAAGTCAAAAGGCCAAAAAAGCGCTCAACAGCAACAAAGCGGGGCTAAGAAACCACGCAAATGGGAGTCGAGCGTTATTGATCTATCCCTAATGAAGAAAATGGACCGAGCGTACTCATTTTCTCGGGACAAGACGAAGAAGATACTTGATCTTGCTCCAAAACATCAAATGCTTACACTGCCGGAGTCCAAAAACCCCGAACAAGCAGGCAAAGTCTCTGACCCAAACTATTGCTCTTACCATCGAGTAATAGGGCATCCTCTTGAAGGTTGCTTCACCTTCAAGAATTGGGTTGAAGATCAGTATCAGCTTGGCAAATTCGCTCTGTCTGACAACTGGAGGGTAACGCCGCCACAAAAGCACGAATCCAAAGCCACAAGAACATAACCAACTCCACATTGGGATTGGAAGCGGATTCACACTTGTCACATGATAACAATATTAAAAGAAGAGCCCGAGAATATGGACAACCTTCCGTAGTGCTTCAAAAACAGCAATGATGAGGTGATCTCAGAATTTCCGCCAGCTCTGAAAGAACTGGAGGATGGAATACATACCACTGCAGATAACCTCAAGAAAATTGAGTTGGGGACTGCAAGTGATGTTGGGTTAGCCTAGCACCACATGAAGGGTTTGGAAGCATCATATGAACCAAATAATGAATTTTAAGGTGCTAAGTTAACGAACAAAGAAACGTTCCTAGAATCTATTAGGGTTTCAAATTTTTCCATATCAACATATGAAAGATAAGCTAGGGTTTAGAGAGTACAACCTTTGTAGCTCCCTACGCTAGACTCCTCGGCTACTTGGGGTTTGAAAAAAGCTCCGCCTGAACTCCTCGAGGTCACCGATGATCCACCCGGAGTCCGCTTTGTCCAAGCTTGCAACTTTATCCGATCAAGTGAGCGAAATCAAGTTAACACTCTAAACAAGTGGGCTAGACTTATGTAGAATGGTGTTGTGGTTCTCTTTCTCACTTCAAAATCCAATCTTGATGAGTATATTGCTCACTACTAAGAACTAGAGAGCAAAAGAGAGAGGTTGATGAAGATGATGGCTTTTTGAAGAAGATGATGAGTTTAACTCTAAATGAAAATAGAAAAATATATCAATATATATATTTCCATCTATCATCTCAAAGCATGGTTGAATCATTATTGTACTAGAGTTAAAACATAAAAGGAAACTTTACCAAAGGTTAAAAGGTGGGTGAGAAAGGTTAGGTCAAAAGAAGAGTGTATAACAAATCAATAATGAACCTTTTCTTTCCTTTTATGTTTTAGTATAAATACAATAATAATTCATAAATAAAACCATGGTGTGAGTCTTATATTGCCACCATTTTCATATATATACAACCATGAAAGATGTATGTATGTATGTATGTGTATATGTACATCCATATGTGCATGAATCAAAAAGAAGGCATACATGCATGCATACATCCAACTAACTCAAGAAAGGATTTCAAGTGAGAAGCTAATGGTTAAATGATAAATCAACACTTGATTTATCAATCCGGCCATATCACATATGACCCCTACCAAAAGCAAGCTGCCCGATCAATATACGGTATCCCATACGCGCATTTTAATTGGGTCCATGCGCATATCGCATACGCGCACCACAACGTTTCACCTGGACTAGGAAACTCCATTGTGGGACTCTGAGACTCGTCAATACGCTGGCAGTGGGTGATGATCGTATCATGCACCCCCAAGCCGCAAGCGGTCAGCTAAACGTAACGGCCATCCGGGTATTGAGCGATCAGAAGAGAACAAGCGAACCTGCTACAATTCCCGTCGAGCCGATCGGCAACACTTCCCGTACAGTCCGGTCTTCTCGTCTGATATGTCGTAAATCAAGTCTAGGGGTGGTAAACATCAGACCCCAATAACCGATAAGTCGTGCCGATGTGAGGCTCATAACGGGTCGAGAAACTACTGGTAACACTTACCAGCAAATCTCTGATCAGCCCTGGCCAGGGACTTCCCTGTTACGGCCAATCGAGCACAGCGCAACATCAACCCCCAATACCGGGAGAGACGAAACCCCTCCTATCGCTCATTGCCTCCATGTGACTCGAGACTGTACCCAAAAACCACCGTTTTGCACGCCCTCATGGACGTGGTAAGGTAGAGATCAAAGCACATTGGGAATCACACAAGACTCTATGACGATCTCGGGTCTACAGACTAACCTGTACAAGTGTCACCTGAGAACTGCCATCTGACGTGAGGTATAATACCATCTGGGAGTTCTCGGTGAGTCCGTCCAGTGTACCCAGTCTCCACTGAGCACCCGTATACCATCTCTGATGTCAAACACCAATGGATATGGGATCATCCATTGCCCATCTCATGGGTCGAGAAGCGTATACGCTAGTCTACACTGGTATATCGATGCCTCGTCTCGATACACCCACGACTAGGGACCTTGAAGGATGTACTTATGGACTACCATGTCCCCACTAGTATGATCTGCATCATAGTCCAGGTAGTCAGGTACACATCCTAAGGGCTTTACCAACTTGTAACTATAAGACAGTTTAAAGAGACTAGTATACATGTTAAGATAAAGAGCAACCAGATAGCATACTATCATATCGAGCAAGAAAGTCATCTCTATATATGTCCAAGCATCCAATATAATATACATCATCTGTACAATACTGGCCTCTAGGGCATACATACAACTAACAATCTCCCACTTGCACTAGGGCCAGATGCTGTAGTATCGCATACCGAGCATCTCGAAGAGTCTCTCAAACTGTATCTGGGGAATGGCCTTCGTGAGTGGATCCGCCGTGTTGTTCTTCGTGTAAACTCTCCTGACCTCGATCTCCTGGCGATCAACTATCTCCCGGATCAGGTGATACCGCCTCAGAATATGCCTGGATCGCTGATGGGACCTGGGTTCCTTGGCCAAAGCCACTGCTATATTGTTATCGCAATACAAAGGTATTGGATGCTCAATGGATGGAACCACTCCAAGTTCGGTAATGAACTTCTTGATCCAGACAGCTTCTTTGGCAGCATCGTTGGCAGCGATGTATTCAGCCTCCATCGTCGAGTCTGCCGCGGTTTCCTGCTTGGAACTCTTCCAGCTAACCGCCCCTCCGTAAAGGGTAAAGACAAATCCCGACCACGACTTAGAGTCGTCCTTATCACTCTGGAAGCTCAAATCGGTAAAGGACTCCACTTGGAGTTCTCCGTTACCATACACCAAGAGCATCTCTTTAGTCCTTCGCAGGTACTTGAGAATGCTCTTCACAGCTGTCCAGTGACTCTCTCCAGGATCAGCTTGATACCTGCTCACTACACTTAGTGAATATGCAACATCGGGTCTGGTGCATAGCATCGCGTACATGATAGAACCTGCAGCCGAAGCATAGGGTATCCCTTGCATGCGAGCTCTCTCCAAATCAGTCTTGGGAGACATCTCTTTGGAGAGAGTGACTCCAGAGATCGTGGGCAAGTTCCCACGCTTGGATTCTTCCATACCAAACCTCTTTAGTATGGTGTCAATGTACCTGGATTGGGGCAATCCTAATATCCGTTTGGATCTATCTCTATAGATCCTAATTCCCAATATGCAGGAGGCATCACCAAGATCTTTCATTGAGAATCTTTGTGATAAGAAGAGCTTGACCGATTGCAGCATAGGAATATCATTTCCTATAAAGAGCATGTCGTCCACGTACAATACGAGGAAGACAACCTTACTCTCTGCCACCTTCTTGTAGATACAAGGTTCATCTGGGTTTTTGAGGAAATCAAACTCTTTGATAACGACGTCAAAGCAGATATTCCAACTCCGCGATGCTTGCTTTAATCCATAAATGGATTTAAGCAGCTTGCACACCTTCCCGCTGCTCCTACTGTCTACGAAGCCCTCTGGCTGAGTCATGTACACGCACTCTTCTAAATCACCATTTAGAAAGGCGGTCTTAACATCCATTTGCCAGATTTCGTAATCATGATATGCAGCGATGGCAAGCATGATCCGGATGGATTTAAGCATAGCCACTAGAGAAAAGGTTTCTTCATAGTCCACACCTGGTCTTTGACGAAAACCTTTTGCAACAAGTCTAGCTTTGAAAATCTCCACTTTCCCATCTACACCAAGTTTTTTCTTGAAGATCCACTTGCTCCCAATGGGTTTTACCCCTTCAGGAGCAACTTTCAAAGTCCATACTTTGTTGGTGTACATGGATTCCATCTCGGACCGCATTGCATCCAGCCATTTCACTGAGTCTTTACTCGTGATGGCCTGCTCGAAACTAGTTGGGTCATCATCCTCCATGATGCAATCCTCGCTTCCACTGTCAATGAGAAAACCGTAGTACCTCTCAGGTGGACGAGAAACCCTACTAGATCAGCGGAGAAGCTGGGGTTCGTCGGGTACTACTGAATCCTCTGGTTCTACCAAGTCTTCTGTTATAGTTTGTGTCGCTGGAACCTTTTCCAGTTCTACCTCAATGCCACTTGTCTGTTTCATAAGAAAACTCTTTTCTAAGAAAGTGGCATGTCGAGAAACAAACATTTTTTGTTCCTCGGAGTGGTAGAAGATATACCCTCGCGAATGTTTGGGATATCCAACAAACTTACATAAAACAGACCTTGCCTCGAGCTTGTCCGGATTTTGTGTTTTAACATAGGCCGGACAACCCCATATCTGAATAAAATTAAGACATGGTCTCTTACCATTCCATATCTCATATGGAGTGGTAGGCACTGATTTGGTTGGAACTCTATTCAATAGGTATGCAGCAGTCTCCGGTGCATATCCCCAGAAGGAAATAGGTAACTCAGCTGCACTCATCATAGAGCGCACCATATCTAATAGGGTGCGGTTTCCCCGCTCCGATACACCGTTGTGCTGTGGTGTATAAGGAGGAGTAAGCTGAGAGAGAATCCCATTCTCTTTTAGATAATCTCTGAATTCGTTGCTTAAGTATTCTCCTCCTCGATTAGATCGAAGGGTCTTAATACTTTTGCCCGTTTGGTTCTCTACTTCGTTTTTATATTCTCTTAATTTCTCAAAAGCTTCTGATTTGTGTTTCATCAGGAACACATACTCGAACCTAGAGAGATCGTCAGTGAATGTAATGAAGTATGAAGAACCATCCCTGCTATGTGTAGACATGGGACCGCATACATCGCTATGCACCAGTCCCAAGAGTTCCGTAACTCTTTCTCCGTGTCCACTAAACGGAGTTTTGGTCATTTTTCCTTTGAGACATGAATGGCAAGTGTCATAAGATGATAATTCGAACGATTTCAAATATCCATCTTTATGTAACTTAGCTAGTCGTGTCGCATTGAGGGGACCAAGTCTACAATGCCATAAGAAAGATTTATTCATTTCTGAACTCTTCCTCTTGTGTGTGTTTTGTAAATTAAGGACTGTATTTTGATTGAGAATGAATATGCCATTATATAACGAGCCTGATGCAATCAACTTTTGATCTAGGAATATGTTCATAACATTATCCTTTACTACAAAATTATATCCTTCTTTACTTAATAAAGAAACTGATATAATGTTGCACATCATGTTCGGTATATAATAGCATTCATTTAGAATCGGTGTATCACCACTTGGTAAAACTAGGTGATATTCGCCAACTGCTTTGGCTGCAACATTTGCCCCATTCCCTACTTGAACGGAATGATCACCCTTTCCCAGTTCTCTACCTTTCCGTAGCCCATGTAACATTTTACATATGTGGGATCCTGATCCGGTATCTAATACCCAGGACGTAGGGAGAACTGAGAAATAGTTCTCAATGACAAACACACCTGAAGATGATGCATCAACATGCATGTTCTCCGTTTGGGCGGTGTGAGAATCCAGATATTCTCCTGTTTCCTGTTCGGTCTTATAACTCTTATAAGAAAGAACGGGTCCAACGTTCCCCTGCACAGTATAACATGCGGGTTCGGTCAATACATCCATATTATTATCTTGATTAGGGTATGACATGGTCGCTACCTGGAGAGAGAGAGAAGAAAACACTTTAGCGTATGCTCTTGCAAGGTCAGAATGGTTATTATCTTATCTAATCAGGATGGCTCCCACTGGTTTTTTATCAAATCTTCCTTCAAACCCTAAAAGGAAAGACTAGCCGGGATTAATTACACCCTACAACTTCGCCAATCTTTCAGCCAGGCCAGTGTCGGTACTTTGAGGGAGGTTCCCCGTGCTTTCACACGGACCTAATTAAAGTAAACTTCGTTTTCCCATAGGCGCAACCCCGTTGACACCTTTCTAGATACCTACTTGATCGGCTAATTGTAATGTGTAAAACTCTCCCAGGAGTAACTCTTACTCGCAGTGGGTATCGGGATCCAACTATCTCATAGAAGGTATGCAATCTCATTGCAAATTTCAACACTTGAAATTCCCGATAATACTTTTGCCCCTAGCGTCCTATGACCTTGACGGAGGCCAAACTACCCACAGGGCGCTAGTCAAGTTCAACCCGTCATTTCTTGATTGAATTAAACCCACCCGTACGAACCTTGACGGAGGCCAAACTACGCCGTACGAATACCCTAATCCAATCGCATCATATGCTGGCAGATAAGCACTAGTTAGCTACCATACACTACGCCTTGACGGAGGCCAAACTACCGCAGCATGAATACTAAGTAGTACTTATCTGAAATGACGGAGGGCTACGCAGGTTTTTCAGAAAAACCATGAGCGTAATGAACTTGATATCGTTGTAGAATCGTGTGAATTTTGAAATGGAGTGTTCTTGAGGCTTTTCCAGTTTTGCTAAAGGGGCCACTCCCGGTGAAGGGATCGTCGGCCCTTTCCTCGTCGAATGAGGTGCGGGATATATCATATATATCACTGTGCAAAGCAAAACTCCAAAAGCAATCAAAAGCAAACCGAGTGTGTAGCATCTGCCAGTTATTGCTAAAGGGGTCACTCCCGGTGAAGGGATCTCGGCCCTTTCCTCATCGAATAAGGTGCAGGGTATATCATATATACCGCTATGCAAAGCAAAACTGTAGCTACCCTTTTGTTTAAAATTTGATTCTACAACGTCTTTTAGGTTTCTTTTCTTTCATTAATCACATTAATGAAGTCCCATCATTTAAGTCACCTAAACATCACAGATAAATACGACGTACACTTATGCCATCCGCATTCGCCTCGATGTCCCCTCGTGCACCGTTAGGTTAGGTAACTAACGACAGAGCAGGGCAGGGCTAGTGCGGGTGTAAAACATAAGTAACGCCTATATAATATATCATATATACTATATACTGTATCCATCAGAACATATCAAATGATCACATCACAAATATCGCAGCAGAAACATAGATATAATGTGGGATATGCTAGGCCGTCCGTATTTAGTATTTAGCCAATAATAGAAAATACGGATTCCACAGTCGCGTTGAATAGCCAAGCCCACACCCTGGACCCCTACGAGAGCGGCAAGCGACCCTACCAATTCTGGAGTTTAGGAGACCCGGTCTCGACTCCTCGAGATGGCCTCCCACTGAACCCCAGAACCCGGTCACCCGTGCTCCCCTCCTTGGGTCCATCCTAATGCGGAAAAGTAAATAATATACAACACAGGTGGCATCGACCTCAACCCGGAAGTTCCCCAAATAAAAGAATATTACATTACATCTGAATTTACATGAATGAAAATATAAAACTCTCATCTCACATAAAAAAAACCCCGGCTATTCAATCGTGACAATCCTGCACATCATATCGCAGCAACACATAATATCTCATATCATCAACGTAAGTAAGTATGCATACACCGATTGTTGTCGACGTATAGCAACGACAATCGGCAATACCACTAAATACTACACTTATGGTCGCAGAAAAGAAAGTGTAAAACTGCAATATCCGGAATCCACATTCTCCTTAGACATCGTAAATGCGAAATATCACATACCTCGTATTTCATGTCTTATTATATGAATTCCACACATTGCATCACATTCCAGATAATTAGACAGTATTAAAGCTTTCGAACGACCGATCAAATACCCAAGATTCACTAAAGCTCAACACTTGAGCAGGGTTCAAAAACTTGGAGTGTGACACAATAGTAGCAGTCCAGCCGTAGAAGGGTCAAGCCAACGCCTCACATGTGGCGCGCCGTACTGCCCCAAACCCTAAGGTTCAAAGGGCAGTTCAAGACGGTCACATAATCGAGTTAAGGTTTGTTGTCTTCTAGAGGGACCACCACAAAACTTGCACGAACCTCCGAAGGAATTAAACCCCGTGAAAAGTGAGCAAATGATACTCGTTCAAACACTTCACTACTTTCTAATTTACCCGGAAAAATCACGAAATCAAAATTCCGATCGAATCGACGAGTCCAAAACCATCTCCAGAATTTTTCAGAACTAAATACAGATTAAAAATACACTAAAAAATAGACAAGCAGATTCCAGAATTACTGTATAAAATTTATCCATTGATTGGTGAGTACGGCCGCGGAACCGCGGCCTAAGCAAGCTTAGGCCGCGTTTCCGCGGCATGAATTACTGTTCATGGAATAATTTTTGTACCGTAATTCTTATTTTTACCTGCTGATTTTTTTATATATTTTTAATTCTGAAAATAACCAGATTTTGAAAAAAGTCCAGAGAGCTCCAAAAAACCGTATTTTCCAGTTCAATCGGAGTTTTAACTTCGTAAAGGTGTCGCCTAATGTTCTAGGTCGGCTCTGATACCAATGTTGGGTTAGCCTAGCACCACATGAAGGGTTTGGAAGCATCACATGAACCAAATAATGAATTTTAAGGTGCTAAGTTAACGAACAAAGAATCGTTCCTAGAATCGATTAGGGTTTCAAATTTTTCCATATCAACATATGAAAGATAAGCTAGGGTTTAGAGAGTACAACCTTTGTAGCTCCCTACGCTAGACTCCTCGGCTACTTGGGGTTTGAAAAAAGCTCCACCTGAACTCCTCGAGGTCACCGATGATCCACCCGGAGTCCGCTTTGTCCAAGCTTGCAACTTTATCCGATCAAGTGAACGAAATCAAGTTAACACTCTAAACAAGTAGGCTAGACTTGTGTAGAATGGTATTGTGGTTCTCTTTCTCACTTCAAAATCCAATCTTGATGAGTATATTGCTCACTACTAAGAACTAGAGAGCAAAAGAGAGAGGTTGATGAAGATGATGGCTTTTTGAAGAAGATGATGAGTTCAACTCTAAATGAAAATAGAAAAATATATCAATATATATATTTCCATCTATCATCTCAAACCATGGTTGAATCATTATTGTACTAGAGTTAAAACACAAAAGGAAACTTTACCAAAGGTTAAAAGGTGGGTGAGAAAGGTTAGGTCAAAAGAAGAGTGTAGAACAAATCAATAATGAACCTTTTCTTTCCTTTTATGTTTTAGTATAAATACAATAATAATTCAAAAATAAAACCATGGTGTGAGTCTTATATTGCCACCATTTTCATATATATACAACCATGAAAGATGTATGTATGTATGTGTATATGTACATCCATATGTGCATGAATAAAAAAGAAGGCATACATGCATGCATACATCCAACTAACTCAAGAAAGGATTTCAAGTGAGAAGCTAACGGTTAAATGACAAATCAACACTTGATTTATCAATCCGGCCATATCACATATGACCCCTACCAAAAGCAAGCTGCCTGATCAATATACGGTATCCCATACGCGCATTTTAATCGGGTCCATGCGCATATCGCATACGCGCACTACAACGTTTCACCTGGACTAGGAAACTCCATTGTGGGAC
Organism: Agapanthus africanus; assembly: GCA_030015575.1. Lineage (NCBI taxonomy): Eukaryota > Viridiplantae > Streptophyta > Magnoliopsida > Asparagales > Amaryllidaceae > Agapanthus > Agapanthus africanus. Next base: position 182,352,634 of record CM057339.1, on the reverse strand, counting down.
TTTGAGACTCGTCAATACGCCGGCAGTAGGTGATGATCGTATCATGCACCCCCAAGCCGCAAGCGGTCAGCTAAACGTAACGGCCATCCGGGTATTGAGCGATCAGAAGAGAACAAGCGAACCTGCTACAACTCCCGTCGAGCCAATCGGCAACACTTCCCGTACAGTCCGGTCTCCTCGTCTGATATGTCGCATATCAAGTCTAGGGGTGGAAACGTCAGACCCCAATAACCGATAAGTCGTGCCGATGTGAGGCTCATAACGGGTCGAGAAACTACTGGTAACACTTACTAGCAAATCTCTGATCAGCCCTGCCCAGGGACTTCCCTGTTACGACCAATCGAGCATAGCGCAACATCAACCCCGAATACCGGGAGAGACGAAACCCCTCCTATCGCTCATTGCCTCCATGTGATTCGGGACTGTACCCAAAAACCACCGTTTTGCACGCCCTCATGGACGTGGTAAGGTAGAGATCAAAGCACAGTGGGAATCACACAAGACTCTATGACGATCTCGGGTCTACAGACTAACCTGTACAAGTGTCACCTGAAAACTGCCATCTGACGTGAGGTATGATACCATCTGGGAGTTCTCGGCGAGTCCGTCCAGTGTACCCAGTCTCCACTGAGCACCCGTATACCATCTCTGATGTCAAACACCAATGGATATGGGATCATCCATTGCCCATCTCATGGGTCGAGAAGCGTATACGCTAGTCTACACTGGTATATCGATGCCCCGTCTCGATACACCCACGACTAGGGACCTTGAAGGATGTACTTATGGACTACCATGTCCCCACTAGTATGATCTGTATCATAGTCCAGGTAGTCAAGTACACATCCTAAGGGCTTTACCAACATGTAACTATAAGACAGTTTAAAGAGACTAGTATACATGTTAAGATAAAGAGCAACCAGATAGCATACTATCATATCGAGCAAGAAAGTCGTCTCTATATATGTCCAAGCATCCAATATATTATACATCATCTGGACAATACTGGCCTCTAGGGCATACATACAACTAACAAGTGACCCACGGCCGACGTTCGTCAGTGAGCTGCTATCTAAAGAAAGGGCGGATGCGTTAATATACGTCCTTGTACAACACAAAGATTGCTTCGCATGGAACTATTCCGAGATGCCAGGACTAGATCCAGAAGTTGCTGTGCATAAATTGGCGATATCCCCTGACGTCAAGCCAGTCAAACAGGCACCGAGGAGAATGCGGCTCGAGCTTGAGATGAGCATCAACACCGAGGTTAAGAAGTTAATCGACTCTGGCTTTATCCAGGAGGTTCAATATCCCGAATGGATCGCTAACATCGTCCCGGTGATGAATAAAAATGGGGCGGTGCGTATATGCGTGGACTTTCGGGATCTTAATAAAGCCTGCCCGAATGATGATTTCCCGGTGTCAGTCACCGAACTGATGATAGATAATACGTCCACTCATGAGGTTTTCTCCTTCATGGACGGTTCATCAGGGTATAATCAGATAAAGATGCATCCCGAAGACCAGAAGCATATCGCTTTTCGGACCCCTTTAGGAATATTTTGTTACAAGGTAATGCCCTTCGGTCTAAAGAACGCCGGCGCCTATCAAAGGGCCATGACGAAGATCTTCGATGACCTTATACATGAAATCGTCGAATGTTATATCGACGACCAGTGGTTAATAGCAAATCATACGAGGAACATCTGGAGCATCTAAAGACCGTATTTCGACGCTTTCGACAATACAACTTGAAAATGAACCCCTTTAAGTGTGCGTTCGGGGTTTCCTCGGGGTAAATTCCTAGGATTCATCGTCCGACACCGAGGCATCGAGATAGATCCATCTAAGATCATGACGATCATGAAAATACTTCCGCCGAGAACTCTCAAACAGTTGCGGTCTCTCCAAGGGAAGCTCGCATATATACGGCGATTTATAGCCAATCTTTCAGGAAAATGCCGTCCTTACAGCCACCTGATTGAAAAGGGGTCTCTTTTCGTCTGGGATCAAAGATGCCAGGGCGCGCTGGACGAAATTAAACAGTACCTGCAGAACCCGCCATTGTTGGCTGCTCCGGCTAAGGGAAAGCCTCTCATTCTTTATACAACCGCCCTCGAAGGTTCTTTAGGCGCATTATGGGCACAAGAGAACAATCAAGGGAAAGAAAGAGCACTCTACTACTTAATTCGAGCTCTACTGGGGGCAGAAAGCAACTATTCCCCTATTGAAAAACACTGCTTGGCGTTGATCTTCGCGATAACAAAGCTCTGGCACTATGCATTGGCACATGAAGTCCGTCTTATTTCGAAGGTGGACCCTCTCAAATATCTAATGTCAAAGGCCATATTGAAAGGCAACTCACTAAATGGGCCCTGCTCTTGATGGAGTTCTCGATAACGTATCAACCACTCAAAGCAGCGAAAGGCCAGGCCATTGCCGACTTCCTCGCTGAGCACCCGATACCTGTCGATTCTCCTCTGAATTGCGATTTGCCAGACGAACATGCATTTGACACTATCGATGGGAACGATACCCGATGGGAACTCTATTTCGATGGAGCATCTTCCATGAAAAAGCGCAAACAAAGTACCTCTATAATCAAATCGGGGGTAGGCTTTATCTTCGTGACTCCACAAGGAGGGATAATGCGCTTTGCTTTCTCTTTGATAGAGCCGAGGACGAACAATGAAGCTGAATACGAAGCCTTGATTGCAGGTCTCGAGATCGCCATCGACATGGGAATTGAAAACCTCCTCATATACGGAGACTCCCAACTGATCGTCAGTCAAGTAAATGGCGACTACCAAACGTGCAAACCAGAGCTGGTGAAATACGGTGAAAAGGTGCAACAACTGTTGACCTAAATCCCTGCCTACACTTTGGAAAACATAACGCGCGCGGAAAACAGCAAAGCAGACGCATTAGCCAAGCTCGCTAAAGAACTGGCTGACGAGAACCTCGATGACATCAGAATCGTGGTACAAAGCCGTCGGGTGCTTTCCCCAGCAGGAATATCTCCGGAATCATCCGAAGAAAAGGGAGCGACTGAACAGACGACCCTACAAATAAAAGACCGTGAGAAGGTTGATAATTGGAGAGAAGTCTTTATAGACTACTTCAAATACCGTCGAACGCCCGAAGATGCATCCTCAAGACATCGGCTTATGAAACGAGCTCTTTATTTCGCCTTCGTCAACGATACTCTGTACAAGAGGTCATTTGATTCTCTGTGGCTGAGATACTTAGGACCTGACGAAGCAGAAAGAGTCATTTAGGAAGTTCATGACGGAATCCGTGGTTCTCACCAAGCGGGCCCGAAGATGAAGTTGAAGATCAAACGGATGGGCTATTACTGGCCCACGATGATTCAGGATTGCCTCGAATATGCGAAGCAATGCCACTCATGCCAAATCCATGGGGACTTCATCCACCAACATCCAAATCCATTACATCCAACGGTGGCTAGCTGGCCATTCGAGATGTGGAGAACCGACATAGTCGGCCCCATCGAACTAGTATCATCCAGGGGACATCGTTTCATCCTGGCGACGACTGATTACTTCTCCAAATGGGCAGAAGCAGTACTGTTGAGGGAAGTGAAGACGGAGAATATCCTCCATTTCTTCAAAACGCACGTCATATACTGGTTTGGGACTCCGCGACGGATCATCTCCGATAACGAGCCAGCTTACAGAAGCCACAAGGTCAGTCGCTTCGTGCAACAACACAATATAGACTGGAGATATTCCTCGGTTTATAATCCATGAGCTAATGGTCTAGCCGAGGCCTTCAACAAGACCCTGACGAAGATCATGAAGAAGACGGTATCCCGAAATAAGAAGGACTGTCACGAGAGACCGCAAGAGGCTCTTTGGGCGTATCGAACTACGTTCAAGACGGCCACGAACACAACGCCATACGCGTCGGTATTCGGTACGGAAGCAATACTCCCCCTCGAGATAGAGTTACCCTCGCTACGAGTGGCAGTCCACTACGAGTTGACGAACGAAGAAAATGCTAGCCTTCGGCTTGAGGAGCTTGTTGTCCTTGAAGAAATACGGCTCATAGCGCAACAAAATCTGGAAGCTTATAAAGTAAAGATAACACGCTCGTATGAAAAATTGACCCGACCGAGGACATTCCGCCAAGGTGAACTCGTGCTAGTAGTCAAAAGGCCTATGATCCCCAACCGCGCCAAGCGGGGAAAATTCGAGCCAAACTACGAAGGCCCGTACATCATAGATAAGGTCTACCAGGGTGGGGCCTATCTACTCCTGGACATGCACGGTGAAAGGCCTTTCAGGCCAATAAACGGTCGCTTCCTAAAGAAATACTACGCTTAATGAACCACAGCCTAGGTTAATAATAGATGACGACGACTATGTCCGCTCGCTATCTTCCTATGCTCAAACTCTATAAGCAGTAGTCAACCTTCTCCTGACGGACCGAAACGTCCTTAAACTAATAGCGGACCGAAACGTCCTTAAACTAATACCGCAACATCCGTAGGCTGACAAAATAAAAAAAATAAAAATATATAATAAATAAAAATGGTATGTCTATAAGCAAAAAGGGCACGGATGAAAACCCGAAAGGGCTCCGTGAGTAAAAACAGCAGGACTATCGGCAAGTGTTCGTGAAAACCCGAAAAGGCGCGACCTTGTTAAAAAAAGAAGAAAATAAAAAGATAAAAAAAACAGTATGTCCATAAGCAAAATGGGTACGGATGAAAACCCGAAAGGGCTTCGTGAGTAAAAACAGTAGGACTACCGGCGAGTGTTTGTGAAAACCCGAAAGGGCGCAACCTCGTTAAAAGACACTTATATGGTCCTCTCGACCTTGTGAGGAGAAACCACCCGCGTGAGATCCTTACGACTCACAAGGGAGCAACACACTTAGGGATCCCCACGATTCCTAAGGAGAAAATACACTTGTGAGATCCACACGACTCGTAAGGAGAACTCTCTTATGGGATCTGTTGGAGATAGTGCCCTCATAGTCAATTATTGGATCGCAGGTACGTGATTGCAATGATTGCGGAGGACCTATCCCGGTAGCACAGTCTTACTCAAGATGATAGTATGCTATCTGGTTTGCCTTTATCAGTCATGTACATGTTCAGGTGACTGATTGCATGTTACACTTTGATAGAGCCCTTAGGATCTTGCTTTACTACCAACAGTATGATGGCGATCATATACGTGAGAGTTGGGTAGTTTATATGCATATCCTTAATTGTGGTCCCTAGTCGTGGGAGTTTCGAGACAGGGCATCGATACTCCGGAGTAGACTAGTGTGTACAGTCGAGACCCCGACGAGGGGCGGTGGCCGGTCTCACAAGCCACTGGTGTCAGTTGGATCACCTAAGATGTATACAGGTGCTCATTGGGTTATGAGTACACCGGACAGGACTCGCCGGGAATCTGCTAGTTAGTACTATACCTATCGTCAGATAGCAGTTCCCTGGTGACATGTGTACAGGTTAGTTCATCGACCTGAGGTCGTCATTTGTCTCGTGTGAGTTCCCACTGTGCTTTGATTTCTACCCTACCACGGCTCAAAGGAGTCGTGCAAACAGGTAGTTTTTGGGTACAGTCCCGAGCCATATGGAGGCACGTGAGCGGATCGGCAGGGGATTCGTCTCTCCCGGTATTGGGGGCGAGGTCGTGCTGTGTCTAGGAGAGCCATTACACAAAGTCCATGGCCATGGCAGGAGATTTACTGGTAGGTACTCCAGTAGTATCTCAGGGTGTAATTGGGCTACACTCCGACACGACTTATACTGCTATTGGGGGTCTGGCGTTACTAGCCCCCTAGGCAGATATGCGATACTCATTGACGAACGGACCGTACTGTATATACATTGTCACTGTTAGGCTCAGTAGGGTTTTCCGGATGAGTGCGCTCATCGGCATCCCTTGAGGTCAGTCCATGGGCAGCCGTTACGCATTGCTAGTGCCGCTGACGGTTTGTGGTTAAACCCACTGCCAGGGTGCTGACGAGTCATTAGAGTCCCCCACAGACAGTTTCCCAAGTTCGGGCGAAACGTTGTAGAGGCCGTATGGTTTTATGGCAGGGTTCGGAAAATGCACGTGCGTTTACGCACGTGTCGATTTTTCGGGCAGATGATACTGGTCGGCTTTAGTTTAAGCCGGATCCGAGTATTATATTGAGTAGGTATAATATCCTTGTCTCAGTTGCATTTGTATTCGGTCGTAATACAAATGCGGGTATATTTATACTGTTTCGGGGTTGTCCTGAAATTCGTTTCAGGATCACTTTTGGAAGTTGCCAGTTTCCAGTTTTCTATCAGCCGTCTTTTAACATTCGGTTAAAGACGGATTTGTCTTTTCTTGAGATGAGTGTGGATTCTTCTAGAAGGTTCTAGATGAGGTGACTAGGATTAATTGGTGTTAAGTTTTCATTGGTTGCATTTAATGGTTCATTAATGCTTGATGAGGTGTTTAAGTGATTCATCCTTTATCATTAAAGCTTCTTGTTTTCTTAAAGATATTTTTAAAGTGAGAAGGTTTCTCTTGTGGTCACCCCCCTCTCCTACGGTCACCTCCCTCTTGCTATATATGGCTTGCCCTCTCTCTCTCCTCATACTCACTCTCACTTGAGTTATCATTGCTAGAAAAGATTATGATAGGTTTTATCGGTGTATGGAATTTCACAGTCCATTTCATTCCATCACCCGATTCCCTCGGCAACTTCATTAACCGATCGTCCACGGATTTGGACGAAGTGAGACAAAGTCATCTACTCATTCTCTACATCATTCTTGGTCGTCTCTTTTAGCAAACTTGGCGATCGAGTTGCCTCGAGTCAGAGGCGGGAGCCCGTTTAAAGAACCGATCATGTGGTGCCACCTCGACGAGGAGATCGGAGATCGACGAGATCGGAGCAGCCGCAACGGAGCGTGGGATGATGGTTGAAGAACGAAGGACTCGGATCGTTCGGTATAACCATTCTACACTCTTTACAGTTTGTTAGTTTAGCAATAATGGCAGATCCGGGTTAAAGTATACGATAGCGCCAGTTAAAAGTTTTTTGTTCCGCATTTTGGCGTCTGTAGACTGCCGGGGCGCTAACGTAGACTTACAGTGGTATCAGAGCCTCACCATTTTGCTATACTAACTTGTGCTAACGCGTTTAAAATATCGATCCGACCGGAAAACTAAAAACTGCAAATTCCAAGCCGACAGTTTCTGTTGTTTTTAAACGGTGTCAAAATTGACTTTTGTACATCTTAAAAATCCGTGCAGGCTTTTCTAAGACCAACGACAAAATTTGGGCTCATGATCTCTCCATTGAGGCGCGGAAGCGCGGCTAACCCTATTGTATTGGCCGCGCATCCGCGGCCACGTGAGGAGCACGTGCTCCCAATTTTTTTCTGTGGGTTCTTGGATGGATTTTGGGGTTTTTGGCAAATACAGTTTGGGCCCAGGTTTTGTTACTGTTCACCAGTAAGTCGTGGGGCCCACTTTTTGATATTTGGCCTTTGGTCGATCGAAATTTAAACACGTTAGTTTACAGTGCTTACATTATATCTCCGACCGGGAATGTCATTTGATCGGTAAACCGCGTTTAACTGCTATAGTTCTTTTAGACGGGTTTGCGAACGTGACATTCGCGTTGATGTTCTGTGTTGTGCTGTGATGTTGCGGATTTGTCGTGGTGGATAGCAGTGTGCAATGGTAGTACAGTTTGAGTTTATTTGTACATTTGATATTGCGGGGCGAGCGTCCAACTTGTGGACAGCCGTCACTGCCTGTTGTATAATATTCTTTTGGGGCACGACCAGGTTGCGGTCGATGTACCTATTGTACTATTTTTCATTACTGTACTAGGTTTTTCCCCGAGACGGAGTGCACGGATAGCCGGGTTCTGGAGGGCAACGGGTCCGCATTTCATGGCTTTGAGAGGCAGAGGGTCCCCACTTCAGAATTGGCAGACTATTCGCCGCACTCGTAGGGGGTACAGGTTGACCCAAGGAGGGGTGCTCAATTTACCGGATTCCGTGAAGTGCCGAGTGTTCCATTCACTATGCTGTGGGGGACTGCCTCGCTTCAGGTTTTGGCGGGTAACTTGCCGCACCCGTAGGGGTCTAGGTTTCATTGCACAGGCTATCCACACGACAGGGGAACGTCGAGTTTCAGCAGCGGCTCTGTGAAACTCGGGGATCCCAGATATCTGTATTGTTCTGTGATGCTTATTACTTTTCTGTAATGTTGCATATTATCACGCCTGGAGCGATTATGTATATTGGTTTATATACCATTAGATGTTGTATATGTTTTACACCCGCGCTAGTCCAGTCCCCGCTCTGTCGTTAGTTAAGTAACCTAACGAGTGATGACGGGACCCAGTGACGAATGCGGATGGCATATACGTACATTTTATTTTCGTTCTTTTATGGTGTGATTGAATGATGGGACTGCGTTGATTCTGATCAACGCAAAGTAAAAACAAACCTGTATACAGTTGTTGGAACAATTTAAAAAGTGTTATTACAAAGACGTTTCCTTTTGTTATGCATAGCGGTATTCAGTGGAATATCCTGCACCTCATTCGACGGGGCAAGGGCTGATATCCCTTCACCGGGAAAGACCCCTTGGACAGAAGTTTGCGTCAGGGTAATAACTTTACTATAGTCGATTACAAGTTGCTTTGCATCGTGGTATTCAGTGGAATATCCTGCACCTCATTCCACGAGGAAAGAGCCGAGATCCCTTAACCGGGAGTGACCTCTTTAGCAAAAGGTTTTCGCCACTATATTTTAAAAAGCTATCAGGTTCCTTCAGCGATATCAAGTTCACTACGCTAAAGGTTTTTCGCCAAAAACCAGCCGTAGCCCTCCGTCACTTCTTTTGAGTATTCAGTAGTATTCAAGCTACGCATTTTGACCAACGCCAAGGCATAGTGTTTGGTAGCTGCTGGGTATTCAATTGTTGCATAGATAGATGAGTTAGTTTGGGACAGTCGTTCTGCCGATTGGCCAACGTCAGGGGCATGTGCGGGTGGGTTCAAATTGACAAGATAGTGATGGGTAGAACTTGGCATGTGACTTATGACATTTTGACCAACGCCAAGGTTATAAGAGCATGGGGCAAAATTGATATCAGGAGTTTCTAAAGAAACTGAAACTTGCCGAGTATGCGCATACCTTTTGGAGTATGAGTAACGTGGATGCATTCCATCACGTTATCATGCGATGAGAGTTGGATCCTGATTCCCACTGATGAGTTGGTTTACTCTTCGGGTGATCCCGATTGATTCTTCTTTAGGTTTGGAGGAGAATTTGACAGGACAATGGGAGGTTTCCGGATTAGATAAAATGATGACCATTCTGATCTAGGTTAGAGTGCACGCAGAGTGTTTCTTTTCTCTCTCTCTCTTTGGCAGCGACCTTTGACCGACCCTAGACTATGACTCAGTGACCAGGTTGACCGAACCTTCTTAAAATACTGGCTTTTGGATTGTCTAAGTTGCATAAGTCATTGCCACTCCTTCTTTTACCCTTTGAATTTCTCAGAACACCCGTATACTACGGATATCCACTTCCATTGGATAGATCCATCGTATGGTTATATACGAACTCGAAGGGACTTCTTCGGGGATGGATCCAGGTTCAGGAGAAATAGAATTGGTTTATTCAGTTGTCTTTTATTATCACCTTCTCTCAGGTTGCGAGAGCTCCTTGGTTTAGGAGAGTACACCTATTACGCTTATTGGATAGTCTTATTCCAAACCATAGGCTGGTGCCGAAAGGTAGGGAATGAAGAAAACCAATTAGCCTAAGTAGGGTGTGCAGAAGGTAATATGTAAAGACAAAATAAAGGGATTAGAAAGAGGGCACAGTAAGTTGCGACTGATATCATTCACGACCAAAACCGCGTACTTCGTCGCCACTCCTATTTCACCTCTAAAAGAATAAGGTATTGTTCAGTTGTCTTTTATCATCACCTTCTCTCAGTTGCGAGTACTCCTTGGTTTAGGAGGGTACACCTATTATGCTTACTGGATAGTCTTCTTCCAAACCATAGGCTGGTGCCGAACGGTAGGGAAGGAAGAAAACCAGTTAGCCTAACGATGGTGTACAGAAGGTAACGACTAAAGACAAATAAAGGGATTTGGAGAGACGGCAATAAAATATACGGTTGAAGTCATGAATTGGATTATGGAAGAGGCATTGCTATGAATACCAGGATACCCCTACGAAACATTTTCATGTTTCAGTGCATTGTTAGAGGAAAAACTGTTTTCCCGATTAGACACTTACTCCAAGGGTATGTATTTACCAGGTTTCATTCTCATATCTGTATGGTTTTACAGATGATGAGTGGGAGTAAGATATTGGGAATTAGGTGATCATCCTCATTATATCGGAATTCGTTGAAATTGGTGATATTTGAGGAAATCGCCAGGGTACAGTTTTCCACCTACAACGCACAAGTTTTTGAGTTATTCAACTCAGCGGACTTATACAGAGTATTGTATGTTGTCCAAGTGTCCATCAGGACAAAGGGGTAGGTCCTCGTACTATGTTCTGTTTACTTATAACTTCTCTAGTATTTAGACGAGTGTTTCGTAGAAATACAAGGTCTAAGTTTTGAGAAGTTGTGGGTATAAGAATAAAGTAGAGAACCAGGTATCACAAGTATCGGGATTCTTCAAAGAGATCGAAGATGTAGATTCTTGTGATTGGTATTCAGATGATAGTGATGGTTTTGAGAAACGTGTTTCTCTTTCAGGTTACTCATAATTGGATGGATTCCTAAGTTGAGTAATGCTGATTAGCCTCTTTCCATTAAGTTGATATGCACTGGAGACAGCTGCATGGATTGAATCTTGGTTCCAATTAAATAGGTGCCAAAGTTTCTATATTGGATATAGAATAGTTCGTACCTTAAAAGAAACTAAGGTACGGGGAGTTGTCCAGCTTATGATTAAAACCAGACACTGGATAACTCAGGGCACGTTTCTGTAATGGCTGTTTGTGGGTTGACCCTGGCTATGACGAGGGTTGATATTCTACCATTTGGAAGATCAATAGTGATATTGTTCTTAACTCGCCACAGTTTTAGTAAAATGGATCTTTTTCAGAAAACAGTAGTGGGAGTATGGTAGAACTGGAAGTGATTCCAGAACCGCGAACGATTACGGAAAATTTAATAGGACCTATACATTCAATCAGGTTTGACATTCCAATAGCCACTCCGCAGGTATGGTAGATGACCTCAGACACCCGAGAGGTACTTCGGTAGGCTCAAGGACGGTGACAGGGAGGTTCTTATCTACCCAGACTTGACACTACTGTTGTTCCAGGATATGAGACCCGGTAGGAGGGTTGTCGTAGTCAGTGGGAGCAGCGGAAGCATGGTGGGCAAGTAGCTTATGTCTATTTATAGACTAGAGCAGTTATAGCGGAGATAGATCATCTAATTTTGATGTGACAGTCATGGGTTTGACTTCAATCAGAATAGGGGATGGATCAGTTAAGAAGGTAGTATGGTGTGATGTCATAGTATCTGGATGACATACACAGAGTAGGAAGTAAAATTCCTATACTACGATCGGTTGTACTGTGGTCGTCACACAGTTGTTTCTCCAGACAGGATATGGATATAATATTTGACATTCTGGTTTCTAGATCTATGGTTTTAGATCTGGATTTAGGTAGTTTCCCAATGTGGGTACTTTGACAGATATTCTAATGGTTTTTGGAATAGTTGACTCCTAGCATGGTGGTGTACCTGCAGGTGATGGAGTCACCCTCTCTAAAGGTGTCTTACAGACTAAAGAGGAGAGGGATGTGCATGATTGGCAGATCACTTGCTTAGGCAATTGAGTCAATCATGAGATGTCAAGTACCACACCAAAATGTTGTTTTTGCACTAGATGCAATAAGTTTGTATTAATCCAATCCTGGAGAAACATAAGGAAGCAGTTTTAGAACATAAGTACATGTTCTACGGATTTGATGACGGCAGCCTCCTTCGGGAGACGGTTATCATTCCAGGCTTCAAAGGTGACATTGATGACAGAGTGATTGTCAGAGTTTTAGTTTTCCCTCTGACGAGGGACAGTATTATGGACAGGTGGTTCCAGAGGATACTGTGGGTGGCATGGTGCCGGATACTGATTAGGTTCAGTGATCCATACAGTCTAAGAAGTTTGGATATGGAGTTCATTTATGAACTAAGGTCCCATCAGATATCCAGACATATTCTAAGACAGGTACTACTCAATTCGGGAGATGGCTTTCTCCGCGAACTTGAGATTAAGAGAGATACAGAAAGAAACTTCGAGGCGGATCCACTCACCGAGGCTATTTCTCGAACACAATAGTTTTACAAACGGGCTTTGTGAAACTGATTAGTAGAGGAGTTGGATGTTCGTTTTCACACGGGCTGTGAGTAGTCGACATCGCAATATTAGCCTTGAGTGCAAGTGGGAGATTGTTGGAGATAGTGCCCTCATAGTCAATTATTGGATCGCAGGTACGTGATTGCAATGATTGCGGAGGACCTATCCCGGTAGCACAGTCTTACTCAAGATGATAGTATGCTATCTGGTTTGCCTTTATCAGTCATGTACATGTTCAGGTGACTGATTGCATGTTACACTTTGATAGAGCCCTTAGGATCTTGCTTTACTACCAACAGTATGATGGCGATCATATACGTGAGAGTTGGGTAGTTTATATGCATATCCTTAATTGTGGTCCCTAGTCGTGGGAGTTTCGAGACAGGGCATCGATACTCCGGAGTAGACTAGTGTGTACAGTCGAGACCCCGACGAGGGGCGGTGGCCGGTCTCACAAGCCACTGGTGTCAGTTGGATCACCTAAGATGTATACAGGTGCTCATTGGGTTATGAGTACACCGGACAGGACTCGCCGGGAATCTGCTAGTTAGTACTATACCTATCGTCAGATAGCAGTTCCCTGGTGACATGTGTACAGGTTAGTTCATCGACCTGAGGTCGTCATTTGTCTCGTGTGAGTTCCCACTGTGCTTTGATTTCTACCCTACCACGGCTCAAAGGAGTCGTGCAAACAGGTAGTTTTTGGGTACAGTCCCGAGCCATATGGAGGCACGTGAGCGGATCGGCAGAGGATTCGTCTCTCCCGGTATTGGGGGCGAGGTCGTGCTGTGTCTAGGAGAGCCATTACACAAAGTCCATGGCCATGGCAGGAGATTTACTGGTAGGTACTCCAGTAGTATCTCAGGGTGTAATTGGGCTACACTCCGACACGACTTATACTGCTATTGGGGGTCTGGCGTTACTAGCCCCCTAGGCAGATATGCGATACTCATTGACGAACGGACCGTACTGTATATACATTGTCACTGTTAGGCTCAGTAGGGTTTTCCGGATGAGTGCGCTCATCGGCATCCCTTGAGGTCAGTCCATGGGCAACCGTTACGCATTGCTAGTGCCGCTGACGGTTTGTGGTTAAACCCACTGCCAGGGTGCTGACGAGTCATTAGAGTCCCCCACAAACAGTTTCCCAAGTTCGGGCGAAACGTTGTAGAGGCCGTATGGTTTTATGGCAGGGTTCGGAAAATGCACGTGCGTTTACGCACGTGTCAATTTTTCGGGCAGATGATACTGGTCGGCTTTAGTTTAAGCCGGATCCGAGTATTATATTGAGTAGGTATAATATCTTTGTCTCAGTTGCATTTGTATTCGGTCGTAATACAAATGCGGGTATATTTATACAGTTTCGGGGTTGTCCTGAAATTCGTTTCAGGATCACTTTTGGAAGTTGTCAGTTTCCAGTTTTCTATCAGCCGTCTTTTAACATTCGGTTAAAGACGGATTTGTCTTTTCTTGAGATGAGTGTGGATTCTTCTAGAAGGTTCTAGATGAGGTGACTAGGATTAATTGGTGTTAAGTTTTCATTGGTTGCATTTAATGGTTCATTAATGCTTGATGAGGTGTTTAAGTGATTCATCCTTTATCATTAAAGCTTCTTGTTTTCTTAAAGATATTTTTAAAGTGAGAAGGTTTCTCTTGTGGTCACCCCCTCTCCTACGGTCACCTCCCTCTTGCTATATATGGCTTGCCCTCTCTCTCTCCTCATACTCACTCTCACTTGAGTTATCATTGCTAGAAAAGATTATGATAGGTTTTATCGGTGTATGGAATTTCACAGTCCATTTCATTCCATCACCCGATTCCCTCGGCAACTTCATTAACCGATCGTCCACGGATTTGGACGAAGTGAGACAAAGTCATCTACTCATTCTCTACATCATTCTTGGTCGTCTCTTTTAGCAAACTTGGCGATCGAGTTGCCTCGAGTCAGAGGCGGGAGCCCGTTTAAAGAACCGATCATGTGGTGCCACCTCGACGAGGAGATCGGAGATCGACGAGATCGGAGCAGCCGCAACGGAGCGTGGGATGATGGTTGAAGAACGAAGGACTCGGATCGTTCGGTATAACCATTCTACACTCTTTACAGTTTGTTAGTTTAGCAATAATGGCAGATCCGGGTTAAAGTATACGATAGCGCCAGTTAAAAGTTTTTTGTTCCGCATTTTGGCGTCTGTAGACTGCCGGGGCGCTAACGTAGACTTACAGGATCCTCACGGCTCATAAGATTTGAAAGTCTTAAGTTACAGAGACCTAAACCTGTGCTTAAGCAAACCCCACAACTTTCGATATTGCCCTACAAGTGGCTCAATACTGACCCTTGTATACAATCCGCGGGCACGAATAAACATTTCCCTAATCAAGTCCCATCCGAGACTGGGGATACGTTCGTATGGTGAATAACCGTTGTAAATCCTCTCGATTTATGAGGAGAAAACCCTCCTGTAGGATCCTTACGACTTACAGAGGAACAGACACTTAGGAATCCTCACGATTCCTAAAGAGAAAATACACTTACAAGATCCTCACGACTTGTAGGGAGAAATACCTTTGTGAGACCCTTACGACTCATGAAGTCAAAAGCCTTAGCCGACAAGACCTTAACCCTGTTCGCTAAGCAACCCTTGTTCGACGTCGACAGAGGCAGATGATGATTCGCTCCTGGCAACATCCCAGTTGTAGCAGTGCTGATGCCGAAATCGGTGTCTAATTTCAGGTTTATGGCGAAAAGCCAGTAGGCCACACATGCACATGAAATAGCCAAAATAATGGGACAACTTGCAATAAAAAGCAGCAAGTAAAAATGTATGCATGCAAAATAGCCGAAATGATTGGGCAAATCGCAATGAAAAGCAGCGAGTAAAAATAAAATAAACAGTCAAAATGATTGGGCACCGCGAAAAATAGCCGAAATGATTGGGCAATCGCGACATTCGCGACATAAAAGCTGAAATGATAGAGTATCGCGGAAATAAAACAAAAAATTGATGATAAAACTTTGGCCCTACAGTTGAGATCACATCGATCCCTGTATACAATCCAAGGGCGCAAACAAAGAGGGAACCTTACTTTCCCAACAGGCTCCACCAGAAAACGAAGCCAAATCTCGACGGTTCATCCCAACCTCAAAGAAGCCAGTGTCTTCGGCAAAATACCTCAACTCAGAGAAACTAGCATCCTTGAAGAGAGCCTCCTAATTCGCGTCGACTCGCAGAGAAACCAGTGTCTCCGCGGGAAATTCTCGATTCGTTTCAACACCAGGGAAACAAATAATCCTTAGCAAATACCTCAACTCAAGGAAACAAGTATTCTTGACGAGAGCCTCCTGATTCGCATCGACTCGCAGAGAAACCAATGTCTCCGTGGGAAATTCTCGATTCGTTTCAACACCAGGGAAACAAATAATCCTTGGCAAATATCTCAACTCAGGGAAACAAGCATTCTTAATGAGAACCTCCTGATTCGCGTCGACTCACAGAGAAACCGGTGTCTCCGCGGGAAATTCTCGATTCGTTTCAACACCAAGGAAACAAATAATCCATGGCAAATACCTCAACTCAGGGAAACAAGCATCCTTGATGAGAACCTCCTGATTCGCATCGACTCGCAGAGAAACCAATGTCTCCATAGGAAATTCTCGATTCATTTCAACACCAGGGAAACAAATAATCCTTGGCAAATACCTCAACTCAGGGAAACCAGCGTCCTTGATGAGAGTCTCCTGATTCGCGTCGACTCACAGAGAAACCAATGTCTCCGTGGGAAATTCTCGATTCGTTTCAACACCAGGGAAATAAATAATCCTTGGCAAATACCTCAACTCAGGGAAACAAGCATCCTTGATGAGAGCTTCCTGATTCGCATCGACTCGCAGAGAAACCAATGTCTCCGTGGGAAATTCTCGATTCGTTTCAACACCAAAGAAACAAATAATCCTTGGCAAATACCTCAACTCAGGGAAACAAGCATCCTTGACGAGAGCCTCCTGATTCGCATCGACTCGCAGAGAAACCAATGTCTCCGTGGGAAATTCTCGATTAGTTTCAACACCAGGGAAACAAATAATCCTTGGCAAATACCTCAACTCCGGGAAACCAGCGTCCTTGACGAGAGCCTCCTGATTCGCGTCGACTCGCAGAGAAACCGGTGTCTCCGCGTGAAATTCTCGATTCGTTTCAACACCAGGGAAACAAATAATCCTTGGCAAATACATCAATTCAGGGAAACCGGCGTCCTTGACGAGAGCCTCCTGATTCGCGTCGATTCGCAGAGAAACCAGTGTCTCCGCGGGAAATTCTCAATTCGTTTCAACACCAGGGAAACAAATAATCCTTGGCAAATACCTCAATTCAGGGAAACCAGCGTCCTTGATATGAGCCTCCTGATTCGCATCGACTCGTAGAGAAACCAATATCTCCGTGGGAAATTCTCGATTCGTTTCAACACCAGGGAAACAAATAATCCCTGGCAAATACCTCAACGCAGGGAAACCAGCGTCCTTGACGAGAGCCTCCTGATTCACGTCGGCTCGCAGAGAAACGAGTGTCTCCGCGGGAAATTCCCGATTCGTCTCAACTTGCAAGATGAAGTCTCGGGCAGCAGGGATTTAAAAAAACTTGCTTCCTGAACAATGGGACCCTGCAAGTCGGTCTAAAACGGTCTCTTCCATACTATTCACGGGTCTCACTCTCCAAAGTCGAGTTTCGACAAGGAGGGAAACAACCGCTTACGGGTCCTCTTGACTCGTAAGAGGAAAAAATTCTCTTATAGGATCCTTACGACTTGTAAGAGAAAACACACTTAGGAATCCTCACGATTCCTAAGAAGAAAACCCACCTACGAGATTCTCTCGATCCGTAGGGAGAAAAGTCTCTATGAGACCTTCATGGCTCATAGAGTTCAAAAAGTCTTAGGCGGCAGATCTGAACCTGCGGCCTAAGCCATCGCTATCTTGTGAAGAAATCAAGATGCTTACTCTATTATCTGCTAATTGTAACAGCATGCTGATAATAAAAGAAGACAGAAAGCAAAAGAGTATACAAGACATTGCAGAGGAAAAAATGTGTATCTTTATTTATTGACTTCAATCAAATACATGGTGAATCGTATAAAAGAATAGAGAATGGATACATGTTATTCGAAAAAAAAAATTTACAAGTATATGGATACAAGGAGGACTACTGGGAAGGAAGCGTCTTGCATAACTTTATTAATTATTCATGCACTTCCTTCCATGCTTTTCCTGATCTGCCACCACCGCCATCTCTGCTTCCACTTGAGCCCTTTGCTGCAAGAGAGATGCGAGCTGCTCCCTGACAGCCTGCTGAGTGGCTTCGCAGCCTTGGGCATTACGCTCGGCAGCGTCAAGTGCCTGCTTCAGTTTCAGCCCATATGAGATGCGCTCCAGAAGGCTCTCGAAGACAGCCTTTACCTCAGCGGCGTTCGCCTCAACTTCAGTACGTAGGCGAGCAGTTTCGCTTGAAGACTCCTAGCACTCCTTCAGCCTCAAAGCTGCTTCTTGTTCCAAATGGTGGAAATGAGAAGTGCTTTGCTCGAGCCACGCTGCCCGTTGAGTACTCACGGCCAAAACCTTAGGGGCAGGACGTGTCGACTCCAGCTGATGAAGGCGAGCCTCAATCTCTCGACAGTGATTAACCCAAGATGCGATGATGCCCTCTTCATGGAAATTAGCAAATATCACCAGCATCGGGTTAAACGTCGTAGCAAATCCGCAGCAGACGTAGGAGTCTCGACATCGAGTTCCTCGATATAGTCGCTCAACATGCGCAGACTATTCGCAGCACCTTTCGAGGACGGACGTCTCTGGGATGGGCCGGACGGCATTGTAATATGAGACTCAAAAGGCGCCAAAACCGGAACGACAGCTGAAAAGACAAAATGCGATTAGATGACGATTCAATAGATATGGAAAAAGTCATTGATAAGATATTCTACTATACCAGTTGAAGCAGGTGGCAAGGCCGGAAGGGCCGGTGGCGCGACCGATCTTTCTTCTCCCCCTTCGATTTGTAGCACTGCAGTCAGGACGAGAAAAAGTTAGAAATAATTCCATCACCGAAAAAGAAATATATCAGTCGGGAACTATACTCACCAGCGCCACCAGAGGGAGAAGCGAGTTCAGATGGGAAGGAGAAGTGTGGGAGCAACACTTGATATAGATGATCAAAGAGCACTCCTGAAAAGACACAACAGTACGACTTTAGTACACAAATTATACGTCTGAAGGATAAGATTAATAAATTGCAAACCCATACCTTCCAACATCTTTGATGGTATGAGAGAGGGTTGAGAGGTGACCACCGCCAAGGTAGTCGTTGAAGGCGCTCCCTCGAGCAGTGGGGCATCGGCGCTGGCTGCACCTGCGTTACGAACAAAGGTGAACTTGTCAGAAAGGGTTGTAAGGTAAAGAAAGACAGCAACTTGGGATTTACCTGATGAGCTGCCGGCTGAAACGGAGGTGACTCCCTCCTCCATCAACATGAGGCCACCGCCCCGTGGCCTCATCACCAGACTCATTGGGGGCCGTCGTCGTGCTCACGCGGCCAGGAGACGGCGGAAGATCGTAGGTGGGGAGGGCAATGATCGGAGCATTACCGGACTCTTGAGAAAGAGCGGCTGACTCTTCCCTAAGAGTCGTGCCCATTTCACCCGCTACTTCTTCGGGCTCCGCGGTCTCCAACGGCTCATCCGACGTCACCATGAGGTCGCCGGCCTCAAGCGCCTCGTCCGCCACTACCCTGGGCTCAGTTATGACGATCATTTCATCTGCCGCCACTTCAGGCTCGGCATCAATGACCTTCTCGGCTGCAGATCCCTCAACCTCCATCTCAGGCTCCGCAGCCCCAGCGACGTTTCCCACCGTCAGCTCGGGTTCGGCAGGTGCCGTCTCCTCTGTTTCCTTGGGTTCAACGATCTCTGCCTCCCCTCGGTCGGACTTGGCCCTGCAGGATAGAATGTATAAGAACTGATGGCTTTATAATTCTCACAATAAGATTCTGAAAGAAATGTTACCTAAAGTGGACTTATCATTTGCGCTCCGAGCTGCGCGCGCCACTTGTCTGCGAGCAGTGGATAGGGCGACGGGGGCCTCTTCGGAAGGAGTATCAACGCGAGGGACGGTGCTGGGGCCCACTCCCATGGCCAAAGCAGCCCTGCACTCCTTCGCCTCACGCCTCAGACGCTTCCTTTCCTTCCGGGCCGTTGAAACGGACCTCACCAGAGCCTCTTTCATCGAGGCGTCCTCGTCTGTATACAGGGATGCCTCCAAATTCTTCAAGGCATCCCTCGTCGACTTGTCGAGTCGAGGCTCTCGCTGCAGCCCCAACGAGACTAGGACTTCGGTAGCAGGCCCGGGAAGAGTTTCCGCGTCACCTGGCAGAATCGGTATTGTGGTTCCTATAATAATAAAAAGAGAAGGGGGTTAGATCAACCATAACAAAAGGAGAATAAAGACTTGATGAATAGAAATGTACCGAGGCTTAAGGACACTCTAAGGTGTTCCTCTTCTTGGAAAGTCTTGAGGAAAGCGGCAATGGCTTCCTCATTTGTGATGCCTGTTGGAAGAAAAGAAGGAAAAATGTTAGTCAGAGGCAATAATAAAGATATGATGCAATAAAAATGCGACCAGTGATTACCTGATTCCGCAAGCTTAGCCAGTCATGCGTCGTGCCTTGCCAATCACTCTGAAGCTGCGATGGCAGCCGCCAGATCCGTGTCATCCGGCGGCATGACTAATCCCTTATTAGTCCCATACTCACTCAGGCCCTCACTATAGGGAGCGTGGGGTTCCTGACCGAACGCGACGTCTGCTGCAAAGAGCGACTTCTTTTTCTTCTGCCCGCCAACCCTAGGTGCCCGCGGGATCGACTTGTGCTTAGCAGCCACCATGGGACAACGGGTCCCGATGTCCGCACCCACGCCAGACTCCAGCGAGGCAACAACCACTGTCTCCACTGGAGCACAGGGCGCTGGAGGTTCATCCGCAATATCGGGGAGCGGCAATCCATGCGGAGGACTTTGCGCACGCGGTGGCCCGACTCTGTCATCTTTCAATGGAGGCACTACCGGGGTCCTCGGCACCAGAGGAGCTTTGCGGTCGCTGCCGAGAGGTACACCTTTACGGTCAACCAACACTCGCCTCTCTTCCTTTATAACGGCTCCCGTTGAATGATTGTACCATTCTTTATATACGTTGAGGAGTCATGGAGCGCAGGCCGGCGCACTGATAAAAAAATGAGAACCCGTGTTCAGGCGCATGAAGTGATGCAGCGTGTTCTTCATCCCTTCTTCAGTGGCAGCGGGTTCCAGTAGGAAAGCTTCCAAGGGCACCCCTTGATCGTAGCCCAGTTGTTGGGCGAAACGATGCGGGTTGTATCTCATGAAAATCGCCGCACCCTTCTGCCTGAAGACTAGGAAGCCCGGTCTAATAGAATATAAGTGGAGGGTCTCCCGGGCCGTCAAAACTGAGGCTCCATCCTTAAAGGAGTCTTGTAATGGTCGCACCGCAGTGGTGGACGCCTTTCCAATAGTCAACACCTTGTCAATGAAGGACATCCCGGCTCCAACGGTGTAAGGGCGAAGGAGTAAACCCCTGGCGTTCCGTGGAGATGGAGTCACAATTGATGTGCCAATCAGCTGTATGATGCGAGGGAAACTGCACTTGTCGAAGAACGAGGGCCTTTTATGCATGCCGAAGACACCCGCCATGTGTAGCTCGATCCATGATATGAAGTAGTGCATCAGGAAGACCACATGCAGTACCCCAGGCTTATTAGCATCCGCTGCTCGACTAAGGCCATGATACAAGTGTACCAAGCCGGCGATCCCAACGGCCACTTTTACCCCGATTGTCATCTGGTGGGCTGGGTAAAAGACAGAAGGCCGCATATGGCGAGAGTTCATCGGGATCACAAACCAGCTCAGCCATAGCCCAAGAAATCCTAAGAAAATGGCCTCCTCGTCCATCCCAGGGGTTGCAATTTCTGCAAAAGACATGGTCGGGAAGTTCGGAAGGAAAAAACCCTTTTGATCTATTTCCTTCGCCGGCAGCTTATCCAAACCTAGACCGAAAGGGTCATCCAGGGTAGCAAACTTGGCAGCTTCTGATGAGAGGACGCTTGGGCGAAGGAACCGAGCGATGAAATCCTCAAAGCTAACTCCGCGACTCCCATGTTCGATGAAAAGGGCCTCATAGATGTTCAACACTTTAATTAAGCTTGGGAATTGGTGTTGAACAGCATTCTCCGGCGTGAGCCCCCTTACCACCGGCTTTGCACCGAAGACATACTCGTCTGTCGAGAGCAACTCCTCATAGTATTCCCCTATAACCGGTAAACCGGATACCTCCGTGAACTCCTCCAGAGAGATTGACACTTCCCGATCCATGGCGAGGAAAGTGTGGGTAGGAATGTTCCACTGCTCCAAGAAAGCCTTGAACCACCAGGTGGGGAGCGTGGGATACTGGAAGAGAGAGACATAAACCGCAGTGTACAATCCTAACCTTATCAACTGCGACTTCTTCGTCGACAGGATATACCGGGCCCACGGCAGATAGCCGATCGGGTGGCTGGGGATCAGACCGATGTTATATGACTGCCCCCAAGGTCGTGCCTCGCCTTGACAGATACGGCGTCCTAGGATATCCAAAACCATAGGACGCTGGACCGGAATCGCATCCATAGCGGGATGAAGAAAGCCCTTCGAGGTCCAATCAACCATCTCCACGGTATACTGCACCATGGGTGGGGTGGCATAGTGAATCGCCGTAATGGGTTCTGACGGCACTGCACACGTGAAGCTCCGTCAACCCATGATAATCTGATTATACCATGACCCCCAAAGGTGGAGACTTTTGTATTCCAGGTCGTGATCCTTAATCATGGCTAGAACTTCACGGTCCAAGGGAGCTTCAGGAAACCCTTCCTCCGAGCGGGCGAACGGGAATGAGGTATCAAGAGACATGATCACTACAAGGGAACAAAAAATAGCCGTTAGTGCTGCAATTCCAACGCTTGGAATTTAAAGATTTTTAATTAACTGAATTTAAAAATTAATTAAAATTAATCACACCACACTGCATTACAGTGGATAGGGGACCAAATAGGGACCCACAAAATCTGGATGAAAGTACCTCATTTAATAAGACAGCCTCATCATTGAGTGAGACTGTCAGTTAAAGAAAAGATCCCCAAGAGAATATTCTCATCAGTGGGGAATCCCTAGAGGCAAGGAGAAAATCTCCTCTTTCAGAGCAAAACACTGTCACAGAATGACACTTGTCAAATTCTGGTCTCAAAGGAATAAAATTCCTTAAAAAGAGCTTATCTCTGTAATAGTCCATCAAAAAGAAAATTTTAAAAAGAAATTTAAAATTAAAATTTTTGGGATCTTGAAAATCCAAGAAATAACTCTTAAGAGTTCATCATCAGAAGATCCAAAGATCTATATTCTGTCAATGAGCAAAGATCTGTTCATGGGTTAAGAAACCCTAAAACAAATTCTTGAGAGCAAAGCTTTGCTTATAAAACCCCAATGGGGATTTCTTTAGATCAAAAGATCTTTGAGAGCAAAGCTCGGTTTATGAAACCCCAAAAGGGATTTCTTTAGATCAAAAGATCTGTGAGAGCAAAGCACTTTTGGTTAAGACTGATTTGAATTAATTTAATTTAATTTAAATTAATTTTACCTAAAGTTTCTAACTTTGGAAATGAGCAAAGCTCTGAAGTTCTTAAGCAAGAGTAAAGCTCTGGAAAATCAAAATCTTGAAAAGATGGTGAAGATTTTTTTTAAGGGCCAGAGGTCCTATTTATAAGGCGCTTGCGCCCCTTCAGCTCACCCGTTGATCCAACGGTCAGGAGCTTTCCACCGCTGCACTCACGTGCGCACCACATGAGCGCAATGGTGGGGGGCATTTATTTCCCCCAATCAGAGCAAAGCTCTGTTGAAATTCAAAATTCAAATTTTGAAGCAACGCTTCAAATCCCGGGCGCAACGCGCCACGTGTCAGGCGCTGATACGTCAGCGCAGCGCGCCTAATCAGAGCAAAACTCTATTAAAAAACAAATAGAAGCAAAGTTTCAGTTGCGCAAGCGCTGCGCTGCGCGACACGTGTCAGCACAGTTGCTTTTAAGCAAGCGCTGCGCTGCGCGACACGTGTCAGCGCAGTTGCGCCAGCTGCGCTGCGCGACACATGTCACGCGCTGGGGCATTTGCGCCAAACAGAATTAAGATTTTAAAGAAATCTTTCTATTCTTGGTAAAACAAGAAGATTTTCTTCTGTAAAACAGAAGCCCTTAGATCAAAGATCCAACGGTGGGGAAAATTCCCCAAATCACTCAGAGAAAGATCTCTTTAACAAATTTAACTTATTTATGGGCACTATAAAAAGGACCCTAAATCTCAATTCAAAGGCATCAACATTGTGAGAAATCAAGAACTTTAAATAGAGAGAACTCTGAAGAAATTTCAAGAAGAAAGGTAAAAACCTTTAGGATAGAAGAATTTCTTTTAATAGATCATTGATCTAAGAACAAGATCAATGATCTCCAATAAAAAAAACAAACAAATAATAATAGTGCTTTGCACTTATGAACCATTGGTTCTCTGAGATCAAGAAGAAACAAGAAATACCTGTTTTCTTTGATCTAAATTAGATCAAGAAATCAAACAGTGCTTTGCACTTTTTCATGAACCATTGGTTCTGCAATCTAAAAGATTCTCAAATTAATAGTGCGTTGCACTTGTAAAACTGCACTGTTGCGCTCCTGGGTTGGCGCAAGCCACCAGAGAGCGCCACGTGTCAGCATCTGACTCACTTGCGCTGTGCGCTTTTAAGATAGAGCCTTGCTCTCTGAAACTGGCGCAACCCACCAGAGCGCGCCACGTGTCAGCAGCGCAAGCGCAGCGCACTGTGCTTGCGTGACACGTGTCAATACCACAAGCGTTTGCGCTCTCTGATTGGCACAAAGCGCCTGACAAATGCAATGCATTTCTTTTGCTAAAGGGCTAGGCCCAAATCAAAAAGACCTAGGAGGCCAAAATAAATTGTAAAGCAATAAACGGGCAGAGCCCAGGTAAAATTGATGCTTTGCATCTTTTATAAAAGGGCAGAGCCCAAGTAAAATTGATGCTCTGCATCATTTATAAATGAGCAGAGCCCAAAACAAATTGATGCTCTGCATCCTTTATGGGCAGAGCCCAACCAAAAATAGAAAATAATGCGATGCATTATTTAAATATGGGTAAAGTTCTAGCACAGGTCTAATAGACCAAAAATAAATAAAAGCGTTGAATATTTTTCAACTGGACTTAGCCCAATCATGGCCGTAAGTCCTCAAATTAAATTGACTGAGCAAAATTGCTCTCCTAAATCAATTTACCTCCGGTTCGAGGGTACATCTCTGAACTCCTCTGACACCTATCATTGTAATCCCTTAACGACGTCAGAGAGGTGACGGGTCCCGACAACCACACATCGATACGGACTGCGGGGTCCTTAAACTCGTAGACCAAAACATCCTTAAACTAATGTTGGACCGAAACGTCCTTAAACTAATGTTGGACCGAAACGTCCTTAAACTAATAATGGACCACCACATCCTTAAACTGGAACATAGACCACCACGTCCCTAAACTGGAACATGGACAACCACGTCCCTAAACTGGAACAATAGAGCCTCCAAATGCTCTTTTGCTGGATCTAAACAGTCCCGTTTAAGTTGATCTTAGCCCCAAACACGGCTAACGTATCCTTAAACATTCAAATTTACTATAAAACTCCAAATCGACTTTGGTTCAAGGGTACATCTCCGAACTCCTCTGACACCTATTGTTGTAATCCTTCAACGACGTCAGAGAGGCGACGAGTTCCGTCGGCCATATATTAAATGGATCACCACGTTAAGTTGATCTTAGTCTCAAAACAGGACTAACGTATCCTTAACGAATGTTTAAGTTGATCTTAGCCTCAATACGGCTAACGTATCCTTAAACTAAAAATACCAAACCCAAATCTAAGTAAATACGGATTTGGACTAATTCACGTCCTACGGGCGATGGCATTACTCAGTCTCCGTATACAATCCATGGGCAACCACAAACAAAACAAACACACACGACATGAAGTGAAATTCTGGAGAAGGAGAAAGTGGCTGCTGCGATACGTTAGCGTAATTAACTGCAGGGGCTTGCGCCTGCAGGGAAGAGTGTCCCCACAATCAAAAACCCCTCTAGCGAGGGGGAATCTGACGAAGTCTGCTACATCGGCCGCATCCGTCTAAACCTCCGATACACAGTGCCATAAATCAACTTGGCATTTTCGGAGAGGTAAACGGATAAAATCATATAGCATCTGCCCCAATCTCAGGCTAGACGTCCTCACGTCGTCGCCGTCTTTCGAAGGGGAACACGTGGTATGCTGGAAAACCAGAAGTGGCAAACTGAGCTAAATCAGTGGCAGGCCGAGGCTTTCCAGGAGGGTCTACGGACAGTTCATCAGTCCGTAAATGCAGTGGCACCCAGGCCAGCATAGCGTGAGGGCATCGTGGCGGACTTTAGAAAGCTCGGTCCGTCTATGTAGGGTGTTTTTCGTCACCCCATGGAGATGGGAATACGCGCGCGCTGGTTAGGCTTACTACAGATTCCCCCTACCTAGGGTAGGCCGAGGTTTAATGATTGTGGGGATCCGAATCTCCAGCAGCCATGGACTAAACTGCCGTTAATTACCCCTCGCCTTTGGAGCTAGGGAACCTCCGATTGACAGGTTAAACTGGTCATGCGAACTCAATGTGCAGTGTATGTGTGTTGTGTTTTGAAAGGGGGTTTTGGATATATCGGGAGCCACGCAGAGTTTTTACGGGGGTCCCGCTACCCGGATAGCAGGCTGGGGGTCAAGGAGGCTAGCAGCCCCCTTGCGGGGTGCGGGGCAGCGCCCGTTAGAATTTTTTTTTCTAACAGGGACAGTGTCGTGGAGTATGTGTGTATGTACATATGTATGCATATATGTGTGTGTGTGTATATATATATATGTGTGTGTGTGTGTGTGTGTGTGTGTGTGTGTGTGTGTGTATCTATGTGTATATATATATATATAATAGAGGGAAAAGGCATCCAAGGGATGCATGGGGCCAGCGCCTTGAGTGCTGTGCGCTCAAGCGTCGGGCACTTGGGCGTAAGTGTGCCACGTGTCGGCACGTGGGCGCTTTGCGCTCGAGCGCTGGGCGCTTGAGCGCAAGAGCGCCACGTGTCGGCACATGGGCGCTTTACGCTCGAGCGCTGGGCGCTTGAGCGCAAGAGCGCCACGTGTCGGCATATGGACGCTTTACGCTCGAGCGCTGGAGCGCAAGCGCGCCACGTGTCGGCACGTGGGCGTTTTGCGCTCGAGAGCAGGGCGCTGGCGAGAAAAAAAGCTTTTAGTCCCAAAAATAGGCTTTAAAGTGGAGTTAAACTCCTAAAAATGTTTTGGTTGAGGAAATGGGTTCTTCTTCTTCCTCCTCTGTTGGCTGGATCAAGAGATGTGAGATCTGAAACTCTCTTCTTTTTGAGATCTAATGACATATCCAAGTTCCCCTTTGTGGGTTTGGTGGTGAAAAACTATTTAGTTTTGGAAAAGGAAGAGTAAAACTCTTGATTTAATTCACAAAAAAAGAAGAAGGTTTGAAACCTTCAAAAAGGGGAAAGAGGCACAAACCCTAGGTTTTTGAGAGAATGAAAAGTGTTTTTTTAATTCATCATCATGTTGCCTTATATAGGCTTACACATTTACATATAGCCCCTTGGGCTTTACAAAATGGCATTTTACCCATCGTATGGCTCATGTGCCATTTCTTTTTGAACATAAGCCATGAGCTTTACAAAAAATTGGCTTTTATGCCCATTTTTTATACATTCATGCATAAAAAATTACATAAAAATTATTTATTACATGATCTATATTTTGGTATAGAGGAGGCTGGCCGCGAGCTCGACTTGGGCATGGGACCGCTTGACCTGGGCTTGGGCCCACCTGACTTGGGGTTGACCTTGACTTTGACTCGGTCAACCAGGGGTGCAAATTTTGACCCCAACAAAGTGCCCCCATCAATAAATGCACACCACATATGTGAGTCGTGTGCATGAAATTGATGGAGCTTGAAGTTGGACTTCGAGGTGGAACATCATTCCAGGGGTGGAGCATCATCCGGGGGAGCATGATTCCCGGGGATCTGAGCATCATTCTGATTTGCGGAGCATCATTCCGAGGTCGGAGCATCATTCCAGGGTCCGGAGCATCATTCTGAAGGGCGGAGCATGATTCCAGGGTCCGGAGAATTATTCCGAGGATCAGAGCATCATTCCGAAGAGCGAAGCATCATTCTAGGGTTCGAAGCATCATTCCGAAGGGCGGAGCATGATTCCAGGGTCCAGAGCATTATTCCGGGGATCGGAGCATCATTCCGAGGATCGGAGCATCATTCCGAGGATCGGAGCATCATTCTAGGGATCGGAGCATCATTCCGAGGATTGGAGCATCATTCCGGAGATCGGAGCATTATTCCGGGGATCAGAGCATCATTCCAAAGAACGGAGCATCATTCGAGGGTTCGGAGCATCATTCCGAAGGGCGGAGCATGATTCCAGAGTACGAAGCATTATTCTAGGGATCGGAGCATCACTCCGAAGAGCGGGGCATCATTCCAGGGTTCGGAGCATCATTCCAAAGGGCGGAGCATGATTCCAGGGTCCGGAGCATCATTCCGGGGATCGGAGCATCATTCCGGGGATCGGAGCATTATTCCAGGGATCGGAGCATCATTCTGAGGATTGGCAGACATTCTGACCAAAGCATAATTTCGATGCAGAGGTTGATTCCCAGGCGAAGCATAATTCCGACAGGGAAGGCAAATACTCCGAGGCGAAGCATGATTTCGACACGGGGTACATTCTGAGACAGAGCATGATTCCGGCGCAGAGCTTGTTGGCCGACTTGATTCCGAGACGAAGCATAATTTCGACAGGAAGACAGATACACCAAGGCGAAGCATGATTTCGACATGGGGTGCACATTCTGAGAGGAAGCATGATTCCGATGCAGAGCTTGCAGGTTGATTTGATTCCGAGGTGGAGCATAATTCCGACGTGGAGGTCGTTGGTTGATTCCGAGTCGAAGCATAATTCCGACAGGGAAGGCAAATACACCAAGGTGAAGCTTGATTTCGACGCGGGGTACACTCTGAGATGGAGCATGACTCTGATGCAGAGCTTGCAGGTTGACCTGATTCCGAGGCGGAGCTTAATTCCGACGAGGAGGTCACTGGTTGATTCCGAGCCGAAGTATAATTCCGACAGGGAAGGTAGATATACCGAGGCGAAGCTTGATTTCGACGCGGGGTACACTCTGAGACGAAGCATGATCCCGGCGCAGAGCCGGTGGGTTGATTTGATTCCGAGGCGGAGCATAATTCCGGAAGGGAAGGTGGATATCCCGAGGTGAAGCATGATTTCGACACGGGGTAAAGTCTGGGACGGAGCATGATTCCGCCGCAGAGGTTGTTGGTTTGATTTGATTTGGGTTGACATTAACATCGCTACACTGGAATATGGTACCAGGAGCGAATCATCATTTGCCTTGATTAGATTTGAGGATTTCGGTTTTGGTTTGGTATCTGCATTGCTGCACTGGAATAATACCAGGAGCAACTCATCATTTGCCCCGGGAGGGCTTGGGAACTAGTTTTTGTTTTTGCATCAGCATCGCTATACTAGAATATGGTACCAGGAGCGAATCATCATTTACGCTTGCTTATTAGGAAACTATGGCTTAGGAGACAGGTTTTAGGTCCTTATCACCCAAGACTTTTCAATTTTGTGAGCCGTAAGGGTCTCACAAAGAGTTTTCTCCCTACGGGTCATAAGGATCCCGTAGGTGTATTTTTCTCCTTAGGAGTCGTGGGGACTCCTAAGTGTGTTGCTCCTTTGTGAGTCATAAGGATCTCACGCGGAAATTTTCTCCTCACAAAGTCAAGAGGACTTTTGCGAGTGCATTTCATTTCTTTTTTTTTTACAAGTTTGCGCCCTCTCGGGTTTTCACAAACTCACCGGCGGTCCAGTTGTTTTTACTCACGGAGCCCTTTTGGGTTTTCACCATGCCCATTTTGCTTGTAGACATACCATTCTTTTTATTTTTTTTTATTTTTGGTAGGACCTTGAACGTGGTCTCACCGGTAGGACTTGAGAGAGATTGGGATTGTTTTATGCCCGTGGATTGTATACGGTTTTGCAGGATGTATGATCCAGACCTTAGGGCCGGAAAAATTTCAGGACTTTGTTGGCGTCTGCATCGTTGCACTGGAATATGGTACCAGGAGCGATTCATCATTCGCCGTTGGGGTGTGGGATTTGGAATTTGGTTGGCGTCTACATCGATGCACTGGAATATGGTACAAGGAGAGATTCATCATTCGCCATTTGGGTATTGGGGAGCGATAGCTTAGGAGACAAGTTTTAGGTCCTTATCACCTAAAGTTTTTCAATTTTATGGGCCGTGAGAGTCCCATAAAAGCATTTTCTCCCTACGAGTCGTAAGGATCCCGCAGGTATATTTTCTCCTTAGGAGTCGTGAGGACTCTTAAGTGTGTTTTTCCTTTATGAGTCGTAAGGATCCCACAAAGGTTTTTCTCCTCATGTATCGTGAGGACACATGAATGGGTCTTCTCAATGGAGCATAATTCCAAAGGCGAAGACCAGCCGCATAACTAGTGATTGCGGTGGGGCATGGGTATGAAGAGAATTATTTGAGCCCGTGGATTGTATACGGTAGTCAATTTGGGGACTAATCGTAGGGCCGGAAGAATTTTGGGAAACTGGATTTTGGTTGGCGTCTGCATCGCTGCACAGGAATATGGTACCAGGAGCGACTCATCATTCGCCGTTTTTTTTGTTTTTTTTCCTTCTTTTTTTGCATTTTTTGTTTTACCGCGATTGCTCTATCATTTCATCTTTTCTTATAGCGAAGATCGCGATTGCCCTATTATTTTGGCTTTTATTCGCGTTTGCCCCATCATTTCGGTTTTATTTTTCATCTTTATTTTACTCGCTGATTTTTATTGCGAGTTGCCCCATCATTTCGGCTTTTCTTTATTTTTCTTTTATTTACACATTTTTTTTATTTACACACATTTTTTTACATTCCCAGTTTAACGACTTAGAGGTCGACTGTTCCCAGTTTAATGACACGGTGGTCGATTGTTTTCAGTGAAAGGCAGATGCCTGAGAGAATCAGTTTCACGAAGATCTTCGGTCTCCGTTTGTGTAAAATTGGCGGTTGCGACTTGACTGTTTATTAACACGCCTTTGGACAGTTCTATCTCTCCTGCCTTGTATTGCTTTTCGACCCAATCTTTGAAGATGAAGCAGTCCTCAATGGCATAACCTATCACTCTGTGATAGGGGCAGTATTTGGGGTCGTCGGTCATATTCGTTTCCTGCGGTCTTTTTGACTCTAGCAGTTGTAGACCGTTCCTCATGGCATCTTTGAATATTTTACGGATTTTGTCCCGACCTTGTCCAGCTTCTCTTTCAGTGGAGATTCTCCTCCCTCTCCGAACACTGGCTTCCGAGGCTAGTTGGCACTGGGCTCGCTTATCCCTTGCTTATTTCGGTTAGCCGAAGTGTTGACTCAGGGTCATCGGAGTACCCGCCTTTGCGATTATCGTCCTTTCGGTTTCTCCAGGACCTATTGTTATTTTGAGAATCTGAGGAGGACTCCTGTTTTGAGCACTCCAGCATCTGAACTTTCTGGGTCAGCTCTTGGAATGTTTTGAGACCCGCTGTGCATAGAAACGGGGCTATCCAATTGTTGAGATTTCCGACAAGAAGACTGACAGATTGGTCCTGCTCTATCAGCGGTTCACATTTGACAAAGAGATTGCGCCATCTGGTTATAAAATCCGCGCTACTTTCGTCGTTCTTGGGCTTGGTCTTTACGAGCTCAGCAATGGGGATCTTATCGCTGATGCTCATGAACCTTTGTCGAAGAAAAGATTCCATTTGGACGAAACTAGTAACGGAGCCATCTGGTATGCTCGCGTACCAGTCGAAAGCAACATCGGTCAAGCTATTAATGAACTGGCGGAGGAGAAGCACATCGTTGCCCCCAGTATTCCCGCATGAGGCTTTGAAGTGGACGATTTGCTGATTCGCATTTCCTGTCCCATCAAATCTTCCGAATTTAGGGATGACATAGCCGCTAGGAAATTGTACCAGATCATACTGAGCAGGATATGGTCTCCCACTACTGCTGATATCTTTTTAAGCTTCGGCTTCTGTCACGCCCCGCTTCCCAGAGTACGCAAGATTGGGCACGTGACACAGCCAACCATGCTACCTGTGGGTAGGAAGTATCCATCCACAGTCACATTACGGCTGTGGAAATATCAAGAACAAGATAAAACTATCTAACACATGTCCAAATCCAGAATAACAAGAGTCAATGATAAATAAAATGCGGAAGCAAATGATCCAATACAATAATAGAAAAGTATGTCCCATAATGCGGGCTCACATCTGGAAATAAACATGCAGGAAATAAAACTAATCACTACAGAACTCACAAATCAGCCTACTGGCTGAAGTACTCTTGCTCGGTCAGCGACAGTGGTAAAGAATCTGGGCCATGCAAAACCCAGACGTCAGCGCGTCATGTCAACCAATAATATAATATGAACAGTATAATAGGCAATGCAGAAATAAACATGAATAAAGCAATAGTGTGAAACAAGCAGTGCAGGGTAGTGTGCAGTGGGTAACTAAACTGTTCTATCGGGTTTTCTATTCTAAAGTCTTTGAAATCAATTCGAGTAATCCTCCATGTAACTCAAAGGATATGTCCCGTTACCCCCCGGGACCACGGATCAGGAAGATGGGAACCAATAATGGTTCTGTCCCGTTGCCCCCCGGGACCACGGATCAGGAAATGTAAGAGTCACGAATGGCTCTGTCCCATTACCCTCCGGGACCACGAATCAAGTAATACCCTTTTAAGTTACACTTTAGATTACCCTTTTGATTTCCCCATACCCCCAGGTTATATGTGTCAGGTCAGGTATTCAGTAGTCAAGGACTAATGCCAACACACGGTCAGGTAACAGGTCAAGTTTGTCTGGATAGACAACAGGAATGGTCCATGAGGACTCCATGTCAGTTTTGTTGGCATTATCCATGATCAGGTAACAGGTCAGGTCATGGTACATCAAGTCAAGTCGATAGTAAAGGGTACCATGTCAGGTGCATCGGTATATGTATATCATGTGTAGCAAGGACATGTCAAGATGTAACAAAATCGTGGGTGTGCTCACAACAGGTGTATAATCGAACAAGGATTGACAGCAGGAAATAAGCAATAAATTAAACAACAATAAGCAGTTCATTTAATCACAATAGTGCATTAGTATAGTACAGTCGTTTCGTCATATTAGCAGGTTTCGAGCACCCCTTGCGGTGCAATGGATCACATGGTGGTGCAATACCGTTACATCAATATCAGAAGGTAATAGAGCTACATGTGTAAAGGCTATCATTCTTTAAACGGTAAAATGTGATTAACGGGTAGACTTCGTTATTAGGGTTAAAGTGGCAAGCTGTAATTTTAGGTTAATTGTAAAATGATATATGTCATATTGCAGCCAAAATGAGAAATAGCTATACCGAGTTAAGTTTGCAAGTTTAATGAGTCAAAACACATATAATTGTATAGTATAGCATGTAGCAAGTGATACTTGCCTCGACGGTTCGCGAACCGGGAAAACGGACGTAGCGTCGGCGGAGAAACACGCGACGGACGCACGGTTCACGGATCGAACCCAAACAACGAATAGTGAGACCACGCGGCTCGGGGTACCTCGCTGGAATGTCGTGTCAAGTCGTCGGCACGGCCGGATTCCGGCGAGCACAAAACAGTAAAAAGGGTTTCAAGCGGGTAGAGACTTGGAAATAAGTAAAGGACCAGAGAAGAAGGTGATGGGGGAAATACTCACTGGTCCAGAGGGTTTTTGCGACGATGGCGAGATCGACGGCGGCAAGTACGGCGTCTCCGGCGATCTGTAAAACTCCAGCGGCTGTTCAATTCTTGAAGAAGATAAAAGGAAGGGAAAGATGGAGGGGCATACCTACAGGTGTCTAGAGGTGGTTGGGGCTCGTCGACGACGGCCAGGGGCGACGCAGGGGCCGCCGGCGACGATTCAGGCAGCACAGGGAAGTCGCGGGGTAGCCGGGGTCGCTGTGCTGGTCAGGGGTGCACCGGGAGGAGGAGAGTGGTGCTGAGGGAACCCCGGAGAGGTGCTGGTCGGCAGCACGGAAGGCGACGACGAGGCCCGCCGGCGAGGAGGTTGCCGCAGGGAACTGCAGTGAGGTGCTCAGGTGGCTGCGTGGGCGCAGGCAAAGAGGATGTGGGTGATACGAGGAGGAGGAGGCGAGGGCGATGGTGACGTTGGCGCCGGTGTCAGGGCTATGGCGGTGACGGGCACGGTGGCTGGGCTAGGGTTCGCGAGGTTCATGCGATGGGTTATCTGTGTTTGCGTTTCAAAATATGAAGTGGGAAATATATATATATATATATGGGAGAGAGAGAAAGAGAGTTAGAGAGAGAGAGAGATAGAGATCGGGGGAGAGAGAGAAGGATATGAGGGAGAGAGAGATAGAGATAGAGAAAGAGAGAGAGATAGAGAGAGGGAGGCGGGGCCCACGGGGGTTAAGAACCCCGTGATTGGCCAGAGATTTTCATGTGTAAAACGAATATAAAAAGATTTAACAGTAAGATTCACTAATATATTATGGTTTAATATCTTATTAATTTAGGATTTTTGCGCTAAATGAAACATTTCCAAATCGCGCCCGGGTTGGGTCCAAACATTTGAAATTCAAATAATAGGATTTTAAGCGGGTTCCAAATTTTAAAATGAAATGTTTTATGATTAAAAAGCATGCCCCCAAGTCGGACACTTGCACGCGCGCGTAGCCATCCAAACTCGCCCGTTTCACCGAACGGGATGAAAACTCGACGCGCGGACGCTACCACGCGGCTAGGGGTGACGAGTAGGCCAATATAGATATTTTTAATTTTACTTTAGGTGTTAAAATTTGTTATCTGCAGAAATGACTTAGCCAGTTAAAATTTTACAGTAAGACCCAAACAAGCAAGATAAATGAAATGAGCAATGTCAAACACTCAACCAGTAGTAGAAATAGTAGTATTGGGCTAGGGTGTTACATTATACCCAACTACAAAAAGAATTTCGTCCTCGAAATTCCGAGAATACAAGATAGAAAACTACAGGAAAAGGTGAGGAAATTTCTGCCGGATCTCGTCTTCTCGCTCCCGCGTGGATTCCCCATGCGATCGATTACCCCAAGAAACTAGCACAAGGGGGATAACCTTGTTCTTAAGAACCTCTTCCCCTCGATCCTTGATTTCAACCGGTCGCTCCTCAAAAGTTAGGTCCTCCCGTACAGTTAACTCCGAATGATCCAAGACGTGTGTTTCATCTCGAACATACCTTCGTAGTTGAGATACATGAAACACATCGTGCACACCTGCCAAGGACTGCGGTAACGCCAAACGGTACGCTACCTCTCCAACGCGCTCCAATTATCTCGAAGGGTCCAACGAATCGGGGACTAAGCTTTCCTCGACTCCCAAAACGAATCACTCCTCTAGTCGGTGATATCTTCAAGAATACCAAATCACCCACGGCGAACTCTAGAGGTCTTCTGGACGTGTCAGCCCAACTTTTCTGTATGTCTTGAGCTGCCTTCATATGCTTTCTGATGGCGTTAACCTTCTCAACGGTCTGTACTACCAAATCTGGTCCCAATAATCTTCGTTCACCAACATCATCCCAACAAACGGGTGAACGACACTTACGACCATACAAAGCTTCAAACGGAGCCATCTGAATTGTTGCTTGGAAACTATTGTTGTAGGAAAACTCCACCAAGTGTAGGTGATCCTCCCAAAAACCCTTGAAGTCCAACATGCATGCTCTCAACATATCTTCAAGAGTTTGGATCGTTCTCTCCGACTGACCATCAGTTTGAGGATGATAAGCTGTGCTAAACTTCAATCGAGTCCCCAAACTTTCCTGTAAACTCCTCCAGAAGTGTGATAAGAACCGAGTGTCCCGATCGGACACGATGCTCACCGGTACTCCATGCAATCTTACAATCTCCTGCATGTACCGCTCTGCCAAAGTCTCTGTTGATTGACCAACCCGAAAAGGAATAAAGTGAGCTGCCTTGGTCAACCGATCGACAATCACCCATACTGCATTGTTGCCCTTTGGACTCCGCGGTAAAGCCGTCACGAAATCCATGGTTATATGTTCCCACTTCCACTGACGAATCGGAAGTGGTCGCAACAAACCAGCAACCCTTTGGTGTTCAGCCTTGACTTGCTGACATACCAAGCACTTAGCCACGAAGCGAGCAATCTCCCGTTTCATGCCTTCCCACCAGAAATGCTGTCGAATGTCACGGTACATCTTTGTACCTCCTGGATGTACAGAGTAAGCTGAACTATGTGCCTCCTTCATAAGCTCTTCACGCACATCTCCCTTTGGCGCACACACACGGCTACCATACCTCAACGAACCATCTTCGTGGACCAGTAAATCTGTTCGTAGTCTGGCCTCAACCTGCTCTCGAAACTTTTTCAGTCTAGGATCCTGTGATTGTGCCGCTTTAATCTTCTCAACTAAGGACGACTGTACTTGCAACTGCATCAACCGTCCCGTAGAATGTGGTAGCACACCCTCCAAGTCAAATCTTCAAAAAATCCACAATGGTCTCCCTCTGCGTAGTCAATACCTGAATCGCTGGTAACCGACTAAGCGCATCCGGCACGACGTTAACCTTTCCCGGATGGTACTTAAGATCAAGGTCATAGTCGGCCATCAGCTCCAACCATCTACGTTGCCTCATGTTCAACTCCTTCTGAGTGAACACATACTTCAAACTCTTGTGATCTGTAAAAACTTCGACTCTCTCACCCAAAAGGTAGTGTCTCCAAATCTTCAAAGCGAAGATCACAGCCGCAAGCTCCAAGTCATGAGTCGGATAATTCTTCTCATGGGTCTTTAATTGTCTCGATGCATATGCTACAACCTTCCCATTCTGCATCAAAACACATCCCAATCCCTTTCCAGATGCGTCGCTGTGAATCACCAGTCCTCCGGAATTGTCTGGTACGGTCGGGATAGGGGCGGTTATCAACTTCTGCTTCAACGTCTCGAAAGTCAATGCACATTTATCCGTCCAAACCAAAAGGTACTTCCTTGCGCGTAAGCCTGGTCAACGTTTCTGCTAAACAAGCGAAGTTCTCCACAAATCTCCTGTAGTATCCGGCCAAACCAAGGAAACTTCTTATCTCAGCCACATTTCTTGGAATAAGCCAATCTCGAACTGCTGCAATCTTTTCGGGATCGACGGCGATTCCGTCGCCCGACACAACATGCCCCAGAAACTTCACTTCTTCCAGCCAAAATTCGCACTTACTCATCTTCGCATACAATTTCTCCTGTCTCAATGTCTGCAGTGCGATCTTCAAATGCTCAGCATGCTCCTCCGAACTCTTCGAGTAAACCAGAATATCATTAATGAATACCACAATAGACTGGTCCAAGAATGGTGAAAAGATTCGGTTCATCAAATCCATGAATATTGCCGGCGCATTCGTCACTCCGAAGGGCATCACTAGATACTCGAAATGTCCATACCGAGTTCGAAACGCCATCTTGCAATTATCTTCTGCTTTTACTCAGACCTGATGATATCCGGATCGCAAATCCAGTTTCGAGAATACCCTCGCGCCACTAAGCTGCTCAAAAAGTTCTCTAATGCGAGGGATCGGGTACTTGTTCTTAATAGTCACCCGGTTTAATTCTCTATAATCGATGCACATCCTTCCCGTGCCATCCTTCTTCTTTACTAGAAGAACTGGAGCTCCCCAAGGCGAGTTGCTGCTTCGAATCCAACCCTTCTAAAGCAATTCACCAACTTGTTTCTTAACTTCTTCCAATTCCACTGGTGCCATTGGATAATAAGCTTTAGATACTGGCGCTGCACCAGGAATAAGGTCAATCGTGAACTCCACGTATCGCTTCGGCGGTAAGCCCGATATATCTTCAACTACGTCCATGAAATCGCGAACCACCACCGGTTCTTCACAACCATCAACTTCCATAGCTGCAAGAACACTGTTTGTCGGCCTAGCCCTAAACTCGACTGGCCCGACAGAACTGCTTCCTTACCGCAACTGCTGTCTGCATCGTTGGCCGCGAAAGGTCCAGCGAAACTACTGAGTCTCGTCCATTCTGCTGCATGCACGTCCACGGGTGCTCCATTCTGCCTTAGTCCGATGAACTTCTCTTACATTTCCTCCCGTGCAGTCCGCGGGAAGAATTTCTCCAGGAAACTCTTAGAGAAATCCGCCCAACTGATCGGCTTGGGCAAGCGGGTCTCCTCCACAAGCCACCATTTTCGGGCGTAGTCCACTAGCTGAATGCGTACCACATCAACTTTTTGTCGTCTGGAATCTATGCCGCAATCAGCAAATTCTCCGTGTCGACTAGCCACTGCTCGGCTGTCACGGCTCCTCCAAACCAGTAAATATATACGGACCCAACGCCTGAAGTCTGCCACGGTCCCTACTCAGTCAACTGGTTTAGCTCCAACGTTGTTTACAGACTGCTGAACGATCTGCAAACCTTCCTGGAATGAGTCTGGTTGCTGCTGGATCAGCTCGGTCTGTTTCTTTGATTCTCCAGCATTCCTCTTATTACTCCAAGCATGGCGGCTTCATCCACACGCCTCTGGTACGTCTTCAAATTCTTACCTGCCATAATCCTGAACTCAAAACACCCAACATTAGCATGATGATAGATTCTGAATGTGGATCAAGGCTAGAACTCCAAGATACTTAAATAGAGTACCGCATTGTAACTATACCGCGGTATCATAGCCACAATTACTTAACTCCACCCAAGTCGCCTAAGTCCTAGAGATAACAAGAAATCAGGTTTTCGAGTCGACATGCAAAGTAAGTTTGCACGTCGATATATCAGGAAGAATATGATTCAAGAATGGTAAAACGGTCAAGGTGGTAGGACATGTTTCCAAAGCACGGGTATTCTGATTCGCGTATTGGGTACAATACCCAACTACGAAAAGAATCAACCCAACTAACCTATGGCTCTGATACCAAAAGAACCATGTCACGCCCCGCTTCCCAGAGTACGCAAGATTGGGCACGTGACATAGCCAACCATGCTACCTGTGGGTAGGAAGTATCCATCCACAGTCACATTACGGCTGTAGAGATATCAAGAACAAGATAAAACTATCTAACACATGTCCAAATCCAGAATAACAAGAGTCAATGATAAATAAAATATGGAAGCAAATGATCCAATACAATAATAGAAAAGTATGTCCCATAATGCGGGCTCACATCTGGAAATAAACATGCAGGAAATAAAACTAATCACTACAGAACTCACAAATCAGCCTGCTGGCTGAAGTACTCATGCTCGGTCAGCGACAGTGGTAAAGAATCTGGGCCATGCAAAACCCAGATGTCAGCGCGTCATGTCAACCAATAATATAATATGAACAGTGTAATAGGCAATGCAGAAATAAACATGAATAAAGCAATAGTGTGAAACAAGCAGTGCAGGGTAGTGTGCAGTGGGTAACTAAACTGTTCTATCGGGTTTTCTATTCTAAAGTCTTTGAAATCAATTCGAGTAATCCTCCATGTAACTCAAAGGATATGTCCCGTTACCCCCCGGGACCACGGATCAGGAAGATGGGAACCAATAATGGTTCTGTCCCGTTGCCCCCCGGGACCACGGATCACGAAATGTAAGAGTCACGAATGGCTCTGTCCCGTTACCACCCGGGACCACGGATCAAGTAATACCCTTTTAAGTTACACTTTAGATTACCCTTTTGATTTCCCCATACCCCCAGGTTATATGTGTCAGGTCAGGTATTCAGTAGTCAAGGACTAATGCCAACACAGGGTCAGGTAACAGGTCAAGTTTGTCTGGATAGACAACAGGAATGGTCCATGAGGACTCCATGTCAGGTTTGTTGGCATTAGGCATGAGATCAGGTAACAGGTCAGGTCATGGTACATCAGGTCAAGTCGATAGTAAAGGGTACCATGTCAGGTGCATCGGTATATGTATATCATGTGTAGCAAGGACAGGTCAAGATGTAAAAAAATTGTGGGTGTGCTCACAACAGGTGTATAATCGAACAAGGATTGACAGCAGGAAATAAGCAATAAATTAAACAACAATAAGCAGTTCATTTAATCATAATAGTGCATTAGTATAGTACAGCCGTTTCGTCATATTAGCAGGTTTCGAGCACCTCTTGCGGTGCAATGGATCACATGGTGGTGCAATACCGTTACATCAATATCAGAAGGTAATAGAGCTACATGTGTAAAGGCTATCATTCTTTAAACGGTAAAATGTGATTAACGGGTAGACTTCGTTATTAGGGTTAAAGTGGCAAGCTGTAATTTTAGGTTAATTGTAAAATGATATATGTCATATTGCAGCCAAAATGAGAAATAGCTATACCGAGTTAAGTTTGCAAGTTTAATGAGTCAAAACACATATAATTGTATAGTATAGCATGTAGCAAGTGATACTTGCCTCGACGGTTCGCGAACCGGGAAAACGGACGTAGCGTCGGCGGAGAAACACGCGACGGACGCACGGTTCATGGATCGAACCCAAACAACGAACAGTGAGACCACGCGGCTCGGGGTACCTCGCTGGAATGTCGGGTCAAGTCGTCGGCACGGCCGGATTCCGGCGAGCACAAAACAGTAAAAAGGGTTTCAAGCGGGTAGAGACTTGGAAATAAGTAAAGGACCAGAGAAGAATGTGATGGGGGAAATACTCACTGGTCCAGAGGGTTTTTGCGACGATGGTGAGATCGACGGCGGCGAGGACGGCGTCTCCGGCGATCTGTAAAACTCCAGCGGCTGTTCAATTCTTGAAGAAGATAAAAGGAAGAGAAAGATGGAGGGGCATACCTACAGGTGTCTAGAGGTGGTTGGGGCTCGTCGACGACGGCCAGGGGCGGCACAGGGGCCGCCGGCGATGATTCAGGCAGCACAGGGAAGTCGCGGGGTAGCCGGGGTCGCTGTGCTGGTCGGCAGCACGGAAGGCGACGACGAGGCCCGCCGGCGAGGAGGTTGCCGCAGGGAACTGCAGTGAGGTGCTCAGGTGGCTGCGTGGGTGCAGGCAAAGAGGATGTGGGTGATACGAGGAGGAGGAGGCGAGGGCGATGGTGACGTTGGCGCCGGCGTCAGGGCTGCGGCGGTGACGGGCACGGTGGCTGGGCTAGGGTTCGCGAGGTTCATGCGATGGGTTATCTGTGTTTGCGTTTCAAAATATGAAGTGGGAAAAATATATATATATGGGAGAGAGAGAAAGAGAGTTAGAGAGAGAGAGAGAGATAGAGATCGGGGGAGAGAGAGAAGGATATGAGGGAGAGAGAGATAGAGATAGAGAAAGAGAGAGAGATAGAGAGAGGGAGGCGGGGCCCACGGGGGTTAAGAACCCCGTGATTGGCCAGAGATTTTCGTGGGTAAAACGAATATAAAAAGATTTAATAGTAAGATTCACTAATATATTATGGTTAAATATCTTATTAATTTAGGATTTTGGCGCTAAATGAAACATTTCCATATCGCGCCCGGGTAGGGTCCAAACATTTGAAATTCAAATAATAGGATTTTAAGCGGGTTCCAAATTTTAAAATGAAATGTTTTATGATTAAAAAGCATGCCCCCAAGTCGTACACTTGCACGCGCGCGTAGCCATCCAAACTCGCCCGTTTCACCGAACGGGATGAAAACTCGACGCGCGGACGCTACCACGCGGTTAGGGGTGACGAGTAGGCCAATATAGATATTTTTAATTTTATTTTAGGTGTTAAAATTTGTTATCTGCAGAAATGACTTAGCCAGTTAAAATTTTACAGTAAGACCCAAACAAGCAAGATAAATGAAATGAGCAATGTCAAACACTCAACCAGTAGCAGAAATAGTAGTATTGGGCTCGGGTGTTACAGCTTCGGCTACCAAGGTTTTGACTTTGTTGGCAACCAAATCCATGATTTGATCTTGAGTTAGCAGGCTACTGTCATCGGTAGCCAAGACATTTCTTGAGATAGGATGCGACTGGCTTTCATGCAGTCCGCCCACCTTTGGATTTGAAGGAACGGGCATCGGCTATTTCGGGACACCGTTTCCCGGTTCATGAGAGCCCTGCGCGTGATTGGGCGGCTGAGAGGCAAGTTGGGCCGTGAGCTATAAGACGATGTTTGTCAAGTCGTCGATCTTTGAGTAGAGATTGGCCATCTCCTTATCTTTACTTCTGAGCTGCTTTCAGAGTTCTTGGAGAAGTTGCTACTTTCCGAGCCTGACTCCTCATGAATTGAGGTCTCTCTTTGTCCATCAGCCTCATCGAGAGGGTTTTCATCATCCAACGGAGGCGGCTGTTCTTGGGAAGTGGCGACCGCATTTAAGCTAGATTGGATTTGAGATGTGGTGACCCCGTCCTTGCTCTTGCTGTGTGTGCCCACCATGTAGACAGTGTGGACCACATATCCAGCCATTTCTTCGTCTTTGGTGGGGTAACCCTGTTCCTCGAACCTCATGAGGTTCAGACTAGCAGGAGCCCTTTTGTTGGCTCTATACCTGAGCCTTTTCTGCCTTAGTTTCTCGATTTTAAGGGCTTGGCGGGCATCTGTTTCCTGAGAAGCCACCGTGAGTTGATTAGCAGGGAGCTTAAAGAAGACACCCGATCGAGCAGTTGTCAGAGGCATCATTGGAGCTTGCTGGAGATGCCCTGTTACTTTGTTGGTGTTGATGGCCTTGCCCCCAGCTGGGGCCAAGAAGAGCCATTCAAACACCGACTTGCGTTTGAGTTGGGGTGCATTCGAGACCACCACATTTGGCCTCTTGCCTTTCGAGACCGGTTTGTCTGCCACCGGGGCTTGAGGAGCTGGAATGGCGTTAGCTGACATGAACATAATAGAGCCAAATGGTAGAGGCTCCTCCTCCCGTTGTCGCTCAAGACTGGCCGGAAGGACCGTCCTGGAGTCCATCTTCATCGTGTAGG
The DNA here is from genome assembly GCA_030015575.1 of Agapanthus africanus. Taxonomy (NCBI): domain Eukaryota; kingdom Viridiplantae; phylum Streptophyta; class Magnoliopsida; order Asparagales; family Amaryllidaceae; genus Agapanthus; species Agapanthus africanus. The sequence goes on along the minus strand of CM057339.1, from coordinate 182,310,047 downwards.
AGATAGGAGCCGTGCTGAGAACTGAGTTCATCTTTGGAGACATTGTTGGGAAGTGATTACTTGAAGACCTGCATGAAAGAGCATGACTTTAGTATAATTATAGACATGTATATTGATTGAGTTCGCATGAACGTTTAACCCGAAATATGGGAGGAGAGATAAGTCCCACCAGGCGAGCCAGAATCTGTAGGGTGTTTTTCGTCACCCCATTAAGATGAGAATACGTGCGCGCTGGTCAGGCATACTACAGATTCCCCCTACCTAGGGTAGGCCAGGGTTTAATGATTGTGAGGATCCGAATCTCCGGCAGCCACGGACTAAACGGCCGTTTATTACCCCTCGCCTTTGGAGCGAGGGAACCTCCGATTGACTGGTTAAACTGGTCATGCGAACTCAATGTGCAGTGTACGTGTGTTGTGTTTTGAAAGGGGGTTCTGGATATATCGGGAGCCACGCAGAATTTTTACGGGGGTCCCGCTACCCGGATAGCGGGCTGGGGGTCAAGGAGGCTAGCAGCCCCCTTGTGGGGTGCGGCGCAGCGCCCCGTTAGAAATTTTTTTCTAACAGGGACAGTGTCATGGAGTATGTGTGTATGTACATATGTATGCATATGTGTGTGTGTGTGTGTGTATGTGTGTGTGTGTGTATAAAAGAGGGGGAAAATGCATCCAAGGGATGCATGGGGCCAGCGCCTTGAGCGCTGTGCACTCGAGCGCTGGGCGCTCGAGCGCTGGGCGCTCGAGCGCAAGCACGCCATGTGTCGGCACGTGGGCGCTGTGCGCTCGAGAGCAGGGCGCTGGCGAGAAAAAGGGGCTTTTAGTCCCAGAAATAGGGTTTAGAGTGGAGTTAAACTCCTAAAAATGTTTTGGTTGAGGAAATGGGTTCTTCTTCTTCCTCCTCTATTGGCTGGATCAAGAGATGTGAGATCTAAAAATCTCTTCTTTTTGAGATCTACTGACAGATCCAAGTTCCCCTTTGTGGGTTTTGTGGTGAAAAACTATTTAGTTTTGGAAAAGGGAGAGTAAAACTCTTGATTTAATTCACAAAAAAAGAAGAAGGTTTGAAACCTTCAGAAAGGGGAAAGAGGCACAAACCCTAGGTTTTTAAGAGAATGAAAAGTGTTTTTTTTATTCATCATCATATTGCCTTATATAGGCTTACACATTTACATATAGCCCCTTAGGCTTTACAAAATGGCATTTTGCCCATCTCATGGCTCATGTGCCATTTCTTTTTGCACATAAGCCATGAGCTTTAGAAAAATTTGGCTTTTATGCCCATTTTGCATACATAAAAATTATTTATTATATGATCTATATTTTGGCATGGAGGAGGCTGGCCGCGAGCTCGACTTGGGCATGGGACCGCATGACCTGGGCTTGGGCCCACCTGATTTGGGGTTGACCTTGACTTTGACCCGGTCAACCAGGAGTGCAAATTTTGACCCCAACAGTCCACATTTACAGGACTGGGGGAGCCATTGCCAGCGGAGCAGTGGCTAGTTGATACGGAGAACCTACTCATTGTCCTGCAGATTCTAAATGAGAAAAGGGTGGATGTAGTACGCATCCAACTAGTAGATTACGCTCGCGAGTGGTGGCTTATAGAGGAGACCCGTCTACCCAAGCCAATCAGTTGGGCAACGTTTTCGCGGAGTTTCTTGGAGAAGTTCTTTCCGCAGTCTGCTCGGGAAGAAATGGAAGAGAAGTTTATTGGCCTGAAGTAAAATGGCGGATCCGTGGATGCACATGCGGCTGAGTGGACTCGGCTCAGTCGATATGCGGGGCCTTTGGTTGCCAATGAGGCAGATAGGGTATAGAGGTTTATGCATAGCTTGGATGTGGAGATTCAGAAACACGTCATATCTCTGGGATTGACCACCTTCTCCCAAGTTCTCAAGGCAGCCAGAGAGCAGTAGAGTTTGTCGGTGAAAGCGAAGGGTACTCAATAGCAAGTCGTCGTAGTGCGGAAGCCGGCATTTATGCCAAACCGAGCTCTTGTATGCAGAAGCATTCCGGTAAACAAGTGAGGCATTATACCCATTAAGAAGCCCGTTGTATCCGATCAGAAAAGAAATGTGATTTGTGACTTTTTCCATTTACCCGGACACCTACAGAAGGACCGTCGAAAGAGACTTGGACTTTGTCTAGCTTGTGGATCAACTGACCATACCATCAGTGCTTGCCCTTTAATCTATGATTGAGGGATGATATTCAGAAGCCACCGTAGAAGCAGATTCATGGGCAGAAGCCGATCACTCAGAGGCCTAATCAAGCACGAGCCTTCATCTTGACGACCGAGGAGGCTAAAGCTTCAGACGAAATTGTTTCAAGTATCCTAATCGTTTATAATTTTCCCGCATTGGCATTATTCGATTCAAGTGCATCCCATTGCTTCATGTCGTCCAAGTTTATTAGCGCACACTCTATTCCACACACGGGTCTGTAAGTGCACGGCAGCGCCCCGGCGTCATCCCGAGGCCAAACGCGGAAACGATAATTTCTTTAACTTTTGAAACCGGCACCACCGCGCACTATTAACCCGGATCGGGCCATTAACCTAGCTAACTAGCAAACAAGAAAAGAGTAGAGAAGCTATACCAAGCGATCCGTGTCCTTCGGTCTTCGTCTCCATTCCGATCTCCTCGCGGATCTCCGATCGTCGCCTCCTCGTCGAAACGGCACCACGTAGCCGGGTTCGTATACGGGCTCCCACCTCTGAACCGAGGCAACTCGGGCACGAAGTTGGCTGGCCGACGCGTCCAAGGGTACTGTAGGTTGTAGTGTAGAACCTTTGTCTCATTGGAGTTTATGTTGCCATTGGTGATGGAGGAATGAAGAAGTTTTTGGAGGAAAAATGGTGCTTTCAATTTTCTACCATGAAATGAGATGAGGAAATATGTGCCACCCAAAAAATGAATCTCTCTCTCACCCATCTAGATGTGGCCGGCCTCAAGAAAAATGGAGAGAGGAAAAAAGAATGGAACAATGCAAGTGGTAAATGTGTGAAGATCATGATGAAAAATGTCACCTCCATTTCTTATCCAAAGTCATAAACAAATCCCTTCACATAAATGCAAAAGAATTGACTAGAAAAGAATCTCATTATGAAGGAACTATCATGAAGCCTTCATAATGCAAGAAACCCCTCCATAATAAGTTATTTGCAAACTTGCAAATAACCCCTTTCCATCGAAAAGTCCGGCCGCGAAGGAACAAAAGAAAACTGGCCGGAACGGAATGCAAACTGGCAACTTCAGAAAACTGATCCCGTAAGAAATTACAGGAAAACCCCGCGACTGCATATACATGCCCGCATTTGTATCCCCACTGAACACAAATGCAAAGAGACAAAACTACACTGTCTAATACTAGGATCCGGTTTAAACCAAAGCTGGCTAGTAAAATCCGTCTGATCACGATCCGTGCAATACCGCACGTATCTCCATACGGCCTCTACAGCGTTTCGCCCGAAACTTGAGTAACTGTGTGTGTGGTAGACTCTAAAGACTCGTCAATACTATGGCTGTGGATTTAACCACTAGCACGTCAGAGGTATTAGCCATACGTAACGGGCTACCAGCTATTGACCAAAAGGGACGTCGATGAGCGAACTCATCCTGACACCCTACTGAGCCTGTCTGTGACAATATCCATACAGTCCGGTCTGTTCATCTATGAGCATCGCATGGCGGGCCTAGGGGATTGGTAAAAGTCAGACCCCCAAAAGCGGTACAAGTCGTGTCGGAGTGTAGCGCAGAACACCCTGAGATACTACTGGAATACCTACCAGTAAATCTCCTGCCTTGGCTAAGGACTTTTCATATATTGGCTCTCCTAGACACAGCGCGACCTCACCCCCAATACCGGGAGAGACGAACTCCTGCAGATCCGCTCACTGCCTCCATGTGTCTCGGGACTGTACCCAACTAAAACCTGTTTGCATGTCTCCTTTGAGCGTGGTAGGGTAGTAATCAAAGTACAGTGGGAACTCACACGAGACAAATGACGATCTCAGGTCGATGAACTAACCTGTACACATATCATCAGAGAACTGCTATCTGATGTCAGGTATAAGACCAACTAGTATGTTCCCGGCGAGTCCTGTCCGGTGTACTCATAACCCAATGAGCACCTGTATACATCTCAGGTGAACCAACTGACACCAGTGGCTTGTGAGACCGGCCACCGCCCCTCGTCGGGGTCTCGACTGTATACACTAGTCTACTCTGGAGAATCGATGCCCTGTCTCGAAACTCCCACAACTAGGGACCTTTTAAGAATGTGCTTATAGACTACCAGCTCTCACGTATATGATCGCCCTCATACTGCTGGCAGTCAAGCAAGAATCCTAGGGGCTCTATCAACGCGTAATAGTGACCTGTAAGGTCACCTAAAGCAGTACACGATGATAAAGATAAACCAGATAGTATATTATCATCTTGAGTAAGATTGTCCTACCGGAATAGGCCCTCCCTCAATCATTGCAATCACGTGCATGTGATCCAATAATTGACTCTGAGGGCACTATCTCCAACAGGGTTTCTCTAAGTGCTGGGACATACACACCAAGAATGGGAAAATTATATTTAGTAGTGAGTGCAAATATTGCTCGATTGTTATTTGCGGACGGGAGTTATTCACAAATTTCTTGGTGATTGATACTGGCAGATATGATGTTGTCTTAGGAATGGACATTCTTTGCACTTTCCATGCTCATATTAATTGTAGGGCAAAAAAATGATTTTCCATATTCCCGGACATCCGGAGTTTATATTTTCGGGAGGTAGCAGATCTATCGGGCCAGTCGAATTTAGGGCTAGGCCAACTAATGTCGTTCTTTCATTGATGGAAGTAAACAAGGAGAAAGCGCCAGCGGTAGTTCGAGAGTTTATGGATGTGTTCGAGGACATCTCAGGTTTACCGTCAAAACGATATGTGGAATTTGCAATTGATCTTAATCCAGGAGCAGCGCCGATTTCTAAGGCATATTATCCAATGCACCAGTTGAACTAGAAGAAATAAAGAAACAGGTTGCCGAATTACTAGAGAAGGGTTGGATTCACAGCAGCAATTCATCCTGGGGAGCTCCAATTCTTCTAGTCAAGAAAAAGGATGGCACGCGGAGGATGTGCATCGATTACCGAGAATTAAATCGGGTGACTATTAAGAATAAGTACCCAATCTCTCACATCGACGAATTATTCGATCAACTTAGTGGCGCCAGGGTATTCTCGAAGCTGGATTTGCGATCCGGATATCATCAAGTTCGGGTGAAATCAGATGATATTTGCAAGACGGCGTTCCGAACTCAATATGGGCATTACGAGTACTTGGTGATTCCATTTGAGGTTACTAACGCACCGACAATATTTATGGACTTGATGAACCGAATTTTTTCACCGTACCTGGACCGGTTCGTAGTGGTGTTAATTAATGACATTCTGGTCTATTCGAGGAGCAAAGAAGAGCATGCAGAACACTTGAGGATCACACTTCAAATGTTGAGACAAGAAAAGTTATATGCTAAGATGAGCAAGTGCGAGTTTTGGCTCAAAGAAGTGAAGTTCTTGGGTCATGTTGTATCCGGAGATGGAATTGCCGTTGACCTTGAATAGATTACAGCTGTATATGATTGGCCAATTCCAAAGAATATCGGTGAGATCAAAAGTTTTCTTGGGCTTGCCAGATATTATAGAAGGTTTGTGGAGAACTTCGCTCGAGTAGCAGAACCATTGACCAAGCTAACACGAAAGGAGGTACCATTCGTGTGGACAGATAAATGTGCATCAGCTTTTGAAGCGTTGAAATAAAGATTGACCACCGCTCCTATCTTGAGAGTGCCAGACGGTTCCGGAAGATTGGTTATTTACAGCGAAGCATCTGAGAAAGGCTTAGGATGTGTTCTAATGCAGCATAGGAAGGTTATAGCTTATGCGTCAAGACAATTGAAGACTCATAAGAAGAACAACCCAACTCATGATTTGGAGCTAGCAACAGTGATTTTTCTTTGAAGATTTGGAGACACTACTTATTGAGCGAAATGGTAGAAGTATTTACCGATCACAAAAGCCTAAAGTATGTGTTCACACAGAAAGAGCCCAACATGAGGCAGCGTAGGTGGTTAGAGCTGATGGCTGACTATGATCTTAATCTAAAATACCATCCAGGAAATGTTAATGTAGTGCCGGATACTCTAAGTCGGTTGCCAGCAATACAGATGTTGACAACACAGAAGGAGATTATAGCTGACCTTCAGAGGTTCGAGTTGGAGATTGTACTACCAAATTCTTTGGGACAGTTGATACAGTTGCAAGTACATTCACCCTTGATCGATAACATTAAAGCAGCGCATTCGCACGATCCAAGATTACGGAAGTTTCGAGAACAAGTAGAAGCGGGACTTCGAACGGATCTGTTAATTCATGAAGACGATTCGTTACGATATGGGAGTCGTTTATGTGTGCCTAACAGAGATGTTCATGAAGAAGTCCTGAAGGAGGCTCATAGTTTCGCATATTCCGTACATCCGGGAGGCATAAAGATGTACAGAGATCTGCGACAACATTTCTGGTAGGGAGGCTTGAAAAGGGAGATTGCTCGCTATGTATCGAAGTGCTTGGTGTGTCAGCAAATCAAGGCTGAACATCAATGGGTAGCTGATTTGTTGCAACCATTTGTAGGGTGTTTTTCATCACCCCATTGAGATGAGAATATGCGTCGCTTGCCAGGCGTACTATAGATTCCTCCTGCCTAAGGTAGGCTAGAGTTTATTGATTGCGGGGATCCGAATCTCCGTCGGCGGCGAACTAAGCTGCCGTTAATTACCCCTCACATTTGGACCGAAGGAACCTCCGATTGACGGGTCAAACTGGTCATGTGACCTCAATGTGCAATGTGCGTGTGTTGTGGTTTGAGGGGTCTTGGGTATATCGAGGGCCTCACAGAGTTTGCAGGGTTCCCGCTACCTGGATAGTGGGCTGGGATCAAGAGGGCTAGTAGCCCCCTTGTGGGGTGCGGGGCAGCGCCCCGTTAGAAATTTTTTCTAACGGGGACATTGTTGTGGAGTGTGTATATATATATAAAAAAAAGAGGAAAATAGCGTTCAAAGGATGGTTGGGCGCTAGCGCCTCACGTGCCCCACACTGGGAGTTGTACTCCCAATTGACCCCAGTCTACTTGGGCGCTAGCGCATCACGCGCCCGCAGGAAAAGGGGCTTAGCCCCGTAAACTGGGAGTTGTACTTTCAATTGACTTTTGGAGTTAAACTTCTAAAAAAAAGGAAAAGGGGGCTCAGCCCCTACACAGAGAGTTGTACTCCCAATTGACTTTTGGAGTTAAACTCCTAAAAAGAAAGACTTTTTTGTGTTCGGAGGTAAACTCCCAAGAGATTTTCGGAGATGATGAAAGGGAACCCCTTTTTCTCCCTTGAGCCCTAGATCTTCTCTTGAGCCTTGGATCTTCCCAAAGTGAGGTTTTTGGAGATGGGCCTCCTTCTTCTTCCTTTCTGTTGGCTGGATCTTGGAGAAAAAGGGGGCGAAACTTAAAAATCACCCATTTTGGGATTTGATGGGAGATCCGAGCTCTCCTCCAAGGATTTTATGGTGAAAAACTATTTCTTTTTGGAAGAAGAAGTGTTAAACTCTTGATTTATTTCAAAAAAAAAAGAAGGTTTTGAACCTTGAGGAAGCAGAAGGAGGCACAGAAACTCTAATTTTTTTGAGAGAGAAAAAGTTCTTTCTTGATTTTTTAATTATGTTTGCTTTTATAGGCTACACACTTTATATATAGCCTCTTGGACTTTACCAAATGGCACTTATGCTACCACATGCCTTATGTGCTTATTTCTTTTTGTACATAAACCATGGGGTTTACAAAATTTTGGCTTTCTGCCCATTTTTTCATACATTTATTTCTATATATATATAAAAAATTACATTAAACCAATTTATGGCTTCATTCTTTTTGTCATGGGGCCAGTCCCTTCTATGCTCGATCTTGACCTGGGCTTAGGCCCACTTGGCTTCGGGTTGACTTTGATTTTGACTTGGTCAACCGGGGTGTAAATTTTGACCCCAATAAAGTGCCCCCATCAATAAATGCATACCACATTTGTGGGTTGTGTGCATGAAATTGATGGATCTTGTTCTATATGGAACTTGATTTGGTTGGGTTGCCTTTTGACGACGTGGAGGGTCGATGCTGCCATTTTAGCGACTTGGATGGTCGATACTGCCATTTTTGCGACTCGGACGGTCGGTGCTGCCCTTTTTGTGACTCGGACGGTCGGTACTGCCCTTTTTGCGACGTGGATGGTCGGTACTGCTATTTTAGCGACGTGGACGGTCGTTGCTGCCATTTTTACGATTTGGACGGTCGGTGCTGCCATTTTTGCAACTTGAACGGTCGGTGCTGCCTTTTTTGCGACTTGGACGGTTGGTGCTTGCTCCGCTTCTTGCGGTGTCGGGTTTTGATTTGAATTTCTCCTCTTTCTGCGATGTCTGGGTTGAAGTTTACTTGCTCCGCTTTCTACGGTGTCGGAGTTGATTTATTTGATTGATTTACTTTGGGAATTCCCTACCCGTCCGGCGGGACTTTTGAGCTTGGAAGTGCTACCGGGTGGGACATTAATTTGATCTGTTTGATTTCTGCCTTATTTGGCAAGACTTTTGAATTTGAGAGCAACTTGGAATTTGGATTTTGTTTGGCATCAGCATTGCTGTACTGGAATAATGCCAGGAGCAACTCATCATTTGTCCTGGGTAGACTTGGGGTTTGGGTTTTTGGTCGGCATTAACACCGCTAACACTGAAGCGTAGTGCTAGGAGCGAAACATCATTTGCCATGCCCGTTAAGGAACGATGGCTTAGGAGACAAGTTTAGATCCCTATCACCTAAGGCTTTTTAATTTTATGAGCCGTAAGAGTCTCATAAAAGCATTTTCTCCCTAAGAGTCGAGAGGATCTCGCAGGTGTATTTCTTCCTAGGAATCGTGGGGATTCCTAAGTGTGTTGCTCCTTTGTGAGTCGTAAGGATCTCACGCGGGGATTTTCTCCTCACAAGGTCGAGAAAACTTTGCGAGTGTATTTCATCTCTTTTCACGAGTTTACGCCCATTCTGATATTCACAATCTCGCCGGCAGTCCTGTTGTTTTTACTCACGGAGCCCTTTCGGGTTTTCATCCGTGCCCGTTTCGTTTGTGGACATATCGTTTTTTTAATCGTCGCCGGTAGGACTTGGGAGAGATAGGGGTCATTTGCCCCCATGGATTGTATACGGTTTTACAGGATGTATGATCCAGACCGTATGGCCGGTGTGCTCAATTTTCCTGCGACTTGGTGCATTCACGAGTAATATTTCTTGAGGTATCGGCCATTTATGGGTGACATGGGCCTTTCTCCCTCGGCATTTATAAGCTGGTGGGATCTTCCATCAAACACTTTCTCGATAACGTATGGTCCTTCCCAGTTTGGCTCGAATTTTCCCTTGGCATGTCGATTGGGGATGATTGGTCTTTTCAGGACAAACACCAATTTTGCTTTCTTAAAAACACGGAGACGGGTCATCTTATCATAGGCCCATGACATTTGGGCTCGGTACAGCTCCAGATTTTGCTGTACTGCGAGCCTCTTTTCTTCAAGCTCTTCGAGCCGAAGGAGGACGTTTTCCTCCTCCATCAACTCGTGTTGGATGTCCATTCTTAGCTTGGAACTTCGATTTCGAGCGGGAGGATTGCTTCCACTCCGAAGACTAGTGAGTATGGAGTGGACTGAGTTGGAGTGCGTTGCGTGGTACGATATGCCCACAACGCCTCATGGATCTTGAGATTCCAGTCTCTCTTGTTGGCTGAAACATTTTTCCTCAGGAGCTTGCATAGAGTCTTATTGAAGGCTTCGGATAGCCCATTGGCTCTTGGATTATAGATAGAGGAATATCTCCAGTCTATCTTGTGCTGCGTAGCGAAACTTGAGAGTTTGAAGCTCTTGAAAGAAGGCCCGTTGTCAGAAATGATTCTTCTAGATGTACCGAAACGGTATAGAATATTATGCCGGAATAACGTCAGAATATCTTCTATCTTGACTTCGATTAGTGGGACAGTTTCAGCCAATCTGGAGAAGGATACAGTTGCGATCAATATGAACCAGTGGCCTTTGGATGACGGAGAATCAATTGGTCCAACTATGTCGGTGCCCTAAACTTCGAAGGGCAATGACGCCACCGTAGGATGCAGCAGATTTGGATGCTTATGAATAAAGTCACCGTGAATTTGGCAGAGATGACACCTCTTCGCATGCTTTTCGGAACCCCTTATCATGGTAGGTCAGTAATACCCACGCTGTTTAATTTGAAGCCACATTTTGGGGCCATATTGGTGAGCTCCGTAGACGCCTAAATGAACTTCTTTCATGACTTTTTGGGCTTTGGCCGATGACAGACATCTGAGCCAGAGTTAGTCATATGATCTGCGGTATAGCGTATTATTTACAAACACGTATCGAAGAGCTCTCTTCTTCAACTGAATCCTCGCCAATTTTCCTTCAGGTAGCTCGTCGTATCGGAGGTACTCTGTGAAGGGTTCTCTCTAATCGGGCTCATCTTGGATGATCAAAACTTCTTCGACAGGATTGTTCTCTTATTCTATGCTTCCCTCTTCACGCAAAGAGACCGGAGGTATAATTTTCCGGCTTCTGACTGTTATCAGAATTTCATCCACGCCGAGGAATTTCATCCACATCAGGATCAGCCAGCTCCTTGGCTAAGCGAGCGAGTACGTCAGCTTTTCCATTCAACACCCTAGGAACTCTCATCAGTTCAATATGGGTGAACTATTTCATAAGCTCCACCACCCGGCTTCTATACCGAGCTAACTCGGGTTTGTATATTTTATAGTCACTGCTTACTTGGTTGACAACAAGCTAGGAATCGCCATAGACTCATAGCCGAAGGATTTCCATTTCTATAGCGATCTCCAGACCAGCTATCAAAGCCTCGTACTCAGCTTCGTTGTATGTGTGAGGCTCGATGAGAGCAAAAGAACGCCGTAGGATTCCCATCGATGGCGTGATGAACACCAATCCCATCCCTGCTTTATCTGTGGGACACTTGATTTGCTGGAGGTCCTAATTGATGAACTCCGTCGAAGTAAAGCTCCCAACATGGCTTGTCATCCTCAAGGTGCAGCACTTGTTTGTCGGGTAACTCGCAATTAAGCGGCGACCCTTCTGGTATGGGATGAGCAGCAAGGAAGTCGACGAGGGCTTGCTCTTTTACTGCTTTCTGAGGAGTATAGATTATGTCAAATTCAAGCAGCATGATAGCCCATCTTGCCATTCTACGGCTAGGCTTGCTTTAGTCATTAAGTGTTTGAGTGGGTCGACCTTGGAGATCTGCATAACCCGATGGGCGAGAAGATAGTGTCTTAGCTTTTTCACGGCAAATATCTGGGGCAGGCACTGCTTTTCGATCAGGGAATAGTTATGTTCCGCCCCGACTAACGTTCGACTGAGGTAGTAGACGGCATTCTCAATTCCCTCCTCATTGTCCTGGGCGAGGAGTGCACCGAATGACTCATCTAACGCGGCAGTATAGAGGATCAATGGTTTATTTGGAATGGGAGCAGCAAGCACTGGAGGGTGCAACAGGTACTGTTTGATATTTTCGAATGCTTCTTCACATTCGGTATCTCAGACGAAAGGAGCTCCTTTCTTCATAGGCTTCGAGAAGGGCCTGCATTTCCCCGATAGGTTCAAGATGAACCTTCGTATGTAAGCGAGCTTGCCTTGAAAGGATCTTAGCTATGTCAGATTCTTCGGAGGAGGCATCTCTATGATAGCCTTTATCTTCGATGGGTCGACTTCGATCCCCCGATGTCGGACTATGAAGCCTAAGAATTTTCCTGATGACATGCCAAAAGCGCACTTTAGAGGATTCATCATCAGATCGTATTCTCTCAGTCTGGTGAAAACGGTCCTGAGATCTTGGATGTGATCGGCCTTGGCTTTAGTCTTGACTACCAAATCATCAATATAACATTCGACGACTTTATGGATTAAGTCATTAAAGATATTGGTCATTGCCTTTTGATATGTAGCACCTGCATTCTTTAATCCGAATGGCATCACCTTGTAGCAGTATATCCTGATCGGGGTTCAAAATGCTGTGTGTTTCTCATCCTCGGGCGACATATTGATTTGATTATATCCAGACGGGCCATCCATGAAAGTAAACAGCCCGTAATTTGAGGTATCATCAACCATCATTTCCATGACCAGATGCAGGAAATCGTCTTTAGGACATGCCTCATTGAGATCCCTGAAATCAACGTAAACTCGTATCTGCCCATTCTTCTTTTTCACTGGGACGATACACGCGATCTAGTCCGCGTATTTCTCTTCCCTGATGAAGCCGGTATCGATGAGTTTCTTGGTTTCCTCAATGACCTTTTCTTCCAGTTCCCTTCTCATTCTTCGAGGAGCTTGTTTGACTGGCTTAGAATTAGGAGATATAGCTAGCTTATGCACGGACACTTCAGGGGAAAAGTCAAGCATTTCTTTGTACGTCTGCGCGAAGCAGTCGGCGAACTCATGCAGCAGGGCGACTATCTGCTCTTTTATTTCCTCTGACAAGAGTGAGATGATGTAGGTCGGTCTTGGATTATCGGGCGTTCCCAAATCAACCTTGATTAGCTCGTCGAAGGTTGCTTGTCTGCCATCTTTGAGCTCTCGAGGAGCTTCTTCTGGCTCGGCTATCTCGTCATCATCATTTGACCTTTTGTTAGTTTCACCAACATGGATCATGTAGCATGCTTTGGAATCAGGTTGACTGAAACCTATGCCCCATCTATTGGAATTCGTCCATCGATGAGTGCTCGGATTTGAGGCGGATACCATAGCCCCTCATAAAACTTCGCTTCGGAGTCCATTTGATATAATCGGCTTCCGCACTTTTTAAAATATTCCAGCATCTCGGGCTCATAATATCTGGGGTTTAGGATGGTTCTTATGCCTCTTTCATAAGGAAGGCATATGACAGACAAATCATCCGGGTGTACGACAGGATTTGACCCATAAAACAGAATGCCCTTCTGTCAACTTTTCCTTCCGGGAATGTAGAAAGTTTGCAGTTGGTTCACGGTAGAGATCGTCAAAGCATCCAACTCCTTGCACATCTGTTCTGGCACCCTTGTGATAGCTAGGGATTCTACTGTAATCTTGAAGGTTTCTCTTAACTTCGCTTTTTGCATGAAGGCCCAATCCGCATAGCTGTTGCGAGGCGAGTTCTCTTCCTCCAACTCTTCCGTGTCGCTGCTAAGATGATGGCGAATTTTTCTGCTAGATGGGCCTTTAGTATCAGACTCGTCCGTATTGCTACCGAAACGAGGGTGGGTTTTATAGAAAGACGGACTTCCAGCGCCGGACTCATCAGTGTCACTGCCGAAACGCGGGCGCACTTGGGAGATTTTGCTTTTGAAAGTGACAGCCAGCTCAGATTTTCTTTTGAGTTTCAAGCCGCTCCATCCTCGGTCAGTTGTGGCTTAGCATTTTGAGGGTTCACAAATTACCGAGAATCTTTATATCAGACTTCATGCACACCGAACGGCTGGATGTCTCCGTCAATGTGTCTTTCTTCACCATTTTTAGTATACATCATGCATTGATAGAGAGTTGACGAATTGATTCCATAATCGTGGAGCCACGGCCGTCCCAAAAGAATTTTATAAGATGTGTCAGCGTCGATCACGTATATCTTAGTTTCGGTTTGCAGATCCCCAAATTTGATTGGCAAAGTTATAGGCCCCATAACTTTCTGGCAGTTTTGATTGAAACTTTGAATGACAATACTTTCCCTTGACAAGTGTCAGATGTCCATTAACAAACTCTTCAGAGTCCGCAAGTTCATGGTGTTCACTGAGGATCCCGGATCAATCAATATGCTATTAATCCGATCTCCGTCACTGTACCCGGTCACGTAAAGCGGCCGGTTATGCTTAGATGTTCCCAGTAGCAGGTATTCGTCCTTAAACGTGGCTGCGACGGTATGCAGGGTGTACTGGACTTCTTTCATATTAATTTCCGCAAAGCGAGCCTGGTACCGCTCGGGGTTCTGTAAAGCATGAATGAGAACATCTCTAAGTTCTTTAGATAGGACCAAGGCATCGTAGATGCTCAGGAGAGACGAAAGCTTATGGAGATGAGCCAAGAAATTATAGTCCACCGAGGAAGGACTCGAATTTTCATGAGCCGGTTCTCCGCCATCTTCTTCACTAGCAACTTGTTTTTCCTTCTCTTTTGGGGTGTTGCCTTGATTTGGCGGTAAAGCCTTGCCGCTTCTGAGATGGATTTGGTTAGCCTTTGTGGCGAGCTCCTCGTCTTCTTCAGGAAAACATGGCTCTTTTTCAGAGTCATTACCAAGGTGGATGACATAGCAGGTCACTATAAGGATCTCGTTATCGGAGTCTTCTTTTAGCTTCTCCAGAATCTCAGCCGCTTCTATGGGGAAGAACTCCTTCAATTGAATCAGAGTTCTTTCCTTTTGTTCATAGTCATTGAGAGAATCGATGTACTTTTGAATGATCGACCTCCCTGCAGACTATTTTTCGTGTCAAGCAGCATTTTTCTTCTTCTTGAGCTTTTTGGATTTTGGGCCTGATTGAGCCGAATTGGCAGCTGGAATAGTTGGTTTCTTCTGCCCTTTTCATTCAGTTCTGAGCTCTTTCTGAAGCAATTTTAACATCTTCATCTTTTTGGACATGTGCATGTTCCATGGAGGCTGCGGCGAGTCAGTTTCATTTCTCAGGGTAGCACGTTCAGTTGTCTGCTCTCAGAGGGCTTCAGCTTGTGTCTGTATAAAGTTGGTGGTTATAGCTTGATTGTTCACCAACACACTCTTGGACAATTCGATCTCCCCAGGCTTGTACTGCTTCTCTACCTAGTCTTTGAAAATATAGGAATCCTCAATCGCATGGCTCACTACTCGGTGGTACGGGCAATATAAAGGATTGTCAGTCATTTTTGCTTCGTGGGGTTTTTTTGACTCTGGCAATTGTAGACGGTTATTCAAGACATCTTTGAATATCTTGCGGACCTTGTCCTTTCTGAAAGAGTAAACCTTGTTCTTTTTCTCCTCTAGGGAAGGCCCTTCTCTTCCTAGCAATGTCTTTCGAGATCGATTGGTTTTGGATTTGTTTGCCTTTCACTTGTCTTCATTGTCGGACGCATTGAAGACATTAGTATTGATAGAATTCCCGCTTCTACGGTTGTCGTCCCTCTTGCTCTTCCAATCCTTGTCTCTCTGAGAGTCCCGGGTAAACTCTTGCTTTGAGCGTTCCAGCATTTGGACTTTCTTGGTCAACTGCTGAAACGTCTTGAGGCCTGCTGTACACAAGAATGGGACCATCTAATTGCTGAAGTTCCAAATGAGGAGGCTGACGGACCGGTCCTGCTCTAGCGGCGGTTTGCACTTGACAGTGAGGTTGCACCATAAGGCAATAAAGTCTGTGTTGCTTTCGTAGTTTCCCAGCTTGGTTCTCACAAGGTCAGCAATGAAGATTTTATCACTGATACTCATGAACCTTTCCCGAAACAGAGACTCCATTTAGGCAAAAGTAAAGATGGGCCCGTCTGGTATGCTCGCGTACCATTCGAAAGCAACACCGGTCAGACTATTGACAAACTGACAAAGAAGAAGCGCATCATTGCTCCCTGTATTTCTACACGACGATTTAAAGTGGGCGACGTGCTGATTTGCGTTTTCCGTCCCGTCAAATCTTCCGAACTTGGGAATGACGTAGCCGCTCGGGAACTCGATCATATCGTACCGTGCGGGATATGGCCGCCCACTATTGCCAATTTTTTATGAGCTTCTGCTTCGACCACCAATGTTTTAACCTTGCTGGTGACCAAATCCATTATCCGATCTTATGTTGGCGGGATGGTGCTATCTGGGGCCAAGGCATCCCCAGAAGCGGAATGTGTCCAGCTTTCGTGCGGCTCGTCCAATCTTAGACCCAAGGGGACAGGCGTCGGATGCTTCGGGTTGTCATCACCCGGCTCATGAGTAGAGACTTATGCTTGATTGGGAGGCGCTCGAGCAATTTGAGCCGTGAGATGCATCACAATGTTCATTAGGTCGTCAATTTTCGAATAGAGCTTGGCCATCTCTTTATCTTTGCTCCTGAGCTATTTTCGAAGCTCTTGAAGCAGCTCTTGATCTGCGGTCCTAGGGCGGAAAGTCGGCTCTTCCTCACTGTCCGAGCTTGACTCCACATGGACTGAGGGGGTCTTTCTGCCTATCGGCCTCATCGAAAGGGTTTTCATCGTCCAGTTGAGGCGGCCGATCTTGGGAAATGGCAACCACATTCAAGCCAGATTGAGCTTGGGATGTAGTGGCCCTATCCTTATTTTTGATGCTCAAGTTGTCGCTAGGATGCGCGCGCGCCATATAAACCATATGGATAACATATCTAGCCGTCTTTTCATTATTGGCAGCTGATTTTGCGGACTGATGTCGTGGCCCTTCTTTTTCAGTAACGGGCAATCGACTGAAGGCGGCTGACCTAACCGGGTTCTTGAATGGTGCCGGTGCTTCCTTTTGGCTTTGCTCCGCTGTTTTCGCTGGCACAGAGCGCCTGATAGACTCTTAAAGAGACGGAGTCATGCTTTCTCTGTTGGGGCTGGGATATGTCTCTTTATAGTATCATTCGGACAGTTGTCTTCCTGATTCTGGCGGTCATGGCGTTTTTTTGAACCCACTTCAGAAGTTCGAAAGAATTGCTGACTTTTATGGCCTACTCAGCCGTCGTCGCGGGTTGACCCTGCCCTTGGAACCTCCCAAGATTCTATTTGGCCGGAGTCCTGGCCCTCTTGTTGGCTCGATACTTGAGCCACTTCTGTCTCAACCTTTCTGTTTTGAGCACTTGGCTGGCAACGGCTCTTCGGGAAGCCACCGTAGACCGAGCGGTGGAGGGCTTTGGAGATACGCCTGATTATGCATGTCACGCCCCGCTTCCCGGTGTACGGATAAGGAGACGCGACAAGGCACGCGACGTATTTACTCAGAAGTAAACACGTTAAGCGTAAATAAGCAATATAATATAAATGTACACAAGAATGACATGAGATGTAAATGAATAACAACTTTTTATTTATTAAACATTCTTTACAATACAACTGGAAAGTAAATACAATACGGAAAGCAATGCCTAAACAATGGCATGAACTGAAAGTAAAGATATATACAAGTGACTAAAGCTCTGGGTCTTCTGCGAACTGCTCCAAGTCTTCTGAGATAGGCTCGATCTCCAAAGAGTCGGGTCCTCATGACAACATTCCAAAGAAAGAATAAAAAAGGAATGTCATCAGCGAACAATCGCTCGGTAAGTCCCAAAGAAAGATAAAATAAGACCGAACAGGTAAAGAGAATATATCTGGTATAATGTATGCTTATTATGTTAATACAGTTGTTTGTAGCTTGGTACAGAATGTACCAGTGTATATGAGAAGAGTCCAACTTATCCTGTGGACTATGGTATATGGAGTACAAGGCCCCGTCAAAACCCACAGGACAACGGCAACGGATGTTCAGGTTTGGTGTATTATAGTGACCATCGTCGTGTCACTTTTAATACATTCTGAACCAGTCTACCCCTTTAAAAACCCCGTAATGCATATTGTGTTGTTTATAGATGATTTGTAGATATAAGACTTGTTGAAACCATGATATCAATTGCTCATGTAAACGGATAAGGATGTAAACGGATAGTCATGTAATCAAGTCAATGTATAACCATGGTTCAGTCAGTTCAAGTCATGTTGATATAGATTGTATTCTAGTATATATGGATTCATGTTGTATTGGAGTTGTATTTGGATTGTATTCATGTATGGATTGTATTCTAATTAGACTGAGACTCTGTCTGAGTTAGACGCTTAAACAGAATTGGATTCCTGAATTAGGTTTTGGAGTTATCGGTAACTGCTGCACATGGACGACAGGATTTGTGACTTTTTCCAAGCCAATTACCATTGATAATCCCGTTTTAGTTTTCTACCTTAAATAGGCAAGCACCCAATTTCTCCGGCTCCCTGCGGCTCAAGAGAATTGGTCCCGCTTAAACCTATATTTACTAGGATCCTTATTGTAAATTAATAAATTTGAGGGGGTTTTATGAAAAATAGTTTAGTATACTTTCAAAATAATCCTCAAGTATTTATTTATCTTATTTAGTATTTTCATGAATGTAATTTTTAAATGTGAAGTATTCTAGTGAATATAAACCTAGATTGAATAGTATATGGTATTTTAGTGTAAATTGGAATTGTATGGATTTGTAATTGTAGATTCATGAAATTTGTGATTCCTTTGTTTAGAAAACATGGAATTTTTTTATATATATTTAAAATAGATATTTTGATAATATTGATATATATAATTATTAAAAATAGAATTTATTTATTAAATAGAAATCTTGTTTTCTTAAAAATTGTAATAAAAATTCCATCGAGATCGTATGCTCTGTGAGGAGGACTACATCTCGCCCTACTAGTCTGATGGATATGCGATAATCCGTACCATCCTATTCGGATTCCCCAAAAGTGGGTTGTAAGGACATAATTGTAAGGAATTTGATTAAAGCAATCTTAAAGAATACGGTTCTATTAGTTTAAGGTATTTAATCATAAAATTGTATTTATCCCAAAATATTTTAAAGAGGAAATCGTGTTATGTCATGATAGTGTTGTGATGATCTAGGTCATTATCTCATGAGTTTCTAAAGATAATATGAGCAAATATAATGAAATAATATCGTAGGTAAACTTTGTGGTATTTAAACGAAAAAGTGAAATAAAAGTTGTATAACATTGTATTTTGAATTGAAACTTATTATAAATGTTGTTTTATGGTTGCTAAATAATATATAAAGAAATGGTTAATTTATTAAGAAAAGTTGGGTTTTAAACAATTTTAGAATCGGAAGTCGGAATAACTCCACTTCCTACGTGTTTTGAAAAGAGACCATTTTAGAATAGGAAGAGAGAAAAGGAGAGGGAACTTACTGGTTGAGAAGAGAAAGGGGAGGTATAGAAATGGTTTGAAAGTGTCGTGGAGTCACGGTATCGCCGGATTTGTCCTGAGTCGTCGCCGGAAGATGAACTTAGGCTAACTCCAATTATACTCCTTATTTGACTTGGAAATTTTTTAGAGTTTTGATGATAGATTTCAGAATAGAGAAGGCTAGGGTGTGATGCAGTATTTATAGGATTGAATTAGGGTTTAGGCAATTAAAAATGAGAATTAAAATGCATTTAACATTGGATTAATGGGTGATTTTAATCCTCTGTTAATGTGCAGGAAAAACAAACAGAAAAGGAGTAGTGGGGGGAAGGCAGGGGGTGTTGGGACAAAATTTGGAGGCATCACCGACAGGGTGCTCGGCGGCGCCGGCCCCAAAGAAATTCTTGCCGGCCGATCTAGGGTTGTGGGGTCTTGGATTGAGGCCACGTGTTAGCGTCTGTTCATATGTCTCAGTGCACATATTTGATTTATGAGACTTTTCATTTTTACGTGTATTACACGTGTAAACTTTTGGGCTTCCAAAAAGTTTTTAAAAAATCAATAAAAATAATATGTGGATGGGGGGATTTGAACACAGAGGCTACGTCACAGCAATGCAAGATTTTACCAATGAGCTACAAGTGCTTTCTTGCTGTTCTAAAATAAATTAAATACTTATTGCATACTCTGGGTTGAAAATACTCCATTTAGTACTTTAACTTTAAACAAATTTTGTACATTATAAACAGAATCGTTACAGTGCACTTGTTGGAGTCATTGCTTGAGCTCATCCGCAACGTTTGATGTTGCCCTTTGTACCAGAAGTCTTGCCCCCAGCTGGAGCATCAGAGAGTAGTTCGGACAC
Organism: Agapanthus africanus; assembly: GCA_030015575.1. Lineage (NCBI taxonomy): Eukaryota > Viridiplantae > Streptophyta > Magnoliopsida > Asparagales > Amaryllidaceae > Agapanthus > Agapanthus africanus. Next base: position 182,290,130 of record CM057339.1, on the reverse strand, counting down.
CGTCTTAAGTTTGGGTTGTGGTGCCCTAGCGATCACAACGTTCGGTCTCTTGCCTCTTGAGACCGACTTGGCCACTTGGTTTGCCGGGATTTCTGCCAGATGGGCGCTTCCGGCAGGATAGATGATGACGGAACCGAATTTATGGGGCAGTTCCTCCCACTGCCGACTGAGGCTTGCGGGGAAGACCACGTGAGCATTGATCTTGACCATGTACGGGATCAGGGTCGTGTCGGAAGCTGGATCCATCTTAGAAGATATTGTCGTTGAAAGTTGATTGCTGCATGGAAAAACATTATTTCAGTACAAACATCGATATATATGTTAAATGAGTTCGCATGAACACTTGACCCGAGATACGGGAGGAGAAAAGTCACACCGGGCGTGCCAAAATCTTTAGGGTGCTTTTCATCACCCCTTTGAGATGGGAATACGCGTCGCTTATTAGGCGTACTATAGATTCCCCCTGTCTAAGGTATGCTAGGGTTCATTGATTGCAGGGATCCGAATCTCCGGCGACCGCGGACTAAGCTGACGTTAATTACCCCTCACATTTTGAGCGAAAGAACCTCCGATTGACGGGTCAAACTGGCCATGTGAATTCAATGTGCAATGTGTGTGTGTGTTGTGTTTTGAGGGGTTTTGGGTATATCGGGGGCCTCGTAGAGTTTAAGAGGGTCTTGCTATCCGGATAGCGGGCTGGGGGTCAAGTGGGCTAGCAGCCCCCTTGCGGGATGTGGGGCAGCGCCCCATTAGAAATTTTTTCTGATATGGACAGCGTTGTGGAGTGTATATATAAAAAAAAAAGGGAAATAGCGTCCAAAGGACGTGTGGGCGCCAGCGCCTCACGTGCTTGGCGTGTGGGTGCTGGGTGCCAATGCCTCACGCGTCCGGTACGTGGGTGCTGGGCGTCTGCAGGAAAAAGGGCTTAGCCCCTATACTGGGAGTTGTACTCCCAATTGACTTTTAGAGTTAAACTTCTAAATAAAGGACAAACTGGCTCAGCCCCTGCACTGGGAGTTGTATTCCAATTGACTTTTGAAGTTAAATTCCTAAAAAGGAAGACCTTTTTTTGTCGAAGGTAAACTCCCAAGAGATTTTCGGAGATGATGAAAGGGGACCCCTTTCTTCTTCCTTGAGCCCTAGATCTTCTCTTGAGCCTTAGATCTTCCCAAAGTGGTGTTTTTTGAGATGGGTCTCTTTCTTCCTCCTCTCTGTTGGCTGGATCTTCGAGAAAATGGGGGTGGGACTTAAAACTCACCCATTTTGGGGATTTGATGGGAGCTCTGAGCTCCCCTTCAAGGGTTTTATGGTGAAAAACTGTTTCATTTTAGAAAAAGAAGAGTTAAACTCTTGATTTAATTCAATAAAATGAAGAAGATTTAGAACCTTGAGGAAGGAGAAGGAGGCACGGAAACCCTAATTTTTTTTAGAGAGAAAAAGTTCTTTCTTGATTTTTTTCATCATGTTGGCTTTTATAGGTTACACACTTTATATATAGCCTATTGGGCTTTGCCAAATGGCACTTATACCACCCCATACCTTATGTGCTTATTTATTTTTGCACATAAATCATGGGGTTTACAATATTTTGGCTTTCTGCCCATTTTTTCATACATTTTATCTATAAATAAAAATAAGAATTATATTAAACCAATTTATGGCTTCATTCTTTTTGTCATGGGGCTGGTCCCTTCCATACTCGATCTTGACCTGGGCTTGGGCCCACTTGGCTTCGGGTTGTGTCACGTCCCGCTTCCCAGAGTACGCTAGATTGGGCACGTGACATAACCAACCATGCTACCTGTGGGTAGGAAGTATCCATCCACAGTCACATTACGGCTGTAGAGATATCAAGAACAACATAAAACTATCTAAAACATGTCCACAATCCACAATCCAGAATAACAAGAGTCAATGCTAAATAAATGCGGAAGCAAATGATCCAATAAAATAACGGAAAAGTATGTCCCATAATGCGGGCTCACATCTGGAAATAAAATGCAGGAAATAAAACTAACCACTACTGGACTCACAACTCAGCCTGCTGGCTGAAATACTCCTGCTCAGACAGCGACAGTGGTAGAGAATCTGGGCCATGCAAAACCCAGACGTCAGCGCGTCAAGTCAACAAGTAATATAATATGAACAGTGTAATAGGCAATGCAGAACTAAACACGAATAAAGCAATAATGTGAAACAAGCGGTGCAGGGTAATGTGCAGTGGGTAACTAAACTGTTCTATCGGGTTTCCTAGTCTAAAGTCTTTGAAATCAATTTGATGAATCGTCGATGTAACTCAATATTATCCCATGCATACCCGGGATCACGGCCACAATATTCTCGGCCGAAACCGAGACATGCCGCTAGGCACAAGACAGGAATGTGTACACTCGATAGTATCCCGTACATACCCAGGATCACGGCCACAATATTCTCGGCTGTAGCCGAGACATGCCGCTAGGCATAAAACAGAAATGTGTACACTCGAACAGGTTGTGAACTGTCGAGTTACAAGTCAGGTTCACCTTTGATTTCCCCATAACCCCAAGTTATATGTGTCAGGTCAGGTATTCAGTAGTCCAGAACTAATGCCAACACAGGATCAGGTAACAGCAGGTTTGTCTGGATAGACAACAGGAATGGTCCATGAGGACTACATGTCAGGTTTGTTGGCATTAGGCACGAGATCAGGTAACTGGTCAGGTCATGGTACATCAGGTCAAGTCAATAGTAAACGGTACCATGTCAGATGCATCATATAAATACCATGTGTGACAATGTCAAACAAGATGTAACGATATCGTGGATGTACTCACAAACAGACATATAAGCAGCATCATGTTCAAATCAACGCGTTAAACATTAATCGGATTTATTATCTAGCTGTACAATTTTCAATTGTGTTAAATAGATAGTGTCAATATCACGTGAATACAGGACGGTGAACGTAACTGCTGTAATCAGGTTAATAACATATTGAGTGTTCCAAGAATGTCACGACAAGTATAATCTGTTTAAAGAATGCAATTGTAATTTAGCCGGTTATGCATATTGATAAAATAAACTGAAATAAAGCATCATAGCAATGAATCAATGCAATCTATCATGTACGGGTTTATCAGGAATAATTTATTTAACATGCTACTAGGGTTAAACATGAAGCAAGGTATGTAAAGTGATTTACTAAATAATATATCATTAAACCACACATGAATATTAAGACAAGTTATAAAGTGGCAATAGCATGTAGCAAGTATCGAATACTTGCCTCGACGAAACAACGAACACGAGAACGGAGGCACGAACCCACGCGACACGATAACAGCAAGGGCTCAGGAGATCTGGACAGAGATGGATGCTCTCTCGGCAACCCGGCAGCGAGGCGATCGGTGCCGTCAGGATCACCGGCGGTTCAAGCCGCGACGGTGACGACAACGTGAAGGGTTTCGGTAGAGGTGATCGGGGAAGGTGCAGAATCGGTCGGTAGAGGTGGTATTGGCATTCAGGGGGTTTGCTGGGAGACGAGGAGACGAAGGGTGGTCGGTGGTGATGGGTTTTCCGGCGAGGGTGAGGTTGCAAGCGATGGGTTAGGGCTCGGGTATGGAAAAGGGGAAAGAAAGTGAAGAGGGAGAGGAGGTGGTCGGGGGCTGGAGTGCACAGGTGATGAGGAGGTGGTTAAGGTGGCGCGGGTAACGACGACGAAGGTCGCCGGCGATCAGGCGACCGCAGCGAACTCTGCAGGGGGTGGCGGCTGCACAGGGCGCCCGGGGAGAAGGAAGAAGATGTTGAGGTTGGGAAGAGGAGGCGGAGGCGAGGGAAACGGTGGCTCTGGCGCCGGTGTCGGAGCTGCGGCGGCGACGGTGAAGGCGGCTAGGGCTAGGGTTCGCAATGGGTTTAGTTTCTCGCGTGGGGCTTGCTTTTCTCGTTCTGGGGAAAATTATGAGGGGAAGAATGATATATAGGGAAGAGAGAGAGAGAGTTAAAGAAAGGTAGAGAGAGAAAGAGAGAGAGAGAGAGACGTTAGAGAAAGAGATATAGAGAAAGCTAAAGAGAGAGGAAGAGATACGAGGGAGAGAGAATGAATGGAGGGGCCCACGGAAAAAAAGAGAGCCTTGATTGGCTGGGAGATAAATTAAGGGGTTAAAAGAAATATTTAAAAGATTTAATAGATTTTTAAATAACCACTTAACAGTAAGATTTATAAATCTAATATGGTTTCGAATATTTTATTAATTTGGGATTTTGGTGCTAAATGAAACATTTCCAAATCGCGCCCGGGTTGGGTCCAAAAATTTGAAATTTAAATAATAAGATTTTAAGCGGGTTCCAAATTTTAAAATGAAATGTTTTATGATTAAAAAGAATACCCCCAAGTCGGACACCTGTACGCGCGTATAGTCGTCCAAACTCTCCCGTTTCACCGAACGGGACGAGAACTCGATGCACGGACGCTACCACGTGGTTAGGGGTGTCGAGTAGGCCAAGTTAGATATTTTTAATTTTATTTTAGGTGCTAAAATTTGTTATATGCAGAAATGACTTAGCCAGATAAAATTTCACGGCAAGTGTCAAACAGGCAAGCTAAATGAAATGAGTAATATCGAATTCTCAACTGGTAACAGAAAAATAGTAGTATTGGGCTCGGGTGTTACATTATACCCAACTACAAAAGAATTTCGTCCCCGAAATTCCAAGAATACAAGATAGAAAACTACAGAAAAATGTGAGGAAACTTCTGTCGGATCTCATCTTCTCGTTCCCAAGTGGACTCCCTATGCGATCGATTACCCCAAGAAACAAGCACAAGGGGGATAACCTTGTTCTTAAGAACCTTTTCCCTTCGATCCATGATTTCAACCGGTCGCTCCTCAAAAGTCAGGTCTTCCCGTACTGTTAACTCCGAATGATCCAAGACGTGTGTTTCATCTCGAACATACCTTCGTAGTTGAGATACGTGAAACACATCGTGCACACCCGCCAAGGACTGCGGTAACACCACACGGTACGCTACCTCTCCAACGCGCTCCAATATCTCGAAGGGTCCAACGAATCGAGGACTAAGCTTTCCTCGACCCCAAAAACGAATCACCCCTCTAGTCGGTGATATCTTCAAGAATACCAAATCACCCACGGCGAACTCTAGAGGTCTTCTTGACGTGTCAGCCCAACTTTTCTGTCTATCTTGAGCTGCCTTCATATGCTTTCTGATAGTGTTAACCTTCTCAACTGTCTGCACCACTAACTCTGGTCCCAATAATCTTCGTTGACCAACATCATCCCAGCAAACAGGTGAACGACACTTATGACCATACAAAGCTTCAAACGGAGCCATCTGGATGGTTGCTTGGAAACTATTGTTGTAAGAAAACTCCACCAAGTGTAGATGATCCTCCCACGAACCCTTAAAGTCCAACATGCATGCTCTCAACATGTCTTCAAGAGTTTGGATCGTTCTTTCCGACTGACCATCAGTTTGAGGATGATAAGCTGTGCTAAACTTCAATCGAGTCCCCAAACTTTCCTGTAAACTCCTCCAGAAGTGTGATAAGAACCGAGTGTCCCGATCGGACACGATGCTCACCGGTACACCATGTAATCTTACAATCTCCTGCAAGTACCGCTCTGCCAAAGTCTCCGTTGATTGACCAACCCGGAAAGGGATAAAGTGAGCTGCCTTGGTCAACCGATCAACAATCACCCATACTGCATTGTTGTCTTTTGGACTCCGCGGTAAAGCCGTCACGAAATCCATGGTTATATGTTCCCACTTCCACTGAGGAATCGGAAGTGGTTGCAATAAACCGGCAACCCTTTGGTGTTCAGCCTTAACTTGCTGACACACCAAGCACTTAGCCACAAAGCAAGCAATCTCCCGCTTCATTCCTTCCAACCAGAAATGCTGTCGAATATCTCGGTACATCTTTGTACCTCCTGGATGTACAGAATAAGCTGAACTGTGTGCCTCCTTCATAAGCTCTTCACGAACATCTCCCTTTGGCATATACAAACGGCTACCATACCTCAACGAACCATCTTCGTGGACCAGTAAATCTGTTCGTAGTCCAGCTTCAACCTGCTCTCGAAACTTTTGCAGTCTAGGATCCTGCGATTGTGCCGCTTTAATCTTCTCAACCAAGGACCACTGTACTTGCAACTGCATCAACTGTCCCGTAGAACGTGGTAGCACAACCTCCAAGTCAAATCTTCGAAAATCTGCAATGATCTCCCTCTGCGTAGTTAACACCTGAATTGCTGGTAACCGACTAAGCGCATCCGGCACGACGTTAACCTTTCCCGGATGGTACTTAAGATCAAGGTCGTAGTCGGCCATCAGTTCCAACCATCTACGTTGCCTCATATTCAACTCCTTCTGAGTGAACACATACTTCAAACTCATGTGATCTGTAAAAACTTCGACTCTCTCGCCTAAGAGGTAGTGTCTCCAAATCTTTAAAGCGAAGATCACAGCTGCAAGTTCCAAGTCATGAGTTGGATAATTCTTCTCATGGGTCTTCAGTTGTCTTGATGCGTATGCTACGACCTTCCCATGCTGCATCAAAACACATCCCAATCTTTTTCCAGATGCGTCGCTATGAATAACCAATCCTCCGGAATTGTCTGGCACGGTCAGAATTGGAGCGGTTATCAACTTCTGCTTCAACGTCTCAAAAGCTAACGCACACTTATCCGTCCATACAAAAGGTACCTCCTTGCGCGTAAGCTTGGTCAACGGTTCTGCCAGACGAGCGAAGTTCTCCACAAATCTTCTGTAATATCCGGCTAATCCAAGGAAACTTCTTATCTCAGCTACATTCTTTGGAATCGGCCAATCTCGAACTGCTGCAATCTTTTCGGGATCGACGGCGATTCCATTGCCCGACACAACATGCCCCAGAAACTTCACTTCTTCCAGCCAAAATTCGCACTTACTCATCTTCACATATAGTTTCTCCTGTCTCAATGTCTGCAATGCGATCTTCAAATGCTCAGCATGCTCCTCAAAACTCTTCGAGTAAACCAGAATATCGTCAATGAATACCACAATAAACTTGTCCAAGAACGGTGAAAAGATTCGGTTCATCAAGTCCATAAATACTGCCGGCGCATTCGTTACTCCGAAGGGCATCACTAGGTACTCGTAATGTCCATACCGAGTTCGAAACGCCGTCTTGCAAATATCTTCTGCTTTCACTCGGACCTGATGATATCTGGATCGCAAATCCAGTTTCGAGAATACCCTCGCGCCACTAAGCTGCTCAAAAAGTTCTCCAATGCGAGGGATCGGGTACTTGTTCTTAATAGTTACCCGGTTTAATTCTCGATAATCGATGCACATCCTTTTGGTGCCATCCTTCTTCTTTACTAGAAGAACTGGAGCTCCCCAAGGCGAGTTACTGCTTCGGATCCAACCCTTCTCAAGCAATTCAGCAACATGCTTCTTAACTTCTTCCAATTCCACTGGCGCCGTTGGATAATACGCTTTAGATACTGGCGCTACACCAGGAATAAGGTCAATCGCGAACTCCACGTCTCGCTTCGGAGGAAAACCCGATATATCTTCAAATACGTCCATGAAATTGCGAACCACCACCGGCTCTTCACTACCATTAACTTCCATAGCTGCAAGAACATTGTTTGTCGGTCTAGCCCTAAACTCGACTGGCCCGACAGAACTGCTTCCTCCAGTGAAGGTAAACTCAGGATGTCTGGGAATCTAGAAAATTACTTTCCTTGCCCTACAGTCAATGTGGGCGTGGAAAGTGCCAAGAAAATCCATTCCCAAGACAACTTCATAGCTGCCCGTATCTATCACCAAGAAATCTGCAAAGAGTTCCCGTCCGCACACAACAACTGTACAGTCTCTACACTCCCTACTAGCTATGATTTTCCCATTCCCAGTGTGTATGTCCAAGAAACTAGACAGGGTCGTGTAGGTAATCGAGTGTGTAGTTATAAATTTGGATGACATAAAACAGTGGGATGCACCAGAATCAAATAATGCAAATGCGGGAAAACCATGAACGAGTAAAGTACCTGAAACCACTTCTCCTGATGCCTTGGCTTCCTCAACTGTCAAGTTAAAAGCTCGAGCCTGATTAGGACCTTGAGTCACCTGTTTCTGCCCTTGGAACGGTCTCTGCGGAGGATTCTGTATATCATCTCTCATGCGAAGCTTCGACAGACAGGCACCAACTGCGTGATCAGCCGCTCCACAAACCAAACAAAGGACCAGCCTCCGTCGACAATCCTTTTGCATGTGGCCAGGTAAATTGCAGTAGTTACAGTTCATGCTCTTTCTTCGATCGACGACCACAGGCTTCTTCATGGGTGCTACACCTCGACGGTCCACTGGAATACTCTTGCGCCCATGATCTCGGTTAGGTACAAATGTGGGCTTCCTGGCCGCAACTGCTGTCTGCTGCAAGCTCCCTTTCATCCCAGATAAACTATGTTGTTCCCGAGCTACCGTAAGAACCCGTGAGAAAGTGGTCAAACCCAAAGAGACAATCTGCCTCTGGATGTCCACATCCAAACCGCGCATGAACCTTCGTGCCCTGTCTGCCTCGTTAGCGACTAAAGGTCCAGCGAATCGGCTGAGTCTCGTCCACTCCGCTGCATGCACGTCCACGGGTGCTCCATTCTGCCTCAGCCCAATAAATTTCTCTTCCATTTCCTCCCGTGCAGTCCGCGGGAAGAACTTCTCCAGGAGACTCTTAGAAAACTCCGCCCAACTGATCGGCTTGGACAAGCGGGTCTCTTCCACAAGCCACCACTCTCGGGCGTAATCCACTAGCTGAATGCACACCACATCAACTCATTTGTCCGCTGGAATCTGTGCCACAATCAGCAAATTCTCTGTGTCGACCAGCCACTGCTCAGCTGGCAACGGCAACTCCAAACCAGTGAATGTCGTCGGACCCAAACGTCTGAAATCTGCCACGGTCCCTACTTGGTCAACTGGTTTAGCTCCAGCGTTGTTTACAGACTGCCGAACGATCTGCAAACCTTCCTGAAACGAATCTGCTTGCTGCTGGATCAGCTCAGTATGCCTCTTCTGATTTTCCAGCATTCCTCTTATTACTCCAAGCATGGCGGCTTCGTCCACACGCCTCTGGTATGTCTTGAAATTCTTATCTGCCATATTCCTGAAATCAAAACACCCAACATTAGCATGATGATAGATTCAATATAGAGATCAAGGCTAGAACTCCAAGATACTTAAATAGAGTACCGCATTGTAACTATGCCGCGGTATCATAGCCACAATTACTTAACTCCACCCAAGTCGCCTAAGTCCTAGGGATAACAAAAGATCAGGTTTTCGAGTCGACATGCAAAGTAAGTTTGCACGTCATAAAAGATTTAATCAAGAAGAATGTGATTCAAGAATGGTAAATGATAAAGTGGCGGGACATATTTCCTAAACACGGGTATTCTGATTCGTGTACTGGGTATAATACCCAGCTACAAAACAATCAACCCAACTAACATATGTCTCTGATACCAAAAGAACCATGTCACGCCCCGCTTCCCAGAGTACGCAAGATTGGGCACGTGACATAGCCAACCATGCTACCTGTGGGTGGGAAGTATCCATCCACAGTCACATTACGGCTGTAGAGATATCAAGAACAACATAAAACTATCTAAAACATGTCCACAATCCAGAATAACAAGAGTCAATGATAAATAAATGCAGAAGCAAATGATCCAATACAATAACGGAAAAGTATGTCCCATAATGCGGGCTCACATCTGGAAATAAAATGCAGGAAATAAAACTAACCACTACTGGACTCACAACTCAGCCTGCTGGCTGAAATACTCCTGCTCGGACAGCGACAGTGGTAGAAAATCTGGGCCATGCAAAACCCAGACGTCAGCGCGTCAAGTCAACAAGTAATATAATATGAACAGTGTAATAGGAAATGCAGAACTAAACATGAATAAAGCAATAATGTGAAACAAGCGGTGCAGGGTAATGTGCAGTGGGTAACTAAACTGTTCTATCGGGTTTCCTAGTCTAAAGTTTTTGAAATCAATTTGATGAATCGTCGATGTAACTCAATAGTATCCCGTGCATACCCGGGATCACGGCTACAATATTCTCGGCCGAAACCGAGACATGCCGCTAGGCACAATACAGGAATGTGTACATTCGATAGTATCCCGTACATACCCGGGATCACGGCCACAATATTCTCGGCTGCAGCCGAGACATGCCGCTAGGCACAAAACAGGAATGTGTACACTCGAACAGGTTGTGAACTGTCGAGTTACAAGTCAGGTTCACCTTTGATTTCCCCATACCCCCAAGTTATATGTGTCAGGTCAGGTATTCAGTAGTCCAGAACTAATGCCAACACAGGATCAGGTAACAGCAGGTTTGTCTGGATAGACAACAGGAATGGTCCATGAGGACTACATGTCAGGTTTGTTGGCATTAGGCACGAGATCAGGTAACTGGTCAGGTCATGGTACATCAGGTCAAGTCAATAGTAAACGGTACCATGTCAGATGCATCATATAAATACCATGTGTGACAATGTCAAACAAGATGTAACGATATCGTGGATGTACTCACAAACAGACATATAAGCAGCATCATGTTCAAATCAACGCGTTAAACATTAATCGGATATATTATCTAGCTGTACAATTTTCAATTGTGTTAAATAGATAGTGTCAATATCACGTGAATACAGGACGGTGAACGTAACTGCTGTAATCAGGTTAATAACATATTGAGTGTTCCAAGAATGTCACGACAAGTATAATCTGTTTAAAGAATGCAATTGTAATTTAGCCGGTTATGCATATTGATAAACTAAACTGAAATAAAGCATCATAGCAGTGAATCAATGTAATCTATCATGTACGGGTTTATCAGGAATAATTTATTTAACATGCTACTAGGGTTAAACATGAAGCAAGGTATGTAAGGTGATTTACTAAATAATATATCATTAAACCACACATGAATATTAAGGCAAGTTATAAAGTGGCAATAGCATGTAGCAAGTATCGAATACTTGCCTCGACGAAACAACGAACATGAGAACGGAGGCGCGAACCCATGCGACACGATAACAGCAAGGGCTCGGGAGATCTGGACAGAGATGGATGCTCTCTCGGCAACCCGGCAGCGAGGCGATCGGTGCCATCAGGATCACCGGCGGTTCAAGCCGCGACGGTGACGACAACGTGAAGGGTTTCGGTAGAGGTGATCGGGGAAGGTGCAGAATCGGTCGGTAAAGGTGGTGTTGGCGTTCAGGGGGTTTGCTGGGAGATGAGGAGACGAAGGGTGGTCGGTAGTGATGGGTTTTCCGACGAGGGTGAGGTTGCAGGCGATGGGTTAGGGCTCGGGTATGGAAAAAGGGAAAGAAAGTAGAAAGGGAGAGGAGGTGGTCGGGGGCTGGAGTGCGCAGGTGATGAAGAGGTGCTGAAGGTGGCGCGGGTGACGACGACGAAGGTCGCCGGCGATCAAGCGATCGCAGCGAACTCTGCACGGGGTGGCGGCTGTACGGGGCGCCCGGGGAGAAGGAAGAAGATGTTGAGGTTGGGAAGAGGAGGCGGAGGTGAGGGCAATGGTGGCGCTGGCGCCGGCGTCAGAGCTGCGGCGGCGACGGTGAAGGCGGCTAGGGCTAGGGTTCGCGATGGGTTTAGTTTCTCGCGTGGGGCTTGCTTTTCTCATTCTGGGAAAAATTATGAAGGGAAGAATGATATGTAGGGAAGAGAGAGAGAGTTAGAGAAAGGTATAGAGAGAGAGAGACGTTAAAGAGAGAGATATATAGAGAAAGCTAGAGAGAGAGGAAGAGATACGAGGGAGAGAGAATGAATGGAGGGGCCCACGGAAAAAGAGAGAGCCTTGATTGGCTGAGAGATAAATTAAGGGGTTAAAAGAAATATTTAAAAGATTTAATAGATTTTTAAATAACCACTTAACAGTAAGATTTAAAAATCTAATATGGTTTCGAATATTTTATTAATTTGGGATTTTGGCGCTAAATGAAACATTTCCAAATCGCGCCTGGGTTGGATCCAAAAATTTGAAATTTAAATAATAGGATTTTAAGCGGGTTTTAAGCGGGTTCCAAATTTTAAAATGAAATGTTTTATGATTAAAAAGCATACCCCCAAGTCGGACACCTGTACGCGTGCATAGTCGTCCAAACTCTCCCGTTTCACCGAACGGGACGAGAACTCGATGCACGGACGCTACCACGCGGCTAAGGGTGTCAAGTAGGCCAAGATAGATATTTTTAATTTTATTTTAGGTGCTAAAATTTGTTATATGCAGAAATGACTTAGCCAGATAAAATTTCACGGCAAGTGTCAAACAGGCAAGCTAAATGAAATGAGTAATATCTAATGCTCAACTGGTAACAGAAAAATAGTAGTATTGGGCTCGGGTGTTACAGGTTGACTTTGATTTTGACTTGGTCAACCGGGGTGTAAATTTTGACCCCAACACGACTTCCGATTTCTCAATGGAAGTGGGAATATATAACCATAGATTTCGTAACCGCTCAACCATGGAGTCCAAAGGGCAATAATGCAGTTTGGGTAATTGTTGATCGATTGACAAAAATAGCTCATTTTATATCGTTTCTAGTTGGTAAGTCGACGGAGGCTTTAGCAGAGCGGTACATACAGGAGATTGTGAGATTGCATAGAGTACCCGTGAGTATCATTTTCGATCGTGATACTCGATTTTTATCACACTTTTGGAGGAGTCTACAGGAAAGTTTGGAGAATTGCTTGAAGTTTAGCACAACCTATCATCCTCAGACAGATGGTCAGTCAGAAAGAACGATCCAAACTCTTGAAGATATGTTGAGAGCATGCATGTTAGACTTCAAGGGTTCATGGAAGGATCATTTGCACTTGGTGGAGTTTTCCTTTAATAACAGTTTTCATGCAACTATACAGATGGCTCCATTCGAAATATTATATGGTCGTAAGTGTCACTCGCCCGTCTGTTGGAACGATGTTGGAGAAAGAGGATTTTTGGGACTGGATCTTATTGTGCAAACGGTGGAGAAAATTAGCGTGATCCGAAATCATATAAAGGTGGCACAAGATCGGTAGAAAGGTTGGGCTGATACTGGACGAAGACCTCTGGAGTTTGCTGTTAGTGATCTTGTATTCTTGAAAATATCACCGACCAGAGGAGTGATTTGTTTTGGTAGTCGAGGCAAGCTTAGTCCTTAATTCATGGGGCCTTTCAATATTATCGAGTATGTTGGAGAGGTAGCTTATCGATCGGTGTTACCGCCATCTTTGGCGGGTGTTCATGACATGTTTCATGTATCTCAACTCTGCAAGTTTGTTCGAGATGAGACGCACGTCCTAGATCGCTCGGAACTGACAATAAGGAAAGATTTAATATATGAAGAGCGACTAATGGAGATTGTGGATCAATGAGAAAAAGTCTTCAAGAATAAAGTTATCCCTCTAGTACTTGTTTCATGGGGGAATTGTTCGCATGGGGAATCTACTTGGGACCGCTCGATAGATATCCTTCGCCGATCTTAACAGCAGAGGCTGATCATAACTTTATGCGCGACGGCGGGAGTATCTGCTACTGGGTCCACGAGCATCGGAAGAGGGAGCGATAGGATGCCGCCTGGGCTCGGTTGGAGGATCTCTGCTTCGAATATCACGATCAATGCTTTTTGGACCCCTTCCCCCCTTTGTTGTAATAGTTTTTATTTTGCTAGCCCCGGGCATTTTTGTAAGGCTGAGGAGCCGAGTATACCCCGTATCAATAAAAGTCTTTCGTTTGCTTAAGGAATTTTTTGACTCTTTTTTGTTTTCGTCCATTAATAAACTTTCCATTGTTTTACGAACTTGTTCCTCACCCCTAAGCCGGGGTAAGATTGGTGGAGCGAAACTTATGTCGGCTGCCTACAGTTGCACCCGGGTTTTCATTTGTTTGGGCAAGAGACTGGCCGGGGGTACCTCCCTTCTCTCAGCCCGTGAGCTCAAGAGAAGGTGGTCTTAGGTTGCGCTAATGCAAAAGAGCGAAGCCACTCTTTGTGCCTAAAACCCGATCTCAAAGCGGTGATGACCATTTCGTCACGGTGCTCGAGCACTTCCAAATGGGTATTATAGAATCGGGTGACATAACCTTTGAAAGATTCCCGGTCCTCGATCTTGATGGTGAACAGGTAATCGACTGTCCTTTTCTACCATCGGTTGCCGACGAAATGTCCGAGGAACCAAGTATCCAGCTAGTCAAAGGTTGAGATTGAACATGGAGCAAGGCCACGAAACCAATCTCACCCGGCCCAGATAAGGGTGGTGGGAAAGGCCCGGCATTGAGCCGCGTCCGAGTTGTCCTGGAAGCTCATGCTCACCGTGAACGCGTCCAAGTGGTCGTTTGAGTCGGACTTCCCGTCGAAGAGGGCCACCTTGGGCGGCTTGACTCGAGACGAGACGCGCTCACGTAATAACTGCTCCGTGAAGGGTTTCGTGAGAGAATCCGCGGAGTATTTTGCCGACCCTCTAGGCGAACGGGTGGCGAGCCACATGTCCTCAATCTTCTTCTCGAGGACCTCGATTCGTTGTTGGTACCCTGAGGACTCTCCATAGTCGGAGTGCCTGCTATCTTCGCTCCAGGCTTGCATGATGGAGCGGTTTCGGCTTCGTTCTATCACGTTCCTCAGATCCTCATGGTGGACCCTTCATGGTTGGCCCCGACAATCGCCATGCGCGTGGCCTCGTTGGGTGTGGTGACGTCAGTCTTGCCTGAAACCAGATGACCTGGCCGACGTCTCTTCAGGGGACGAAAGAGCGCGGTGAGTGTTGAAATGGTGGTCTGGTCGCTCCCGAGATCTCGGTGTTGAACTATCCGGTGCCTAATAAGTCATGGACTCATTCTTCGTGTGGGGGTCATGACAACCGGAATCGGCACGTCGGTGTTCCGTGACATTAAGATAGGCGTTAGCGAGGTAGAAAGCCTGAGTGCGCCCCCCCTCGCTCTTTGTGTGTCATCGTTTCGGGGAGTGGGGACGGCGGTTTGGTGAGCATGGTCGGCCGTTTGAACACGTGTGAGCGCGTCCACCATCACCGTGAGTCTGTCGATCCGTGCAGATAAGACGTCGACGATGTTGGGAGTGGGAGTAGAACCGCCCCCGCCTCTGTTGTGGAGGACGGGATGGCTCGTGTTGGGATCATTGCGATTATCACTGGCCATCGTATCGAAGGCGGAAGATCAACTTTCTTATGTAGGAAAGTCGAGTTCCCACAGACGGCGCCAACTGATGGAGGTCGGAGTCTCCTTCAGATGTTGTCCTCCGTCAATCTTGTTACTAGCCGGGCTGAATGGTTGATATTTGTGGTGGAGGTTAAGCGTTTGGGTCTCAATGGGTTGTTGGATGTCGTTGACACCGAGTTACTTGCAAGGAAAGTCCCGGGATGGGAAACCACCGTAGGACCCTCCGACGATCAAGTAAGTACCGAGGAATAATAATTGCAGGGTAGTGGCATATTGGAAATGAGTTCGAGGTACCTCCGTCATTTGGAAGAGAGGGTTTATATAGCGGCCGCATGGAGCGAATCGGTACGAGATTCTTGCCGTCCGTTACGCCTCCGTCTCACGTTTACGTTGATGGCAGGGCACGTCTATTAATGGCGGGATATGCTCATTAATGGAGAGACGCGCTAGCGTGAGATGCGGGATGTGGAGCGACAGAGATCTCGTTTTGGCGAGATACACGAAGCCGTTACGGGGACGCTTGGGCTCTGTGCTCTCAATTGAACAGGGAAGACGAGGAAGCTCATATCGGTGGATAGCTCGGAGACGAGTGAGGAAACCGAGGAAGCTCAGCTCTATAACAGCTTGGAGACGAGCAAGGAGGCTGTGGAAGCTCGGCTGTAGGATTGTTCGAAGGCGAGCCGTTGGCAGGTTGCTGGGCAAATAGGGATGGTGCTCCGTGGAGGTCTTCCCAAGATCGAATGCAACCTCGGAGACGAGGCGTCGAGGAATGTCCCCTGTGCATCACATTTATTCCCGTTCCATAGCCCCCAGGAATCTAGCGGGCTTAAACGGATGACACGTCAACCACTACGTGTCGTGATCTGGGGAGTTCCTATTTAGGGGTATCATTAGGTTGGTACCTAGATTGACAACAATTTAAGGTGGTTTGAAGATTGTAAGAAGACCCCAAGGTTCTTAGTGCAAAGTTGGCAGTCGTTTAGTTGTCAAGTTATTTTTCGAATAATAGACAATTTACTACGTACTATTGCATTAGTTGGGTTTGCTAGGGTTGTGTTATTTAAAGATGCTTTGTTCTTAGTTTATAGGTAGAATGTTTAATAGAGTTCAAGATTAAAAAAAAAAAGAAGCAAGTTTTGGGAAATTACCTATCACATTCCTTCCGTCCGTAGGATGCAAACTTGTTTAAGGCAGCAAAATCATGAATACTTGTGCCAATTATCGCTTTTGAGAGAATATTTTACCTTGTTCCTAAGTCAGATTTCATATAATGTATTTCCTTTTCCAGAATATTTTGCTTCCTTTGTCCTTTGTATAAATAGGATTTTATGTTATTAATTAAAATCAATCTACTTCTATCAGATCGTTCGATCCCTATTCTTTCTTCATCTTTCTCCCAAAATAAGAAAAAAAGAGGAAAAATGCTTCCGTTGCAAATTTTCAAAATCATCGGAACTACCTTCGTCTAAATTGCTCTTATCAAATCTTTCTACCATCATCTCATGCAAATTAATCACAATGTCAACATCTTTTAGGACGAGATATGACGTCCTTCTCTTCTCTTCATTGATGGGATGCTCCATCTTGGAGAATCACTTCCTCGACAGGCATCCCTAGGACTCGATCTCTTCTCTTGTTATCCAAGCACATCCGCATCGACAAGTTGGTACCAGACTTTAACAAATCTAACTACATTTGGGGGTGTGGGGGTGGGGGTGGGTGTGGGGGTCAGCAGACATTGTTTGATTAATTGAGTAAATGTTAATAAAGTTAGAGCCTGATACGACAAGTCCCTCTTCCCTAGCTGTGATGCATTGCTGCTCCCCCCATGCCATGCATGTGCATATGAAAAGGGCCACTCATTAATATATCACTTTCCAATTTTAGATATGGTAATTAAAATGCAAATTTCCACTTTTAGGAGAACACACACACACACACTCTCTCTACTGTCAAATTAAATCTTTATTAGTTTTATTAATTGATCTGCAACTAGCAGTGACCTTTGGTGGAGCTCTAGGAACCCAACACGGTGAAGTGGCCCGTCGCTCTCCACAATAATTAGTTTTCATATTTTTAATGAAAATAATAGCCTGTAATTTTAAAATTAATTAATTAATCATATAGCTAGCTAGGAAAAAGCATAAGCCAAGCATTCAGGTATGAAATTCAAAAAAGACTCCTCTGACAATAATGTATCATTAGCACTAACATTCAAAGCCTTGAGACATAATTTCAACAGTGGATTGGTTTAATTATTATATTTCAAACTAGTTTTTTCACGCGTGTGATGCACGTGGAGCTAAAGAAATTTGCACTGAATATCAACTAGAAAAAGTTAAATATAGATTTTTATTGATTTTTTTAATTTATATTTGGCTTAAAGCATGCATTTTAAAAGATATAGTTTGGTGTCATTCATTGTAATTAAATACTAATATCAGTTTTGAAGTGTCATGCGAATTATGATAGTTTACTTTAGAATTTAGATATAATTAACATTTTTTATTGAGCTTATTTTGTACTATATTGTAAATATTTATAAAGTTGTGTTCATCTTCTCATCTTTAAATGATTTTTCAGTAGTTTTATGGACCTATTAAATTCTAGAAATTCGAAAGTATATATAACCATAACAGAAGGGGCCAGAGAGAGATAGAGAGATGAATAGGAATGATGATATGAGTACCCACATGTGATTACTTTTGTGAGGTTTTTCTCTCTTCTCACAAAAGAAAGAAGAGGCCATGTATATCTAAACCAATGTTCAAAATAGTGATCGTATGTAACATCGGCTTCTACTAATGAATAGCGAAAAACGCAAACTGTGCGGCGCATATATAACGTAAACTACACGCAATTATTAATTATTACTAATTATTATTATTATTATTATTATTATTATTATTATTATTATTATTATTATTATTATTATCTTCTACTTTTATCTACAATAAATTATATATTATAAAGATATAGAGCATATAAAAATAAGTAACTGAACATTATTTTCTTAATTTTTTATTCTTGAGTCCATATGATTCATAATTGTTTTAAACATATAGAAAATCAATCAAATAATCTCTGTTGAAAAACATGTCTACAAAATATGATATCAAATTGAGAAGTCAGAATTTCAATTAGACCGTCTTCATATAGTTTAGGATTAGATATTGAAATCTTACGAATCTCAATAGAAAATCTTATGTGAAAATAGGTATGCACAGCGTAGTGTAAAGCGTAAGCTGTTTGTATTTAAGCTATTTTTCGATGCTATATAGCGAAGAGGTCTTCGTTATGTAGCACAAAATAGCGAGCCACATGGCGAGCTATTTTAAACATTGATCTAAACAACAAGATAATATTAATTTAAGAATCTAAAAGGGTTTGCATTAATTATAAGATGCATATACATAGTTAGCATGCAGTGTCTCAAATAGTTATAATATCCTCTCTTGATATTGTCTGTTAAACAGTAAATTACACCATGGTGGAATTAATAAGAGAACATCTTCAAAGCTTGGAGATAGTATTCGGCTACGAGATAAATCTTAGAAACATTAGTGAAATAAGAGAATAGATGTAACAGAGAGATCAATATCTAAAGGCAAGATAAATTAAACTTTGAAGAAATATAAAACACATTCATTAAATATAAATAAAAAAAAGTTTTAAAAAATGGAAGTCCATATATTGGCTAACCCTAATATATATTACGTGCAATGGCATGTAAAAAATGCTAAACATGCCAAAATAGAGAATAAAGAAAAGTAATTACAGTTCCCTAGCTAACTAACCTGCAGTTATATATGTTTATATATCTAAACTTCCAAGCTTTGGAACACCCTTCAAACGATCTCAAATTGGCATCGAGTTTATGCCTCATACGTACCATTGTTTAAAATCCGAACAATCTAGAAACGCTTCTATGTATCAACTGCACATAGAATTAAAAAGCTTTGAGGCGTGTATGATACACTTTTCGAAAGGTGATATTGCCCCCACTACGGGAGTACAGTAGAAGACAATCACCTCCAAGATACAAAAAAGCCATTGAAAACTCTCTCAGAAGATAATGAGAAGAAGATGCCTTAAATATGAAGAGCAGGACATAATTTATAGACTTGAACAGACACAACCATCTGAATGGTTGTGACCATTAAGAGTTGAACATACACGACCACAACCGTTTGAATGGTTGTAACCATTAAGCGTTGAACAGACAATACCGTTAGTTCTGTTCAGACAACCTTTGAATCTGAGGTTCAAAAAGTCAACTCTGTTACTAAGTCAACCCAAGATGTCCCAAGTGCCCAAATGCCTCATTAAAGACAATAATAAATAAATGTTATAAGCCTGCTAGAAATCAGGCCCACTTGGCTCATTATTCACTTTATTTATTACTTAAATATTGGGAACTATTATAAAGACTTGGGTGTTTGTCTCTCCATCCGATGTGGGACTATTTCCCACTTACAAATGCAACCAATATATTCAAACTACTTAACAATCCCCGACTAATTTGTATATATTGGCTGCAACCACATCTCTCTCGTGATAAATATTATGCATAAAGAAAGGTATCTCTCGATTTAAACCTTCCCTTAGTGTATATATATCAATAGTCTAACAAAGTTATTGGTGTCCACAGATTAAACCAAAACTTTTTATTATTAGAATTTGAAATACAACACACACAATATTCATCTTATTTTCTAAGAGGTTTATAACTGCTTTAGCACTATTATGGTCATGTGCTAATCTTGTACTTCATAAGCATTTACAAGAGAATACTTCATATCTCTTGTTGAAGCGGCACCACTTCTATGCTAATATAGGTGGAGTTTCCTTTATTATATCCCTGTTACTATGGATATTTAAAAATTAAATAACTCCATTGAGAGCTTTCGCTCATCCCCTTTATCATAACAGACAACACTAGATACTTATTTATATAAGAATGAGACGCCTAATGCAATACAAGCACACATGACAGTAACTTGTTATTACCCATTGAACTATTAAAATTAGTTTTTACTAATTAAAGTTGGGTTACCATTACTGGTGCCAAATTGTAAATGTTTAAGTCCCATTTCAATTGACGTATTCTTTACCAAATCTCTAGATAATGGCTTGGTAAAGGGATCTGCTAAATTCTTTGCAGATCTCACATAAACTATGGTAATTATTCCATTAGTTATTAATTCTCGAATATATTCATGCCTTAAGCTAATGTGTCTAGATTTACCATTATAAACATTATTATAAGCTCTAGACATAGTCGCCTCACTATCGCAATGCAAGGAAATAGATGGCATTAGTTGTGGCCACAACTCTATATCCAATAAAAAAATTCTCAGCCATTCCGCTTCCTTACCGGCTGCAGCCAAAGCGACAAATTCAGATTCCATTGTTGAATGTGTGATGCAAGTTTGTTTCTTAGATGCCCAACTAATGGCACCGCCTCCAATTGTAAATACCCAACCTGTTGTGGATTTATTATCACTTGCACTTGTGATCCAACTTGCATCCGAGTAACCTTCTAGTACTGCAGGATAATTGGAATAAAATAGACCAAACTCTTTTGTTCTTTTTAGATACCCAAGAACTCTACTAATGGCCTTCCAATGATTAGTACTGGGTTTACTGGTATATCGTGACAATTTGCATACTGCAAAGGCTATATCAGGCCTTGTACAATGCATCGCATACATAAGGCTTCCAATAGCGCTGGCATATTCTAATTGTGCAATTACAATGTCACAATTCTCATTTAATTTCATATTCGGATCATACGGTGTAACACTTTCTTGAATATTAAGATGTTGGAATTTATTTAATAATTTCTCTATATAATGATATTGGTTTAGTACAAACCCTTCACTATGTTTTTTCACTTTTATTCCTAAAATAGTATCTACTTCATTCAAATGTTTCATTTTGAATACTGAAGTTAAATACATTTTTGTTTCATTTATTCCAATCATGTTTGTACCAAATATCAACATGTCGTCTACATAGAGACATATGATTATCCCATAATTCTTATTGAATTTGGAATATACACATTTATTCGCACTATTATGCTTAAAACCATTTGATATGATTGCTTTATCAAATTTCTCATGCCATTGTTTAGGGGCCTGTTTTAAACCATATAGCGACTTAGTTAATTTACAAACTTTGTTCTCATTTCCAGGAAGTATGAAACCTTCGGATTGTTGCATGTATACTTTCTCATTTAATTCACCATTCAAAAAGGCTGTTTTTACATCCATTTGATGCACATATAAATTATATATTGAAGCCAAAGCTATAAGAATTCTAATAGATGTTATTCTAGCCACAGGTGCATAAGTATCAAAATAATCTATGCCCTCTTTTTGTGTGAATCCTTTAGTCACTAATCTTGTCTTGAAAGTTTGTATAGAGCCATCTGTATTTAGTTTTCTTTTAAATACCTATTTACACTTTATAGGCTTAGATCCTTGAGGCAAGTCAACCGATATCCAAGTATTATTAGACATTATTGAGTTCATTTCGTCATCAATAGCCTCTTTACAAAATGCAGTGTCTGTTGATGACATTGCTTCACTAAATGTTTTAGGATCATCTTCTATATTAAGTAGAACAGGTACTTTGTTAAGCACTTTGGTTCTATCTCCTTCAACGAGAAAGATTATTGAACGCGAATCAATAAAATCAGGACCAAAAGATTTTTCTTTCCTGATTCTTTGACTTTTTCTTGGTTCAATATTTTCATTACTTTCTCTTCTTTTCCCATTTGTAATTTTCTTAGAAGTTGCTGTATTTTCATCATTATACAAATTAGAATCAACATTGTCATGCATAAATTTATTTTCAAAAAATTCAACATGTATCGACTCAATTATGACATTTGATTCTAAATCTAGAAGTCGATATGCTTTAGAATTCTGTGCATATCCAACAAATATACTTCTGATGCCTTTCGGCCCTAATTTAGTTTTATATGGATCAGTCACTTTATAATATGCTATGCACCCCCACACTTTAATATAGTTTAAATTGGGTTTTCTACCATTCCAAATTTCATATGGTGAAACATGAGTTTTCTTAGATGGTATTCTATTATGAATATAACATGTTGTTAAAAGTGCCTCACCCCAAAGATTAAAAGGCAATTTAGCATTTAAAAGCATAGCGTTTACCATTTCAATTAAAGTTCTGTTTTTCCTTTCGGCTAATCCATTGTGTTGAGGCGTATAAGGTGCAGTTCTTTGATAAATAATACTATGCATTTCTCAGAATTGAGAAAAAAATCAGAAAAATATTCTCCCCCTCTATCACTACTAAGGATTTTAATTCTTTTATCTTTCTGATTTTCTACAACTGACTTATACTCTTTAAATTTCTCAAATGCTTCATCTTTCTTTCTTAATAAATATACATATGTAAAACGAGAATGATCATCAGTAAAGGTTATAAAATATTTTTTTCCTCCTCTAGTTAATTGACCATTTAATTCACAAATATCAGAATGAACAATTTCTAATAAATTAGTATCTCTTTCGATTTTAGGGAAAGGTTTTCTAGTCATTTTTGCTTCTACGCAAATCTCGCATTTATCAGTACGATCATTTTTACATGCAATATAACCATGTTTAGACATATACTTTAAAGAGCGAAAATTTAAATGACATAGTCTAGTATACCATAAGGGAAAAAAAATACTCAACAACATAAGCAAATATGCAATTTATTTCATTAATACTGAGTTTGAACATGCCATCACAGGAATATCCCTTTCCTGCAAATATACCATTCTTCGATATTACAACTTTATCAGATTCTAGAACAATTTTAAATCTGTTCTTGCACAACAGATTTGCAGATACAAGATTTTTCCTCAAATCAGGAACATGAAATACATTAAGCAGAGTAAGTTTCTGTCCAGATGTAAAACTTCAATTCAACACTTCTTTTACCGAGCACTTTGGCCGAAACGTGGTTTCCCATCAACACCTCTTCAGGTTCTTTTTGATCCGTGTAGGTATTGAACATTGCTTTGTTATTGCAAACATGGATGGTTGCGCCAGAATCGAGCCACCAATCTGCAGTTTTAGTTACCGCAGCCATATGCAATTCCGTAATCATGCCTATCTGCATATCAGAAACCATAGCAACAAGTTTTTTGACTTCATTTTCTATTAGATTTGCCTTGTTGCTATTTTCTGATCCGAAGCCAAGTTTCTTTCCGGTATTTCTGAATTTGCAATCTGCCACTTGTTCTTTGCAAAATTAGAATTCTTAAAATTTCTCTTCTTCTGGACTTTGAAATTGTTACCGCAGCCATATGCAATTCCGTAATCATGCCTATCTGCATATCAGAAACCATAGCAACAAGTTTTTTGACTTCATTTTCTATTAGATTTGCCTTGTTGCTATTTTCTGATCCGAAACCAAGTTTCTTTCCGGTATTTCTGAATTTGCAATCTGCCACTTGTTTTTTGCAAAATTAGAATTCTTAAAATTTCTCTTCTTCTGGTCTTTGAAATTGTTCTGAAATTTTCTATGACCATTTTCAATGACATGATTCACCTTAGAGTTAGTTTTAGAAAAATCATGTCATCTCAACAATTGTTGAGTTTTAGTTTTGGTTAAGACAGAATTAAAAATCTCTTACTAAAAAAATAGTCGACCCCCAAATGAGCCAAGTGCCCAAATACCTCAATCAAAGATGATAATAAAATAAATATTATAAATCTGCTAGAAATCAAGCCCACTTAGCTCATTATTCACTTTATTTATTACTTAAATATTGGGAACTATTATAAAGACTTGGGTGTTTGTCTCTTCATCCGATGTGGGACTATTTCTCACTTACAAATGCTATCAATATATTCAAACTACTTAACATGTTTATATATCTAAACTTCCAAGCTTTGGAACACCCTTCAAACGAACTCAAATTGGCATCGAGTTTATGCCTCATACGTACCATTGTTTAAAATCCGAACAATCTAGAAACTCTTCTATGTATCAACTGTACATTAAACAAAAATGTACATCTGAGCAGCAGATGTTTAGACCATGAAGTCATTGAATATCTTGCCAAGTTGGCTAGCTAGCTAGCTTCTTAATTACACTAAAGACTTGATCTTCGTTGATTATGAAAAGATACAACAGTAATATTTAATTAAAGGAGGGAGGGGGTACCTTATCACTTGCTCCATTATTTTTTATTGGGCCAAAACTAAATCCTTCGTCTCTAGGACCTCAGGAGCTGTCCTAATCACCCTTGGTTAAAGGAAATAAGCATAAAAAATGCAACAACCCTTTTCATTGTTGCTCTCTAGATTTCTATATATAAGAACACTCCTTGATGTCCTTCTTCCTCCTCCTCCAATATTAATTAATTGTTCATAGAACTATATTATTCCGTTCCTTCCTCTAGCTAGCTAGCTTCTTCATGATTGTTTTCTTAGAGCTAGCTAGTTCTTGGGTTATCTCAAACTCATCTCTGCGGCTTTACATGGAGTCTCAAGAAGTAAATGGTGCAGCCAAGGATGACTTGCCGATTGAGTCTTGCTTTTGTTGCAAATTTCTCCTTTAAACAAGAGGGATTTAGATGAGGATCAGGAACTTCAATTGGCAAGTTGTCTTTGGCTACATCTTGCTTTTTGCTTCCCATGCTAGGCCTTAATGTGATGATCAAAATTAATGTTCAGGATTATGTATGTGTGTGTATCTTCACCTTCATTAATCTTTCTCTCTATATTTTCTTCTTTTAATCTTTAATTAGTGATTATATATAGTGAGTTAATTAATAATATTTAATATCTGATCTTGGTAGCTAGAAAAGAAGATGTTTAGATGCTTTAGTTGTTAGTCATGATTAGTGATCCTATGTTTTTCATCATGAATATCATTTAGCACATTACAAAGATTTTCTACCATTTTCTTTTCTTTTTCAAATCAGATTGGAAAAGGAAAAAGAAGAAATCGGCAGTCATATATAAGGTGAAACGGCTAGGGATCGATCTAGCATATCCTATTCGAGGTCGCCCTCCATCGTGTTTTCCGACGATCGAAATCCATCATCTTCATCGTTATCATGTAAGATGTGGGCACGCCAAATTGCATGTGATTCTACAACATTTTCACCGTTGATTTAGCAATGTAAAAAGCTCTATTGTCGGTAAACCGTTAATTTTAAACCCACTAATTCAACGGTGAAAAATTTGTAGAATCACATGAAATTTGGCGTGCCCACATCTTAGATGATAACGATAAAGATAATAGATTCCGATTGTCGGAAAACAAGATGGAGAACGTATTTTTTCGACGTCATAGGAGGAAATTCCCTCATATTGTCTATTTTCACCATTATATTAACATTGAGATATGTGCCGACAATTATGAATACAAGCTTTCATTTATTACCAAACATAACATAATTGAATGCACAAATCCCAAAGTTAATCTAATACTGAAAAAATGGAAAGGATTTGTTTCCAAATCTTTCCGATAGGATTCTAGTCTTTCTCGCGCGTGCCTTTGTGTGAACAAATGCTATTATATCTCCAAAATTTCCTTGTCCTAGATTAGTATCATTTCTCTTTAAATTGCATTGTTGATGTTTTGTTCAAAATGATCAATGTTGTTGTTTGTGTCTTGAGTTTCTTATTTCGAGTCCTATATCTCCTACATTGCTATGAAGAGATCAAATCTTGCTCCAATGCGACTGGATCGACACTTTAATATAGCAATCTATAATCTCAATTTCCCTTTTTTTTCTAAAGTTAGTTTTTCCTGCTATGATACATTTATCGTGTTTACAGCAAGCCCTTCTCTTGTATATTATTGTTATTGTGGTAAAAATTCCGGCACTGATCAAATGAGAGTGACAGTAAAGAAGATACCTCATTGTAAATCATGTGGAGCATTATTCATCTACTATATTAAATTCCTTTATATCTGTTTGCATCATAAACTATTTGATTTGATCGAGTTTTGATCATGGAGCGGCTTCAGTTCAATAAAACCACAATTTGGATCTCTCTAGATGCAGCAGTACTGTGTTGTTGATTGTAACTATTAACTCACAGCTAAGCTAAGCAAGTTCCAATGTGTTCCTTTCATATATAGGACCCAATTCATAGAGTACACTTCTTTTCATAGTACTTTATTTTAGTACACTTATTTTGTCGATCAAAGCAACTAATTCATCACATGCTTATGTTCCTAGAGAGAGAGAGAGGAGATGAAGTAGATGAAGGTACTAGTTGTTGTAAATTATGGAATTTATTTTCTATATATTCTTTCTTTTTAAGCAAGATTTTATTTTGAAGAAAAGAGCGGGGCAAATGTCCGTCTCATGATATATCCAAGCAAGGTTTAAAACAGAAACATAATAAGATGGAAACATGGTGAAAGATAGTGCGATTTGCATCCTCAAAAAACTTAACTAGTTCTCCAAAATTTTTATTTACTCTTTATTCTTCTAAACATGGTATGCTATTCTTTTGAGACCCTTGCCAGCTATATATATTGGTATTCTTATGTAAATTATAAAAACTACAGTCTACTTGGATAATGATGGAAAATAAGAGAGAGATTATTAATTATAGGTTTTTGGGTTATCACATATTATAAATAGAAGATGAATAAAAGAAGAGTAGCAGGATTTAGGGTTTTTGAGGCAGAAAAGGAAAATAAAAGTAATATGGTTGATATATAGTTTCTTCTGGGAATAAGAGATGAAAAATTGGAGAATTAGGTGTCTTGTGTTAACGGCCCAGCAGCGGCACAGGTAGATATCATTTACAAACGCAAGTGAATCGCTATCATGTTGCTAGACCGTTGTAAATCTTAGATCAACTAGAGGATAGAGAAGATTCTTGATTTTATTAAATACGAAAACTGAATACAAAAGAAGGCAAAACGTTTTCAAATAGTTACACCCTAATAAACTATAATACTACAAAGACTATAAGGAAATGAGGCAAATTTCGACCATCAATTATTTCAAAATTATTTCGACATGAAAAGACCGAGGAAATAAATAACAAATAATTGAAATTTTGTTGACGTCGGTCAACAATTATTTCGACGCAGTTTTCGTGGGGTAAAAAATGTTGATCGAAGTCAACAAAATTTCCACCCGATTCGGCCTCAAGCCACCTCCGATCTCACGCCTCCTAGCTGTCCGGTACCTTTGAGCTCTCTCGGCCCGGCTACGAAATTCAGGTGAGTTTTTATCTTAATTTAGTTAATTTGTTAATATTTTGTTAAAAAAATTTAGGGTTTATGGTTAATTTTAGGTTATGGTTAGGGTTAATTTTAGGGATTGGGTTAGCGTTACGATTAAATTTGTTGTTAGGGTTATGGTTAGTTAATTATAGAGATTGAGTTATTTTTATGGTTAATTTTAATACTAGGGTTGGTGTTTGGGTTATTAGGATTGGGGTTATAATTAGTATTTTGTTAACTTCAGGGTTAATTTTAGGGTTTGGATTAGGTTAGTTTATTTGTTGAAAATTCTAGTTAATTTTAGATTTAGGGTTTGGGTTAGGTTGTTAATTTGGGTTAGGTTGTTAATTTTAGTTAGGAGTGTGTGTGTGTGTGTGTGTGTGTGTTGTTGTTGTTGTTGTTGTTGTTATTTATAGAAAATGGAAGCATATGTAACTAATTTTTTTTTATACATGTAGGGTTGACGTCGGCGTGATTGTTCCTGTTTCTTCGCTTTCTATATACGTCAGCTTCCGATGCACGACTTTATCACTTTTAATTCATAAGTACTAAAATTAGCTTAAGTCACCATACCTAGATTAATATACCAATTAAATATTAATTAAACCCAAAACATAGATAATTGACATGCCATATACCAATTAGCTATATTCATGATTTCTTGTTTCATTTAATTTTTTTTGTATGGACATGTGTTTGTGTGAGAGAGTGTGTGTGAGACCTATCTTTATGTAATTTTTGTTGTATGGATATGTGTTTATTTTAATGAATGCAGATATTTTGTTAATAATATCAGTTGTTTGAGCAATTTACTATTCAAATTGAAAATTCCAAAACCCTAAACTGAATACTTAAACAATTGACGATACTGAAACGATAACCATCAAAACCAATCTAATTAAGTGCATGATACTCGATAATGACAAAAAGTAAACTGATATATATCGTCATCGAGTATCTCACAATGAAAAAATATCGCGACTTAGAACCCGTCTATCAGTTATATGCGTACGGTTATCTTCGTGATATAAAACTACGCGTGTGTTGTCAACCTCGAACGATAATTGCTCGTCATTGACAACCATCTCGTAGTTTATACGATGAGAATACTAGTCGCACCATAACCGATAGATTTGTCCCGTTTTGGATAAGTTAAGAATGTATAACGTATACACTTCCCTGCATACTTATGCATTTTATTCGTTTTGAGATGTGTTTCGTTAATACCTTTCCGTTGGTTATCCATGTACAAATATAGTTAAGATGATCATCTCAATAATATCAGTATTAAGATGTTTATCTTTTCTATTACAGTGTACTTGGAAAACAGTGGGGAGGTGCTGTTGAAATTTTCTCGAAGCGAATGAAAACTTAAGTGCAGAGGGTGTATGCGTTATACATTCTTAATAGGATAGAAGCCTTATCCCCGACATCCGTTACCCTTTGACATCCAGGATAGAACCGTTAATATATCCGGACACGATAAATCACTAAAATGTATTTCCGAGACACGGTTGTCATTCTCTTCTTTGTCTATAACAATCTCATTCTAAGCCTTCTCAATACGGTTTAAAATTGTTAATATCGTGTCTGATTTGTTATGATATAATAAATAATTATGAACTATTTTAGGATTTACGTATCGGACAAGAATGGATAAGACTTGGATAAATAAGAACAAGTTTGGCCATGAATTCTGTAATGGTTTAGAAAAGTTTATGCAATTCTCGTCAAGAGTGGGTGGTAGTCGGATCCCCTGTCCCTGTAGAAATTGTTTTAATGATAGAAGTGATAGTCGAGGGACGGTTCGACTGTATATACTTGCTAACGGATTTTATGAAGGTTATACTATCTGGCACTTGCATGGAGAGCTTGTGGACTATAGAATTGGTGCGCATCGCCTATTGCCGCCTTCTATGAGAACCCCGTGTTTTTCCCAATCAGAACAAAGCTCTGTTTGAATTTCAAAAAATTCAAAAATTGAAGCAACGCTTCAAATCCCTTACGCTGCGCGCAACGCGCCACGTGTCAAAAGCTGATAAGTCAGCGCAGCGCCCAAGGCAGCTCGCCCAATCAGAGCAAGGCTCTATTTAAAACAAAATTAAAGGAAGCAACGCTTCAGTTGCGCAAGCGCTGCGCTGCGCGACACGTGTCAGCGCAGTTGCGCTGCGCGACACGTGTCAGCGCAGCTGCGCTGCGCTGTGCGACATGTGTCAAGCGCTGGTGCATCTGCGCCAAACAGAATTAAAATTCCAGTAAGATCTTTCTGTTCTTATTAAAACAAGAAAATTGTCTTCTGTAAAACAGAAACCCTTGGATCAAAGATCCAACGGTGGGGAAAATTTCCCAAATCACTCAGAGAATGATCTCTTTAACAAATTTAACAAATTAATGGGCACTATATAAAGGCCCCTAGACCCCAATTCAAAGGACATCAACATCGACATCATCATCAAGATTGTGAGAAGAACTCAAGAAGAGAAAAAGGTAAAAACCTTTATAAAAAAGAAGAATTTTTTCTGAATAGATCATTGATCTAAGAACAAGATCAATGATCTTCAATAAAAAGAGAAATATATAATAATAACAGTGTCTTGCACTTTTTTATGAACCATTGGTTTTGGAATCATAAAGATTCTTTTCTTGAATCCGAAATTGGATCAAGTTATTGAAACAATGCCTTGCACTTGCAAAAACTGCACTGTTGCGCTCCTGGGTTGGCGCAAGCCACCAGAGAGCGCCACGTGTCAGCACCATAACCACTTGCGCTATGCGCTTTTAAAAATAGAGCATTGCTGTTTAAAGTTGGCGCAACTCACCAGAGCGTGCCACGTGTCACAGCGCAACAGCGCGGCGCACTGGCACAGCGCACTGCGCTAGCATGACACATGTCACCTCCACATGCGCTTGCGCTCAATAATTGGCGCAAAGCGCCTGACAAGCCAATGTCAGACAATTAATGCACTGCATTATTTACAGAAGGGCCAAGCCCATTTAAAAAAGGCCTAACAGGCCAAATTACATGCAATGCATTATTTTAAAGAAGGGCAGAGCCCAAACAGATGCTCTGCATCATTTATAAAGGGACAGCGCCCAAATCAAAGGCCTAGCAGGCCAGAATGAAATGCAGTGCATTATCAAACAGGGGCAAAGCCCTAGCACAAGCCTAATAGGCCAAAGATAAAAACGTTGAATATTCTCAACTGGACTTAGCCCAATCATGGCCGTAAGTCCTCAATTTAAATTGACTGAGCACGGCTGCTCCCTTAAATCAATTTACATTCGGTTCAAGGGTACATCTCCGAACTCCTCTGACACCTATCATTGTAATTCTTCAACGACGTCAGAGAGGTGACGGGTCCCGACAACCATATATTGCTACGGACTGTGGGGTCCTTAAACTCATGGACTTATGCGTCCTTAAACCAAGATACGGACTGTGGGGTCTTTAAACCCACGGACTTATGCGTCCTTAAACTAATGGACTAATGCGTCCTTAAACACAACCATATGGACTATGGGGTCCTTATACCCATGGACTAATGCGTCCTTAAACAAACATCCGCCCCCAAAACGGGAACGATGGACCCCTATGTCCCTAAACTGGAAATGGACCACCATGTCCCTAAACTGGAACATGGACCACCATGTCCCTAAACTGGCAATGGACCGCAATGTCCTTAAATTACCCATGGACCACTACGTCCTTAAACTGGAACAACAGAGCCCCCCAAACGCTCTTGTGTCGGATCTAAATGATCCCGTTTAAGTTGATCTTAGCCTCAAACACGGCTAACGTATCCTTAAACATTCAAACAGACTTTAGTCCCAAATCGGACTACATATTCCCTAATCAACTTTGGTTCAAGGGTACATCTCCGAACTCCTCTGACACCTGTCGTTGTAATCCTTCAACGTCGTCAGAGAGGTGACGGGTCCCGATGGCCATACATTAAACGGACCACTACGTCCCTAAACTGGAACAATAGAGCCCCTAAATGCTCTTCCGTTAAGTTGATCTTAGTCTCAAATCAGACTAACATATCCTTAACGGATGTTTAAGTTGATCTTAGCCTCAATATGGCTAACGTATCCTTAAACTAAAACACCAAACCCAAATCTAAGTAAATACGGATTTGGACTAATCCACGTCCTACGGGCGACGGTATAACTTAGTCTCCGTATACAATCCACGGGCATCCACAAACAAAACAAACACACACGACACGAAGTGAAATTTCTGGAGAAGGAGAAAGTAGTTACCGCGATGCGGTAACGTAATTAACTACAGGGGCTTGCGCCTGCAGGGAAGAGTGGCCCCACAATCAAAAACCCCTCAAGTGAGGGGGAATCTGACGAAGTCTGCTACATCGGCCGCATCCGTCTAAACCTCCGATACACGGTGCCATAAATCAATTTGGCATCTTCGGAGAGGTAGACGGATAAAACCAAATAGCATCTGCTCCGAATCTCAGGCAAGACGTTCAGTCTTGGCCGCCATTCGGAGGAGAACACCCCGGAAACCATAGGTTTAATGATATGACGGATGAGTTGTATGATGGCATGAACGATGACACCCCTTCGGATGATGCGGTTCCAGATACCGAATCTGCTAGTTTTTTTTTAAGTATATGGAGGATGCTAAGAAACCTCTTTACAAGGTGCGACAATGATGAACTTGGGTTGGATGTGTAATACCCGGTCTTCATCTACGCCAATACCTGTATTCAAATAAAATATTTTTACCCATTTACATTTTTATATTATGTTCTAATTATTGTTGCTTTCCTATAAACACAACTCTAAGCCCAAGTCTATATTTAAATCCCACACTTTTCTTTCAAAATTCTTGAGCCCAAGCCCAACAACCAAAGGCCTTATTTTAAAACAACAAACTATATTCAAATTATTAACCTCCTCCTTTCTTTTCAAAATTCAAAATTTTATACCCTCATTTAAACCCAAATCTTACCCAAATATAAATTTCATTAAAAACCTATTCAATTCTATTTCCCGTTAATCCTCTCTCCTTTAAAAATTTGATTTATCATAACCACGTTTTCTCTCTCCTCACTCACGTTACCCCTCTCCCCCTCTCTTTTTCTTAAATTTCTATTTATTATTCCTCACGTTAAATTTTTCTCTCTCCCTTAATTTAATCCCCACGCAACTTTCTCTCTCTCCCACGTAACCTTCTCTCTCTCCCTCACATTCTCTCTCTCTCTCCCACGTAATCTTCTCTCTCTCCCTCACACTCTCTCCCTCTTTCTCCCATTCTTCTCCATTTTCCCGCTCCCTCCCTCGAGCCCACGCCCACGGCCGGCTCACCCCACTGCCACCATCACCGACATGACGCCATCTCCTTCGTCAAGCCAAGCCCTCATCCTTCCTCCTTCCAACAACCCTCTCCCCATCACCAACAACCTCTTCCAAACCGAGCCTCCACCGCATCACTTCACTGCTATTCGAATCGCCATCGTCATGCCATCATCACTCGATCGCCACCCGCAACCCCTCTGTTCCCGCCAAAATTTTGGCTCACAACCTGCTCCCTTATTAAAAAAAAAAACAACAATAATAAAATTTAAAAAATAATAAAATAATAAATAATAAAATAAAAAATAATAATAAAATAAAAGTGAAGGGAAAAACTCCACATGCAAAGAATGTAACAAATGCCTCAAAGCCAAGAGTTCAAATATTGTGAAGTAACGCTTCAGATGCAGCGCCAAGTGCGCTGCGCCCTAAACAGCGCACTACGTGCAAAGCACGTGTGCGCTAGCGCTAGGTGCGCTGCGCTCTAAGCAGCGCACCGCGTGTCATACACGTGTGCACTAGCGCAATGTGCGCTGCCTTTTAAGCAAAGCACGTGTGCGCTAGCGCTAGGTGCGTTGCGCTCCAAGCAGTACACCATGTGTCATACACGTGTGGCTAGCGCAATGTGCGCTGTCTTTTAAGCAGTGCACCACGTGCAAAGCACGGGTGCGCCAACGCTGGAACCTAAAAGCTCCTCAACCGTCAGATCAAAGATCTAATAATAATGATAAATCATTAATTAATCAGAAACTAAATTCTGTTAAGGAAAGATTCCTCAAAATCTTTCCAAATAATAAGATTGTGCTCTGTAAATCAGAGCACCGTTGGATCAATGATCCAATGGTAAATAAAAATTACCAAAATACAGAATAAGTTCTGTTATGGAAAGATTTTCTCAATCTTGTTAAAAATAAGAAGATTGCCTTCTGTAAAACAGAAGCTCTAGGATCAAAAATCCAATGGTGGGGAAACATCCCCAAATCAATCAGAGAAATATCTCTTTAACTGATTTAACAAATCAGCTGGCCCTATATAAAGGCCCCAAGACTTCAAGTCTCATATAGAAAAAAAAACCCTACAAATTTTGAGAAAACTCAAAAGAAAGAGAGTAAGCTCTTGAAAGAAGATCATTTGTTTAAGGTAAAGAATTAATTCTTGAACAAAGAGATGAAATCATCTCATTAAAACAGAAGAATTATCTTCTTAAAAGATCATAGATCTATAAAAGACCAAGGTTTTTTATAAAAAGAGATCAAAAGATCTGATCATAAAAACAAAAAAAGTATTTACTTCATTCACAGATCATTGATCTACAAAGGCAGCGCCTTTTTATAAATAAGAACTTTTGTTCTTGAATCTTGAGGCAAAGCCTCCTTTAAAAAGAACATAAACTTGTTCACAGATCATAAATTTGATTAAATACGCTTTGCGCTACTGAAAAGTGCCTTACACTCATGAACTGCGCCCTTGCGCTCCTTGGACCGACGCTCAGCGCTAAAACCTGCCACGTGTCAACCAGAGACACAATCTGCGTTTTGCGCTTCTAAAAACAGAGCAATGCGCTCATGGGCTGGCGCTCAGCGCCAAGCGCGCCACGTGTCACTCACTGGCATGCCAACAGACTAGCGCAACGTGCTCATACACTAAAAGCGCAATGCGCCAACAAACTAGCGCTAAGCGCGACATGTGTCCTCCTCATGTGCGCTATCCAACAGAAGCGCAATGCGCTCTTTCCTTCGCGCAAAGCGCCTGACGCGCCACGTAGCGCACTGTCAGAACATACTTTGTTCTGAAAAATACTATGCATTATTGAAAGGGCCGAGCCCAGATGAAGGCTCAATAGCCAGAACAATAAAATGTTCAACGCATATCAACTGAACCCATAAGCTCATAAACCTTTAAATAGACTTTAGTCCCAAATTGGACTATAGATCTCCCAACCAACATTGGTTCAAGGGTACATCTCTGAACTCCTCTGATATTTGTCGTTGTAATCGTTCAACATCTTCAGAGAGGTGACGGGTCCCGACAGCCATACATTTCACAGAATATGATGTCTTTAAACTGGACTGTGAGGTCCTTAAGCCTACGGACTATGATGTCCTTAACCTTGACCGTGATGTCTTAAAACTAACATTGGACTGTGGAGTTCTTAAACCCACGGACTATGATGTCCTTAACCTTGACTGTGAGGTCTTTAAACTCACGGACTATGATGTCCTTAACCTTGACTGTGAGGTCTTTAAACTCACGGACTATGATGTCCTTAACCTTGACCGGGATGTCTTTAAACTAACATTGGACCACCATGTCCTTAAACTGGTAATCGACCGAAATGTCCCTAAACTAAACAATAGAGCCCAAATGCTCTTTTGTTGGATCTAAATGATCCTGTTAAGTAGATCTTAGTCTAAAATTAGACTAACGTGTCCTTAACGAACGTTTAAGTTGATCTTAGTCTAAAATTAGACTAACGTATCCTTAACAAACGTTTAAGTTGATCTTAGTCTCAAATGTGACTAACGTATCCTTAAACCCAAACCCCAAACCCAAATCTAAGAAAATACGGATTTGGACTAATCCATGCCCTACGGGCGACAACATACATTAGTCTCCGTATACAATCCACGGGCAACCACAAACAAAACAAACACCCACGACACGAAGTGACCATCTGGAGAAGGAGAAAGTTGTTACCGCGATGCGGTAGCGTAATTAACTGCAGGGGCTTGCGCCTGCAGGGAAGAGCGTCCCCACAATCAAAAAACCCCTCAAACGAGGGGGAATCTAACGAAGTCTGCTATATCGGCCGCATCCGTTTAAACCTTCGATACATGGTGCCATAAATCAACTTGGCATCTTCGGAGAGGTGGACGGATAGCACCAAATAGCATCTGCCCCCAGATTCAGGCAAAACTTGCGCCTTCCCGGTTTCCGGCGGTAAACACCCTCCACATCGCTGTCATCGTCGTCAACACCGCGTCGTCTCCGTCGCCTCAACAACCGAAGCCCTAGGACCTATCAATTGTATCCGAAAAACTGCTTCACTTCTGACCGAGCCGCCATCGCTTCCCCGCGGTTCAAGTTGTCGTCGCAGTCCCAGTCGTCGCGGCATTAGCACCACGCCCATGCAGCACCAGCACCACCCTTTCCATCTCCCTCTATCCCAAGCTCTTCCACTTCCTCCATAACCCACAACCCGAGCTCCCGACCACCCTCTACCACTGCAGCTTCGGCCATCCCAACGCCAAGCCCCGACTCTAATCTCTGGCCGACGCAACACCTGTTGCGCCACGGCAGCGCCCCGGCCTCGTACTCGAGGCCAAAATGCGGAATCAAAAATTTTCCTTACTCGGAAACCGGCGCTACCGCGGACAATGAAAACCCGGATCGTTTACCATTAACCTAATGCTAGCAATCAAGAGAGGGGAAGAGAAGTATACCGAGTGATCCGAGTCCTCCGGTCTTCTCTTCATCGTCCCGATCTCCCGCGGAAAGTCTTGTCTCCATATCGTCGCCTCCTCGCCGGAAAGGGCACCACATCGCCTGCGTCTTTTACGGGCTCCCGCCTCAATACCGAAGCAACTCGGGCATGAAGCCGGCAACTCGACATGCTTAAGATATGCTGTAGAATGTGTAGAGGCTATGTCTCATTTGGGGTTTGTTGCCATTTGAAGATGATGGAGGAAATGAGATAAGAAAAATGGTGCTTGCATTTTTCTAGCATGAATGAGATCAAGAAAGAAACTCTCAAGAATGAAGCTCTCTTCTTCTTCTTCTCTCTTTCTTTTTCCTCTCTTTCTCACTCTTTCAAAAAATGGTGGAGAGAATGAAACATAATGCAAAGGGAGGTGAGTGTAGGAGAAAAAGAAAGGTGACCATATCCAAACATTATCATTACAAACTTTCTTATCAATCCTAATCTTTCTAATCTCATAAAGCAAGAAAAAGACTTAGAAAGGATCTCATCATGAAAAGCTATCATGATGCCACCAATATGCAAGATACCCCCTCCCCAAAAGTAATTTGCAAAACTGCAAATTACCCCCTCCATCGGAAAAGTCCGGCCGGGAAAAAACAAAGGAAAACCGGCCGGAACGGAATGCAAACTGGCAACTCCAGAAAACTGGTCCCGTAATAAATTACAGGAAAACCCCGATACTGTGCATACACACCCGCATCTGTATTCCGACCGGATACAAATGCAATGAGACAAAATCTACACTGTACTAAACTAGGATCGGCTTAAGCCAAAGCCGGCTAGTAAAATCCGTTCGATCCTGATCCGTGCAATACCGCACGCATCTGATCGAACCCTGCCATATAACCATACGGCCACTAGTACAAAACTGTCCGATCCTGATCCGTGCAATACCGCACGTATCTGATCGGACCCTGCCATATCTCCATACGGCCTCTACAGCGTTTCGCCCGAAAGCTTGAGTAACTGAAAGTGTGGTGGACTCTAAAGACTCGTCAATACTATGGCTGTGGATTTAACCACTAGCACGTCAGAGGTATTAGCCAATACGTGACGGGCCACCAGCTATTGACCAAAAGGGACGTCGATGAGCGAACTCATCCTGACACCCTACTGAGCCTGTCAGTGACAATATCCGTACAGTCCGGTCCGTTCGTCTATGAGTATCGCATGTCGGGCCTAGGGGGTTGGTAAAAGTCAGACCCCCAAAAGCGGTACAAGTCGTGTCGGAGTGTAGCCCAGAACGCCCTGAGATACTACTGGAATACCTACCAGTAAATCTCCTGCCTCGGCCGAGGGCTTTGCGTAATGGCTCTCCTAGACACAGCGCGACCTCACCCCCAATACCGGGAGAGACGAACCCCTGAAGATCCGCTCACTGCCTCCATGTGGCTCGGGACTGTACCCAACTAAAACCTGTTTGCACGACTCCTTTGAGCCGTGGTAGGGTAGTAATCAAAGTACAGTGGGAACTCATACGAGACAAATGACGATCCCCAGGTCGATGAACTAACCTGTACACATGTCACCAGGGAACTGCTATCTGACATCTGGTATAATCCCAACTGGCAGGTTCCCGGCGAGTCCTGTCCGGTGTGCTCATAACCCAATGAGCACCTGTATACATCTTAGGTGAACCAACTGACACCAGTGGCTTGTGAGACCGGCCACCGCCCCTCGTCGGGGTCTCGACTGTATACACTAGTCTACTCTGGAGAATCGATGCCCTGTCTCGAAACTCCCACGACTAGGGACCTTTTAAGGATGTGCTTATATACTA
The DNA here is from genome assembly GCA_030015575.1 of Agapanthus africanus. NCBI lineage: Eukaryota > Viridiplantae > Streptophyta > Magnoliopsida > Asparagales > Amaryllidaceae > Agapanthus > Agapanthus africanus. The sequence goes on along the minus strand of CM057339.1, from coordinate 182,252,096 downwards.
CCAGCTCCCACGTATATGATCGCCATCATACTGCAGGCAGTCAAGCAAGAATCCTAGGGGTTCTATCAACGTGTAATAGCGACATGCCAGGTCACCTAAAGCAGTACACGATGATAAAGATAAACCAGATAGCATACTATCATCTCGAGTAAGACTGTCCCACCGGGATAGGTCCTCCCTCAATCATTGCAATCACGTGCCTGTGATCCAATAATTGACTCTGAGGGCACTATCTCCAACAATCTCCCACTTGCACTCAAGGCTAATTATTGCGATGTCGCATACTCACAGCCCGTGTGATACCGAACACCCAACTCCTCTACTAGTCAGTCTCACAAAGCTCGTTTGCGAAACTATTGCGTTCGAGGAATAGCCTCAGTGAGTGGATCCGCTGTGATTTTTCTTTCTATGTCTCTCTATATCTCAAGTTCGTGGAGAAAACCATCTCCCGAAATGAGCAATACCTGTCTTAGAATGTCTGGATGTCTGATGGGACCTAGCTCATAAATGAACTCCAAATCCAAAACTTCTTAGACTGTATCGTCAACTGAACTTAATCAGTATCCTGCGCCATGCCACCCTCAGTATTGCCTTGGACCACCTGTCCAAAATACTGCCCCTCGTCAGAAGGAAAACTATAACTCTGACAGCCACTCTGCCATCCAGGTCACCTTGGAAGCCTGGAATGATAACCGTCTCCTAAAGGAGGCTGCCGTTATCATATCCCTAGAACATCAACTTATGTTCTAAAACTGCTTCCGTCTGTTTCTCCAGGATTGGATTAATATCAACTTATTGCATCTACTGCAAGAACAACATCTGGTGTGGTACTTGACATCTCATGATTGACTCAATTGCCTAAGCAAGTGATCTGCCAATCATGAGTATCCCTCTCCCCTTTAGTCTATAAGACACCTTTAGAGAGGGTGACTCCATTACCTGCAGGTACACTACCATGCCAGGAGTCGTTCATTCTAAATACTCTTAGAATGCTGTCTAAGTACCCAGATTGGGAAACCACCCAAATCTAGATCTAAAACCATAGATCTAGTAACCAGTATGTCTGACATAATGTCCAAATCCCATACGGAGAAAACACTGTGTGACGACCAAAGTATAACCGATCGTAGTATAGGAATATCACTTCCTACTACCTTCTCAACTGATCCACCCCCTTATTCTGATGACGTCAAACCTTTGACTGTCACATCAGAAATAGATGATCTATCTCCGCTACATCTGCTTTAGTCTATGAATAGACATAAGCCTAATGACCACCAATGCTTCCGCTGCTCCCACTGACTACGACAACCCTCTGCCAGAGTCATATAGACGTGCACTTCTAAAGCTAGTTTAGAACGACGCTATACTCATCCTCCTGCCGGGTCTCACAGTCTGGAACAACAGCAATGGTAAGTCTGGGTAAACAAGAACCTCCCTGCCACCGTCCTTGAGCATACCGAAGTACCTCTCGAGTGCCTGAGGTTACCCACCGTATCTGCGGAGTGGCCAATGGAATGTCAAATCAGATTGAATCTTTAGGTCCTTATCAAATCTTCAGTAATCGTTTGCGGTTCTGGAATCACTTCCAGTTCTACCATACTCCCACTACTGTTTTTTGAAAAAATCCATTTTTAATAAAACTGTGGCGAGTCTAGAACAATATCACTATTGATCTTCCAGATGGTAGAAAGCTAACCCTCGTCATAGCCTGGGTCAACCCACAAACAACCATTACAGAAACGTGCCTTGAGTTATCCAGAGTCTGGTTTTAATCATAAGCCGGACAACTCCCCGTACCTTAACATCGTTAAGATATGAACTGTTCTATATCCAATATAGAACCAGAGGCACTGATTTAATTGAACCAGATTCAAATCATGCAGTTGTCTCCAGTGCATGTCAACTAAATGGAAGGAGGCCGATCAGCGTTACTCAACTTAGGAATGCTTCTAATTATGAGTAACCTGAAAGAGAAGCAATTTCTCTTTATCATTACTATCAACTGAATACCATACACAAGTATCTACATCTTCGATCTCTTTGAAGAATCCTGATACTTGCTACACCTGGTTCTCTACTCTATTCAAATACCTATAACTCCTAAAAACTTAGACCCTGTGTTCCTACGAAACACATGTCTAAGAACTAGAGAAGTTAAAAGTAAACAGAATATAGTGTGAGGACCAACCCCTCTGTCCTAATGGACACTGGACAACATACAATACTCTGTATAAGTCCGCTGAGTCTAACAACTCTTTCACTGTGCGTCGCAGGTTAAAAACTGTACTTATGGTTAAGAAGAATTACACCGCTGTTTAATGCTCCTTACCTAACCATCCACTGATATAGGTAAATGTCATCGACATAATATCAAAAGGTATATCTCACTCTATGAAAATAGACGTACAGATATATCAATTTGAAATTGGTGCACAACAGCGGATATTCAAAACCAAATATTTGCCGACCGGCAAACAGCCCAGATGATCTCCTCAAATATCACCGATTACAACGAATCCCGATATAATGAGGATGATCACCCTATTCCCAATAACTTACTCCCACTCATCATCTGTAAAACCATACAGATGTGAGAATCATACCTGGTAAATACATACCCTGGAGTAAGTGTCTAATCGGGAAATCAGTTTTCTATTAACAGTACACAGTGAAACTGAAACATTGAAATGTTTCGTTGGGGTATCCTGGTATTCCTAGTAATGCCTCTTCCATTATCCAGATTCACAACTGTAACCGTATAATTCTTTGCCACTTCTCCAAATCCCTTTATATGTCTTTAGTCATTACCTTCTATACACCCCATTAGGCCAAATGGTTTTCTTCCTTCCCTACCGTTCGGCACCAGCCTATGGTTTGGAAGAAGACTATCCAAAAAGCATAATGGGTGTACTGTCCTAATCCTAGGAACACTCGCAATGCGAGAGAAGGTGAAGATAAAAGACACCTGAATGTACTTTATTCCTATTTCTCCTGAACCAGAATCCATCCCCGAACTGGAACAAGTTCCTTTCGAGTTCGTATATAACCATACGATGGAGTATCCAATAAACTGTGGATCTTCGTAGTGATACGGAGTTTCCTGGAGAAATACAAAGGTGATTTAGGATTGGCGAAGAAATACTTGGTTTGGTCGTGAATAGTAGTCGCAATTTACTTTGCCCTCTTACTAATACCTTGCTTTGTCTTAATCTTAATACCTTCTGCACACCGTTTAGGCCAATTGGTTTTCTTCATTCCCTACCGGTCGGCACCAGCCTAAGGTTTGGAAGAAGACTATCCAATTTGCGTAATAGGTGTGCTATCTCCTAAACCAAGGAGTACTCGCAATGAGAGAAGGTGAAAAGAAAAGACAACTGAATAATCCTATTCGTTTTCTCCAAAACCGGAAACCATCCTCGAAGTCCTTCGAGTTCGTATATAACCATACGATGGTTTTGTCCAATGGAAGTGGACGTTCGTAGTAATACGGGGTGTCCTGGAGAAAAGGGTAAAAGTAGGAGTGGCAATGAGGTCTGCAACTCTGACAATCCAAAAGCCTGTGTTAAGAAGGTTCGGTCAACTTGGTCACTGAGTCATAGTCCAGGGTCGGGTCAATGGTCGCTGCCAAAGAGAGAGAGAAAAGAAACACTCAGCGTGCACTCTAACTAGATCAGAATGGTTATCACTTTGTCTAATCAGAAAACCTCCCACTGTAACGTCAAATTCTTCTCCAAACCTGAAAGAAGAATTAGCCGGGATCACCCGAGGAGTAAACCAACTCATCAGTGGGAATCGGGATCCAACTATCATCGCATGATAACGTGATGGAATCCACTCACGTCACCACACTCCAGAAGGTATGCGCATGCCTGGCAAGTTTCAGTTCTTTTTGAAACTCCCGATGTGATTTTTACCCCTAGGACCCAAGTGACCTTGACGAATAATCAACAAATCAAAAGGTCCTAGTCAAGTTCAACCCGTCATTATCTTGATTGCGTTAAACCCACCCGCACGACCCTTGACGAATAATCAACAAAGTTGTACGACTGTCCTAACCAATCCACATATCCATGCGACAGAATAGCACAACAAAGCTACCGCACACTACGCCTCGGCGAATAGCAACGACAAACGTAGCGCGAATACTAAGCAATACTAATCTGAAATGACGGAGGGCTATGACTGGTTTTTGGCGAAAAACCTTTAACGTAATGAACTTGATATCGTTGAAGGAACTGGATAACTTTTTATAAAAATATAGTGACGAAAACCTTTACTAAAGAGGTCACTCCCGGTGAAGGGATCTCGGCTCTTTCCCCGTAGAATGAGGTGCAGGATATTCCAACTGAATACCACGATGCAAAGCAAAAGTAATCGGCTATAGTGAAGTTAATGCCCTGACGCAAACTTCTGTCCAAGGGGTCACTCCCGGTGAAGGGATCTCGGCCCTTGCCTCGTCGACTGAGGAGCAGGATATTCCAAATGAATACCACGATGCAAAACAAAAGTGAACGTCCTTGCAATAACAGCTTTTTGAAAAGTGTTCCAACAACATTAGAATAGGTTTGTTTATCTTGCATTGATCCGAATCAACGCAGTCCCATCAATTGATCACACCACAAAGAACGAAAATATACTGATGTACGTATATGCCATCCACATTCGCCACTGGGTCCCGTCATCACCCGTTAGGTTAGCTAACTAACGGCAGAGCGGGGACTGGACTAGCGCGGATGTAAAACATATACAACATCTACTAATATATATACCAATATATTATATTTCGCTCAAGGCGTGATAAGAAATGCAACATCACAGAAATGTACAGCATCACAGAACAATACAGATATCTGGGATCCCCGGGTTTCACAGAGCCGCTGCTGAAACCCGACGTTCCCCTGGTCGTGTGGATAGCCTGTGCAATGAAAATCCTAGACCCCTACGGGCGCGGCAAGTCACCCGCCAAGACCTGAAGCGAGGCAGCCCCCTTCAGTACCGTGAATGGACCACCCATCACTTCACGGAATCCGGTAACTTGGGCACCCCTCCTGGGTCAACCTGTACCCCCTACGAGTGCGGCGAATAGCCCGCCAATCCTGGAGTGAAGCCCCCTCCGTCTCAATGCCATGAGATGCGGGCCCGTTGCCCTCTAGAACCCGGCTATCCGTGCACCCCTCCACGGGGTAATCCTAGTACAGAAAGTAAAATATACATACACCGGGTACATCGACCGCAACCAGGTCGTGCCCCAAAAGAATAATACAATCAGGTAGTGACGGCAGTCCACATGTCGGACGCTCGCCCCGCAATATCAAATGTACATAAAAAACAAAACTGTACTAGCATTGCATCCAGGCTATCCCCACCGACCGATCCGCAACAACACAGCATAAACATAGAACATCAACGTGAAAGTCACGTTCGCAAATCCGTCTAACCGGGCTATAGCAGTTAGACCGGATTTACCGATCAAGTGACATTCACGGTCGCAGATATAATGTAAATACTGTGAAATAATGTGTTTAAAAATATCCGATCGATCAAACAATTAACAAGTGGGCCCCCAAGTAAAACTGTAGCAGTCACAGAAGATCTGGGCCCAAATTTAATATCCCAAAACCCCCAAAATCAGCCCAAAAGGCCACTGTAAAATTTTGACACAGTGAGAACAGTAGAGTGCGGCGGAACCGCGGCCCAAGGGGGGTTTTGGCCGCGGTTCGGCGCTCCACTAATCGACTGACACTGTCGAATTTTTACAGAAGTCTTATAATGTCTTCTACATCAGTTTTCTACAACCTGAAAAATTTTTTGAGCAAGGAAAAATTCAACAGAAAACTGATGCAAAGGAAAATGTGTTTTTTGGGATTTTGGTCGATCGGAAATGCAAAACACATTAGAACAAGCTAGTTAAGGTTAATGGCATGGCTCTGATACCATGTTGCGCCACGGCAGCGCCCCGGCCTCGTACTCGAGGCCAAAATGCGGAATCAAAAATTTTCCTTACTCGGAAACCGGCGCTACCGCGGACAATGAAAACCCGGATCGTTTACCATTAACCTAATGCTAGCAATCAAGAGAGGGGAAGAGAAGTATACCGAGTGATCCGAGTCCTCCGGTCTTCTCTTCATCGTCCCGATCTCCCGCGGAAAGTCTTGTCTCCATATCGTCGCCTCCTCGCCGGAAAGGGCACCACATCGCCTGCGTCTTTTACGGGCTCCCGCCTCAATACCGAAGCAACTCGGGCATGAAGCCGGCAACTCGACATGCTCAAGATATGCTGTAGAATGTGTAGTGTAGAGGCTATGTCTCATTTGGGGTTTGTTGCCATTTGAAGATGATGGAGGAAATGAGATAAGAAAAATGGTGCTTGCATTTTTCTAGCATGAATGAGATCAAGAAAGAAACTCTCAAGAATGAAGCTCTCTTCTTCTTCTTCTCTCTTTCTTTTTCCTCTCTTTCTCACTCTTTCAAAAAATGGTGGAGAGAATGAAACATAATGCAAAGGGAGGTGAGTGTAGGAGAAAAAGAAAGGTGACCATATCCAAACATTATCATTACAAACTTTCTTATCAATCCTAATCTTTCTAATCTCATAAAGCAAGGAAAAGACTTAGAAAGGATCTCATCATGAAAAGCAATTATGATGCCACCAATATGCAAGATACCCCCTCCCCAAAAGTAATTTGCAAAACTGCAAATTACCCCTTCCATCGGAAAAGTCCGGCCGGGAAAGAACAAAGGAAAACCGGCCGGAACGGAATGCAAACTGGCAACTCCAGAAAACTGGTCCCGTAATAAATTACAGGAAAACCCCGATACTGTGCATACACACCCGCATCTGTATTCCGACCGGATACAAATGCAATGAGACAAAATCTACACTGTACTAAACTAGGATCGGCTTAAGCCAAAGCCGGCTAGTAAAATCCGTTCGATCCTGATCCGTGCAATACCGCACGCATCTGATCGAACCCTGCCATATAACCATACGGCCACTAGTACAAAACTGTCCGATCCTGATCCGTGCAATACCGCACGTATCTGATCGGACCCTGCCATATCTCCATACGGCCTCTACAGCGTTTCGCCCGAAAGCTTGAGTAACTGAAAGTGTGGTGGACTCTAAAGACTCGTCAATACTATGGCTGTGGATTTAACCACTAGCACGTCAGAGGTATTAGCCAATACGTGACGGGCCACCAGCTATTGACCAAAAGGGACGTCGATGAGCGAACTCATCCTGACACCCTACTGAGCCTGTCAGTGACAATATCCGTACAGTCCGGTCCGTTCGTCTATGAGTATCGCATGTCGGGCCTAGGGGGTTGGTAAAAGTCAGACCCCCAAAAGCGGTACAAGTCGTGTCGGAGTGTAGCCCAGAACGCCCTGAGATACTACTGGAATACCTACCAGTAAATCTCCTGCCTCGGCCGAGGGCTTTGCGTAATGGCTCTCCTAGACACAGCGCGACCTTACCCCCAATACCGGGAGAGACGAACCCCTGAAGATCCGCTCACTGCCTCCATGTGGCTCGGGACTGTACCCAACTAAAACCTGTTTGCACGACTCCTTTGAGCCGTGGTAGGGTAGTAATCAAAGTACAGTGGGAACTCACACGAGACAAATGACGATCCCTAGGTCGATGAACTAACCTGTGCACATGTTACCAGGGAACTGCTATCTGACGTCTGGTATAATCCCAACTGGCAGGTTCCCGGCGAGTCCTGTCCGGTGTGCTCATAACCCAATGAGCACCTGTATACATCTTAGGTGAACCAACTGACACCAGTGGCTTGTGAGACCGGCCACCGCCCCTCGTCGGGTTCTCGACTGTATACACTAGTCTACTCTGGAGAATCGATGCCCTGTCTCGAAACTCCCATGACTAGGGACCTTTTAAGGATGTGCTTATATACTACCAGCTCCCATGTATATGATCGCCATCATACTGCAGGCAGTCAAGCAAGAATCCTAGGGGCTCTATCAACGTGTAATAGCGACATGCCAGGTCACCTAAAGCAGTACACGATGATAAAGATAAACCAGATAGCATACTATCATCTCGAGTAAGACTGTCCCACCGGGATAGGTCCTCCCTCAATCATTGCAATTACGTGCCTGTGATCCAATAATTGACTCTGAGGGCACTATCTCCAACAACACCACCCTTTCCCCTGCAACTCCGGCCTCGCCGTCGCTACTCCCCTCACCTCTTTCTTCCCCGACCGCCCGACGCCACCATCACCTTCATCCCCGACACCAAGAACTCCAGAAATCCCACTGCACATCACCGCCGACGATCCCTGCAAACCACCGCACAACCATCACTACCACCAAGCCCCAAGCTTCAAGCCAAACAGCCCCGGCATTCCATCGAACACCTGCAATCTTCGGAAACTCCGCTATTCCAGCCGCCGACATCGCCGTCTAAGCTATTTCCACCATCATTGTGTCTATTGTCGTCGTCGACGCAGCTGCCGTTGCAACGCCAGCGAACGTCCGTCGAACCCAAGTTCGAGCCGAGGTCGAGTTTGCAGTGTCGGGCCTAGCCGCTCTCGAGTCGTGATCGCGCCGCTGCCGCTGCCGTATCCGTAGTTCACCACCGTGCCGCGTCGCTGTCGTATCATCGTCAATGCGTCGTCGGGCAAGTTTTACATACTTGCTTCATGCTATTTTACAATCAATTCGATTGCGATTCAATATTATAACAAGTATTTGATGCTAAACTTTAAGTGAAAACCTATCTTTAAATGGCGGAACTTGTGATCATTAAACCCGTTTACTGTTTACGGAGGTACTTCAGAAATCTGGTTGAAAATAAGTATCGTTTCTCCTATAAAATGTTACCCCCGATAACCATTGCGAAATTAGAATTTTCCTGAACGCGCTAGACCGTTAAATTCATATTAAATCTTTTATAAATTGGATTTGAGCGTTCCATGTCTCGTATCGAAGCTAACAGATTAACTTACAGTTCTCTATAGTTGATTTCTAAATTTGAACTAGTTATGATAGAGAAAACTGAGGAGAATTACGATTCTGGACTGCAGTCCAGAGCAGTAATCCCAGTTAACCTTTTTTTTGAAATCACTGTATAACCTTGCTCAAATGCGAAAATGTGCGGAACCCTACATAGCTACGTATAAAATTGAGTTATATTTCTTACCCCACTGGTTTCACCATATTCCTTTTCTGTATGATATTTTTAACACATTTTATAATGTCGACGCGTCCAGCTGAATTCTGCAGTGACTGATTTTACACATCGAACTTAACCTGACCATAACTCCCTGTTGATATAGGATATTACTGATCCGCTAATTGAGTTGGAAACCTAACTGATAACCCTAAATATTGTTCAACTATAGCGTCACCTAATTTTGATCCCAACAGGGTGAAAACTGTGTTGCGAAATGGACCTTCAGTTCAGGAACTGAATTTCCAGCAGCGAACACTTAAAATGAAACGACTGTAACTTGCGAACCCGAAACCCGATTGACTTGAAATCAATTTTGTTGAACTTCCGACTGAGTTTACTTATTACCTCTCTTGTATCTTTTTGCTTAATTCTGAATGCATGATTTAATACGAATTTTCTATATTCATAAGATCCATAACGACTTGTACTGCACATAAACTGTTTAGCGGCATGATTCACAGTTTTACTCAACCACAAAACCGCTAGTGATAGTGAACATTCATGTAAATTCTCAGTGTATATTGCATTGTCGAACATGTACAGTATCGGTATGGCTGTGTTAAGTACGCCAGTGAATAGTGAGTGATTCGTGACAGTGAACCATACAGTAAACAGTGAAAGAAACCGTGTTATTGATGCGTACTTGTACACAACTAGCCCATGCTCATAGATAGTGAAACCTGGGGAAAAAGGGAAAATCGAAGTGGAAAGGAACTTGTATTTAGCGAGGTCAGTGATTTAGAGGATGATCATTCGAACAACGACTCTTATATATTAGGTTTGGACCTAGCGGTCCGGCTGACAGGGTTATGTCCCGAGCAACAGCGGGTCGTAGTCTCGGGTATGTACAAGACCCTCGTTAAACATGATCTCCCTTTCCACAACTCGATTTCAAAAGTAACTTAGAGACCGATAGGGACACAGATCATGCATTGCATCAGTTAGTGACATATTGGTTGCTTGCATTTATTATCTCCACCGTCATTACTTTCATTCTCTTGCCTTTTGTTATTATTATAATATTTCTATTGTGTCGCTCTGACGACTTGAGTATGCATGCTCAGTGATAGAGGTGCATTCGTCTGATCTCGAGAAGACCATGAAGATCCAGACCAGTGAACCAGTTACATTTCTTCATTGATATCCCTGATTAGTTACTCTTTGATTACTTCCATTGAGCAGATTTCTTTATATCCGATAGTTTTAGTGACTGCATTCTCTTTACCTATACTGTATTTTACTGATTACCATATAATACTAGAAGCCAAAATGTAACTACGACAGGATTTTCCTTGATCGTAGGAGTATGGCTGGCCTTGTCACCCTTGTATTCCGTATTTTGGAAAGCGATGCGTGACATGATGGTTCGCATGTTTCATCTTAAATGCAAAAGTTTATGGAGCAACAAATCAGTCGATGACCTTCTAAAGATAGAGAAGGATGCTTACCCGAATTCCGAACTCCCTGCCAATTTTCAAGAGATGAAAAAGATTATTGCCGACATTGGTTTTAGTTATCAAAATATCGATGTATGTCCAAATGACTGCATGCTATTCACGACGGATGATGACAAGAATTTAAATAAGTGTAGAACTTGTGGGGAATCGAGGTGGATCTTACCTAAAAGGCCCCTGAGAGACGAGGAGTCAATTCCGAAAATTCTAGTGAATGTGTTGCGCTTTTTCTATTAAGAAAAGACCGCAGAGGTTATTTCTTTCATCTAAAACCGCCGAATATATAACATGGCATGCAGATGGTCAGAGGAAAGATAGAGTTTTATGACATCCCGCTGATGGTGAGGAGTGACAATGATTTGACGCTCAATTTCCAGCGTTCACTGTGGAAGCTCGTAATATGAGACTTGGATTATTGGATGATGGTTTAGAACCGTTTAAAGGAGGTGCATCTCACTGCGTATGGCCCGTTACACTAGTAGTTTATAATCTCCCGCCGTGGATGAGTATGAAACAATCTTACATTTAAATGCCTTTGTTGATCCCTGGAAGCAACTTTCTTGGTATTGATATCGATATTTATTTGAAGCCATTGATCGATGAGTTGAATGAGCTATGGAAAACTGGCATCCCTGCTTATGATGTCCACAGAAAGGAGAGATTTACACTGCGCGCGGCATTGCTTTGGATAATAAACGATTTCCCGGCATATGTCATGTTGTCGGGACGAAGTACGAAAGGTCACCGTGCTTGACCATGTTGCCAAGAGTATACCGTCTGTGAAACGCCAGTAAATCGGATTTCATGTTACACTGGACATCGTTGGTGGCTAGATACTGATCATCCTTATCGACGTAATGAAATCTGAAAGTATGCCTTAGCACCACTACTAGGTTTTTAGAAGCATCAAGTGTACAATTTTAAAAAATCTAGTATGCTATTGCATGCTATCCTAGAATCGAACTAGAGAATTATGGTTTTTAAATTAGTAAACAAGTTTTAGACTAAGTGAACAAGGAATACAACCTTTGTAGACCGGTCATTCACTTCTAAAACTCCAAGTAGTAGTCCCTTAGCTCCAAGTAGTGGTCCCCCGAACTCTTCTTAGGCTCCACTAGGCGAAAAGAACAAGCTTGCTTAAGAATTTTCGAGGCCGAAATTGATCCACCTTGAGAAATCTCTAATTCAAGCTACCTCTTCACTAGCTAAGGAATTTGTGAAGGAAACAACCTATACTAAAGGGCTAGTTTGGTATAGATTGATGAAGTAGAAAGTTTGCTCACTTTAGAATTTTGTTTCTTTTTTTTTTCGACTCTAGAAAAATTCAAGAGAGGAGAAGAAAATGATCAAGTAGTGAACCTTGGTGAAGAAAATATCTCATAGATATTTGTAGAGAGTTAACCATAGCTAAAGATAATGGTTGGGTTATAAAATATCTAGAATAAAACAAAATTAGTGGAATTAGTCAAGGCTTCTACATGCTTCCACAAGTATCTTATGCCATGCTAATTTCCACCTAATTTTAGTTTTTCCCTTAATAATTAAATCACTCAAATTATCTTTAGTTTGGTATGAGTCTCATACACCCATGTCCAATGTATCATCTAGCATGACACAATAATATATGTAATATATATATACAAATATATATATATATATATATATATCACATAAATATATATATCAACATATATACATCAAGAGAATAAATTATTTAGTGAGCTAATATTAGTTAACATATATTAATATATCAAATATATAAATATATATCAAATTATTAAATCAACACTTGATTTAATAATCCGGTTATATCATATATAACCGACTAATATCATTTATATGTATATCAAATATACATATAACAAATCATTGAATCAACACTTGATTCAATAATCCGGTTATATCACGTATAACCTATATCGCGAAATCAGAATACGGTATCACATACACGTATTAATCAAGGTCCCACACATATCACATATGTGCCCTACTTTGTTTCGCTTGAGCTAGAAAACCTCTATGTGGGACTCTAAAGACTCTTCAATACGCTAGTAGTAGGTAATGATCACATTAGTTACCCACAAGCCGTCAGCGATACTAGCTAGACGTAACGGCTACCCAGGTATTGAGAGATCAGAAGATCAACAAGCAAGCTTGTCCAAACTCCCACAAAGCCTATAAGTAACACTACCGTACAGTCCGGTCTCTTCGTCTGGTATGTCACATATCGAGTTTGGGGGTGGTAAACGTCAGACCCCAATAACTTGATAAGTCATGCCGATGTGAGGCTCATAACGGTTCAAGAAACTACTGATAACACTTACCAGTAAATCTCATCAGCCTTGGCCAGAGACTTACTGTTATAGCCAATAGAGCATAGCGCAACATCAACTCCCAATGCCGGGAGAGACGAAACCACTCCTATCGCTCATTGCCTCCATGTGACTCGAGACTGTACCCAAAATCCACCTGTTTGCATGACTCTTTTGAGCCGTGGTAGGGAGGAAATCAAAGCACAGTGGGAACCACACAAGACTCTATGACAATCTCGGGTCTACAGACTAACTTGTACCAGTGTCACCAGAGAACTGCTATATGACGATATGTATAATACCAACTAGGAGTTCTCGGTGAGTCATGTTCAGTGTACCTGTTCCCCTCCGAACGGCGGCCTAGACTTTGCGTCTTGCCTGAGATTCGGGGCAGATGCTATGTGGTTTTATCCGTCTACCTCTCCGAAGATGCCAAGTTGATTTATGGCACCGTGTATCGGAGGTTTAGACGGATGCGGCCGATGTAGCAGACTTCGTCAGATTCCCCCTCAGGGTGAGGGGTTTTTGATTGTGGGGACGCTCTTCCCTGCAGGCGCAAGCCCCTGCAGTTATTTACGTTACCGCATCGCGGTAACAACTTTCTCCTTCTCCAGAATTTCACTTCATGTCGTGTGTGTTTGTTTTATTTGTGGTTGCCCGTGGATTGTATACGGAGACTGAGTAATGCCGTCGCCCGTAGGACGTGGATTAGTCCAAATCCGTGTTTGCTTAGATTTGGGTTTGGTGTTTTTAGTTTAAGGATACATTAGTCGCGTTGCGGCTAAGATCAACTTAAACGTTCGTCAAGGATACGTTAGTCCTGTTTTAGACTAAGATCCACTTAACGTAGTGATTAATTTAATGTATGGCCATCGGGACTCGTCACCTTTTTGACGTCGTTGAGGAATTACAACGACGGATGTCAAAGGAGTTCGGAGATGTACCCTCGAACCAAAGTTGATTGGGAGTTTTATAATCCATTTGAATGTTTAAGGATACGTTAGCCGTGTTTGGGGCTAAGATTAACTTAAACGGGACCGTTTAGATCCAGCAAAAGAGCGTTTGGAAGCTCTATTGCGCCAGTTTAAGGACATGGTGGTCCATCGCCAGTTTAGGGACGTTTCAGTCCGATATTAGTTTAGGGACGTTTCGGTCCGATATTAGTTTAGGGACGTTTCGGTCCGATATTAGTTTTGGGACGTTTCGGTCCACGAGTTTAAGGACCCCGCAGTCCATGTGGGTGTGTGGTCGTTGGGACCCGTCACCTCTTTGACGTCGTTGAGGAATTACAACGATAGATGTCAAAGGAGTTCGGAGATGTACCCTCGAACCGGACGTAAATTGATTTAGGAGAGCCATTTTGCTCAGTCAATTTAATTTAAGGACTTATGGCCACGATTGGGCTAAGTCCATTGCTTTTGCATTGCATTTGCTTTTATTTGGGCTTTGCCCAAAAGGGATGCAGAGCATCAATTTTATTTGGGCCTGGCCCTTTTATTGCTTTGCAATTCATTCTGACCTGCTAGGTCTTTTTGACTTGGGCCTAGCCCTGCATTGCATTTGTGCAAAGCACCAAGGATCTTTTAGATTCAGGAAAAGAAATGCAGAGCACTTTTTAATTTCTTGATCTAAATTTAGATCAAAGAAAAGAAAAGAAAGAAATCTTTTCTTTCTTTCTGTTTCAGAGAACCAGAGGTTCATAGCAAGTGCAAGGCACTATTTTTGTTATTTTTATTTATTTATCTGAGAACCAGAGGCTCATAGCAAGTGCAAGACACTATTTTTTATTATTTTTATTTATTTATTTATCTGAGAACCAGAGGTTCATAGCAAGTGCAAGGCACTATTTTTATTATTTTTATTTATTTATTTATCTATTGAAGATCACTGATCTTGTTTTCTAGATCAATGATCTATTCTTTAAGAGAATTTTCTCTTATCTCAAAGGTTTTTACCTTCTTTTAGAGGGTCTGCAGAATTCTCTTCTCCCTTTTTTTTTAGATCTTTATATCCTTTTAAAATGAGGTCTGGGGTCCTTTTTATAGTGCTCAGAAATTAGTTAAATTTGTTCAATAAATCTTTTCCTGAGTGATTTGGGGAATTTTCCCCACCGTTGGATCTTTGATCCAAAGGCCCCTGTTTTACAGAAGAAATCTTCTTATTTTAACAAGAACAGAAAAGATTTCCTTAAATTTTCATTCTGTTGTTGCGCAACTCACCAGCGCGTGACACGTGTCGCGCAGTAAGGCGCTTGCGCAATAGCGCTTGCGCACCTGCGCAGACACGTGTCGCGCAGCCGTGCGCTTGCGCAGTTGCGTTTGCGCAACTGCGCAGACACGTGTCGCGCTGCCGTGCGCTTGCGCAGTTGTGCTTGCGCAACTGCGCAGACACGTGTCGAGCTGCCGTGCGCTTGCGCAACTGCGCAGACACGTGTCGCTCTGCCGTGCGCTTGCGCAGTTGTGCTTGCGCAACTGCGCAGACACGTGTCGCTCTGCAGTGCACTTGCGCAACAGTGTTTGCGCAACTGCGCAGACACGTGTCGAGCAGCGGTGCGCTTGCGCAACTGCGCAGACACGTGGCGCGCTGTGGTGCGCTTGCGCAACAGCGTTTGCGCAACTGCGCAGACACGTGTCGCGCTGTGGTGCACTTGCGCAGTTGTGTTTGCGCTACTGCGCAGACACGTGTCACGCAGCGCAGCGCTTGCGCAACTGAGCGTTGCTTTTGCTTTTTAAAGAGCCTTGCTCTGATCGGACGTATCACCTTGGGCGTTGTGCTGCCGTGTCAACTTCTGACACGTGGCGCATTGCGCGCAGCGCACGGGAACCGAAGCGTTGCTTCAAAATTTGAATTTTCAAAATTCAAACAGAGCCTTGCTCTGATTGGGGGAACAAATGCCCTCCCACTGTTGCGCTCACGTGGCGCGCACGTGAGTGCAGCAGTGGCAAGATCCCGACCATTGGATCATGGAGGTTAGGTGAAGAGACGCAGGTGTCTATAAATGGGACCCTTGGTCCTTAAAATTTTTTTTTACCGTTTCAAGAACTTTTGCTCAGAGCCTTGCTCTTGCTTAAAAAACTCTTAGAGACTTGCTCTTGCTTCTTCCCAAGAACTTTGAAGTTCAGGACTTAGAATCATTCTTAGGTAGAAATTTAAATTAATTTAAATTAATTTTAATTAACAGAGCCTTGCTCTTGTAGATCTTTGATCTAAAGGAAAACCCCTTTGGGGGTTTCTTCAACAGAGCCTTGCTCTTGTGGATCTTTGATCTAAAGAAAAACCCCTTTGGGGTTTCTTCCACAGAGCTTTGCTCTCAAAAATTTACAGAGATCTTGTTCCTGGGTTTTAACCCATGAACAGAGCCCTGCTCATAGATCAAATAGAGAACTTCTAAAAGTTTTCATGGATCTTTAAGATCCCAAAAATTTTAATTCTTAGGAGTTATAATTTTTTATTACCACTACAGAGCCAGGCTCTTTTTTAAGAAGTTTTATTCCTTTGAGACCAGAGTTTGACAAATGTCACTCTGTGACAGAGCTTTGCTCTAAAAAGAGGAGATTTTCTCCTTGTCTCTAGGGATTTCCCCCCTCCCCCCAAATGAGGATATTCTCTTGGGGGTCCTTTTTTGTTGACTGACAGTCTCATCCAATGATGGGACTGTCTTATCAAATGATGCGCCGTCATCTTGATTTTGTGGGTCCCCCTTTGGTCCCCTACCCACTGCATTGTAGTGTGATGTAGGCCTTTGAAATGTGAAGCATTGGAACACTAACGGTTATGTTTTTTTCTTTTGTCTACAGGAAACATGTCTGAAGATTTGTCCTTCCCTTTTGTTCGCTCAGAAGGAGGGTTCCCACATGCACCAGTGGACCGGGTAGTGTTCGCCTTGATTAAAGATCACGATCCTGAGTGCAAGAGACTTCACCTATGGGAAAGGTGGTACAACCAGATTATCCAAGGCCGTCGCAGCTTTAGCTCCACCTCACCCTCCGAGCCCATAGTTACGATCCCTTATGCGGA
Organism: Agapanthus africanus; assembly: GCA_030015575.1. Classification (NCBI taxonomy): domain Eukaryota; kingdom Viridiplantae; phylum Streptophyta; class Magnoliopsida; order Asparagales; family Amaryllidaceae; genus Agapanthus; species Agapanthus africanus. The sequence goes on along the minus strand of CM057339.1, from coordinate 182,235,111 downwards.
CAAACCCCCGGTGGAGTATGCCGTGGAGGTTAAAAATTGGAATTCCAACGACCTCCTTCAGCCTGCAATCGGTGCCATTCCGGTGCAGCCGCCGCCGGCTATAGACATTTTGGGGAGGCGAATCTGTCAGGGTGAAGCACGCCCTTGGGGACAGGCTTATAATATTGGATTGATCCCCCGGCCGCTTGCCAGATATTTGCAATGAGCCCGTTACATTTTGGCGACGAAAAGGGCTCACCTGACGAAGATTGGTTTATACTCCGCCGTCTACGTCTCGCTTTTCGAGTATCCCTCTTCTCCGACGTGGTGGATAAAGGCCTTCATCGAACAATGGAATATCCCCACCCATACCTTCCTGACAGCGGATAGGGAAGTCTCCATCTCTCTGGAGGAATTTGCTGAGATTTCGGGTTTGCCAATGAGGGGAGAACACTACGAGGAGCTGCTTCCTCCTGAAGAGTATGTCTTCGCCACCAAGCAGCTAGTACTTGACTTATCTCCGGCAAATGCCATTCAGCATCAGCACCCGGGCTTAGTGAAGGTGTTGGAGATTTATGAGGAACTCCATTTGGAATCGGGCGACCGGGGCGTCAGTTTCACGGATTTCATTGCTCGTTTTATCCGCCCGGAGTTCCTATCAGAGCAGGGCGAGAAGTTCGCTCAGCTTGCTGACCCCTTTGGTTTCGGCTTGGACCGCCGACCTTTATCGGAGAATGACCAACGGGATTTTTATCTCCCTGGCACTGCCAGCGTCCCTTTTTCAGAGATCGCCGTTCCTGGAATGGACGAGGAGACTTTTTTTATAGGGTTCTTGGGTCTATGGCTATGCAGCTTTGCGCTCCCCATGCATCCACGCCTCATGCGGTCTTCCGTCTTTTACCCGGCGCATCAAATGGCGGCTGGTTTGCAGCTATCGGTAGGGATTGCCGGGCTGGCTTACCTTTATAATGGACTTAGCGTAGCGGCGGACGCTAATGAGCCTGGGGTACAGCCTGCTAACTTTTCGATGCACTACTTCACTTCTTGGATGGAGCTGCATGTGCGAGGGGTGTTTGGTGCCCATAAGACTCCTCCGTTCTTTGAGAAATTCAAATTCCCAAGAATCATGCGGTTGGTCGGGGCTTCAATCGTGGTTGCACCTCCGCGGGAGTCTAGGGGACTGCTCCTGCGTTCATATCTAGTCTGAGCGAAGACCTCTTTTATGGATAAGGTCATCACCATGGGCTCCGAGACCGCTAAGTCAGTGGTGTCGCTGCGTGATGACTTTAAGGGCGGGGTTTCTGTACTGAAGGCTCGGGAAATCCTTCACCTTTACTCCATTCGGCCGGGCTACCTAGTATTTAGGCAGAATAAGACGGCTCTCTTTATGAGATATAACCCACATCGATTTGCCCGACAATCGAGTTACAATCAAGGGATCCCGATGGAGGCCTTTCTGGAAACACCCGCGGTCGGCCCAGAGGGGATAAGGAATGCGATGCATCATTTCACCCGGCTCAATACAGGCTCCTATTTTTTTATCAGTGAGCCTAGTTGTGTCCCTAAAATAATCCATCCGTATGTAGACTGGTATGCGCATGCTATGGGCCCAATCATCTTAATGGAGAAACGCCTGCTGGTCGACCGTAGGGCTGCGCCTCCTGGCGGTGATCGCAAGGCTCCCTTGCAGCCAAGGATCCAGGTCATCCCCCCGATAAAAGATGCCGGAGTCGACCGACCGCGCGTATTGAGCCCCCCGCGTGGATTGCCATTGCCCACTACGGTGGATGCACCGCCGGCGCCCCATGCTCCCGCGAAGACGGTTAATGTGGTATCGCCAGGATCTGGCGGAGGGGCGGAGATCGGGACTCGCCGCCCTAAAGTGGCTACCAAGCGCAAATCCGCTCCGGGTGGATCTAAAGCTGGTGGACAGCAGAAAAAGAATAAGTCCGCCCTTTCCCTCGATGCGATCCTCGGCTCAAAGCCTGCGGCTTCTCCTGCCGAGACCATATGTGAGTACGGCAGTAATGTGGGCTTCGTGGTAGACCCTGAGGACACCAATCTGGCCGCCGCCATTGCAGCTTCAGAGCGATCGGCGAGGCTTGAAGCGATGTTAAGCAAACTCGCTGAGTCCGGTAATCATCAAACGCTTTATTTGTCATTTCATTGCACTTTGTATTATTATATTTAACTAACATTTGCTCCATTTTCAACAGGTGTCTCTACTGAAGAGGCTATCGCTGCCTCCCTGAAAACCTTCCAGGAGGAGGAGGAGAAGCGTGCCCTAGCAAGCGTCGGTATGTTTTATCCCTTTCTCTTTTATAGGGAAGGTTTGTTGTCTTTTTATGATAGTCAACCTGACCTTCTTTTGTTTCTTTGCAGGAGTTGCGTCAATTGACGCAGGGACCCTTCCCGAGTCTGTCATCGAAGTCCCGGCTTCGTCGAAGTTGCCACAAGAGCCTCGGCTTGACAAGACGATGAGGGATGCCCTGAAAAACCTAGAGGCCTCCCTATTCACGGACGAGGACACCTCAATTAGGGAAGCTCTAGTGGCATCCGTCTCAACGGCTCGGGAGGAGCGGAAGCGGTTGAGACGTGCAGCAAAGGCGCGTAGAGCTGCTTTGGCTGTGGGAGCGGGTCCCAGCACTATTCTTCGTGCCGACACTCCTTCCGGAGCAAAGGTGGGCAGAGCTGCTTTGGCCACGGGAGCGGGCCCTAGTACTATTCCCCGTGCCGACACTCCTTCTGAAGAGGCCCCTGCCGTCCTGTCTACTGCCCATAGGCAAGTGGCGCGCGCGGCTCGGAGTGCGAACGATAAGTCCTCGTCAGGTAACACTTCTTTCAGAACCTTGTTGTAAGAATTATCAAGCCATTGGCTCACACGCATTCCATCTTGCAGGGCCAAGTCCGACTGAGGGGGAGGCGGAGACTGTCGAACCCAGGGGAATGGAGGAAGCGGTACTTGCCGAACCCGAGCCGACAGTGAGCACCGTCGTCGGGGCCACGGCGCCTGAAACAGAAGTTGAAGGATCCGCTGCCGAGAAGGTCATCGATGTCGCATCTGAAGTGGCGGCAGATGAGATGATTGTCGAGCCGAAGGCAGTAGAAGTCGAGGCGCTTGAGGCTGGAGATGTCACGGTGCCGATGGATGAGACAACTGTGATCGCAGGACCCGAAGGAGTAGCGGGTGAGGTGGCCACGATTCCTGAGGATGAGCCAACCGCTCCTTCTCTGGAATCTGGCAATACTCCAATCATAGCCCTCCCCACGTATGGTTCCTTGCCGTCTCCCGGGCTTGCGAGCACAACAACGGTTCCCATCGAGTCGGGTGACGAGGCTACGGGTGGTGGCCTGATGTCAATGGAGGAAGGAATTGCCTCAGTTTCGGTTGGCAGTTCGTCGGGTAAGTTTCGGGTTACTATCGTTTCCCCCTTTTTTATATATCTTGCGATTTCTTCTAACAAGCTTGTCTTTGCAGGTGCGGCCAGTGCCGACGCTCCATTGCTTGAAGGAGCACCGTCAACTACTGCTTTGGCGGTGGTCACTTTCCCGTCTTCCCTCGTGCCATCGCGGATGTTGGAAGGTATGGATTTGCGACTCAGAAGTTAATCTTTTAAACATGTAGTTCATGGACTAACGCCATACCACCCCATCTTTTCAGGAGTGCTCTTTGATCATCTATATCAAGTGTTGCTCCCACACTTCTTCCCATCCGAACTTGCTTCTCCCTCTAGTGGCGCTGGTGAGTGTACGTTCAATACAATATCTTTGTTCATCCCCTTCTTCTAGCAATTGAATGATTTCTGACTTTTCCCTTTCTTTATTGCAGTGCCACAAATCGAAGGAGGGGATGCCAGACCTGCCGCGCTACCGGCCCCTTCGGCTTTGCCGTCCGTTGCTGCTGGTATAGCAAATTCCTTTTTCGGCAACCCTTAAATATCTCTTGAACTATCGTTTAACCATGCTTTGTTTTGCAGCTATTGTTCCGGCTCCAGTCCCTTTTGAGTCTCGCGTCCTTCTACCGGCAGGCCCTTTCTTGAGACGCCCGTCTTCGAAGGGTGTTGTGATGAGTTTGGGCATGCTGAGCGGGTACATCGAAGAGCTCAACATGGATGCTCTCCCTTCTGCCGTAGATTTCGCTGTGGATGTTAATCTAATGTTGGCGGCGCTCGTAACTTTTCATAACGAAGGCGTCGTCGGATCTTGGGTTAATCACTGCAGGGAGATCGAGGCCTGTCTATACCGGCTGGAGTCGACGCGCCCTTCTCCCGAAGTTTTAGCCCTGAGCACTCAACGCACAACTTGGCTCGAGCAAAGCACTTCGCACTCCCGCCACTTGGAGCAAGAAGCAGCTTTAAGACTAAGGGAATGCCAAAAGACCTCGAACGAAACGGCCCATCTGCGCGCTGAGGTTGAGGCAAATGCTGCCCAAGTGAAGACTATCTTTGAGGGTCTCTTGGAGCGCATCTCCCATGGGCTAAACTTGAAGCGGAAGCTTGACGTAGCTGAGTGCAATATCCCAAGTCGGGAAGCTGCCTATCAAGTCGTGAGGGAGCAACTTGCGTCGGTCTTGCAGCAACGAGCCCGAGTGGAGGCAGAGCTGGCGGCGGTAGCCAATCAAGAGAAGGCATGGAAGGACATATGCGAGCGATTGCTTCATCTGTGCAAGACGCTTCCTTCCCAATAATTCCCCTTGTATCATTTGTCTTTGTAAAGTATATGTATATATTTTTTATTCTTTAGCACAATGTATCCTGTACTCAATCAATATTTATGAATAAAAGATGCACATTTTTGCAATTCCCTGTGTCACTTCTTCGCTTTTTCTTTCTTTTCAACACGACATCTTTAGTGCACCTTATTGGCAGATAAATTCATTTCTCCCAGAGATAACGATGGCCTAGACTGCAGGTTCAGATCTGCCGCCTAAGACTTTTCAATTCTATGAACCGTGAGGGTCTCATAGAGGCTTTTCTCCCTACGGATCGAGAGGATCTCATAGGTGGATTTTCTCCTTAGGAATTGCGAGGATTCCTAAGTGTGGTTTTCTCTTATAAGTCGTAAGGATCTTATAAGAGAATTTTTCCTCTTACGAATCGAGAGGATTCGTAAGTGGTTGTTTCCCTCCTCGTCGAAATTCGACTTCGGAGAGTGAGACCCGTGAATAGTATGCAAGAGACCAGTTTGGATTGACTTGCAGGGCCCCATTGCTCAAAAAGCAAGCCTTCCTTGCTGTCTGAGACTTCTTCTTACAAATTGAGACGAATCGGGGATCTGTCTGCAGTTGTAGCAGAACAGTTGACATGAGTTTAGGAAGCTTTCGTCACGGAGTATTTGTATCCGTGAGTCGAGGAGTTTGATAGGGATTATTTGTTTCCCAAGCGCCAAGGATTATTTGTTTCCTTGGGGTTTGAAACGAGTCGAGGGTTCCCACGGAGGCACTGGTGGCTCTGCGGGTCGACGTGGATCAGAAGGCTCTCGTCAAGGAGTGTTTGTATCCGTGAGTCGAGGAGTTTGCTGGGATTATTTGTTTCCCAAGCACCAAGGATTATTTGTTTCCTTGGGGTTTGAAACGAGTCGAGGATTCCTACGGAGGCACTGGTGGCTCTGCGGGTCGACGCGGATCAGAAGGCTCTCGTCAAGGAGTGTTTGTATCCGTGAGTCGAGGAGTTTGCTGGGATTCTTTGTTTCCCAAGCGCCAAGGATTATTTGTTTCCTTGGGGTTTGAAACGAGTCGAGGATTCCTACGGAGGCACTGGTGGCTCTGCGGGTCGACGCGGATCAGGAGGCTCTCGTCAAGGAGTGTTTGTATCTGTGAGTCGAGGAATTTTGCCAGGGATTATTTGTTTCCCAAGCGCCAAGGATTATTTGTTTCCTTGGGGTTTGAAACGAGTCGAGGATTCCTACGGAGGCACTGGTGGCTCTGCGGGTCGACGCGGATCAGGAGGCTCTCGTCAAGGAGTGTTTGTATCCGTGAGTCGAGGAATTTTGCGAGGGATTATTTGTTTCCCAAGCGCCAAGGATTATTTGTTTCCTTGGGGTTTGAAACGAGTCGAGGATTCCTACGGAGGCACCGGTAGCTCTGCGGGTCGACGCGGATCAGGAAGCTCTCGTCAAGGAGTGTTTGTATCCTTGAGTCGAGGAGTTTGCTAGGGATTATTTGTTTCCCAAGCGCCAAGGATTATTTGTTTCCTTGGGGTTTGAAATGAGTCGAGGGTTCCCACGGAGGCACTGGTGGCTCTGCGGGTCGACGTGGATCAGAAGGCTCTCGTCAAGGAGTGTTTGTATCCATGAGTCGAGGAGTTTGCTGGGATTATTTGTTTTCCAAGCGCCAAGGATTATTTGTTTCCTCGGGGTTTGAAACGAGTCGAGGATTCCTACGGAGGCACTGGTGGCTCTGCGGGTCGACGCGGATCAGAAGGCTCTCGTCAAGTAGTGTTTGTATCCGTGAGTCGAGGAGTTTGCTGGGATTCTTTGTTTCCCAAGCGCCAAGGATTATTTGTTTGCTTGGGGTTTGAAACGAGTCGAGGATTCCTATGGAGGCACTGGTGGCTCTGCGGGTCGACGCGGATCAGGAGGCTCTCGTCAAGGAGTGTTTGTATCCGTGAGTCGAGGAATTTTTCCAGAGATTATTTGTTTCCCAAGCGCCAAGGATTATTTGTTTCCTTGGGGTTTGAAACTGTTCCCCTCCGAAAGACGGCACTGTTTCCTGATTTAAAATCAGGAAAGCTTCTGTGGAAAGCTTCAGAAGAGGGTCACGTGCTTACACGTGACTAGCGGTCACGTGTTGGCACGTGACACCTAAAAAACGTCATCAAGGCAAGTTCAATTCCCTGACTACGAAGAAGAAAAGGAAAAGCTTCAAGGAGAGTCACGTGCTCCCACGTGATCAGGGTCATGTGGCGACACGTGACGTTTAAATGCAAGCATCAGAGGCACGTCGGTTAACTGACCAAGTCAAGGAAAAGGCTTCAGAAGATGTCACGTGCTCCCACGTGACCAGGGTCACGTGTTGGCACGTGACGTTCAAGGCAGCAAACGCGTTCTTCAGAACAACCAAAGAAAGAGAGTTTAAACAAGGGTCACGTGCTCACACGTGACCAGGGGTCACGTGGTAGCACGTGACGTTTAAGCAACGATCAGAAGACAGCGCAAAAGAAAGGAAAATGCTCATTCCAAAAGGGGTCACGTGCTCACACGTGACCATGGGTCACGTGGTCACACGTGACCGGCTTTCAAAGCCCTTTTTGTCAACAGAATTAAATTCTGAGAGAAATGCAAACCTTTCCAAAGGAACGCAACTATATGCAACCAATCAAATTAAAGATTCAGAGGTTATTTATTTATGGAAAATCTCGGGTTTGGAAAGATTTCCCCCTTAAATCTAACCAAAATAACAAGGGAGAATCTCTGGATTTGAAATCCAACGGTGAATAAAATTCACCTAATAATCCAAAGGTCCAGAACGAATGAAGGATGCAAATCAGATCTCTCAATGAAGATTCGTCAAAAACCAACTGATTCAGCTGCTTCTCCTATAAATAGGAGCCAAGAGACACAAAAAGAGATATACATGCGCAGAGAAGAGAAAAGAAAAAAGAGGAGAGCTTTGATACTTGGAAAAGACTCGGATCTTCTGCAAAAAAAACCCTAGGTAAGAAAGGGAAGGCCTTTTGAAAGAAAGAGAATTTAATTCTCAACAGAGTTTAACTCTGATACACAAAACAGAAAAGCATATTTCTTCTCTCCTTGATAGAGGATCTGCAAAGTGCACATCTCCCCTTAAGGTTGAGAATTTAATTCTCAATGGGTCGAGATCCTGCCATGCAGATCCAAAACATAGAGAAAGAATGCAAGCATGAGAATTTAATTCTCACAGAACTATAGGAATTTAATTCCTCTAAGATAAAAGTAGGGCTTGACCCTGTGTTATGGGAATTTAATTCCTTCAGAACAGAGAGAAATAGAGTTTAACCCTAATTAAAAAACCCAGTTCTGTTGAAACATCGGGAATTCAATTCCCTTAATCATAATTTAACAGAGGATGGAAGTTTAAACTCCTTAAAAACCTTTATTAGGGTTTAACCCTGTTCAGCCCTTCACATATATGAGGAATTTAATTCCTACAGAAAATTCAGAGTTAAAATCTGTTCCAGAAAAACAAAGTCTTCGAAGGGAAGTAGGAATTTAATTCCTCTGAGAATCCACAGATCGAGGAATTTAATTCCTGAAAAAGATTAACAAAGCCTCCAAACAAAATACATGAAGGCAGGGTCACGTGCCACCCGTGACCCTCCCCCCCAAGAGCCTTTAAGGCGGCACCCCACGTGACCCATGTGACCCTTGGCAAAAGCTCCAATACACAAGCAGTTGAACGCCCATCACGTGATGGCACGTGATGCTCTGAAAGACGCGATAACTTCAACAGAACAAATGAGGGGAGGGCGCTCTCACGTGCTGCCACGTGACCCCTCTTGTCTTAGTGTTTAACACTAAATTAAAACTCTCAAACCCAGTGTTAAAACACTGTCGGGCCTTACCATTCAATGCTGATTAAAAAGCTTTATTTGCAGTGTTCAACACCGATCTGTTTTTAGTGTTTAACACTAATTTGAAAAGCCTTGTTGCTGGTGTTTAACACCAATTATCTATTAGTGTTAAACACTAACTCGTCAATCTCATTCCCAGTGTTCAAACACTGACTGCTCTGAAGTGTTTAACACTAGGCCTTGGCCCAATTGGCTAAAGGGATAGAGGCAAAGCCTCTCCCTCAATGGACCAACAAGAAGTCAATATTCCAGACCAGACTGGACTTAGCCCAAGCTGGCCATAAGTCCTCAATTCATAATTAACTGGGCCAGTGGGCTCATAACATAATTAATCAATCCTGGCCCCAAATTGGGCCAGGGGCTACTCAAGTCATTCCGGTTTTAGGGTACATCTCGTTACTCCTTTGATACTTGGCATTGTAATCCCTCAATGTCTTCAAAGAGGTGACGGGTCCCGATGACCATTCATGATATGGACTGTGGGGTCCTTAAACCCATGCCTAATGCAAAATTCCTGGTCACGTGGAACGCGGATAACGTCACTCTTTGACCCCGTGGAAAACGTCCAGAGCGGATCCTGGTCCTCGCAGAGCATGGCAGTGAACCCATGCGAAGCATCCAGAGCGGAGCCTAGTCCTCGCCTAACGCGGCAGTGAACCCGTGTGAAGCATCTAGTGCAAAATTCCTGGTTACGTGGAACGCGGATAACGTCACTCTTTGACCCCGTGGAAAACGTCCAGAGCGGAGCCTGGTCCTCGCAGAGCGCGGCAGTGAACCCGTGTGAAGCATCCAGAGCACATACCGGACTGTGGGGTCCTTAAACCCATGGACTACGACGTCCTTAACCTTGACCGAGATGTCCTTAAACTACCCATGGACCGCGATGTCCTTAAACTACCCATGGACCGCGATGTCCTTAAACTACCCATGGACCGCAATGTCCTTAAACTAGGACCATAGAGCCTCCATATGCTCTTTTGGTCGGATCTAAACGGTCCTGTTTAAGTTGATCTTAGCCTCAAAGATGGCTAACGTATCCTTAAACCTTCAAACAGATTGGACTACGAATCCCCCCAAATTAACTCTGGCTCGAGGGCACATCTCTGAACTCCTCTGACATCTGTCGTTGTAATCCTTCAACGTCGTCAGAGAGGTGACGGGTCCCGACGGCCATACATGCAATGGACCGCTACGTCCCTAAACTGTAACATTAGAGTCCAAACACTCTTTTGTAGGATCTAAATGATCCCGTTAAGTTGATCTTAGTCACAAAGTTAGACTAACGTATCCTTAACAAACGTTTGAGTTGATCTTAGCCTCAAGTATGGCTGACGTATCCTCAAACCAAACCCCCAAACCCAAATTTAAGATAATGCGGATTTGGACTAGTCTTTGCCCTACGGGCGACGACATAACTCAGTCTCCGTAAACAATCCACGGGCAACAAAAAACAAAACAAATACCCACGACACGAAGTGACCATCTGGAGAAGGAGAAAGTTGTTACCGCAACGCGGTAGCGTAATTAACTGCAGGGGCTTGCGCCTGCAGGGAAGAGCGTCCCCACAATCAAAAACCCCTCGAACGAGGGGGAATCTGACGAAGTCTGCTACATCGGACGCATCCGTCTAAACCTTCGATACACAGGTGCCATAGATCGACTTGGCATCTTCGGAGAGGTGGACGGATAGCACCAATTAGCATCTGCCCCGAACCTCAGCGCCAAGACCATCGCAGTCCTGTGCGCCGTCTTTCGGAGGGGAACAGATTCTGGCACGCCCGGTGGGACATTTTCCTCTTTCCACTCCACACTTCGTGTGTCGTGATTCGCGAACCGATCACGGTTCGCTAATGATTGCCCTTGGGTTTCAAGATACTAAGAATTGGCGTCTTGCCTATTGCAGAAAACAAAGGATCAATGGCTGCTACTTCCGCGAAGTCCTTCAACTGCTCAAACTGCAATTGCGACCAACGCTCTACCTCGCCAGGAGGTATAGCCTATGGACCCCAAGCTGCTTCGTTGTTCACAATGCCGGTGGACCAAGTGACTCAAGCCACTACCGGATTGTTCTTTGGGACCATACTCCCACCATCAAGCTTCGCGGCGCCGGTGCTGACAAAGGAAGCTCCCAAGAAGTCGGTCTTTGACCGTCTTACCCCTACCGCGGCTCCTCTCGACGAGTCGCCCGACGTCAACGCCCCGGTCTTCTCTAGATTGGGCCAGAAATCCCGCGAACCTATCATGAGACCTACAATCTCAGAGAAGGCTGCTTCTAAGAAGATGGCCGCTCCTGCCCCAGAAGTTGTCAGGACAACCTCTCCGGCCAAAAGGTCGGTCTTTACAAGGTTGACGGCTTCGGCTCCCGCTCCTGCTGCACGAAAGACATCGGTCTTTGACAGGCTAACACCAGCAGTGACCCCCCACCTACACAGGGGGCAAGATGAAGTCATTCTCACCGCTGAGCCAGCGCCGTCCGCTCGACGCGCTCGACGTCGTCATTGGCGCCGAATAAGGAAGACTGGGGGCAACTCCCCCTCCGGATTGACCCCACCAGCCCCGGTGGCCGAAGTTAATGCTGCTGTTCCAACTGGGAACAGCTTTGAAATGCTAAATAAGGTGCGAAGGAATTCCCCTACGGCAGTACTGAAGAGGTCTCCTCCCTCACTAAAAAAGGTTGTCGAAACAAAACCCGAACAGCCCCAATTTCCTCAACGGCTGTCTTCCAAAATCTATAAGGTCTGGCGGCAAGCCCGAGACTCGATCATCGATCCAAACTTCTCCCGCCAGCACAAGAAGCCGAAAATCCAACCGGAAGCTGGTCACCAGGCTAAACCCCAAAAGGTTGTCTGGACGCCCGCCTTAACGGCCCCCTCAACCTCCATGGCTCATAAAAAGAGGAAGCCGGAGAAGACCCCGCAGCATGCAACGACGGCTAAAAGCACTGAGCCTAGACGCCCTAAGTCTGGGGGCATGATGGTCCACACCGTATACATGGCCTCTGGAAAGGAGGAGAGCCGCACTTCTACAGGCCACCGACCACTAACCCGATCCGTAACGAAATCCCAGGAGCAGCAACAAAAGCTCCAAGAAATGATGAATGCTATGGCCGCGCTCACCGGGCCCAAGGAAAGCCCAGAAGCGTCCTCAGACGCACGCCGGGAGGAAGAAACCGACGCTGAATTCCTTCGCCGGACACTGGAGAAAAGGGACAAAGAGGATGCTGAACAAGCGGCCAACATACAACGGATGGGCCTTCTCTTTCAAGATGTGATAGGAATGATGATCCAGCAGGACTTACCCGCCGAAGATCCTCCGATTGTTCTTGAAGACGACCGAGGAGAGACGTCAAATCCACCACCAGCCCTCTCAACGGCCAAGGAAGAGACGATCTCTAAGGCTGACTTGGCTGACTACATAGCCCAGCAAATCCGAGTTCATCACGCGACTGAGGCAGCTGGTCAAATCGTGAAAACGGGGCGGCCGTATCCGAGCTGGTACGACCAAATCAAATACCCGCAAGGCTATACGATACCAAAATTCCACGTGTATAAGGGGACCGGCAATCCCCATCAACATGTCGCCCAGTTCCGGGCCCTCTGCGGTAACACCGGCGGTGATGATAAATTGCTGCTCCGCCAGTTCGTGGGTAGTTTATCAGAAACAGCGTTCGAATGGTATTCGGAACTCCCGAACGATTCTATCAAAACGTTCGCTGAAATGGAGCTGTTGTTCACTCAGCGATTTGCAAGTGCCAGCGAACGCACTCCAATAACTGCACTTATTAACGCCAGGGTAAAACAGGGCGAAACCTGGGTCCAGTACGCCATACGCTGGCGGAATTTGTGGTCGAGATGCGAGCAACGCATTGAGGAGGCACCCGCAGTGGGCATGTTTGTGGGAACCTTAGACCCCCATGCAACTATCTCCCAGTTTATGATGTTTTTTAAGCCAACCACATTCCAGGCTTTAATCGACAAGTTGGCTCAGATGGACCAGATGGGTCATAGGCCACCTCCCCCGAAGTCGGAACCTCGGAATGATAAGGGTAAAGGAAGGGCAACCTTTGTCGCGAATGCCCAACAACAACCTGACGCCCCAAAATCGGCAGATCAACTGGAAGAAAGACGCCGATATTATAACGAAAAGATGAAGCGTCCCTACTCGTTCCCACGAGACAAGACGAGACGGTTATTTGAGCTGGCAATACGCAACAGACTTATAAACTTCCCAAATCCAAGGCGACCGCCACAACCCACCGAGGTGAATAACTCCAACTACTGCCCTTACCATCAGACGGTAAGTCATCCGATTGAAGATTGCTTCGTCTTCAAAGGATGGATCGAAGATCAATACCTCCAGGGGAAGTTTGTACTGTCTGAAAAGTGGAAGGTAAACCCGCCACAACCACATACCCCTAAAAGGGCAGACACACCGGGGGCAACCTGCTCCTTTATCGAAGAAGCTCCATGGGAGGTCGTGCTATCAACGAAGACCAAAAGAATGCTGAGAGACCTCCATGCATGCCCTGCGATCGAATGGAAGGACCCTCTTGAACCTCAAATTATCGAAGGGATGTTGAAGCCCCGCACAATCGCGAAGACTCGTGATAAGGGGCCAAATACTCACGCCCAACCGTCAAAATATTCAAAGAAAAAGAAGAAGAAATCCAAAAAGCCCGCGAGGCTTGGAGACGAGCGAACAAACTTGCAGAAGCAAATCGACGCGCTGGAAGAATACAATCAAAAGGCGCGAACTCCTGTCACACTGCAAGAGTTCCTCAGCCACATCTTTCAAGAGGACGATGATGGAGAGAGCTCGTCGGATGAATCCGAGGGATATGCGGCAAGTTGCAACGTGATCTCCCACTCGTTTACCGATGATGAGAAAACTCCTAGCACTAGGAAGTTGGAGACGGAGCCCGAACTAGAGCGTGCGAGGCTGACAACTGATATGATCAATGCCTTCCTAGACGAGATTCGTTTAAAAAGTAAAGCGGATCAAAAGCGCGAAATGGCAACGCCAACGGGAACCAGAGGCGGGCGACTGGACGAAAGAGTTGAGTTACCCCTGCCAGAGCAAAAGGCATCCGAAGTGGACAAGAAAATATTCAAGACAAGGAAAAGGTTCGCCAAAGCCATGTCAATGGGAATGAAGCTACCACCTTCAGAAGGAAATAGGCACAATGGGGCGGAGAGGCACCCTGACTATTGCGCATATCATCGGAAAATCTCACACCCCACGGAGGAGTGCGACGCCTTTAAGATAAAGGATATGTTGCTCGTCGGCAACATTTTAAGCGCATGAAACGCGAGAGTCGTAGGGAGCGAAGAAGTACTGTCGAAGGACACAACAAGACTACTGGCAACTGTTACATGGTTAACGCCGGGGGGTCACAAGTTCTCACTTTTGGGAGCGACTCTGATGAAGAAATGGCTCTGGGCCCTTTCTTTAAAGAACCCGTGTTAGGGAAAGAAGAGGAATCGGAGGCCTGCGAGAACATTCAGCTGCGCAATCGCACACTCCCAGAAAAGAATCTCGGGCCCGTAGGCCGAAAAGATAAGGGAAAGGACAAGGTCACCGAAGATATCACTTTAGATGACCAAGTCACGAAAGAACTAACGACCAGAGACCCTCCTAGGAGGAGCAAAGTGGACTATAACATCCTCGCGCATCTAAGGAAGCTACCTTCTCAGCTTAGCATTCTCGACGCCCTCCTATTATCAAAAGAAGCACGGGACTCACTAATTAAGGCATTACAAGAACCTGAGCAATTCCAAGCCTTTCTCGCCACTGAAAGGATGAAGGAGGAACTGGAGGAAGTGCATACAGCCGATATCACTTTCGGTGATGAAGACCTCCTTCTCGGGACGTGCGACCAAAACCGTCCCCTGTATGTCTCCGGATATTGCCATGATATCAAGATAGGCAAGATCTTGGTGGATAATGGATCCTCCGTCAATCTCCTTAATGTTCGGGTGTTGAAGGAAATCTGCATGAGTGTGCAACATCTCGCTCGTGACAAAATCACTATCTCCGGTTTCGATTCACAATCGTCACGGACTCTCGGATCTGTAATATTAACATTACGCTTCGGACTTCTCGTCACGGACATCAAATTCCATGTCATCGACGCCAAGACCTGCTACAACGCCCTGCTCGGTCGTCCTTGGCTACACGAATACAACATCGTCCCTTCTACACAACATCAGTGTATGAAGTACTTTAAGGACGGTTTCGAGTACACCGTAACAGGTGAGTTGAACCCATTTTCGGTGAACGAAGTCCGCAAATACGAAGATGCGAAATACTTTTTGCCAGACTTCGAAGATACAGAAAGGTGTCGTAACTCGGAGAACAAAGCCGCCGCCACCATCCCTGTTTTCGGAAGCGATACCGAAGGAGAGGAAGAGATAGTTTATACAGGGCCATCTCAACGCAACAATCGGGGGACGCCCGCCCCCATACCGGTCTTCGGAAGTGATTCAGAAGATGAGGTCAATGCCGTATTCTCCAATCGGCTTTCAATGCAAGCACCCCTCAGCGATGGCCATAGTTTGCAAATCACCATGGTACCGCGAAAACACTACAAAGATCTCGACACGCTTCAAGCTCACAGTGTGCAAGACCTGCAAACGTTTTACGTCCCTCCCAGGCGTAGGGGTGAGAAAGTGATCCTATTTTACCGATCTTCAGAGTCGAAAACAGAGAAAGAGATCTGGCATGGCGCAGATGCTACATGCGACAGACTCCAACCCATCCGACTGCCCAGATACTATACGAACGGATTAAAGAAGCTATTGAAGCGCTAAGGAGTACCCTTAAAACAAACTGTTCGACAGGCTCGGTTCTACAACAGGATTTGGGATGTCCCTGGAACCCAACGCAAATTGCCCAACGGGAAGATGGAAACACTTGGGTTTGGATACGCGAGAACCGGAAAAAGGGAGCGGGCCCACAGCAGCTACGCTATATATACCTTTGACGAAGAAGAGGACGCCCTGTCAAGAGATGCCGATCCCTCGTCAAAACCAGACCCTGCGATTGAAGCACCAAGTCCGTCGTTTGAAGAACAAACGGGCAAGCCTATAAAGGAAGTGAGTCAGAAAGCTCGAGAAGACCACAGCCGCGAAACGTCCATCTATGAGAAGGCCAGGACGCAACGTCTATTTCAACAGATTGCAAATGACAAAGACGTTCATCCTTTTCAACCCATCATGCGAAAGACCCAATGCGGAGACGGAAATAAGTCGAAAAGCGGAAAGAAGAGCCGACAACAACGACGCAGGATTAGAGGGTTACGTAATCGGGTATTGCACAGCTCGGATTCGTCCTTCATAGAAAAGATGAGTCGAGCGTACTCCTTCCCTCGAGACAAGACGGAAAGATTACTCAAACTCGCCCTAAAACATCGAATGATCGCGCTTCCAGAGTCTAGACATCCTGAGCAAACTAGCAAGGCCTCTCATCCGAGTTATTGCTCTTATCACCAAGCCATAGGACATCCTACCGAAGACTGCTTCACCTTCAAGAACTGGGTCGAGGACCAGTACCGACGGGGTAGGTTTGCTTTATCCGACGGCTAGAAGATAACGCCACCACAAAAGCATGAGCCCAAGGCCGCAAAAGCAGAACCGGGCCCGCCTCAGTCTAGGGAGCGGGTTCGCACTTGTTATATGATTACGATATTAGAAGAAGAGCCCGAGAGCGTAGATGACCTTTCCCGGTGCTTTGAGAACAGCAATGATGAGTCGATCTCAGAATTCCCGCCAGCTCCGAAAGAACTGGAAGATGGTATACATACTACTGCAGATAACCTCAGGAAGATTGAGTTGGGATCGGCAGAGGACCCGCGACCGACATTCGTCAGCGAGCTACTCTCTGAAGAAAGAGTGGCTGCGTTAAAGAACGTGCTTCTACGGCATAAAGACTGCTTCGCGTGGAACTATTCCGAGATGCCAGGATTAGATCCGGAGGTTGCCGTGCATAAATTAGCAATATCCCCGGATATCAAGCCAGTCAAGCAAGCGCCAAGAAGGATGCGACTCGAGCTTGAGATGAGCATCAACGCCGAGGTCAAGAAGCTGATCGATTCTGGATTTATTCAAGAAGTTCAATATCCCGACTGGATCGCCAATATCATCCCGGTAATGAAGAAGAATGGGACGGTACGCATATGCGTGGATTTCAGGGATCTCAATAAGGCCTGTCCAAAGGATGATTTCCCAGTACCGGTAACCGAGCTAATGATAGATAACACGTCCACTCACGAGGTTTTCTCCTTTATGGACGGTTCGTCAGGATACAATCAGATAAAGATGCATCCTGAAGACCAAAAGCACACCGCTTTCCGGACCCCTTTGGGTATATTCTGCTACAGGGTTATGCCCTTTGGTCTAAAGAACGCTGGCGCTACCTATCAAAGGGCCATGACAAAGATCTTCGACGACCTCATACATGACATCGTCGAGTGCTATATCGATGACCTCGTAGTAAAGAGCATGTCATACGAAGATCATTTAAAGCATCTGGAGACTGTATTTCAACGCCTTCGGCAATATAATTTGAAAATGAATCCCCTCAAATGCGCGTTTGGAGTCTCCTCGGGCAAATTCCTGGGATTCATCGTTCGACACCGAGGTATTGAAATAGATCCGTCAAAGATTAAAGCGATCATGGAAATGCCTCCGCCAAGAACTCTCAAACAGTTGCGGTCTCTCCAAGGGAAGCTCGCATACATCCGGCGATTTATCGCCAACCTTTCTGGTAAATGCCGCCCCTACAGTCACCTGATGAAGAAGGGAACCCCATTCGTCTGGGATCAAAAATGCCAAGGTGCACTAGACGAGATCAAGCAGTACCTGCAGAACCCGCCGGTATTGGCTGCGCCGGTCAAGGGAAAACCCCTCATTCTTTATACAACCGCCCTCGAAGGTTCCTTGGGCGCATTATGGGTGCAAGAGAACGATCAGGGGAAAGAGAGAGCACTCTACTACTTAAGTCGAGTTCTACTGGGGGCAGAAAGCAATTACTCTCCCATTGAAAAACATTGCTTGGCATTAATCTTCGCGATAACAAAGCTCAGGCACTATGCGTTGGCACACGAAGTCTGCCTCATCTCGAAGGTGGACCCTCTTAAATATCTGATGTCAAAAGCCATATTGACGGGACGACTCGCTAAATGGGCCCTGCTCTTGATGGAGTTCTCGATAATCTATCAACCTCTCAAGGCAGTGAAAGGCCAGGCCATTGCTGACTTCCTCGCTGAGCACCCGATACCGGCCGATTCTCCTCTGAATTGTGATTTGCCAGACGAGCATGCATTTGATGCGATTAGCGGCGGAAACACCCGATGGGAACTCTATTTCGATGGAGCGTCCTTCGTAAAGAAACAGAAACAAGGTATCCCAATGATCAAATCAGGGATAGGCCTCATCTTTGCGACTCCACAAGGAGGGATAATGCGCTTCGCCTTCTCCTTAACAGAGCCGAGAACAAACAATGAAGCCGAATACGAAGCCCTGATAGCAGGCCTCGAAATCGCCATTGACATAGGAATTGAAGACCTCCTCATATACGGGGATTCTCAGCTGGTCGTTAGTCAAGTAAATGGTGACTACCAAACGTGCAAACCGGAGTTGGTGAGATACGGCGAAAAGGTGCAACAGCTGTTGGCCCAAATTCCCTCCTATACTTTGGAGAACATACCACGTGCGGAAAACAGCAAAGCAGACGCGTTGGCCAAACTCGCTAAAGAACTGGCTGACGAGAACCTCGATGATGTCAGAATCGTGGTACAAAGCCGTCGAGTGCTCGCCCCGGCAGAAATATCTCCGGAATCATGCAAAGAAAAGGGAGCGACTGAGCAGACGACCTTACAAATAAAGGACCATGAGAAGGCCGAGGACTGGAGGGAAGTCTTTATAGACTACTTTAAGTCCCACCGAATGCCCAAAGAAGCGTCCTCAAGACATCAGCTCATGAAACGAGCTCTGTCCTTCGCTTTCGTCAACGATACTCTATACAAGAGATCGTTTGATTCTCTATGGCTGAGATGCTTAGGACCTGACGAAGCGGAAAGAGTCATTCAGGAAGTCCACGACGGACTTTGCGGTTCTTACCAAGCAGGCCCAAAGATGAAGTTAAAAATTAAACGAATGGGCTACTACTGGCCCACGATGATCCAGGACTGCCTCGAGTATGCAAAACAATGCCACTCATGCCAGATTCATGGAGACTTTATCCACCAACATCCGAATCCACTACATCCAACGGTGGCTAGTTGGCCATTCGAAATGTGGGGGACTGACATAGTCGGCCCCATCGAGCCAGCATCATCCCGGGGACATCGTTTTATCCTCGCGACAACTGATTACTTCTCCAAATGGGCAGAAGCAATACCGCTGATGGAAGTGAAGACGGAGAATATCCTCCATTTCTTCAAGACGCACGTCATCTATCGGTTCGGAACCCCACGGCGGATTATCTCCGATAACGGGCCAGCCTACAGAAGCCATAAGATTAGCCGCTTCGTGCAGCAGCACAATATAGACTGGAGATATTCTTCAGTTTACAACCCACGAGCTAACGGTCTGGCCGAGGCCTTCAATAAGACCTTGACGAAGATCATAAAAAAGACCGTTTCCCGGAATAAGAGAGACTGGCACGAGAGGCTGCAAGAAGCCTTTTGGGCTTATCGAACTACATTCAAGACGGCCACGAACACAACGCCGTACGCGTTGGTATTTGGGACGGAAGCAGTACTCCCCCTCGAGATAGAGTTACCCTCTCTGAGAGTGGCAGTCCACCACGAGCTGACGGACGAAGAAAATGCTCACCTTCGGCTTGAGGAGCTTGATGCCCTCGACGAAACCCGGCTCATAGCACAACAACATCTAGAAGCCTACAAAGCGAAGATGACGCGCTCGTACGAAAGATTGACCAGGCCGAGGAAATTCCGCCAAGGCGAACTCGTGCTAGTGGTCAAAAGACCTATGATCCCCAACCGTGCCAAGCGGGGGAAATTTGAGCCAAACTATGAAGGTCCTTACATCATAGACAAGGTCTACCAGGGTGGAGCCTATCTACTCATGGACATGCACGGTGAAAGGCCTTTCAGGCCAATAAACGGCCGCTTCTTAAAGAAATACTATGCTTAATGAGCCACAGCCTGGGTCAATGATAGATGACGACGACTATGTCCGCTCGCTATCTTCCTACGCTCAGACTTTACAAGCAGCAGCCGGCCTTCCCATAACAACGGACCGAAACGTCCTTAAACTAACAACGGACCGAAACGTCCTTAAACTAACGACGGACCGAAACGTCCTTAAACTAACAACGGACCGGAACGTCCTTAAACTATCGACGGACTGAAACGTCCTTAAACTAACGATGGACCGAAACGTCCCTAAAACTACTACCGCAGCATCCTTGAGCTGACGAGATAAAAAAAAAAGAAATATATAAAATAAAAACGGTATGTCCATAAGCAAAATGGGCACGGATGAAAACTCGAAAGGGCTCCGTGAGTAAAAACAGCAGGACTACCGGCGAGTGTTTGTGAAAACCCGAAAGGGCGCAACCTCGTTAAAAGACACTTATAGGGTCCTCTCGACCTTGTAAGGAGAAACCACCTGCGTGAGATCCTTACGACTCATAAAGGAACAGCACACTCAGGGATCCTCACGATTCCTAAGGAGAAAATACACTTACGAGATCCTCACGACTCGTAAGGAGAACTCTCTTATGGGACCCTCACGGCTCATAAGATTTGAAAGTCTTAAGTTACAGAAACCTGAACCTGTTCTTAAGCAAATCCTCCATAACCTCCGACATTGCCCTACAAGTGGCTCAATACTGACCCTTGTATACAATCCACGGGCGCAAATAAACATTTCCCCAGCAAAGTCCAACCCTTGTAGGTCCTCTCGACCCATAATGAGAAAGTCCTCTTGTAGGATCCTTACGACTTACAGAGGAGCACACACTTAGGAATCCTCACGATCCCTAAGGAGAAAACACACCTGCAAGATCCTCACGACTTGTAGGGAGAAATACTTTTGTGAGGCCCTTACGGCTCATGAAGTCAAAAGCCTTGGTCGACAGGACCCTTAACCCTGTTCGCTGAGCCACCTTTGTTCGTCATCGACAAGGGCAAATGATGATTCGCTTCTGGCAACATTCCAGTTGTAGCGGTGCTGATGCCGAAATCGGTGCCTAAAGTCCAGGCTCGTAACGAAAAAGTTAGCAAGCCACACATGCCTGCAAAATAGTCGAAATGATGGGGCGATTTGCAATAAAAAGCAGCAAGTAAAAATGTATGCATGACAAAATGGCCGAAATGATGGGGCAACTTGCAATAAAAAGCAGCAAGTAAAAATGTATGCATGACAAAATGGCCGAAATGATGGGGCAGCTCGCAATGAAAAAAAACAGCGAGTGAAAATAAATAAATAGCCGAAATGATTGGGCACCGCGAAAAAATAGCCGAAATGATGGGGCAATCGCGACCTTCGCGATATAAAGCTGAAATGATAGAGCATCGCGGAAAGAGAAATAAAATAAAAGTGAAATCCTCGCCCTACAGGTGACAGTACATCTACCCCTGTATACAATCCAGGGGCGCAAACAAAGAAGGGATCATACTCCTCCCCCAGGTTTCATCATAAGGAGAAGCCAAATCTCGACGGTTCACAGATAGCCCAGAGATCATCTCGTCGTTCGACAGACACAATATCAAGCGAAACGGAACAGCGGCAACCCCCAGTTCCATGGCTCGGTGACATACATATCACCAAAAGTCAAACCTCCATTCCGTGAAATGCGGATACAATCAACAAAAATTCCTGGTTACGTGGAAAGCGGATAATGTCACTCTTTGACCCCGTGGAAAACGTCCAGAGCGGATCCTGGTCCTCGCAAAACACGGCAGTGAACCCGTGTGAAGTATCCAGAGCGGAGCCTAGTCCTCGCAGAGCACGGCAACGAACCCGTGTGAAGCATCTAGTGCAAACTTCCTGGTTACGTGGAAAGAGGATAATGTCACTCTCTGACCCCGTGGAAAACGTCCAGAGCGGATCCTGGTCCTCGCAGAGCATGGCAGTGAACCCATGTGAAGCATCCAGAGCGGAGCCTAGTCCTCGCCTAACACGGCAGTGAACCCGTGTGAAGCATCTAGTGCAAACTTCCTGGTTACGTGGAAAGCGGATAACGTCACTCTCTGACCCCGTGGAAAACGTCCAGAGCGGATCCTGGTCCTCGCAGAGCATGGCAGTGAACCCATGTGAAGCATCCAGAGCGGAGCCTAGTCCTCACAGAGCATGACAACGAACCCGTGTGAAGCATCTAGCGCAAAAATTCCTGGTTACGTGGAAAGCGGATAACGTCACTCTTTGACCCCGTGGAAAACGTCCAGAGCGGATCCTGGTCCTCGCAGAGCATGGCAGTGAACCCATGTGAAGCACCCAGAGCGGAGCCTAGTCCTCGCCTAACGCGGCAGTGAACCCGTGTGAAGCATCTAGCGCAAAATTCCTGGTTACGTGGAACGCGGATAATGTCACTCTTTGACCCCGTGGAAAACGTCCAGAGCGGATCCTGGTCCTCGCAGAGCATGGCAGTGAACCCATGCGAAGCATCCAGAGCGGAGCCCAGTCCTCGCCTAACGCGGCAGTGAACCCGTGTGAAGCATCTAGTGCAAACTTCTTGGTTACGTGGAACGCGGATAACGTCACTCTTTGACCCTGCGGAAAACGCCCAGAGCGGAGCCTGGTCCTCGCTAAGCCCGACAGTGAACCCGTGTGAAGCATCCAGAGCAAATATCGGACTGTGGAGTCCTTAAAATCCACGGACTATGACGTCCTTAACCTCGACCGCGATGTCTTAAAACTAACGATCAACCCCCCGATTCCCTACGGATACCGCCTTGGTTTAAGGGTACATCTCTTCACTCCTTTGATACCTGGCGTTGTAATCCCTCAACGTTTTCAAAGAGGTGAAGGGTCCCTGCAACCAAACATCGGACTGTGGAGTCCCTAAATCCACGGACTATGAGGTCCTTAACCTTGACCGTGATGTCTTAAAACTAACACTGGACTGTGGAGTCCCTAAACCCACGGACTATGAGGTCCTTAACCTTGACCGTGATGTCTTAAAACTAACATTGGACTGTGGAGTCCTTAAATCCACGGACTATGAGGTCCTTAACCTTGACCGCGACGTCTTTAAACTACGATACCTTGAGAGACCCCTAACCCCGTGAAACACGGATAAGGGTGATCACATCCAGCACTTACAAGTCCTCACGACCTGTAAGGAAGAAAAACTCTCTTGTCAGATCCTTACAACTTTCAAGGGAAAACCCGCTTAAGGATCCTCACGATCTTTAAGAAGAACTCGCACCTATGGGATCCTCTCGACCTGTAGGGAGAAAAACTCCTTAGGAGACCCTCGTGGCTCATAAAATGAAAAAGCCCTAGGAAGCAGATCTTAACCCTGAATCCTGAGCCATTGCTGTCCCGCAAGAAGATTAAGATAGAATATCCGCAGAATGCATTCAATGAAAAGGGGACACATCATCAAGAGGAAAATTGTATCTTTTATTCATAAACCAAAATGGATACAAAGTACAATTCAAAACAAAAAAAGATACTTTCATCCACGAGTATGTACAAGAAGGAAAAAAGATACAAGTCTTTAAGCCGGCGGGCGGTGCAATAATTTCACCAGCTCGTCATTCTGTTGTTGAGCCGCGGCTTCATGACGCAGGATCTCCAGAAGACGAGCCTCCGCCTGAGCTTGCTGGGCCTGATATGAAGCAAGCCGGGCTTCAAGCTCTTTTTCAGTGGCCTTGTGAGCCTCAACCCTCTCGCGAGTAAACGTGGCGGCTTTATCAAGAGCCACCACCTCCTTGATGGACTCCTGAAGCACCCGCCACAGCTCATACGCTTTGTCGGCTTTGGCTGTAAAGCTGGCCTGAAGCTCGCTCAGCACCTTAGAAGCTAGCTCCCTCTCTGAAAGTTTACGGTCGAACCCTCTTCTCGCACAACAATATGTTCGCTACGTACCGTTCTACCAAGCCATGTAAGCTCGCTTTCGTGACCACGACCTTAGAAACAAGACACTTACAAGACCATATGAATGGGCTTCCGGTTGACAGCACTAATCGATCTGAAACAAGTTCATATCACCCGGTATGAAAAGCAACGAGAAAATTTCCAATGTTTATCCTATCGAGCATGTGTTAGCAATTACATGGACATTCGGAAGAGAGATAAAATTCAAGGCTTTGATTCACATGCAACATGACAATAGTATTGGTAGTTGAAGAAAGTTTTCATAACACAAAATTTATTCATGCAAGCGGAAACATACATACGAGTACTGAGCCTACATGAAAGTTCAACATAAAGCATAAAAAAAGAAGGGGGGGGGGGTTCTACACTAACGAAAAAGATCACCAAACACAGGATCAACGGCACAGGGGTTGATGAAGCAAAGGACAAAATTCTCCATCTCTCTCTCCGCTTTCTCCAGCACATCGAAGCGACGATTCTCGCGAGGAGTCGCTCCCCATCGGTTGGTGCCGTGTTCGTCCGCGAATGCAAACATAATAGCTCGCCGGGCCTTTATCTCGCTCAGTAGATGAATTGAGCAGTCCCTCAGAGCCTGAGTAATCAGACAAGCTTCATGAAAGCTCTCGAGCTTTTCCTCCGCCGCATCAAGCATCGCCAGGGTCATCTCTGCCGGGTGAGGGGGAATATCGGCAAGCACGGCCGAGAGGATCATCCAGAGCCAGAGAGAACCCATCGGGAGGGGAGACCCCCTACGGATCGAGAGTTCATGCATGGCTGAATCGCATTCGTTGTCGGTAAGGAGAGGGTCCACCAACCGAGCAGCAAAGCGGGGGATCACCTCCTCAAGAGAAACTTCCCACGGCTGTCGACGAGCATGAGGGCGATTACAAGCCATGGCACTCGTTTCTCCCTCAAGAAAAATATATATGAATCTCTCCGTGAAAAGAAAAGCCTCATATATAATGAAGTGCATTAAGTGCTGTGCGCGGAAAATCCTGCATGGAAATTATTTCCAAGGCCCAAAAAAGGAAAAGCCCCGAAAATCAAGGAGACGGAACTATTCCCAAGGCCCCTTTTCTACACCTAACATTGTGCACTAAGGGTATGGCATGAGGAAAATCTTGTGAACAACCACATTAAGGGATCCCACGTGTGGAACACGTGAGGCCTAAAAACCTGACGTGCAGTTAAAAGGAAAATATGGAGTGGTACCCTGCATATTAAAAGCATG
The DNA here is from genome assembly GCA_030015575.1 of Agapanthus africanus. Taxonomy (NCBI): domain Eukaryota; kingdom Viridiplantae; phylum Streptophyta; class Magnoliopsida; order Asparagales; family Amaryllidaceae; genus Agapanthus; species Agapanthus africanus. The sequence continues at coordinate 182,210,281 of CM057339.1, read as the reverse complement.
AGTAACAACAGTAGCAAAATAATAAAATCCTAAAGGAAAAGCATGCAAATGTACCAGGATACGACAAAATTTATTACCCAGACTTCAAGAAGGCAATACAAAATAAAAAGAAAAACTTTTATAATGGCAAGGCTTCAGACACGGGGCACGGGTTGAGAAACTCGGAATTGACTTTATTCAAGATCTTCCAAGCATTTCGAACCTCCCGAGTATGCTTTCTCTCACGGTCACAGGCATCGGGGTCCCCGCGGATGTCCTCTTCCCTCCGGTAGGCGCCCAGTATAGCTGATTGCTGAAAAATCTGATAAAGGAGATCAATGAGATTATCCCGCCTTCTCTTTGAGATCAAGCCCATAAGGTACACCGAATGCACCTTATCCTCGGCAATGTCCAAGTCCCCGAGCGGTATGCCGGCACAAAAGAGAGGAAGTGCCTCCCGGATCGCCAGCACGATTAGCCTCAGAAGAGAAGAGCGACGGGGGAGGAGCCTATGGTTGTACTCGTCGAAACGGCTCATGATCTCGGCACACTGAGCATCGGTGAACTCCCGGTTCTGACTGCGGCCCAGCGCACGAATGTTCCCGTAGGAGATGATCTCGTCAAGTCTATACAGATGGCCATCCATGGTACCTAAGATAAAAGTCAAGAGATTCATTACAAAGCCACCATTTCACTAATTGCAGAAGAACAGCCTTGGGCCAAGAGACCCCAGAGATTCTCTGTGTGAAGGAATCGAGTTCTTCGTTGGAATTTAATTTCTTATTAAGGAAAGGGAATTAAATTCCCAGAAACATTTTGAATGGAATTAAATTCCATGGGTTTGAACCGCCATCATCATCTCCCTAAGGGATCATCTGAACCCTGAGTGATCTACTGCGGGAAGTCAAGTGGTCTCATATTTTGGTTAAATTACTTGAAGAAAAATGAGTTATTTGGGAAACCCTCGATCTGGATTTTAAATCCAGAGAGTTTTGTCAAAACAAAGGTGCTTCGATTACCATTACCTGAGGAAAAAGGGTCCTTTTCGAACAGAGTTAAACTCTGGAAAATTTTAAAACAGAGAACTAAGCTCTGGAAGAAGAGAATTAAATTCTCAAAGAAAAGTCCTCAGAGGAAGAAGACGAGCAGAGTGAAGGCTCCTATGAAGAGACAGCGGTATTTATAGAAAACAGTGGAAACGCTTCATCTCCCAAATCCCTAAATGAATCCAACGGTCGCAAGAGATGACAGCGTTGCACTCACGTGCAGACACGTGAGAACAACGCTGTGGGGGCATTTGTTTCCTGATTTAAAATCAGGAAAGCTTCTGTGGAAAGCTTCAGAAGAGGGTCACGTGCTTACACGTGACTAGCGGTCACGTGTTGGCACGTGACACCTAAAAAACGTCATCAAGGCAAGTTCAATTCCCTGACTACGAAGAAGAAAAGGAAAAGCTTCAAGGAGAGTCACGTGCTCCCACGTGATCAGGGTCACGTGGCGACACGTGACGTTTAAATGCAAGCGTCAGAGGCACGTCGGTTAACTGACCAAGTCAAGGAAAAGGCTTCAGAAGAAGTCACGTGCTCCCACGTGACCAGGGTCACGTGTTGGCACGTGACGTTCAAGGCAGCAAACGCGTTCTTCAGAACAACCAAAGAAAGAGAGTTCAAACAAGGGTCACGTGCTCACACGTGACCAGGGGTCACGTGGTAGCACGTGACGTTTAAGCAACGATCAGAAGACAACGCAAAAGAAAGGAAAATGCTCATTCCAAAGGGGGTCACGTGCTCACACGTGACCATGGGTCACGTGGTCACACGTGACCGGCTTTCAAAGCCCTTTTTGTCAACAGAATTAAATTCTGAGAGAAATGCAAACCTTTCCAAAGGAACGCAACTATATGCAACCAATCAAATTAAAGATTCAGAGGTTATTTATTTATGGAAAATCTCGGGTTTGGAAAGATTTCCCCCTTAAATCTAACCAAAATAACAAGGGAGAATCTCTGGATTTGAAATCCAACGGTGAATAAAATTCACCTAATAATCCAAAGGTCCAGAACGAATGAAGGATGCAAATCAGATCTCTCAATGAAGATTCGTCAAAAACCAACTGATTCAGCTGCTTCTCCTATAAATAGGAGCCAAGAAACACAAAAAAGAGATATACATGCGCAGAGAAGAGAAAAGAAAAAAGAGGAGAGCTTTGATATTTGGAAAAGACTCGGATCTTCTGCAAAAAAAACCCTAGGTAAGAAAGGGAAGGCCTTTTGAAAGAAAGAGAATTTAATTCTCAACAGAGTTTAACTCTGATACACAAAACAGAAGAGCATATTTCTTCTCTCCTTGATAGAGGATCTGCAAAGTGCACATCTCCCCTTAAGGTTGAGAATTTAATTCTCAATGGGTTGAGATCCTGCCATGCAGATCTAAAACATAGAGAAAGAATGTAAGCATGAGAATTTAATTCTCACAGAACTATAGGAATTTAATTCCTCTAAGATAAAAGTAGGGCTTGACCATGTGTTATGGGAATTTAATTCCTTCAGAACAGAGAGAAATAGAGTTTAACCCTAATTAAAAAACCCAGTTCTGTTGAAACATCGGGAATTCAATTCCCTTAATCATAATTTAACAGAGGATGGAAGTTTAAACTCCTTAAAAACCTTTATTAGGGTTTAACCTTGTTCAGCCCTTCACATATATGAGGAATTTAATTCCTACAGAAAATTCAGAGTTAAAATCTGTTCCAGAAAAACAAAGTCTTCGAAGGGAAGTAGGAATTTAATTCCTCTGAGAATCCACAGATCGAGGAATTTAATTTCTGAAAAAGATTAACAAAGCCTCCAAACAAAATACATGAAGGCAGGGTCACGTGCCACCACGTGACCCTCCCCCCCAAGAGCCTTTAAGGCGGCACCCCACGTGACCCATGTGACCCTTGGCAAAAGCTCCAATACACAAGCAGTTGAACGCCCATCACGTGATGGCACGTGATGCTCTGAAAGACGCGATAACTTCAACAGAACAAATGAGGGGAGGGCGCTCTCACGTGCTGCCACGTGACCCCTCTTGTCTTAGTGTTTAACACTAAATTAAAACTCTCAAACCCAGTGTTAAAACGCTGTCGGGCCTTACCATTCAATGCTGATTAAAAAGCTTTATTTGCAGTGTTCAACACCGATCTGTTTTTAGTGTTTAACACTAATTTGAAAAGCCTTGTTGCTGGTGTTTAACACCAATTATCTATTAGTGTTAAACACTAACTCGTCAATCTCATTCCCAGTGTTCAAACACTGACTGCTCTGAAGTGTTTAACACTAGGCCTTGGCCCAATTGGCTAAAGGGATAGAGGCAAAGCCTCTCCCTCAATGGACCAACAAGAAGTCAATATTCCAGACCAGACTGGACTTAGCCCAAGCTGGCCATAAGTCCTCAATTCATAATTAACTGGGCCAGTGGGCTCATAACATAATTAATCAATCCTGACCCCAAATTGGGCCAGGGGCTACTCAAGTCATTCCGGTTTTAGGGTACATCTCGTTACTCCTTTAATACTTGGCATTGTAATCCCTCAATGTCTTCAAAGAGGTGACGGGTCCCGATGACCATTCATGATATGGACTGTGGGGTCCTTAAACCCATGCCTAATGCAAAATTCCTGGTCACGTGGAACGCGGATAACATCACTCTTTGACCCCGTGGAAAATGTCCAGAGCGGATCCTGGTCCTCGCAGAGCATGGCAGTGAACCCATGCGAAGCATCCAGAGCGGAGCCTAGTCCTCGCCTAACGCGGCAGTGAACCCGTGTGAAGCATCTAGTGCAAAATTCCTGGTTACGTGGAACGCGGATAACGTCACTCTTTGACCCCGTGGAAAACGTCCAGAGCGGAGCCTAGTCCTCGCAGAGCGCGGCAGTGAACCCGTGTGAAGCATCCAGAGCACATACCGGACTGTGGGGTCCTTAAACCCATGGACTACGACGTCCTTAACCTTGACCGAGATGTCTTAAAACTACTCATGGACCGCAATGTCCTTAAACTACCCATGGACCGCGATGTCCTTAAACTACCCATGGACCGCGATGTCCTTAAACTACCCATGGACCGCAATGTCCTTGAACTAGGACCATAGAGCCTCCATATGCTCTTTTGGTCGGATCTAAACGGTCCTGTTTAAGTTGATCTTAGCCTCAAAGATGGCTAACGTATCCTTAAACCTTCAAACAGATTGGACTACGAATCCCCCCAAATTAACTCTGGCTCGAGGGCACATCTCTGAACTCCTCTGACATCTGTCGTTGTAATCCTTCAACGTCGTCAGAGAGGTGACGGGTCCCGACGGCCATACATGCAATGGACCGCTACGTCCCTAAACTGGAACATTAGAGTCCAAACACTCTTTTGTAGGATCTAAACGATCCCGTTAAGTTGATCTTAGTCACAAAGTTAGACTAACGTATCCTTAACAAACGTTTGAGTTGATCTTAGCCTCAAGTATGGCTGACGTATCCTCAAACCAAACCCCCAAACCCAAATTTAAGATAATGCGGATTTGGACTAGTCCATGCCCTACGGGCGACGACATAACTCAGTCTCCGTAAACAATCCACGGGCAACAAAAAACAAAACAAATACCCACGACACGAAGTGATCATCTGGAGAAGGAGAAAGTTGTTACCGCAACGCGGTAGCGTAATTAACTGCAGGGGCTTGCGCCTGCAGGGAAGAGCGTCCCCACAATCAAAAACCCCTCGAACGAGGGGGAATCTGACGAAGTCTGCTACATCGGACGCATCCGTCTAAACCTTCGATACACAGGTGCCATAGATCGACTTGGCATCTTCGGAGAGGTGGACGGATAGCACCAATTAGCATCTTCCCCGAACCTCAGCGCCAAGACCATCGCAGTCCTGTGCGCCGTCTTTCAGAGGGGAACAGGCGCACGGGACTGCGATGTCCTGACGCTGAGATTCGGGGCAGATGCTATTTGGTTTTATCCGTCTACCTCTCCGAAGATGCCAAGTTGATTTATGGCACCGTGTATCGGAGGTTTAGACGGATGCGGCCGATGTAGCAGACTTCGTCAGATTCCCCCTCAGGGTGAGGGGTTTTTGATTGTGGGGACGCTCTTCCCTGCAGGCGCAAGCCCCTGCAGTTAATTACGCTACCGCATCGCGGTAACAACTTTCTCCTTCTCCAGCATTTCACTTCGTGTCGTGTGTGTTTGTTTTGTTTGTGGTTGCCCGTGGATTGTATACGGAGACTGAGTAATGCCGTCGCCCGTAGGACGTGGATTAGTCCAAATCCGTATTTACTTAGATTTGGGTTTGGTGTTTTTAGTTTAAGGATGCATTAGTCGCGTTGCGGCTAAGATCAACTTAAACGTTCGTTAAGGATACGTTAGTCCTGTTTTAGACTAAGATCAACTTAACGTAGTGATTAATATATGGCCATCAGGACTCGTCACCTCTCCGACGTCGTGGAAGGATTACAACGACAGGTGTCAGAGGAGTTCAGAGATGTACCCTTGAGCCGAAGTTGATTTGGAGTTTTATCATTCATTTAAATGTCTAAGGATACGTTAGCCGTATTTGGGGCTAAGATCAACTTAAACGGGACCGTTTAGATCCGGCAAAAGAGCATTTGGAGGCTCTATTGTTCCAGTTTAGGGACGTAGTGGTCCATTTCCCAGTTTAGGGACGTGGTGGTCCATCGCCAGTTTAGGGACGTGGTGGTCCGATATTAGTTTAGGGACGTTTCGGTCCGATGTTCCAGTTTAGGGACGTGGTGGTCTATGTTCCAGTTTAGGGACGTGGCGGTCCATTATTAGTTTAAGGACGTTTCGGTCCATCGCCAGTTTAAGGACGTAGTAGTCCATCATTAGTTTAAGGACGTTTCGGTCCATGTTCCAGTTTAGGGACGTGGTGGTCCGACATTAGTTTAAGGACGTTTCGGTCCACCATTAGTTTAAGGACGTTCCGGTCCACGAGTTTAAGGACCCCGCAGTCCGTATTGATGTGTGGTCGTCGGGACCCGTCACCTCTTTGACGTCGTTGAGGAATTACAACGATGGATGTCAAAGGAGTTCGGAGATGTACCCTCGAACCGGACGTAGATTGATTTAGGAGAGCCATTTTGCTCGGTCAATTTAATTTAAGGACTTATGGCCATGATTGGGCTAAGTCCAGTTGAAAATATTCGACATTTTATTTGTTTTTGCATTTCATTTTATATTTAGGCTCTACCCACAAAAGATACAGAGTATCAATTTATTTTGGGCTCTGCCCATTTGCAGATGATGCAAAGTATCTACCTTGTTTGGGCTCTGCCCCTTTTAAAATGCATAGCATTCTTAATATTTTGTTTGGGCTCTGCCCATTTATAAATGATGCAGAGCATCTGTTTTGGTTCGGGCTCTGCCTCTTAAAATAATGCGTTGCATTTTATTAAGCCTGTTAGGCCTTCTTTTAATTGGGCTTGGCCCTTTTGTAAGAAATACAATGCATTTGCGCTAAGTAATGAGCGCGAGCTCGTATGGTGATGACATGTGTCGTGCTCTGGTGAGCGCAAGCGCACTAGCGCAGTGCGCTGTGCTGTTGCGCTGCTGACACGTGGCGCGCTCTCAGCGAGTTGCGCCAATTCCAGAGAGCAAAGCTCTATCTTAAGGGCGCTTAGCGCAAGTGGTTCTATAGCCGACACGTGGCGCTCTCTTAAGAGCGCAACGGCGCAGTTTGGAAGTGCAAAGCACTAAGAATCTTTTAGATTCAAGAACGGAAGTGCAAAGCACTATTTAATTTCTTGATCCAAATTAGATCAAAGAAAAATAAATTTTTCTTTATTTGAAGAACCAGAGGTTCATAAAAGTGCAAAGCACTATTATTATTATTATTTTTTATTTTATTTTTTTATTGTTTTTAAAGAACCGGGGGTTCACAAGAAGTGCAAAGCACTGTTTATTATCTAAAGATCATTGATCTTGTTTTTTAGACCAATGATCTATTAGAAGGAATTTCTTCTCATCATGAAGGTTCTTTACCTTTTTCCTCAAATCTTCTCAGAGTTCTCTCTGTTTAAAGTTCTTGAGTTCTCAAGAAAAATGTTCATTTTCTTGAATTGAGGTCTAAGGCCCTTTCTATAGTGCCCATAAATTTGTTGAGTTTGTTAACAGGATCTTTTCTGAGTGATTTTGGGAATTTTCCCACCGCTGGATCTTTGATCCAAAGGCAGAAGAAAATCTTCTGGTTTTGGAAATGTAACGTTTTGGAAATCGTTAGGCGATTTTGTCCGTTTTAGGGTAAGTTTGTCGGTATTTTCCGTTTTTACCCGACTGTGAACAAACGACCATATAGACTTGCCAGCACCTAGATTAGCTAAAATAAAGCTAGTGCGCGAGCTTTGGGAGTATATGGGACGTTTTGGTTCAATTTGATTTTTTCCCAATTTTTAATATTATTTTAATGCGGTATTCAAATTTTGGGAAAATTTCTGTTAGCGATCTTTTCTTTAATTTATTAGGTTAAGTAAATCCTTCTCACTTCACCTTGGGCTTAATGTGTGGACTAGGATTTAAGTTAGGAAATTAAATGAAAAAGAAAAGAAAAGAGAAGGAATAGATGCATGCATGTGTGTGTATGTGTGCAAGTGCTTTAATTAGCAATAAATGAAGGAAATTGCTAGGAAACCCTCACAAATCTCCACCTCCTCACACTTGGCCGAAATTCCCTCAATCCCCACTGCCCTTGATCTTTTCCCTTCTCATTTTAATTCAATTCCATCACAAAACTTCTCCAAAATCCTAAAATATCACAAAAATACCAAAAGCTTGGGATTTCTTGCTCTTGATCAATTGGAGATAGGGAAAAGCTTGGAACTTGAGAGCAAAGTTGTTAGGTATATTCCCTCTACTGTTAATTTATAGTTTTTGTGTGGTTTTGATCGTTAATTTCTGCGTAGAACGTAGTTTATATCGATTGAGGCGATATCGGGTTTTTAGTGTCTTTTTAGAGTTTTTAGTATCTGCTGTGACCGGGGAATTTTATTGACTGAATCAACAACTTCAGTGGAGTGTGCAGGTTGACCTGAGACACCACCTAGGAGACGGGGGCCATCCCACCAGCCGGGGCCGGCGAGACTTGAAGAGGGGACCGGCGACGCCGGCCTAATAGTAAGGGTTTGGGGTGGGTTTTCTGTGGGTGTTGTCTGCTATGGTTTTGGGTTGTTTGGTACTGTTGATTTACTTAGTAAATGCAGTATGCAAAATCTGGGATCGATTACCTATAATCGTGTGTTTTGAGTTCGCGTGATACGTGTTGCGACACGAGCCGTGTGTCGTGCTGCGACGTACTCAGTTTGGGTTTAGGTATCGTTTCGTGTGTTTGCACTAGACGTGTACTCGTGAGTTGGTTTAGTGCGTTGATGCGTTTTATAATACGTAGTTTTGCGTTATTGTGATTGCTTCTGAGATGTTCGCTTTATTTCTTGTGTTTGTGATATTATAGCGTCGCAAGCGGGGACTTCAGACGCTGCGAACAAAGGGAAGCAGGTGGTCGGATTTTCATAGCTGAAGACCACAGTGTGAGTAGATTTAACATCTACGGGGAATCGTCCGTATGGCGCTACGCGTCGGAGCTAGATATGATATAATATTAGCCGTATGCTGATTTGCTTATATAGAGATATTGCATGATTCATGTTGCATATAGTTACTTGTGCTTGATACTGTACCTGTTGTACACTGCACTATTATCGACAGTCCATGTTGCACGAGCACCAATGATATGCTACACACACCCTGTCGGTAATTGCCATGACACGCACAACACAAATGCTCATTTATATACCTTGCTATTGGTTAGCGACATTAAACAGTTATACTTGTGCGATAGTACATAATACATAGAACATACCTGTATACCTACATGCTCATATGTATGCCATGCTATATTACTCGTTCGCACATATACCTTGCTATTGTTATATGATCAGTTTTTATTGCATATATATCGGTGGTATGGGACGCTGTATATATATGTATTCTGGATTTGGATTGATCAGTTTTTATTGCATATATATCGGTGGTATGAGACGCTGTATATATATGTATTCTGGATTTGGATTTTTGGGAACCGCGAGATACATTTAATGACTTGATGCATTATTTGGCGAATCGTCCGTGATATGCTCATATTGATGTTTTATGTTGCATATGCTACTTTTTTATGGATTTATGCATTTGAGATGCGATATGGGAAATTAAAGTGTCGATCTTGGGCACTTACTTTCCGAGAGATATATGGGGTTTGACAGACCGATACGTGGAAATACAAGTGTCGAGGTGGGATACTTGGGTTTCGAGGAACGTATGGATATCAGAAAGACCGATGCGTGGAATATAAGTGTCGAAGAGGGATACTTGTGTTTCGAGGAACGTATGGATATCAGTATTTATGTGTCGATGATAGGCACTGGTTTTCATTATGTTTTTGAGTGTCGATGTTTGACACTCAGGTTTCATGAGACGTAAAGGATTTGAGGGCCGATCTGAGGGCCGATCTGAGTATTTTGGGATTTGGGTGTTGTTGAGTTACACCGTATTTTCCATGCTTATGATTTGTACATGAGATTATTTACTATCCCGCACTCAGTATAAAATTGATATGGATATCATGATAGTTGCATATTCATATTGTCATACTCATGCTATCAGTTCATATGTTATTGATCATTGCTGTTAGTGCATATTTGCGATTACTGTATGATGTTAATTACTATTCACGAGTTGGCAACTCACCCCCGTTGTGCCACAGTGTTTTGCAGGACACACCCCTCTGAGTAGTCGCGGCAGGGCAGCTTATCATCACTACTTTTGTGGATACCGCTACCTTTGGCAGTGAGGCCGTTGCATTATAGGTGGGTTTGCGGTTATCCGTTGTATATTGTATATCTTTTGTTGGATCTAGTATTCTCTATCTACCCCTGTTGTATTTGACTTAGAGACGACTTGTGAGATATCAGTGTTGTATTATATTGGTTTTGGGAGCCGTGCTCGTAGAAGCAGGTTATTTTTGGATATGGTTTACTTCCTTTATAGTCGTTCTTTTTGATATTTCTTCGCTTTGGCGTCGTATACTTGTTGTGGTGATTGTCTCCGCCGGTGGGCGTGATTTTTCTCCCCCTTGAGATGTTTTATATATTATCTGTGTTGTACCCGTTTTCGGGGCTGGTTTTACAAAGGAGGTGCTGCCGAAATTTTTATGAAAGAAAACTAGAGTTAGAGATTTTAAATGGCGACTTCTAATACTTTTAAATTATGTTTTTCTCCGTTGATCCAGTTTTGGGTGGTTTTAGATTTCTGGGTTTTCGGCTTACTTAAGTTACGTACGCCTGTAGACGTTACGTAATTTAACTGCCGGTTACGGACCGAATTTCGGGTCGTGACAAAGTTGGTATCAGAGCGTTAGGTTTTACCTTTCGGAGTCTAGGATGACCTTGGTATGATGGAGTAGGTAGCTTAAGCAGAGTGACGTAGCGTGTGTATGTTCCGCGGCATACTTACGACACGGTACTCCGCCTAAGTGACCTTAGGACTTATTGATTGATGTTCCTTCCGTGATTGATATATATCTTGTGATTCGATTTCCGTTTCCTTATCGAATCTTGTTTCAATTTCCAGCCCATATGCCGCCAAAGACTACGAGGGCTCAGAGAGCGGCCGCGAGGGCCGAGGTCAGGGTTGACTCGCCTGAGGCGAGAACTGACCAGGGTGGTACGCCTGTTGTACCGGAGTATATTGCTATGATTGGAGCTGGTATGCAGGATCTGCGCCAGATTGTGGGGACTTTGGTAGAGACCATCCGAGCGCAGGGGCAGGCAGTTGTTCCACCCGCTGCGGAGGCCACGATGGTACCTACGGTTCCGGTAGTTGCAGTTGCAGCTCCGGAGGTTATTGCTGTGTCGTTGACGGATTTCATGAGGTTGAGACCTCCGGTGTTTACGGGCACAGATGCTACTGAGGATCCGCAGTCGTTTATCGACCGGATGGCCAGGATTTGTCGCTCACATCCGATGTTCCGACGAGAGATGGGTAGAGTTTGCCAGTTTTCGTCTGGAGGGTATGGCCCAGAAGTGGTGTGAGTCGTTGGAGAGGGGCAGAGCCGCTGGTCTTGCTCCTATGACCTGGGCTGAGTTTGTGACGTCTTTTCTTGTTCGTTTCCTTCCACCGAGCGTTAGGGATGCGCGAGCGCACAGATTTGAGTCTTTACGTCAGACGCCGGGGATGACGGTGTCGGATTATGATGTATTGTTTACTGAGCTGTCGATATATGCTCCATACCTGGTGGCGACTGAGGAGATGAGGGTGAAGAGGTTTGTTCGAGGCCTACTTACCCAGATATTCTTAGCCATCAGCATTCAGCATTGTGACACGTATGCGGCAGCGGTGGATGCAGCTCTTTTGGTAGAGGAGCGTTTGGCTGAGTCATCAGTTGCTCCGGGACCGAAGAGAGTTCGTATAGGTGATTCGGCAGCGAGGCAGGCGTTTAGACGTCGAGACAATTTCCGTTCTGATAGTGGCGGTTCGGGACGAGGTCGGCTTTATGGTTCTTACCCTCAGGATGATCGGCAGTTTGTTTCTGGATGTTACCGGTGCGGTAGTTTGGGTCATCGGGTTCGAGATTGTATAGAGCCACGTGTGAACGAGCCAGCTGTACCGCAGGTTACCTTACCACCTTCTCCACCTCAGAGAGCGTTGCCTCTTATTCCTGTAGTTGCGCCGCGTCAGACTCCTGTTCAGCGAGGTCGTGGTCGCGGAGGTTTTGTACCGAGAGGTCGAGGTGGCAGAGGCAGAGGACAGCCAGTAGCCGGTAGAGGTCAGGCTAGGGTTTTTGCCTTGACTCACCAGGATGCTCAGGCGTCCAATGCCGTGGTTTCAGGTACTCTTTCTGTATGTTCTTTTGATGCGCATGTTCTTTTTGATCCGGGATCCACGCATTCGTATGTTTCTACGCACTTCGTGCCGAGGTTAGGCCGAGAGTCGTGTTTGCTGGATCAGCCGCTGATCGTGACTACTCCTGTGGGAGAGTCGTTTGTTGCGCGTTATGTGTTTCGATCTTGTGTCGTCCATATTGGTGACAGAGATCTGCCCGTCGACTTGATCCTTCTGGAGATGTTGGACTTCGACGTTTTGTTGGGCATGGATTGGCTAGCTACTTGCTATGCGTCCGTGGACTGCCGCGAGAAGACAGTTAGATTTTGTTTTCCCGGTGAGTCAGTGTTCGTTGTGCAGGGGGACCGTAGTGCCGCCCCTCACAGCTTGATTTCTGTTTTGTGCGCTAGTCGGCTTTTAAGGAGGGGATGTCGGGGATTCTTGGCGTTCATTCATGATACTGGAGCCACAGTGGAGTTGCTGGACCAGGTTTCTACCGTGCGAGAGTTTCTCGATGTTTTTCCCGATGAGTTACCTGGGATGCTGCCAGAGCGCGATATTGAGTTTTGCATTGATCTGATTCCTGGCACGGAGCCTATTTCTATACCGCCTTATCGGATGGCTCCGGCAGAGCTTAGAGAGCTTAAAGATCAATTGCAAGAGTTGCTTGATTTGGGACTTGTGCGTCCGAGCGTTTCGCCGTGGGGAGCTCCTGTTCTGTTCGTCAAGAAGAAGGACGGCAGTTTGAGGCTATGTGTGGATTATCGTCAGTTGAACCGTGTTACGGTGCGGAACAGGTATCCTTTGCCCCGCATTGACGATTTATTCGATCAGCTCCAGGGTGCGAAACATTTTTCGAAAATTGATTTGCGTTCGGGTTATCATCAGTTACGGGTTCGGGATGATGACATTCCGAAGACTGCTTTTCGTACGCGCTATGGGCATTATGAGTTTTTGGTGATGTCGTTCGGACTCACCAATGCGCCAGCAGCGTTCATGGATCTGATGAACCGGATTTTCAGGCCGTTCCTCGACCAGTTCATTATCGTGTTTATTGATGACATACTGGTTTACTCTAGGAGTCGAGAGGAGCATGAGCAGCACTTGGGGATTACTTTGCAGATATTGAGAGAGCACCAGTTGTATGCTAAATTCTCAAAGTGCGCATTTTGGCTTGATAGAGTGGACTTCCTGGGTCATGTGGTGACTAGTGATGGTATTCTTGTGGACCCGAGGAAGATCGAGGCTGTACAGCTTTGGCCCAGACCTGTATCGGTGACTGAGGTCCGCAGCTTTTTGGGCTTAGCTGGTTATTATCGCCGTTTTGTGCAGGATTTTTCGAGTATCGCTGCACCGCTGACTGGACTGACCCGGAAGGGGGTTCCTTTTCTCTGGACTGATGCGTGCGAGCAGAGTTTTCAGCAGTTGAAGACTCGGTTGACGACAGCACCAGTTCTTTCTTTACCTTCTGGATCGGGAGGCTACGTTGTGTATTGTGATGCTTCTCGAGTGGGGCTCGGCTGTGTTTTGATGCAGCATGATAGGGTGATTGCATATGCTTCTAGACAGCTGAAGAAGCACGAGCAGAATTACCCCACTCACGATCTTGAGATGGCAGCGGTAGTCTTTGCGTTGAAGATCTGGAGACACTACTTGTATGGAGAGTCGTGTCAGATCTTCACGGATCATAAGAGTCTGAAGTACATCTTCCAGCAGCGAGATCTGAACCTGAGACAGCGCCGATGGATGGAGCTAGTGAAGGATTATGCTTGTGAGATCCTTTATCACCCGGGCAGGGCGAATGTGGTAGCCGATGCTTTGAGTCGTAGGCCCGTGGGTAGCTTGTCCCAGCTGAGCGCCGTTCGGTGTCAGTCTTCTGCAGATTGGCAGCTCTTGTGTGATAGTAGAGTGCAGTTCGAGTTCACCTCCACTGGGGGACAGTTTGCTCATGTCCGCGCCCGTCCACTACTTGTTGATCGTATCCGTGAGGCGCAACCCAGTGATGCTCGTTTGTCTGAGATTCTTGAGCTTGTTCGACGGGGTACAGTTTCGGAGTTCATGATTGATGACCAGGGTGTGCTACGATGCGGGACTCGCTTGTGTGTACCAGATGTTGATGGGTTGAGACGCGAGATCCTAGAGCAGGCACATCAGTCGGCCTTTAGCGTTCATCCAGGTTCCACCAAGATGTACCGAGACTTGAGAGACTTCTACTGATGGGAAGGGATGAAACGCGATATTTCGGACTTCGTTTCGAGGTGCCTGACTTGTCAGCAAGTCAAGGCTGAGCATCAGAGACCGGCTGGAGAGTTGCAGCCTTTACCCGTTCCGGAGTGGAAATGGGAGCAGATTTCCATGGACTTCATTGTGGGTCTACCCAGGACCAGTAGAGGGTATGACTCCATTTGGGTTATTGTAGACCGGTTGACGAAAGCGGCTCACTTCCTTCCAGTGAAGACCACTTTCGGCTATGCTCAGTACGCTCAGCTTTATATAGATGAGATTGTGCGTTTGCACGGTGTTCCCACATGCATAGTATCCGACAGAGGTACCCAGTTTACTAGCCGTCTATGGCAGAAGCTTCAGGAAGCTTTGGGTACCAGATTGAGTTTTAGCACCGCTTTTCATCCACAGACCGATGGTCAGACGGAGCGGACTATTCAGACACTGGAGGATATGCTCCGTGCATGTGTGCTTGATTTTGGGGGCAGTTGGGATCGTCACTTGCCGTTGATTGAGTTCTCCTACAATAACAGCTTTCAGGAGACTATTCAGATGGCACCTTTTGAGGCTTTATATGGTAGGAAGTGTCGATCGCCAGTCTGTTGGACCGAGCTTAGTGAGAGTTTGGTTTTGGGACCCCAGCTTGTTCAGGAGACTACGGAGAAGATCCAGCTGATTCAGGACAGGATGAGAACAGCCCAGTGCAGGCAGAAGTCTTATGCCGACCGTCGTCGTCGCAGGCTTGAGTTCGCAGTGGGAGATCATGTATTCCTGAAGATTTCTCCGATGAAGGGCGTTATGCGATTTGGGAAGAGAGGGAAGCTTAGTCCCAGATTCGTAGGTCCTTTCGAGATCCTCGAGCGAGTGGGTTCGGTTGCTTATCGTCTAGCGCTCCCGCCTAGTTTTCCAGATGTTCACCCCGTTTTTCATGTGTCGATGCTTCGTAGATACCTTCATGATCCTTCTCATATGATTCAGCACGAGACCGTTCAGCTTGAGCGTGATCTTTCGTTCACCGAGCAGCCGATAGTTATTCTGGATCGGCAGGTGAAGAAGCTTCGGTCTAGGGACTTGCCTTCTGTAAAGGTTCTATGGCGTAGTCCGACTGGTGAGGAGATCACTTGGGAGATCGAGAACGAGATGCAGAAGAGTTTCCCCCATCTTTTTGAAGGTACGTTTAGTATGAAATTGTAATTCGGGGACCGAATTTCTATAAGGGGGGAGATTGTAACGTTTTGGAAATCGTTAGGCGATTTTGTCCGTTTTAGGGTAAGTTTGTCGGTATTTTCCGTTTTTACCCGACTGTGAACAAACGACCATATAGACTTGCCAGCACCTAGATTAGCTAAAATAAAGCTAGTGCGCGAGCTTTGGGAGTATATGGGACGTTTTGGTTCAATTTGATTTTTTCCCAATTTTTAATATTATTTTAATGCGGTATTCAAATTTTGGGAAAATTTCTGTTAGCGATCTTTTCTTTAATTTATTAGGTTAAGTAAATCCTTCTCACTTCACCTTGGGCTTAATGTGTGGACTAGGATTTAAGTTAGGAAATTAAATGAAAAAGAAAAGAAAAGAGAAGGAATAGATGCATGCATGTGTGTGTATGTGTGCAAGTGCTTTAATTAGCAATAAATGAAGGAAATTGCTAGGAAACCCTCACAAATCTCCACCTCCTCACACTTGGCCGAAATTCCCTCAAT
The DNA here is from genome assembly GCA_030015575.1 of Agapanthus africanus. NCBI lineage: Eukaryota > Viridiplantae > Streptophyta > Magnoliopsida > Asparagales > Amaryllidaceae > Agapanthus > Agapanthus africanus. The sequence goes on along the minus strand of CM057339.1, from coordinate 182,194,452 downwards.
CCCCACTGCCCTTGATCTTTTCCCTTCTCATTTTAATTCAATTCCATCACAAAACTTCTCCAAAATCCTAAAATATCACAAAAATACCAAAAGCTTGGGATTTCTTGCTCTTGATCAATTAGAGATAGGGAAAAGCTTGGAACTTGAGAGCAAAGTTGTTAGGTATATTCCCTCTACTGTTAATTTATAGTTTTTGTGTGGTTTTGATCGTTAATTTCTGCGTAGAACGTAGTTTATATCGATTGAGGCGATATCGGGTTTTTAGTGTCTTTTTAGAGTTTTTAGTATCTGCTGTGACCGGGGAATTTTATTGACTGAATCAACAACTTCAGTGGAGTGTGCAGGTTGACCTGAGACACCACCTAGGAGACGGGGGCCATCCCACCGGCCGGGGCCGGCGAGACTTGAAGAGGGGACCGGCGACGCCGGCCTAATAGTAAGGGTTTGGGGTGGGTTTTCTGTGGGTGTTGTCTGCTATGGTTTTGGGTTGTTTGGTACTGTTGATTTACTTAGTAAATGCAGTATGCAAAATCTGGGATCGATTACCTATAATCGTGTGTTTTGAGTTCGCGTGATACGTGTTGCGACACGAGTCGTGTGTCGTGCTGCGACGTACTCAGTTTGGGTTTAGGTATCGTTTCGTGTGTTTGCACTAGACGTGTACTCGTGAGTTGGTTTAATGCGTTGATGCGTTTTATAATACGTAGTTTTGCGTTATTGTGATTGCTTCTGAGATGTTCGCTTTATTTCTTGTGTTTGTGATATTATAGCGTCGCAAGCGGGGACTTCAGACGCTGCGAACAAAGGGAAGCAGGTGGTCGGATTTTCATAGCTGAAGACCACAGTGTGAGTAGATTTAACATCTACGGGGAATCGCCCGTATGGCGCTACGCGTCGGGGCTAGATATGATATAATATTAGCCGTATGCTGATTTGCTTATATAGAGATATTGCATGATTCATGTTGCATATAGTTACTTGTGCTTGATACTGTACCTGTTGTACACTGCACTATTATCGACAGTCCATGTTGCACGAGCACCAATGATATGCTACACACACCCTGTCGGTAATTGCCATGACACGCACAACACAAATGCTCATTTATATACCTTGCTATTGGTTAGCGACATTAAACAGTTATACTTGTGCGATAGTACATAATACATAGAACATACCTGTATACCTACATGCTCATATGTATGCCATGCTATATTACTCGTTCGCACATATACCTTGCTATTGTTATATGATCAGTTTTTATTGCATATATATCGGTGGTATGGGACGCTGTATATATATGTATTCTGGATTTGGATTGATCAGTTTTTATTGCATATATATCGGTGGTATGAGACGCTGTATATATATGTATTCTGGATTTAGATTTTTGGGAACCGCGAGATACATTTAATGACTTGATGCATTATTTGGCGAATCGTTCCGTGATATGCTCATATTGATGTTTTATGTTGCATATGCTACTTTTTTATGGATTTATGCATTTGAGATGCGATATGGGAAATTAAAGTGTCGATCTTGGGCACTTACTTTCCGAGAGATATATGGGGTTTGACAGACCGATACGTGGAAATACAAGTGTCGAGATGGGATACTTGGGTTTCGAGGAACGTATGGATATCAGAAAGACCGATGCGTGGAATATAAGTGTCGAAGAGGGATACTTGTGTTTCGAGGAACGTATGGATATCAGTATTTATGTGTCGATGATAGGCACTGGTTTTCATGATGTTTTTGAGTGTCGATGTTTGACACTCAGGTTTCATGAGACGTAAAGGATTTGAGGGCCGATCTGAGGGCCGATCTGAGTATTTTGGGATTTGGGTGTTGTTGAGTTACACCGTATTTTCCATGCTTATGATTTGTGCATGAGATTATTTACTATCCCGCACTCAGTATAAAATTGATATGGATATCATGATAGTTGCATATTCATATTGTCATACTCATGCTATCAGTTTACATGTTATTGATCATTGCTGTTAGTGCATATTTGCGATTACTGTATGATGTTAATTACTATTCACGAGTTGGCAACTCACCCCCGTTGTGCCACAGTGTTTTGCAGGACACACCCCTCTGAGTAGTCGCGGCAGGGCAGCTTATCATCACTACTTTTGTGGATACCGCTACCTTTGGCAGTGAGGCCGTTGCATTATAGGTGGGTTTGCGGTTATCCGTTGTATATTGTATATCTTTTGTTGGATCTAGTATTCTCTATCTACCCCTGTTGTATTTGACTTAGAGACGACTTGTGAGATATCAGTGTTGTATTATATTGGTTTTGGGAGCCGTGCTCGTAGAAGCAGGTTATTTTTGGATATGGTTTACTTCCTTTATAGTCGTTCTCTTTGATATTTCTTCGCTTTGGCGTCGTATACTTGTTGTGGTGATTGTCTCCGCCGGTGGGCGTGATTTTTCTCCCCCTTGGGATGTTTTATATATTATCTGTGTTGTACCCGTTTTCGGGGCTGGTTTTACAAAGGAGGTGCTGCCGAAATTTTTATGAAAGAAAACTAGAATTAGAGATTTTAAATGGCGACTTCTAATACTTTTAAATTATGTTTTTCTCCGTTGATCCAGTTTTGGGTGGTTTTAGATTTCTGGGTTTTCGGCTTACTTAAGTTACGTACGCCTGTAGACGTTACGTAATTTAAGTGCCGGTTACGGACCGAATTTCGGGTCGTGACAAAGTTGGTATCAGAGCGTTAGGTTTTACCTTTCGGAGTCTAGGATGACATTGGTATGATGGAGTAGGTAGCTTAAGCAGAGTGACGTAGCGTGTGTATGTTCCGCGGCATACTTACGACACGGTACTCCGCCTAAGTGACCTTAGAACTTATTGATTGATGTTCCTTCCGTGATTGATATATATCTTGTGATTCGATTTCCGTTTCCTTATCGAATCTTGTTTCAATTTCCAGCCCATATGCCGCCGAAGACTACGAGGGCTCAGAGAGCGGCCGCGAGGGCCGAGGTCAGGGTTGACTCGCCTGAGGCGAGAACTGACCAGGGTGGTACGCCTGTTGTACCGGAGTATATTGCTATGATTGGAGCTGGTATGCAGGATCTGCGCCAGATTGTGGGGACTTTGGTAGAGACCATCCGAGCGCAGGGGCAGGCAGTTGTTCCACCCGCTGCGGAGGCCACGATGGTACCTACGGTTCCGGTAGTCGCAGTTGCAGCTCCGGAGGTTATTGCTGTGTCGTTGACGGATTTCATGAGGTTGAGACCTCCGGTGTTTACGGGCACAGATGCTACTGAGGATCCGCAGTCGTTTATCGACCGGATGGCCAGGATTTGTCGCTCACTCCGATGTTCTGACGAGAGATGGGTAGAGTTTGCCAGTTTTCGTCTGGAGGGTATGGCCCAGAAGTGGTGTGAGTCGTTGGAGAGGGGCAGAGCCGCTGGTCTTGCTCCTATGACCTGGGCTGAGTTTGTGACGTCTTTTCTTGTTCGTTTCCTTCCACCGAGCGTTAGGGATGCGCGAGCGCGCAGATTTGAGTCTTTACGTCAGACGCCGGGGATGACGGTGTCGGATTATGATGTATTGTTTACTGAGCTGTCGATATATGCTCCATACCTGGTAGCGACTGAGGAGATGAGGGTGAAGAGGTTTGTTCGAGGCCTACTTACCCAGATATTCTTAGCCATCAGCATTCAGCATTGTGACACGTATGCGGCAGCGGTGGATGCAGCTCTTTTGGTAGAGGAGCGTTTGGCTGAGTCATCAGTTGCTCCGGGACCGAAGAGAGTTCGTATAGGTGATTCGGCAGCGAGGCAGGCGTTTAGACGTCGAGACAATTTCCGTTCTGATAGTGGCGGTTCGGGACGAGGTCGGCTTTATGGTTCTTACCCTCAGGATGATCGACAGTTTGTTTCTGGATGTTACCGGTGCGGTAGTTTGGGTCATCGGGTTCGAGATTGTATAGAGCCACGTGTGAACGAGCCAGCTGTACCGCAGGTTACCTTACCACCTTCTCCACCTCAGAGAGCGTTGCCTCTTATTCCTGTAGTTGCGCCGCGTCAGACTCCTGTTCAGCGAGGTCGTGGTCGCGGAGGTTTTGTACCGAGAGGTCGAGGTGGCAGAGGCAGAGGACAGCCAGTAGCCGGTAGAGGTCAGGCTAGGGTTTTTGCCTTGACTCACCAGGATGCTCAGGCGTCCAATGCCGTGGTTTCAGGTACTCTTTCTGTATGTTCTTTTGATGCGCATGTTCTTTTTGATCCGGGATCCACGCATTCGTATGTTTCTACGCACTTCGTGCCGAGGTTAGGCCGAGAGTCGTGTTTGCTGGATCAGCCACTGATCGTGACTACTCCTGTGGGAGAGTCGTTTGTTGCGCGTTATGTGTTTCGATCTTGTGTCGTCCATATTGGTGACAGAGATCTGCCCGTCGACTTGATCCTTCTGGAGATGTTGGACTTCGACGTTTTGTTGGGCATGGATTGGCTAGCTACTTGCTATGCGTCCGTGGACTGCCGCGAGAAGACAGTTAGATTTTGTTTTCCCGGCGAGTCAGTGTTCGTTGTGCAGGGGGACCGTAGTGCCGCCCCTCACAGCTTGATTTCTGTTTTGTGCGCTAGTCGGCTTTTAAGGAGGGGATGTCGGGGATTCTTGGCGTTCATTCATGATACTGGAGCCACAGTGGAGTTGCTGGACCAGGTTTCTACCGTGCGAGAGTTTCCCGATGTTTTTCCCGATGAGTTACCTGGGATGCTGCCAGAGCGCGATATTGAGTTTTGCATTGATCTGATTCCTGGCACGGAGCCTATTTCTATACCGCCTTATCGGATGGCTCCGGCAGAGCTTAGAGAGCTTAAAGATCAATTGCAAGAGTTGCTTGATTTGGGACTTGTGCGTCCGAGCGTTTCGCCGTGGGGAGCTCCTGTTCTGTTCGTCAATAAGAAGGACGGCAGTTTGAGGCTATGTGTGGATTATCGTCAGTTGAACCGTGTTACGGTGCGGAACAGGTATCCTTTGCCCCGCATTGACGATTTATTCGATCAGCTCCAGGGTGCGAAACATTTTTCGAAGATTGATTTGCGTTCGGGTTATCATCAGTTGCGGGTTCGGGATGATGACATTCCGAAGACTGCTTTTCGTACGCGCTATGGGCATTATGAGTTTTTGGTGATGTCGTTCGGACTCACCAATGCGCCAGCAGCGTTCATGGATCTGATGAACCGGATTTTCAGGCCGTTCCTCGACCAGTTCATTATCGTGTTTATTGATGACATACTGGTTTACTCTAGGAGTCGAGAGGAGCATGAGCAGCACTTGGGGATTACTTTGCAGATATTGAGAGAGCACCAGTTGTATGCTAAATTCTCAAAGTGCGCATTTTGGCTTGATAGAGTGGACTTCCTGGGTCATGTGGTGACTAGTGATGGTATTCTTGTGGACCCGAGGAAGATCGAGGCTGTACAGCTTTGGCCCAGACCTGTATCGGTGACTGAGGTCCGCAGCTTTTTGGGCTTAGCTGGTTATTATCGCCGTTTTGTGCAGGATTTTTCGAGTATCGCTGCACCGCTGACTGGACTGACCCGGAAGGGGGTTCCTTTTCTCTGGACTGATGCGTGCGAGCAGAGTTTTCAGCAGTTGAAGACTCGGTTGACGACAGCACCAGTTCTTTCTTTACCTTCTGGATCGGGAGGCTACGTTGTGTATTGTGATGCTTCTCGAGTGGGGCTCGGCTGTGTTTTGATGCAGCATGATAGGGTGATTGCATATGCTTCTAGACAGCTGAAGAAGCACGAGCAGAATTACCCCACTCACGATCTTGAGATGGCAGCGGTAGTCTTTGCGTTGAAGATCTGGAGACACTACTTGTATGGAGAGTCGTGTCAGATCTTCACGGATCATAAGAGTCTGAAGTACATCTTCCAGCAGCGAGATCTGAACCTGAGACAGCGCCGATGGATGGAGCTAGTGAAGGATTATGCTTGTGAGATCCTTTATCACCCGGGCAGGGCGAATGTGGTAGCCGATGCTTTGAGTTGTAGGCCCGTGGGTAGCTTATCCCAGCTGAGCACCGTTCGGTGTCAGTCTTCTGCAGATTGGCAGCTCTTGTGTGATAGTAGAGTGCAGTTCGAGTTCACCTCCACTGGGGGACAGTTTGCTCATGTCCGCGCCCGTCCACTACTTGTTGATCGTATCCGTGAGGCGCAACCCAGTGATGCTCGTTTGTCTGAGATTCTTGAGCTTGTTCGACGGGGTACAGTTTCGGAGTTCATGATTGATGACCAGGGTGTGCTACGATGCGGGACTCGCTTGTGTGTACCAGATGTTGATGGGTTGAGACGCGAGATCCTAGAGCAGGCACATCAGTCGGCCTTTAGCGTTCATCCAGGTTCCACCAAGATGTACCGAGACTTGAGAGACTTCTACTGGTGGGAAGGGATGAAACGCGATATTTCGGACTTCGTTTCGAGGTGCCTGACTTGTCAGCAAGTCAAGGCTGAGCATCAGAGACCGGCTGGAGAGTTGCAGCCTTTACCCGTTCCGGAGTGGAAATGGGAGCAGATTTCCATGGACTTCATTGTGGGTCTACCCAGGACCAGTAGAGGGTATGACTCCATTTGGGTTATTGTAGACCGGTTGACGAAAGCGGCTCACTTCCTTCCAGTGAAGACCACTTTCGGCTATGCTCAGTACGCTCAGCTTTATATAGATGAGATTGTGCGTTTGCACGGTGTTCCCACATGCATAGTATCCGACAGAGGTACCCAGTTTACTAGCCGTCTATGGCAGAAGCTTCAGGAAGCTTTGGGTACCAGATTGAGTTTTAGCACCGCTTTTCATCCACAGACCGATGGTCAGACGGAGCGGACTATTCAGACACTGGAGGATATGCTCCGTGCATGTGTGCTTGATTTTGGGGGCAGTTGGGATCGTCACTTGCCGTTGATTGAGTTCTCCTACAATAACAGCTTTCAGGAGACTATTCAGATGGCACCTTTTGAGGCTTTATATGGTAGGAAGTGTCGATCGCCAGTCTGTTGGACCGAGCTTAGTGAGAGTTTGGTTTTGGGACCCCAGCTTGTTCAGGAGACTACGGAGAAGATCCAGCTGATTCAGGACAGGATGAGAACAGCCCAGTGCAGGCAGAAGTCTTATGCCGACCGTCGTCGTCGCAGGCTTGAGTTCGCAGTGGGAGATCATGTATTCCTGAAGATTTCTCCGATGAAGGGCGTTATGCGATTTGGGAAGAGAGGGAAGCTTAGTCCCAGATTCGTAGGTCCTTTCGAGATCCTCGAGCGAGTGGGTTCGGTTGCTTATCGTCTAGCGCTCCCGCCTAGTTTTCCAGATGTTCACCCCGTTTTTCATGTGTCGATGCTTCGTAGATACCTTCATGATCCTTCTCATATGATTCAGCACGAGACCGATCAGCTTGAGCGTGATCTTTCGTTCACCGAGCAGCCGATAGTTATTCTGGATCGGCAGGTGAAGAAGCTTCGGTCTAGGGACTTGCCTTCTGTAAAGGTTCTATGGCGTAGTCCGACTGGTGAGGAGATCACTTGGGAGATCGAGAGCGAGATGCGGAAGAGTTTCCCCCATCTTTTTGAAGGTACGTTTAGTATGAAATTGTAATTCGGGGACCGAATTTCTATAAGGGGGGAGATTGTAACGTTTTGGAAATCGTTAGGCGATTTTGTCCGTTTTAGGGTAAGTTTGTCGGTATTTTCCGTTTTTACCCGACTGTGAACAAACGACCATATAGACTTGCCAGCACATAGATTAGCTAAAATAAAGCTAGTGCGCGAGCTTTGGGAGTATATGGGACGTTTTGGTTCAATTTGATTTTTTCCCAATTTTTAATATTATTTTAATGCGGTATTCAAATTTTGGGAAAATTTCTGTTAGCGATCTTTTCTTTAATTTATTAGGTTAAGTAAATCCTTCTCACTTCACCTTGGGCTTAATGTGTGGACTAGGATTTAAGTTAGGAAATTAAATGAAAAAGAAAAGAAAAGAGAAGGAATAGATGCATGCATGTGTGTGTATGTGTGCAAGTGCTTTAATTAGCAATAAATGAAGGAAATTGCTAGGAAACCCTCACAAATCTCCACCTCCTCACACTTGGCCGAAATTCCCTCAATCCCCACTGCCCTTGATCTTTTCCCTTCTCATTTTAATTCAATTCCATCACAAAACTTCTCCAAAATCCTAAAATATCACAAAAATACCAAAAGCTTGGGATTTCTTGCTCTTGATCAATTAGAGATAGGGAAAAGCTTGGAACTTGAGAGCAAAGTTGTTAGGTATATTCCCTCTACTGTTAATTTATAGTTTTTGTGTGGTTTTGATCGTTAATTTCTGCGTAGAACGTAGTTTATATCGATTGAGGCGATATCGGGTTTTTAGTGTCTTTTTAGAGTTTTTAGTATCTGCTGTGACCGGGGAATTTTATTGACTGAATCAACAACTTCAGTGGAGTGTGCAGGTTGACCTGAGACACCACCTAGGAGACGGGGGCCATCCCACCGGCCGGGGCCGGCGAGACTTGAAGAGGGGACCGGCGACGCCGGCCTAATAGTAAGGGTTTGGGGTGGGTTTTCTGTGGGTGTTGTCTGCTATGGTTTTGGGTTGTTTGGTACTGTTGATTTACTTAGTAAATGCAGTATGCAAAATCTGGGATCGATTATCTATAATCGTGTGTTTTGAGTTCGCGTGATACGTGTTGCGACACGAGTCGTGTGTCGTGCTGCGACGTACTCAGTTTGGGTTTAGGTATCGTTTCGTGTGTTTGCACTAGACGTGTACTCGTGAGTTGGTTTAGTGCGTTGATGCGTTTTATAATACGTAGTTTTGCGTTATTGTGATTGCTTCTGAGATGTTCGCTTTATTTCTTGTGTTTGTGATATTATAGCGTCGCAAGCGGGGACTTCAGACGCTGCGAACAAAGGGAAGCAGGTGGTCGGATTTTCATAGCTGAAGACCACAGTGTGAGTAGATTTAACATCTACGGGGAATCGCTCGTATGGCGCTACGCGTCGGGGCTAGATATGATATAATATTAGCCGTATGCTGATTTGCTTATATAGAGATATTGCATGATTCATGTTGCATATAGTTACTTGTGCTTGATACTGTACCTGTTGTACACTGCACTATTATCGACAGTCCATGTTGCACGAGCACCAATGATATGCTACACACACCCTGTCGGTAATTGCCATGACACGCACAACACAAATGCTCATTTATATACCTTGCTATTGGTTAGCGACATTAAACAGTTATACTTGTGCGATAGTACATAATACATAGAACATACCTGTATACCTACATGCTCATATGTATGCCATGCTATATTACTCGTTCGCACATATACCTTGCTATTGTTATATGATCAGTTTTTATTGCATATATATCGGTGGTATGGGACGCTGTATATATATGTATTCTGGATTTGGATTGATCAGTTTTTATTGCATATATATCGGTGGTATGGGACGCTGTATATATATGTATTCTGGATTTGGATTTTTGGGAACCGCGAGATACATTTAATGACTTGATGCATTATTTGGCGAATCGTTCCGTGATATGCTCATATTGATGTTTTATGTTGCATATGCTACTTTTTTATGGATTTATGCATTTGAGATGCGATATGGGAAATTAAAGTGTCGATCTTGGGCACTTACTTTCCGAGAGATATATGGGGTTTGACAGACCGATACGTGGAAATACAAGTGTCGAGGTGGGATACTTGGGTTTCGAGGAACGTATGGATATCAGAAAGACCGATGCGTGGAATATAAGTGTCGAAGAGGGATACTTGTGTTTCGAGGAACGTATGGATATCAGTATTTATGTGTCGATGATAGGCACTGGTTTTCATGATGTTTTTGAGTGTCGATGTTTGACACTCAGGTTTCATGAGACGTAAAGGATTTGAGGGCCGATCTGAGGGCCGATCTGAGTATTTTGGGATTTGGGTGTTGTTGAGTTACACCGTATTTTCCATGCTTATGATTTGTGCATGAGATTATTTACTATCCCGCACTCAGTATAAAATTGATATGGATATCATGATAGTTGCATATTCATATTGTCATACTCATGCTATCAGTTCACATGTTATTGATCATTGCTTTTAGTGTATATTTGCGATTACTGTATGATGTTAATTACTATTCACGAGTTGGCAACTCACCCCCGTTGTGCCACAGTGTTTTGCAGGACACACCCCTCCGAGTAGTCGCGGCAGGGCAGCTTATCATCACTACTTTTGTGGATACCGCTACCTTTGGCAGTGAGGCCGTTGCATTATAGGTGGGTTTGCGGTTATCCGTTGTATATTGTATATCTTTTGTTGAATCTAGTATTCTCCATCTACCCCTGTTGTATTTGACTTAGAGACGACTTGTGAGATATCAGTGTTGTATTATATTGGTTTTGGGAGCCGTGCTCGTAGAAGCAGGTTATTTTTGGATATGGTTTACTTCCTTTATAGTCGTTCTTTTTGATATTTCTTCGCTTTGGCGTCGTATACTTGTTGTGGTGATTGTCTCCGCCGGTGGGCGTGATTTTTCTCCCCCTTGGGATGTTTTATATATTATCTGTGTTGTACCCGTTTTCGGGGCTGGTTTTACAAAGGAGGTGCTGCCGAAATTTTTATGAAAGAAAACTAGAGTTAGAGATTTTAAATGGCGACTTCTAATACTTTTAAATTATGTTTTTCTCCGTTGATCCAGTTTTGGGTGGTTTTAGATTTCTGGGTTTTCGGCTTACTTAAGTTACGTACGCCTGTAGACGTTACGTAATTTAAGTGCCGGTTACGGACCGAATTTCGGGTCGTGACAGGAAAGAACAGAAAAGATTTCATAAAATCTTAATTTGGTTTGGCGCAGATGCCCCAGCGCATGACACGTGTCGCGCAGCGCAGAGCGCAGTGCAAGTGCGCTAGCGCGTGTGCGCCGACACGTGTCGCGCAGCGCAGAGCGCAGCGTAACTGCGCTAGCGCATCTGTGCTGACACGTGTCGCGCAGCGCAGAGCGCAGCGCAGCTGAAGCGTTGCTTCCTTTAAACAGAGCTATGCTCTGATTGGGTGCGCTTTCTTGGGCGCTGCGTTGACGTATTAGCGCCAGACACGCGGCGCGTTGCGCCCGCGACTTGAAGCGTTGCTTCAAAATTTGAATTTTGAATTCAAACAGAGCTTTGCTCTGGTTGGGCGAAACAAATGCCCCCCCACCGTTGCGCTCACGTGGCGCACACGTGAGTGCAACGGTGGCAACCCCCCCTGACCGTTAGATCAAGGGGGAATCTCAAGAGGCGCAAGCGCCTTATAAATAGAGCCTCTGTCCCTTAGAAAACTCTCCACCATTTTTCTAAATTTAGATTTTCAGAGCTCTGCTCTTGCTTAAGAATTTCAGAGCTTTGCTCTTGCTTTCAGAACTTTAGAGCTTTGCTCTCATTTTCCAAGTTAGAAAATTTTAGGTAAACTTAATCTGTTCCCCTCCGAAAGACGGCGCACGGGACTGCGATGTCCTGACGCTGAGATTCGGGGCAGATGCTATTTAGTTTTATCCGTCTACCTCTCCGAAGATGCCAAGTTGATTTATGGCACCGTGTATCGGAGGTTTAGACGGATGCGGCCGATGTAGCAGACTTCGTCAGATTCCCCCTCAGGGTGAGCCGTTTTTGATTGTGGGGACGCTCTTCCCTGCAGGCGCAAGCCCCTGCAGTTAATTACGCTACCGCATCGCGGTAACAACTTTCTCCTTCTCCAGCATTTCACTTCGTGTCGTGTGTGTTTGTTTTGTTTGTGGTTGCCCGTGGATTGTATACGGAGACTGAGTAATGCCGTCGCCCGTAGGACGTGGATTAGTCCAAATCCGTATTTACTTAGATTTGGGTTTGGTGTTTTTAGTTTAAGGATGCATTAGTCGCGTTGCGGCTAAGATCAACTTAAACGTTCGTTAAGGATACGTTAGTCCTGTTTTAGACTAAGATCAACTTAACGTAGTGATTAATATATGGCCATCAGGACTCGTCACCTCTCCGACGTCGTGGAAGGATTACAACGACAGGTGTCAGAGGAGTTCAGAGATGTACCCTTGAGCCGAAGTTGATTTGGAGTTTTATCATTCATTTAAATGTCTAAGGATACGTTAGCCGTATTTGGGGCTAAGATCAACTTAAACGGGACCGTTTAGATCCGGCAAAAGAGCATTTGGAGGCTCTATTGTTCCAGTTTAGGGACGTAGTGGTCCATTTCCCAGTTTAGGGACGTGGTGGTCCATCGCCAGTTTTGGAACGTGGTGGTCCGATATTAGTTTAGGGACGTTTCGGTCCGATGTTCCAGTTTAGGGACGTGGTGGTCTATGTTCCAGTTTAGGGACGTGGCGGTCCATTATTAGTTTAAGGACGTTTCGGTCCATCGCCAGTTTAAGGACGTAGTGGTCCATCATTAGTTTAAGGACGTTTCGGTCCATGTTCCAGTTTAGGGACGTGGTGGTCCGACATTAGTTTAAGGACGTTTCGGTCCACCATTAGTTTAAGGACGTTCCGGTCCACGAGTTTAAGGACCCCGCAGTCCGTATTGATGTGTGGTCGTCGGGACCCGTCACCTCTTTGACGTCGTTGAGGAATTACAACGATGGATGTCAAAGGAGTTCGGAGATGTACCCTCGAACCGGACGTAGATTGATTTAGGAGAGCCATTTTGCTCGGTCAATTTAATTTAAGGACTTATGGCCATGATTGGGCTAAGTCCAGTTGAAAATATTCGACATTTTATTTGTTTTTGCATTGCATTTTATATTTAGGCTCTACCCACAAAAGATACAGAGTATCAATTTATTTTGGGCTCTGCCCATTTGCAGATGATGCAAAGTATCTACCTTGTTTGGGCTCTGCCCCTTTTAAAATGCATAGCATTCTTAATATTTTGTTTGGGCTCTGCCCATTTATAAATGATGCAGAGCATCTGTTTTGGTTCGGGCTCTGCCTCTTAAAATAATGCGTTGCATTTTATTAAGCCTGTTAGGCCTTCTTTTAATTGGGCTTGGCCCTTTTGTAAGCAATACAATGCATTTGCGCTTTGCGCTAAGTAATGAGCGCGAGCTCGTATGGTGATGACACGTGTCGTGCTCTGGTGAGCGCAAGCGCACTAGCGCAGTGCGCTGTGCTGTTGCGCTGCGCTATTGCGCTGCTGACACGTGGCGCTCTCTCAGCGAGTTGCGCCAATTCCAGAGAGCAAAGCTCTATCTTAAGGGCGCTTAGCGCAAGTGGTTCTATAGCCGACACGTGGCGCTCTCTTAAGAGCGCAACGGCGCAATTTGGAAGTGCAAAGCACTAAGAATTTTTTAGATTCAAGAACGGAAGTGCAAAGCACTATTTAATTTCTTGATCCAAATTAGATCAAAGAAAAATAAATTTTTCTTTATTTGAAGAACCAGAGGTTCATAAAAGTGCAAAGCACTATTATTATTATTATTTTTTATTTTATTTTTTTATTGTTTTTAAAGAACCGGGGGTTCACAAGAAGTGCAAAACACTGTTTATTATCTAAAGATCATTGATCTTGTTTTTTAGACCAATGATCTATTAGAAGGAATTTCTTCTCATCATGAAGGTTCTTTACCTTTTTCCTCAAATCTTCTCAGAGTTCTCTCTGTTTAAAGTTCTTGAGTTCTCAAGAAAAATGTTCATTTTCTTGAATTGAGGTCTAAGGCCCTTTTTATAGTGCCCATAAATTTGTTGAGTTTGTTAACAGGATCTTTTCTGAGTGATTTTGGGAATTTTCCCACCGCTGGATCTTTGATCCAAAGGCAGAAGAAAATATTCTGGTTTTGGAAAGAACAGAAAAGATTTCATAAAATCTTAATTTGGTTTGGCGCAGATGCCCCAGCGCATGACACGTGTCGCGCAGCGCAGAGCGCAGCGCAACTGCGCTAGCGCGTCTGCGCCGACACGTGTCGCGCAGCGCAGAGCGCAGCGCAGCTGAAGCGTTGCTTCCTTTAAACAGAGCTTTGCTCTGATTGGGTGCGCTTTCTTGGGCGCTGCGCTGACGTATTAGCGCCAGACACGCGGCGCGTTGCGCCCGCGACTTGAAGCGTTGCTTCAAAATTTGAATTTTGAATTCAAACAGAGCTTTGCTCTGGTTAGGCGAAACAAATGCCCCCCCACCATTGCGCTCACGTGGCGCACACGTGAGTGCAACGGTGGCAACCCCCCCTGACCGTTAGATCAAGGGGGAATCTCAAGAGGCGCAAGCGCCTTATAAATAGAGCCTCTGGCCCTTAGAAAACACCCCACCATTTTTCTAAATTTAGATTTTCAGAGCTCTGCTCTTGCTTAAGAATTTCAGAGCTTTGCTCTTGCTTTCAGAACTTTAGAGCTTTGCTCTCATTTTCCAAGTTAGAAAATTTTAGGTAAACTTAATCTTAGATTAAATATTTTAATTAACTTATAGAGCTTGGCTCTTACAGATCTTTCGATCTAAAGATGTCCCCATTGGGGTTTCATAAACAGAGCTTTGCTCTAAAAAAACTTATAGATCCACAGAGATCTTTCATGGGTTCTAACCCATGAACAGAGCTTTGCTCTTGGATCAACTGTAGATCTTTTAGATCTGAAAAACAGAGAACCTTTTTTGTAAGTTTTCATGGATTTTTTTTCAAGATTTCAGAAATTTTAATTTTAAAATTATTTTCAAAATTTTCTTTTTGAGGGAATATTACAGAGCTAAGCTCCTTTTTAAAGAATTCTACTCTTTTAAGGCCAGAATTTGACAAGTGTCATGATTTGACAAGTGTCATTCTGTGACAGAGCTTTGCTCTGAAAGAGGAGATTTTCTCCTTGTCTCTAGGGATTCTTTCTCCCTTTTTTATTATGGGAATGTTCCCCCCAGGGACCAACTGACAACCTCATCCAATGATGAGTTTGTCTTATTAACTGACGTATTGTCATTTAGATTTCATGGGTCCCTCTTCGGTCTCCTACTCACTGCACTGTGGTGCGGTGTAATTAATTAATTTTGATTTTAATTTTAATTAATGCATTTTCTTCTTTCAATGCCAAACGTGGGGATTACAACACTAACGGCTACTTTGCTCTTTTGCAGCGATCATGTCTGAAGACACTTTATTCCCGTTCGCCCGCTCGGAGGAGGGATTTCCAGAGGCGCCCTTGGACCGCGAAGCCCTAACCATGATTAGAGAGTATGACCTTGAGTACAAGAAACTCCACCTTTGGGGGTCCTGGTATAACCAGATTATTATGGGTCGAGTCAGCTTCACCTGCGCGGCGCCTTCAGAACCTATCACGGCGATTCACTATGCCAACCCACCTCCAGTGCAGTATGCCGTGGAGATGATAGACTGGACCGCGAACAACTTTCTTCATCCTGCTATGGATGCGGTTCCGGTTCAGCGTCCTATGGTTTTGGATATCCTAGGACGCCATATCTGTCAGGGTGAAGCACGGCCGTGGGGGCAATCATATAACCTTGGTTTGATTCCCCGTCACCCGATTGGCTATCTGCCGTGGGCCCGGTACATCCTGGCGACGAGGAAGTCGCAGTTGATAAGACTAGGACTGTACACCGCAGTCTACGTCTCTCTCTTCCAATATCCTACGCTCCCCACCTGGTGGTTCAAGGCTTTCTTGGAGCAATGGAATATTCCCACCCATACTTTCCTTGCCATGGATCGGGAAGTGTCTATTTCTTTGGAAGAATTCTCAGAGGTATCCGGCCTGCCGGTCATGGGGGAACACTATGAAGAGCTGCTCCCGACAGATGAGTACATCTTCGGTGCTAAGCCGATGTTAAGGGGGATTACGCCGGAAAATGCCGTTCAACACCAATTCCCTAGCCTGATCAAGGTGTTGAACATCTACGAGTCCCTCTTCATCGAACACGGGAGTCGAGGAGTTAATTTTGAGGACTTCATTGCTCGCTTCCTCCGTCCGAGCGTTATTTCGCCAGGAGCCGTCAAATCTGCCATCCTGGATGATCCTTTTGGCCTAGGTTTGGACAACCTGCCGACGAAGGAGATAGACCAAAAGGCTTTCTTCCTCCCAGACTTCCCTACCATATCTTTCGCGGAAATTGCAGCCCCTGGGATGGATGAGGAGGCCTTTTTCTTAGGATTTCTCGGGCTGTGGCTGAGTTGGTTCGCGATCCCAATGCATTCTCATCGCATGCGGCCCTCTGTCTTTTATCCAGCCCACCGCATGGTCATCGGGATAAAGGTGGCCGTGGGGATTGCCGGCCTGGCGCACCTATATCATGGCCTCAGCCGAGCAGCGGATGGTAACGAGCCCGGGGTACTGCACGTGGTCTTCCCGATGCATTACTTTGCATCGTGGCTCGAGTTACACACGGCGGGTGTCTTCGGTATGCATAAAAGGCCTTCATTCTTTGACAAGTGCGGTTTTCCTCGCATTTTACAGCTGATTGGCTCATCAATCGTGACCCCTTCACCACGGGACGCCAGAGCTTTACTGCTTCGCCCTCACACCGTTGGAGTTGGGATGTCCTTTATTGATAAGGTATTAACCATTGGAAAAGCGTCCACCACTGCGGTGCGACCACTACAGGACTCCTTCAAGGATGGAGTTTCAGTGTTAACAGCCCGGGAGATCCTTCATTTGTATTCTATTAGACCGGGTTTCCTAGTCTTCAGGCAGGGCGGTGCAGCGATCTTTATGAGATATAACCCGCATCGTTTTGCTCGACAACTGAGTTACGATCAAGGGGTACCCTTAGAAGCTTTCTTACTGGAACCTGCAGTAAATGAAGAAGGGATGGAGAACGCGTTACACCATTTCATGCGCCTGAACACGGGTTCTCATTTTTTCGTTAGCACGCCGGCTGTGCTCCACGACTCCTTAATGTATATAAAGAGTGGTACAATCACGCGACGGGGGCTGTTGTAAAGGAAGAGAGGCGAGTGTTGATTGACCGTAAAGAAGTACCCCCCGGTACCAATCGTAACGCTCCCTTAGCGCCAAGGCTCCTGGTGGTTCCTCCTCTAAAAGATACTAGGGGCAGACCATCACGTGCGCCAAGCCCTCCACGTGAGCTGCCGCTCCCTGATATCGCAGACGCACCTCCCGCACCCCGCGCTCAGGTGGAAACAACGGTTGTACCCTCGCCGGAGTCTGGCGTGGGTGCGGACATCGGGACTCGTCGTCCCAAAGTGGCTGCTAAGTGGAAGTCGATCCCTCGCGGGCCCAGGGTCGGAGGGCAAAAGAAAAAGAAGTCGCTCCTCGCCGCGGACGTTGTGTTCGGTCAGGAACCCCATGCTCCCTACTCCGAGGGTCTGCTCGAATATGGGACTAATGCAGGGTTAGTGATGCCACCGCCGGATGATACAGACTTGGATGCTGCTCTCAGAGCTTCGGCATGGTTGGTGAAGCGTGACGCGTGGTTGGCTAAGCTTGCGCAATCAGGTAACTACTAGTCGCCTTTTCTTTATTGTAACATATCCTCTTCATTATTTTTGACTTACGCTTTTCTTTCTTTTCTTTCAACAGGCGTCACTGATGAAGAAGCCATTGCTGCTTCCCTGAAGACTTTTCAGGAGGAGGAACGTCTCAGGGCATCTATGGGCCTTAGTAAGTTTCGACTCATCGAGTTTTTTCGTTTTCCTTGTGTTATGGTCGATCTAACCTTTCCCTTTTAATTGCAGGAACCTCAATGCCGCTCCCTCCTAGTGACGCAGACGTCCTATCAGCTGCCGACGTTCCCGCTTCTTTTGGGCCACCCCAGGAGGCTCGTCTTGAAGAGCCGATGAGAGATGCCTTAAAGGCTCTGGAGGCATCCCTGAATGAAGATGATGATGCCTTGAAGGAGGCGTCACAGAGGTCCCTCATAACCGCTCGGGAGGAGAGAAAGCGGTTGAGGCGTGAGGCGAAGGCGCGTAGGGCTGCCTTGTCTATGGGAGCGGGCCCCAGCACCGCCCCTCGAGCTGATACTCCCTCCGAAGAGGCCCCCGTCGCCCTATCCACTGCCCGCAGAGAGGTGGCGCGAGCAGTTCGGAGCGCAAACGGTAAATCCGCTTCAGGTAATATTTCTCTCAGAGTTTTTGTTATAAGGATTTTAATGTCATTGGTCCTTATATCTCTTATCTTTGCAGGGCCAAGTCCGATCGAGGGAGAGGCGGAAGCCGTCGATCCTAGGGGAACGGAGGAGGCGATGCCTGCCGAACTCGAGCCGACAGTGGGTAATATCGTTGAGGCCATGGAGCCTGGAGTGGAGGTCGAGGGGCCTACCGCCGAGAAGGTCATTGATGCCGAACCTGAAGCGGGGGCAGATGATATGATCATTATAGCTGAGTCCAGGGTGGTGGCGGTTGAGGCGCTCGAGGTCGGCGGTCCCCTGGCGACGGTAGACGATACAACCGCAGCTACTGAACCTGAGAGAGTAGTGGGTGAGGCGGCTATGATTCCCGAGGACGAGCCAACCGCTCCTTCTCTGGAATCTGGCAATATTCCAGTCATAAACCTCCCCGTCTACGGTCCTCCGCCGTCCCCAGGTCTGGCTAGCACGACGACGGTCCCCATCGAGTCGGGTGACGAGGCCACGGGCGGTGGTCTCATGTCGGTAGAGGAGGAAGCCGCCTCCGTTTCAGCCGGGAGCTCCTCAGGTAAACCCTAAGTGGCTGCTTTTCTTTATTTTACAACCTTTTCTGAAAAGTTCACCTTTTCGTAATGCAGGTGCGGCTAGCGCCGATGCCCCACTGCTCGAGGGAGCGCCTTCAACGACTGCTTTGGCGGTGGTCACCTCTCAGCCTTCTTTCATACCCTCGAAGATGCTGGAAGGTCTGTGTATACGATTTATTAATCTTGTTTTCCAGACATATAATTCGCGTACTAAAGTGACACTGTCATGTTTTCAGGAGTGCTTTTTGATCACGTATATCAGATGTTGCTCCCATACTTTTCCTTCCCATCTGAGCTTGCTTCTTCTTCTAGTGGCGTTGGTGAGTATGATTTCCGTTGACATCCTTCCTCTCTTTTTTCTTATTGACGGAATTGTCTCTAATCTCTTTTTCTCATCTCAACTGCAGTGCTACAGATTGAAGGAGGGGATGAAAGATCAGCTGCGCCACCAGCCCTTCCGACCTTGCCACCTGTCTCAACTGGTACAATGACCATCATATTGGTAACTTTCCTCTCTCTATTTTCTGTACTGTTATCTGATCGCATCCTGTTTCTTTCAGCTGTCGTTCTGGCTTCGGCGTCCTTCGAACCTCGCGTCACAATGCCGGCGGGTCCTTATCTGAGGAGTCTGTCTTTAAAAGGCGCCGCAAATAGTCTGCGCATGTTGAGTGACTATGTTGAGGAACTCGACATTGAAACTCCTACATCTGCCGCAGACTTCGCTATGGTGGTTAATCCAATGCTAGCAATACTCGTGAACTTTCATGAGGAGGGCATCATTGCATCCTGGGTTAACCATTGTAAGGAGATCGAGGGTCGCCTATATCAGTTGGAGTCGCTGCGTCCCGCTCCCGAGACCGTGGCTGCCAATAATCAGAGGACAGCGTGGATTGAGCAAAGCGCTCCTTACTTCCGCCATCTCGAACAAGAAGTCATTTCAAGGCGTAAGGAGCGTGGTGAGGCTTCAAGCAAGTCTGCTCAACTGCATGCTCGGGTGGAGGCCAATGCCGCACGGCTGAAGGTTATCTTTGAGGGCCTCTTGCAATGCCTCTCCGAAGGGTTATCATTGAGGCAAAGACTTGACTTTGTCGAGCGAGCTGCAGCCAGCCAGGAAGCAGCCCAGAAGGCGGTAGAGGAGCAACTTTCATCTTTCTTGCAGCAGCAGGCTCAGGTGGAGGCGGAGGTGGCCGCAGCTGTCACTCGAGAGGAAGCGCTGAAGGAAGTGCGAGAGCGGCTTGTGAACTTACTAAAGACACTTCCTCCTCAGTAGCTATCCATTTTTGTAAAGAATGTATATGTATATATATTTTTTATCCTTTGACATAATGTATCCTGTATTCAATCAAGTTTATGAATAAAAGATACACCTTTTTGTAATGTCTTGTGTCATTTCTTCGCTTTTTTCTTTCTTTTCAGCATGACATTTTTAATGCACCTTATTGGCAGGTAAATTCATTTCTGCCAGAGATAACGATGGCCTAGACTGCAGGTTCAGATCTGCCGCCTAGGGCTTTTCAACTCTATGAGCCGTGAGGGTCTCATAGAGGCTTTTCTCCCTACGGATCGAGAGGATCTCGCAGGTGGATTTTCTCCTTAGGAGTCGTGAGGATTCCCAAGTGTGGTTTTCTCTCATAAGTCGAAAGGATCCTATAAGAGAATTTCTCCCTCTTACGAGTCGAGAGGGCTCGTAAGCGGTTGTTTCCCTCTTTATCGAGAATCGATTTCAGAGAGTGAGACCCGTGAATAGTATGCAAGAGACCATTTAGGATTGACTTGCAGGGTCCCATTGTTCAGAAAGCAAGTTTTTGAATCCTTACTGCCCGAGATGTGAGTCAAAGAGGCTCTCGTCACGGAGTGTTTGTATCCGTGAGTTGAGAAGTTTTGCGAGGGATTATTTATTTCCCAGGCGCCAAGGATTATTTGTTTCCTTGGGGTTTGAAACGAGTCGAGGGTTCCTACGGAGGCACTGGTGGCTCTGCGGGTCGACGCGGGTCAGAAAGCTCTCGTCAAGGAGTGTTTGTATCCGTGAGTCGAGGATTTTGCGAGGGATTATTTGTTTCCCAAGCGCCAAGGATTATTTGTGTCCTTGGGGTTTGAAACGGGTCGAGGGTTCCTACGGAGGCACTGGTGGCTCTGCGGGTCGACACGGATCAGGAGGCTCTCGTCAAGGAGTGTTTGTATCCGTGAGTCGAGGAATTTTGCTAGGGATTATTTGTTTCCCAGGCACCAAGGATTATTTGTGTCCTTGGGGTTTGAAACGAGTTGAGGGTTCCTACGGAGGCACTGGTGGCTCTGCGGGTCGACGCGGATCAGGAGGCTCTAATCAAGGAGTGTTTGTATCCGTGAGTCGAGAATTTTGCGAGGGATTATTTGTTTCCCAAGCGCCAAGGATTATTTGTTTCCTTGGGGTTTGAAACGAGTCGAGGGTTCCTACGGAGGCACTGGTGGCTCTGCGGGTCGACGCGGATCAGAAGGCTCTCGTCAAGGAGTGTTTGTATCCGTGAGTCGAGGAATTTTGCTAGGGATTATTTGTTTCCCAGACGCCAAGGATTATTTGTGTCCTTGGGGTTTGAAACGAGTCGAGGGTTCCTACGGAGGCACTGGTGGATCTGCGGGTCGACACGGATCAGAAGGCTCTCGTCAAGGAGTGTTTGTATCCGTGAGTCGAGAATTTTTTTTTTGTTGAAGTTACTGGCTTCTTTGGTTGAAATGAACCGTTGAGGTTTGGCTTCGTCGTTTGACGGAATCCGCTGGGGAAGTATGGTCCTTTCTTTGTTTACGCCCTTGGATTGTATACAGGGATCGATGTGATCTTAACTGTAGGGCAAAAAGTTTCATTCTTTCATTTTTATTTTTATTTTTTCTTTCCGCGATGCTCTATCATTTCAGCTTTTATATCGCGAAGGTCGCGATTGCCCAATCATTTCGGCTATTTTTCGCGGTGCCCAATCATTTCGGCTATTTATTTTATCTTTACTCGTTGCTTTTTATTACGAGTTGCCCAATCATTTCGGCTATTTCGTATGCATGAGCGGCCTACTGTCTTTCGCCGTAAACCTGAAATTGGACACCAATTTTGGCATCAGTACCGCTGCAACTGGGATATTGCCAGGAGCGAATCATCATTTGCCTCTGTCATTGTCGAACAAAGGAGGCTTAGCGATCAGGGTTAGGGACCTGTCGACTAAGGCTTTCGATTTCATGAGCCGTAAGGGTCTCATAAAGGTATTTCTCCCTACAAGTCGTGAGGATTTTGTAGGTGTATTTTCTCCTTAGGAATCGTGAGGGTTCCTAAGTGTTTTGTTCCTCTGTAAGTCGTAAGGATCCTACAGGAGGGTTTTCTCCTCATAAATCGAGGGGATTTATAAGGGTTGTTCACCATGCGAACGTATTCCCAATTACGGATGACATTCGGCTAGGGAAATGTTTATTCGCGCCCGTGGATTGTATACAAGGGTCAATACTGAGCCACTTGTAGGGCAATATTGGAGGTTTGTGGGGGTCTGCTTAAGCACAGGTTTAGGTCTCTGTAACTTAAGACTTTCAAGTCTTACGGGCCGTGGGGGTCCCATAAGAGAGTTCTCCTTACGAGTCGTGAGGATCTCGCAAGTGTATTTTCTCCTTAGGAATCGTGAGGATCCCTAAGTGTGTTGCTCCTTTGTGAGTCGTAAGGATCTCACGCAGGTGGTTTCTCCTTACAAGGTCGAGAGGACCCTATAAGTGTCCTTAACGAGGTTGCGCCCTTTCAGGTTTTCACAAACACTCGCCGGTAGCCCTGCTGTTTTTACTCACGGAGCCCTTTCGGGTTTCATCCGCGCCCATTTTGCTTATGGACATACCATTTTTTTTATTCTTTTTATTTTTTCTTCTTTTTATTATTTTTTTTACGAGGTCGCGCCCTTTCGGGTTTTCACGAACACTCGCCGGTAGCCCTGCTGTTTTTACTCACGGAGCCCTCTCGGGTTTTCATCCGTGCCCTTTTTGCTTATGGACATACCGTTTTTATTTATTAAATATTTTTTTTTATTCATCTCGTCAGCCCAATGATGCCGCGGTATTAGTTTAAAGACGTTTCGGTCTGCTATTAGTTTAAGGACATTTCGGTCCACTGTTAGTTTAAGGACATTTCGGTCCGTCGTTGAGAGGTTGGCTACTGCTTATAAAGCTTGAGCTTAGGAAGATAGCGAGCGGACATAGTCGTCGTCATCTATCATTGACTTAGGCCGTGGCTTATTAAGCATAGTATTTCTTTAGGAAGCGACCGTTTATTGGTCTGAAAGGCCTTTCGCCGTGCATGTCGATGAGTAGATAGGCTCCACCCTGTTAGACTTTATCTATGATGTACGGGCCCTCACAGTTTGGCTCGAATTTTCCCCGCTTAGCGCGATTGGGGATCATAGGCCTTTTGACCACTAGCACGAGTTCGCCCTGACGGAATGTCCTCGGTCGGGTCAATCTTTCGTATGAGCGCGTCATCTTTGCTTTATAAGCTTCCAGATTTTGTTGTGCTAGAAGCCGGATTTCATCAAGGGCGTCAAGCTCTTCAAAACGAAGGTGAGCATTTTCTTCGTCAGTCAGCTCGTAGTGGACTGCCACTCGTAGAGAGGGTAATTCTATCTCGAGAGGGAGTACTGCTTCCGTCCCAAATACCAACGCGTATGGCATTGTGTTTGTGGCCGTTTTAAATGTAGTTCGATACGTCCAAAGAGCCTCTTGCAATCTTTCGTGCCAATCTCTCTTATTTCGTGACACTGTTTTCTTCATGATCTTCGTCAAGGTCTTTTTGAAGGCCTCAGCTAGACCGTTAGCTCGCGGATTATAAACTGAGGAATATCTCCGGTCTATATTGTGCTGCTGTGCGAAGCGGCTAATTTTATGACTTCGGTAGGCTGGCCCATTATCAGAGATGATCCTTCTTGGGGTTCCAAACCGGTATATGACATGTGTTTTGAAGAAGTGGAGGATGTTCTCCGTCTTTACTTCCCTCAACGGTACCGCCTCTGCCCATTTGCAGATGATGCAAAGTATCTACCTTGTTTGGGCTCTGCCCCTTTTAAAATGCATAGCATTCTTAATATTTTGTTTGGGCTCTGCCCATTTATAAATGATGCAGAGCATCTGTTTTGGTTCGGGCTCTGCCTCTTAAAATAATGCGTTGCATTTTATTAAGCCTGTTAGGCCTTCTTTTAATTGGGCTTGGCCCTTTTGTAAGCAATACAATGCATTTGCGCTTTGCGCTAAGTAATGAGCGCGAGCTCGTATGGTGATGACACGTGTCGTGCTCTGGTGAGCGCAAGCGCACTAGCGCAGTGCGCTGTGCTGTTGCGCTGCGCTATTGCGCTGCTGACACGTGGCGCTCTCTCAGCGAGTTGCGCCAATTCCAGAGAGCAAAGCTCTATCTTAAGGGCGCTTAGCGCAAGTGGTTCTATAGCCGACACGTGGCGCTCTCTTAAGAGCGCAACGGCGCAGTTTGGAAGTGCAAAGCACTAAGAATTTTTTAGATTCAAGAACGGAAGTGCAAAGCACTATTTAATTTCTTGATCCAAATTAGATCAAAGAAAAATAAATTTTTCTTTATTTGAAGAACCAGAGGTTCATAAAAGTGCAAAGCACTATTATTATTATTATTTTTTATTTTATTTTTTTATTGTTTTTAAAGAACCGGGGGTTCACAAGAAGTGCAAAACACTGTTTATTATCTAAAGATCATTGATCTTGTTTTTTAGACCAATGATCTATTAGAAGGAATTTCTTCTCATCATGAAGGTTCTTTACCTTTTTCCTCAAATCTTCTCAGAGTTCTCTCTGTTTAAAGTTCTTGAGTTCTCAAGAAAAATGTTCATTTTCTTGAATTGAGGTCTAAGGCCCTTTTTATAGTGCCCATAAATTTGTTGAGTTTGTTAACAGGATCTTTTCTGAGTGATTTTGGGAATTTTCCCACTGCTGGATCTTTGATCCAAAGGCAGAAGAAAATCTTCTGGTTTTGGAAAGAACAGAAAAGATTTCATAAAATCTTAATTTGGTTTGGCGCAGATGCCCCAGCGCATGACACGTGTCGCGCAGCGCAGAGCGCAGCGCAACTGCGCTAGCGCGTCTGCGCCGACACGTGTCGCGCAGCGCAGAGCGCAGCGCAGCTGAAGCGTTGCTTCCTTTAAACAGAGCTTTGCTCTGATTGGGTGCGCTTTCTTGGGCGCTGCGCTGACGTATTAGCGCCAGACACGCGGCGCGTTGCGCCCGCGACTTGAAGCGTTGTTTCAAAATTTGAATTTTGAATTCAAACAGAGCTTTGCTCTGGTTGGGCGAAACAAATGCCCCCCCACCATTGCGCTCACGTGGCGCACACGTGAGTGCAACGGTGGCAACCCCCCCTGACCGTTAGATCAAGGGGGAATCTCAAGAGGCGCAAGCGCCTTATAAATAGAGCCTCTGGCCCTTAGAAAACACCCCACCATTTTTCTAAATTTAGATTTTCAGAGCTCTGCTCTTGCTTAAGAATTTCAGAGCTTTGCTCTTGCTTTCAGAACTTTAGAGCTTTGCTCTCATTTTCCAAGTTAGAAAATTTTAGGTAAACTTAATCTTAGATTAAATATTTTAATTAACTTATAGAGCTTGGCTCTTACAGATCTTTCGATCTAAAGATGTCCCCATTGGGGTTTCATAAACAGAGCTTTGCTCTAAAAAAACTTATAGATCCACAGAGATCTTTCATGGGTTCTAACCCATGAACAGAGCTTTGCTCTTGGATCAACTGTAGATCTTTTAGATCTGAAAAACAGAGAACCTTTTTTGTAAGTTTTCATGGATTTTTTTTCAAGATTTCAGAAATTTTAATTTTAAAATTATTTTCAAAATTTTCTTTTTGAGGGAATATTACAGAGCTAAGCTCCTTTTTAAAGAATTCTACTCTTTTAAGGCCAGAATTTGACAAGTGTCATGATTTGACAAGTGTCATTCTGTGACAGAGCTTTGCTCTGAAAGAGGAGATTTTCTCCTTGTCTCTAGGGATTCTTTCTCCCTTTTTTATTATGGGAATGTTCCCCCCAGGGACCAACTGACAACCTCATCCAATGATGAGTTTGTCTTATTAACTGACGTATTGTCATTTAGATTTCATGGGTCCCTCTTCGGTCTCCTACTCACTGCACTGTGGTGCGGTGTAATTAATTAATTTTGATTTTAATTTTAATTAATGCATTTTCTTCTTTCAATGCCAAACGTGGGGATTACAACACTAACGGCTACTTTGCTCTTTTGCAGCGATCATGTCTGAAGACACTTCATTCCCGTTCGCCCGCTCGGAGGAGGGATTTCCAGAGGCGCCCTTGGACCGCGAAGCCCTAACCATGATTAGAGAGTATGACCTTGAGTACAAGAAACTCCACCTTTCGGGGTCCTGGTATAACCAGATTATTATGGGTCGAGTCAGCTTCACCTGCGCGGCGCCTTCAGAACCTATCACGGCGATTCACTATGCCAACCCACCTCCAGTGCAGTATGCCGTGGAGATGATAGACTGGACCGCGAACAACTTTCTTCATCCTGCTATGGATGCGGTTCCGGTTCAGCGTCCTATGGTTTTGGATATCCTAGGACGCCATATCTGTCAGGGGGAAGCACGGCCGTGGGGGCAATCATATAACCTTGGTTTGATTCCCCGTCACCCGATTGGCTATCTGCCGTGGGCCCGGTACATCCTGGCGACGAGGAAGTCGCAGTTGATAAGACTAGGACTGTACACCGCAGTCTACGTCTCTCTCTTCCAATATCCTACGCTCCCCACCTGGTGGTTCAAGGCTTTCTTGGAGCAATGGAATATTCCCACCCATACTTTCCTTGCCATGGATCGGGAAGTGTCTATTTCTTTGGAAGAATTCTCAGAGGTATCCGGCCTGCCGGTCATGGGGGAACACTATGAAGAGCTGCTCCCGACAGATGAGTACATCTTCGGTGCTAAGCCGATGTTAAGGGGGATTACGCCGGAAAATGCCGTTCAACACCAATTCCCTAGCCTGATCAAGGTGTTGAACATCTACGAGTCCCTCTTCATCGAACACGGGAGCCGAGGAGTTAATTTTGAGGACTTCATTGCTCGCTTCCTCCGTCCGAGCGTTATTTCGCCAGGAGCCGTCAAATCTGCCATCCTGGATGATCCTTTTGGCCTAGGTTTGGACAACCTGCCGACGAAGGAGATAGACCAAAAGGCTTTCTTCCTCCCAGACTTCCCTACCATATCTTTCGCGGAAATTGCAGCCCCTGGGATGGATGAGGAGGCCTTTTTCTTAGGATTTCTCGGGCTGTGGCTGAGTTGGTTCGCGATCCCAATGCATTCTCATCGCATGCGGCCCTCTGTCTTTTATCCAGCCCACCGCATGGTCATCGGGATAAAGGTGGCCGTGGGGATTGCCGGCCTGGCGCACCTATATCATGGCCTCAGCCGAGCAGCGGATGGTAACGAGCCCGGGGTACTGCACGTGGTCTTCCCGATGCATTACTTTGCATCGTGGCTCGAGTTACACACGGCGGGTGTCTTCGGTATGCATAAAAGGCCTTCATTCTTTGACAAGTGCGGTTTTCCTCGCATTTTACAGCTGATTGGCTCATCAATCGTGACCCCTTCACCACGGGACGCCAGAGCTTTACTGCTTCGCCCTCACACCGTTGGAGTTGGGATGTCCTTTATTGATAAGGTATTAACCATTGGAAAAGCATCCACCACTGCGGTGCGACCACTACAGGACTCCTTCAAGGATGGAGTTTCAGTGTTAACAGCCCGGGAGATCCTTCATTTGTATTCTATTAGACCGGGTTTCCTAGTCTTCAGGCAGGGCGGTGCAGCGATCTTTATGAGATATAACCCGCATCGTTTTGCTCGACAACTGAGTTACGATCAAGGGGTACCCTTAGAAGCTTTCTTACTGGAACCTGCAGTAAATGAAGAAGGGATGGAGAACGCGTTACACCATTTCATGCGCCTGAACACGGGTTCTCGTTTTTTCGTTAGCACGCCGGCTGTGCTCCACGACTCCTTAATGTATATAAAGAGTGGTACAATCACGCGACGGGGGCTGTTGTAAAGGAAGAGAGGCGAGTGTTGATTGACCGTAAAGAAGTACCCCCCGGTACCAATCGTAACGCTCCCTTAACGCCAAGGCTCCTGGTGGTTCCTCCTCTAAAAGATACTAGGGGCAGACCATCACGTGCGCCAAGCCCTCCACGTGAGCTGCCGCTCCCTGATATCGCAGACGCACCTCCCGCACCCCGCGCTCAGGTGGAAACAACGGTTGTACCCTCGCCGGAGTCTGGCATGGGTGCGGACATCGGGACTCGTCGTCCCAAAGTGGCTGCTAAGTGGAAGTCGATCCCTCGCGGGCCCAGGGTCGAAGGGCAAAAGAAAAAGAAGTCGCTCCTCGCCGCGGACGTTGTGTTCGGTCAGGAACCCCATGCTCCCTACTCCGAGGGTCTGCTCGAATATGGGACTAATGCAGGGTTAGTGATGCCACCGCCGGATGATACAGACTTGGATGCTGCTCTCAGAGCTTCGGCATGGTTGGTGAAGCGTGACGCGTGGTTGGCTAAGCTTGCGCAATCAGGTAACTACTAGTCGCCTTTTCTTTATTGTAACATATCCTCTTCATTATTTTTGACTTACGCTTTTCTTTCTTTTCTTTCAACAGGCGTCACTGATGAAGAAGCCATTGCTGCTTCCCTGAAGACTTTTCAGGAGGAGGAACGTCTCAGGGCATCTATGGGCCTTAGTAAGTTTCGACTCATCGAGTTTTTTCGTTTTTCTTGTGTTATGGTCGATCTAACCTTTCCCTTTTAATTGCAGGAACCTCAATGCCGCTCCCTCCTAGTGACGCAGACGTCCTATCAGCTGCCGACGTTCCCGCTTCTTTTGGGCCACCCCAGGAGGCTCGTCTTGAAGAGCCGATGAGAGATGCCTTAAAGGCTCTGGAGGCATCCCTGAATGAAGATGATGATGCCTTGAAGGAGGCGTCACAGAGGTCCCTCATAACCGCTCGGGAGGAGAGAAAGCGGTTGAGGCGTGAGGCGAAGGCGCGTAGGGCTGCCTTGTCTATGGGAGCGGGCCCCAGCACCGCCCCTCGAGCTGATACTCCCTCCGAAGAGGCCCCCGTCGCCCTATCCACTGCCCGCAGAGAGGTGGCGCGAGCAGTTCGGAGCGCAAACGGTAAATCCGCTTCAGGTAATATTTCTCTCAGAGTTTTTGTTATAAGGATTTTAATGTCATTGGTCCTTATATCTCTTATCTTTGCAGGGCCAAGTCCGATCGAGGGAGAGGCGGAAGCCGTCGATCCTAGGGGAACGGAGGAGGCGATGCCTGCCGAACTCGAGCCGACAGTGGGTAATATCGTTGAGGCCATGGAGCCTGGAGTGGAGGTCGAGGGGCCTACCGCCGAGAAGGTCATTGATGCCGAACCTGAAGCGGGGGCAGATGATATGATCATTATAGCTGAGTCCAGGGTGGTGGCGGTTGAGGCGCTCGAGGTCGGCGGTCCCCTGGCGACGGTAGACGATACAACCGCAGCTACTGAACCTGAGAGAGTAGTGGGTGAGGCGGCTATGATTCCCGAGGACGAGCCAACCGCTCCTTCTCTGGAATCTGGCAATATTCCAGTCATAAACCTCCCCGTCTACGGTCCTCCGCCGTCCCCAGGTCTGGCTAGCACGACGACGGTCCCCATCGAGTCGGGTGACGAGGCCACGGGCGGTGGTCTCATGTCGGTAGAGGAGGAAGCCGCCTCCGTTTCAGCCGGGAGCTCCTCAGGTAAACCCTAAATGGCTGCTTTTCTTTATTTTACAACCTTTTCTGAAAAGTTCACCTTTTCGTAATGCAGGTGCGGCTAGCGCCGATGCCCCACTGCTCGAGGGAGCGCCTTCAACGACTGCTTTGGCGGTGGTCACCTCTCAGCCTTCTTTCATACCCTCGAAGATGCTGGAAGGTCTGTGTATACGATTTATTAATCTTGTTTTCCAGACATATAATTCGCGTACTAAAGTGACACTGTCATGTTTTCAGGAGTGCTTTTTGATCACGTATATCAGATGTTGCTCCCATACTTTTCCTTCCCATCTGAGCTTGCTTCTTCTTCTAGTGGCGTTGGTGAGTATGATTTCCGTTGACATCCTTCCTCTCTTTTTTCTTATTGACGGAATTGTCTCTAATCTCTTTTTCTCATCTCAACTGCAGTGCTACAGATTGAAGGAGGGGATGAAAGATCAGCTGCGCCACCAGCCCTTCCGACCTTGCCACCTGTCTCAACTGGTACAATGACCATCATATTGGTAACTTTCCTCTCTCTATTTTCTGTACTGTTATCTGATCGCATCCTGTTTCTTTCAGCTGTCGTTCTGGCTTCGGCGTCCTTCGAACCTCGCGTCACAATGCCGGCGGGTCCTTATCTGAGGAGTCTGTCTTTAAAAGGCGCCGCAAATAGTCTGCGCATGTTGAGTGACTATGTTGAGGAACTCGACATTGAAACTCCTACATCTGCCGCAGACTTCGCTATGGTGGTTAATCCAATGCTAGCAATACTCGTGAACTTTCATGAGGAGGGCATCATTGCATCCTGGGTTAACCATTGTAAGGAGATCGAGGGTCGCCTATATCAGTTGGAGTCGCTGCGTCCCGCTCCCGAGACCGTGGCTGCCAATAATCAGAGGACAGCGTGGATTGAGCAAAGCGCTCCTTACTTCCGCCATCTCGAACAAGAAGTCATTTCAAGGCGTAAGGAGCGTGGTGAGGCTTCAAGCAAGTCTGCTCAACTGCATGCTCGGGTGGAGGCCAATGCCGCACGGCTGAAGGTTATCTTTGAGGGCCTCTTGCAATGCCTCTCCGAAGGGTTATCATTGAGGCAAAGACTTGACTTTGTCGAGCGAGCTGCAGCCAGCCAGGAAGCAGCCCAGAAGGCGGTAGAGGAGCAACTTTCATCTTTCTTGCAGCAGCAGGCTCAGGTGGAGGCGGAGGTGGCCGCAGCTGTCACTCGAGAGGAAGCGCTGAAGGAAGTGCGAGAGCGGCTTGTGAACTTACTAAAGACACTTCCTCCTCAGTAGCTATCCATTTTTGTAAAGAATGTATATGTATATATATTTTTTATCCTTTGACATAATGTATCCTGTATTCAATCAAGTTTATGAATAAAAGATACACCTTTTTGTAATGTCTTGTGTCATTTCTTCGCTTTTTTCTTTCTTTTCAGCATGACATTTTTAATGCACCTTATTGGCAGGTAAATTCATTTCTGCCAGAGATAACGATGGCCTAGACTGCAGGTTCAGATCTGCCGCCTAGGGCTTTTCAACTCTATGAGCCGTGAGGGTCTCATAGAGGCTTTTCTCCCTACGGATCGAGAGGATCTCGCAGGTGGATTTTCTCCTTAGGAGTCGTGAGGATTCCCAAGTGTGGTTTTCTCTCATAAGTCGAAAGGATCCTATAAGAGAATTTCTCCCTCTTACGAGTCGAGAGGGCTCGTAAGCGGTTGTTTCCCTCTTTGTCGAGAATCGATTTCAGAGAGTGAGACCCGTGAATAGTATGCAAGAGACCATTTAGGATTGACTTGCAGGGTCCCATTGTTCAGAAAGCAAGTTTTTGAATCCTTACTGCCCGAGATGTGAGTCAAAGAGGCTCTCGTCACGGAGTGTTTGTATCCGTGAGTTGAGAAGTTTTGCGAGGGATTATTTATTTCCCAGGCGCCAAGGATTATTTGTTTCCTTGGGGTTTGAAACGAGTCGAGGGTTCCTACGGAGGCACTGGTGGCTCTGCGGGTCGACGCGGGTCAGAAAGCTCTCGTCAAGGAGTGTTTGTATCCGTGAGTCGAGGATTTTGCGAGGGATTATTTGTTTCCCAAGCGCCAAGGATTATTTGTGTCCTTGGGGTTTGAAACGGGTCGAGGGTTCCTACGGAGGCACTGGTGGCTCTGCGGGTCGACGCGGATCAGGAGGCTCTCGTCAAGGAGTGTTTGTATCCGTGAGTCGAGGAATTTTGCTAGGGATTATTTGTTTCCCAGGCACCAAGGATTATTTGTGTCCTTGGGGTTTGAAACGAGTTGAGGGTTCCTACGGAGGCACTGGTGGCTCTGCGGGTCGACGCGGATCAGGAGGCTCTAATCAAGGAGTGTTTGTATCCGTGAGTCGAGAATTTTGCGAGGGATTATTTGTTTCCCAAGCGCCAAGGATTATTTGTTTCCTTGGGGTTTGAAACGAGTCGAGGGTTCCTACGGAGGCACTGGTGGCTCTGCGGGTCGACGCGGATCAGAAGGCTCTCGTCAAGGAGTGTTTGTATCCGTGAGTCGAGGAATTTTGCTAGGGATTATTTGTTTCCCAGGCGCCAAGGATTATTTGTGTCCTTGGGGTTTGAAACGAGTCGAGGGTTCCTACGGAGGCACTGGTGGATCTGCGGGTCGACACGGATCAGAAGGCTCTCGTCAAGGAGTGTTTGTATCCGTGAGTCGAGAATTTTTTTTTTGTTGAAGTTACTGGCTTCTTTGGTTGAAATGAACCGTTGAGGTTTGGCTTCGTCGTTTGACGGAATCCGCTGGGGAAGTATGGTCCCTTCTTTGTTTACGCCCTTGGATTGTATACAGGGATCGATGTGATCTTAACTGTAGGGCAAAAAGTTTCATTCTTTCATTTTTATTTTTATTTTTTCTTTCCGCGATGCTCTATCATTTCAGCTTTTATATCGCGAAGGTCGCGATTGCCCAATCATTTCGGCTATTTTTCGCGGTGCCCAATCATTTCGGCTATTTATTTTATCTTTACTCGTTGCTTTTTATTACGAGTTGCCCAATCATTTCGGCTATTTCGTATGCATGAGCGGCCTACTGTCTTTCGCCGTAAACCTGAAATTGGACACCAATTTTGGCATCAGTACCGCTGCAACTGGGATATTGCCAGGAGCGAATCATCATTTGCCTCTGTCATTGTCGAACAAAGGAGGCTTAGCGATCAGGGTTAGGGACCTGTCGACTAAGGCTTTCGATTTCATGAGCCGTAAGGGTCTCATAAAGGTATTTCTCCCTACAAGTCGTGAGGATTTTGTAGGTGTATTTTCTCCTTAGGAATCGTGAGGGTTCCTAAGTGTTTTGTTCCTCTGTAAGTCGTAAGGATCCTACAGGAGGGTTTTCTCCTCATAAATCGAGGGGATTTATAAGGGTTGTTCACCATGCGAACGTATTCCCAATTACGGATGACATTCGGCTAGGGAAATGTTTATTCGCGCCCGTGGATTGTATACAAGGGTCAATACTGAGCCACTTGTAGGGCAATATTGGAGGTTTGTGGGGGTCTGCTTAAGCACAGGTTTAGGTCTCTGTAACTTAAGACTTTCAAGTCTTACGGGCCGTGGGGGTCCCATAAGAGAGTTCTCCTTACGAGTCGTGAGGATCTCGCAAGTGTATTTTCTCCTTAGGAATCGTGAGGATCCCTAAGTGTGTTGCTCCTTTGTGAGTCGTAAGGATCTCACGCAGGTGGTTTCTCCTTACAAGGTCGAGAGGACCCTATAAGTGTCCTTAACGAGGTTGCGCCCTTTCAGGTTTTCACAAACACTCGCCGGTAGCCCTGCTGTTTTTACTCACGGAGCCCTTTCGGGTTTCATCCGCGCCCATTTTGCTTATGGACATACCATTTTTTTTATTCTTTTTATTTTTTCTTCTTTTTATTATTTTTTTTACGAGGTCGCGCCCTTTCGGGTTTTCACGAACACTCGCCGGTAGCCCTGCTGTTTTTACTCACGGAGCCCTCTCGGGTTTTCATCCGTGCCCTTTTTGCTTATGGACATACCGTTTTTATTTATTAAATATTTTTTTTTATTCATCTCGTCAGCCCAATGATGCCGCGGTATTAGTTTAAAGACGTTTCGGTCTGCTATTAGTTTAAGGACATTTCGGTCCACTGTTAGTTTAAGGACATTTCGGTCCGTCGTTGAGAGGTTGGCTACTGCTTATAAAGCTTGAGCTTAGGAAGATAGCGAGCGGACATAGTCGTCGTCATCTATCATTGACCTAGGCCGTGGCTTATTAAGCATAGTATTTCTTTAGGAAGCGACCGTTTATTGGTCTGAAAGGCCTTTCGCCGTGCATGTCGATGAGTAGATAGGCTCCACCCTGTTAGACTTTATCTATGATGTACGGGCCCTCACAGTTTGGCTCGAATTTTCCCCGCTTAGCGCGATTGGGGATCATAGGCCTTTTGACCACTAGCACGAGTTCGCCCTGACGGAATGTCCTCGGTCGGGTCAATCTTTCGTATGAGCGCGTCATCTTTGCTTTATAAGCTTCCAGATTTTGTTGTGCTAGAAGCCGGATTTCATCAAGGGCGTCAAGCTCTTCAAAACAAAGGTGAGCATTTTCTTCGTCAGTCAGCTCGTAGTGGACTGCCACTCGTAGAGAGGGTAATTCTATCTCGAGAGGGAGTACTGCTTCCGTCCCAAATACCAACGCGTATGGCGTTGTGTTTGTGGCCGTTTTAAATGTAGTTCGATACGCCCAAAGAGCCTCTTGCAATCTTTCGTGCCAATCTCTCTTATTTCGTGACACTGTTTTCTTCATGATCTTCGTCAAGGTCTTGTTGAAGGCCTCAGCTAGACCGTTAGCTCGTGGATTATAAACTGAGGAATATCTCCGGTCTATATTGTGCTGCTGTGCGAAGCGGCTAATTTTATGACTTCGGTAGGCTGGCCCATTATCAGAGATGATCCTTCTTGGGGTTCCAAACCGGTATATGACATGTGTTTTGAAGAAGTGGAGGATGTTCTCCGTCTTTACTTCCCTCAACGGTACCGCCTCTGCCCATTTGGAGAAGTAATCAGTCGTCGCCAAGATAAAACGATGTCCTTTGGATGATGCTGGTTCGATGGGGCCGACTATGTCAGTTCCCCACATTTCGAATGGCCAACTAGCCACTGTTGGATGCAATGGATTGGGATGCTGATGGATGAAGTCCCCATGAATTTGGCATGAATGACATTGCCTCGCGTATTCCAGGCAATCCTGCATCATCGTGGGCCAGTAGTAGCCCATCCGTTTTATCTTCAACTTCATCTTAGGGCCTGCTTGGTGGGAACCGCAGAGTCCGTCGTGAACTTCTTGGACGACCCTTCTCGCTTCGTCAGGTCCTAGGCATCTCAACCACAGAGAATCGAATGACCTCTTATATAGAGTATCGTTGACGAAGGCGAAAGACAGAGCTCATTTCACGAGCTGATGTCTTATGGACGCTTCTTCAGGTATTCGGTGGAACTTGAAGTAATCTATGAAGACTTCTCTCCAGTCTTCGGTCTTCTCATGATCTTTTATTTGTAGGGTCGCCTGCTCAGTTGCTCCCTTTTCTTTATATGATTCTGGAGGTATTTCTGCTCGGGAGAGCACTCGACGGTTTTGTATCACGATTCTAACGTCATCGTGGTTCTCGTCAGCCAATTCTTTAGCAAGCTTGGCCAGTGCGTCCGCTTTGCTGTTTTCCGCGCGCGGTATGCTCTCCAAAGTATAGGAGGGAATTTGGGTTAGCAGTTGTTGCACTTTTTCACCGTATTTTACCAATTCCGGTTTGCATGTTTGGTAATCGCCGTTCACTTGACTGACGACCAGTTGGGAGTCCCCATATATGAGGAGGCTTTCAATTCCCATATCAATGGCAATCTCGAGGCCTGCTATCAAAGCTTCATATTCAGCTTCATTATTCGTCTTCGGCTCTGTTAAGGAGAAGGCGAAGCGCATTATTCCTCCTTGTGGAGTCACAAAGATGAGTCCTACCCCTGATTTGATCATTGGCGTATTTTGTTTGTGCTTTTTCATGGAAGATGCTCCATCGAAATAAAGTTCCCACCGGGTATCACCACTGTCGATTGCATCAAACGCATGTCTGTCTGGCAAATCGCAATTTAAAGGAGAATCGGCAGGTATGGGATGCTCAGCAAGGAAATCGGCGATGGCCTGACCTTTTACTTCCCTGAGAGGTTGATATGTTATCGAAAATTCCATCAAGAGCAGGGCCCATTTAGCGAGTCGCCCTGTTAATATGGCTTTTGACATTAGATATTTGAGAGGGTCCACTTTTGAAATAAGACGGACCTCGTGCGCCAACGCATAGTGCCTAAGCTTTGTTATTGCGAAGATCAACGCCAGGCAGTGTTTTTCAATGGGAGAGTAGTTGCTTTCTGCCCCCAGCAGAACTCGACTTAAGTAGTAGAGTGCTCTTTCTTTCCCTTGATCGTTCTCTTGTGCCCATAATGCGCCTAAGGAACCTTCGAGGGCGGTTGTATAAAGAATAAGAGGTTTCCCCTTAACCGGAGCAGCCAACACCGGCGGGTTCTGCAGGTATTGCTTGATCTCATCCAATGCGCCTTGGCATTTTTGATCCCAAACGAATGGGGTCCCCTTCTTCATCAGGTGACTATAAGGACGGCATTTTCCTGAAAGGTTGGCTATAAATCGCCGTATGTATGCGAGTTTCCCTTGGAGAGACCGCAGCTGTTTGAGAGTCCTCGGCGGAGGCATTTCTATGATCGCTTTAATCTTTGACGGATCTATTTCAATACCTCGGTGTCGAACAACGAATCCCAGGAATTTGCCCGAGGAAACCCCGAACGCACATTTAAGAGGATTCATCTTCAAGTTGTATTGCCGAAGGCGTTGAAATACGGTCTTCAGATGTTCGAGATGTTCCTCATATGATTTTCTTTTAACCACGAGATCGTCGATGTAGCATTCAACGATTTCGTGTATAAGGTCGTCAAAGATCTTTGTCATGGCCCTCTGATAAGTAGCACCGGCGTTCTTCAAACCGAAGGGCATCACTTTATAACAAAATATACCAAGAGGAGTCCTGAAGGCTGTGTGCTTCTGGTCTTCTGGATGCATTTTTATCTGGTTATACCCCGATGAGCCGTCCATGAAGGAGAAAACCTCATGAGTGGATGTATTGTCTATCATCAGTTCAGTGACCGGCACTGGGAAATCATCCTTCGGGCAAGCCTTGTTAAGATCCCGGAAGTCTACGCATACGCGCACTGTCCCGTTTTTCTTCATCACTGGGACAATGTTGGCGATCCATTCAGGGTACTGAACTTCCTGGATAAAGCCAGAGTCAATTAACTTTTTGACTTCGGTATTGATGCTCATTTTAAGCTCGAGCCGCATTCTTCTCGGCGCCTGTTTGACTGGCTTGACGTCCGGGGATATCGCCAATTTGTGCACAGCAATTTCTGGATCTAGTCCCGGCATTTCGGAATAGTTCCATGCGAAGCAGTCTTTATGCTGCACAAGGACGTCTTTTAACGCAGCCACCCTCTCTTCAGACAGCAGCTCGCTGACGAATGTCGGTCGCGGATCATTTATTGTCCCCAACTCGATTTTCTTGAGGTTATCTGCAGTAGTATGGATTCCATCCTCCAGTTCTTTCGGAGCTGGGGGAAATTCTGAGATTACCTCATCGCTGCTGTTTTCAAAGCACCAAGGAAGGCTGTTCATGTCTTCGGACCCTTCTTTTAACATTGTTATCACATGGCAGGTGCGAATTTTCTGCCAATCCCAATGCGGAGTTGGTTCTATCCTTGTGTTTTCGGGTTCGTGCTTTTGCGGCGGCGCTACCCTCCAACTGTCAGACAGCGCGAATTTGCCAAGCTGATATTGGTCCTCAACCCAATTCTTAAAGGTGAAACAATCTTCAAGCGGATGCCCTACTACTCGATGGTAAAAGCAATAATTTGGGTTGAACACCTCGCCTGCGTGCTCGGGGTGCTTGGACTCTGGCAACATAAGCATTTGATGTTTTAGAGCGAGATCGAATATCTTCCTTGTTTTGTTCCGAGGAAATGAGTATGCTCGACCCATTTTCTTCCTGAGGGCTAAATAAAAAACGCTCGATTCTCGGATACGTGGTTTCTTAGCTCTGCTTTGTGGTTGCCGAGCACCTTTTCGGCCCTTCGACTAGTTTTTGCTTTCGCGTCGAACCCTTTTTGTAGCAGGCTGACGTGGGGCAGCATCTTCGTTCTTTACTGCCTGTTGAAGGAGACGCTGTGTCTTGGCTTTCTCATAGATTGCCATTTCACGATCGTGATCATCTCGGGCTTTTTGACTCGCATCCCTTATAAGTTTGCTCATCTGGTCATCAGACGATGGACTGGGCGGTTTTGTGTCAGGAACTTTTGCTGGCTCAGGATTAGCATCCTCCCATTGAGCGTCCGTCTCTTCATCGAAGTCATACATAACATAACAGCTGTTTACTAGCTCCCGTTTCTTAGACCGGATGTACCCAAGCCCTTTTGTTTCTATTCTCCCGTTAGGCAGTTTGCATTGAGTCCCGGGAATGTTCCAGACCTTGTCATAGAATTTGGCTTTTCTAATGGTCTGTGTGAAGGACATCCCCTGGCATTTCAGTAGTTTCTTTAAACCTTCGGTAATAATATCTGGGAAGGCGGATAGGCTGAAGCCTGTCGAGCGGAGGATCTGCGCCATGCCAAATTTCTTTTTCCACCTTGTTTTCTTCAGAACGGTAGAATAGGATTGCCTTCTCGCCTTTTCGTCCGGGAGGGATATAGAATGTCTGCAATTCTTCTACGCTGTTGGTGTCGAGTGCATCCAGTTCTTTGTAATGTTCAAGCGTCACCATGGTTATCTGCAGACTTCGCTCTTCATCAGCGGAAACCCGTATCGAAGGCCGAGCAGGGAATACAGCATGAACTTCATCCTCTGAATCACTACCGAAGATCAATGAAGGAACGGACGGTCCCGGCCTGGTGGATTGGGATGGACCTGAATAAATGATATCCTCCTCCTCCTCGGTGTCACTGCCGAAGACAGGGATGGTGGCGTTAGCTTTGTTCTCCGGTTTGTGACACCTTTCCGTGTCTTCGAAACTCGGTAAGAAGTATTTGGCATCTTCATACTTGCGAACTTCGTTTACGGAAAACGGATTCAACTCTCCCGCCACTGTGTACTCGAGGCCATCCCTAGAATACTTCATGCACTGATGCTGTGTAGAAGGGATGATATTGTACTCGTGTAGCCATGGTCGGCCGAGCAGAGCATTGTAGCATGTCTTGGCGTCTATAACATGGAATTTGATATCTGTGACGAGCAACCCGAAGCGTAGCGTCAATATCACAGATCCAAGAGTTTTTGAGGATTGGGAGTCGAAACCGGAGATAGTGATCTTGTCCCGGGCGAGGTGTTGGACGCTCATGCAAATCTCCTTTAACACTCGCACATTGACTAAATTAACAGACGATCCGTTATCGACCAAGATTTTACCTATCTTTATGTCATGGCAGTATCCTGAGACATAAAAGGGGCGATTGTGTTCACACGTCCCGAGAAGAAGGTCTTCATCACCAAAAGCAACGTCGGCTGTGTGCACTTCTTCTAATTCGTCTTTCATCTTTTCTTCGGCTAAGAAGGCTTGGAACTGGTCCGGATCTTGTAGCGCCTTAATCAAAGAGTCTCTCGCCTCCTTCGATAGTAACAAGGCATCGAGAATGCTGAGTTGTAAGGGTAGCTTCCTCAGATGCGCCAAGACATTGTAATCCACTTTACTCCTCTTTGGCGGATTCTTGGCGGTTAACTCTTCCGCGACTTGGTCATCCAAAGCGATGTCTTCAGAGACCTTCTCTTTCCCTTTGTCTTTCTTGTTTAAGGGTCCGAGATTCTTTTCAGGCAGTGTCCGATTTCGCAGCTGTATATTTTCGCAAGACTTCGGTTCTTTTTCTTTTCCCGAAGTGGATTCTTTGAAGAGGGGGCTAAGCTCTAGCTCCTCATCGGAATCGCTCCCAAATGTAGGCACCTGTGACCCGGCGGTGTTAATCATGTGACAATTGTTAGCAGTTCTTTCAAGCTCTTTGGTCGTGTTTCTTTGCTCCCGACGAATCTTACGCTTTTCCTGTTTAAAGCGTTGTCGATTGGCGACGTATCCTTGCCACCATCCATTGAAAGCTTTGCAATCCTGGATGGAATGCGAGATCTTCTGATGATATAAGCAATAAGAAGGGTGCATTTCTACCATGCCAGTAACTTTTTCCTCAGAGGGTGGTAGCTTCATGCCCATCGATATGGCCTTAGCAAACTTCCTTTTTATCTTGAATTGGCTTTTGTCAGCGGTGGAGGCATTTTGCTTCAGCGGGATCATCTCAGCTCTTTCCTCAAGTCGCTGGCGCTTGGCCCTTTCGAATATAGCCGTCTCGCGTTCTCGATCAGCTTTGCTTTTCAATCGAGCTTCATTAAGAAACGCGCCAATCATTTCAACTGATAACCCTGGAGCCCTTGATTCGGCATTTGCCCCCAGTGTTTCAGTGTCAGAAGTCTCTTCATCGTTCGTGACCGAATGGGAGATCATATGACAGCTCGCCACATATTCCTCAGATTCATCCGATGAACTTGCTCCCTCATCTTCTTTTTGAAAGACGTGATCAAGGAAATCTTGGAGCGTAATGGGAGTCCGCGCCTTTTGGTTGTACTCATCCAGTGCGTCGATTTGCTTCTGTAAGTCCGTGCGCTTGTCGCCAGGCTTCACGGGCTTTTTAGATTTCTTCTTCTTCTTTTTCGAAGATTTTGACGGCTGGTTATGAACGCTTGAACTACCACCATCGGTCTTCGGAGTCGGACGTGGCTTCAACATCCCCTCTATAACCTGCGGTTCCAAGGGGTTCTTCCACTTGACTGCTGGACAGGTCTGAAGATCATTTAGCATTCTCCTCGTTTTGGTTGATAATACAACCTCCCAAGGAGCTTCCTCAATGACGGAGCATGTTGCCCCCGGCGTATTCGTCCCTTTAGAGGTGTCGGGCTGCGGGGGATTCACCTTCCATTTGTCGGATAGCGCAAATTTGCCCTGTCGGTACTGGTTTTCAAGCCAATTTTTGAAAACGTAACAGTCTTCGATCGGATGTCCTATCACTCGATGATAAGGGCAGTAATTAGGCTTGTTGACGTCACTTGGTTGCGACGGACGTTTTGGATCTGGCAGATTTATGAGCCTGTTGCGCAATGCCAGCTCGAATAGCCTCCTCGTTTTATCACGGGGGAAGGAGTAAGCGCGTCCCATCCTGTCCTCAAGGGGTACGTATGGGCGCGTATTGTTTGGACGAGCAACCGGCTTCGAGTCGTTCGGTTGTTGTTGGGCATTAGCGACAATGATCGCTTTTCCCTTTCCTTTATCGTTTCGGGAGTCCGGTTTCGGGAGAGGGGGTTTATGGCCCATCTGGTCCATCTGCGCCAATTTGTCGATCAAAGCCTGGAAGGAAGTCGGCTTGAAGAACATCATAAACTGTGAAATGGTTGCTTGTGGATCAAGGGTTCCAACAAACATTCCCACCGCAGGGGCTTCTTCTATGCGCTGTTCACACTTAGACCATAGATTACGCCACCGTATAGCGTACTGAACCCACGTCTCGCCGGGCTTTACCCTGGCGTTAATCAGCGCCGTAATCGGAGTACGCTCACTGGCACTTGCAAAACGTTGGGTGAAGAGCAGCTCCATCTCCGCGAAGGTTTTAATAGAGTCATTGGGGAGCTCAGAATACCATTCGAAGGCCGTATCTGATAAGCTTCCAACAAACTGGCGAAGCAAAAGCTTGTCGTCGCCGCCGGTGTTACCGCAAAGCGCCCTGAACTGGGCAACATGTTGATGGAGATTTCCGGTCCCTTTGTAGACATGAAACTTGGGGATTGTATAACCTGGCGGGTACTTGATTTGGTCATACCAGCCTGGATACGGTTGTCCCGTTTTTACGACGTGGCCGGCTGCTTCGGCCGCGTGATGAACCTTTATTTGCTGGGCTATATATTCGTCCAGATCAGTTTTAGAGATTGTATCCTCTTTAGCTGTTGATAGAACGGGCTGAGGGTTTGATGTCTCTCCCCTATCATCTCCAAGGACGATCGGGGGTTCTTCAGTCGGGGGCTCTGGTTGTATCATCATCCCTATCATGTCCTGGAAGAGGAGGCCCATACGCTGTATATTGGCTGCTTGTTCAGCAGCCTCTTTGTCTCTCTTT
Organism: Agapanthus africanus; assembly: GCA_030015575.1. Classification (NCBI taxonomy): domain Eukaryota; kingdom Viridiplantae; phylum Streptophyta; class Magnoliopsida; order Asparagales; family Amaryllidaceae; genus Agapanthus; species Agapanthus africanus. The sequence goes on along the minus strand of CM057339.1, from coordinate 182,152,804 downwards.
TCCAGTACTCGGCGGAGGAACTCGGCGTCGTTCTCTTCCTCTTGACGTTCATCTAAGGATGTCTCAGGATTCTCTTTTGGCCCAGTGAGTGCAGCCATTGTAGTCATCATCTCCTGGAGCTTTTGTTGCTGCTCCTAGGCTTTCGTCACGGATCGGGTGAGCGGTCGGTGACCCATAGAAGTACGACTTTCTTCCTTTCCAGAAGCCATATAGACCGTATGAACCGTTATGCCCCCTGACTTGGGGCGTTTAGGTTCACCGCTTTTAAACTTTGTCAGCGTCACGGGAGCTTTCTCTGGCCTTTTCCTTTTGTGGACCATTGAGGTTGAAGGAGCCGTTGAAGTGGGCATCCTAGCATTTGTTGCCCCCTGCTGCTTAATGGGGCGGTTTTTGTCCTTTTCCACCTTTGCCCTTTTCTGGCGACGAAAGTGGTCTGGGTCAATCACGGAGTCTTGAACCCTCCGCCAAACTTTATAAATCTTTGACGACAGTCGTTGAGAGGGCTGTTCCTGCTTTGTCTCTGGAGCTTTTCCCATAGGCGGAGGAGATCTTTTCAATGTAGCAATCGGAGAGTTCTTTTTCACCTTCCTCAGCAATTCAAAGCTGTTCCCAGTTGGAACAGCAGCGTTGACCTCCACCACTGGAGCAGGTGGGGTTAGCCCTGAGGGGGAGTTGCCCCCTGCTTTCCTTATTCGTTGCCAATGGCGACGTCGCGCACGACGAGCCGTTGGGACTGGCTCGGAAATCGAGATGGTTTCTTGCTGCCCCCTGTTTGAGTGTGGGGTAACTGCCAATGTCAGCCTATCGAAGACTGATGCCTTTTGACCAGCTGGGGGAGGAGTGGGAACCGTCAATCTTGTGAAGACCGACTCTCTGATGGGAGAAGCCGCTTTAACGACTTCCAAAGCAGCGGCCGTTGCCCTCTTTGGGACGGCCACTTTATAGTTCTGACCTAGCCTGGTGAAAACGGAGGCTGTTGGTTCAGTAGCAGGCGACCCGTTGACAGGGGTCGTGGTAGCAGTGAGCCGGTCGAACACCGACTTCTTGTTCACTTCCGGTACAGGTGTCGGCATAGAGAAGCTTGTAGGTGGGACCATGGTCCCGAAGAACAAGCCGGTGGTGGCTTGGGTCACCTGGTCTACCGGCAGAGTCAGGAAGGAAGCCGCTTGGGGCCCATATATTACACCTCTCGGTGAGGTGGAGCGTCCGTTGCAGTGGCATTTCGAGCAGTTGGTGCAGTTGGTGGCCATTGAATCTTGAATTCTGCGCCAGGTAAAAGACCAAATCTTAGCAACTTGAAATCCAAAGGCAACCATTTAACAAACCGCGATTGGTTCGCGAAGACGACACACGAAGTGTGGAGTGGAAAGAGGAAAAGGTCCCACCGGGCGTGCCAGAATCTGTTCCCCTCCGAAAGACGGCGCACGGGACTGCGATGTCCTGACGCTGAGATTCGGGGCAGATACTATTTGGTTTTATCCGTCTACCTCTCCGAAGATGCCAAGTTGATTTATGGCACCGTGTATCGGAGGTTTAGACGGATGCGGCCGATGTAGCAGACTTCGTCAGATTCCCCCTCAGGATGAGGGGTTTTTGATTGTGGGGACGCTCTTCCCTGCAGGCGCAAGCCCCTGCAGTTAATTACGCTACCGCATCGCGGTAACAACTTTCTCCTTCTCCAGCATTTCACTTCGTGTCGTGTGTGTTTGTTTTGTTTGTGGTTGCCCATGGATTGTATACGGAGACTGAGTAATGCCGTCGCCCGTAGGACGTGGATTAGTCCAAATCCGTATTTACTTAGATTTAGGTTTGGTGTTTTTAGTTTAAGGATGCATTAGTCGCGTTGCGGCTAAGATCAACTTAAACGTTCGTTAAGGATATGTTAGTCCTGTTTTAGACTAAGATCAACTTAACGTAGTGATTAATATATGGCCATCAGGACTCGTCACCTCTCCGACGTCGTAGAAGGATTACAACGACAGGTGTCAGAGGAGTTCAGAGATGTACCCTTGAGCCGAAGTTGATTTGGAGTTTTATCATTCATTTAAATGTCTAAGGATACGTTATCCGTATTTGGGGCTAAGATCAACTTAAACGGGACCGTTTAGATCCGGCAAAAGAGCATTTGGAGGCTCTATTGTTCCAGTTTAGGGACGTAGTGGTCCATTTCCCAGTTTAGGGACGTGGTGGTCCATCGCCAGTTTAGGGACGTGGTGGTCCGATATTAGTTTAGGGACGTTTCGGTCCGATGTTCCAGTTTAGGGACGTGGTGGTCTATGTTCCAGTTTAGGGACGTGGCGGTCTATTATTAGTTTAAGGACGTTTCGGTCCATCGCCAGTTTAAGGACGTAGTGGTCCATCATTAGTTTAAGGACGTTTCGGTCCATGTTCCAGTTTAGGGACGTGGTGGTCCGACATTAGTTTAAGGACGTTTCGGTCCACCATTAGTTTAAGGACGTTCCGGTCCACGAGTTTAAGGACCCCGCAGTCCGTATTGATGTGTGGTCGTCGGGAACGTCACCTCTTTGACGTCGTTGAGGAATTACAACGATGGATGTCAAAGGAGTTCGGAGATGTACCCTCGAACCGGACGTAGATTGATTTAGGAGAGCCATTTTGCTCGGTCAATTTAATTTAAGGACTTATGGCCATGATTGGGCTAAGTCCAGTTGAAAATATTCGACATTTTATTTGTTTTTGCATTGCATTTTATATTTAGGCTCTACCCACAAAAGATACAGAGTATCAATTTATTTTGGGCTCTGCCCATTTGCAGATGATGCAAAGTATCTACCTTGTTTGGGCTCTGCCCCTTTTAAAATGCATAGCATTCTTAATATTTTGTTTGGGCTCTGCCCATTTATAAATGATGCAGAGCATCTGTTTTGGTTCGGGCTCTGCCTCTTAAAATAATGCGTTGCATTTTATTAAGCCTGTTAGGCCTTCTTTTAATTGGGCTTGGCCCTTTTGTAAGCAATACAATGCATTTGCGCTTTGCGCTAAGTAATGAGCACGAGCTCGTATGGTGATGACACGTGTCGTGCTCTGGTGAGCGCAAGCGCACTAGCGCAGTGCGCTGTGCTGTTGCGCTGCGCTATTGCGCTGCTGACACGTGGCGCGCTCTCAGCGAGTTGTGCCAATTCCAGAAAGCAAAGCTCTATCTTAAGGGCGCTTAGCGCACGTGGTTCTATAGCCGACACGTGGCGCTCTCTTAAGAGCGCAACGGCGCAGTTTGGAAGTGCAAAGCACTAAGAATCTTTTAGATTCAAGAACGGAAGTGCAAAGCACTATTTAATTTCTTGATCCAAATTAGATCAAAGAAAAATAAATTTTTCTTTATTTGAAGAACCAGAGGTTCATAAAAGTGCAAAGCACTATTATTATTATTATTTTTTATTTTATTTTTTTATTGTTTTTAAAGAACCGGGGGTTCACAAGAAGTGCAAAGCACTGTTTATTATCTAAAGATCATTGATCTTGTTTTTTAGACCAATGATCTATTAGAAGGAATTTCTTCTCATCATGAAGGTTCTTTACCTTTTTCCTCAAATCTTCTCAGAGTTCTCTCTGTTTAAAGTTCTTGAGTTCTCAAGAAAAATGTTCATTTTCTTGAATTGAGGTCTAAGGCCCTTTTTATAGTGCCCATAAATTTGTTGAGTTTGTTAACAGGATCTTTTCTGAGTGATTTTGGGAATTTTCCCACCGCTGGATCTTTGATCCAAAGGCAGAAGAAAATCTTCTGGTTTTGGAAAGAACAGAAAAGATTTCATAAAATCTTAATTTGGTTTGGCGCAGATGCCCCAGCGCATGACACGTGTCGCGCAGCGCAGAGCGCAGCGCAAGTGCGCTAGCGCGTGTGCGCCGACACGTGTCGCGCAGCGCAGAGCGCAGCGCAAGTGCGCTAGCGCGTCTGCGCCGACACGTGTCGCGCAGCGCAGAGCGCAGCGCAGCTGAAGCGTTGCTTCCTTTAAACAGAGCTTAGCTCTGATTGGGTGCGCTTTCTTGGGCGCTGCGCTGACGTATTAGCGCCAGACACGCGGCGCGTTGCGCCCGCGACTTGAAGCGTTGCTTCAAAATTTGAATTTTGAATTCAAACAGAGCTTTGCTCTGGTTGGGCGAAACAGAAACGAGTCGAGGATTCCTACGGAGGCACTGGTGGCTCTGCGGGTCGACGCGGATCAGGAGGCTCTCGTCAAGGAGTGTTTGTATCCGTGAGTCGAGGAATTTTGCGAGGGATTATTTGTTTCCCAAGCACCAAGGATTATTTGTTTCCTTGGGGTTTGAAATGAGTCGAGAATTCCTACGGAGGCACTGGTGGCTCTGCGGGTCGACGCGGATCAGGAAGCTCTCGTCAAGGAGTGTTTGTATCCGTGGGTCGAGGAATTTAATGAAGATACTGGTTTCTTCGGAGTTGGACTGAACCGTCGAGATTTAGCTTCGTCTTCTGGCGGAGCCTGCTAGGAGAGTATGGTTCCCTCTTTGTTTACGCCCTTGGATTGTATACAGGGATCGATGTGATCTTAACTGTAGGGCCAAAGTTTTATCATTTCTTCTTTTTATTTTATTTTATTTCCGCGATGCTCTATCATTTCAGCTTTTTATATCGCGAAGGTCGCGACTGCCCGATCATTTCGGCTATTTTTCGCGGTGCCCAATCATTTCGGCTATATTTTTTTATTTTTACTCGTTGCTTTTTATTACGAGTTGCCCAATCATTTCGGCTATTTTGCATGCATACATTTTACTTGCTGCTTTTTATTGCAAGCTGCCCCATCATTTCGGCTATTTCGTATGCATGTGCGGCCTACTGGTTTTTCACCGTAAACCTGAAATTGGACACCGATTTTGGCATCAGCACCGCTGCAACTGGGATATTGCCAGGAGCGAATCATCATTTGCCTCTGTCGTTGTTGAACAAAGGAGGCTTAGCGACCAGGGTTAGAATCCTGTCGGCTAAGGTTTTTGATTTCATGAGCCGTAAGGGTCTCATAAAGGTATTTTTCCCTACAAGTCGTGAGGATCTTGTAAGTGTATTTTCTCCTTAGGAATCGTGAGGGTTCCTAAGTGTTTTGTTCCTCTGTAAGTCGTAAGGATCCTACAGGAGGGCTTTCTCCTTGTAAGTCGAGAGGATTTACAAGGGTTGTTTACCATGCAAACATATCCCTAGTTTTAGATGGGACTTAGTTAGGGAAATGTTTATTCGCGTCCGTGGATTGTATACAAGGGTCGATATTGAACCACTTGTAGGGCAATGTCGAAAGTTGTGAGGGTTGCTTAAGCACAGGTTTAGATCTCTGTAACTTAAGACTTTCAAATCTTATGAGCCGTGAGGGTCCCATAAGAGAGTTCTCCTTACGAGTCGTGAGGATCTCGCAAGTGTATTTTCTCCTTAGGAATCATGGGGATTCCTAAGTGTGTTGCTCCCTTGTGAGTCGTAAGGATCTCACGCAGGTGGTTTCTCCTTATAAGGTCGAGAGGGCCCTATAAGTGTCTTTTAACGAGGTTGCGCCCTTTCGGGTTTTCACAAACACTCGACGGTAGTCCTGCTGTTTTTACTCACGGCGCCCTTTCGGGTTTTCATCCGTGCCCACTTTGCTTATGGACATACCGTTTTTTTATTTTCTTTTTCTTTCTTTTTTCTTTTTACAAGGTCACGCCCTTTCGGGTTTTCACGAACACTCGCCGGCAGCCCTGCTGTTTTTACTCACGGAGCCCTTTCGGGTTTTCATCCGTTCCCCTTTTGCTCATGGACATACCGTTTTTTTATTTTATATTTTATATTTTTATTTTTTTTATCTTGTCAGCCTAAGGATGCTGCGGTATTAGTTTAAAGACGTTTCGGTCTGCTATTAGTTTAAGGACATTTCGGTCCATTGTTGAGAAGGTTGGCTTTTCTTTATGAAGCTTGAGCTTAGGAAGATAGCGAGCGGACATAGTCGTCGTCATCTACCATTGACCTAGGCTGTGGCTCATTAAGCATAGTATTTCTTTAGGAAACGACCGTTTATCGGCCTGAAAGGCCTTTCGCCGTGCATGTCGATGAGTAGATAGGCCCCACCCTGGTAGACCTTATCTATGATGTACGGGCCTTCATAGTTTGGCTCGAATTTTCCTCGCTTGGCGCGATTGGGGATCATAGGCCTTTTGACTACTAGCACGAGTTCGCCTTGGCGGAATGTCCTCGGTCGGGTCAATTTTTCATATGAGCGCGTTATCTTTGCTTTATAAGCTTCCAGATTTTGTTGTGCTAGAAGCCGAATTTCATCGAGGGCGTCAAGCTCTTCAAACCGAAGGTGAGCATTTTCTTTGTCCGTCAGCTCGTAGTGGACTGCCACTCGTAACGAGGGTAATTCTATTTCGAGAGGGAGTACTGCTTCCGTCCCAAATACCAACGCGTATGGCGTTGTGTTTGTGGCAGTTTTAAATGTAGTTCGATACGCCCAAAGAGCTTCTTGCAATCTCTCATGCCAGTCTTTCTTATTTCGGGACACTGTTTTCTTTATGATCTTCGTCAAGGTCTTGTTGAAGGCCTCAGCTAGACCGTTAGCTCGCGGATTATAAACTGAGGAATATCTCCAGTCTATATTGTGCTGCTGTGCGAAGCGGCTAATTTTATGACTTCGGTAGGCTGGCCCATTATCGGAGATGATCCGTCGCGGAGTTCCGAACCGGTATATGACATGCGTTTTGAAGAAATGGAGGATGTTCTCCGTCTTTACTTCCTTCAACGGCACCGCCTCTGCCCATTTGGAGAAGTAATCAGTCGTCGCCAAGATGAAACGATGTCCCTTTGACGATGCTGGTTCGATGGGGCCGACTATGTCAGTTCCCCACATTTCGAATGGCCAACTAGCCACTGTTGGATGCAGTGGATTGGGATGCTGATGGATGAAGTCCCCATGAATTTGGCATGAATGACATTGCCTCGCGTATTCCAGGCAATCCTGCATCATCGTGGGCCAGTAATAGCCCATCCGTTTTATCTTCAACTTCATCTTAGGGCCTGCTTAGTGGGAACCACAGAGTCCGTCATGAACCTCTTGGACGACCCTTCTCGCTTCATCAGGTCCTAGGCATCTCAGCCACAGAGAATCGAATGTTCTCTTATATAGAGTATCGTTGACGAAGGCGAAAGACAGAGCTCGTTTCACGAGCTGATGTCTTATGGACGCTTCTTCAGGCATTCGGTGGAACTTGAAGTAATCTGTGAAGACTTCTCTCCAGTCCTCGGTCTTCCCATGGTATTTTATTTGTAGGGTTGCCTGCTCAGTTGCTCCCTTTTCTTTATATGATTCTGGAGGTATTTCTGCTGGGGCGAGCACTCGACGGCTTTGTATCACGATTCTAACGTCATCGAGGTTCTCGTCAGCCAATTCTTTAGCAAGTTTGGCCAGTGCGTCCACTTTGCTGTTTTCCGCGCGCGGTATACTTTCCAACGTGTAGGAGGGAATTTGGGTTAGCAGTTGCTGCACTTTTTCACCGTATTTCACCAATTTCGGTTTGCATGTTTGGTAATCGCCGTTCACTTGACTGACGACTAGCTGGGAGTCCCCATATATGAGGAGGCTTTCAATTCCCATGTCAATGGCGATCTCGAGGCCTGCTATCAAAGCTTCGTATTCAGCTTCATTATTCGTTCTCGGCTCTGTTAAGGAGAAGGCGAAGCGCATTATTCCTCCTTGTGGGGTCACAAAGATGAGTCCTACCCCCGATTTGATCATTGGCGTACTTTGTTTGTGCTTTTTCATGGAAGATGCTCCATCGAAATAAAGCTCCCAACGGGTATCACCACCGTCGATTGCGTCAAACGCATGTCTGTCTGGCAAATCGCAATTTAAAGGAGAATCGGCAGGTATGGGATGCTCAGCAAGGAAGTCGGCGATGGCCTGGCCTTTTACTGCCCTGAGAGGTTGATATGTTATCGAAAATTCCATCAAGAGCAGGGCCCATTTAGCTAGTCGCCCTGTCAATATGGCTTTTGACATTAGATATTTGAGAGGGTCCACTTTTGAAATAAGACGGACTTCGTGCGCCAACGCATAGTGCCTAAGCTTTGTTATTGCGAAGATCAACGCCAGGCAGTGTTTTTCAATGGGAGAGTAGTTGCTTTCTGCCCCCAGCAGAACTCGACTTAAGTAGTAGAGTGCTCTTTCTTTCCCCTGATCGTTCTCTTGTGCCCATAATGCGCCTAAGGAACCTTCGAGGGCGGTTGTATAAAGAATGAGAGGCTTCCCCTTAACCGGAGCTGCCAACACCGGCAGATTCTGCAGGTATTGCTTGATCTCGTCCAGTGCGCCTTGGCATTTTTGATCCCAAACGAATGGGGTTCCCTTCTTCATCAGGTGACTATAAGGACGGCACTTTCCTGAAAGGTTGGCTATAAATCGCCGTATGTATGCGAGTTTCCCTTGGAGAGACCGCAACTGTTTGAGAGTCCTCGGCAGAGGCATTTCCATGATCGCTTTAATCTTTGACGGATCTATTTCAATACCTCGGTGTCGAACAACGAATCCCAGGAATTTGCCCGAGGAAACCCCGAACGCACATTTAAGAGGATTCATCTTCAAGTTGTATTGCCGAAGGCGTTGAAATACAGTCTTCAGATGCTCGAGATGTTCCTCGTATGATTTGCTTTTAACCACGAGATCGTCGATATAGCATTCAACGATTTTGTGTATAAGGTCGTCGAAGATCTTTGTCATGGCCCTCTGATAAGTAGCACCGGCGTTCTTCAAACCGAAGGGCATCACTTTATAACAAAATATACCAAGAGGAGTCCTGAAGGCTGTATGTTTCTGATCTTCAGGATGCATTTTTATCTGGTTATACCCCGATGAGCCGTCCATGAAGGAGAAAACCTCATGAGTGGATGTATTGTCTATCATCAGTTCATTGACTGGCACTGGGAAATCATCCTTCGGGCAAGCTTTATTAAGATCCCGGAAGTCTACGCATACGCGCACTGTCCCATTTTTCTTCATCACTGGGACAATGTTAGCGATCCATTCAGGGTACTGAACTTCTTGAATGAAGCCAGAATCGATTAACTTTTTGACTTCGGTATTTATGCTCATCTCAAGCTCGAGTCGCATTCTTCTCGGCGCCTGTTTGACTGGTTTGACGTTTGGGGATATTGCTAGCCTATGTACAGCGACTTCTGGATCTAGTCCTGGCATCTCGGAATAGTTCCATGCGAAGCAATCTTTATGCTGCATAAGGACGTCTTTTAATGCAGCCACCCTCTCTTCAGACAGCAGCTCGCTGACGAATGTCGGTCGCGGATCATTTACCGTCCCCAAGTCGATTTTCCTGAGGTTATCTGCAGTGGTATGTATTCCATCTTCCAGCTCTTTCGGTGCTGGGGGAAATTCTGAGATTACCTCATCACCGCTGTTTTCGAGGCACCAAGGGAGGCTGTCCAGGTTCTCGGACTCTTTTTTCAATATCGTTATCATACGACAGGTGCAAATTTTCTGCCAATCCCAATGTGGAACTGGTTTTTCTTTCGCGGCTTCGGGCTCGTGCTTCTGTGGTGGCGCTACCCTCCAGTTGTCAGAAAACGCGAATTTGCCTAGCTGATACTGATCTTCAACCCAATTCTTGAAGGTGAAGCAATCTTCAAGAGGGTGTCCCATTGCTCGATGGTAAAAGCAATAATTTGGGTTGAACACCTCGCCTGCGTGCTCGGGGTGCTTGGACTCTGGCAACGTAAGCATTTGATGTTTTAGAGCGAGATCGAATATCTTCCTTGTTTTGTTCCGAGGAAATGAGTATGCTCGACCCATTTTCTTCCTGAGGGCTAAGTCAATAACGCTCGATTCTCGGATACGTGGTTTCTTAGCTCTGCTTTGTGGTCGTTGAGCGCCTTTTCCGCCCCTTGACTCATTTCTGCCTCCGCGTCGAGCTCTTTTTGTATCAGGTTGACGTGGGGCAGCATCTTCGTTCTTTACTGCCTGTTGAAGGAGGCGCTGTGTTGGCTTTCTCATAGATTGCCATTTCACGATTGTGATCATCTCGGGCTTTTTGACTCGCATCCCTTATAAGTTTGCTCATCTGATCTTCAAACGATGGACTGGGCGGTTTTGTATCAGGAACTTTTGCTGGTTCAGGATTAGCGTCCTCCCATTGAGCGTCCGCCTCTTCATCGAAGTCATATATAATATAACAGCTGTTTACTAGCTCCCGTTTCTTTGACCGGATGTACCCAAGCCCTTTTGTTTCTATTCTCCCGTTAGGCAGCTTGCATTGAGTCCCGGGAATGTTCCAGACCTTGTCATAGAATTTGGCTTTTCTAATGGTCTGTGTGAAGGACATCCCCTGGCGTTTCAGCAGTTTCTTTGTCTCTCTTTTCCAGTACTCGGCGGAGGAACTCGGCGTCGGTCTCTTCCTCTTGGCGTTCATCTAAGGACGTCTCAGGGTTCTCTTTTGGCTCCGTGAGTGCAGCCATTGTAGTCATCATCTCCTGGAGCTTTTGTTGCTGCTCCTGAGCTTTGGTCACTGATCGGGTAAGCAGTCGGTGACCCATAGAATTACGACTTTCTTCCTTTCCAGAAGCCATATAAACTGTATGAACAATTATGCCCCCTGACTTGGGGCGCTTAAGTTCACTGTTTTCAAACTTTGCCGCTGACGCGGGAGCTTTCTCTGGCTTCCTTCTTTTGTGGGCCATCGAGGTCAAAGGAGCCATTGGAGTGGGCGTCCTAGCAATTGTTGCCCCCTGCTGTTTAATGGGGCGGTTTTTGTCCTTTTCCACCTTTGCCTTTTTCTGGCGATGAAAGTGGTCTGGGTCAATCACGGAGTCTTGAACCCTCCGCCAAACTTTATAAATTTTTGACGACAGTCGTTGAGGGGGCTGTTCCTGCTTTGTCTCCGGAGCTTTTTCCATAGGCGGAGGAGATCTTTTCAACGTAGCGATTGGAGAGTTCTTTCTCACCTTTCTCAGCAATTCAAAGCTGTTCCCAGTTGGAATAGCAGCGTTGACCTCCACCACTGGAGCAGGTGGGTTATCCCTGAGGGGGAGTTGCCCCCTGCTTTCCTTACTCGTCGCCAATGGCGACGTCGCGCACGACGAGCCGTTGGGACTGGCTCGGAAATCGAGATGGTTTCTTGTTGCCCCCTGTTTGAGTGTGGGGTAACTGCCGATGTCAGCCTATCGAAGACTGATGCCTTTTGACCAGCTGGGGAAGGAGTGGGAACCGTCAATCTTGTGAAGACCGACTCTCTGATGGGAGAAGCCGCTTTAACGACTTCCAAAGCAGCGGCCGTTGCCCTCTTTGGGACGGCCACTTTATAGTTCTGACCTAGCCTGGTGAAAACGGAGGCTGTCGGTTTAGTAGCAGGCGACCCGTTGACAGGGGTCGTGGTAGCAGTGAGCCGGTCGAAGACCGACTTTTTGTTCGCTTCCGGTGCGGATATCGGCATAGAGAAGCTTGTAGGTGGGACCATGGTCCCGAAAAACAGGCCGGTGGTGGCCTGGGTCACCTGTTCTACCGGCAAAGCGAGGAAAGAGGCTGCTTGGGGCCCATATGTTACACCTCTCGGTGAGGTGGAGCGTCCGTTGCAGTGGTGCTTCGCGCATTTGGTGCAGTTAGAATCCATGGATGCTTGAGTTCTGCGCCAGACAAAAGACCAAATCTTAGCAACTTGAAATCCAAAGGCAACCATTTAACAAACCGCGATTGGTTCGCGAAGACGACACACGAAGTGTGGAGTGGAAAGAGGAAAAGGTCCCACCGGGCGTGCCAGAATCTGTTCCCCTCCGAACGGCGGCCTAGACTTTGCGTCTTGCCTGAGATTCGGGGCAGATGCTATGTGGTTTTATCCGTCTACCTCTCCGAAGATGCCAAGTTGATTTATGGCACCGTGTATCGGAGGTTTAGACGGATGCGGCCGATGTAGCAGACTTCGTCAGATTCCCCCTCAGGGTGAGGGGTTTTTGATTGTGGGGACGCTCTTCCCTGCAGGCGCAAGCCCCTGCAGTTAATTACGTTACCGCATCGCGGTAACAACTTTCTCCTTCTCCAGAATTTCACTTCATGTCGTGTGGGTTTGTTTTATTTGTGGTTGCCCGTGGATTGTATACGGAGACTGAGTAATGCCGTCGCCCGTAGGACGTGGATTAGTCCAAATCCGTGTTTGCTTAGATTTGGGTTTGGCGTTTTTAGTTTAAGGATACATTAGTCGCGTTGCGGCTAAGATCAACTTAAACGTTCGTCAAGGATACGTTAGTCCTGTTTTAGACTAAGATCCACTTAACGTAGTGATTAATTTAATGTATGGCCATCGAGACTCGTCACCTCTTTGACGTCGTTGAGGAATTACAACGACGGATGTCAAAGGAGTTCGGAGATGTACCCTCGAACCAAAGTTGATTGGGAGTTTTATAATCCATTTGAATGTTTAAGGATACGTTAGCCGTGTTTGGGGCTAAGATCAACTTAAACGGGACCGTTTAGATCCAGCAAAAGAGCGTTTGGAAGCTCTATTGCGCCAGTTTAAGGACATGGTGGTCCATCGCCAGTTTAGGGACGTTTCGGTCCGATATTAGTTTAGGGACGTTTCGGTCCCATATTAGTTTAGGGACGTTTCGGTCCGATATTAGTTTAGGGACGTTTCGGTCCACGAGTTTAAGGACCCCGCAGTCCATGTGGGTGTGTGGTCGTTGGGACCCGTCACCTCTTTGACGTCGTTGAGGAATTACAACGATAGATGTCAAAGGAGTTCGGAGATGTACCCTCGAACCGGACGTAAATTGATTTAGGAGAGCCATTTTGCTCAGTCAATTTAATTTAAGGACTTATGGCCACGATTGGGCTAAGTCCATTGCTTTTGCATTGCATTTGCTTTTATTTGGGCTTTGCCCAAAAGGGATGCAGAGCATCAATTTTATTTGGGCCTGGCCCTTTTATTGCTTTGCAATTCATTCTGACCTGCTAGGTCTTTTTGACTTGGGCCTAGCCCTGCATTGCATTTGTGCAAAGCACCAAGGATCTTTTAGATTCAGGAAAAGAAGTGCAGAGCACTTTTTAATTTCTTGATCTAAATTTAGATCAAAGAAAAGAAAAGAAAGAAATCTTTTCTTTCTTTCTGTTTCAGAGAACCAGAGGTTCATAGCAAGTGCAAGGCACTATTTTTGTTATTTTTATTTATTTATCTGAGAACCAGAGGCTCATAGCAAGTGCAAGGCACTATTTTTTATTATTTTTATTTATTTATTTATCTGAGAACCAGAGGTTCATAGCAAGTGAAAGGCACTATTTTTATTATTTTTATTTATTTATTTATCTATTGAAGATCACTGATCTTGTTTTCTAGATCAATGATCTATTCTTTAAGAGAATTTTCTCTTATCTCAAAGGTTTTTACCTTCTTTTAGAGGGTCTGCAGAATTCTCTTCTCCCTTTTTTTTAGATCTTTATATCCTTTAAAAATGAGGTCTGGGGTCCTTTTTATAGTGCTCAGAAATTAGTTAAATTTGTTCAATAAATCTTTTCCTGAGTGATTTGGGGAATTTTCCCCACCGTTAGATCTTTGATCCAAAGGCCCCTGTTTTACAGAAGAAATCTTCTTGTTTTAACAAGAACAGAAAAGATTTCCTTAAATTTTCATTCTGTTGTTGCGCAACTCACCAGCGCGTGACACGTGTCGCGCAGTAAGGCGCTTGCGCAACAGCGCTTGCGCACCTGCGCAGATACGTGTCGCGCAGCCGTGCTCTTGCGCGGTTGTGCTTGCGCAACTGCGCAGACACGTGTCGCGCTGCCGTGCGCTTGCGCGGTTGTGCTTGCGCAACTGCGCAGACACGTGTCACGCAGCGCAGCGCTTGCGCAACTGAGCGTTACTTTTGCTTTTTAAAGAGCCTTGCTCTGATCGGACGTATCGCCTTGGGCGTTGTGCTGCCGTGTCAACTTCTGACACGTGGCGCATTGCGCGCAGCGCACGGGAACCGAAACGTTGCTTTAAAATTTGAATTTTCAAAATTCAAACAGAGCCTTGCTCTGATTGGGGGAACAGTACCCATTCTCTAATGAGCACCTGTGTACAATCTCTGATGTCAAACACTAATGGCTATGGGATCAACCATCGCCCCATACAGGGTCAAGAAACGTACACACTACTCTACTCTGGATTATCGATGTCCTGTCTCGATACTCCATCGACTAGAAACCATTAAAGGATGTACTTATGGACTACCCTGGCCCCACTAGTATGATCTGCATCATAGTTCTGGTAGTTAAGTATACATCCTAAGGGCTTTATCAACATGTATCAGAGAGACAGTATAACAATACAAGTATACATGTTAAGATAAAGAGCAACCAGATAGCATACTATTATGTCGAGCAAGAAAGTCTTACACACACACACACATGTCCAAGCATCCACTATAATATACAATCATGTACAATAATGGCCTCTAGGGCATGCATATGACTAACAGAATCAAGTTCAATGGTGAATAGGAGCATCGTCCCCCTCCTCCCGAGCCAAATGGGATAAAGGCGTTTGAGGACGTAGAGCATATCAATATTGTTTTTGGTAAGAAACATAAGCATGCTATTCCGAATAAGATATCAAATAACTGGAGAAAGAGATCTATATTTAATGATTTGTCGTATTGGCGATTTTTTAATCTTCGCTATAACTTGGACGCTGTGCACATCGAGAAGAATGTCTGCGAGCTTTTACTGGGTACCTTGTTGAATACCAAATTTAAGAACAGAGACACACTTGCGATATGATAATGGTTTGCTATAAAGAATTTGCGGTTAGAATTGCATCCAATTTCTGTCACGACCCGAGAAATTCGACTCGTGACCGGCACTTAACCACGCAACGTCTACAGGCGTAACGCGGCTAAGTAAGCCGAACCCAGAAATCAAAACCAATAAATAGAGAGATTTAAAACGTTTTGTAAAAGCAATAGTAAAGGTCTGAAAAACTTCCATTCATTTAGTAGAAATCCCTTTTTAAGTTCGCAAGTTATGAGTTTTATAATTTTGGTAACATTTCCTTTTTAAAACATTAGCCCCGAAAGTCGGGTAAAAGTAAGGTGTAGCGGAAATAACAAGTGACATGAATAAAACATCACAATATGATATACGACGCCGTAGCGAAGAATACACAGTAAACAAGGACAATATCATAAAAGATGAGACTGCATAAAGTAACGTCGGCCCACATGCGAGCTCGACACCAGAACATAAAATCATACATATCGTCCTCACAACTGTCTCTAAGTCAATATAGAAGGTAGATGGAGAGTACTAGATACATCAATATACAACTGAAAGATAACAGATACCGTACAGAACCCACCTATCAGCAAAAGACTATCTCTGCTCAAAAGGGGTATCTGTGCCAAAAGATGCGGTAACAGCCAGCCGTGACTACTCCCAAGGGCAACCTGCAAACACTGTGGCACAACGGGGGTGAGTTGCCAACTCGTGAATAGAGATAACATATAAAGGTGATCGCAGGCATGCACATATAGCGTGGCTCTACTAATACCAGCAGATGATATCAATGCATGTCAACAGTGGATACAGTAGTAATGCATGTACTCTAACAGGTAAATGCCACAGGATGAGATGTATAGTAATCACTACTGAGTACGGGATAAATAATATCTACATGGACTATGTCAACATGGAAAGCAATGATCGGTGCCTCAAACTGCACCCAAATCCCACATATACTCAGACGCCGGCACACCCATCGGCCCTCAAATCCTGTATATCTCGGAGGAATCACGAGTGCCCAACATCGGCACCCAAAACATCATAAAATACCCGTGTCCAGCATCGACACGTAAATCCTCAAATATCGGGCGCCGTCAATCTGGACCGGCCCCACGGGGTCCGTCTGCGGTATCGGCCCTCGGCCCCGGCAGTACGGATCATCCCGCATCCATCACTCGACTCTGGTCAATATCCTCCGGACAACTGCCAGGTCCAACCAGTCACCGGTAGGTACTCGCCCGCCTCCAGACTCAATCGGCAAATCCCATCGATCATCTCGCCGAGGGGAACCATACCGGGCCCACCACGAACCCGCAAACGGAACATCCACTCCTCGAATCGGGTTTCAAGCACACGTCTCAGCACCGAGAAAACGCGTGGTGGACACACCAAAATATCATATCACGAGGTACCGGGTTTTTCAAAATAACATATCTTTCCTTAAATAGTTCCACGGTCCTCAAAACAGAAATCACATGAAAATCCAATACCAATAGTAAAATCCAATGCGAGGTACAATATACATCAATCACATGTAAAGTGAACTACAGCAATAATACAACAGTATAATCATGGCAGTTCTACAGTGAGTGTGGCATGGCAATTACTAACGGTGTGTGTAGCATGTAAATAGTGCTCGTGCAACATAAACCGTTAGTAATAGTGTGGTGTTCTATCAGTTCTAGCATATATCAATAACACATAGCAGGGAAATGCAATATGAGATGACAGTCCATAGGTAAATGCAATATGTAATACTAAGATCCTATCAGCCCTGACGCATAACGCCATGCGGGCGATATCCCGTAGATGTGAAATCTACTCACCGTGTCTCGCGCTAAGTGTATCCAACCACTTGCTTGCCCTTCTTCGCGGCGTCCGTCTCACTGGCCTGCGAACCTAAAATCACAACACGTATTACACATATAAGTTTAATTTCGCCAAAACGTGATATCACGGTCAAACTAGAAACTCGTGTCGCAAACCAATCGCGCGTGTGCGCGATACGCTAAAACGCGTGTGTGTACTGAACCAAGAACCACCCCGACACGCTACGATGCGTAGCACGCACCAGATCTACAGAAACGTGCATGTCGCACTAAATACACACACCCCAACACAGGGAAACAACTCCCAGATTTTTACCTGGAAGAAAACCCACAAAATCAACAAGACCAAACACTGAAAAATACACCCAGAAACCACCCTGCACAAAACGAGACAAAATGGGGGAAGGGAGGCCGGCGTCGCCGGCCAAACCGTGCCTGTCGCCGGCCCAACCCCGGTGGAATGGGCTCGAACTTCACTCAAATCCCTGAAAAAGCCTGCCTAACATTCTGAAGTTGTTTCAAACACTCAAAAACTCACGCAGTAAAAGCAGATCACTGAAATCCTAAAATCTGCACAAAAACGACATTTTGCACCGAATCGTGAAATTGGTGGTATTTTAGCGTAATAGGGGTTGGACTAGGTTGCTGTGGCCTCAACAACTTACTAAGGACCTACTGAAACCACAACTCACTTCATTTGCACAAGAATCTCACAAATTACCCCATATCACACTAAAATGCACTAAAACCCGATATCCGAAGCAAAACTACACAAACTACGCTAACTAGGGGATAAGGTAGGAAGTATACCTCACTCTCGACCCTAGGGAGCTGCAGGAAGAAGAAGAAGTGAGGAGAAGTCGCTGCACTGGGATCAGGGGCTGCTGCTACTGCTCACTGCCTCTGCTGCTGCTGTTTGTGCTTGCTACTGCTGCTGTTGTTGCTGTGGAGTGTGCTGCTGTTGTTGCTGGTTCTGGAGCTGCTGCTGGGGCTGAAGGTAAGTGGGTGTGAGTGTGTTGGTATGTTGTGTGTGTGAGAGTGTGAGAGCTTGAGAGAAAACCAAAAGAAATGAGAGGCTACCTCAATCATCACACACAAAAGTCACCCCTCACTCTCTCACCTCATTAATGCAAGCATGGCCTAGCCATGATGCCCTCATCTCTCTCTCACACAAGTCAACACTTAACCTAAAATTCAAATTAAAGTTACTTTTGGTTAACTAATTAACTAAACTCACTTAAAACCCAAAAGAATTAATCCTCCAATTAACCCACCATGGTTAATAATTATGGTATTTACTTGATTTAAAAACCCTAGTTTACATGCACATGTGTGTGCAAGCCTAGTAAAATTTTGGAAAAATATTTATTAAATTAGGAAAAATATTTAAAACACAATTTGGTAAACTTTTTAATTAAAAATCATTATTTAATTATAATTATTCACTAACCCTTATCCTAAGGTGTTACAATTTCGAAAGGGAATGGTAAATGGGCGATTCCACCAATAAAGTACACGATGTCCGACAATGAGAAGCTGAGTTTTCTTAAAGTACTTAAACAAGTAAGGGTACCAGATGCATATTCTGCGAACATCAGTAAATGTGTAAACTTGAAAAAGAAAACCCTCGTCGGCCTGAAAAGTCAAGACTGTCATGTGATCATACAACAATTGTTGCTCATTGATGTTAGGGCGTTACCAGATAACGACGTTGTATCAGTTGTAACTGATTTGTGTCATTTATTTAGAGAGTTATGCTCTAAAGATTACTCGGCAAATGATTTTAGAACCTTGGAGAATAAAATACCTCGCATACTTTGTAAAATGGAGATGTTGTTTCCGCCTTCTATTTTCACCATAATGTTGCATCTCACGGTTAACCTTACTCAAGAGGCACGTTTAGGTGGTCCCATGAATTATCGGTGGATGTATCCGTTCGAGAGATAAAACTAACTTAATAACTTTTTACTGTTCATAATAAATAGAATATTTATAATAAAGCGAATTAAATTTTTTTGCATCCATCAAGTTCATATACAAAATAAAACGGTATATCCGTAACAGGAGTCGGCCTGAAGGGTCGATCGCTGAAGGGTTTCTCGCGGAGGAATGTATGACATTCTGTTCTATATATCTATAGGGTGTTGAGACTGCATTTAATAGGCCAAAACGTAATGAGGACATGGTTGACAATAGACACATAATATCCATCTTTTGGGCCCAAGAAAATGAACCGGGTAAAGTGAAATCGGGTCACATTGTGTCTGAGCAGCTCAGCATGATTTACCGTTACGTTTTATTCAACTGTTTAGATGTGAACAGTTTTATCGGGTAAGTATTTATTAATTTTTCCTTAACATAATTATAGAAAATTTTCAAGTCAAAATTAAATATTTATTTGCGATATATACAGCGTTTGGAATGCTCAATACCGTCCACCTGCTAAACGACCTCGGCAATGGGATATCTATAAGGAGTAACATAAATATTTTCCCGCTCGTTGAAAGCACTTGTAAGTTATAAACTATAAAAACGAAACTAAAATCCATGTTTATACACACACACACAACTTAATCCGTTTTACTTTAATAGCTTGAAAGAAATCACAATGATAGACTTGTATCAGAAAATATAAAAGCGCTAGTGTATGGTCTAGATGAACAAGCCGAACACCTCTCCGCTTACGTTGTTAACGGGTTTAGATTTCACACCAGAAAACGAGATAAAAATAAAAAGTTTCAGAATTGCGGCGTCTTTATCACATCCACCGTTACTGGATATTCATCTTCTAGAGATTCAAATCCAAGCATAGGAAAATTGGATTATTACTGGGCGCTTAAAAAATAGTTCGGATGCGTTATCATGAACAGACGGTTGTCATGTTCAAGTTCCTGTGATACGATGTCCATCATCGATATACTGGGTTCAAAGTTGAAAATGACCTACTTTTACACAATTCATCGAAACTCATTTTTGACACAGAGCCTTATATCCTCGCCAGCCAAGTCCGGTTCGTATTCCGGTGGGTAGTGTAGAGGGCCATAGGGGGTTTGCGATGAACGCGCGGTTTACGAAAAGATGTGCAAGCATATGGTGAAGAATTGGAGAGTGCATAAGCACAAGATTTTAAGTAAGCTTGAAAAATGCGCTTCCCCGGATGAGATATATGCAATTAAGCCGGATCTAGATTGGTTCGACGCATACTGACATACCTTGGTCAATCATTTCTTGTCCGGAGAGTTTAGGGTATGTCTTTGACAATATATTTTTACTATTTTGTAGCAACTCAATAAACAATATTTGATTTAACTGCAGAAGAAGAGTGAGCGAAGTAAAGCATTTCGTGCTCAGCTGCACGATATTTATAGGGGAGGGAGCAAGAGTTCCGAGCAGGTTTCCGTCGAACACGTAAGTATCGTATTTTATATTAATACGTTAAAAATATCTTAAAATTTTATATCTGAACTGTCTAAATGTAATATGCAGCAAGAAAGCTATAGTGGAGAGCTCCTAGATCGGATCAAAATCTACCGGCTCAATTTGTACGGGACGATGGCGCGCTTGCATCGATTGAGGCACATGAGATATATGTAAGACTCTACTTATGCTGTGCTTCTTAATTTTTTCAGAATAATTATTGTGTAGATTTTAGAACGACAGTAATACATTTCTTCTGTAAACATGTGGCGATGGCGGCTGTGAGAGATCGATTGATCCAAGCGATAGAGGCGGAGCAGGGACACCCAGTTAATGACGTGCAGAGAACATTCAACGTAGATACGACTTTCACGGTGTATAGGCCGGATCGTCCTCGGAGAGTACAGTACATGTCCTCCAAGATCTCTCCGCGTCAGTATAACGCTCCATTCCAGCCGACCGGGCATCACCCTCCTAGGTTCAGCCGGCAAACGACTCAGCATCGGAGACGTCATGACAGACCAGGGCCCCTAGGATTAGGACCCCTGTGTTTCATAGATCTTCCCAGAGTCGGACACCGGAATACAGCGGTTCCTCACGCCGATCGACTGCTGCTGCCACTCTCACTGCTGATCTATTTGCTGGTTGGACTCACTAGTAGAAGCTCCAGCTTATTGCCATGTACGTCCAATATGGAATGCCAGTACTTCCGGTAAGTTTGATAACCCTTACACACACAAGCATACTCACGCATGCGTGCACACACAAAAGCATATCACATACATACACGCACATATACACACACATACGCTACACACACAACCATATATACACATACACATACACACGCACAAGAGTACATAAACACGCGCGCGCGCACGCACATACACAATAACATATCACATACATACATATACACACACATACGACACAAATCATATACAAACACACACATAACCATACATACACATACAAACAAGCGCGCGCACACAAACAATTACTTAATTACTATAAAATATCCATACTAAATCATGTATTTTAAACGTTTAATCGTAGGGCTTTACCCCGGAGATCCATGAGCGCCTCCTTCATGCCTCGAATACTCGAATACGCGAAGCAGTGTCACTCTTGCCAAATTCATGCGGTTGCGGTTGTCGTTGACGACGGCGACAAAGGTGTGTGGCGTCGATGTGGTTGACGATGGCGAGGAGAAGTTCTGGATGCTCGGCTTGAACGAAATCGTCACTTAGGTGAAGAGGATCAGCGAGAGGGATCTTCCGAAGTTCTTTGGCGAATTATGGAGCAACGGAGGAGGAGAAAAGTTTGGGAAGAATTATCAGAGTAATTTTAGAGGAGCTTCTTCAGAAATTTTCAAAGGATGAATGAGTTAGGCAGCCATAGGTATTTTAGGAGAAATGTAACGAAGAATTATGAATTAAAACGAGGGTTAAACACATTATTAGGCAGCCATAGGTATTTTCTACGGTCAATTAGTGTTGACCAAGTCAAAAACCATAGGCCAAAATTTTCAATAAACAAATTCTACAATAACTGAGACGCACTATTAATTTGGATGGCTCAAATATATTTATAGTGAAATTTTCAATGTTTTATATCCTGTCATTTTTACCTTGGGTCTTTAAACAAAACCCCCTATAATCAATGTATTTAAATTAACACCTCCAAATCATTTAGCTTGTCTAGATCTTCCTCGTGGTTCATTTCCTTCCAAAGTAAGGTTTGAAAGAAATATTTTGCATCCATCTTCCTCCATAACTCCACCTACATTTCTTAAATTCCAACACTATTCCACTTAACCAACTATTCAAACCCCTTCCACGTCTAGAATAAGGGGAATTTTTCCATGTGCCGGCCGTATTCATCCGGACAGTAGAGAGAAAGAAATAGAAATGTGGACTCGACCAAGCTGCCCAAAGAGTGCCCGAAATTCTCTATTTCTTTCTCTCTTCTGCCGGGTGTATACAGCCGACACATGAAAAAAATTTCCATAGAACCATGAGTTTTATGGTCCTTTCTTTAGCTACCTTGAGCAGCCACTGTGGATAATAAGGATTTTTTTGTAAGAGAATAATGAAGGAAAGATGCCATAAGAGAGAATTTCCTTCTATGGCGTCGAAAAAACACACCCTCCATCGTGTTTTCTGACGATCAGAATGCATCATCTTCATCGTTATCGTCTAAGATATGGGTACACAAAATTTCATGTGATTCTACAACTTTTTCACCGTTGAATTAGTGGGTTCAAAATTAACGGTTTACCGACGATAGAACTTTTTACATTGCTAAATCAACGGTGAAAAGGTTGTAGAATCACATGAAATTTGGTGTACCCATATCTTAGACGATAACGATGAAGATGATGCATTCCGATCGTTGAAAAATACGATGGAGGGTGTGTTTTTTCGACGCCATAGGAGGAAATTCCCTCCTATGGCCTCTTTCCTTCGTTATTCTCTTTTTGTAAAATGAAACAAGTAAATGAGTGGGAAGGGGTTGATGGTAGATTATACATTTAACATAATTAAATATGAAATATGCATTATAATTTAGCAGTGGCGGTGCAAGCAATTCAAAACGAGGGAGGGCCGACAAAGTACTGCCAAAGTAAAAGATTTTTTTTTTTAATATAACTAATAAGTTTGAAGGAAAATATGCCAAAATTTGAGTTTTACGTTACTTAATCCGCGCACATACATACATATAGTCTACGGTTCCAATGATATCCACAAGAAATTAAGACAAACACATCACATATTTTCTGCTTCAACTGTGTAGTGCCGTTTTTTTATAGTGCCGTTTTTTATACTACAAATAATAATTCGTCCATAATTATATCATTTATACTTGTATCATTGTCTAACTTTTAGATTGTTTCTCTCTAAGCCATATATAATCATCAATTTTGAGGTTGCTCATGCTTCAAAACTTTAACTTACAGATTGTAATTTTAAAAAACATCCATATTACCTGATTTACAAACATTCACGTTTCAAAAGAACTATTACAACTTGATAGTTCACTCATAATGCCAAACCAAACAAGATGAACCACTCGAATGAAATTACATAATAAACTAATTTTTGTACACAAAAATTTCTAATGTATCAATTAAAACCTAAATTATTAAACAAAGGCTAACTTGTTCGAAATATCCCTAACTGATGATGCTTTAAATCGACGAGTTCCCAGATCAGGACGCGTGGCCGATGACGTGTCCCGGAACTCAGAAGAAAGGGCCCACTTGGGCCAACCAGGCCACCCCTGTACCCGACCTGTAAGCACAAGCCGGCCCTCCTCATGACCCTCTGCAAATTGGCCTCCTCGGCCCTTCAGCTCGTCCCGAGCTGCCACAGGACCAAGACACCTCGGCCCTTTCGCTCGTCCCCGAGCTCTCCCGTCGAGGCCATCTTCCTCGGTCCCTCCGACCGACCAACTCCACCACTCACAGGCGTAACCGCCGCTCTGCAAATCTCGCAACGCGCAGATTCTCTACCAGCAACATCCCACGTTCCACGCCATCACGATCCCCATTAATGGGCGATCCGTTCTTTACCCGGGCGTGACGTCGGGAGCGTAACTGCCGGTGAGATTCTCGCGCCTGTTGCTGCGTGTTGCCACCACTATATAACCCCCATCATAGAGGGGTCAAGTAAGCCATTTTTTATTCCACTTAGCCGTTACTCTGCTCGGATCTCGTGCTAACTTGATCGTCGGAGGGTCCTCGGTGGTACCAAACCACCCCGGGACTTCTTTGCAGGTACTCGGCGCTAAACTCCTCAAATCACCAATCTCCTCAAAACCCATTGAGACCCACACGCAACAGGAGATCACCTCCAAAATCCATCGGGAGATCGACGGAAGACAACATCTGAAGGAGACCCGAAAAGGATCTCCATCAGTTTGCGCCGTGTATGGGAACGAAACTCCACAAAAAAACAAAGTTGGCTTTCCGATCTCCATCCACATGGAAAGCGACCACCCTGAAGATCTAGGTACCAGTCGCCGCCTCCCCCTCATCGGAGGCGCGAATGAACCTCCCCCAGAGGCCATCATCAACGCCCTCGCCAGCCGAATAGATCGGCTACAGTCCCTCGTGGAGCCGCTCGTCCGCGTCCAAACGACTGGGCTAGGGCCCCAGATCGCCGCTCCTCCGCCTCCAGAAGGCTCTGCCCTCGTCGGCACGGCTGACCACCGGTAGGTTACGACCCCCGGCCACAGATCCCACGGGCCGATACTCCCTGAGGCCCGTTGGGCGCCCCACGGCTCCACACCGAGATCCGCCGCCAGAGCACCTCGCCTCGAGCCTCCTCGCGACCCTTACCCCCCTGAGGAGATGTCGGTCACCTCGCCCGTTCATAGGCATGATCGACACCCCCTCCCTAGACGGGGTCGCACAGAGGGGACTCGCCACGACGGCTCAAGGGCCACTTCGCCCGGGGATCTGAGGAACCTCATCGAGAGGAACCAGGGAAACGCCCAAACGCAGGTCTCCCACACCAGAGGCCAGGGATCATAAGGCGCCGAATCCTCGGGGTACCACGGCCGACTCGACGCCCTCGAAAAGAAGATCGAGGGCATGCGCCGGGAAGGTCATCTCTCGGGCGACGGGGCTAAGTACGCCGCCGACTCGCTCACCAAGCCGTTTACCGAGGGACTGTTCGATGTCTATGTCTCCTCGCACAACAAGCCCCCGAAGGTCTCTCTGTTCGACGGGAAAACCGACCCGAAAGACCATTTGGATGCTTTCACCACGGGGATGAGCTTCCAGGACCATTCCGCCGCCGCCCAGTGCAGGGCCTTCTAAGCCACCCTCATCCGCTCTGGTCGGAACTGGTTCCAAGGACTCGAGCCTCGCTCCATCTCGACCTTTGACGAGTTGGCTACTCAGTTCCTCGGCCATTTCGTTGGGAACCGTCGGCAGAAGCGCACAGTCGACTACCTCTTCACAATTAAGAGCGAGGACAAGGAGACGTTCAAGGCTTACATCACCCGCTTCTACAAAGCCCTCCTCGAGGTCCCCGAGCACCAAGAAGAGACCGTCATCACGACGCTCAGATCTGGTCTTAGGCATAAGGAGTGGTTGCGCTCCTTTGCATTGGCATAGCCTAAGACCATGGCCGAGGTCAAGGCGTGGACCGAGCGCGAGGTTCAGCTGGAGTCCAAGGTGAACGCGAACCTCCCCCGAGAAGAACGGTCTGACCAGAAGAAGAGGGCTCGGGAAGAGAGGCCGGAGCGTCAGCAGCCCTATCACCCGAAGTTCCAGGAGTACACCCTGTTCAACGTCTCCTTCGCAGTGTTACTAAAGGAGGCCCAGGGCGAGGGGTTCTTCAAGTTCCCTCCAATCCCGCGTCAGGCCTCGAAGCGAACCCGGGGCCCTTACTGCTCCTTCCACCGGATGCTAGGCCACGCCACGGAGGATTGTAAGCAACTCCGGGACTATATCGAGGAGCTCATCCGATCGGGGCACCTCGCCGCCTACTTGAGGGACAAACGGCAGGCCGACCACGAGCAGGAGCAGCGTCCTCCACCCGCCGAGATGACCATCGGCCAGATCATGCTCGTTTCGGCAGATGACTAGTCCGGCGCTCAGGGAGCCCCGTACCCGGTGCCGAGCACGGAGACCAACAAGCCTCCGGGGAGCTCGGGTCGTGCTAATAAGGTCATCTATTAACATGTACTTTTCTTTTAAGGCAATGTAAACTCTTCCTAGAGTCTGTTGTTAATTTAATAAAGATCAACGGAACATTGCGAAAAAGAAGGAAATGTCTCATTTATTCAAAAGGTATTGTGGGCTCCTCAGCCATACATACAAAAGAAAAAGAAAATTACAGAAGTGGGGGAAGGGGGTGCAGAGAGCACTGTTCATGGTACTCGATAAAAATCTCCGCCAGCCGAGGCCTCGCGAGATCCAACCTCAGCCCTCGATTCCCCCCACACGCGTTAACCCCGAGCCTCAGTTTGTAGCACTCACGGACGAGTGCCTCTGAGCGAGCCAGCCGATTCGCGGAGATCAGGCCGAAGCGCCTCAGAGACCGCAGCTTACCCATGACCTCATCATAGAGCTGCTCGGACAAGGGGTTGTAAAACCCCAGCGATGCCCTCCGGATGGAGCACATCAACAACTGCAGCAAGGAGGAGCGTCGGGGGAGCAGCCGGCCGAAATGGTCTTCGATACTCCCATAGACCAACTGCATCGTGTCCTCGGTGCAGTTCTGGTCATAGAGGTATACGTCCTCGAAGTGGATGATTTCAGGGATGGTAAAGGGGAAGTCTTGCATTCTCAACTATCTGTCTACGAAGAAAGGAAGGACCAGTGCTCCTTCAGCCTTATATAGCCCACTGCACCCCAACGGAGCTCAACAGTCGCCCGCTTTCGCCCAAAAAGTCGCTGCCACGCGGCGATCATTGAGCCTTCTCTGGCGGAATCGAAACGACGTGACCCTGGCGCTTCGCCTCCCCCTCATTCAATGCGCATGCTACACGCACTGTCGCCCGACCGTTCCTGCCCCCCATACCTGCAACTGGATGGTCGGGCAAAACCTCATGAAGAATTAGCCGAGCAGCTACCCTGCTCGGCTATACCTGGCCGGTAGCTTCCCCACTCGCAACGCCAGGGATCAAAGCCCTCGCTAAGAGGCAGCCGCGCAGCTTCACTGCCCGATTATCCTTAGCAGGCCTCCTACGGCCCCTCCAACACTAAGGATCCAAGTCCTCCTTAGAGGCAGCTCAGCAGCTTCCCTGCTCGGCTATCCCTGGCCGGTAGCTTCACTACTTGCAACGCCAGGGATCAAAACCCTCTCCAAGAGGCAACCGCGCAGCTTCACTGCCCGGTTATCCTTAGCAGACCTCCTAAGGCCCCTCCAACGCTAAGGATCAAAGTCCTCCATAGAGGCAGCTGAGCGACTTCCCTACTCAGCTATCCCTGGTCGGTAGCTTCCCTACACGCAACGCCAGGGATCAAAACCCTCACCAAGAGGCAACTGCGCAGCTTCACTGCCCGGTTATCCTTAGCAGGCCTCCTACGGCCCCTCCAACGCTAAGGATCCAAGTCCTCCTTAGAGGCAGCTCAGCAGCTACCCTGCTCGGCTATCCCCGGCTGGTAGCTTCCTACCACGACCGACAGGGATCAAAAGCCCTCCCAGAGGCAGTCGAGCCTGAGGATCCCTCGCTCGGCTATCCTTCAGGACAAAAGCCCTCACTAAGAGGCACCGGACAGTAACCCTGCCCGGCCAAGGGTCCTTGGTAGGCTTCTTACAACCCCTCCCGCGCTAAGGACCAAAGTCTTCCAAGAGGCAGTCAAGTCCTTGCTCGGCTATCCCCGGCTGGTAGCTTCCTACCACAACCGACAGGGATCAAAGTCCTTGCCAAGAGGCACTGGGCAGTAACCCTGCTCGGTCCCCGTCCTGAAAGATCAAAGCCCTCACAAGAGGCAACCGAGCAGCTACCCTGCTCGGTCATCTCTGGCTGGAAGCTCCCTACCCATGACGCCAGGGATCGAAACCCTCGCAAAAGGCATCCGAGCGGCTATCCCGCTCGTTCATCCCAGGCTGGTAGTTGCTTACCCACGACGCCCGAGATCAAGGTCCTCGCCAAGAGGCAACCGCGCAGCTTCACTGCCCGGTCATCCTTAGTGGGCTTCTTACAGCCCCTCCAACGCTAAGAATTAAAGTCCTCCTTAGAGGCAGCTCAGCAGCTACCCTGCTCGGCTATCTCCAGCTGGTAGCTCCCTACCCATGACGCCAAGGATTGAAGCTCTCCCAAGAGGCATCCAAGCGGCTACCCCGTCCGGTCATCCCAGGCTAGTAGTTGCCTACCCACAACGCTAGAGATCAAAGCCCTCACCAAGAGGCAACCACGCAGCTTCACTGCCCGGTCATCCTTAGTGGGCTTCTTACAACCCCTCCAACGCTAAGGATCCAACGTCCTCCCAGAGGCGGTCGAACCCGACCCTTGCTCGACCATCCCCGGCTAGTGGTCGTTGCTCACAACGCCAGAAATCAGAAGCCCTCACCAAGGGACAACCGAGCAGCTTCCCATTCATGCTCGGCACGAATACGGCGGACAGCCTTCTGCCCATCACATGCAGAGGATCCGAGACCCTCAAGAAGGGGCACCAGGTCTATCAAAGTCTGAGCGATCCCCCCGACTTCGGGGCCATGGAGACACCTCCTTCTAAGCAGCGCTTGGCAAGTGATCAAAATCAACTCGACGAACGATCGCTAGACAGATAGCCGACCTGACATGGAATCCCAACAGTGCAAGCAGAGATATTTTACGAGCATTCTTCACAAACAGAAGATAAAATGCAAACCGATGAAACCAAAGGAAAAGTTTTATTACCAAAGGCAAAAGTCTTTATAAAGGGTATTTTTTAGGCTCCCCAGCCTTACAAACTGCCCGGAGGCTTACAAAAATTCCAAAAGCAACAAAATAAAAGAAGGAGGAAGACGGGGGCTTTAGGCCTCGGGGCCGGGCGCGACCTCGGGACCCTTGAGATCCGCTACGAGACGAGCAGGGTCCTCGGCGACTTTCTCGTCAGGAATCTCTTTCCCCTGCTCCTCGGCATCCGCGAGGGGGTATTCGGCCCGGAGCTCTTCGTCGGTGAACTCCGGCATCCGGGCCTTAACGGCGTCGAGGGCCTCGTGCTAGATGAGGGTTGTGGCCACGGCCAGGTCATCATAGAAGTCCTTCGACTTCTTGAATCCCTCCACCGCCTTTGTAGCCGAAAGTTCGGCCAACTTTGCCGCTCTCAGGTCGGCCGACTTCGCCGACTCGGCAGCCACCCCCAGCTCCTTCCGGAGGGTCTTCACCGTCTTCTTCATGTTGCCGACGAGCACCTGAGCATCCTCAAGCTTGGCATCGGCAGCCACGGCGGCCTCGCGGTACCGGGAAACCTCCCATTTCCCGGCCTCCACCTCGCCCTCCAGGGCGGCAACCCTCGCCGTCACCGCCTCCAGCTTCCGCTTGGAGCTCTCTTCCAGCGAGGCGAGCTGGCCCGCAGCCTTCATCGCCGGGGCTATCACCTCGGCCTCCATGCGTAAGGCGAGGGCAACGTGCTGGAGAACCTGAAAGATAGAAAAAAGATCAGAAAAACGAAGGAGGCACCGAATCTCACAAAAAACTAAACACTTACCTGCACGGACTCCTGGGCGATGGACGCCATCTGAGCCCTGAAGGTCCCCCAGGGACTCTACCCCCGGTCGATGTCTCTATTTCATGCAGCAGGCTATCTGCGACGGATAACCTCGAAAGAACTACGAACTGGAGGCCCCCTTCCTCCACCATGATCGGCGAGGACGGGCCCCGGGAAGATCTCCGGGAACTCCTCTTGAGCGGCTCCGAAGGAGAGCCGATCTCCTCCTCCGAGATTGGGTCCTCCAGAATCCGAGCCCGCTTCCGGCCCGACTCTGTGCTAGGCCCCGGGGCGGGATCCGCCACCGAACGCTCACGGGACACGACCACCGGAGGAGAAGGAGCCGGGGCAGGCTTTGAGCGGGAAGAGCTGGCGCTCCCAGCCTTCGTGACCTTCCTCGGCTGGCTCATGGAAGATCGGAGCAAGTCCATGTCCATGGGTCCTACACAAAACTAAATCTAAAGAAGTCAGCGACACAAGCAATATACAAGCCAAAAAGAAAGCCTAAACTTACCGACGAACTCAACGGGGCTGAGCCCGGCCCAACTCAGGACCCTCTCAGACAGCAGCACGTCGAATCGGGGGATGGGCTCCTGATGGAGGACCTTTTCGGGTCTCCTTCAGATGTTATCTTCCGTCGATCTCCCGATGGATTTTGGAGGTGATCTCCTGTTGTGTGTGGGTCTCAATGGGTTTTGAGGAGATTGGTGATTTGAGGAGTTTAGCGCCGAGTACCTGCAAAGAAGTCCCAGGGTGGTTTGGTACCACCGAGGACCCTCCGAGGATCAAGTTAGCATGAGATCCAAGCAGAGTAACGGCTAAGTGGAATAAAAAAATGGCTTACTTGACCCCTCTATGATAGGGGTTTATATAGTGGCGGCAGCACGCAGCAGCAGGCGCGAGAATCTCGCCGGCAGTTACGCTCCCGACGTCACGCCCGCGTATAAAGCGGATCACCCATTAATAGGGATCGTGATGGCGTGGAAAGTGGGACGTTGCTGACGGAGAATCTGCGTGTGGCGAGATTTGAGGAGCGGCGGTTACGCTTGTGAGCGGTGGAGTTGGTCGGTCGGAGGGACCAAGGAAGATGGCCTCGGTTGGGGAGCTCGGAGACAAGCAGGAGGGCCGAGGAGTCCTGGTCATGTGGCAGCTCGGGGCGAGCTGAGGGGCCAAGGAGGCCAATTTGCAGGGGGCTCCGATGATGGCCAGCTTGTGCTTGCGGGTCGGGTACAGGGGTGGCCTGGTCGGCCCCTATAAGCCCTTCCTTCTGAGTTCTGGGACACGTCATCTACCACGTGTCCTGATCTTGGGGATCGCCAATATCGAGCTGTTGGATATAGTGCCCTCAAAGTCAATTATTGGATCGCAGGTACGTGATTGAAATGATTGAGGAGGACCTATACCGGTAGGACAGTCTTACTCGAGATGATAGTATGCTATCTGGTTTGCCTTTATCAGTCGTGTATAGGTTCAGGTGACTGATCACTATTACACGGTGATAGAGCCCTTAGGATCTTGCTTGACTACCAACCGTATGATGGCGATCATATACGTGAGAGTTGGGTAGTCTATAAGCACATCCTTAATAGTGGTCCCTAGTCGTGGGAGTTTCGAGACAGGGCATCGATACTCCGGAGTAGACTAGTGTATACAGTCGAGACCCCGACGAGGGGCGGTGGCCGGTCTCACAAGCCACTGGTGTCAGTTGGATCACCTAAGATGTATACAAATGCTCATTGGGTTATGAGTACACCGGACAGGACTCGCCGGGAACTTACTAGTTGGTATTTATACCTAGCGTTAGATAGCAGTTCCCTGGTGACATGTGTACAGGTTAGTTCATCGACCTGAGGTTGTCATTTGTCTCGTGTGAGTTCCCACTGTGCTTTGATTCCTACCCTACCACGGCTCAAAGGAGTCGTGCAAACAGGTTCTTTTTGGGTACGGTCCCGAGCCACATGGAGGCAAGTGAGCGGATCGGCAGGGGATTCGTCTCTTCCGGTATTGGGGGTGAGATCGCGCTGTGTCTAGAAGAGCCATTACATAAAACCCTCGGCCGAGGTAGGAGATTTACTGGTAGGTACTCCAGTAGCATCTCAGGGTGTTCTGGGCTACACTCCGACACGACTTATACCGCTATTGAGGGTCTGACGTTACTAGCCCCCTAGACCCGATATGCGATACTCATAGACGAACGGACCAGACTGTATGTATATTGTCACTGTTAGGCTCAGTAGGGTTCTAGGATGAGTTCACTCATCGGCTTCCCTTGAGGTCAGTACATGGGCAGCCGTTACGCACAGCTAGTGCCGCTGACGGCTTGTGGTTAAACCCATTGCCAAGGTACTGACGAGTCATTAGAGTCCCCCACAGATAGTTTCCCAAGTTCGGGCGAAACGTTGTAGAGTCCGTATGGTTTTATGGCAGGGTTCGGAAAATGCACGTGCGTTTACGCACGTGTCATATTTCGGGCAGATAATACTGGTGGGCTTTGGTTTAAGCCGGATCCATGTATTATACTGTGTAGATATAATATCTTTGTCTCAGTTGCATTTGTATTCGGTCGTAATACAAATGCAGGTATGTTTATACTGTTACGGGGTTATCCTGAAATTCGTTTCGGGTTCGCTTTTCAAAGTTGCTAGTTTTTTTATCACCCGTCTTAAACATTCAGTTTAATGCGGATTTATCTTTTTCTTGAGGGTGAGTCATGAGGGTGAGTCATGAGTGGAAGATTCTAGAATGGTGACTAGGTTTAGTGTGTCACCATTTTGCATTAAATGGTTGATGACTAGAATTAGTGATTCATTGTTTGCATTGAATGTTTTGTGAGGTGTTTTAAGTGGCTCATTCATTTCATTATTGCTTATGGTCACCCCCCTTTGCTCCTACACTCACCCCCACCTCATATAGTGGCCGGCCCTTATGGATGCCCTCAAGATTTGATTTTTCCACTCTCTCAAATGGTTGTTGGAAAAAAGATTATGGAATTTGGTTCATGAAATTTGATATGCTCATTTCTCATTATTCTATTAAAAGGCAACTTCGTTAACCGTTCATCCATGGTTTTGGATGAAGCGAGACAAAGTGTTCTACGCATTCTCTACATCAATCTTGGACATGTCGGCTAGCAAACTTCATGTCCGAGTTGTCTCGGTTCAGAGGCGGGAGCCCGTTTAAAGATCCGTAGATGTGGTGCCACCTCGACGAGGAGCCAGGAGATCGGAGCAGCCGCAACGGAGCGTGGGATGATGGTTAAAGACCGAAGGACTCAGATCGTTCGGTATAACCTTTCTACCCACTTTGTAGTTTGTTAGTTTAGTGTTAATGGCAGATCCAGGTTATAGTATGCGATAGCGCCAGTTATAAAAGTTTTTGTTCCGTATTTGGCGTCTGAAAGACGGCCGAGGCGCTACTGTAGACTTACATGGTATCAGAGCCACGCCATTAAGCTTTACTAACTTGTTCTAACGCGTTTAAAACATCGATTGAACGAAATTTCCGAAATCGCATTTTTCATGTTAAAGTTTCTGTCGAATTTTTAAACAGGTCTAAAAATCATTTTGAGCATCTCAGAAAATCGTTCAGGCTTTTTTAAGAATACCGGTGAAATTTGGTCAACTGTTGACTCCAAAGCGCCGCGGAACCGCCGCACAAACCCTAGTTTGGCAGCGGTTCCGCCGCCGTTTTAGAGCTACAGTGAACCATTTTTCTACAGTAGGGTCTTCATTGAAAATTGTGGTTTCTGGAATATTTCTTTTGGGCCCAGATTTTTTTACTGTACCGCAGATGTACGTGGGGCCCACTTCGGGAGGTTTTGTCGATCAAAATTTTAAACTTATTAGTTTACAGCACTTACATTATATCTCCGACCGTGAATGTCATTCGAGCGGTAAATTGCGTCTAATTGCTATAGTCCTTTTAGACGGATTTGCGAATGTGACATTCGCGTTGATGTTCTGTGTTGTGCTGTGAAGTTGCGGATTTGTCGTGGTGGATAGCAGTGTGCAATGGTAGTGCAGTTTGGATTTATTTGTACATTTGATATTGCGGGGAGAGCGTCCAACATGTGGACTGCCGTCACTGCCTGTTTGTATAATATTCTTTTGGGGCACGACCGGGCCGAGGTCGATGTACCCGTTGTACTTATTTTTTTATTATTTCTGTACTAGGTTTACCCCACGACGGAGTGCACGGATAGCCGGGTTCTGGAGGGCAACGGGTCCGCATCTCATGGCTTTGAGAGGCAGAGGGGCCTCACTCTAGAATTGGCAGACTATTTGCCGCATTCGTATGGGGTACAGGTTGACCCAAGGAAGGGTGCTCAAGTTACCGGATTCCGTGAAGTGCAGGGTGGTCCGTTCACTATGCTGTAGGGGGGCTGCCTCGCTTCTGGTTTTGGCGGGTAACTTGCCGCACCCGTAGGGGTCTAGGTTTCATTGCACAGGCTATCCACACAACCAGGGGAACGACGGGTTTCAGTAGCGGCTCTGTGAAACCCGGGGATCCCAGATTATCTGTATTGTTCTGTGATGCTTATTACTTTTCTGTAATGTTGCATATTATCACGTCTGGAGCGATTATTGTATATTGGTATATATACTATTAGATGTTGTATATGTTTTATACCCGCGCTAGTCCAGTCCCCGCTCTGTCGTTAGTTAATTAACCTAACGGGTGATGACGGGACCCAGTGACGAATGCGGATGGCATATACGTACATTTTATTTTCGTTCTTTTCTGGTGTGATTAAATGATGGGACTGCGTTGATTCTGATCATTGCAAAGGAAAACAGACCTGTTTGGATGTTGTTGGAACAATTTTTAAAAAGTGTTATTACAAAGACGTTTCCTTTTGTTTTGCACAGTGGTATTCGGTTGGAATATTCTGCACCTTATTCGACGAGGCAAGGGCCGATATCCCTTCACCGGGAGTGACCTCTTGGGAAGAAGTTTGCGTCAGGGTAATAACTTCACTATAGTCGATTACATGTTGCTTTGCATCGCGGTATTCAGTTGGAATATCCTGCACCTCTTTCCATGGGGAAAGAGCCAAGATCCCTTCACCGGGAGTGACCTCTTTAGCAAAGGTTTTCGCCACAATATTTTTATAAAAAGCTATCAGGTTCCTTCAGCGATATCAAGTTCATTACGTTAAAGGTTTTTCGCCAAAAACCAGCCGTAGCCCTGTAGGGTTACTAGGCACACTCAAGAGGTTCCACAAGGCATCAACCATGCCAAACAAAAATTTTCCGGTGCCGAGAAACCCTAAACTAGATCGTTAACTAGAGATTAGGCGAAAAGCAAGCAAGTAAACAACTTTATTGCTAAGTGAAAATGGACTACAACCTTTGTAGATCCGCTCCACCATTTCTTTAGCTCCGTGTTGACGTCCCTCCGCTGCGATCATCGGATCCTGGACTCTTGCGATGGTTTCGTCGGAGAAATGATCGGGCTAGGTCATTGACTTCGAGGCCGAAGATGATCTACGTCGGGGAGACTCAAACTCAAGCTATTCCTTCACTTGGTCAAAAACTTTGTGAAGAGAACACCCTATACTACTTGGCAAGTGGTAGAGGATGAAGAAATAGGAAGTGGGTTCACTTTAGAATTGGATTTCTCACTCTTTTTCTCATGGCACCATTGGAGCTCTTAATCTTTTGTGAGCTTGATGAAGATGAAGAAGAAGAAAGAATCATGTGAATTAAAAAAAATAATATGAATACTTATCCTTTTAATCATGGCACCATGGTTGAGTTAAGCCCTCATGCTTAACTCATGTAGAGAATTAACCATTGCATAAGGTTAAGAATTGGGTTAGCTAATATCTTAAACAAATGACAAAAGAGTTGACTTTGTCAATGTTCATCAAGCTTCATGAAGCTTGATAACTTTGACCAAAGTCACACTCTTTTGTTATATGCTAAAGAAAATAGTAAACCCTAATCTAACCTTGATATGGTTCAAGTCTCATACACACAACTTGTTTGTATCATCAAGCATGATACAAACATGTACACTTGCATATATCACATATAAACAATGTGCACATTCAAGTGAGAAAATCAATCTTAAGTGAACCAATACTAGTTAATGTAAAGTAATATATCAAATATATAATTATACATTAAATCATTAAATCAACACTTGATTTAACGATCCGGTCATATCGCATATAACCGACTAATATCAAGTGTATC
Source organism: Agapanthus africanus (assembly GCA_030015575.1). Classification (NCBI taxonomy): domain Eukaryota; kingdom Viridiplantae; phylum Streptophyta; class Magnoliopsida; order Asparagales; family Amaryllidaceae; genus Agapanthus; species Agapanthus africanus. The sequence goes on along the minus strand of CM057339.1, from coordinate 182,117,466 downwards.
AATGTATCGAATCAACACTTGATTCGGTAACCCGGCTATATCACATATAACCGACTGATGATACAAATCGCGAGAATAGAATACAGTATCACATACTGGTATTATTCTCGGTCCCGCACATATCTCATATGCGCTCCTATTTCGTTTCGCTTGAGCCAGGAAACCCCTGTGTAGGACTCTAAAGACTCGTCAATACGCCGGCAGCAGGTGATGATCATATCAAACACCCACAAGCCGCAAGCGGTCTGCTAAACGTAACAGCCACCCGGGTATTGAGCGATCGGAAGATCAACGAGCAAGCCCGCTCACACTCCTGTGAATCCAACGAGTAACACTACCGTACAGTCCGGTCTGTTCGTCTGATATGTCGCATATCTCGCCTAGGGGTGGTAAACGTCAGACCCCAATAACTCGATAAGTCGTGTCGATATGAGGCTCATAACGGGTCGAGAAACTACTAGTAACACTTACCAGTATATCCCTAAAGCAGCCTTGGCCAAGGACTTCCTGTTATAGCCAATCGAGCACAGCGCAACATCAACTCCCTATACCGGGAGAGACGAAACTCCTCCTATCGCTTATTTCCTCCATGTGACTCGGGACTGTACCCAAAAGCCATCTTTTTGCACGCCCTCTTGGACATGGTATGATGGAAATCAAAGCACAGTGGGAATCACACAAGACTCTATGTCGATCTCGGGTCTACAGACTAACCTGCACCAGTGTCACCAGAGAACTGCCATCTGACGTAAGGTATAATACCATCTGAGAGTTCTCGGCGAGTCCATCCAGTGTACCCAGTCTCCACTGAGCACCCGTATATCATCTCTGATGTCAAACACCAATGGATATGGGATCATCCATCGCCCATCTGTATGGGTCGAGAAGGTACACGCTAGTCTACTCTGGTATATCGATGCCCCGTCTCGATACACCTATGACTAGGGACTTTGAAGGATGTACTTATGGACTACCATGTCCCCACTAGTATGATCCGCATCATAGTCCAGGTAGTCAAGTACACATCCTAAGGGCTTTACCAACATGTAACAGAGAGACAATCAGTGTACACGTTAAGGTAAAGAGTAACCAGATAGCATACTATCATATCGAGCAAGAAAGTCATCCCTATATATGTCCAAGCATCCATTACAATATACATCCTATGTATAGTAATGGCCTCTAGGGCTTACATATAACCAACAATCTCCCACTTGCACTAGGGCCATCTGATAGCAGTGGCTGTAGTATCTCATACTCAACCATCCCATAAAAGTCTCTCTCTGGGAAAAGGCCTTTCGTGAGTGGATCCGCCGTGTTGTCCTCTGAGTCTACTCTCCTAACCTCGATCCCTTGGAGATCAACCATCTCCACGATCAGTTGATACTGCCTAAGAATATGTCTGGATCATTGATGGGACGAGCGTTCCTGGGCATAAGCCACAACTCCATTGTCACATAATGGGAGGAACGAAGTTCATCTCATGAACTAATATATACCCAGACTGCCTCTTTAGTAGCATCTTAAGTAGCGATTTATCCAGCCTTTATCGTCTAGTATGCCACGGTATCTAGCTTGGAACTCTTCCAACATACCGTCCCTGCGCTGAGGGTAAAGACAATGCCTGCGACTGACATTCAGTCATCTTTATCACCCTGGAACCTTTCCAGTGATTCTCCCTAGGATCGATTGATACCATCTCACCACAACTAGTAAGTATCCTAACATCCAGTTAAATCTATCTCATAGATCCAAAACCCAGGATTTAGTAGGTATTACTTTGATCCTATATGGAGAATCTTTGTGATAAGCGGAGATTGACCGAGCGTAGCATAGGAAACTACTTCCCTATCAAGAGTATGTCATCCACGTACTATACGAGGATCACTACCATACTCCCTACTACCTTTTTGTATATACAAGGTTCATCTACCATTTTGATGATGTCAAACTCTTTGACTAAATCATCAAAACAGATGTTCCAACTCCGCGATGCCTGCTTTATCACATAAAACATCTTGCACACGTTTCCGCTGCTACCACTGTCTACGAAGCCCTCTGGCTGTGTACTTATAGACGCTTTCTTCCAAATCATCATTTAGAAAAGCAGTCAAGACACCCAACTGCCAGATATCGTAGTCATGGTATGTAGCCGTAGCAAGTCGGATCTGGATAGACTTAAGCATAGCTACTTAGAAAAGGTTTCATTATAATCCATACCTGGTCAATGATGCAAACCTTTAACAAGTCTAGCTTTGAAAATCTCAACTTTTCCATGTACACCAAGTAATCTTCTCAAGATTTACTTGCTCTTGATGGGGATTTAACCCTTCAGATAAAGCAACCAAAGTCCATACTTTATTGGTGTATAAAGATTCCATCTCAGATCGCTAAGCATCCATCCATTATTATAGAGTCCTACTCCTGATGGCCAGCTCGAAACTAGTTGGGTCATCATCCCATGATGCAATTCTCGCTCCCACTGTCATAGAGAAACCGGAGTATCTCTCAGGTGGGTGAGGAAACCTACTAGATCGGCGGAGAGGCTGAGGTTCGTTGGTTGTTATTGAATCCTTTGGCTCTACCAAATCATCAGCTGCAGTTTGTATAGCTGGAACTGTTTCCAGTTCTACCTCATGTCCTCTAATTTCTTCATAAGAAATTCCCTTTCACAAAGGTGGCATGCTGAGTAACAAAACATCTTTTGTTCCTCGGTTAGGTAGAAGATATTCCCTTGCGTATGCTTGGGATATCCAACAAACTTCTACAGAGTCGACTTTGCCTCGAGCTTGTCCGGATTTTGCTTTTAGACATAGGCCGGACAACCCCAAATCTTAACTGACTTAAGAGATGGGCTCTTCCCTTTCCATATCTCATATGAAATGGTAGGCATCTGATTTGATCGAAACCCTATTCAATAGGTATGCAACTTCATAAGTGCATAACTCCCTAAAAGGAAATAGGAAACTCAGTAGTACTCATCATAGAGCACACCATATCACATAGGGTGTTATTTCTCTACCCCGATATACCATCGTGCTATTGTGTATTCGGAGGAGTAATGCTGAGAGAGAATCCCATTCTCCTTTAGAATAATCCAGGAATTCCGTGCTCAAGTATTCTCCTCCTTGATCACATCAAAGGACATAATACTTATACCCGTATTTTGGTTCTCTACTTCTAACTTATATTCTATGAATATCTCAAAAGGCTCGGACTTGTGTTTCAACAAGAACATATGTCTGAATCTTGAGAGATTATCAGAGAATGTAATGAAGTACAAAGAACCGGTCTTGGCATTTGTAGACAGGGGACCTTCATACATTAACATGTATCATCCCAAGAGTTTACTAACTCTTTCTCTGTTTCCAATAAACGGAGCTATGGTCATCTTATCTTTGTGACATGACTGGCAAATTTCACTAGATGTAAATTCAAACTAATTTAAATATGCATCTTAATGAAACTTTAGTCAGTCGGGTCGCATTGATATGACCTAGTCTACAATACCTCAAGAAGGATTCGTTCATTTCTGAACTCTTCCTCTTGTGTGTGTTCTGTATACTGAGAACTGTAGTTTGATTTAGAACGTCAATGCTTTTAGATAACGTGCCTGAACCGATCAACTCTTGATATAGGAAGTGTTCAAAACATTATCCAACAATACAAAATTACATCCTTCTTTACTAATAAAGAGACTGATATGATTTTGTATATCAGGTTCGGTATCTAATAACATTTGTTCAGAATCAATGTATTCTGGTAATACAGGATGACAATGACCAACAGACTTGGCTGCAACACTTGCACCGTTTTCTGCCTCATGAAACTTATCACCCGTTCTCAGTTCTCTACCTTTCTGTAGCCCATGTAATAAATTACATAAGCGGGATCCTGATCTGGTATCACATACCCAGGACGTAAAGGATACTGAGAAACAGTTCTGTGTAACGAACATACCCGAAGATGATGCATCAACATGCACTTTCTTCGTTTGGGCGGCACGGGAAATCTGGTATTCCCCAATTTCCTGCTCTGTCTTATAACATTTATAAGTTAGAGCGGGACCAACGTTCCCCAGCTCAGTATAACAAGCGGGTTCGGTCAATATATCCGTTTTATTATCTTGATTAAGGCGTGACATGGTCGCTACCAGGAGAGAGAGAGAAGAAAACACTCTGCGTGCGCTCTTGCAAGATCAGATTGGTTATTATTTTATCTAATCAGGATGGCTCCCACTGTTTTTATCAAATCTTCCTTCAAACCCTAAAAGGAAAGACTAGCCGGAATTAATTACACGCTACAAGTTCTCCAATCTTTCAGCCAGGCCAGTGTCGGTACTTTGAGGGAGGTTCCCCGTGCTTTCGCACGAACCTAATTAATGTAAACCTCGTTTTCCCAGAGGCGTAACCCCGTTGACACCTTTCTAGACACCTACTTGATCGGCTAATTGTAATGTGTAAAACTCTCCCAGGAGTAACAATTACTCGCAGTGGGTATCGGGATCCGACTATCTCATAGAAGGTAGCAATCTCATTGCAAATTTCAACACTTGAAATTCCCGATAATATTTTGCCCCAAGTGATCTATGACCTTGACTGAGTCAACAAACCATAGACCGCAAGTAAAATTCAACCCGTCATTTCCCAATTGAATTAAACCCACCCGCACGACCCTTGACTGAGTCAACAAGGCCGCACGACTACCCTAATCCAATCGCATCATATGCTTTGCAGATAAGCACTAATCAGCTACCACACACTACGTCTTGACTGAGTCAACAAACGCAGCACGAATACTAACTATTACTTATCTGAAATGACGGAGGGCTACGGCAGGTTTTTAAGAAAACCCTTTGCGTAATGAACTTTATATCGTTGTAGAATCAAATGATTTTAAAATGGAGTGTTTTTTAGGCTTTTCTAGTTTTGCTAAAGGGGTCACTCCCGGTGAAGGGATCGTCGGCCCTTTCCTCATCGAATAAGGTGCAGGATATATCATATATACCGTTGTGCAAAGCAATAACTAGAGAAGCAATCAAAAGACAAACCGAGGGTTGTAGCATCTGCCAGTTATTGCTAAAGGAGTCACTCCCGGTGAAGGGATCTCGGTCCTTTCCTTATCGAATAAGGTGCAGGATGTTCTATAAGGAACACCAAGATGCAAAGCAAGAACTGTAGCTACCTGTTTTTGAAAATTCGATTCCACAACATCTTTAGGTTTCTTTTCTTTCATTAATCATATTAATGAAGTCCCATCATTTAAGTTACCTAAACATCACAGATAAATACGACGTACACTTATGCCATCCGCATTCGCCTCGATGTCCCCTCGTGCACCGTTAGGTTAGGTAACTAACGGCAGAGCGGGGCAGGGCTAGCGCGTGTGTAAAACATAAGTAACGTCTATATAATATATCATATATACTATATACTGTATCTATTACAAAATATCACATGATCACATCACAGATATCGCAGCAGAAGAAACATATGAAACATTGGATATACTAGGACGTCCGTGTTTTTAATACGAGCCTTTATAAAACACGGATTCCACGGTCGCGATGAATAGCCAAACCCACACCCCTAGACCCCTACGAGAGCGGCAAGCAACCCTACCAATTCTAGAGTTAGGAGACCCGGACTCGACTTCTCGAGTTGGTCTCCCACTGGACTCCAGAACCCGGTTACTTGTGCTCTCCTCCTTGGGTCTATCCTAGTGCGGAAAAGTAAATAATATACAATGGGTGACATCTTCCGCAACCTGGAAGTGCCCCAATAAAAGAATATTACATACAATTAATTTTTACATGAATGAAAATGAAAAACACTCATCTCACATAAAAAAAAACCCGGCCATTCAAAACGCGACGATCCAATATAACATATCCAGCAACACATAACATCACATGTCATAAACATAAGTAAATATGCGCATCCCAATTGTCGTTGACATATAGCAACGAAACCGGCGATATCACATATTACACTTATGGTCGCAGAAAAGAAAGTGTAAAACTACAACAGTTGGAATCCGCAACCCTTTTAGACATCACATGCCTAACCAAATGAATTCCTTAGACATCACATGCCTAACAATTATAAACCCCGCATTTTAGTCTCATTATCGAAAACTCTTTTCAATATCAAGTCGGGAAATTCAGCAAGATTCCCGATAATCTGATCGAATGCTCGTCGCAAACTTTAGTAGACGGCCGCACCCCCGGATGCCGTCAACGAAGTGCACCAAGGCGGAACACCGCTGCCGCGAGCACCCGAACGGATGCTTTCGACGAAGGGGTTCTCCTACAGTCACTTGGTCGGGGCTATGGGGTGTGGCTGTCTATTAAGTTTACCCGGCGAGTATCCGCGTACGCTACGTGATTGCGACGGACTTTTGATCACATCAAAATTCCGTGGCAACCGATCAAGTGAGACTAAAGTGCTATGTTTATAACATCCAAATCAGTTATCTCATAACTTCTTTTGGATTCCAAATATTGTATCACATTCCAGATAAATAGAAAATGTTAAACTTTCCGATCGAACAATCAAACACCGAAGTTTTCCCGAAATAGCTCAACTCTTGAAATAAGTTTAAAAACATCCAGTTCATGCCTCAGTACCAACGGTCCAGTCGTAGAAGGGTCAAGCCAACGCCTCACATGTGGCACGCCGTACTGCCCCAAACCCGAAGGTTCAAAGGGCAGTTCAAGACGGTCACATAATCGAGTTAAGATTTGTTGTCTTCTAGAGGGTCCATCGCGTTACTTTCACTACTTAGAACGTTCTTAAACCACGGAAAAATCCAACACTTAGAACATTTCCGGCAGGGGAAAAATCGGGTATTTTTATCCGGTCGAACTTTTTAACATATTCTAAATTATCCGGAAAAACACATAGACAAAGTTAAACAATCCGATCGAATCATCGAGCTCCCAAAACAACCCTAGAAAACTCAACTGTTGAGTATAAATTAAAAATATCCAGAAGAATCAGGAATGTCAGAAGAATATTACTGTGCAAACAGAAATGAATGAAGCAACTAAATGGCCGCGGAACCGCCGCACGAGCCATGCTCGTGCCGCGGTTCCGCCGCGCTTTAATCGACTTGTGACCACGTGCTGCACAGTAACTCTTAGAAAACCCTGCTTATTTTTCTGCATATTTTTAATTCACAAAAATCCCAATTTTGAAAAATTGTACAGAGAAGGGTTTTGGATTAGGGTTTCGGGTTCGATCGGACTTCTAACATCGTCTACACTTCGCCTAAAGCTCTAGCTAGGCTCTGATACCACTGTAGGGTTACTAGGCACACTCAAGAGGTTCCACAAGGCATCAACCATGCCAAACAAAAATTTTCCGGTGCCGAGAAACCCTAAACTAGATCGTTAACTAGAGATTAGGCGAAAAGCAAGCAAGTAAACAACTTTATTGCTAAGTGAAAATGGACTACAACCTTTGTAGATCCGCTCCACCATTTCTTTAGCTCCGTGTTGACTTCCCTCCGCTGCGATCATCGGATCCTGGACTCTTGTGATGGTTTCGTCGGAAAAATGATCGGGCTAGGTCATTGACTTCGAGGCCGAAGATGATCTACGCCGGGGAGACTCAAACTCAAGCTATTCCTTCACTTGGTCAAAAACTTTGTGAAGAGAACACCCTATACTACTTGGCAAGTGGTAGAGGATGAAGAAATAGGAAGTGGGTTCACTTTACAATTGGATTTCTCACTCTTTTTCTCATGGCACCATTGGAGCTCTGAAGCTTTTGTGAGCTTGATGAAGATGAAGAAGAAGAAAGAATCATGTGGAAAAAAAATATGAATACTTATCCTTTTAATCATAGCACCATGGTTGAGTTAAGCCCTCATGCTTAACTCATGTAAAGAATTAACCATAGCATAAGGTTAAGGGTTGGGTTAGCTAATATCTTAAACAAATGACAAAAGAATTGACTTTGTCAATGTTCATCAAGCTTCATGAAGCTTGATAACTTTGACCAAAGTCACACTCTTTTGTTATATGCTAAAGAAAATAGTAAACCCTAATCTAACCTTGATATGGTTCAAGTCTCATACACACAACTTGTTTGTATCATCAAGCATGATACAAACATGTACACTTGCATATATCACATATAAACATGTGCACATTCAAGTGAGAAAATCAATCTTAAGTGAACCAATACTAGTTAATGTAAAGTAATATATCAAATATATAATTATACATTAAATCAATACTTGATTTAACGATCCGGTCATATCGCATATAACCGACTAATATCAAGTGTATCAATGTATCGAATCAACACTTGATTCGGTAACCCGGCTATATCACATATAACCGACTGATGATACAAATCGCGAGAATAGAATACAATATCACATACTGGTATTATTCTCGGTCCCGCACATATCTCATATGCGCTCCTATTTCGTTTCGCTTGAGCCAGGAAACCCCTGTGTAGGACTCTAAAAACTCGTCAATACGCCGGCAGCAGGTGATGATCATATCAAACACCCACAAGCCGCAAGCGGTCTGCTAAACGTAACGGCCACCCGGGTATTGAGCGATCGTAAGATCAACGAGCAAGCCCGCTCACACTCCTGTGAATCCAACGAGTAACACTATCGTACAGTCCGGTCTGTTCGTCTGATATGTCGCATATCTCGCCTAGGGGTGGTAAACGTCAGACCCCAATAACTCGATAAGTCGTGTCGATATGAGGTTCATAACGGGTCGAGAAACTACTGGTAACACTTACCAATAAATCCCTAAAGCAGCCTTGGCCAAGGACTTCCTGTTATAGCCAATCGAGCACAGCGCAACATCAACTCCCTATACCGGGAGAGACGAAACCCCTCCTATCGCTCATTGCCTCCATGTGACTCGGGACTGTACCCAAAAGCCACCTTTTTGCACGCCCTCTTGGACGTGGTATGATGGAAATCAAAGCACAGTGGGAATCACACAAGACTCTATGACGATCTCGGGTCTACAGACTAACCTGCACCAGTGTCACCAGAGAACTGCCATCTGACGTAAGGTATAATACCATCTGGGAGTTCTCGGCGAGTCCGTCCAGTATACCCAGTCTCCACTGAGCACCCATATATCATCTCTGATGTCAAACACCAATGGATATGGGATCATCCATCGCCCATCTGTATGGGTCGAGAAGGTACACGCTAGTCTACTCTGGTATATCGATGCCCCGTCTCGATACACCCATGACTAGGGACTTTGAAGGATGTACTTATGGACTATCATGTCCCCACTAGTATGATCCGCATCATAGTCCAGGTAGTCAAGTACACATCCTAAGGGCTTTACCAACATATAACAGAGAGACAATCAGTGTACACGTTAAGGTAAAGAGTAACCAGATAGCATACTATCATATCGAGCAAGAAAGTCATCCCTATATATGTCCAAGCATCCACTACAATATACATCCTATGTATAGTAATGGCCTCTAGGGCATACATATAACTAACAAGCCCTCCGTCATTTCTTTTGGGTATTCAGTAGTATTCAAGCTATGTATTTTGACCAAAGCCAAGGCATAGTGTTTGGTAGCTGCTGGGTATTCATTTGTTGCATAGATAGATGAGTTGGTTTGGGACAGTCGTTCTGTCATTTGGCCAAAGTCAGAGGCATGTGCAGGTGGGTTCAAATTGACAAGATAATGATGGGTAGAACTTGGTATGTGACTTATGACATTTTGGCCAAAGTCAAGGTCATAAGAGCATGGGGCAAAAATCTTATCGGGGGTTTCTAAAGAAACTAAAACTTGCCAAGTATGCGCATACCTTCTGGAGTGTGATAACATGAGTGGATTCCTTCACATTATCATGCGATGAGAGTTGGATCCCGATTCCCACTGATGAGTTGGTTTACTCTTCGGGTGATCCCGATTGATTCTTCTTTCAGATTTGGAGGAGAATTTGACAGTACAGTGGGAGGTTTCCTGATTAGATAAAGTGATAACCATTCTGATCTAGGTTAGAGTGCACGCAGAGTGTTTCTTTTCTCTCTCTCTTTGGCAGCGACCTTTGACCGACCCTAGACTATGACTCAGTGACCAGGTTGACCGAACCTTCTTAAAATACTGGCTTTTGGATTGTCTAAGTTGCATAAGTCATTGCCGCTCCTTCTTTTACCCTTTGCATTTCTCAGAACACCCCGTATTACTACGGACATCCACTTCTATTGGATAGATCCATCGTATGGTTATATACGAACTTAAAGGGACTTCTTCGAGGATGGATCCGGATTCATGAGAAATTGAATTGGTTTATTCGGTTGTCTTTTATTATCACCTTCTCTCAGGTTGCGAGGGCTCCTTGGTTTAGGAGAGTACACATATTACGCTTATTGGATAGTCTTCTTCCAAACCATAGGCAGGTGCCGAAAGGTAGGGAATGAAGAAAACCAATTAGCCTAAGTAGGGTGTACAGAAGGTAATAAGTAAAGACAAAAAGAGATTAGAAAGAGAGCAAAGTAAATTACGACTGCTATCATTCACGACCAAACCGCGTACTTCATCGCTACTCCTACTTCACTTTTGCTTTTTTCCCCAGTTCGGGAGAAATAGAATAATGTATTATTCAGTTGTCTTTTATCATCACCTTCTCTCAGGTTGTGAGTACTCCTTGGTTTAGGAGAGTACACCTATTATGCTTACTGGATAGTCTTCCTCCAAACCATAGGCTGGTGCCGAACGGTAGGGAAGGAAGAAAACCATTTAGCCTGACGATGGTGTACAGAAAGTAATGAATAAAGACAAATAAAGGGATTTGGAGAGATGGCAAAGAAATATATGGTTATAGTCATGAATTGGATTATGGAAGAGGCATTACTAGGAATACTAGGATACCCCTACAAAACATTTTCATGTTTCAGTGCATTATTAAAGGAAAACTGATTTCCCGATTAGATACTTACTCCAGGGTATGTATTTACCAGGTTTCATTCTCATATCTGTATGATTTTACAGATGATGAGTGGGAGTAAGTTATTGGGAATTAGGTGATCATCCTCATTATATCGGAATTCGTTGTAATTGGTGATATTTGAGGAAATCTCCTGGGTACAGTTTTCAACCTACGACGCACAGGTTTTGAGTTATTCAACTCAGCGGACTTATACAGAGTATTGTATGTTGTCCAGTGTCCGTAAGGACAAAGGGGTTGGTCCTCGTACTATGTTCAGTTTACTTGTGACTTCTTTAGTTTTAAGACAAGTGTTTCGTAGAAATACAATGTCTAAGTTTTGAGAAGTTATAGGTATAGGAATAAAGTAGAGAACCAGGTATCGCAAGTATCGGGATTCTTCAAAGAGATCGAAGATGTAGATACTTGTGATTGGTATTCAGTTGATAGTAATGGTTTTGAGAAACTTGTTTCTCTTTCAGGTTACTCATAATTGGATGGATTCCTAATTTGAGTAATGCTGATTAGCCTCTCTCCATTAAGTTGATATGCACTGGAGACAGCTGCATAATTTGAATCTGGTTCCAATTAAATAAATGCCAAAGTTTCTATATTGGATATAGAATGGTTCATATCTTAACGATGTTAAGGTACGGGGAGTTGTCCGGCTTATGATTAAAACCAGACTCTGGATAACTCAAGGCACGTTTCTGTAATGGCAGTTTGTGGGTTGACCGAGGCTATGACGAGGGTTGATTTTCTACCATCTGGAAGATCAATAGTGATATTGTTCTTGACTCGCCACAGTTTTAGTAAAATGGATTTTTTTTTTCAGAAAACAGTAGTGGGAGTATAGTAGAACTGGAAGTGATTCCAGAACCGCAAACGATTACGGAAAATTTAATAGGACCTAAAGATTCAATCAGGTTTGACATTCCATTAGCTACTCCGCAGATATGGTGGGTAACCTCAGACACCCGAGAGGTACTCCGGTAGCCTCAAGGACGGTGACAGGGAGGTTCTTATCTACCCAGACTTGACACTACTACTATTCCAGGCTATGAGACCCGGCAGGAGGATAAGTATAGCGTCGTTCTAAACTAGATTTAGAAGTGCACGTATATATTATTCTGCCAGAGGGTTGTTGTGGTCAGTGGGAGCAGCGGAAACATAGTGGGCAAGTAGCTTATATCTATTTATAGACTTCAGCATATATAGCGGAGATAGATCATCTATTTTTGATGTGACAGTCATGGGTTTGACTTCATCAGAATAGGGGATGGATCTGTTAAGAAAGTAGTAGGGTGTGATGTCCTGGTATTTGGATGACATACACAGAGTAGGAAGTAAAATTCCTATACTACAATCGGTTATACTGTGGTCGTCACACAGTTGTTTCTCCACAAGGGATATGGATATAATATCTGACATTCTGGTTACTAGATCTAGATTTGGGTAGTTTCCCAATGTGGGTACTTTGACAGTATTCTAATAGTATTTTAGAATAGATGACTCATGGCATGGTGGTGTACCTACAGGTGATGGAGTCACCCTCTCTAAAGGTGTCTTACAGACTAAAGGGGAGAGGGATGTGCATGATTGGCATATCACTTACTTAGGCAATTGAGTCAATCGTGAGATGTCAAGTACCACACCAGATATTGTTTTTGCACTAGATGCGATAAGTTTATATTAATCTAATCCTGAAGAAACATAAGAAAGCAGTTTTAGAACATAAGTTCATGTTCTACGGATTTGATGACGGCAGCCTCCTTCGGGAGACGGTTATCATTCCAGGCTTCAAAGGTGACATGGATGACAGAGTGATTATTAGAGTGATAGTTTTCCCTCCGACGAGGGGCAGTATTATGGACAGGTTGTCCAAAAGGATACTGTGGGAGGCATGGTGCAGGATACTGATTAGGTTCAGTTATCGATACAGTCTAAGAAGTTTGGATTTGGAATTCATTTATGAACTAGGTCCCATCAGATATCCAGACATATTCTAAGACAGGTATTACTCGATTCGGGAGATGGTTTTCTCCGCGAACTTGAGATTAAGAGAGACATAGAAAGAAACATCAGGGCGGATCCACTCACTGAGGCTATTTCTCGAACACAATAGTTTTACAAACGGGCTTTGTGAAACTGATTAGTAGAGGAGTTGGATGTTCGGTGTCACACGGGCTGTGAGTATGCGACATCGCAATAATTATCCTTAAGTGCAAGTGGGAGATTGTTGGATATAGTGCCCTCAAAGTCAATTATTGGATCGCAGGTACGTGATTGCAATGATTGAGGAGGACCTATACCGGTAGGACAGTCTTACTCGAGATGATAGTATGCTATCTGGTTTGCCTTTATCAGTCGTGTATAGGTTCAGGTGACTGATCACTATTACACGTTGATAGAGCCCTTAGGATCTTGCTTGACTACCAACAATATGATGGCGATCATATACGTGAGAGTTGGGTAGTTTATAAGCACATCCTTAATAGTGGTCCCTAGTCGTGGGAGTTTCGAGACAGGGCATCGATACTCCGGAGTAGACTAGTGTATACAGTCGAGACCCCGACGAGGGGCGGTGGCCGGTCTCACAAGCCACTGGTGTCAGTTGGATCACCTAAGATGTATACAGGTGCTCATTGGGTTATGAGTACACCGGACAGGACTCGCCGGGAACCTGCTAGTTGGTATTTATACCTAGCGTCAGATAGCAGTTCCCTGGTGACATGTGTACAGGTTAGTTCATCGACCTGAGGTCGTCATTTGTCTCGTGTGAGTTCCCACTGTGCTTTGATTCCTACCCTACCACGGATCAAAGGAGTCGTGCAAACAAGTTCTTTTTGGGTACAGTCCCGAGCCACATGGAGGCAAGTGAGCGGATCGGCAGGGGATTCGTCTCTCCCGGTATTGGGGGTGAGATCATGCTGTGTCTAGGAGATCCATTACACAAAACCCCCGGCCGAGGTAGGAGATTTACTGGTAGGTACTCCAGTAGTATCTCAGGGTGTTCTGGGCTACACTCCGACACGACTTATACCGCTATTGGGGGTCTGACGTTACCAGCCCCCTAGGCCCGATATGCGATACTCATAGACGAACGGACCGGACTGTATGTATATTGTCACTGTTAGGCTCTGTAGGGTTCCAGGATGAGTTCACTCATCGGCTTCCCTTGAGGTCAGTACATGGGCAGCCGTTACGCACAGCTAGTGCCGCTGATGGCTTGTGATTAAACCCACTGCCAGGGTACTGACGAGTCCTTAGAGTCCCCCACAGATAGTTTCCCAAGTTTCGGCGAAACGTTGTAGAGGCCGTATGGTTTTATGGCAGGGTTCGGAAAATGCACGTGCGTTTACGCACGTGTCATATTTCGGGCAGATAATACTGGTGGGCTTTGGTTTAAGCCGGATCCATGTATTATACTATGTAGATATAATATCTTTGTCTCAGTTGCATTTGTATTCGGTCGTAATACAAATGCAGGTATGTTTATACTGTTACGGGGTTATCCTGAAATTCGTTTCGGGATCGCTTTTCGAAGTTGCCAGTTTTCTATCACCCGTCTTAAACATTCAATTTAATGCGGATTTATCTTTTTCTTGAGGGCGAGTCATGAGTGGAAGATTCTAGAATGGTGACTAGGTTTAGTGTGTCACCATTTTGCATTAAATGGTTGATGACTAGAATTAGTGATTCATCGTTTGCATTGAATGTTTTGTGAGGTGTTTTAAGTGACTCATTCATTTCATTATTGCTTATGGTCACCCCCCTATGCTCCTACACTCACCCCCACCTCATATAGTGGTCGGCCCTTATGGATGCCCTCAAGATTTGATTTTTCCACTCTCTCAAATGGTTGTTGGAAAAAAGATTATGGAATTTGGTTCATGAAGTTTGATATGCTCATTTCTCATTATTCAATTAAAAGGCAACTTCATTAACCGTTCATCCATGGTTTTGGATGAAGCGAGACAAAGTGTTCTACTCATTCTCTACATCAATCTTGGATATTTCGGCTAGCAAACTTCATGTCCGAGTTGCCTCGGTTCAGAGGCGGGAGCCCGTTTAAAATCCGTAGATGTGGTGCCATCTCGATGAGGAGCCAGGAGATCGAAGCAGCCGCAACGGAGCGTGGGATGATGGTTAAAGACCGAAGGACTCGGATCGCTCGGTATAACCTTTCTACCCACTTTGTAGTTTGTTAGTTTAGCGTTAATGGCAGATCCGGGTTATAGTATGCGATAGCGCCAGTTATAAAGTTTTTGTTCCGCATTTGGCGTCTAAAAGACGGCCGGGGCGCTACCGTAGACTTACACGAGCATCATCATTAGGCCCCTACTCTTGTCCCGACCAGCTAGCGGGTCAGGTCAGGAGTGGACTGCCGGGCCGCCCTGGGTGAGCTCCCCCCTAGGGTTTCGTCGGGACGCGTCCCCGGGCAGTCAGCTGTCTTTTCTGCTAGCGAATCAGGATGAGATCTCTGCATTTAAGGAAGGTGCGCCGGTTCGTGCATCCTGTTACTGAAGCGACGGTCTACGTGTCAAGCGTCGGTTGGCCGACGTGACGTGTGCAGGCCTACGGTGTCTGATGGGGTGCGGTCCAGTATGGGAACAACAAGTGGAGCAATCGGAGCCGTTGGACGCGGGGAGGCGTTTTGGCGGGAGATGAAGGGCGCCGTAGGATGAAGTCATTTGCGGTGATAAGTAGGGGTGGGACCCACTCCAGGGCCCCTACTCTTTCAAATTTCCTTTCTTCTAAGTCTTGGCTGCTTGACGCTCTTCTTCTTTTGGATACATGGTTTGTTCCCACTCTTTGGGTCGCTCGTTGGCCGCGCCGCTGGCTGGCTCATGCCCTGCGTTGAATGTTCTGCCGGTGATTGGGCCGTCCTCTTCGTTGACAGCTCCTGGTGATTGTTCCGGCGGCGGCCAAAGACGTCCACGGTCATCCGAGCCCCAGATAGGAGACAGAGGGGAGGGAGAGGACGGGGGCCCCCTTAAGAGAAAGAGGAAAATTTCTCGTGCGCCGCCGTCGACGGTTCCTGAGGGGATTCCCGTGCAGGAGGGTGATGCCGTCTTCATGGTTCCGTCTGGGCTTTCCATCGCTGCCGGCCTGCTCGCCGGGATGGAAGAGTCGGCCGGGGGAAAGCTTCTGCATAGCACCCAAAAGGCCCAAATGGAGGCCATAGCCTAAGGGGCGGTCCAGGTACGAACTCCTCTACGCGTTGTTTTTTTTGGCCTTCCTTTCTTTGGCTCAAGCGCCTCCCAGTTTCTCATCCGTTTCCTGTCAGGTCCTTCAACACTGTGCCCTCGCTATTCGTATGAAGGCCGAGAGGGCGTTCCACGCACCGAGGCCAGTAGAAGCATTTTCTTCGGAGGTCGAGGTCCTGCGGCGTGACCTGCATCTGGAGAGGGCGAGGGCCGACGTCCTGGAAGCCCGTGCGGAGGATGCAGAGCTCGCCAATTCAGCGAATCGGGGTGTCCATCGTCTCCTGAGTGCATCCCACAGGGTTGCCGAGAGGAAGCTGGCGGATCTGGCCGAACGCTTTGCGGCCATGGAGAAGGAGAGAGACGCCGGAAGGGGGGATGCCGAGGCGGCGCTTCTGGCGGCCCAGACTGCCGAGGTTCGGGCTAGGAAAGCTGTGGCCGATTACAAGGTATCAGAGCAGTTTTACGCCGAGCTTGGTGAGTATTCCGCCGTCACGTAGAATAAGGCTCTGGATGTCGTGAAGGAGCAGCTTCCCGAGTTCGCCGATGGCGAGCTCCATGCTCGGGTCCCACTCCCGGTGGCAAGGCCTCCGGCAGACAACGATGAGGGAAGCGAGGCGCGCCCGGCAAAACCTCCAGTGGCGAAGCCCCCGGCAGGCCGCGATGCCTGTGATGAGGGAAGCGAGGCGCAGGGGGGTTGCGACTTAGGCCTTTTTGATATTTCCTCATCCCTCTTTTGTAAGCATCCGGGCAGTTTGTAAGGCTTGGGAGCTCAAAATACCCTTTGTAAAGACTTTGCCTTTGATAATAAAACTTTTCTCTTTAGTTTCATCGGTTTGCACTTTATCTTCTGTTTATGAAGAATGCTTGTAAAATGTCCATGCTTGCACTGTTGGGCTTTCATGTCAGGTCAGCTATCTGTGTAGGGGCCCTGGAACAAGGAAATATGAAGGTGTAGGGGCCCTGGAACGGGCCCCACATCTATTTATCACCGCAAGCGACCTCATCCAACGCACCCTTCATCTCCCGCCAAAACGCCTCCTCGCGTTCAACGGCTCCGATCACTCCACATGTCGTGTCCACACTGGGCCGCATCCCATCAGGCGCCGCAGGCCTATATACGTCGTATCGGCCAACCGACGCTTGACACGTGGACCGTCGCATCAGTAGCAGGGCGCACGAACCGGTGCACTTTCCTTAAATAAAAGATCTCGTCCTGATTCGCTGGCAAAAAAGATAGCTGACAGCCCGGGGACGCATCCCGGCGAAACCTTAGGAGGGAGCTCACCCCGGGCGGCCCGGCAGTCCACTCCTGACCCGACCCGCTAGCTGGTCGGGACAAGAATGGGGGGCTAATGATGATGCTCTATATCAACGAGCTCCCAGATCAGGACGCGTGGCCGATGATGTGTCCCGGAACTCAGAAGAAAGGGCCCACATGGGCCGACCAGGCCATCCCTGTACCCGACCTGCAAGCACAAGCTGGCCCTCCTCAAGACCCCCTGCAAATTGGCCTCCTCGGCTGTAGGGTTGCTAGGCACGCGCACAAGGGTCTACGAGGCATCAACCATGCCCGATTAAAAATTTAGCCGTGCCGAACAACCCGAATACGGATCTTTAAACTAGAGATTAGGCGAAAACTAACATGTTAACAACTTTAACACTAAGTGAGAGAGATTACAACCTTTGTTGATCCGGTCCTTCACTTCATATGCTCCGTGTTGTGGTCCCTTCGCTGCGATCATCAGGTTCCGGACTCTCGAGAGGTTCCACGAAGAGAAAGATGCAACCTTTGCTTCCGATCTTCGATACTAAGATGATCTACCTTGAAGTTTCGTTAACACAAGCTAACACTCATGAAATGATGTGAACACCCTCATCTAAATGGCAAGGGAAGATGAGGATGATGAAGTAGGATATTTGCTCTCTTTATTTATCTTTTTCTCACATTTATTCATCACTTGGAAAAAATCTAGAAAGCTTTTTCATGAAAGAATGAAGGAAGAAGAAGATGAATAATAATTGAATTATCCTTTTGTGATGAATAGAAAGAATTAATATGATGAATAATGCAACCATGGTTGACTTAACCATTGTAGAGAATTAACCAAGGGTTAGGGTTTGGGTTGAGTTAAGAATGAGTCACTTGAAAATATCTTTTCCAAAACAAAAAAGAAAACCTTCTAGAATCTACTAGAAGTCATTAACCCAAATCAAACCCTAATCTTGATTAATCTTTACTAAACATGTTGCATTAGTTATCATATCATGTTACAATATTATATATCACATATATAATATTTATTGTAACCAAATAAAATAATACAATTAACATATATCGCATATATATCAATGTATTACCCGAGTGAGAAAAAGAATCTTTTAGTGAGCTAATATTAGTTAATGCAATTTAATATATCATATATATTATTATACATTAAATTATCGAATCAACACTTGATCCGACAATCCGGCTATATCGCATAAAACCGACTAATATTTATCCGTACACTTGATCCGATGACCCGGCTGATATCAAATATCGCGAGAATAGAATACGGTATCACATATCGCATTATCCTCGGTCCCGCACATATCACATATGTGCTCCTACTCCGTTTTGCCTGAGCCAAGAAACCTCTGTGTAGGACTCTAAAGAATCGTCAATACGCCGGCAGTAGGTGATGATCATATCAAACACCCATAAGCTGCAAGCGGTCAGCTAAACGTAACAGCTACCCAGGTATTGAGCGCTCAGAAGATCAACAAGCAAGCCTGTACATTATCCTGTGAATCCAAACAGTAACACTCCCGTACAGTCCGGTCTCGTCGTCTGATATGTTGCATATCTCGCCTAGGGGTGGTAAACGTCAGACCCCAGTAGCTCAATAAGTAGTGTCGATATGAGGTCTATAACAGTTCGAGAAACTGCTGATAACACTTACCAGTAAATCTCAGCAACCCTGGCCAGGGATTTCCGGTTATAGCCAATCGAACACAGCACAACATCAACTCCCTATACCGGGAGAGACGAATTCCCTCCTATCGCTCATTGCCTCCATGTGATTCGGGACTGTACCCAAAAGACACCTTTTTGCACGCCTTCTTGGACGTGGTATGATGGAAATCAAAGCACAGTGGGAATCACACAAGACTCTATAACGATCTCGGGTCAACAGACTACTCTGTACCAGTGTCACCGGAGAACTGCCATCTGACGTGAGGTATAATACCATCTGGGAGTTCTCGGCGAGTCCGTCCAGTATACCCAGTCTCCACTGAGCACCCGTACACCATCCTTGATGTCAAACACCGATGGATATGGGATCATCCATCGCCCATCATATGGGTCAAGATGCGTATACGCTAGTCTACTCTGGTGCATCGATGCCCTGTCTCGATACATCCTCGACTAGGAACAGTTATAGGATGTACTCGTCGACTACCGTGGCCCCACTAGTATGATCTCATCATAGTCCCAGTAGTCGAGAACATATCCTAAGGGCTTATCAACATGTAACATAGAGACAATCAGAGTACATGTTAAGATAAAGTGCAACCAGATAGCATACTATCATGTCGAGCAAGAAAGTCCTCCTATATATATCCAAGCATCCATTACAATATACATCGTATGTACAGTAATGGCCTCTAGGGCATACATATAACTAACAATCTCCCACTTGCACTAGGGCCATCTGTTGTGGTATCACATACCCAACAATTAGCTGCGGTTGAAGTATCTCATACTCAACCATCCCATAAAAGTCTCTACTGGGAAAAAGGCCTTTGTGAATGGATCCGCGCTGTCGTCCTCTGTGTCTGCTCTCCTAACCTCTATCTCCCTGGAGATCAACCATCTCCATGATCAGGTGATACTGCCTAAGAATTATATCTGGATTTCAGATGGGACGGGGGTTCCTTTGGAAAAGCCACAACTCCATTGTCACACAATGGTAGGAACGAAGTTCATCTCATGAACTTATATATATCCAGACTGCCTCTTTGGTAGCATCTTTGGTAATGATGTATCTTGCCTTTAATCGTCTAGTATGTCACGGTATCTAGCTTGGAACTCTTCCAACATACCGTCCCTCCACTGAGGGTATAGACAATGCCTGCAACTGACATTCAGTCGTCCTTATCACCCTGGAACCTTTCCAGTGATTCTCCCCAGGATCGATTGATACCATCTCACTACAACTAGTGAGTATCCTAACATCCAATTAGATCTATCTTATAGATCCAAAAACCAGGATTTAGGAGGTATCATTTTGATCCTATATAGAGAATCCTTGTGATAAGAGGAGATTGACCAAGCGTAGCATAGGAAACTCCTTCCCTATCAAGAGTATGTCATCCACGTACTCTACGAGGATCACCACCATACTCTCTACTACCTTTTTGTATATACAAGGTTCATCTACCATTTTTGATGAAGTCAAACTCTTTGACTACCACATCAAAACAGATGTTCCAACTCCGCGATGCCTGTTTTACCATATAAAACATCTTGCACACGTTTCCGCTGCTCCCACTGTCTACGAAGCCCTCTGGCTGTGTACTTACAGACGCTCTTTTCTAAAACATAATTTAGAAAAGCAGTCATGACACCCAACCACCAGATATCGTAGTCATGGTAAGTAGCAGTGGGAAGTAGGATCTGGATGGACTTAAGCATAGCTTTGAAAGTCTCAACTTTTCCATGTACACCAAGTAATCTTCTCAAGATATACTTGCTCCTGATGGGGATTTAACCCTTCAGATAAAGCAACCAAAGTCCATACTTTGTCGGTGTATAAGGATTCCATCTCAGATCGATAAGCATCCAGCCATTCTTACAGAGTCTCACTCCTGATGGCCAGCTCGAAACTAGTTGGGTCATCATCTCATAATGCAATCTTCGCTCCCACTGTCATAGAGAAACCGAAGTATCTCTCAGGTGGGTGAGGAACCCTACTAAGATCGGCGGAGAGGCTGAGGTTCGTTGGAAACTATTGAATCCTTTGGTTCTATCAAATCATCAGCTGCAGTTTGTATAGCTGGAACTATTCCAGTTCTACATAACAGACCTTGCTCGAGCTTGTCCGGATTTTGCTTTTAGACATAGTCCGGACAACCCTAATCTTAACAACTTAAGATATGGGCTCTTCCCATTCCACATCACATATGAAGTGGTAGGCAGCTGATTTGATTTGAACCATATTCAATAGGTATGCAACTTCACAAGTGCATAACTCCCAAAAGGAAATAGGAACTCAGTAGTACTCATCATAGAGCACACCATATCACATAGGGTGTTATTGCTCCGCCCCGATACACCGACGTGCTGTGGTGTATACGGAGGAGTAATGCTGAGAGACAATCTCATTCTCCTTTAGAATTAGTCCAGGAATTCCGTGCTCAAGTATTCTCCTCCTTGATCACATCAAAGGACATAATACTTTTACCCGTATTTTTGGTTCTCTACTTCTAATTTATATTCTGTGAATATCTCAAAAGCTTCGGACCTGTGTTTCAACAGAAACATATGTCTGAATCTTGAGAGATTATCAGAGAATGTAATGAAGTAGAAAGAACCGATCTTGGCATGTGTAGACAGGGGACCTTCATACATCAGCATGTATCAATCCCAAGAGTTCAACTAACTCTTCTCTGTTTTCAATAAACAGAGCTGTGGTCATCGTATCTTTGTGACATGACCGGCAAGTTTCACAAGATGTAAATTCAAACAGATTCAAATATGCATCTAAATGTAACTTAGCTAGTCGGGTCACATTGATATGACCTAGTCTACAATGCCTCAAGAAGGATTCGTTCATTTATGAACTCTTCCTCTCGTGTGTGTTCTGTATACTAAGAACTGTAGTTTGATTTAGAACGTCAATGCTTTTAGATAACGTGCCTGAACCGATCAACTCTTGATATAGGAAATTTTCAAAACATTATCCAACAATACAAAATTATATCCTTCTTTACTAATAAAGAGACTGATATGATTTTGTACATCAGGTTCAGTATCTAATAACATTCGTTCAGAATCAATGTATTCTGGTAATACAGGGTGATAGTGACCAACAGACTTGGCTGCAACACTTGCACCGTTTTCTATCTCATGAAACTTATCACCCGTTCTCAGTTCTCTACCTTTCTGTAGCCCATGTAACAGATTACATATGCGGGATCCTGATCCGGTATCACATACCCAGGACGTAAAGGATACTGAGAAACAGTTCTATGTAATGAACACACCCGAAGATGATGCATCAGCATGCACTTTCTTCGTTTGGGCGGCACAGGAAATCTGGTATTCCCTAATCTCCTGCTCTGTCTTATAACAATTATAAGTTGGAGCGGGACCAACGTTCCCCAGCTCAGTATAACAAGCGGGTTCGGTCAATTTATCCGTTTTATTATCTTGATTAAGGCGTGATATGGTCGCTACTTGGAGAGAGAGAGAAGAAAACACTCAGCGTATGCTCTTGCAAGATTAGATTGGTTATCTAATATATCTAATCAGGATGTCTCCCACTGTTTTAATCAAATCTTCCTTCAAACCTTAAAAGGAAAGACTGGCCGGGATTAATTACACGCTACAAGTTCGCCAATCTTTAAGCCAGGCCAGTGTTGGTACTTTGAGGGAGGTCCCCCGTGCTTTCGCACGAACCTAATTAATGTAAACATCATTTTCCCAGAGGCGTAACCCCGTTAACACCTTTCTAGACACCTACTTGATCGACTAATTGTAATGTGTAAAACTCTCCCAGGAGTAACTCTTACTCGCAGCGGGTATTGGGATCCAACTATCTCATAGAAGGTATGCAATCTCATTGCAAATTTCAACACTTGAAATTCCCAATAATATTTTACCCCTAGCGTCCCATGACCTTGACGCAGGCCAACAAACCACAGTGCGCTAGTCAAGTTCAACCCGTCATTTCTTGATTGAATTAAACCCACCCGCACGACCCTTGACGCAGGCCAACAAAGTCGCATGACTACCCTAATCCAATCTGCATCATATGCATAAACAGATAAATACTAGTTAGTTACCGCACACTACGCCTTGACGCAGGCCAACAAACATAGCACAAATACTAAGTAGGACTTATCTGAAATGACGGAGGGCTACGACAGGTTTTTAAGAAAACCCTTTGCGTAATGAACTTGATATCGTTGTAGAATCGAGTGATTTTAAATGGAGTGTTTTTTAGGCTTTTCTAGTTTTGCTAAAGGGGTCACTCCCGGTGAAGGGATCGTCGGCCCTTTCCTCGTCGAATGAGGTGCGGGATATATCATATATATCACTGTGCAAAGCAGAAACTATAGAAGCAATCAAAAGACAAACCGAGAGTTGTAGCATCTGCCAGTTATTGCTAAAGGAGTCACTCCCGGTGAAGGGATCTCGGTCCTTTCCTTATCGAATAAGGTGCAGGATGTTCTACAAGGAACACCGCGATGCAAAGCAAGAACTGTAGCTACCAGTTTTTAAACAAGTTTCCACAACATCTTAGGTTTCTTTTATTTCATTAATCTTATTAATGAAGTCCCATTTTAATATGTTTCGCAAGCATCACATTTGAAACGAAATCTGCAATATAACATATATCTCATATATATATAATATAAACATTCGTCTCAGGCAGTAATATGATCTCATCACAGAACATTGCAGCAGAAGAACATATATGAAATATTGGATATACTAGGACGTCCGTGTTTTCAATACGAGCCTGTATAAAACACGGATTCCACGGTCGCAATGAATAGCCAAACCCACATCCCTAGACCCCTACGAGAACGGCAAGTAACACTGCCAATTTTAGGGTTAGGAGACCCGGTCTCGACTCCTCGAGATGGTCTCCCACTGGACCCTAGAACCCGGTTACTTTTGCTCCCCTCCTTGGGTCTACCTAATGCGGAAAAGTAAATAATATACAACGGTGACATCTTCCGCTACCTGGAAGTGCCCCAATAAAAGAATATTACATACAAATAAATTTTACATGAATGAAAAAGAAAAAAAAACTCTCATCTCACATAAAACCCCCGGCTATTCAGAACGCGACGATCCAATATAATATATCACAGCAACACATAATATCTCATATCATCAACGTAAGCAAGTATGCGTATCCCGATTGTCGTTGATGTATAGCAACGAAGCCGGCGATACACCACATACTACGCTTACGGTCACAGAAAAGAAAGTGTAAAACTACAACAGTTGGAATCCGCAACCTCCTTAGACATCGCATGCCTAACCAAATGAATTCCTTAGACATCACATGCCTAACAATTATAAACCCCGCATTTTAGTCTCATTATCGAAAACTCTTTTCAATATCAACTCGGGCAATTCAACAAGATTCCCGACATTATGATCGAATGCTCGTCGCAAACTTTAGTAGACGGCCGCACCCCCGGATGCCGTCGACAAAGTGCACTAAGACGGAACACCGCTGCCGCAAGCACCCAAACGGATGCTTTTGGTGACAGGGTTCTCCTACAGTCACTTGGTCGGGGCTATGGTTCGTAACTGTCTATTAAGTTTACCCGGCGAGTATCCGCGTACGCTACGTGATTGCGACGGACTTTTGATCACATCAAAATTCCGTGGCAACCGATCATCTGAGACTAAACTGCTATGTCTATAATATTCAAATCAGTTATCTCATAACAGCCTGTGGATTCCAAATATTGTATCACATTCCAGATAAATAGACAAAGTTAAACTTTCCGATCGAATCATCAAACACCCAAGATTTCCCCAATATATCTCAACACTTGAAATCAGTTTAAAAACATCCATCACATGCCACAGTACCAATGGTCCAGCCGTAGAAGGGTCAAGCCAACGCCTCACATGTGGCACGCCGTACTGCCCCAAACCCTAAGGTTCAAAAGGCAGTTCAAGACGGTCACATAATCGAGTTAAGGTTTGTTGTCTTCTAGAGGGTCCACCGCGTTACTTGCACGACTTAGAACGTTCTTAAACTCGAGGAAAAATCCAACTTTTGAAAAAATTTCTGACAGGGGAAAAAGTGAGTTATCGATATCCGTTCGAATTTTTTAACAGTTTCTAAAATTATCCGGACAAACTAAACAAAGTTATAATATCCGATCGAAACAACGAGTCCCCAATACAACCCAGAAAATTAAACAGTTGAATAAATATTAAAAATTCCCAGAAAATACAGCACTAAAATATAGGAATTACTGTGCAAAGAACGTGCCAAGAATCGACTTTATGGCCGCGGAACCGCCGCACATGCTGGGGTGGGGCCGCGGTTCCGCGGCTCTTTAGACGAATTGCGCTCACGTGCTTCACAGTAACTCATATAATTCCCTGCTGTAATTTTTGGATATTTTTAATTTGGAAAAAACCACAGTTTTGAAAAATTTCCAGAAACTAGGGTATATCGGTTTTTCCGGGTTCGATCGGACTTTAAACTTCGTCTAGACTTCGCCTAAAGCTCTAGCTTGGCTCTGATACCACTGTAGGGTTTCTAGGCACGCGCACAAGGGTCTACGAGGCATCAACCATGCCCGATTAAAAATTTAGCCGTGCCGAACAACCCGAATACGGATCTTTAAACTAGAGATTAGGCGAAAACTAACATGTTAACAACTTTAACACTAAGTGAGAGGGATTACAACCTTTGTAGATCCGGTCCTTCACTTCATATGCTCCGTGTTGTGGTCCCTTCGCTGCGATCATCAGGTTCCGGACTCTCAAGAGGTTCCACGAAGAGAAAGATGCAACCTTTGCTTCCGATCTTCGAT
Organism: Agapanthus africanus; assembly: GCA_030015575.1. Taxonomy (NCBI): domain Eukaryota; kingdom Viridiplantae; phylum Streptophyta; class Magnoliopsida; order Asparagales; family Amaryllidaceae; genus Agapanthus; species Agapanthus africanus. The sequence goes on along the minus strand of CM057339.1, from coordinate 182,091,535 downwards.
ACTAAGATGATCTACCTTGAAGTTTCGTTAACACAAGCTAACACTCATGAAATGATGTGAACACCCTCATCTAAATGGCAAGGGAAGATGAGGATGATGAAGTAGGATATTTGCTCTCTTTATTTATCTTTTTCTCACATTTATTCATCACTTGGAAAAAATCTAGAAAGCTTTTTCATGAAAGAATGAAGGAAGAAGAAGATGAATAATAATTGAATTATCCTTTTGTGATGAATAGAAAGAATTAATATGATGAATAATGCAACCATGGTTGACTTAACCATTGTAGAGAATTAACCAAGGGTTAGGGTTTGGGTTGAGTTAAGAATGAGTCACTTGAAAATATCTTTTCCAAAACAAAAAAGAAAACCTTCTAGAATCTACTAGAAGTCATTAACCCAAATCAAACCCTAATCTTGATTAATCTTTACTAAACATGTTGCATTAGTTATCATATCATGTTACAATATTATATATCACATATATAATATTTATTGTAACCAAATAAAATAATACAATTAACATATATCGCATATATATCAATGTATTACCCGAGTGAGAAAAAGAATCTTTTAGTGAGCTAATATTAGTTAATGCAATTTAATATATCATATATATTATTATACATTAAATTATCGAATCAACACTTGATCCGACAATCCGGCTATATCGCATAAAACCGACTAATATTTATCCGTACCGATTCATCGAATCAACACTTGATCCGATGACCCGGCTGATATCAAATATCGCGAGAATAGAATACGGTATCACATATCGCATTATCCTCGGTCCCGCACATATCACATATGTGCTCCTACTCCGTTTTGCCTGAGCCAAGAAACCTCTGTGTAGGACTCTAAAGAATCGTCAATACGCCGGCAGTAGGTGATGATCATATCAAACACCCACAAGCTGCAAGCGGTCAGCTAAACGTAACAGCTACCCAGGTATTGAGCGCTCAGAAGATCAACAAGCAAGCCTGTACATTCTCCTGTGAATCCAAACAGTAACACTCCCGTACAGTCCGGTCTCGTCGTCTGATATGTTGCATATCTCGCCTAGGGGTGGTAAACGTCAGACCCCAGTAGCTCGATAAGTAGTGTCGATATGAGGTCTATAACAGTTCGAGAAACTACTGATAACACTTACCAATAAATCTCAGCAACCCTGGCCAGGGATTTCCGGTTATAGCCAATCGAACACAGCACAACATCAACTCCCTATACCGGGAGAGACGAATTCCCTCCTATCGCTCATTGCCTCCATGTGATTCGGGACTGTACCCAAAAGACACCTTTTTGCACGCCCTCTTGGACGTGGTATGATGGAAATCAAAGCACAGTGGGAATCACACAAGACTCTATAACGATCTCGGGTCAACAGACTACTCTGTACCAGTGTCACCGGAGAACTGCCATCTGACGTGAGGTATAATACCATCTGGGAGTTCTCGGCGAGTCCGTCCAGTATACCCAGTCTCCACTGAGCACCCGTACACCATCCTTGATGTCAAACACCGATGGATATGGGATCATCCATCGCCCATCATATGGGTCAAGATGCGTATACGCTAGTCTACTCTGGTGCATCGATGCCCTGTCTCGATACATCCTCGACTAGGAACAGTTATAGGATGTACTCGTCGACTACCGTGGCCCCACTAGTATGATCTCATCATAGTCCCAGTAGTCGAGAACATATCCTAAGGGCTTTATCAACATGTAACATAGAGACAATCAGAGTACATGTTAAGATAAAGTGCAACCAGATAGCATACTATCATGTCGAGCAAGAAAGTCCTCCCTATATATATCCAAGCATCCATTACAATATACATCGTATGTACAGTAATGGCCTCTAGGGCATACATATAACTAACAATCTCCCACTTGCACTAGGGCCATCTGTTGTGGTATCACATACCCAACAATTAGCTGCGGTTGAAGTATCTCATACTCAACCATCCCATAAAAGTCTCTACTGGGAAAAAGGCCTTTGTGAATGGATCCGCGCTGTCGTCCTCTGTGTCTGCTCTCCTAACCTCTATCTCCCTGGAGATCAACCATCTCCATGATCAGGTGATACTGCCTAAGAATTATATCTGGATTTCAGATGGGACGGGGGTTCCTTGGAAAAAGCCACAACTCCATTGTCACACAATGGTAGGAACGAAGTTCATCTCATGAACTTATATATATCCAGACTGCCTCTTTGGTAGCATCTTTGGTAATGATGTATCTTGCCTTTAATCGTCTAGTATGTCACGGTATCTAGCTTGGAACTCTTCCAACATACCGTCCCTCCACTGAGGGTATAGACAATGCCTGCAACTGACATTCAGTCGTCCTTATCACCCTGGAACCTTTCCAGTGATTCTCCCCAGGATCGATTGATACCATCTCACTACAACTAGTGAGTATCCTAACATCCAATTAGATCTATCTTATAGATCCAAAAACCCAGGATTTAGGAGGTATCATTTTGATCCTATATAGAGAATCCTTGTGATAAGAGGAGATTGACCAAGCGTAGCATAGGAAACTCCTTCCCTATCAAGAGTATGTCATCCACGTACTCTACGAGGATCACCACCATACTCTCTACTACCTTTTTGTATATACAAGGTTCATCTACCATTTTGATGAAGTCAAACTCTTTGACTACCACATCAAAACAGATGTTCCAACTCCGCGATGCCTGTTTTACCATATAAAACATCTTGCACACGTTTCCGCTGCTCCCACTGTCTACGAAGCCCTCTGGCTGTGTACTTACAGACGCTCTTTTCTAAAACATAATTTAGAAAAGCAGTCATGACACCCAACCACCAGATATCGTAGTCATGGTAAGTAGCAGTGGGAAGTAGGATCTGGATGGACTTAAGCATAGCTTTGAAAGTCTCAACTTTTCCATGTACACCAAGTAATCTTCTCAAGATATACTTGCTCCTGATGGGGATTTAACCCTTCAGATAAAGCAACCAAAGTCCATACTTTGTCGGTGTATAAGGATTCCATCTCAGATCGATAAGCATCCAGCCATTCTTACAGAGTCTCACTCCTGATGGCCAGCTCGAAACTAGGTGGGTCATCATCTCATAATGCAATCTTCGCTCCCACTGTCATAGAGAAACCGAAGTATCTCTCAGGTGGGTGAGGAACCCTACTAGATCGGCGGAGAGGCTGAGGTTCGTTGGAAACTATTGAATCCTTTGGTTCTATCAAATCATCAGCTGCAGTTTGTATAGCTGGAACTATTCCAGTTCTACATAACAGACCTTGCCTCGAGCTTGTCCGGATTTTGCTTTTAGACATAGTCCGGACAACCCTAATCTTAACAAACTTAAGATATGGGCTCTTCCCATTCCACATCACATATGAAGTGGTAGGCAGCTGATTTGATTTGAACCATATTCAATAGGTATGCAACTTCACAAGTGCATAACTCCCAAAAGGAAATAGGAAACTCAGTAGTACTCATCATAGAGCACACCATATCACATAGGGTGTTATTGCTCCGCCCCGATACACCGACGTGCTGTGGTGTATACGGAGGAGTAATGCTGAGAGACAATCTCATTCTCCTTTAGAATTAGTCCAGGAATTCCGTGCTCAAGTATTCTCCTCCTTGATCACATCAAAGGACATAATACTTTTACCCGTATTTTTGGTTCTCTACTTCTAATTTATATTCTGTGAATATCTCAAAAGCTTCGGACCTGTGTTTCAACAGAAACATATGTCTGAATCTTGAGAGATTATCAGAGAATGTAATGAAGTAGAAAGAACCGATCTTGGCATGTGTAGACAGGGGACCTTCATACATCAGCATGTATCAATCCCAAGAGTTCACTAACTCTTTCTCTGTTTTCAATAAACAGAGCTGTGGTCATCGTATCTTTGTGACATGACCGGCAAGTTTCACAAGATGTAAATTCAAACAGATTCAAATATGCATCTAAATGTAACTTAGCTAGTCGGGTCACATTGATATGACCTAGTCTACAATGCCTCAAGAAGGATTCGTTCATTTCTGAACTCTTCCTCTCGTGTGTGTTCTGTATACTAAGAACTGTAGTTTGATTTAGAACGTCAATGCTTTTAGATAACGTGCCTGAACCGATCAACTCTTGATATAGGAAATTTTCAAAACATTATCCAACAATACAAAATTATATCCTTCTTTACTAATAAAGAGACTGATATGATTTTGTACATCAGGTTCGGTATCTAATAACATTCGTTCAGAATCAATGTATTCTGGTAATACAGGGTGATAGTGACCAACAGACTTGGCTGCAACACTTGCACCGTTTTCTATCTCATGAAACTTATCACCCGTTCTCAGTTCTCTACCTTTCTGTAGCCCATGTAACAGATTACATATGCGGGATCCTGATCCGGTATCACATACCCAGGACGTAAAGGATACTGAGAAACAGTTCTATGTAATGAACACACCCGAAGATGATGCATCAGCATGCACTTTCTTCGTTTGGGCGGCACAGGAAATCTGGTATTCCCTAATCTCCTGCTCTGTCTTATAACAATTATAAGTTGGAGCGGGACCAACGTTCCCCAGCTCAGTATAACAAGCGGGTTCGGTCAATTTATCCGTTTTATTATCTTGATTAAGGCGTGATATGGTCGCTACTTGGAGAGAGAGAGAAGAAAACACTCAGCGTATGCTCTTGCAAGATTAGATTGGTTATCTAATATATCTAATCAGGATGTCTCCCACTGTTTTAATCAAATCTTCCTTCAAACCTTAAAAGGAAAGACTGGCCGGGATTAATTACACGCTACAAGTTCGCCAATCTTTAAGCCAGGCCAGTGTTGGTACTTTGAGGGAGGTCCCCCGTGCTTTCGCACGAACCTAATTAATGTAAACATCATTTTCCCAGAGGCGTAACCCCGTTAACACCTTTCTAGACACCTACTTGATCGACTAATTGTAATGTGTAAAACTCTCCCAGGAGTAACTCTTACTCGCAGCGGGTATTGGGATCCAACTATCTCATAGAAGGTATGCAATCTCATTGCAAATTTCAACACTTGAAATTCCCAATAATATTTTACCCCTAGCGTCCCATGACCTTGACGCAGGCCAACAAACCACAGTGCGCTAGTCAAGTTCAACCCGTCATTTCTTGATTGAATTAAACCCACCCGCACGACCCTTGACGCAGGCCAACAAATTCGCATGACTACCCTAATCCAATCTGCATCATATGCATAAACAGATAAATACTAGTTAGCTACCGCACACTACGCCTTGACGCAGGCCAACAAACATAGCACAAATACTAAGTAGGACTTATCTGAAATGACGGAGGGCTACGACAGGTTTTTAAGAAAACCCTTTGCGTAATGAACTTGATATCGTTGTAGAATCGAGTGATTTTAAATGGAGTGTTTTTTAGGCTTTTCTAGTTTTGCTAAAGGGGTCACTCCCGGTGAAGGGATCGTCGGCCCTTTCCTCGTCGAATGAGGTGCGGGATATATCATATATATCACTGTGCAAAGCAGAAACTATAGAAGCAATCAAAAGACAAACCGAGAGTTGTAGCATCTGCCAGTTATTGCTAAAGGAGTCACTCCCGGTGAAGGGATCTCGGTCCTTTCCTTATCGAATAAGGTGCAGGATGTTCTACAAGGAACACCGCGATGCAAAGCAAGAACTGTAGCTACCAGTTTTTAAACAAGTTTCCACAACATCTTAGGTTTCTTTTATTTCATTAATCTTATTAATGAAGTCCCATTTTAATATGTTTCGCAAGCATCACATTTGAAACGAAATCTGCAATATAACATATATCTCATATATATATAATATAAACATTCGTCTCAGGAAGTAATATGATCTCATCACAGAACATTGCAGCAGAAGAACATATATGAAATATTGGATATACTAGGACGTCCGTGTTTTCAATACGAGCCTGTATAAAACACGGATTCCACGGTCGCAATGAATAGCCAAACCCACATCCCTAGACCCCTACGAGAACGGCAAGTAACACTGCCAATTTTAGGGTTAGGAGACCCGGTCTCGACTCCTCGAGATGGTCTCCCACTGGACCCTAGAACCCGGTTACTTTTGCTCCCCTCCTTGGGTCTACCTAATGCGGAAAAGTAAATAATATACAACGGTGACATCTTCCGCTACCTGGAAGTGCCCCAATAAAAGAATATTACATACAAATAAATTTTACATGAATGAAAAAGAAAAAAAAAATTCTCATCTCACATAAAACCCCCGGCTATTCAGAACGCGACGATCCAATATAATATATCACAGCAACACATAATATCTCATATCATCAACGTAAGCAAGTATGCGTATCCCGATTGTCGTTGATGTATAGCAACGAAGCCGGCGATACACCACATACTACGCTTACGGTCACAGAAAAGAAAGTGTAAAACTACAACAGTTGGAATCCGCAACCTCCTTAGACATCGCATGCCTAACCAAATGAATTCCTTAGACATCACATGCCTAACAATTATAAACCCCGCATTTTAGTCTCATTATCGAAAACTCTTTTCAATATCAACTCGGGCAATTCAACAAGATTCCCGACATTATGATCGAATGCTCGTCGCAAACTTTAGTAGACGGCCGCACCCCCGGATGCCGTCGACAAAGTGCACTAAGGCGGAACACCGCTGCCGCAAGCACCCAAACGGATGCTTTTGGTGATAGGGTTCTCCTACAGTCACTTGGTCGGGGCTATGGTTCGTAACTGTCTATTAAGTTTACCCGGCGAGTATCCGCGTACGCTACGTGATTGCGACGGACTTTTGATCACATCAAAATTCCGTGGCAACCGATCATCTGAGACTAAACTGCTATGTCTATAATATTCAAATCAGTTATCTCATAACAGCCTGTGGATTCCAAATATTGTATCACATTCCAGATAAATAGACAAAGTTAAACTTTCCGATCGAATCATCAAACACCCAAGATTTCCCCAATATATCTCAACACTTGAAATCAGTTTAAAAACATCCATCACATGCCACAGTACCAATGGTCCAGCCGTAGAAGGGTCAAGCCAACGCCTCACATGTGGCACGCCGTACTGCCCCAAACCCTAAGGTTCAAAAGGCAGTTCAAGACGGTCACATAATCGAGTTAAGGTTTGTTGTCTTCTAGAGGGTCCACCGCGTTACTTGCACGACTTAGAACGTTCTTAAACTCGAGGAAAAATCCAACTTTTGAAAAAATTTCTGACAGGGGAAAAAGTGAGTTATTGATATCCGTTCGAATTTTTTAACAGTTTCTAAAATTATCCGGACAAACTAAACAAAGTTATAATATCCGATCGAAACAACGAGTCCCCAATACAACCCAGAAAATTAAACAGTTGAATAAATATTAAAAATTCCCAGAAAATACAGCACTAAAATATAGGAATTACTGTGCAAAGAACGTGCCAAGAATCGACTTTATGGCCGCGGAACCGCCGCACATGCTGGGGTGGGGCCGCGGTTCCGCGGCTCTTTAGACGAATTGCGCTCACGTGCTTCACAGTAACTCATATAATTCCCTGCTGTAATTTTTGGATATTTTTAATTTGGAAAAAACCACAGTTTTGAAAAATTTCCAGAAACTAGGGTATATCGGTTTTTCCGGGTTCGATCGGACTTTAAACTTCGTCTAGACTTCGCCTAAAGCTCTAGCTTGGCTCTGATACCACTGTAGGGTTTCTAGGCACGCGCACAAGGGTCTACGAGGCATCAACCATGCCCGATTAAGAATTTAGCCGTGCCGAACAACCCGAATACGGATCTTTAAACTAGAGATTAGGCGAAAACTAACATGTTAACAACTTTAACACTAAGTGAGAGGGATTACAACCTTTGTAGATCCGGTCCTTCACTTCATATGCTCCGTGTTGTGGTCCCTTCGCTGCGATCATCAGGTTCCGGACTCTCAAGAGGTTCCACGAAGAGAAAGATGCAACCTTTGCTTCCGATCTTCGATACTAAGATGATCTACCTTGAAGTTTCGTTAACACAAGCTAACACTCATGAAATGATGTGAACACCCTCATCTAAATGGCAAGGGAAGATGAGGATGATGAAGTAGGATATTTGCTCTCTTTATTTATCTTTTTCTCACATTTATTCATCACTTGGAAAAAATCTAGAAAGCTTTTTCATGAAAGAATGAAGGAAGAAGAAGATGAATAATAATTGAATTATCCTTTTGTGATGAATAGAAAGAATTAATATGATGAATAATGCAACCATGGTTGACTTAACCATTGTAGAGAATTAACCAAGGGTTAGGGTTTGGGTTGAGTTAAGAATGAGTCACTTGAAAATATCTTTTCCAAAACAAAAAAGAAAACCTTCTAGAATCTACTAGAAGTCATTAACCCAAATCAAACCCTAATCTTGATTAATCTTTACTAAACATGTTGCATTAGTTATCATATCATGTTATAATATTATATATCACATATATAATATTTATTGTAACCAAATAAAATAATACAATTAACATATATCGCATATATATCAATGTATTACCCGAGTGAGAAAAAGAATCTTTTAGTGAGCTAATATTAGTTAATGCAATTTAATATATCATATATATTATTATACATTAAATTATCGAATCAACACTTGATCCGACAATCCGGCTATATCGCATATAACCGACTAATATTTATCCGTACCGATTCATCGAATCAACACTTGATCCGATGACCCGGCTGATATCAAATATCGTGAGAATAGAATACGGTATCACATATCGCATTATCCTCGGTCCCGCACATATCAAATATATGCTCCTACTCCGTTTTGCCTGAGCCAAGAAACCTCCGTGTAGGACTCTAAAGAATCGTCAATACGCCGGCAGTAGGTGATGATCATATCAAACACCCACAAGCTGCAAGCGGTCAGCTAAATGTAACAGCTACCTAGGTATTGAGCGCTCAGAAGATCAACAAGCAAGCCTGTACATTCTCCTGTGAATCCAAATAGTAACACTCCCGTACAGTCCGGTCTCGTCGTCTGATATGTTGCATATCTCGCCTAGGGGTGGTAAACGTCAGACCCCAGTAGCTCGATAAGTCATGTCGATACGAGGTCTATAACAGTTTGAGAAACTACTGATAACACTTACCAGTAAATCTCAGCAACCCTGGCCAGGGATTTCCTGTTATAGCCAATCGAACACAGCACAACATCAACTCCCTATACCGGGAGAGACGAATCCCCTCCTATCGCTCATTGCCTCCATGTGATTCGGGACTGTACCCTAAAGCCACCTTTTTGCACGCCCTCTTGGACGTGGTATGATGGAAATTAAAGCACAGTGGGAATCACACAAGACTCTATGACGATCTCGGATCAACAGACTACTCTGTACCAGTGTCACCGGAGAACTGCCATCTGACGTGAGGTATAATACCATCTGGGAGTTCTCGGCGAGTCCGTCCAGTGTACCCAGTCTCCACTAAGCACCCGTACACCATCCTTGATGTCAAACACCGATGGATATGGGATCATCCATCGCCCATCATATAGGTCAAGATGCGTATACGCTAGTCTACTCTGGTGCATCGATGCCCTGTCTCGATACACCCTCGACTAGGAACAGTTATAGGATGTACTCGTCGACTACCGTGGCCCCACTAGTATGATCTCATCATAGTCCCAGTAGTCGAGTACATATCCTAAGGGCTTTATCAACATGTAACATAGAGACAATCAGAGTACATGTTAAGATAAAGTGCAACCAGATAGCATACTATCATGTCGAGCAAGAAAGTCCTCCCTATATATATCCAAGCATCCATTACAATATACATCGTATGTACAGTAATGGCCTCTAGGGCATACATATAACTAACATCGGCGCCCCGAGCTGCCACAGGACCAAGACACCTCGGCCCTCTCGCTCGTTCTCGAGCTCTCCCGCCAAGGCCATCTTCCTCGGTCCCTCCGACCGACCAACTCCACCACTCACAGGCGTAACCGCCCTCCGCAAATCTCACCACACGCAGATTCTCCGTCAGCAACATCCCACGTTCCACGCCATCACGATCCCCATTAATGGGCGATCCGTTATTTACGCGAGCGTGACGTCGGGAGCGTAACTGCCGGTGAGATTCTCGCGCCTGCTGCTTCGTGCTGCCACCACTATATAAACCCCCATCACAGAGGGGTCAAGTAAGCCATTTTTTTATTCCACTTAGCCATTACTCTTCTCGGATCTCATACTAACTTGATCGTCGGAGGGTCCTCGGTGGTACTAAACCACCCCGAGACCTCTTTGCAGGTACTCGGCGCTAAACTCCTCAAATCACCAATCTCCTCAAAACCCATTGAGACCCACATGCAACAGGAGATCACCTCCAAAATCTATCGGAAGATCGACGGAAGACAACATCTGAAGGAGACCCGAAAAAGATCTCCATCACTAACTTTTGCCCCGCAAGCAAAAAATACCGCTATCTTTTTAAAACCTACACCATGCCCCTCTTAACTTTAATTTATTTTCCAAAAGCCATTCATTTAAATATTTAATTAAAATATTTAATTAAAATAGTTAAATGAAATAAGAAAGAAAGATTTTTTTACTTAAAAATTTAGATAAGGGCATTTTTGGAATAAATTATAGTGAGGGGGAGCAAAGTGTATGTTTTAGAAAGTTAGGGTATTTTCTACTACTGGGCAATACTTAGAGGTATTTTCTATAATTTAGCCTTAAACAAACCAGGGTTCTCTTAGGTGTGGCTTAGGATGTAAACGGATCAAATACAGATCGGATATAGGCATTACCATATCGGTATCTGGCAGCTGTTTATGGATACGAATGCGGATACGAATAGTTGTCGGTAACAAAAATTTACCATCCATATACGCTACCAATCTAATACGGATACGGATTGGATATTGTAAAAACTATATCCGGTAAAATAAATCATATACAAATACTATTTAGATAAATATAAAAGTCAGGATTCATAACTACAGCTAATAAAATATTTAAATAGGTTAAGCATTATTTTTAGATTCAAACAATCTTATTTAGTCCACAAGTCTCAATAGTTTCAAATTAGGGCATTTTCATGTACCATCAAGTCCACGGGCCATCCATAAACCTAGCTATAAATAATTGTAATTAGTAGTAGGTGCGTACCATTATTTTGAATATCTGAATCCGAATCCAAAATTTTTGTTAGGATCCGAATCCGGATCCTGATCTGACTTGGATACAAATTTCATATCCGGATCCATCAGGATATGGATTTTTAGTATCAGGTCCGCAAGTTGTCGGATTCAAAAACGGATACGGATCAGATTATCCGAGTCTGTTTACATCCTTAGGTGTGACTACTCAAACGGGTGTTTTTGGAGGCCATGATTATAAGGGTGTGTTATTTAACAAAGGGTAAATTACATAAAATTACATAAAATCTCATATTGAAGAGGAAATTGGTATCAATTGAGCTAAACCCAATTGGTCACTGTTTACCGCCGAAAACAGAGACGAACCGCGTAGGCCGTCTTGCCTGAATTTGGGGGCAGATGCTATTTGGGCTTATCCGTCCACCTCTCCGAAGATGCCAAGTTGATTTATGGCACCGTGTATCGGAGGTTTGGACTGATGTGGTCGTTGTAGCAGACTTCGTCAGATTCCCCCTCGTTTGCGAGAGGTTTTTTTTATTGTGAGGACGCTTTTCCCTGCAGGCGCAAGCCCCTGCAGTTAATTACGTTACCGCGTCGCGGTAACCATTTTCTCCTGCTCTAGAAGGTCACTTCATGTCGTGTGTGTTTGTTTTACTTTTGGTTGCCCGTGGATTGTATACGGAGACTAATTTATGTTGTCTCCCGTAGGGCGTGGATTAGTCCAAATCCGTATATTCTTAGATTTGGGTTTAGTTTGGTTTAAGGATCGTTAACCTTGTTTAAGATTAAGATCAACTTAAATGTTTGTTAAGGATACGTCAGTCCGATCTTGGACTAAGATCTACTTAACAAGATTTTTGGGATTATTCAGACCCAACAAAAGAGCATTTGGGCTCTATTGTTTTAGTTTAAGGACGTTATGGTCTATTGTTAGTTTAAGGACGTTACGGTCCAAGGAGTTTTTGGTTGTCGGGACCCGCCACCTCTTTGAAAACGTAGAAGAATTACAACGACATATATCAGAAGTGTGGGAAGATGTACCCTGGAACCAATGAATATTCGTCAGAAGCTCGGTAGTCTTGTTTGGGACTAAGACCACTCTGGAAAATAAAGAGTCCATGTGCTAGGTTGATTAGGAGTTTGGCCAAACTTGGGCTCAGCCCAGTCATTTCATTTTTGAATAAAGTGTTAAACACTTGCTTGGGCTTGGTCCCTTTTCTATGCCAACAACGCTGAGCATCCATATGGGTTCTGACGCCCACACTTTATCTTGCTTTTCCCTTTTTTTGTTTTTTATGGAGAGTTAAACACTATTTATGGCGCCCACGTGTGGAGCACGTGAGGCGCTTGGTGCTAGGCGCCAGGTGTTGGACACTGGTTTATGAGTGCATAGCACTTTATGCTGAATAGCGACCACGTGAGGGGCACGTGGGGAGCTTGACGCTAAGCGCCAACCACTGAGTGCTAAGCACTCATTATTAAGCGGTGCCCACGTGAGGCGCTTGGCGCTGAGCGCCAACCACTGAGTGCTAAGCACTCTTTATTGAGCAGCATCCACGTGAGGGGCACATGAGGCGCTTGGCGCTAATTTTTCTTCGTGTATTATGTTCTGAAGAGTTCAATTCTCTGTTCTTCTCTGGATCTTCGATCCCCAAGAACAAATTCATCCCCATGAGAATTAAATTCTCAAATGTGGGAGACTTGTCTCATGGATCTCAAATCCAGGGAAAGAACTATATTCTTTTATGAGGGTTAAACCCTTAGATATACAGATGAGATACTCTGATCTCTATTACTTTTATTTACCTTGAAGAAAGTTCTTCTTTTTTCTTCTTTCTTAAAGCTTTCTTTTTTGCTTTCTTTTCTTTTTGAACTTGAAGTTTATGGGGGGGGGTCCGCTGTACAAGACTTGAAGTCTTGGGGCCTTTTATATAATGGAGGCAAGTTTGTTGATTTAGTTAAAGAAATCTCTCATTGAGAGATCCTTAATTGATTTGGGGATTTTATCCACCGTTGGATCTTTGATCCAAGTATTTCTGTTTTACAGAAAATATTTTTCTTGTTTTTAACAAGATTGGGGAAATATTTTCCCATACAGAGCTTATTCTGTAGCTTGGTGATTTTTAATCACCATTGGATTTTTAATCCAATGGTGTTCCCCGCCGAAAGGACGCGACCGGGATGTTGGGACGTCCGGGCCTGAATTTCGAGGGCAGATGCTATTTGGTGCTATCCGTCCACCTCTCCGAAGATGCCAAGTTGATTTATGGCACCGCATATCGAAAGTTTAAACAGATGCAGCCGATATAGCAGACTTTGTCAGATTCCCCCTCGTTGAGGGGTTTTTGATTATGGGGACGGTCTTCCCTGCAGGCGCAAGCCCTTGCAGTTAATTACGCTACCGCATCCCGGTAACCACTTTCTCCTTCTCCAGATGGTCACTTCGTGTCGTGTGTGTTGGTTTTGTTTTTGGTTGCCCGTGGATTGTATATGGAGACTAATTTATGTTGTCGCCCGTAGGGCGTGGATTAGTCCAAATCCGTATCTTCTTAGATTTGGGTTTGGGGTTGGGTTTAAGGATACGTTAGTCTCATTTGAGACTAAGATCAACTTAAACGTTTGTTAAGGATACGTTAGTCTAATTTTAGACTAAGATCAATTTTACGGGATCATTTAGATCTAACAAAAGATCATTTGGGCTCTATTGTTTAGTTTAGGGACATTGCGGTCCAAGGTTAAGGACATCATAATCCATGGGCTTAAGGACCCCACAGTCCAAGGTTAAGGACATCATACTCCATGGGTTTAAGGACCCCACAGTCCGAGGTTAAGGACATCATAGTCCATGGGTTTAAGGACCCCACAGTCCATGGAACGTTTGGCTATCGGGACCCGTCACCTCTCTGAAGATGTTGAAGGATTACAATGACAAATATCAAAGGAGTGAAGAGATGTACCCTTGAACCAATGTTGGTTGGGGGATCTGTAGTCCAGCTGGGACTAAGATCTGAGATTTATGAGCATATGGGCTCAATTAATCTGAATGAGGGGTTTATGGCCAACTTGGGCTCGGCCCACTCAGTTAAAATGTTAAACATTTGATAATGTTGAGCATTGATTTGAATTCTGATAATGTTTTTGTTTTTTACTGAATACTGAGCACTCATCATAGCTCTAGGGCTTTATTTATAGAACAATTTATGTTCTTTTAGCGCACACGTGAGGAGCACATGGCGCACTTGGCGCTTTGCGCCAGTTAAAGAGCGCAGAGCGCTTCTACTAGGTAGCGCACACGTGAGGAGCACGTGGCGCGCTTGGCGCTGTGCGCCAGATTTGGAGCGCTAATGCGCTTCTGCTGAGTAGCGCACACGTGAGGAGCACGTGGTGCGCTTGGCGCCAGTCCATGAGCGCAAAGCACCAATCCAAGAGCGCAAAGCGCTGTTTGTTCAGTGGCGCACACGTGAGGAGCACGTAGTGCGCTTGGCGCTGAGCGCCAGTCCAAGAGCGCAAAGCGTTATTTGATCAGCTTTATGATCTGAGAAATAAATTCTCGTTTATAAGAGATGTTCCCCTCCGAAAGACGCGGCGGAGACGCGATGTACGTCCTGCCTGAAATTCAGGGCAGATGCTAATTGGTTTTATCCGTCCACCTCTCCGAAGATGCCAAGTTGATTTATGGCACCATGTATCGAAAGTTTAAACGGATGCGACCGATGTAGCAGACTTCGTCAGATTCCCCCTCATTTGAGGGGTTTTTGATTGTGGGGACGTTCTTCCCTGCAGGCGCAAGCCCCTGTAGTTAATTATGCTACCGCATCGCGGTAACAACTTTCTCATTCTCCAGATGGTCACTTCGTGTCGTGGGTGTTTGTTTTGCGTTTGGTTGCCCGTGGATTGTATACGGAGACTAAGTTATGTTGTCGCCCGTAGGGCGTGGACTAGTCCAAATCTGTATCTTTCTTAGATTTGGGTTTAAGGATACGTTAGTCTCATTTAAGACTAAGATCGACTTAAACGTTTGTTAAGGATACGTTAGCCTAATTTTAGACTAAGATCGACTTAACGGGATCGTTTAGATCCGACAAAAGAGCGAATGGGCTCTATTGTTTAGTTTAATGACGTTGCGGTTGATAATTAGTTTAAGGACATTACGGTCCATCGTTAGTTTAAGGACATCTCGGTCCAATATAGTTTAAAGACATCGCGGTCGAGGTTAAGGACATCATAGTCCGTGGATTTAAGGACTCCACAGTCCGATGTTAGTTTAAAGACATCACGGTCGAGGTTAAGGACATCATAGTCCGTGGATTTAAGGACTCCACAGTCCGATGTTAGTTTAAAGACATCACGGTCGAGGTTAAGGACATCATAGTCCATGAGTTTAAGGACCCCACAATCCAATGTTAGTTTAAAGACATCACGGTCGAGGTTAAGGACATCATAGTCCATGAGTTTAAGGACCCTACAGTCCAATGTTAGTTTTAAGACATCACGGTCGAGGTTAAGGACATCATAGTCCATGAGTTTAAGGACCCCACAGTCCATGAAATGTGTGGTTGTCGGGACCCGTCACCTCCCTGAAGACGTTGAAGGATTACAATGCCAAATATCAGAGGAGTGAAGAGATGCACCCTTGAACCAAGGTTGCTTGGGGATCTGTAGTCAAATTTGGAACTAAGATCAAATAATTCGATTATGAGCACATTGGCTCAGTTAAATCTGAATTGAGGACTTATGGCCAATTTGAGCTAAGTCCAATTAGATCTGAAGTGTTGGCCCTTTGTTGGACCATTAGACACTTTTCTGGGTTCAAGCCCACATTATTTAGCAATGCTAAACAAGAGTTTGAGGACTCTGTTATCATTTTGATCTTTGACTGAGCATTAAACATTATAGCTCTGAGTTTTTACTCAGTTTCGAGATTCAATTGAAGGGGAGGCCTTGCCTCTGGAAAATTAACCAATTTGATTAAAAATAGTGTTAAACACTAGATAACAATAGTGTTAACACTGGCAATAAAACTCTCAATTAGTGTTAAACACTTAAAGAAAAGGGTTCACGTGTGGACACGTGAGGGCGCCCAAAGGTGGGACCAGATTCCTTTTTACTTCGCTCTGCAATTAAGTGTTAAACACTTTTTTTTAATTTTATTTTGAGCATCACGTGCTGGCACGTGATGGACATTTATGCACTGATTGTTAAAGCATTTGCTAAGGGGTCACGTGGGGACACTTGAGAGCGCCCAGAGCTTTCTCCTTCTTATTTCTGAGGATCTTTTCAAGGGGTCACGTGGAGACACGTGACCTTGGTTCTTTGCATGCTTTAATTCTCTTTATCTTTAAGAATTAAATTCTCTGTAGGGTTAAACCCTGATTATGATTCTGTAGGAATTAAATTCCTATTTTTGAAAGAATTAAATTCTTATGTAGGGTTAAACCCTAATTTTCTTTAGAGGAATTAAATTCCCATATATGTAAAAGAATTAAATTCTTATATATGGTGAAACCCTAGTTCTGTCTTGGAGGAATTAAATTCCTATAAATTTGGGAGAATTAAATTCTCAATTAGGGTTGAACCCTGGTTTTTATCCGTCTTGAAGGAATTAAATTCCTAGAAGAATTAAATTCTCATATAGGGTTAAACCCTAGTTTCATCTTGGAGGAATTAAATTCCTATGAATTTGAGAGAATTAAATTCTCTGAACTCAATCATCCCTCTAAGTCTTGGATCTGCATGGCAGGATCTCAACCCAATGAGAATTAAATTCTCAACCTATGGGGAGATGTGTTTCTGCAGATCTTCAACTAGAGGAAGAACTAAGTTCTTTTGCAGAAGAGTTAAACTCTTAGATTTTGAGAATTAAATTCTCTGTTTGAAGTTTTGATTCCCTTTCTTTTCTCACCTAGGGTTTTCTTTGTTGAGAATTAAATTCTCCTTTCCTTTCTCTCTGAAATTTCAAGATTTCAAAACTCTATATCTCCAAAAAATAATCCTCTTTCTTTTATTCTTGGCTCCTATTTATAGGAGAGGGAAAAGAATCAATTTGTTTAATGAATCTTTCATTGAAAGATTTTGTTTGTTTTCATAATTAATATGAGCCTTTAGATCATTCAGTGAATTTTATTCACCGTTGGATTTTCAATCCAATGATATTCTGTTTGTTATTTTCGGTGAGATTTAGGGAAATCTTTCCTTTTCTAAGATTTTTCCATAAATTGGTGATATTTAATCACCCCTAGATTTTTAATCCAACGGTTCTCTCTAATCATTTTCCATTTGGAAATATTTTAGAGAAATTTAGAATTTTAATTCTATTAAACTGTAAGGCTTTCAAAGCCTGTCACGTGCTGGCACGTGACCCTTGGTCACGTGTGAGCACGTGATCCCTGACTTCTCCTTCAGCCGTTTGTTTTCATTTCTGTTTGATTAGAATTTAACCATCATGTGTCAACACGTGACCATTGGTCACGTGTGAGCACGTGATACCTCATTGAGGTAATTCCCAATTTCTAGAATTAAATTCTATTAAGTTATAAGGCTTTCAGAGCTAGTCACATGCTGGCACGTGACCCTTGGTCATGTGTGAGCACGTGACCCCCAATTGGGTCCTCCTTCAGCCGTTTGTTTGTGCTTTTGTTTTAACCATCACGTGTTGACACGTGACCATTGGTCACGTGTGAGCACGTGACCCCCAGTTGGGTCCTCCTTCAGCCGCTTGTTTATGATTCTGTTTGCTTAGATTTTAACCTTGTAAATAGATCACGTGTCAACACGTGACCCTTGGTCACGTGTGAACACGTGATCCCTCTTTGAGGAAAACCCTGATTTTTAATCAGGGAACAAATGCCCCCACAGCGTTGCTCTCACGTGTCTGCACGTGAGTGCAACGCTATCACTTTTGTGACCGTTGGATCTATCTAGGTAATAGAGGAGATCAAACGTTTCCATCACATCCTATAAATGCAGGGGTCTCTTCAGAAGCGCCTCCACTCTTTCATCTTCTTCCTTGCAAACTTTTCCCTTTGAGAATTTAATTCTCCTTCTCAGAGCTTAATTCTCTGCTTTAAGAATTTTCCAGAGTTTAACTCTGTTGACAGATTCCTTTTCCTCGGGTAATAATCTTGAACGAACGAAGAACTTTCACAGAAATCTCTACTGGATTTTAAATCCACACCAAGGGTTTTCCCTTTTAATCAAGAACCTATCCTTTTGAAGCTCTTAAAAAAAACAGAAAACCATTTAATCTTCAAATAATAGATCTCTTAGGGTTTCCTTGATCTTTAGGGATCGGTGGTGGTGCTTGTCCTTTCCATGGAATTTAATTCCATCTCAAAAAGCATTGGCTCTGAAAAATGTCTCTGGGAATTTAATTCCCCCTTTTTTAACAAGGAATTTAATTCCTATGAAGAACTCGGTTCTTCCCATAGAACTCCTTGGGTTTTCTTGCCCCGAGTTGTCTTCTTCACAACCAAGAAGAAAGAAATTTGCAATGTTGCTTTCTAGGAATTTACTTCCCTTGATTCTGTTTGATTTGTCACAGAGTCTAAGATGGATTTCTTTTTAGGGGAATGTGTAGGGTCATTTGAAATCCACTGTCTATTTAATGAGAATCTTCCTTTTGTCTCATTATAATTACTTTGCCTCATCATTAGCCAGCCGCCATCTTGATTTTGTGGGACCCATGTGTTTTGTAACCAATAGTCCCATAAAATGAGTCCTGTCACTGTCTTTATATATATATATTTATAATCATATATATATATATATACACACACACTTTTGGCTTCGCTTTAACAGTTTCCCCTTATTTTATTTCAGGTACAATGACGTCTGTTCCGTATTTCCCTTTCACCCGCTCGGAAGCCGCTTTTCCCCAATCGCCATCTGACGAGAAGGTGATGGCAATGATCAGGGCTCACGACCCGAATCGCACCAATTTGTTTCTGTGGGGGACCTGGTATAGTCACATCATCCGGGGTCGCCGGAGTTTTCTTTGCGAAGTACCGACGGAGCCTACCTTTCCGTTCCTACCGATGGATCCTCCAGGGACAGTCTTCGCTGTAGAGATGCTTAATTGGACTCTGATGGGACGACTTGAGCCTTCGACGACTGGCATCCCGAATCATCCTATCCCAGCCATAGATATTCTGGGACGCTGCATTTGCCAGGGCGAGGCCTAACCATGGGGGCAGATCTACAAAATAGGGCTCATCCCTCGACACCCCACGGGCTATCTTCTTTGGGCTCGCTACATCCTGTCTGCCCATCATGCGCGACTGCAGAGGGTCGGACTTTATCAGGAAATATATGCCTCTCTCTTCCATTACCAATCCCCTCACGTCTGGTGGGTTAAGGCGTTCTTGAACCAGTGGAATCTCCCCACCAACACTTTTCTCCTAGGGGACCGCGAAGTTTCGATTTCTTTGGAAGAATTTCGCGAGATCTCGGGGCTACCAATCAGGGGGACACTTTATGAGGAATTGCTGCCTTCCGACGAGTACGTCTTCGAGACTGAGCACGCAATGCTCGACGGCTTGTCCGCTGAGAATGCCGTCTGCCACAAGCGCCCGAGTTTGATCAAGGCCTTGGGCATCTTTGACAAACTGTTCACAGAGTCGGAGGAACAGGGCGTCACCTTTAAGAGCTTCATCGCTTGCTTCCTTCGCGAGGGCGTCCTATCGAAGACGGCTCCGAAGTTTGCAAGCGTCAATGACCCCTTTGGGTTTGGTTTGAATAGGCGGCCGACTAAGGAATCGGATTTACCGCAATACTACATTCCTGTTATGTCGCCGGTATCTTTTGAATCGATTGCAGCTCCCGGCATGGACGAGGAGACATTCTTCGTGGGTTTTATCAGCGTCTGGCTCAGCTGGTTCGTTATCCCCGTGCATCGCCGCTTCAGGAGAGTCTCGGTGATCTATCCGACTCATCGTATCGCTGAGGGGACACGGCTAGCCGTAGGCATCCCGGCGCTAGCGCATCTCTACCATGGGTTGGGTGCCGCGGCTAATACTTCGACCCCCAGCGTGGACGTAGTAAATTTTTCTCTCCATTACTTCACGTCTTGGATCGAGATGCACGTGTTGGGGGCTTTTGCTGCGCACCAGAGACCTACATTTTACGACGCCTACACTTTCCCGCGGCTCATGCGGCTAGTGGATGCTTCTGCCCCTGACCCGACTCAATTTGGGGCCATTCGTGCATTGATTGCTCCTTACGCTACCACGGGCGGATTGGTATTCGTTGATCGGGTTCTATCCTCTCCTTCAGGTCCAATCCAACAACTCCACGACTTGTCGAAAGAGGGGGCACCTTCTCTGAAGCCCCGGGAGGCCACGCACTTGTACACGATCAGACCAGGTTATCTGGTATTCCGTCAGAACAGTGCGGCCCTCTTTATGCGGTACAATCCGCATCGCTTCGCCCGGCAGCTTGGATATGATCAGGGCGTTCCCCTTGAGGCTTTCACAGTTGCACCGGTTCCTTCGCCTGAAGCTGTTCGTGATGCTGCTCACCACTTTGTGAGGCTGAACACTGGTTCCCGCTTCATGATCCCTGAAGCTGACAATATTCCCCGTTGCGTGGGGTCCTTTACGGGCTGGTACCTTCATCGGGTCAGCCCGATTATTGCTGAGGAGAAGAGGGTGCTCCTTGGATACGGTACTCCTACTCAGGTTCAGGCCACAGGAGTTCCGCCGTGACCGCGCGCACCGGTCCGCTTTCCCCTGAAGGATACCAGTGTTGCGCTCATTCCGGGGGAGTCGGAGGTGGACCTCACTCCTACAATTGGTATGCCATTGGATACTCGGGCTCAGTCGAGGGGTAAAAGAGCGCCGGTAGCAGTACCACCGCCCGTGGCATCGACAATGGCCGTGTCGTCCCCAGTCGCAGCACCAAGCGAGGGCATTGGGAGCGAGGGTGTTGAGGGTGAAGTGGGTCAGCGTCGGACCAAGGCTCCTCGAGGGAGAAAACGTTCGTCTTCGACGGTCGGTTCTGGATCCAAACGGCGGAGGAAGGTGGCTACCAACCTGCTCGACTCTTTAGTAGAGTCTGAGCCCATTCTTCAGGACGAACCCTTGGCTCTGCAAGAATCAGACGCTGGCTTACTTTTTCCCAATTCGACAGCCGAGGAAGCCGCACAGTTGGCTGATGCTATAAAACGTTCTCAAGACGAGTCAGAGAACATAAGAATTCCAAAGAAGCCCTATCTAGCCGTCATTTTTTATGAAGATCCTTCGTGGATCCGGCGATGATTCATCGGTCTTTTGGAGGAATAAGGCGAAAGGGCCCTTAAACAGGTTGCTTCGGAGGACGCTGCGGATGCGCTTTCATTGTGGACTGGCGTCCACGAGTCCACCCTTGAACCTCGGCGAGCACACCTCCTCGAGAAGGAGCATCGGCTTGAACAAGCCCTATTGAAAGCTTCCTTACGCATCGGCATGTTCCTGTTATTTCTTTGTAATATTCTATATTCTCTGCACTTGTATATATGTATTCTTATCCTTGTGTGAACTGTGTAGAGACTTCGGCGATGGGGGAGGTTCCTACGGGTTTACTGACTGTAGAGCCTGTTGATACCCCTAGTGAAACACTGCTAAGTGTGGAGGGCGTTGACGAAACTGTTCCTTCTGCGATAGAGCTTCCTGTGGTGGCTCCTGCTCCCGAAGCACTTGCTCCCTCAGGGGAGGCACCTTTGGTGGTTGCCGTTCCAATGGATCTCCCTGAAGGCGACCCAGAGGCTAGGCTGGAGGTAGTCGAGGCTACCCCCCTCTTGTTGGAGCCCGAGGTCGCAGCGGAGGCCATTGAAGCTACTATCCCTCCTGCTCGGAATGGGAGGAGCATCGAAGGTAACCTTCTACATCTTAAATTAATAATCTTTCCATTATCTGAACTCTTTTTGTCTTTTCAGAATTGCGTGGACTGGCGGCCTCTATTGCTGATTTGTCTCCCCGGCAATCCTTTCAGCGTCTGCCGGAGATGGCCGCTCCGCAAGCGATATCTCCTCAACGCATCGTCCTCTCGTCTGGGCAAGGTTAGTGTTGTTCACCATCATTTCATAGCATTGTTGTTTCGCAAAATGACATTGATGTCCTTTACAGTTCTGGAGGCCGACGACGAGGTTGAGGTTCTTGAAGGGCCAGGGGAGCCTTCAGCTCCTTCTTGCATGACTGTGGGTAAGTAAAGCCCCCACATTTTTCTATTCGTTCTTACAAAATTCATTGACTGTTTATAAATCTGAACAGCCTTGCCAGTCTCTACTACGTTAGAGTCGCGCGTCACTATGCCACCTGGCCCCTATGCCCTGCGTGCTTCGGAACGGATGGTCAAGCTAAGCATCGCCTCTCTGTCATCTTTGATCGAGGAACTTCGCGCTGGCAACGCAATTATGGCCGAATCATTTGCTGCCAAAGCTAACGACTCTCTTCCTTTTCTTGCCACCTATCATAGCGAAGCAGTGGTGCAAGTCTGGGTTGAGTTCTGTCGGCAGGTGGAGGCTTGCTTGCACGTGGTCGAGTGTACCCACCTTTCTTCGGAGGTCGTGGCTGCGAAGGCGGGCTTACGGGGTCTGATAGAGCGGTGCGCGGCGAACATGGTGTCATGCGAGAAGAGACTCGGCCACAAATTCTCAGAGAGGGAGTTGGCTTCGAAAGCGCTGAACGAGCTCCAAGCCAACCTTACAGCCAAAGCCAACAAAGCGTATGAACTCTGGCGAGTACTTCAAGAGGCTATCAAGGAGGTGGTGGCCATCGACAAAGCCACCATGTTCACTCGTGAAAGGGTTGAGGCCAACAAGGCTACCGAGAAAGAGCTTGAAGGCCGGCATGCCTCATATCAGGCCCAGCAAGCTCAGGCGGAAGCCCGTCTTTTGGCGATATTGAATCACGAAGGCGGGGTCCAGCGAAAGAGGGATGAGCTGACCAATCTGCTAAATCGCCCGCCGACCTGAAAACTTGTATATACTTTTTTCCCCCTTTGTACATACTCCTGAATAAGAGTACAATATTTTTTGTTCTTCCACGAATTGTACTCTGTATCCATTTTGATTTGTGAATAAAAGACATATTTTCCTTCACCATGGTGTCTCCCTTTTTATTGAATGTATTCTATGGATAGTTTATCTTGATCTCTTTGCAGGACAACGATGGCTTAGGATTCAGGGTTAAGATCTGCTTCCTAAGACTTTTCAACTTTATGAGCCGTGAGGGTCTCATAAAGAATTTTCTCCCTACCGGTCGAGAGGATCCCGCAGGTGTAATTTCTCCTTAAGAATCGTGAGGATTCCTAAGTGTGTTTTTCCCTTGAAAGTCGTAAGGATCTCACAAGAGAATTTACTCCCTTACGAGTCGTGAGGACCCGCAAGTGATGGGTGAAGTTGCCCTTATCCGCATTTCACGGAGTCAGGGGTTGCTCTGGATGCTTCCCACGGGTTCACTGCCGTTATCTGCGAAGACCAGGCTCCGCTCTGGACGTTTTCCAGGATACCGTAGTTTAAAGACATCGCGGTCGAGGTTAAGGAAATCATAGTCCGTGGATTTAAAGACTCCACAGTCCGTTGTTAGTTTTAAGACATCACGGTCGAGATTAAGGACATCATAGTCCGTGAGTTTAAGGACCTTACAGTCCAATGTTAGTTTTAAGACATCACGGTCGAGGTTAAGGACATTATAGTCCATGAGTTTAAGGACCTCACAGTACAATGTTTACTCCGGATGCTTCCCACGGGTTCACTGCCGTGTTCTGCGAGGACCAGGCTCCGCTCTGGATGCTTCACACGGGTTCACTGCCGTGCTCTGCGAGGACCAGGATCCGCTCTGGGCGTTTTCCACGGGGTCAGGAGTGACATAATCCACGTTCCACGTGACCAGGAATTTTGCTCTGGATGCTTCCCACGGGTTCACTGTCGTGTTCTGCGAAGACCAGGCTCCGCTCTGGATGTTTCACACGGGTTCACGGCCGTGCTCTGCGAGGACCAGAATCCGCTCTGGACGTTTTCCACGGGGTCAGGAGTGACATAAGCCGCGTTCCACGTAGTCAGGAATTTTTCTCTGGATGCTTCCCACGGGTTCACTGCCGTGTTCTGCGAGGACCAGGCTCCGCTCTGGATGCTTCACACGGGGTCATTACCATGCTCTATGAGGAACAAGATCCGCTCTGGATGTTTTCCACGGGGTCAGGAATGACATAATCCGCATTCCACGTAGCCAGGAATTTTGCTCTGGATGCTTCCCACGGGTTCACTGCCGTGTTCGGCGAGGACCAGGCTCCGCTCTGGATGCTTCACACGGGGTCATTGCCGTGCTCTGCGAGGACCAGGATCCACTTTGGACGTTTTCCACGGGGTCAGGAGTGACATAATCCGCGTTCCACGTAGCCAGGAATTTTGCTCTGGATGCTTCCCACGGGTTCACTGCCGTGTTCTGCGAGGACCAGGCTCCGCTCTGGATGCTTCACACGGAGTCATTACCGTGCTCTGCGTGGACCAGGATCCGCTCTGGACGTTTTCCACGGGGTCAGGAGTGACATAATCCGCGTTCCATGTAGCCAGGAATTTTGCTCTGGATGCTTCCCACGGGTTCACTGCCGTGTTCGGCGAGGACCAGGCTCCGCTCTGGATGCTTCACATGGGGTCATTGCCATGCTCTGCGAGGACCAGGATCCGCTCTGGACATTTTCCATGGGGTCAGGAGTGACATAATCCGCATTCCACGTAGCCAGGAATTTTGCTCTAGATGCTTCCCACGGGTTCACTGCCGTATTCTGCGAGGACCAGGCTCCGCTCTGGATGCTTCACACGGGGTCATTGCCGTGCTCTGCGAGGACCAGGATCCGCTCTGTACGTTTTCCACGGGGTCAGGAGTGACATAATCCGCGTTCCACGTAGCCAGGAATTTTTCTCTGGATGCTTCCCACGGGTTCACTGCCGTGTTCGGCGAGGACCAGGCTCCGCTCTGGATGCTTAACACGGGGTCATTGCCGTGCTCTGCGAGGACCAGGATCCACTCTGGACATTTTCCACGGGGTCAGGAGTGACATAATCCGCGTTCCACGTCGCCAGGAAGGGTTGACTTTATCCGCATTTCACGGAGTCGGAGTTTGACTCTCGGTCATCTGTACACCGCCGAGTCATGGAACTGGGAGTTGCCGCTGTTCCGCTTTGCTTGATGTTGTGTCTGTTGTAATAAGACGAATGTTGAGATGATCCCCAGTCTATCTATGAACCGTTGAGATTTGGCTTCTTCTTCTAATGAAACCTGGGGAGGAAAGGTGTGATTCCTTCTTTGTTTGTGCCCCTGGATTGTATACAAGGATTGATGTGATATCACCTGTAGGGCATAAATTTCATTTTTCCATTTATCATCATTTTTTTATTTCCGCGACGCTCTATCATTTTAGCTTTTATATCGCGAAGGTCGCGATTGCCCAATCATTTTGGCTATTTTTCGTGGTGCCCAATTATTTCGGCTATTTGTTTTATTTTTACTCGCTTCTTTTTATTGCGAGTTGCCCAATCATTTCGGCTATTTCGCATGCATACATTTTTACTTGCTGATTTTGTTTGCAAGTTGCCACATCATTTCGGCTATTTCGTATACATGGTGGCTTGCTGGCTTTTTGCTGCAAGCTTGGATTTTGACACCGATTTTGGCATCAGCACCGCTACAACTGGGATATTGCCAGGAGCGAATCATCATTTGCCTTCGTCGATGTTGAACAAAGGTGGCTTAGTAGACAGGGTTAGGATTCTATCGACTAAGGCTTTTGACTTCATGAGCCGTAAGGGTCTCACAAAGGTATTTCTCCCTGCGAGTCGTGAGGATCTCGTAGGTGTGTTTTCTCCTTAGGAGTCATGAGGATTCCTAAGCGTATGATCTCCTATAAGTCGTAAGGATCTTACAAGAGTGTTTCTCCTTCTAAGTCGAGAGGACTTATAAGGGCTGTTCACCGTGCAGACATATCCCTAGTCACGGATGTGACTTTGTTAGGGAGATGTTTATTCCCGCCCGTGGATTGTACATTGAGCCGCTTGTAGGGCAGTATTGGAGGTTGTGGAGGCTGCTTAAGAACAGGTTTAGGTCCCTGTAGCTTAAGACTTTCAAATCTTATGAGCCGTGAGGGTCCCATAAGAGGGTTCTCCTTACGAGTCGTGAGGATCTCGCAAGTGTGTTTCTCCTTAGGAATTGTGGGGATCCCTAAGTGTGTTGCTCCCTTGTGAGTCGTAAGGATCTCACGCAGGTGGTTTCTCCTTACAAAGTTGAGAGGACCTTGCAAGTGTCTTTTAACGAGATTGCGCCCTTTCGGGTTTTCACAAAACTCGCCGGTAGCCCTGGTGTTTTTACTCACGGAGCCCTTTCGGGTTTTCATCCGTGTCCTATTTTGCTTATGGACATACCGTTTTTCTTTTTCTTTTTTTTTATTCTAACGAGGTTGCGCCCTTTTGGGTTTTCACAAGACTCGCCGGTAGCTATGCTGTTTTTACTCACGGAACCCTTTCGGGTTTTCATCCGTGCCCATTTTGCTTATGGACATACCGTTTTCTTTTTTTTCTTTTTTTTTTATTCTTTTTTTATCAGCTTTGGGATGCTGCAATTCACCATAGTTTATCGACATCTCAGTCAACGGCTAGTTTTAGGACATAGTGGTCCGTCGTTAGTTTAAGTACGTTTCGGTCCGTCGTTAGTTTAAGGACGTTTCGGTCCATTATTAGTTTTAGGACATTTCGGTCCGTCGTTAAGGAAGCCGGTTACTACTTACAGAGTTAAGGCTTAGGAAGATAGTGAGTGGACATAGTCGTCGTCATCTATCATTGACCTAGGCCGTGACTCGTCAAGCGTAGTATTTCTTCAGGAAGCGACCGTTTATTGGCCTGAAAGGTCTTTCACCATGCATGTCCATGAGTAGATAGGCCCCACCCTGGTAGACCTTGTCTATGATGTACGGGCCTTCATAGTTTCGCTCGAATTTCCCCCGCTTGGCGCGATTGGGAATCATAGGTCTTTTGACCACTAACATGAGTTCGTCTTGGCGGAACGTTCTTGGCCTAGTCAATCTCTCATATGAACACGTCATCTTTGCTTTATAAGCCTCCAGATTTTATTGCGCTGTGAGCCGGGTTTCATCAAGGGCGTCGAGCTCCTCAAGCCGAAGGTGAGCATTTTCTTCATCCATTAGCTCGTAATGAACTACCACTCGTAGAGAGGGTAACTCTATCTCGAGGGGGAGCACCGCCTCTGTACCGAACACCAATGTGTACGGCGTTGTGTTCGTGGCCGTCTTGAACGTGGTCCGATACGCCCAGAGAGCTTCATGCAGTCTTTCATGCCAGTCCTTTTTATTTCGAGACACCGTCTTTTTCATGATCTTTGTTAAGGTCTTGTTGAAAGCCTCGGCTAGACCGTTAGCTCGGGGATTGTAAACTGATGAGTATCTCCAGTCTATGTTGTGTTGTTGTGTGAAGCGGTTGATCTTGTGGCTTCTGTAGGCTGGCCCATTATCGGAGATGATCCGTCGCGGAGTGTCAAACCGATAAATGACGTGTGTCCTGAAGAAATGGAGGATATTCTCCGTCTTCACCTCCCTCAGTGGTACTGCTTTTGCCCATTTGGAGTAGTAATCAGTTGTCGCCAAAATGAACCGATGTCCTATGGACGATGCTGGTTCGATGGGGCCGATTATGTCAGTCCCCCACATTTCTGTTAGTGTATATGCCCTAGAGGCCATTACTGTATCATACTAGTTTGTATATTACTTAATGGAAGCTTGGGATATTCACCATTGTATACACAATCTTTCTCAAAATAGTAGTATGCTACTTGGTTTGTTTCTACTTCAATGTGTGTACATGTGTTTCTTTTAACATATCGCCTATACACATTAGTGGAGCCCTTAGGATCTTTGCTTGATTACCAGCGTTGTGATGACAGTCACACTCGTGGGGGCTGGGTAATCCACAAGCACATCCTTATACAAGTCCCTAGTCGTAGGACTATCGAGACAGGGCATCGATACTCCGGAGTAGACTAGCGTATGCACTTCTCATCCCAGCACGGGAGACGGTCTGTCCCACAGCCGTCAGCACGTCATACTTGAGATAGTATGCGGGTGCTCGTTAGGTTACGAGTACACTGGACAGGACTCGTCGGGAACTGTTGGTTGGTACTATACCTATCGTCAGTTATCAGTTCCCAGGTGACATGAGTACAGCTTAGTCCGCTGACTTGACACTGTCACTTCGCCTCGAGTGTGTTCCCACTGTACTTTGATTACCACCCTACCACGGCTCAAAGGAGTCGTGCAAACAGGTAGTAGTTGGGTGCAGTCCCGAAGCACTTGGAGGCAGTGACGGTTAGATAGGATTCTTCTCTCCCGGTATTGGGAGTTGATATCGCGTTGTGTCTAGGAGAGCCATTACACATAGTCGTCCCTGGCCAGGGCAAGCGAGATATACTGGAAGGTTTCCAGTGTTATCTCAGGGTGTTCTGGGCTACACTCCGACATGACTTGTACCGCTATTAGGGGACTGACGTTTACCACCCCCTAGGCCCGCCATGCGATATTCTCAGACGAACAGACCGGACTGTACGGAGATTGTCACATACAGGCTCAGTAGGAGTTCGGATGGGTTCGCCTCATCAGTCTTCTTATCGGCATCTACCTGGGGGCCGTTACGTACAGCTAGCGCCGCTTGCGGTCTGTGGTTAAACCCACTGCCAACGTAGTGTCGAGTCTTTAGAGTCCCACACAGAGGGTTATTCGCCTTTGGGCAAAAACAGAGTAGAGGTCGCATGGTTTTGCGACAGGGTTCGTTCACATACGCGCACTTATGCACGTTTGGTGTCCGGACAGTCATTACTAGCGGGCTCTGGTTTGAGCCAGATCCTAGTATATTCTTTGGGGTTAGTTTTATCTCATTGTATTCGTGTTCCTCGGAACATGAATGCGGGTGTGTATGCACAGTTGACTGAGGCAGAGGAAGAGGATTCTCATTAGGGTTTTGGTACGGGTGTGTATGCACAGTTGACGGTTGTCGTTTACCAAACCCTAATGAATATGTGAAATATCAATTAATAATATTAATTAAAGGAAATTGAGTTATGGTTAGGGTTGTTGACTTGTTGACCAAGGTTGACTTGTTGACCATCATCATTTCAAGCAAAGATGCTCATTGATCTTTGCAAAACTCATTTAATGTGAAATGATAATGGTCATTTCAACATACCATCACCTTTTTCATTTTGATTAATTTTGTTAATTGATTAATTCACATATATTTGATATGGTTGCAAAAACTCTCTCATTCTCTCATTCTCATTCTCTCTCATCTTTTCCTCTTCCTCTTCCTCTAGCTCAAGAAAAATTCTTCTCATGAGTTGAGAACCATTTCCTTTGAGATAAAACACCAAAGCCACTCTCTACTCATCCTAAGGTTGAAGGTCTAGCAAGCCGAACACTTTAGTTTTCTCAAGTTCGAGGAAGGAGCTCAAGGTAGAGACCCTCAGGTGGATCCATCTTCGGCAAGAGAAGGCGACGAGGAGAGAACCATCCGACCACCACAAGGAGTCCAAGAGAAGGAGTTCAAGTTGAGGTATAACCTCCTAACCGAGTAGGTAAAGCTCTTGTTAGTTGCTAGTGTGTAGTTTAGCAAAGATCCGTGATTTATAGTCCATGTTACCATAACCCAAAAAATCGTTTTTCACCGTTTCCGCAAGCCCGAAAGAACCGGGAGAGGTAACGTGGACTTACAGTAGTATCAGAGCCTAGCTAAACACACCCTAGCATGTTAGCAATGTATCTAGAATTTCGATCGGACGAAAAACCGCAAAACACCCCGAAAAATTCAACTTTCTGCCGATTTTTATT
This sequence comes from Agapanthus africanus, assembly GCA_030015575.1. NCBI lineage: Eukaryota > Viridiplantae > Streptophyta > Magnoliopsida > Asparagales > Amaryllidaceae > Agapanthus > Agapanthus africanus. Next base: position 182,061,515 of record CM057339.1, on the reverse strand, counting down.
TCTTCTCAAAAAATAATAAATCATGTACTAAAAATCGGCTCAGGGTTTTTACAGAACAGGCAAGAAAAATGATCCGGTGAGTCGACCAACTCACCGCGGATCCGTGGCATGAGCTTGCTCCTGCCGCGGATCCGCGGCCGAGTTGATTCGGCCGTGGATCGTTTCTCCTGCAGTGTTGTTGTGTTGGTGTTTTGTGATTTTTAGGATGGTTTGTTTCTGCCCAGAATTTCCAGAGAACAAATTTGTTTTTCGGGTGGTTACAAATCCGTATTTTGATCGATTTTCTGTAGACTTTGGCTAATGGGTTGTATCTGTAATGTTATATATGTATTGAACGTCTGCTAATCGCTATACGTCGATTAGTGGGGGTTATACATATCTGTGATCTGTAATGTTGATGGTATGTGTATATGAATTCGTTGGATTGTCGCGGATGAATAGCCGGGGGGTTGTGAGATGAGAGTTTTTTCTTTATCTTTCAATTCATGTAATATGTAAATTTGATATAATATTATTTGTATGGCCGCACATCCGGGATGAGGTTGTAGCCGCCATTGTATAATTTCTTTTTACTGTTTTTGCTCGTAGGATAGACCCAAGGTGGGGTGCACAAACTACCGGGTATCTCGAAGTGCCGAGTGACCTACTCACGTCGTTGAGGGAGGTTGCTTCGCTTCGGGTACTTGGCGGGTAGTTTGCTGCACCCGTAGGGGTCTAGGGTGGGGTATTGGCTATTCATCGCGACCGTGTAATCCGCTTTTCGTTACAGGCTCGAACGGAATGTGGATTCCTAGTATATCCAATGTATTCATCTGTGATCTGGAATGGCTATCATTACATCTGACGAATGTGTATATATCTATATATGATATCTATTTAGGCGTTGCTTATGTTTTGCATCCGCACTAGTCCAGCCCCCGCTCTGTCGTTAGTTAAGTAACCTAACGGGTGATGACGGGACCCCATGGCGAATGCGGATGGCATAAGCGTACGTCATATTTTCGTTGTTTTCTGCAATGGTAGGATTAAATGATAGGACGCATTAAAATTAATGCAAGAAAATAAACCAAGTAAAAGTCGTTGGAACACTTTCAAAACCACTCGATTCTTTTCAAAAACCAACTTTTAAATGCGGAGCTTGAACCACTCCTTTTAAAAGCTATCTCGTTCCATCGATTATATCAAGTTCACTACGTTCACGGTTTCGCCAAAACCATTCGTAGCCCTCCATCATTTCAGTTAAATATTCGATAGTATTCAAGCTATGTATTTTGACCTCACGCCAAGGCATAGTGATTGGTAGCTGCCGGATATTTATCTGTTGCATCGATAGAATGCGTTGGTTTGAGACAGTCGTACTTCCATTTTGGCCTACGTCAAGGGTAGGTACGGGTGTGTTCAAATTAACATGGATAATGATGGGTAGAACTTGACATGTGACTTATGACATTTTGACCTCACGCCAAGGTCATAAGAGCATGGGGCAAAAATCCACATCGGGAGTTTCAAAAGAAACTGAAACTTGCTAGTGCTGCATACCATTTGGAGTGTGATGATTCTGGTAGGATTCCTTCAGTTTTGTCACGCGATGATATTTGGATCCCGATCCTACTGTGAGTATATGCTACTCCTCGGGAAATTTCTCACTTAACGATCAATGCTATAAACCTAGTAGGTGTCTAGAAAGGTGTTAACGGGGCTACGCCCCCAGGAAAAAGAGGTTATTTAATTAAGGAACTTCGCGAAAGCGTTGGAAAACCTCCCTCGAAGTACCGACACTGGCCTGGCTGAACGGTTAAGCAAGTATTGTACGGTGAGATTAATCCCGACTAATTCTTCCTTTATGGTTTGAGGAGGGATTCGAGAGACAGTGGGAGCCATCCTGTTTAGACAAACTAAAAACCACTCTAAACTTGCAAGAGCATCATGCTAAAGTGTTTCTTCTCTCTCTCCTAATTGCAGCGACCAATCGACATGACTGGACTTAAGTTATTACTAGATAAAAATATACTGACAGGGCCAAACTACAAAGATTGGCTCAGGAATGTCAAAATGGCAATCACTTACGACAAGTTGGGGTATCTCCTTACCACCAAAGCTCCCCCTATCCTAGGTCCCACCTCCAGCGTCGCGGATATAGAAATCCGTAAGACATGGGAGATCGACTGCGCGAAGGCCAAGTGCCTCGTGCTTGCCTCTATGGACAATGAACATCAGAGGAGGCACGAGAATATGGACCTGGAATCCATATTTCTTTATACAAAAGAACTGTATGGAGAGCAATCCCGTATCGCCAGATACGAAGTCTCGAAAAAGTTGTTTTCGACAAAATTGGCCGTCGGATCATCGGTAGCGGAACACGTGCTTAAGATGATTGGCTTCATTGAAGAGCTCGCGGACCTTGGGACCACGTTAGAGAACGAGCTCTATACGGACTTGATTCTCCAGTCCCTTCCTTCCACTTACGCCCAGTTTATCCTGAACTTCAACTTGCAAGGAAAAGAGGTTGAACTTCCGGAGCTCCTCAACATATTGAGGAGTGCAGAGGGCACCCTACAGAAAGGTAGGGAAACATCCATTTTGTTTGTAGGAGGATCTTCCTCTTCTAAGTCCAAGGCGAAAGCCAAGGGAAAGAAGAAGAAAGCCCTCGCCAAACCAAGGGGCGGTGTTAGTAAAGTGGATACGAAGGGAAAGACAAAGGCAACAAAGGTAGCGGGAAAGCTTGTGGGAAAGGAAGAATGCTTTTACTGTCACAAGAGTGGACACTGGAAAAGGGATTGCAGGGCTTGGAAGGCCAGAAACCAGGATCCGAAGCAAGTTGCGGCTTCGGCTTCAGGTGTGTATGTTATTGAAAACTGTCTTTCAATAAACTCTACTTCCTGGGTATTGGATACCGAATCAGGATCTCATATCTGTAATCCTTTGCAGGTACTGAGAAGGCGTAGGGTTTTGAAGGCAGGTGATATGACCCTCAGAGTTGCAAACGGAGCTGGCATGGATGCTGAGTCCGTGGGAGACTATCACCTGGGAATGCTAGATGGACATGTTTTGATTTTGCGTGATTGTTATTTTGTATCCAATGCAACCTGTAATATCATATCTGTATCTTTATTATCTAAAGAAGGTTATGAATTTGCATTTGTAAGTAATGTTGTGAACATTCACCTTAATCAAGTTTTTATTGGGTCGGGTACATTAAACAATGGTATATACGTATTAAATCAACCACAGATTTTCAATGTCCAGAATACACACAAAAGAAAGTCTCCAGAAATCAATCATGCTTTCTTATTGCATTGTAGACTGGGTCACATCAATGAGAGAAGGTTGACGAAGTTACATACAGAAGGATATTTGGATCCGTTCGAATATCATTCATATGCAACTTGTCAATCATGTCTCAAAGGAAAGATGACAAAGACTCCGTTCACTGGACACGGAGTAAGAGCGAGCGAGCTCTTGGGGCTCGTACACAGCGATGTGTGCGGTCCAATGTCTACACATGCGCGAAGCGGTTATTCTTACTTCATTACTTTTACGGATGATTTTTCAAGGTTTGGACATGTCTTCTTAATGAAGCATAAATCTGAAGCCTTTGAAAAGTTCTAGGAATACAAGAATGAAGTAGAAAAACAAACAGGCAAAAGTATGAAGACGCTAAGATCTGATCGAGGTGGTGAATACTTAAGTGCCGAGTTTCTGGATTACTTAAAAGAGAATGGAATTCTCTCTCAGCTTACTCCTCCATACACTCTGCAACATAACGGTGTATCGGAAAGACAGAACCGAACCCTATTGGATATGGTACGCTCCATGATGAGTAACGCTGAGTTGTCGCGATCATTCTGGGGATATGCGCTAGAATCAGCTGCATACCTTTTGAACCGAGTTCCAACTAAGACTGTGCCTACCACACCATATGAGTTATGGAGTGGGAAGAAACCCTATTTTCAATATCTGAAGATCTGGGGATGTCCAACTTTTGTCAAAAAGCAGCATGCGGACAAACTCGAGGCACGCTCAGTACTGTGCAAGTTTGTGGGATACCCAAAGAACTCCAGGGGGTATCTTTTCTATTACGCGGTAGAACAGAAGGTCTTTGTTTCTCATAATGCCCACTTTCTAGAACACCAGTTCTTAGAAAAGGAAATTAGTGGGAGCGCAATAGAACTGGAAGAAATTCCAGAACCACAGACTATTACTGAAAGCTTAGTAGAACCAGAAGGTTCGAAAGAACAGGACATTCCTGTACCGCTCCGCAGGAGTAGTAGGCAATCTTATCCGCCCGAGAGATACTACGGTTTTCTCATAGACGGGGATAGAGAGGTTTGCATCATTGATTATGATGAGCCGACTACCTTCCAGCAGGCCATTCAGAGCATTGACTCGGTAAAATGGCTGGATGCAATGCGGACCGAAATGGAGTCCATGTACACCAACAAAGTATGGATTTTGGACGTTGCTCCAGATGGGGTAAAACCCATAGGATGCAAGTGGATCTTTAAGAGGAAGATTGGTGTAGATGGACAGGTTGAGACCTATAAAGCTAGACTTGTTGCAAAGGGTTTTCGTCAAAGACCTGGTTTGGACTATGACGAAACCTTTTCTCCAGTGGCTATGCTGAAATCCATTCGGATCATTCTTGCCATTGCTGCCTTCCACGATTATGAAATTTGGCAGATGGACGTAAAGACCGCTTTTCTAAATGGAAATTTAAAGGAGTGTGTCTATATGGACCAGCCAGAGGGTTTCATTCAGAGTGGGAGCAGCGGAAAGGTGTCCAAGTTGCTTAAGTCCATTTATGGACTAAAGCAGGCATCGCGGAGTTGGAACATCTATTTTGATGAGACGGTCAAAGAATTTGGCTTTATCAATAATCCAGACGAACCATGCATCTATAGTAGATTTGTAGCACGAACTGTCGTATTCCTCGTTTTATACGTGGATGACATTCTCTTGATAGGAAATGACATTCCTATGCTACAATCTGTCAAAGAATTCTTGTCACACAGGTTCTCCATGAAAGACCTGGGTGATGCCTCTTACATTCTTGGGATCCGGATCCATCGTGATAGATCCAAGAGGATATTAGGACTTTCACAGTCCAGGTACATCGACACCATACTGAAAAAATTCAGTATGGAAGATTCCAAGCGCGGTAATCTACCGGCTTGTCACGGGATCACCCTCTCCAAAGAGATGTCTCCCAAGACTGATTTGGAAAGGGATCGCATGTCTGTTATACCCTACGCTTCTGCGGTAGGCTCTATAATGTATGCGATGTTGTGTACCAGACCAGATGTAGCTTATGCACTGAGTGTGGTAAGCCGGTATCAGTCAAACCCTGGGGAGAAGCACTGGATAGCGGTAAAGAACATTCTCAAGTACCTGAGAAGGACTAGGGAGATGTTCTTGGTGTATGGCGGAAAAGACCTCCAGATTGAGGCCTTTGCTGACTCTAGCTTCCAGAGTGACAAGGATGATTCCAAGTCCATGTCGGGTTTTGTCTTTACCCTCAATGGAGGGGCGGTGTGTTGGAAGAGTTCCAAACAGGAAACCGTTGCTGACTCGACAATGGAAGCGGAATATATCGCTGCATCAGATGCCGCAAAAGAAGCCGTCTGGATGAGGAAGTTCTTGAAAGAACTTCAGGTGGTTCCGTCCATTGTTGATCCAATACCTCTGTATTGTGACAACAACGGGGCTATAGCTTTAGCGAAGGAACCCAGGTCCCATCAGAAATCCAGACACATCTTAAGGCGGTATCACCTGATCAGGGAGATCGTGGATCGCCAGGAGATCGAGGTTCGGAGGGTTGCATCAGAAGATAACACTGCAGATCCATTCACGAAGGCCTTGCCCCAGACTCAGTTCGAGCGGCTGATCGAGATGATAGGTCTTCGATACGCCAGTACATGGCCTTAGTGCAAGTGGAAGATTGTTAGTGTATATGCCCTAGAGGCCATTACTGTATCATACTAGTTTGTATATTACTTAATGGAAGCTTAGGATATTCACCATTGTATACACAATCTTGCTCAAAATAGTAGTATGGTACTTGGTTTGTTTCTACTTCAATGTGTGTACATGTGTTTCTTTTAACATATCGCCTATACACATTAGTGGAGCCCTTAGGATCTTTGCTTGATTACCAGCGTTGTGATGGCAGTCGCACTCGTGGGGGCTTGGTAATCCACAAGCACATCCTTATGCAGGTCCCTAGTCGTAGGACTATCGAGACAGGGCATCGATACTCCGGAGTAGACTAGCGTATGCACTTCTCATCCCAGCACGGGAGACGGTCTGTCCCACAGCCGTCAGTACGCCGTACTTGAGATAGTATGCGGGTGCTCGTTAGGTTACGAGTACACTGGACAGGACTCGTCGGGAACTGTTGGTTGGTACTATACCTATCGTCAGTTATCAGTTCCCAGGTGACATGAGTACAGCTTAGTCCGCTGACTTGACACTGTCACTTCGCCTCGAGTGTGTTCCCACTGTACTTTGATTACTACCCTACCACGGCTCAAAGGAGTAGTGCAAACAGGTAGTAGTTGGGTGCAGTCCCGAAACACTTGGAGGCAGTGACGGTTAGATAGGATTCGTCTTTCCCGGTATTGGGAGTTGATATCGCGCTGTGTCTAGGAGAGCCATTACACATAGTCGTCCCTGGCCAGGGCAAGCGAGATATACTGGAAGATTTCCAGTGTTATCTCAGGGTGTTCTGGGCTACACTCCGACACGACTTGTACCGCTATTAGGGGACTGATGTTTACCACCCCCTAGGCCCGCCATGCAATATTCTCAGACGAACAGACTGGACCGTACGGAGATTGTCACATACAGGCTCAGTAGGAGTTCGGATGGGTTCGCCTCATCGGTCTTCTTATCGGCATCTACCTGGGGGCCGTTACGTACAGCTAGCGCCGCTTGCGGTCTGTGGTTAAACCCACTGCCAACGTAGTGTCGAGTCTTTAGAGTCCCACACAAAGGGTTATTCGCCTTTGGGCAAAAATAGAGTAGAAGTCGCATGGTTTTGCGACAGGGTTCGTTCACATCCGCGCACTTGTGCACGTTTGGTGTCCGGACAGTCATTACTAGCGGGCTCTGGTTTGAGCCAGATCCTAGTATATGCTTTGGGGTTAGTTTTATCTCATTGTATTTGTGTTCCTCGGAACACGAATGCGGGTGTGTATGCACAGTTGACTGAGGCAGAGGAAGAGGATTCTCATTAGGGTTTTGGTACGGGTGTGTATGCATAGTTGACGGTTGTCGTTTACCAAACCCTAATGAATATGTGAAATATCAATTAATAATATTAATTAAAGGAAATTGAGTTATAGTTAGGGTTGTTGACTTGTTGACCAAGGTTGACTTGTTGACCAAGGTTGAAAAGTTGACCATCATCATTTCAAGCAAAGATGCTCATTGATCTTTGCAAAACTCATTTAATGTGAAATGATAATGGTCATTTCAACACACCATCACCTTTTTCATTTTGATTAATTTTGTTAATTGATTAATTCACATATATTTGATATGGTTGCAAAAACTCTCTCATTCTCTCATTCTCATTCTCTCTCATCTTTTCCTCTTCCTCTTCCTCTAGCTCAAGGAAAATTCTTCTCATGAGTTGAGAACCATTTCCTTTGAAATAAAACACCAAAGCCACTCTCTACTCATTCTAAGGTTGAAGGTCTAGCAAGCCAAACACTTTAGTTTCTTCAAGTTCGAGGAAGGAGCTCAAGGTAGAGACCCTCAAGTGGTTCCATCTTCGGCAAGAGAAGGCGACGAGGAGAGAACCATCCGACCACCACAAGGAGTCCAAGGAAAGGAGTTCAAGTTGAGGTATAACCCCCTAACCGAGTAGGTAAAGCTCTTGTTATTTTCTAGTGTGTAGTTTAGCAAAGATCCGTGTTTTATAGTCTATGTTACCATAACCCAAAAAATCGTTTTTCACCGTTTCCGCAAGCCCGAAAGAACCGGGAGAGGTAACGTGGACTTACAATTTCGATCGGCCAGCTAACCACTGTCGGATGGAGCGGATTCGGAAGCTGATGGATAAAGTCCCCATGGATCTGGCACGAGTGGCATTGCTTCGCATACTCAAGGCAGTCTTAGATCATCGTGGGCCAATAATAACCCATCCGTTTGATCTTCAGCTTCTTCTTCGGCCCGGCTTGGTGAGAACCGCAGAGTCCGTCGTGAGTTTCTTGGACGACTCTCTTTGCCTCTTCAGGTCCCAGGCATCTTAACCACAGAGAATCAAATGACCTCTTGTACAGAGTATTATTGATGAAGGCGAAAGATAGGGCTCGCTTCATGAGCTGATGTTTTGAGGACGCATCTTCAGGCGTCCGACAGGATTTGAATTAGTCTATATAGACTTCCCTCCAATCCTCAGCTTTTTCCTGGTTTTTTGTTTGCAGGGACGTTTTCTTGGTTGCTCTCTTTTCTTCGGACGACTCCGGAGATATTTCTGCCGGCGCAAGAACCCGACGGCTTTGTACCACGATTCTTACGTCATCGAGGATCTCATCGGCTAATTCTTTAGAAAGCTTGGCTAACCCATCCGCTTTGCTATTTTCCGCACGCGGTATGCTTTCCAAGGTGTAGGAAGGAATTTGAGCCAGCTGCTGCTGTACTTTCTCGCCGTACTTTACCAACTCTGGTTTGCACGTTTGGTAGTCGCCATTTACTTGACTAACGACCAGTTGGGAGTCTCCGTATATGAGGAGGTTTGCAATTCCCATGTCGATAGCGATTTCGAGACCCGTTATCAAAGCTTCATACTCAGCTTCATTGTTTGTCCTCGGCTCTGTTAAGGAGAAGGCAAAGCGCATTATCCCTCCTTTTGGAGTTACGAAGATGAGGCCTACCCCTGATTTAATCATAGGGGTGTTTTGTTTGCACTTTTTCATCGAAGATGCTCCATCAAAGTAAAGTTCCCATCGGGTATCATTTCCGTCGATCATGTCAAACGTATGTTCGTCTGGCAGTTCGCAATTCAAGGGAGAATCGGCAGGTATCGGATGCTCAGCGAGGAAGTCGACGATGGCCTGGCCTTTTACTGCCTTAATAGGCTGATAGGTTATTGAGAACTCCATCAAGAGTAGGGCCCATTTAGCGAGTCACCCCGTCAATATGGCCTTTGACATCAAATACTTGAGAGGATCCACCTTCGATATGAGACGGACTTCATGCGCCAATGCATAGTGCCTGAGCTTCGTTATCGCGAAGATCAATGCTAGGCAGTGTTTTTCGATAGGAGAATAATTGCTTTCTGCCCCCAGTAGAACTCGACTCAAATAGTAGAGGGCTCTCTCCTTCCCTTGGTCGTCCTCTTGTGCCCATAATGCGCCTAAGGAACCTTCAAGGGCGGTTGTATACAGAATGAGAGGTTTTCCCTTGACCGGAGCAGCCAGCACTGGCGGATTCTGTAGGTACTGCTTGATTTCGTCCAGCGCACTTTGGCATTTGCGATCCCAGACGAAAGGGGTTCCCTTCTTCATCAGGTGACCGTAAGGACGACACTTGCCAGAGAGATTGGCTATGAATCGCCGGATATACGCGAGCTTCCCTTAGAGAGACCGCAATTTCTTGGGAGTCCTCGGTGGGGGCATCTCCATAATTGCCTTGATTTTTGACGGATCTACTTCGATGCCTCGATGTCGGACGATGAATCCTAGGAATTTGCCCGAGGAAACACCGAACGCGCATTTGAGAGGGTTCATCTTCATGTTGTATTGCCGGAGGCGTTGAAACACGATCTTCAGATGCTTTAAATGCTCCTCGTATGATTTGCTTTTCACTACGAGGTCGTCGATATAGCATTCGACGATTTCATGTATGAGGTCATCGAAGATCTTCGTCATGGCCCTCTGGTAGGTGGCGCCGGCGTTCTTTAGACCGAAGGGCATCACCTTGTAGCAGAATATACCCAAAGGAGTCCGGAAAGCGGTGTGCTTCTGGTCTTCGGAATGCATTTTTATCTGGTTGTATCCTGACAAGCCGTCCATGAAGGAGAAAACTTCATCGGTGGATGTATTGTCAATCATTAGCTCAGTGACCGGTACTGAGAAGTCATCTTTCGGGCAGGCTTTATTGAGATCCCGAAAGTCCACACATATGCGCACTGTCCCATTTTTCTTCATCACTGGTACAATGTTGGCAATCCAGTCAGGATATTGCACCTCTTGGATGAAGCCGGAGTCAATTAGCTTCTTAACCTCGGCGTTGATGCTCATCTCAACCTCGAGCCGCATTCTTCTCGGCGCCTGTTTGATCGGCTTGACATCTAGAGATATCGCCAATTTGTGCACGGCAATCTCTGGGTCTAGTCCCGGCATCTCGGAATAGTTCCATGCAAAGAAATCTTTATGCTGCATAAGCACGTCTTTTAATGTGGCCACCCGTTCTTCAGACAGCAACTCACTAACAAACGTCGGTCGTGGATCACTTGCCGTTCCCAAGTCAATTTTCTTGAGCTCATCTGTAGCAGTATGTATTCCATCTTCTAGCTCTTTCGACGCCGGTGGAAACTCTGAGATCACCTCGTCATTATTGTTTTCGAAGCACCAGGGGAGATTATCCATACCGTCGGGGTCTTCTTCTGATAGCGTTATCACGTGGCAGGTACGAGCTCGCTTCCAAGACCGATGTTGATCTGGTTCTACCCTCGTGGATTTGGGTTCATGCTTCTGCGGCGGGGTTACCCTCCAGCTGCTGGATAGAGCGAATCTGCCCTGTCGATATTGATCTTCGACCCAGTTCTTGAAGGTGAAGCAGTCTTCAATAGGATGTCCTATTTCCCTATGATAGGAGCAATAGTCCGGATGGGAGACTTTGCCTGCTTGCTCGGGGTGCTTGGACTCCGGGAGTGTAATCAGTTGATGTCTCATGGCGAGGTCAAGTATCTTCTTTGTCTTGTCTTGGGCAAAAGAGTATGCTCGACCCATCTTCTTCGTAAGAGATGAATCCTGGCCACTTGATTCCGGATCGCGTTGCTTTTTGGATCCGCTTTGTTGCTGTCCAGCGCCTTTCCCGCTCTTTGGTTTGTTTCGGCCTCTGCGTCGAGCTTTTTGTACAACGGTTTGGCAAGGAGGAGCATCTTCATTTTTCACAGCCTGTTGAAGGAGGCGTCGCGTCCTGGCTTTCTCCTAGATGGCTATTTCGCGATTGTGGTCGTCTCAAACCTTTTGACCTGCTTCCCTGATAAGCTTGTCCATTCGTTCTTCGAACGACGGACTTGGCATATTGATGGTAGGATCTCGTTTTGGTTCAGGGTCAGCGTTTTCTCACAGGGTGTCCTCTTCTTCATCGAAGTCATATATGACGTAGCTACCATGAACTCGTTCCCGTTTCTTGGATCGAACATATCCGAGGTCGACCGTTTCCATTCTCTCGTTGGGCAGTTTGCGCTGAGTTTCGGGGACATCCCAAATCCTGTTGTAGAACCGAGCCTGTCGAACAGTCTGTCTGAAGGGTACCCCTTGGCGCTTCAATAGCCTTCTCAAGCCTTCCGAGTAATATCTAGGTAGACGGATGGGCTGGAGTCTGTCGAGCAGGGGATCGGTGCCGTGCCAGATTTCTTTCTCCACTTTGGTTTCCATGGATCGGTAGAATAGGATTGCCTGTTCACCTTTTCGCCTGGGAGGGACGTAAAATGTTTGTAGCTCTTGCACGTTATAAGCTTCAAGTGCGTCGAGCTCTTTGTAGTGCTTCCGCGGAATCATGGTGATTTGCAAACTCTGATCATCACCAACGAATGCTTGTATTGGTGGCCGAGCGGAGAATACAGCATTAACCTCGTCTTTTGAGTCGCTGTCGAAGATCAACATGGGGGCGGACAGCCCCGGGTTGTTGCGTTGAGGCGGCCCTGAATAAACTATCTCTTCTTCCTCCTCTGTATCACTCCCGAAGACTGGAATAGTGGTGATAGCTTTGTCCTTCGGTTTGTGACATCTCTCCGTGTCCTCGAAATCTGGTAAGAAGTATTTTGCATCTTCATACTTTCGGACCTCATTCACGGAGAATGGGTTTATCTCTCCTGTTACGGTATACTCGAGACCATCCTTGAAGTATTTTATACACCGATGTTGTGTAGAAGGGATGATGTTGTACTCGTGTAACCAAGGCCGACCGAGCAAAGCATTGTAGCAAGTCTTGGCATTAATGACGTGAAATTTAATATCCGTGACGAGTAGCCCGAAGCGCAGCATCAGTATCACAGACCCGAGAGTCCGTGATGACTGGGAATCGAAGCCGGAGATGGTGATTTTATCACGAGCGGGGTGCTGAACGCTCATGCAGATTTCCTTCAACACTCGCATGTTGAGGAGATTGACGGAAGACCCATTGTCGACCACGATTTTGCCTATCTTGATATCGTGGCAATATCCGGAGACGTATAGGGGACAGTTGTGCTCGCACGTCCCAAGGAGGAGATCTTCATCGCCGAAGGTAATATCGGCGGTGTGCATTTCTTCCAGTTCGTCCTTCATCTTTTCTTCGGCGAGAAAAGCTTGGAATTGCCCCGGCTCTTGTAGCGCCTTGATCAATGAGTCCCTTGCTTCTTTTGATAGTAAAATAGCATCGAGAATGCTGAGCTGCGAGGGTAACTTGCTCAAGTGTGCCAGAATGTTGTAGTCCACCTTACTTTTCCTTGGCGGGTCCTTGGCGGTCAGCTCTTTCATGACTTGGTCATCTAGGGCGATATCTTTAGAGACCTTCTCTTTTCCATTATCTTTTCTGTTTGCAGGTCCGAGATTCTTTTCGGGCAGCGTACGATTGCGCAGCTGGATATTTTCACAGGTCTTCGATTCTCCCTCCTTTCCTGAGGTGGATTCCTTGAATAGAGGGCCAAGAGTCATCTCTTCGTCGGAGTCACTTCCGAAGGTGAGGACTTGCGATCCCCCAGCGTTGACCACGCGACAGTTGCCGGCAGTTCTTTTATGCTCCTCGGTCGTACTTCTTCGCTCCCGACGAGTTTTGCGTTTCATCCGCTTAAAATGTTGCCGGTGAGCAACATACCCTTGCCACCATCTTTTAAAAGTGTTGCATTCCTCAGTGGGGTGCGCAATCTTTTGATGGTATAAACAGTAGCTAGGATGCATCTCTGCTTCATCAAGAGTGTTTCCTTCGGAGGGTGGTAGCTTCATTCCCATTGATATGTCTTTAGCAAACTTTTTTCTCGTCTTGAACTTATTTTTATCTGCGACAGATGTCCATTGATTTGACAGAAGTGTCTCGCCTCTGTCGTCCAGTCGCCGACGCTTGGCCTTTTCAAATATGGTCATCTCACGCTCCCGATCGGCTTTACTTTTCAGATGAATTTCACTCAGGAAGGCGTCGATCATTTCGTCTGACGGCCATAGAAGTTCCGGCCCAGGACCTGCCCCCAGTCTCTTGGTGCAAGGAGCCTCTTCATCGTCTATCAATGAGTGAGAGATCACATGACAACTTGCTATATAATCCTCAGATCCATCTGACGAGTCTTCTCCATCATCTCCGTTTTCAAGGACGTGGCCGAGGAATTCTTGGAGCATAATCGGAGTCCGCACCTTCTGGTTATACTATTCCAGCGCGTCGATCTGTTTCTGCAGGTCCGTGCGCTTGTCACCAGGCTTCATGGGCTTTTTGGATTTCTTTTTCTTTTTCGAAGATTTCGACGGCTGGGTGTGAGCACTTTGGCTATCACCACCAATCTTTGGAGTTGGGCGCGGCTTCAGCATCCCTTCAATGATCTGGGGTTCCAGCGGATTCTTCCACCTGATTGCCGGGAATGTCTGGAGCTCATTCAGCATCCTTTTGGTTTTGGCCGAAAGAGCCATCTCCCATGGAGCTTCCTCCACAAAAGAGCACGTTGCCCCCGGTGTGTCCGTCTTCTTAGGAGTGTGTGGTTGTGGTGGGTTTACTTTCCACTTCTCAGACAGCGCAAACTTGCCTTGTAGGTACTGATCCTCGATCCATCCCTCAAAGACGAAGCAATCTTCGATTGGATGGCTTACCGTTTGGTGGTAAGGGCAATAATTGGGATTATTTACTTTGCCGGGTTGCAATGGCCGCTTTGGATTCGGCAGATTGATAAGCCGGTTGTGCATCGCCAGCTCAAAGAGCCTCTTCGTTTTATCCCGCGGGAATGAGTAAGGGCGCTTCATTTTCTCATTATAATAGCGCTGTCTCTCCTTCAATTGATCCGTTAGTCTTGGAGCACTGGGCTGCTGTTGGGTATTTGCAACGAAGGTCGCCTTCCCCTTACCTTTTTCGTTCCGCGACTCCGGCTTCGGAGGAGACGGTCTATGACCCATTTGATCCATCTGGGATAGCTTGTCGATTAAAGCCTGGAACGTAGTTGGTTTGAAGAATATCATGAACTGTTGAAGGGTCCCGGCAGCGCCCCGGTCGTCAAAACGCGGCCAAAATGCGGAACGAAAATTTTCTAAACCGGCGCTACCGCGACCCGATTTCCGGATCGACCTTAAACCCTAAACTAGCAAATGAAACTAAGAGTTAGAATTGTTATACCGAGATGATCCAAGTCCTTCGGTCTTCATTCCAAGCTCCTAGCAGTTCTTTGACGAAGTTTGGTTGCCGGTCTTCCTTCGTCTCCGATGATCCACCCGAGGGATATAACTCCGGCTTTAGCTCCATGACATGATACATACGGAGCAACTAGGGTCTCTAGGATGCCACCCTAGAGAGCCTAGAATGTAGTGTAAATGTTTCTTAGTGTTAGCTATCTCAATTCATGAAGGTGGAAGCCAAGCATGAAATCTAGTGGAGGTGGGGGGAGCTCAAGAGGAAAAACCAAGAGAACAAAACCATCATGCTTGAAAAATGAGCTCACTTAAGAAAGAGAAAATAGCATGCTAGGTTTTTTAAAATGCATTTTTCCAATTTTAAAATCCTACCATACTTGAATAGTGAACACAAATGAATTAACAATTCATTTGTGTGCACTATTGCAAGCATGGTTGTCTCCACACCTCATCATGCTAATATCCACCTCATTTACCATTTTAATAAAATGGTCAAATCATGAAATGAGGTGGCACCTTCTAGAATGTTATCCGGTAAAAAATACGGATTACATTCAACTGTAAATATATCTGCATTCGTACCGAAATACGAATACCCAAAAAGATAGCATAACACAAAGAATATAATACTAGAATATACATACCAAAATACATATATGTAAATTATTAAATCAATACCTGATTTAATAATCCGGCTCAAGTCCGAGTCGGCTAGTACTATCAATTGTCCGATCGAAAGTCCTGGTACAAAGTACACCAATCGATCAGAACCCTGCACGTATCCAATACGGCTACTACATCATTTCGCCAGAACCAGGGAAACCCTCTGTGTGGGACTCTAAAGACTCGTCAATACGCTGGCAGTGGGTTTAACCACAAGCACGTCAGCGGCACTAGCTGTACGTAATGGCTACCCAGGTATTGAGCGAAAGGGAGGCCGACGAGCAAACTCATCCTGAACCCCTACTGAGCCTGACAGTGACAATATCCGTACAGTCCGGTCTGTTCGTCTAAGAGTATCGCATATCGAGTCTAGGGGGGTGGATAAAGTCAGACCCCCAACAACACGACATTTAGTACCGGTATGAAACCCATCACCACCTAAGAATCTATCGATCCAGGATCGGTAGTTCTCATCCACCGTGGCCACGGATTTATGGTGATGGCCATCCGTACACAACGCGACATCAACCCCCAATACCGGGAGAGACGAATCCCCGACGATCCGATCACTGCCTCCATGTGGCTCGGGACTGTACCCAACTAAAACCTGTTTGCACGACTCCTTTGAGCCGTGGTAGGGTAGTAATCAAAGCACAGTGGGAACTCACACGAGACAAATGACAATCTCAGGTCGACAGACTAACCTGTACACATGTCACCTAGGAACTGCTATCTGACAATAGGTATAATACCAACTAGCAGGTTCCCGGCGAGTCCGTCCAGTGTACTCATAACCCAATGAGCACCTATATACTATCTTAGGTGAACAAACTAACACCAATGGCTTGTGAGACCTGGCCACCGCCCCTCGTCGGGGTCTCGATCAGTATACACTAATCTACACTGGATTATCAACGCCCGGTCTCGATACTCCTACGACTAGGGACATTTAAGGATGTGCTTATAGACCCCAGCTCCCACATATGTGATCGCCATCACAATGCTGGCAGTCAAGCAAGAATCCTATGGGCTCTATCAACATATATGTGATGATAAAGACAAACCAGATAACATACTATCATCTTGAGTAGGACTGTTTTATCGGTATAGGTCCTACCTCAATCATCATAATCACAAGTCCGCGACTATGATAATTGCCTTGAGGGCACTATAGCCAACAATCTCCCACTTGCACTTAAGGCCAATTATTGCGATGTCGCATACTCACAGCCCGTGTGATACCGAACACCCAACTTCTCTACTAATCAGTTTCGCAAAGCCTGTTTGCGAAAATGATTGCTTTCGAGAAATAGCCTCAGTGAGTGGATCCGCTCCAATGTTTCTTTCTGTATCTCTCTATATCTCAACTTCACGGAGAAATCTATCTCCCGAAATGAGTAATACTGGTCTTAGAATTTGTCTGGATGTCTGATGGGACCCAGTACATAAATGAACTCCAAATCCAGCAAACTACTTAGACTGTATCGTCCACTGAATTTAATCAGTATTCTGCGCCATGCCTTTCCTCAGTATTCGCTTGGACCACCTGTCCAACATATTGTCCCTCAAAAGAGGGAAAACTATAACTCTGACAGTCATTCTGTCGTCCAGGTCACCATGGAAGCCTGAAAAGATAACCGTCTCCCGAAGGAGGCTGCCGTAATCATTTCCCAAGAACATTCACTTATGTTTAATAACTGCTTCCCAATGTTTCTCCAGAATTGGATTAATATATCTGCTTATTGCATCTAGTGCAAAAGCAATATCTGGTGTGGTACTCGACATTTCATGATTAACTCAGTTGCCTAAGCAAGTGATATGTTAATCATGCAGATTCATCTCCCCTTTAGTCTGTAAGACACCTTTAGAGAGGGTGACTCCATTACCTGCATGTACACCACCATGCCAGGAGTCATCCATTTAATATCAAAGTACCCAAATTAAGATACTTCCCAAATCTAGATCTAAAACCATAGATCTAGTAACCAGAAACCTGATATTATATCCATATCCTTTGTGGAGAAACAACTTTGTGACAACCACAGTATAACCGATCGTAGTATAGGAATATTTCTTCCTATTAAGTGCATGTCATTCCGAATCCTCGGACATCACACCCTACTACCTTCTTACCAGATCCATCTCCTATTCTGATGAAGTCAAAACCTATGACTGTCACATCAAAAATAGATGATCTATTTCCGCTATAGCTGCTTTAGTCTATGAATAGACATAAGCTACTTGCCCACTATGCTTCCGCTGCTCCCACTGACTACAACAACCTTCTGGCAGAGTCATATACACGTGCACTTCTAAAGCTAGTTTAGAACGACGCTATACTCATCCTCCTGCCGGGTCTTACAATCTAGAACAGCAGCAATGGCAAGTCTGGGTAAAGAAGAACCTCCCTGTCACCGTCTCTGAGAAGACCGAAGTTCCTCTCGGGTGCATGAGGTTACCCACCAAAATCTGCGGAGTGGCTAATGGAACATCAAATCCAATTGAATCCTTAGGTTCTATTAAATTTCCAGTAATCGTTTGTGGTTCTGGAATAACTTCCAGTTCTACCATACCCCCACTTGTGTTTTTCTGAAAAAATCCATTTTACTAAAACTGTGGCGAGTCAAGAACAATATAAATATTGATCTTCCTGATGGTAGAAAGTTAACCCTCGTCAAAGCCCGGGATAACCCACAAACTGCCATTACTGAAACGTGCCTTGAGTTTATCCGGATTCTGGTTTTAAGCATCAGCCGGACAACTCCCTATACCTTAGCATCGTTAAGATATAAATTGATTCTATATATACCTAATATAGAAACAAAAGCACTAATCTAATTTGAACCGGATTCAAAAACATGCAGCTGTTTCCAGTGCATATCAACCAAATGGAAAGAGGACAATCAGCATTACTCATCTAGGAGTGCATCCACATATGAGTAACCCGAAAGAGAAGCAAGTTCTCAAAACCGTTACTATTAACTGAATACCAAACACAAGTATCTACATCTTCGACTTCCTCGAAGAATCCTGATACTTACAACAAATGGTCCTCTACTTTATTCTTATACCTATAACTTCTGAATATCTGGACCTTGCATTTCAACGAAATACATGTCCAGAATTGAAGAAGTCATAAGTGAACAGAATATAGTACGAGTACCAACCCCTTTGTCCTAATGGACACTGGACAACATACAATACTTTGTATAAGTCCCCTGAGTTCAATAACTCAAACCCTGTGCGTCGTAGGTTGAAAAACTGTAGTGTGGTTAAGAAGAATTACACCGCTGTTGAATGCACCTTACCTAATCACCAACTGATATAGGTAAGTGTCATAGACACAATATCAAAAAGTTATATCTCACTTTATAAAATAAATGTACAGATATATCAGTTTGAAATTGGTGCATAACAACGGATATTCAAAACCAAATATTTGCCATCCGGCAAAATCCAGATGATTTCCTCAAATATCACTAATTACAACGAATTCCGATATAAAGAGGATTTAATCACCCAATTCCCAATATCTTACTCCCACTCACCATCCGTAATAACATGCAGATGTGAGAAACTGATCTGGTAAATACATACCCTGGAGGTAGATTCCAACTGGGAAAACAGTTATCAATTAACATCGCACAGTGAAAACTGAAACATGAAAATGTTCCAAAGGGGGTTAGCTGGTATTCCTAGTAACGCCTCTTCCAATGTCCTGATTCACGACAATAACCATATACTTACCTGCCCTCACTCCAATCCCTTTATTATGTCTTTACTTATTACCTTCTGTACACCTTCTGTAGGGTTCCTAGGCACTCACAAGAGGTCACACAAGGCATCAACCATGCCAATTTCAAAAATTAGAGGTGCCGAGAAACCCTAGACTAGATCGTTGGCTAGAAGTTTAGGCGAAAGATGCAACTAGTTAACAATTTAATTAAAAGAACGGAAATACAACCTTTGTAGATCCGGTCCTCCACCTCCATAGCTCCGTGATGAAGTCCTCTCCTCGCTGTACAAATCGGATCTTGGGCTCTAGCGTCGGCTTCATCGGAGAAAAAGCGGGCTAGGTCATCGACGACGATGCCGAAGATGATCTACGTCGAGGCATCACTAGATCAAGCTCCAACTTCACCAAGTCAAGAAAACTTGTGAAGGAAACACCCTATACTACTTGGCAAGAGGTAGAGGATGAAGAAATAGGAAGTGGGTTCACTTTAGAATTGGATTTCTCACTCATTTTCATCAATCACCATTGATGGAATCAAGGTTCTTCTTGAAGAAGAAGAAGAAGAAGATGATAATAATATGATAAGAATTATAGAATAGAAAAGAAAAATCAATTCTTATCATAATTTTAACTATAGTTATGTGTAGAGAATTGACCAAGGTTAAAGGAATGGTTAGGGTTAAGGAGATGAAGACAAAATGGTCACTTTGGTCAAAGTGGCATGAAGCTTCAAGAAGCATCATGAATGAAAGCAACCATTATCTTTTCATTTCTCATTTCTTTTAATCCAAATTATAAAGATAAATGAATGAATAAATAAGTAATGGAAAAACAAATAAAAACCCTAACCATTTATTTAACCAAGGTTTAATTCTTTACACAAACCCTAGCAATCATATATCATCAAACATGATACAATCAAGTGCACAAAATATATCACATATACAATATGCACATCCGAGTGAGAAAATCCATCTTAAATGAACCGATACTAGTTAATGCAAATTAATATATCATATATATAATTATACATTAAATCATTAAATCAACACTTGATTTAACGATCCGGTCATATCGCATATAACCGACTAATATTAACAGTAACAACTTATCGAATCAACACTTGATCCGATATCCCGGCTATATCGCATATAACCGAACAATGTGACAAATCGCGAGAATCAAATACAGTATCACATACTGGTATTATTCTCGGTCCCGCACATATCTCATATGCGCTCCTATTTCGTTTCGCTTGAGCCAGGAAACCTCTGTGTAGGACTCTAAAGACTCGTCAATACGCCGGCAGCAGGTGATGATCATATCAAACACCCACAAGCCGCAAGCGGTCTGCTAAACGTAACGGCCACCCGGGTATTGAGCGATCAGAAGATCGACGAGCAAGCCCGCTCACACTCCTGTGAATCCAACCAGTAACACTTACCGTACAGTCCGGTCTGATCGTCTGATATGTCGCATATCTTGCCTAGGGGTGGTAAACGTCAGACCCCAATAGATCGATAAGTCGTGTCGATATGAGGTCTATAACAGTTCGAGAAACTACTGGTAACACTTACCAGTAAATCTCAGCAACCCTGGCCAGGGATTTCCGGTTATAGCCAATCGAACATAGTGCAACATCAACTCCCTATACCGGGAGAGACGAATCCCCTCCTATCGCTCATTGCCTCCATGTGACTCGGGACTGTACCCAAAAACCACCGTTTTGCACGCCCTCTTGGACGTGGTAAGATGGAAATCAAAGTACAGTGGGAACCACACAAGACTCTATGACGATCTCGGGTCAACAGACTACTCTGTACCAGTGTCACCAGAGAACTGCCATCTGACGTAAGGTATAATACCATCTGGGAGTTCTCGGCGAGTCCGTCCAGTGTACCCAGTCTCTACTGAGCACCCGTATATCATCTCCGATGTCAAACACCAATGGATATGGGATCATCCATCGCCCATTTGTATGGGTCGAGAAGGTATACGCTAGTCTACTCTGGTATATCGATGCCCCGTCTCGATACACCCACGACTAGGGACTTTGAAGGATGTACTTATAGACTACCATGTCCCCACTAGTATGATCCACATCATAGTCCAGGTAGTCAAGTACACATCCTAAGGGCTTTACCAACATGTATCAGAGAGACAAACAGTATACACGTTAAGGTAAAGAGTAACCAGATAGCATACTATCATGTCGAGCAAGAAAGTCCTCCCTATATATGTCCCAGCATCCACTACAATATACATCCTATGTACAGTAATGGCCTCTAGGGCATACATATAACTAACAATCTCCCACTTGCACTAGGGCCATCTGTAGCAGTGGTTGTAGTATCTCATACTCAACCATCCCATAAAACTCTCTCTCTGGGAATAGGCCTTCGTGAGTGGATCCGCCGCGTTATCCTCTGAGTCTGCTCTCCTAACCTCAATCACCTTGGAGATCAGTCATCTCCATGATCAGGTGATACTGCCTTAGAATATGTCTGGATCACTGATGGGACGGACGTTCCTTGGCAAAAGCCACAACTCCATTGTCACACAATGGGAGGAACAAAGTTCATCTCATGAACCAATATACACCCAGACTGCCTCTTTGGTAGCATCTTAAGTAGCGATGTATCCAGCCTTTATCGTCTAGTATGCCATGGTATCTAGCTTGGAACTCTTCCAACATACCGTCCCTCCATTGAGGGTAAAGACAATGCCTGCGACTGACATTCAGTCGTCTTTATCACCCTGGAACCTTTCCAGTGATTCTCCCCAGAATCAATTGATACCATCTCACTACAGCTAGTGAGTATACTGACACCCAAATAACATCTATCTCATAGATGAAAGCTCAGGATGGAGGAGGTATCACTTTGATCCTATATGGAGAATCTTTGTGATAAGCGGAGATTGACCGAGCATAGCATAGGAAACTCCTTCCCTATCAAGAGTATGTTATCCACGTACTCTACGAGGATCACTTCCATACTCCCTACTACCTTTTTGTATATACAAGGTTCATCTACCATTTTGATGATGTCAAACTCTTTGACTACTACATCAAAACAGACGTTCCAACTCCGCGATGCCTGCTTTATCACATAAAACATCTTGCACGCGTTTCCGCTGCTCCCACTGTCTACGAGGTCTTCTGGCTGTGTACTTATAGACGCACTCTTCTAAAACATCATTTAGAAAAGGAGTCATGGCACCCAACCACCAGATATCGTAGTCATGGTATGTAGCCGTGGCAAGTAGGATCTGGATGGACTTAAGCATAGCTACTTAGAAAAGGTTTCATTATAATCCATACCTGGTCAATGATGCAAACCTTTAACAAGTCTAGCTTTGAAAGTCTCAACTTTTCCATGTACACCAAGTAATCTTCTCAAGATATACTTGCTCCTGATGGGGATTTAACCCTTCAGATATAGCAACCAAAGTCCATACTTTGTTGGTGTATATGGATTCCATCTCAGATCGCTAAGCATCCAGCCATTCTTACAGAGTCCCACTCCTGATGGCCAGCTCGAAACTAGTTGGGTCATCATCTCATGATGCAATCCTCTCTCCCACTGTCATAGAGAAACCGAAGTATCTCTCAGGTGGGTGAGGAACCCTACTAGATCGGCGGAGAGGCTGAGGTTCGTTGGTAACTATTGAATCCTTTGGTTCTTTCAAATCATCTGCTGTAGTTTGTATAGCTGGAACCTTTCCAGTTGTACATAACAGACCTTGTCTTTAGCTTGTCCGGATTTTGCTTTTAGACATAGGCCGGACAACCCCAAATCTTAACAAATTTAAGATATGGGCTCTTCCGTTTCCATATCATATATGAAATAGTAGGCAACTGATTTGATTCGAAACCCTATTCAATAGGTATGCAGCTTCTCAAGTGCATAACTCCCAAAAGGAAAAAGGTAACTCAGTAATACTCATCATAGAGCGCACCTTATCATATAGGGTGTGATTGCTCCGCCCCGATACAGCGTTGTGCTGTGTTGTATTCGGAGGAGTAATGCCGAGAGAGAATTTCATTCTCCTTTAGAATGGTCCAGGAATTCCGTGCCTAAGTATTCTCCTCCTTGATCTCATCAAAGGACATAATACTTATACCCGTATTTTGGTTCTCTACTTCTAACTCATATTCTGTGAATATCTCAAAAGGTTCGGACTTGTGTTTCAACAGGAACATATGTCTGAATCTTGAGAGATTATCAGAGAATGTAACGAAGTACAAAGAACCAATCCTGGCATATGTAGACAGGGGACCTTACATACATCAACATGTATCATCCCAAGAGCTCACTAACTCTTTCTCTGTTTCCAATAAACAGAGCTGGTGTCATTATATCTTTGTGACATGACTGGCAAGTTTCACAAGATGTAAATTCAAACTAATTTAAACATGCATCTACATGTAACTTCAGCTAGTCGGGTCGCATTGATATGACCTAGTCTACAATGCCTCAAGAAGGATTCGTTCATTTCTGAACTCTTCCTCTTGTGTGTGTTCTATATACTAAGAACTGTAGTTTGATTTAGAACATCAATGCTTTTAGATAACGTGCCTGAATCGATCAACTTTTGATATAGGAAATGTTCAAAACATTATCCAACTATACAAAATTTTATCATTTCTTTACTAATAAAGAGAGTGATATGATTTCGTATATCAGGTTCGGTATCTAATAACATTCATTCAGAATCAATGTATTGGTAATACAGGGTGACAGTGACCGACAGACTTGGCTGCAACTCTTGCCCCGTTTTCTGCCTCATGAAACTTATCACCCGTTCTCAGTTCTTTACCTTTCTGTAGCCCTATGTAACAGATTACATATGCGGGATCCTGATCCGGTATCATATACCCAGGATGCGGAGGATACTGAGAAACAGTTCTTTGTAATGAACACACCCGAAGATGATGCATCAGCATGCACTCTCTTCGTTTGGGCGGCACGGGAATTCTGGTAATCCCCAATTTCCTGCTCTGTCTTATAACAATTATAAGTTGGAGCGGGACCAACGTTCCCCAGCTCAGTAAAACAAGCGGGTTCGGTCAATATTCCGTTTTATTATCTTGATTAAGGCGTGATATGGTTGCTACCAGGAGAGAGAGAGAAGAAAACACTCAGCGTGCGCTCTTGCAAGAATAGATTGATTATTTTTTTATCTAATCAGGATGGCTCCCACTGTTTTTATCAAATCTTCCTTCAAACCCTAAAAGGAAAGACTAGCCGGGATTAATTACACACTACAAGTTCGCCAATCTTTCAGCCAGGCCAGTGTCGGTACTTTGAGGGAGGTCCCCAGTACTTTCGCACGAACCTAATTAATGTAAACCTCACTTTCCCAGAGGCGTAACCCCATTAACACCTTTCTAGACACCTACTTGATCTGCTAATTGTAATGTGTAAAACTCTTCCAGGAGTAACAATTACTCGCAGCGGGTATCGGGATCCAACTATCTCATAGAAGGTATGCAATCTCATTGCAAATTTCAACACTTGAAATTCCCGATAATATTTTGCCCCTAGCGTCCTATGACCTTGACAGAGGTCAACAAACCATAGGCTGCTAGTCAAGTTCAACCCGTCATTTCTTGATTGAGTAAACCCACCCGCACGCCCTTGACAGAGGTCAACAAGGTCGCACGACTACCCTAAATCAATCACATCATATGCTTATGCAGATAAGCACTAATCAGCTACCGCACACTACGCCTTGACAGAGGTCAACAAACGCAGCACGAATACTAACCAGTACATATCTGAAATGACGGAGGGCTACGACAGGTTTTTCTGAAAAACTATTGCGTAATGAACTTGATATCGTTGTAGAATCGAATGAATTTTGAAATGGAATGTTTTAGAGGCTTTTCTAGTTTTGCTAAAGGAGTCACTCCCTGTGAAGGGATCGTCGGTCCTTTCCTCGTCGAATGAGGTGCGGGATATATCATATATATCACTGTGCAAAGCAAAAACTCTTAAAAGCTATCAAAAGACAAACCGAGTGTGTAGCATCTGCCAGTTATTGCTAAAGGAGTCACTCCCGGTAAAGGGATCTCGGTCCTTTCCTTATCGAATAAGGTGCAGGATATATCATATATACCGCTGTGCAAAGCAAGAACTGTAGCTACCTGTTTTATTTTGAAATTCGATTCTACAACATCTTAGGTTTTGTTTTATTTCATTAATCTCATTAATGAAGTCCCATCATTTAAATACCTAAACATCTCAGATAAATACGACGTACACTTATGCCATCCGCATTCGCCTCGATGTCCTCTCGTGCACCGTTAGGTTAGGTAACTAACGGCAGAGCAGGGCAGGGCTAGCGCGGGTGCAAAACATAAGTAACGTCTATATAATATATCATATATACTATATACTGTATCTATCACAGAACATCACATGATCACATCACAGATATCGCAGCAGAAGAAACATATGAAATATTGGATATACTAGGACGTCCGTTTTTTCAATACGAGCCAGTATAAAACACGGATTCCACGGTCGCGATGAATAGCCAAACCCATACCCCTAGACCCGTACGAGAGCGGCAAGCAACCCTTCCAATCCTAGAGTTAGGAGACCCGGACTCGACTCCTCGAGTTGGTCTCCCACTGGACTCCAGAACCCGGTTACTTGTGCTCCCCTCCTTGGGTCTATCCTAGTGCGGAAAAGTAAATAATATACAAATAGTGACAACATCCGCAACCTGGAAGTGCCCCAATAAAAGAATATTACATACAAGTTTTTACATGAATGAAAAGGAAAAACACTCATCTCACATAAAAAACCCCCGGCTGTAACATTTCAAAAAAGATAAAATGTTAATTTTGGGAATTTTTATAATTTAATATTATTTTATTGAATATTTTAATATTTTGGAATTATTAAATACAAATAAATGGGGGAAAATTTTGGAAAATTTTGGAAAATTCTAAAATAGGGTAAATTAGAGAATTATGACATTTTAAAGTTTTTGTGATTAATTTGACACTAATTTAGTGCTAATCGCGATTAAAAATCGCTAATCGGTTTTTAGCTTTTTGTGCTACACATGCACATATCACTTTTTCACACTTGTGCATTTTCTTGCCATGCTTTTCATTTGGGTTTACTATTTGAGTGAGAAGGGTTTTAAAAGGAAAAAGAAAAGGAAAAGAATAAAGAAATGGGTAGTTGGTGAGAGAGAGAGGTATGGGCTTCATTGACTAAGGACTTAACCATTTCTCCCCTCATTTCCCTCCCTCTTCTCCCTTCTCCTGCTGCTGCTCCTGCACCTCCTTTCCCTCCCCTCTTCAAGCTCCAAAACACCTCTAAAACAACCCCAAAACCCAATCTCCATTTCATTAAATGTGTGCACAATCCCTAAATCTACACTTGGTGCTAAAGAAGCAAGGATTTTGGCCACTAGGGGCAACTCAAGAAAATTCTTGAGTTGCCAAATGAGGTATTTTCTGGACCTTAAACTTAGTTTATGCATTTCTTTTACCCTCATATTAAGATCGAATTGATATTGTGTGATATTGTGGACTTGTGGATAGCCTAGTTAGGGTTGTGATGATTTATGGGTTGTAATATGGAATTGAGGTCAGTAGAGGTTATACCATCACCCTAGTGTATGAATTGGAAACCCAAAACCTGAAGCTTAAACCATAATACGGATTTTAGAAACCGATATCGGGGAATTTATGAAATCTGTGAAGGGTATATTGAATCTGCTATCACCCGAGACACCCTAAATTAAAATTGATTGGACAGTGACACGTGCAGGCACCGAGGAAGCTAACCCCAAGACCCCAGCTCCCACTTCTTCTTCCCGGCCGCCAATTTATCCCCATTGGCCGCAAATTGCGGCCTGGGTCCTACCATTTTGGCTCGTATTGGTTCTGTAGCTCCTACATGTTCATGTTAGACCCCTGGTATATATAGATTTGTATAAAGTGACCTAGGGTAAAATCTGGGACATATTTCCTAAGTTGCTGTTTTAGATTCATGTTTCCGTATTCCGTATTTTTAATTCTGCAATTGTGGATTGTGTTTTGCCTCGACTATTTGGCGTTTATACGACGATATAGAGGATGTGTTGATGGTTTTGAAGGCGTGCCATGGGTTTTAACCTATAGGCCTCTTATCGTATCATTTTGGATTTCATGTGCCGTTTTAGCTTTGATTTGGTTTTAATGCGCATATACGATATTTTGATGTGCAGGTACCCCATGAAGACTTCGGGACGACAAGCAAGCGCGTGGCGACGTCCACAAATGAAGACGCTAGGTGAGTAGATTATATCTACTGGGGGAAGTCGGGTGGATGGCGTATAGCACCCCCGCAGTCCGTAGTTGTTATTATATATGATAGTTAGGTGTATTATGGATAGTGTAGGGTTAGAAGTGACTAGTGTAGTTCATAGTCGCGAACCCTAGAATAGAATTACACCTATACGCACACCCTTGCATATTACTTATACTGGCACTGTGTTGATGATATTGGATGACTTTGGAGATGAGTCAATGATATTGGGCTTTGTGCCGCGAGATCGGTGATGTGATATGATTCGTATTTGGGATACGAAATGTGATTCTTGCGGGCTTGGGATGTGTGTTTACCCCCGCATGCATACTTTATTGATGGTATCGATTTATACTAGACATAGAATAGTACCCCAGATTATATGATATGTTGATAGTGATACCTGAAGT
Source organism: Agapanthus africanus (assembly GCA_030015575.1). Taxonomy (NCBI): domain Eukaryota; kingdom Viridiplantae; phylum Streptophyta; class Magnoliopsida; order Asparagales; family Amaryllidaceae; genus Agapanthus; species Agapanthus africanus. Next base: position 182,033,851 of record CM057339.1, on the reverse strand, counting down.
GTGATGAGATAGTGTGATATTGACCCGTACCCAGCTATTGGGATGCCGTACGACGATTTACCGTATGAGCTTTACATTGATGATAGATCCGCACTCATGACTTGAGGATGTCATATGATATACTGTATCGTACGCGATACTATTGAGGCGGAATCACCGACTATTATATCTATATATATATCGACTCAGATGTTAGGAGGTTTCCTTACCTGTAGCTCAGCTTGTTAGTTCAGCTGTATAGTTTAGTGTAGTTGTTAGATTAGATTAGACTCCTACCTATTTCAAAACTAGCGGGTCGTGGGTATTTTAAAAGACAGGTCAAGGGATCTACGGATATTTCAAAGGGCGTATCTTTTCATAAAAACACCGTAGCCCCTATTTTCAAAACCCCATGATTCGTGATATTTCAAAAGGCACCATTTGTAGGACTTATATTAGATTAATGCAGATTAGTTATAGTTGCGTCTAGATTCAGCTCCCACTTTTTTTGTGGTTCGCTTTGCATCGCATTCTTATATTATGTTTCATACTCCATTATTGATATCATGCTGTTAGGACACCAGCACCATTACCGATGTTGCGTATGTACCACGTACACTTACTTGCCGGCTCACACACATCTTAATCGGTAATTGCCATGTCACGTACACCTTAGAAAATACTATTGCTTGACATAACCTATTAGCTAATAGTTTAGACATTGTAGTTATTACCTGCTACTTCATACATACTGATATTCATTGTTATGCCGCATTCATGGATTCTCATGCATATATTCACTATTTTACGTGTTACTGAGGTTTTGGATTTGGATTTCCGTCAGATTTTCTGGATTTGGAGGAAAACCGCAAAAACACAGATAAACATTTTCTCTCTTTTAAAATAAAAAGTGCGGTTTTCCCATGATGTATGAGTCGTCCACCATGAGTTTGCTGATGGATTTGGAAACCCGATTCGAGGAGACGGATGAACCGTTTCGGGTACATGGTGGACCCGGTGCGGTACCCCGGGGCAAGATGAATGTGGTGATGACGTTGAGCCTGGCAGGGGAGCACTACCGACCGGTGATTTTACCTGACGCGTCGGATATCCGGAGGATACCGTCGTTGTCTTGAAATTGATGGTAGGGGCCGGTCTGGACTGACGGCGCCCTAGATTTTGTGATTGGGATACAGAGATATCGGGATATTTGGATTACGTTTTGTGCCGATGTTAGGCACTGTTTTATGCTGATTTCATTATGATACCTCATTTTAAAAATACAAAGGAAATCTCACTAAAGTATGAAAACAGTTTCTTCATTTACATGTATTATGTTCTCATGCATTCATACCTCATTCTTATGTTATATTGCTACCTGAGGCACTGACACAGGCACAGGAGATTACACTCGGGTTAGATATTTACCCTAGCCTTGTTATAGGCTGCATGTTTTATATTGAGGATTTTGTACTGATCGTTTTGACCTAGGATTATGTCTTGCGTTCGGTTTCTGCCTGTAGTTATTCTCTATTCACGAGTTGGCAACTCACCCCCGTTGTGCCACAGTTCTTGCAGGTTTTGCCGTACAGGTTCCTTTGCGGTATTTCTGGCACATTGCTTCCTTGCGGGTGAATTGCAATTGGTAGGTGGTTCCTTTTGCATCAAAACCACCATTGTACTTATATTATTCTTTGTATCTAGAATTTCCATCAACCAAATTTGTTTATTGTTTCAGACTCAGACTTTAGTGATGTTTTATTTGGCCTTAGAGTCGCGCTTAGTAGTATTGCGGTTTTCATGCTTACTGTGTTTCTTTTGGATCGATCCTCGCCTTTCGGCGTTGTATATTATATTGCATGTGTGGTTGTGACCGTCAATTGACGAAGAGCTAGCTCCCGCTTGGGGATGCCTTTTATCATTGTATATATGTTATGCTTGTTGTATCCCGTTCGGGGCCAGTATTTACAAAAGAAACTCTGCCGAAATTTTTAGAAAAGACTTTATCTTTTAAAAATGCACCTTCGGCTTAGTTATTTAAAAACCTCGACTTCAAACATATTTTCCTTCACTTCTTTAAACCAGTTTTCTTCACTTACTCTTAAAATGGTTTTAGATTTCTGGGCTTTGGCTTACTTGGATCAGATGGAGTCCTATAGATTTCATATGGTTCGAGGGCCAGTCACGTGCTCTTTCGGGTCGTGACAAAGTTGGTATCAGAGCGCTAGGTTGACCTTGGTTCGAGTCTAAGTTTGACTATGTGGAGCCTAGGGCGTTTATATATATACGGAACTTAGGCTTGACCTTACGGAACTTAGACTTAGTCGAGGGGGTATTAGACCCGAACTTTCGTCGTATAGGATGACCCTTGGTTGATGGAATAGGTGACTAAAGTAGAGTGACGTACCGTTGGTATGTTCCACGGCATACTTACGACACGCCACTCCGCTTAAGGAACCTTAGGATGTACATATTTTCGAGATCAGTGATTCTCTTTATATCCATGATTATACATCCATTTGAGATCCCCGATTCTATTAGTCCATGATCATACCTTCATTGATGCTGTTCCTTCTTATGATCGTGTATCCACTCTGGATCTGTTGTTTCCTTTCTTGCCATTGATCTGCTCTCTTCGATACTCGATTGAGGTTCCTGTCGCCATGTTTGAGCGCAGTTTGGGCTGCTGCTAGGGTTACGGTCAGTGCGAGCTCGTCTGGTACGAGGGCTGACCATTGTGTTTTCTGGTGACATGGGAACGTCTCGAGTTAGTATTGATGACTGTGACCTCAAGTGGAGGCGAGTGCTTGGTTTTGCACCGGATGATCGGGCCATTGTTAGAGCTGCCAGTTGAGAGAGGACTGTTGATGTACATCATACCTCAGAGATTATGATGTCGCCTACCGTGCAGACAGAGGGACCAGTTGTTGCTGAGATTGACGGGATGTCGCTTTCATGGCTTACGAGCTTAGATTGTCGGAGCTTCCAGACAGATATGAGACAGATTATAGCTAGTCTACTCGATTTGAGAGACGAAGGTGATTCGTCCGATTTATGCACCGGAGCGGGCCCAGTTGAGTTGAAGATTTCCAGTGTGGAGAGTCTTACTCAGATCTAGAGCAGACCGATTCAGAGATGACCGCCAATGTGTCGTCTTTCCTGGAGGATTGAAGCGCTGTTCGGCGTGCAGGTGAATGAGCCAGTTGCTGCTGCAAATGATGAGATATCGCCCAGATGGTTGGAGCTGCTGCAGCGTGAGCATATACTTAGAGAGATGATAGCGAGTCGCCAGTCACCTGAGGATGAATGACTAGGACATTTGGTTCGTCCGTTTACCGATGCGAGGTCATCAGATAGATTGATTCCAGCTAGAGACGACTTCACGCAGATTCGTTGAGAGTCGATTGAGACGATCGAATGTCAGGAGCCCATTTTCCAAGTTTAAAGTATACGGAAAGACATGCAGGTGATTCTATGGACCCTCTAGAAGAATGAAACCCTAACTCGACTTAATGACCGTGTGAAAGCCTTTGAACCTTAGGGTTTACGGCAGTTCCGCGACGCCATTAGTGAGGCTTGGGTTTGCCCTTCTACGGCTGGACCACCGACGCTGAGGCATGTACTCGATACTATTAAACTGTACTCAAGATGTTGATCTCTTGAGGGATTATAAGGTTCTGACGAGTCGATCGAATGTTTCGACATCATTCGGATATCATGTGATGGGATGCATTGCTTGGGAGACTCCAGATACGAGTATAGCCGTTGGAGCATAGTCCATGCAGCCACGATGAGACGAGTCCGAATCAGTCGACATTGAAGCAGGGTGAAGAAAAGAGTTCGCAAGAGATTTCGACGAGATGACGTCCCACTCCGCTGACATTAGAAATGTGATACGCACCCAGAGGCGTTGTATATGGATATATCTTCCAGAAAGAAGCGCGATAAGTATGCAGCCGTTCCGGAACAAGAATTTGCTTCAGCAAGGGATGATGACTTCTAGGCAATTCGGCAGGGATGAGATTTGAGAGAGACTTCGACATGACCTTTCTGGAATACTATACGAGAAGACCTGACCCAGGAGTGGTCATATTGCGCACAACCAGCAGGCCAGAGTTAGCATTGTCGACGAGTTAGTTGACCAGATTCGGATAAAGGAACTTACCCAGATGCATTGCGAATCGATCAAGGACGGACGAGTATTGAGTATTCCTCCGATGGTTGGGACGTGTTCCCGAGGGCCTGTTCGGCCTGACATCTTCTACAGAATGATGAAGCTACAGAGTACGCGATTTCGAGTCCGTATGAGAGACTTCAGATTGACCGTGGCCGAGAACAGTGCAGTGCGTAGATATGCATGGCGTGACGTCATAATGGACGACGATAGAGACAGGTGGAACTAGAGGTTCGGGCGAGACGCTGACGAGCTGTCATTGCTTCCCGTCGAGACCAGAGGTCAGATATGCTTACAGAGGCATTGGGATGCAACCAGATTCCGAGAAATATTGTGCTGAGGACACAGATGTCTATCGAGTGAGAAGAGATCATGCAGGAGAGCCAGCCTCTGTACAGTTCGGCATAGGCAAGATCGGAAGAGACCTTGAGCAGGATTCCTTCCAGGACATTGCTGCAATGATGTTTGCACCCAGGATCAGATATGTGACGTGCATTCAGAGAGCCAGAGGCCGACGCCAATGATGGGCTGCTTCACGAGTGGTCGTGAGGATTGACCGATAGGTGATCAGAGAAGTGCCAGAACGGAATCGTCCCCGTTAGCACACCTGACAGGGCCGATGAGCCGATTGACTGCGAGATAGGTAATCCTCAGAGAAGATAAGGACCCAGAGTCAGAGGGCGCCAGACCGTGAGCAAGAGGCAAGTAGATATCTTGCGCTGCTAGCAGTGGATGCACCGACTCCTTCTCGACCTCGAAGGAGGAACTACCGACGACGGTACTATGATTTGTGATTTTGTGATTCGATTATCATGTATCCGTCATTTTGGATTTCGGTATTTTGGGCGTTCTGTTTGCATGATTTAGTTTTGATGACTGAGTTTCATGATATTTGTTTCATGCACCAACTGGATATTTATATTTTGCACATAGTTATTACATTCGAGGTTTTGATTGTGAATTCACGCCCACCTTATACAGTGATTTGATTTACACTTCCAGCAGAGTTTTCATGCACCTTTAGTGTTTTGATATACGATTTTGGTGCACGCCAGATGCACTAAATCGGGATTCTTCGTGCATGTTACATGCACCTGATTTGGTTGCTGTCAGGCACACACGTTGCCTATGACAGATGTTTCGTGCACACCCGTTGCACCTAGATGTTGTTTTGTACACCTGTATGACAAATATATGGATTTTGATTCTTTGCGCACCAGACGCATAGGATATTCTCTATGTATTGATGTCTTCGGAGCCCCGACAAATTGGAGTATTACAAAAATTGTTTTAGTATTGGGGGTTTAAATTTAAATTCGGGGACCGAATTTCTTTAAGGGGGGTAGATTGTAACATTTCAAAAAAGATAAAATGTTAATTTTGGGAATTTTTATAATTTAATATTATTTTATTGAATATTTTAATATTTTGGAATTATTAAATACAAATAAATGGGGGAAAATTTTGGAAAATTTTGGAAAATTCTAAAATAGGGTAAATTAGAGAATTATGACATTTTAAAGTTTTTGTGATTAATTTGACACTAATTTAGTGCTAATCGCGATTAAAAATCGCTAATCGGTTTTTAGCTTTTTGTGCAACACATGCACATATCACTTTTTCACATTTGTGCATTTTCTTGCCATGCTTTTCATTTGGGTTTACTATTTGAGTGAGAAGGGTTTTAAAAGGAAAAAGAAAAGGAAAAGAATAAAGAAATGGGTAGTTGGTGAGAGAGAGAGGTATGGGCTTCATTGACTAAGGACTTAACCATTTCTCCCCTCATTTCCCTCCCTCTTCTCCCTTCTCCTGTTGCTGCTCCTGCACCTCCTTTCCCTCCCCTCTTCAAGCTCCAAAACACCTCTAAAACAACCCCAAAACCCAATCTCCATTTCATTAAATGTGTGCACAATCCCTAGATCTACACTTGGTGCTAAAGAAGCAAGGATTTTGGCCACTAGGGGCAACTCAAGAAAATTCTTGAGTTGCCAAATGAGGTATTTTCTGGACCTTAAACTTAGTTTATGCATTTCCTTTACCCTCATATTAAGATCGAATCGATATTGTGTGATATTGTGGATTTGTGGATAACCTAGTTAGGGTTGTGATGATTTATGGGTTGTAATATAGATTTGAGGTCAGTAGAGGTTATACCATCACCCTAGTGTATGAATTGGAAACCCAAAACCTGAAGCTTAAACCATAATACGGATTTTAGAAACCGATATCGGGGAATTTATGAAATCTGTGAAGGGTATATTGAATCTGCTATCACCCGAGACACCCTAAATTAAAATTGATTGGACAATGACACGTGCAGGCACCCAGGAAGCTAACCCCAAGACCCCAGCTCCCACTTCTTCTTCCCGGCCGCCAATTTATCCCCATTGGCCGCAAATTGCGGCCTGGGTCCTACCATTTTGGCTCGTATTGGTTCTGTAGCTCCTACATGTTCATGTTAGACCCCTGGTATATATAGATTTGAATAAAGTGACCTAGGGTAAAATCTGGGACATATTTCCTAAGTTGCTGTTTTAGATTCATGTTTCCGTATTCCGTATTTTTAATTCTGCAATTGTGGATTGTGTTTTGCCTCGACTATTTGGCGTTTATACGACGATATAGAGGATGTGTTGATGGTTTTGAAGGCGTGCCATGGGTTTTAACCTATAGGCCTCTTATCGTATCATTTTGGATTTCATGTGTCGTTTTAGCTTTGATTTGGTTTTAATGCGCATATACGATATTTTGATGTGCAGGTACCCCATGAAGACTTCGGGACGACAAGCAAGCGCGTGGCGACGTCCACAAATGAAGACGCTAGGTGAGTAGATTATATCTACTGGGGGAAGTCGGGTGGATGGCGTATAGCACCCCCGCAGTCCGTAGTTGTTATTATATATGATAGTTAGGTGTATTATGGATAGTGTAGGGTTAGAAGTGACTAGTGTAGTTCATAGTCGCGAACCCTAGAATAGAATTACACCTACACGCACACCCTTGCATATTACTTATACTGGCACTGTGTTGATGATATTGGATGACTTTGGAGATGAGTCAATGATATTGGGCTTTGTGCCGCGAGATCGGTGATGTGATATGATTCGTATTTGGGATACGAAATGTGATTCTTGCGGGCTTGGGATGTGTGTTTACCCCCGCATGCATACTTTATTGATGGTATCGATTTATACTAGACATAGAATAGTACCCCAGATTATATGATATGTTGATAGTGATACCTGAAGTGTGATGAGATAGTGTGATATTGACCCGTACCCAGCTATTGGGATGCCGTACGACGATTTACCGTATGAGCTTTACATTGATGATAGATCCGCACTCATGACTTGAGGATGTCATATGATATACTGTATCGTACGCGATACTATTGAGGCGGAATCACCGACTATTATATCTATATATATATCGACTCAGATGTTAGGAGGTTTCCTTACCTGTAGCTCAGCTTGTTAGTTCAGCTGTATAGTTTAGTGTAGTTGTTAGATTAGATTAGACTCCTACCTATTTCAAAACTAGCGGGTCGTGGGTATTTTAAAAGACAGGTCAAGGGATCTACGGATATTTCAAAGGGCGTATCTTTTCATAAAAACACCGTAGCCCCTATTTTCAAAACCCCATGATTCGTGATATTTCAAAAGGCACCATTTGTAGGACTTATATTAGATTAATGCAGATTAGTTATAGTTGCGTCTAGATTCAGCTCCCACTTTTTTTGTGGTTCGCTTTGCATCGCATTCTTATATTATGTTTCATACTCCATTATTGATATCATGCTGTTAGGACACCAGCACCATTACCGATGTTGCGTATGTACCACGTACACTTACTTGCCGGCTCACACACATCTTCATCGGTAATTGCCATGTCACGTACACCTTAGAAAATACTATTGCTTGACATAACCTATTAGCTAATAGTTTAGACATTGTAGTTATTACCTGCTACTTCATGCATACTGATATTCATTGTTATGCCGCATTCATGGATTCTCATGCATATATTCACTATTTTACGTGTTACTGAGGTTTTGGATTTGGATTTCCGTCAGATTTTCTGGATTTGGAGGAAAACCGCAAAAACACATATAAACATTTTCTCTCTTTTAAAATAAAAAGTGCGGTTTTCCCATGATGTATGAGTCGTCCACCATGAGTTTGCTGATGGATTTGGAAACCCGATTCGAGGAGACGGATGAACCGTTTCGGGTACATGGTGGACCCGGTGCGGTACCCCGGGGCAAGATGAATGTGGTGATGACGTTGAGCCTGGCAGGGGAGCACTACCGACCGGTGATTTTACCTGACGCGTCGGATATCCGGAGGATACCGTCGTGATCTTGAGATTGATGGTAGGGGCCGGTCTGGACTGACGGCGCCCTAGATTTTGTGATTGGGATACAGAGATATCGGGATATTTGGATTACGTTTTGTGCCGATGTTAGGCACTGTTTTATGATGATTTCATTATGATACCTCATTTTAAAAATACAAAGGAAATCCTACTAAAGTATGAAAACAGTTTCTTCATTTACATGTATTATGTTCTCATGCATTCATACCTCATTCTTATGTTATATTGCTACCTGAGGCACTGACACAGGCACAGGAGATTACACTCGGGTTAGATATTTACCCTAGCCTTGTTATAGGCTGCATGTTTTATATTGAGGATTTTGTACTGATCGTTTTGACCTAGGATTATGTCTTGCGTTCGGTTTCTGCCTGTAGTTATTCTCTATTCACGAGTTGGCAACTCACCCCCGTTGTGCCACAGTTCTTGCAGGTTTTGCCGTACAGGTTCCTTTGCGGCATTTCTGGCACATTGCTTCCTTGCGGGTGAATTGCAATTGGTAGGTGGTTCCTTTTGCATCAAAACCACCATTGTACTTATATTATTCTTTGTATCTAGAATTTCCATCAACCAAATTTGTTTATTGTTTCAGACTCAGACTTTAGTGATGTTTTATTTGGCCTTAGAGTCGCGCTTAGTAGTATTGCGGTTTTCATGCTTACTGTGTTTCTTTTGGATCGATCCTCGCCTTTCGGCGTTGTATATTATATTGCATGTGTGGTTGTGACCGTCAATTGACGAAGAGCTAGCTCCCGCTTGGGGATGCCTTTTATCATTGTATATATGTTATGCTTGTTGTATCCCGTTCGGGGCCAGTATTTACAAAAGAAACTCTGCCGAAATTTTTAGAAAAGACTTTATCTTTTAAAAATGCACCTTCGGCTTAGTTATTTAAAAACCTCGACTTCAAACATATTTTCCTTCACTTCTTTAAACCAGTTTTCTTCACTTACTCTTAAAATGGTTTTAGATTTCTGGGCTTTGGCTTACTTGGATCAGATGGAGTCCTATAGATTTCATATGGTTCGAGGGCCAGTCACGTGCTCTTTCGGGTCGTGACACCGGCTATTCAAACACGACGATCCAATATAACATATCCAGCAACACATAACATCACATGTCATCAACGTAAGTAAACATGCGCATCCCAATTGTCGTTGACATATAGCAACGAAACCGGCGAAATCACATATTACACTTACGGTCACAGAAAAGAAAGTGTAAAATTACAACAGTTGGAATCCGCAACCTCTTTAGATATCACATGCCTAATCAAATGAAATACTTAGACATCACATGCCTAACAATTATAAACCCCGCATTTTAGTCTCAAAATCGAAAACACTTTTCAATACCAAGTCGGGCAATTCAACAGGATTCCCGACATCATGATCGAATGCTCGTCGCAAACTTCAGTAGACGGCCGCACCCCCGATACCGTCGACGAAGTGCACCAAGGCGGAACACCGCTACCGCGAGCACCCGAACGGATACTTTTGGCGACGGGGTTCTCCTACAGTCACTTGGAAGGGACTAAGGGATGTAGCTGTCTATTAAGTTTATCCGGCGAGTATCCGCGTATGCTACGTGATTGCGACGGACTTTTGATCACATCAAAATTCCGTGGCAACCGATCAAGTGAGACTAAACTGCTATGTTTATAACATTCATTCAGTTATCTCATAACTTCTTGTGAATTCCAATTATTGTATCACATTCCAGATAAATAGAAAATGTTAAACTTTCGATCGAACAATCGAACACCCAAGTTTTCCCGAAATAGCTCAACACATGAAACAAGTTTAAAAACATTCAGTTCGTGCCTCAGTACCAACGGTCCAGCCGTAGAAGGGTCAAGCCAACGCCTCACATGTGGCACGCCGTACTGCCCCAAACCCGAAGGTTCAAAGGGCAGTTCAAGACGGTCACATAATCGAGTTAAGGTTTGTTGTCTTCTAGAGGGACTATCGCGTTACTTGCACTACTTAGAACGTCATTAAACTACGGAAAAATCCAACACTTGAAAATTTTCCGGCAAGGGAAAAATTGGGTATTTATATCCGGTCGAACTTTTTAACATATTCTAAAATTATCCGGAAAAACACATAGACAAAGTTTGACAATCCGATCGAATGTACGAACTCCCAATACAACCCAAAATACTCAACTGTTGATTTCAGATTAAAACTTCCCAGGAAAACCAGCACTGCCAAATAGGAATTACTGTGCAAAATTTAATGGGAGATAAGACAAAAGGGCCGCGGAACAGCCGCATTAGCACGCTAATGCCGCGGTTCCGCCGCACTTTAGAAAGATCATTAGGTAATTTTTGCATCGTAATTCTTAGAATTTCCTGCTGAATTTTCTGCATATTTTTAATCTGGAAAAAACCCAATATTTGGAAAAAGTCCAGAGAGCAAATTAGGGTTTGGGTTTCGGTTCGATCGGACTTCCAATTTCGTCTACGCATCGCCTAAGGCTCTATCTAGGCTCTGATACCACTGTAGGTCAGGCAGCCACCCCATCCAATGGGGTCGCCGTGGCACCAACGGGTCCCTCAGCCGCTACTTTTTACGCATGACCCCTCGCGAGGACTACAACCCGCCGGAAAACCTTCCGGTCTCGGGACACCCTGGGGGTAAGAGCCTATGCTTCGCCACACTGTCACACAGTGAGAAAGCCCCATAGGTCGACATCCAATGCCTAGTAGCTCTGATACCACTGTAGGGTTCCTAGGCACTCACAAGAGGTCACACAAGGCATAAACCATGCCAATTTCAAAAATTAGAGGTACCGAGAAACCCTAGACTAGATCGTTGGCTAGAAGTTTAGGCGAAAGATGCAACTAGTTAACAATTTAACTAAAAGAACGGAAATACAACCTTTGTAGATCCGGTCCTCCACCTCCATAGCTCCGTGATGAAGTCCTCTCCTCGCTGTACAAATCGGATCTTGGGCTCTAGCGTCGGCTTCATCGGAGAAAAAGCGGGCTAGGTCATCGACGACGATGCCGAAGATGATCTACGTCCAGGCATCGCTAGATCAAGCTCCAACTTCACCAAGTCAAGAAAACTTGTGAAGGAAGCACCCTATACTACTTGGCAAGAGGTAGAGGATGAAGAAATAGGAAGTGGGTTCACTTTAGAATTGGATTTCTCACTCATTTTCATCAATCACCATTGATGGAATCAAGGTTCTTCTTGAAGAAGAAGAAGAAGATGATGATAATAATATGATAAGAATTATAGAATAGAAAAGAAAAATCAATTCTTATCATAATTTTAACTATAGTTATGTGTAGAGAATTGACCAAGGTTAAAGGAATGGTTAGGGTTAAGGAGATGAAGACAAAATGGTCACTTTGGTCAAAGTGGCATGAAGCTTCAAGAAGCATCATGAATGAAAGCAACCATTATCTTTTCATTTCTCATTTCTTTTAATCCAAATTATAAAGATAAATGAATGAATAAATAAGTAATGGATAAACAAATAAAAACCCTAACCATTTATTTAACCAAGGTTTAATTCTTTACACAAGCCCTAGCAATCATATATCATCAAACATGATACAATCAAGTGCACAAAATATATCACATATACAATGTGCACATCCGAGTGAGAAAATCCATCTTAAATGAACCGATACTAGTTAATGCAAATTAATATATCATATATATAATTATACATTAAATCATTAAATCAACACTTGATATAACGATCCGGTCATATCGCATATAACCGACTAATATTAACAGTAACAACTTATCGAATCAACACTTGATCCGATATCCCGGCTATATCGCATATAACCGAACAATGTGACAAATCGCGAGAATCAAATACAGTATCACATACTGGTATTATTCTCGGTCCCGCACATATCTCATATGCGCTCCTATTTCGTTTCGCTTGAGCCAGGAAACCTCTGTGTAGGACTCTAAAGACTCGTCAATACGCCGGCAGCAGGTGATGATCATATCAAACACCCACAAGCCGCAAGCGGTCTGCTAAACGTAACGGCCACCCGGGTATTGAGCGATCAGAAGATCGACGAGCAAGCCCGCTCACACTCCTGTGAATCCAATCAGTAACACTTACCGTACAGTCCGGTCTGATCGTCTGATATGTCGCATATCTTGCCTAGGGGTGGTAAACGTCAGACCCCAATAGCTCGATAAGTCGTGTCGATATGAGGTCTATAACAGTTCGAGAAACTACTGGTAACACTTACCAGTAAATCTCAGCAACCCTGGCCAGGGATTTCCGGTTATAACCAATCGAACACAGTGCAACATCAACTCCCTATACCGGGAGAGACGAATCCCCTCCTATCGCTCATTGCCTCCATGTGACTCGGGACTATACCCAAAAACCACCATTTTGCACGCCCTCTTAGACGTGGTAAGATGGAAATCAAAGCACAGTGGGAACCACACAAGACTCTATGACGATCTCGGGTCAACAGACTACTCTGTACCAGTGTCACCAGAGAACTGCCATCTGACGTAAGGTATAATACCATCTGGGAGTTCTCGGCGAGTCCGTCCAGTGTACCCAGTCTCTACTGAGCACCCGTATATCATCTCCGATGTCAAACACCAATGGATATGGGATCATCCATCGCCCATCTGTATGGGTCGAGAAGGTATACGCTAGTCTACTCTGGTATATCGATGCCCCGTCTCGATACACCCACGACTAGGGACTTTGAAGGATGTACTTATAGACTACCATGTCCCCACTAGTATGATCCGCATCATAGTCCAGGTAGTCAAGTACACATCCTAAGGGCTTTACCAACATGTATCAGAGAGACAAACAGTATACACGTTAAGGTAAAAAGTAACCAGATAGCATACTATCATGTCGAGCAAGAAAGTCCTCCCTATATATGTCCCAGCATCCACTACAATATACATCCTATGTACAGTAATGGCCTCTAGGGCATACATATAACTAACACCTTCTTTATGCTAATTGGTTTTCTTCATTCCCTACCCTTCGGCACCAGCCTAAGATTTGGAAGAAGACTATCCAATAAGCATAATAGGTGTACTCTCCTAACCCTAGGAGCTCTTGCAATCTGAGAGAAGGTAATGGGAAAAGACATCTGAATAATCCTATTCAATCTCTCCAGAACCAGAATCCATCCTCGAAAAAGTTCCTTCGAGTTCGTATATAACCATACGATGGATTTATCCAATGGAAGTGGATGTTCGTAATAATACAGGGTGTTCTGGAGAAAAGCAAAGTGGACGTAGAAGTGGCAGGGGTATACCCGGTCTTTGTCGTGAATGATGGTGATCGTATTTCCTTTGCCATTGTTCTAATCCCTTTACATGTCTTTATTTATTACCTTCTGTACACCACACTTAAGCTTAATTGGTTTTCTTCCTTCCCTACCGTTCGGCACCTGCCTATGGTTTGGAAGAAGACTATCCAATAAGCTCAATAGGTGTACTCTCTCCTAATCCTAGGAGCCCTCACAACCTGAGAGAAGGTGAAGAGAAAAGACAACCGAATAAACCTATTCAATCTCTCTAGAACCAGAATCCATCCTCGAAAAAGTTCCTTCGAGTTCGTATATAACCATACGATGGATTTATCCAATGGAAGTGGATGTTCGTAATAATACGAGGTGTTCTGGAGAAATGAAAAGGTGATATAGAAGTGGCAATGATGTATGCGACACCGTGACATTCCAAAATCCAAAGTGTTTTAAGAAGGTTCGGTCAATTTGGTTTCATGAGTTTTAATCAAAGGTCGGGTCATAGTCGCAGCCAGAGAGAGAGAAAAGAAACACTCAGCGTGCACTCTAACCTAGATCAGAATGGTCGATCATTTTATCTAATCTGGATGGCTCCCACTGTTTTCTCGAATCCTCCTCCAAACCTAAAAGGAGAATTAGTCGGAATCATCCGAGGAGTAATCCTACTCATCAGTGGGAATCGGGATCCAACTATCATCGCATGATAACCTGATGGAAGCCACTCAAGTCACCACACTCCAGAAGGTATGCGCAAGCCTGGCAAATTTCCTGTATGTTTGAAACTCCCGATATGATTTTTACCCCAAGCGGTTTATGACCTTGACTAGGTCAACAAACCATAAACCGCTAGTCAAGTTCAACCCGTCATTATCCTGGATTGCATTAAACCCACCCGCACGTGCCCTTGACTAGGTCAATAAGGCCGCGCGACTGTCCTAACCAATCGCATTTAAAATGCCACAAACAAGCACCACTTAGCTACCGAACACTACGTCTTGACTAGGTCAACAAACGCGGCACGAATACTAAATAATACTCATAAGAAATGACGGAGGGCTACGGCTGGTTTTTGGCGAAAAACCTTTAACGTAATGAACTTGATCTCATTGAAGGAATCCAAGTGGTTTTTTATAAATATATAGTGGCGAAAACTTTTGCTAAAGAGGTCACTCCCGGTGAAGGGATCTCGGCTCTTTCCCCGTCGAATGGGGTGCAGGATATCCGAAACTGAATACCACGATGTAAAGCAAAAGGAAACGACTATAATAAAGTTATTACGTTGACACAAACTTTTACCCAAGGGGTCACTCCCGATGAAGGGATCTCGGCCCTTGCCTCATCGAATGAGGTGCAGGATATTCCAAATGAATACCACAATGCAAAGCAAAAGAAAACGTCTGTAATGTCAGTTTTTTAAAAAAAGCTTTGTTCCAACAACATCATATATATAGGTTTGTTTTATCCTTTGCATTGATAAGAATCAATGCAGTCCCATCAATTAATCACACCATAAAAGAACGAAAATAAAATGTACGTATATGCCATCCGCATTCGCCACTGGGTCCCGTCATCACCCGTTAGGTTACTTAACTAACGACAAAGTGGGGACTGGGCTAGCGCGGGTGCAAAATATATACAACATCTACTAGTATATATAAATATATATAACATTCGTCCCAGGCATGATATAAAGCAACATCACAGAAACAACACAGAAGAAACACAGAATGGTGGATAATCTGGAGCCCCGGGTTTCACTTGAGCCGCAAGTGAGACCCGACGTTCCCTGTCGTGTGGATGGCATGTACAATGAAACCTAGACCCCTACGAGCGCGGCAAGTTACCCGCCAAAACCAGAAGTGAGGCAGCCCCCTTCAGTAACATGAATGGACCACCCAGCACTTCACGGAATCCGGCAACTTGAGCACCCCTCCTGGGTCACCTATACCCCCTACGAGTGCGGCGAATAGCCCGCCAATTCTAGAGTAAGGTCTCCTCCGTCCCAACGCCATGAGATGCGGACCCGTTGCCCTCCAGAATCCGGCTAATCGTGCACCCCTCCACGGGGTAATCCTAGTACAGAAAATAAAATAATATACAAAGGTGACATCGACTTCAGCCCGGTCGTGCCCCAAAAGAATAATATACAAACTGGCAGTGACGGCAGTCCACATGTCGGACGCTTGTCCCGCAATATCAAATGTACAAATGAAATAAAACTGTACTAACATTGCACCATTGCTATCCACCACGACGATCCAACCAACATCACAGCACATCACAGAACATCAACGTGAATGTCACGTTCGCAAACCCGTCTAAAAGACATATAGCAATTAGACGAGTTTACCGATCAAATGACATTCACGGTCACAGAATATAATGTATGTACTGTTAAACACCCACTTAAATTATCGATCGACAAAGTTCCAAATTGGCCCCATTAGCAAAACAATACTTCACAGAAACCTGGGCCAAAACAGAATATCAAAAAATCACAATTCCAAGTCTCTGGGCTACAGTAAAAATTTGGAAGCCCGTCGCCACTAAAGGGCCGCGGATCCGCCGCCAAAGGGGGGTTAGTGCGGCGGTTCCGCGGCTCTTTAGAGGCTCAGGGGCTCAAATTTTTTCAGTGTCCTTAAAATTGCATGCACGGATTTTTAAGATGTGTGAAATAATTTTTTGACCACATTTAAAAATCGACAGCAACCAGAAAATTCGAATCGTGTTTTCGGTAAAATCCATCGATCGATCTTTTAAGCACGTCTAAACAAGCTAGTAGGGGGTTTAAAGGATGGCTCTGATACCATGAAGGGTCCCGGCAGCGCCCCGGCCGTCAAAACGCGGCCAAAATGCGGAACAAAAATTTTCTAAACCGGCGCTACCGCGACCCGATTTCCGGATCGACCTTAAACCCTAAACTAGCAAATGAAACTAAGAGTTAGAATTGTTATACCGAGATGATCCAAGTCCTTCGGTCTTCATTCCAAGCTCCTAGCAGTTCTTTGACGAAGTTTAGTTGCCGGTCTTCCTTCGTCTCCGATGATCCACCCGAGGGATATAACTCCGGCTTTAGCTCCACGACATGATACATACGGAGCAACTAGGGTCTCTAGGATGCCACCCTAGAGAGCCTAGGATGTAGTGTAAATGTTTCTTAGTGTTAGCTATCTCAATTCATGAAGGTGGAAGCCAAGCATGAAATCTAGTGGAGGTGGGGGGAGCTCAAGAGGAAAAACCAAGAGAACAAAACCATCATGCTTGAAAAATGAGCTCACTTAAGAAAGAGAAAATAGCATGCTAGGTTTTGTAAAATGCATTTTTCCAATTTTAAAATCCTACCATACTTGAATAGTGAACACAAATGAATTAACAATTCATTTGTGTGCACTATTGCAAGCATGGTTGTCTCCACACCTCATCATGCTAATATCCACCTCATTTACCATTTTAATAAAATGGTCAAATCATGAAATGAGGTGGCACCTTCTAGAATATTATCCGGTAAAAAATACGGATTACATTCAACTGTAAATATATCTGCATTCGTACCGAAATACGAATACCCAAAAAGATAGCATAACACAAAGAATATAATACTAGAATATACATACCAAAATACATATATGTAAATTATTAAATCAATACCTGATTTAATAATCCGGCTCAAGTCCGAGTCGGCTAGTACTATCAATTGTCCGATCGAAAGTCCTGGTACAAAGTACACCAATCGATCAGAACCCTGCACGTATCCAATACGGCTACTACATCATTTCGCCAGAACCAGGGAAACCCTCTGTGTGGGACTCTAAAGACTCGTCAATACGCTGGCAGTGGGTTTAACCACAAGCACGTCAGCGGCACTAGCTGTACGTAATGGCTACCCAGGTATTGAGCGAAAGGGAGGCCGACGAGCAAACTCATCCTGAACCCCTACTGAGCCTGACAGTGACAATATCCGTACAGTCCGGTCTGTTCGTCTAAGAGTATCGCATATCGAGTCTAGGGGGGTGGATAAAGTCAGACCCCCAACAACACGACATTTAGTGCCGGTATGAAACCCATCACCACCTGAGAATCTATCGATCCAGGATCGGTAGTTCTCGTCCACCGTGGCCACGGATTTATGGTAATGGCCATCCGTACACAACGCGACATCAACCCCCAATACCGGGAGAGACGAATCCCCGACGATCCGATCACTGCCTCCATGTGGCTCGGGACTGTACCAAACTAAAACCTGTTTGCACGACTCCTTTGAGCCGTGGTAGGGTAGTAATCAAAGCACAGTGGGAACTACACGAGACAAATGACAATCTCAGGTCGACAGACTAACCTGTACACATGTCACCTGGGAACTGCTATCTGACAATAGGTATAATACCAACTAGCAGGTTCCCGGCGAGTCCGTCCAGTGTTCTCATAACCCAATGAGCACCTGTATACTATCTTAGGTGAACAAACTAACACCAATGGCTTGTGAGACCTGGCCACCGCCCCTCGTCGGGGTCTCGATCAGTATACACTAGTCTACACTGGATTATCGACGCCCGGTCTCGATACTCCTACGACTAGGGACATTTAAGGATGTGCTTATAGACCCCAGCTCCCACATATGTGATCGCCATCACAATGCTGGCAGTCAAGCAAGAATCATATGGGCTCTATCAACATGTATGTGATGATAAAGACAAACCAGATAGCATACTATCATCTTGAGTAAGACTGTTTTATCGGTATAGGTCCTACCTCAATCATCATAATCACAAGTCCGCGACTATGATAATTGCCTTGAGGGCACTATAGCCAACAACTGTGAAAGAGTTGCATGAGGGTCTAGGGTGCCCACGAACATGCCCACCGCTGGTGCTTCTTCGATGCGCTGTTCGCACTTCGACCACAGATTCCGCCATCGGATTGCGTACTGAACCCATGTCTCGTCCGGCTTCACCCTGGCATTGATCAATGCCGTTATTGGGGTGCATTCACTAGCACTCGCGAATCGCTGGGTGAATAACAACTCCATTTCTGCGAAAGTTTTGACGGAGTTATTTGGAAGTTCAGAGTACCACTCAAACGCCGTTTCCGATAAGCTGCCGATAAATTGGCGGAGCAAAAGCTTATCATCGCCACCAGTATTGCCACAGAAAGCCCTGAACTAAGCGACATGTTGATGGGGATTGCCTGTCCCCTTGTACATATGGAATTTCGGGATCGTGTAGCCCGGCGTGTATTTTATCTGATCATACCAGCCTGGATATGGTCGCCCAGTTCTAACAATTTGCCCAGCCGCTTCATTTGCCTGGTGAACTCTTATTTGTTATGCAATACAGTCATCCAGGACAGCTTTAGAGATTGTCTCCTCCTTGGCTGTTGACAGAGCCGGCAGAGGATTCGATGTTTCTCCTCTGTCATCTTCAATTATTATTGGAGGATCTTCGGCTGGAGGATCCGGCTGGATCATCATGCCCACCATGTCTTGGAAGAGAAGTGCCATTCGCTTTATGTTAGCCGCTTGCTCCGCGGTTTTTTTGTCCTTCTTTTCGAGGACTCTGCGAAGGAAGTCAGCATCAGTTTCTTGTTCGTGACGCTGTTCTGATAATGCCTCCGGACTTTCTTTTGGCCCGGTGAGTGCGGCCATAGCAGTCATCATCTCCTGAAGTTTCTGCTGCTGCTGTTCCTGAGCTCTTGTGAGGGATCGGGTGAGTGGTCGGTGGCCCATAGAAGTGCGGCTTTCCTCTTTTCCGGAAGCCATGTAAACAATATGTACCACCATGCCCCTAGACTTAGGGCGTTTGGGCTCGGTGTTTTTGTAGTCTGCCACGTTTACAGGGGCTTTCTCTGGACTCCTTTTCTTTTGAGTAGTCGACGTGGAGGGGGCCGTTGTAGCGGGCACCCAAGTGGTTGTTGTCTTTTGCGGCTTACTAGGACGGTTTTCTTCCTGTCGGGCCTTCAGCTTCTTCTGCTGGCGGGGATAGTCTTGATCAACCACCGACTCTCGGACTTGTCGCCAGATTTTGTAAACTTTAGAAGACAATCGTTGAGGGGACTGTTCCGGCTTCATTTCTATGACGGTCTCCACCGGCGGCGGAGATCTTTTTAGTATGGCCATAGACGAATTCCTGCGCAACTTATTCAGCAGCTCAAAGCTGTTCCCGGTTGGAACAGCAGCATTAATTTCCACCGTTGGAGCCGGTGGAGTTAGACCAGAGGGGGAGTTGCCCCCGGCCTTCCTTACTCGGCGCCAGTGACGACGTCGAGCGTGTCGAGCCGTTGGTGTTGGTTCAGTGATGGGGATGGCTTTGTCTTCCCCCCTGTCCAGATGAGGCACCGCTGGAGCCAGCCTCTTGAAAACTGACGTCTTTTGAGTAGTGGTATCCAATCTGTCAAAGACAGACATTCGAGCAGGAACGGGAGCCGGAATAGTCAGTCTTGTAAAGACCGACTCTTTGGCAGGAGAAGCCGCCTTGATGACTTCAGGAGCAGGGATGGCTATCCTCTTCGGAATAACCTTTTCTGGGATTGCGGGCTTCATCACGGGCCCACAGGAATTTTGGCCCAGTCTGGCGAAGACCGAGGAGCTGGAGCTGGACGACCCGTTGAGAGGGGCCGCAGTAGTAGCAAGCCGATCGAAGACCGACTTCTTCGGAGCTTCTGATGTTGGTACAGGAACGGTGAAGCTCGTTGGCGGGAGCATGGTCCCGAAAAATAATCCAGTAGTAGCCTGGGTGACCTGTTCCACCGGCATCGTGAACAGGGAAGCCGCCTGGGGCCCGTAAGCTATGCCCCCAATTGAGGCAGAACGTGGGTTGCAGTTGCAAGTGGAACACGTCGAGCAGGTAAACGCCATTGATCTTTGCTTTCTGCACCAAGCAAAATGCCAAATCTCAGTATCTCGAACCCAAGGGCAACCATTAGCAAACCGCGATTCGTTCGCGAACACGACACACGAAGTGTGGAGTGGAAAGAGGAAAAGGTCCCACCGGGCATGCCATAATCTGTTCCCCTCCGAAAGACGCGACGGAGACGCGATGTACGTCATGCCTGAAATTCGGGGCAGATGCTAATTAGTGCTATCCGTCCACCTCTCCGAAGATGCCAAGTTGATTTATGGCACCATGTATCGATGGTTTAAACGGATGCGATCGATGTAGCAGACTTCGTCAGATTCCCCTTCATTTTAGGGGTTTTTTATTGTGGGGACGCTCTTCTCTGCAGGCGCAAGCCCCTGCAGTTAATTACGCTACCGCATCGCGGTAACAACTTTCTCCTTCTCCAGATGGTCACTTCGTGTCGTGGGTGTTTGTTTTGCGTTTGGTTGCACGTGGATTGTATACGGAGACTAAGTTATGTTGTCGCCCGTAGGGCGTGGACTAGTCCAAATCCGTATCTTTCTTAGATTTGGGTTTGGGGGTTTGGGTTTAAGGATACGTTAGTCTCATTTAAGACTAAGATTGATTTAAACGTTTGTTAAGGATACGTTAGCCTAATTTTAGACTAAGATCGACTTAACGGGATCGTTTAGATCCGACAAAAGAGCGATTGGGCTCTATTGTTTAGTTTAATGACGTTGCGGTTGATAATTAGTTTAAGGACATTACGGTCCATCGTTAGTTTAAGGACATCTCGGTCCAATATAGTTTAAAGACATCGCGGTCGAGGTTAAGGACATCATAGTCCGTGGATTTAAGGACTCCGCAGTCCGATGTTAGTTTAAAGACATCACGGTCGAGGTTAAGGACATCATAGTCCGTGGATTTAAGGACTCCACAGTCCGATGTTAGTTTAAAGACATCACGGTCGAGGTTAAGGACATCATAGTCCATGAGTTTAAGGACCCCACAGTCCAATGTTAGTTTAAAGACATCACGGTCGAGGTTAAGGACATCATAGTCCATGAGTTTAAGGACCCCACAGTCTATGAAATGTGTGGTTGTCGGGACCCGTCACCTCCCTGAAGACATTGAAGGATTACAACGCCAAATATCAGAGGAGTGAAGAGATGTACCCTTGAACCAAGGTTGCTTGGGGATCTGTAGTCCAATTTGGAACTAAGATCAAATAATTAGATTATGAGCACATTGGCTCAGTTAAATCTGAATTGAGGACTTATGGCCAATTTGAGCTAAGTCCAATTAGATCTGAAGTGTTGGCCCTTTGTTGGACCATTAGACACTTGTCTGGGTTCAAGCCCACATTATTTAGCAATGCTAAACAAGAGTTTGAGGGCTCTGTTATCATTTTGGTCTTTGACTGAGCATTAAACATTATAGCTCTGAGTTTTTACTCAGTTTCGAGATTCAATTGAAGGGGAGGCCTTGCCTCTGGAAAATTAACCAATTTGATTAAAAATAGTGTTAAACACTAGATAACAATAGTGTTAACACTGGCAATAAAACTCTCAATTAGTGTTAAACACTAAAGGAAAAGGGGTCACGTGTGGACACGTGAGGCGCCCAAAGGTGGGACCAGATTCCTTTTTACTTCGCTCTGCAATTATGTGTTAAACACTTTCTTTTTATTTTATTTTGAGCATCACGTGCTGGCACGTGATGGACATTTATGCACTGATTGTTAAAGTATTTGCTAAGGGGTCACGTGGGGACACGTGAGAGCGCCCATAGCTTTCTCCTTCTCATTTCTGGGGATCTTTTCAGGGGTCACGTGGGGACACGTGACCTTGGTTCTTTGCATGCTTTAATTCTCTTTATCTTTAAGAATTAAATTTTCTGTAGGGTTAAACCCAGATTATGATTCTGTAGGAATTAAATTCCTATTTTTGAAAGAATTAAATTCTTATGTAGGGTTAAACCCTAATTTTCTTTAGAGGAATTAAATTCCCATATATGTAAAAGAATTAAAATCTTGTATAGGGTGAAACCCTAGTTCTGTCTTGAAGGAATTAAATTCCTATAAATTTGGGAGAATTAAATTCTCAATTAGGGTTGAACCCTGGTTTTTATCCGTCTTGAAGGAATTAAATTCCTGTAATTTTAGGAGAATTAAATTCTCATATAGGGTTAAACCATAGTTTCATCTTGGAGAAATTAAATTCCTATAAATTTGAGAGAATTAAATTCTCTGAACTCAATCCTCCCTCTAAGTCTTGGATCTGCATGGCAGGATCTCAACCCGATGAGAATTAAATTCTCAACCTATGGGGAGATGTGTTTCTGCAGATCTTCAACTAGAGGAAGAACTAAGTTCTTTTGCAGAAAAGTTAAACTCTTAGATTTTGAGAATTAAATTCTCTGTTTGAAATTTTGATTCCCTTTCTTTTCTCACCTAGGGTTTTCAAATCATATATTCTTGGCTCTTATTTATAGGAAAGGGAAAAGAATCAATTTGTTTGATGAATCTTTCATTGAAAGATTTTGTTTGTTTTCATAATTAATATGAGCCTTTAGATCATTCAGTGAATTTTATTCACCGTTGGATTTTCAATCCAAAGATATTCTATTTGTTATTTTCGGTGAGATTTAGGGAAATCTTTTCTTGTCTAAGATTTTTCCATAAATTGGTGATATTTAATCACCCCTGGATTTTTAATCCAACGGTTCTCTCTAATCCTTTCCCATTTGGAAAGATTTTAGAGAAATTTAGAATTTTAATTCTATTAAACTGTAAGGCTTTCAAAGCCTGTCACGTGCTGGCACGTGACCCTTGGTCACGTGCTGGCACGTGACCCTGGCTTCTCCTTCAGCCGTTTGTTTTCATTTCTGTTTGATTAGAATTTAACCATCACGTGTCAACACGTGACCATTGGTCACGTGTGAGCACGTGATACCTCATTGAGGTAATTCCCGATTTTTAGAATTAAATTCTATTAAGTTATAAGGCTTTCAGAGCCTGTCACGTGCTGGCATGTGACCCTTGGTCACGTATGAGCACGTAACCCCCAATTGGGTCCTCCTTCAGCCGTTTGTTTGTGCTTTTGTTTTAACCATCACGTGTTGATACGTGACCATTGGTCACGTGTGAGCACGTGACCCCCAGTTTGGTCCTCATTCAGCCGCTTATTTATGATTCTGTTTGCTTAGATTTTAACCTTGTAAATAGATCACGTGTCAACAAGTGACCCTTGGTCACGTGTAAACACGTGATGCCTCTTTGAGGAAAACCCTGATTTTTAATCAGGGAACAAGAGACTTTGTCTCAAAGTTCTAAGAACAAAATTCTTATTTCATAGGAGATGTTTTAATCTCTTATTCTGATGAAAGGCTTTGCCTTTATGGATCTGTGATCCTAAGAGAATTGAATTATTCTCCCCCCTTTTTATAATGAGATGTTCATCATCTCTTTTTTGTAAAAGACCTTTAGTCTTATAGATTTATGATCTGCGAGAAGAATTATGTCCTTCTTCTTATTAATTTTTTATGATGAGATCCTTTGATCTCTTTGTGAAAGACCTTGGTCTTATAAATTTATGATCTTAAAGAAAGAAGTGAATTCTTCTTTTTATATGAGACGATTTCGTCTTTCTGTTCTTTTTACCTTGAAAAAAAGTTCTTCTTCTACCGAGAGCTTTGCTCTTCTTTCTGAGATTTTCTCAAAGTTTTTTTTTGGGGAGGGGGGGTCCTCTCTCTGTTTTTTCTATTTCCGTTTTTTATCTCTATATCTCAGACTTGAAGTCTTGGGGCCTTTATATAGGGCGAGCTGATTTGTTCAATCAGTTAAGGAGATCTTTTCTCCAATTGGTTTGGGGATTTCCCCACTGTTGGATCTTTGATCCAAGGGCTTCTGATTTACAGAAGGTAATTTTCTTGTTTTTAACAAGATTGGGAAATTTTCCCATACAGAATTTATTCTGTATTTTGGTGATTTTTAATCACCTTTGGATCATTGATCCAACGGTGCTCTGATTTACAGAGCACGATCTTTTTCTTTGGAAAGATTTTGAGGAATGTTTCCTTAACAGAATTTTATTCTGGTTAATTGACGATTTATCTTCTTTATTGGATCTTTGATCCGACGGTGGGGAGCTTTTAGTTCCAGCGCTAGCGCATCCGTGCTTTGCACGTGGTGCGCTGCTTAGAGTGCAGCGCACTTAGCGCTAGCGCACACGTGCTTTGCACGTGGTGCGCTGCTTAGAGTGCGGCGCTCCTTAGCGCTAGCGCACACGTGCTTTGCACGTGGTGCGCTGCTTATCGTGCAGCGCTCTTAGCACTAGCGCACACATGCTTTGCACGTGGTGCGCTGCTTAGGGCGCAGCGCACTTGGCGCTGCTATGAAGCGTTGCTTCATTTCAAAATTTGAAATTTGAACAGAGCTTTTCTCTGATTGGGGGAAACAAATTTCCCCCCACCGTTGCGCTCACGTGGCCTATATGTGAGTGCGGCGGTGGCAGCATCTGCGCCCTTGGATCAACTCAGAAGTTGAAACGGCATCTCAGTGCCTATAAATAGGACCCTTGGCCCTTGAGATGATTTCTGTTCATCTTCTTCCTTGTTTTCTCCTGAGAATTAATTCTCTTTTTAGAGCATAGCTCTCTATTTTAAGAACTTTCTTAAGGACATAACTTTGTTAAAATTTAGGTAAAGATCAAATCTTTTAAAGGATTATTTAATAATCTAGGGTTTCACCTATTAACAGAGCTCTGCTCTTCATAGATCTTCGATCTAAAGAAAACATTTTTTAGGGTTTTATTAACAGAGCTTTGCTCTCTTGAAATTATAGATCTAAAGAGATCTTTCTTGGGGTTTCTTAACCTATTAACAGAGCTTTGCTCTTTTCAAATCATATAGATTTGTTAATCTTTCATAAAGAACTCTTAAGAGTTTGTTCATGGATCTTGAAGATCTCAGAATTTTAATTCATTAAAATCTTTACTTCAATTTTTCTGATGGGTTATTCCATCATTTTTACAGAGCAAGGCTCTTGAGGAATTCTCTTTGGGGAATTTTATTTATTCCTTCATCATTAGAATCTGACAGATGTCATTCTATCACATAGCACTGCTCTCAAGGGGAGATTTATTCCTTGGCCCGAGGGGTCCTCATTGAATGAGAATCTCTTTGAGGATTTCCTCATTTAATGACAGTCTCATCAAATGATGAGACTGTTTTATTAATGATGAACTGTCATCTAGATTATGTGGGTCCCCTTTGGTCCCTTTTTACTGCATTGCAGTGCGGTACGGATTTAAAGTACCTAGTGATAGAACTTAAACTGTAGCAATGGCGGCTGAAGATTTGTTCTGTTCCGCACAGGCGGATTCCCCGAAGCGCCCGTAGACCGAGAAGTTTTTGCACTGATTAAAGACCATGACCCAGAGCACAAGAATCTTCATCTATGGGGAACATGGTACAACTAAATCATCAGGGGTCGACGGAGCTTTTCTTGTGCGACACCTTCAGATCCTATTTCGGCGATCCCTTATGCAGATACACCCTCGATAAACTATATGTTTTCCGCCGAAAGACGCGACCGGGACGTTAGGACGTCCGGGCCTGAATTCCGAAGGCATATGCTAATTAGTGCTATCCGTCCATCTCTCCGAAGATACCAAGTTGATTTATGGCACCGTGTATCGAAGGTTTGAACGGATGCGACCGATGTAGCAGACTTCGTCAGATTCACCCTCGTTTGAGGGGTTTTTGACTGTGGGGACGCTCTTCCCTGCAGGCGCAAGCCCCTGCAGTTAATTACGCTACTGCATCGCGGTAACCACTTTCTCCTTCTCCAGATGGTCACTTCGTGTCGTGGGTGTTTGTTTTGTTTTTGGTTGCTCATGGATTGTATACAGAGACTAATTTATGTTGTCGTCCGTAGGGCGTGGATTAGTCCAAATCCGTATCTTCTTAGATTTGGGTTTGGGGTTGGGTTTAAGGATACGTTAGTCTCTTTTGAGACTAAGATCAACTTAAACATTTGTTAAGGATACGTTAGTCTAATTTTAGGCTAAGATCAACTTAACAGGATCGTTTAGATCCAAAAAAAAGCATTTGGGCTCTATTGTTTAGTTTAGGGACATTGCGGTCGATTACCAGTTTAAGGACATGGTGGTCCAATGTTAGTTTAAGGACATTACG
This sequence comes from Agapanthus africanus, assembly GCA_030015575.1. Taxonomy (NCBI): domain Eukaryota; kingdom Viridiplantae; phylum Streptophyta; class Magnoliopsida; order Asparagales; family Amaryllidaceae; genus Agapanthus; species Agapanthus africanus. The sequence continues at coordinate 182,007,024 of CM057339.1, read as the reverse complement.
GTCCATGGACTTAAGGACCCCACAGTCCATGGTTAAGGACATCATAGTCCATGGGTTTAAGGACCCCACAGTCCGAGGTTAAGGACATCATAGTCCATGGGTTTAAGGACCCCACAGTCCAGTTTAAATACATCATAGTCTATGAAATGTATGGTTGTCGGGACCCGTTACCTCTCTAAAGACGTTGAAGGATTACAACGACAAATATCAGAGGAGTAAAGAGATGTACCCTTGAACTGATGTGAGTTGGGAGACCTATAGTCCAATTAGGACTAAGATCTGAGATTTATGAGCATATAGGCTCAGTTAATCTGAGTTGAGGACTTATGGCCAATCTTGGGCTAAGTCCACTTAAGTTTAAAATTTGGACATTTGTTTGGGCTGCTGAGCATTTGTTTGTGCTTGGCCCTTTTAACAATGCTGAACATTGATTTGGATTCTGACGATGTCTTTGTCTTTTATTGAATGCTGAGCATTCATCATAGCTCTGAGGCTTGTTAAAGAACAATTTATGTTCTATCAGCGCAACACGTGGTGCGCTTGGCGCTTTACGCCAGTCAAAGAGCGCATTGCGCTTCTGCTGAGTAGCACACACATGAGAGACACGTGTCGCGCTTGGCGTTAAGCGCCAGATGATGGGCGCATTGTGCCAGTTTATGAGCGCAGAGCACTAGTAGTTCAGTGGCGCACACATGATTGACACGTGGTGCACCTGGCGTTGAGCGCCAGCCCATGAGCGCAGTGCGCTATTTCAATAGCGCAAAGTGCTAACTGTTAAGTGGCGCACACGTGAGGGACACGTGGCGCACTTGGCGCTGAGCGCCAGTCCAAGAGCGCAGAAGCACAGTTCAAGGGCGCAAAGCGCATCTGATCAATTTTATGATCTGGGAAATAAATTCTCTCTTAGAAGAGACTTTGTCTCAAGATCCTAAGAACAAAAGTTCTTACTTTGTAGGAGATATTTTAATCTCTTATTTTAGTGAAAGGCTTTGCCTTTATGGATCTTTGATCATAAGATAATTGAATTATTCTCCCCTTTTATGATGAGATGATCTCTGAAAGACAATTTGTCTTATATATCTATGATCTGTGAGAAGATTTATTTTCTTCTTTTATGATGAGATCTTTTTTATCTCTTTTTTAAAAGACCTTTGGTCTTGTAGATCTATGATCTTAGAAAAAGAAGCAAATTCTTCTTTTATATGAGATGATTTCATCTCTTTGTTCTTTTTTTTACCTTGAAAAAAGTTTTCTTCTTCTAAGAGCTTGCTCTTTTTCTTTGAATTTCTCAAAGTTTACGGAGAGGTTTTTCTTCTTTTTGACACTTGAAGTCTTGGGGCCTTTATATAGGGCAAGCTGATCAGTTCAATCAGTTAAGGAGATCTTTTCTCCAATTGATTTGGGGAATTTCCCATCATTGGATCTTTGATCCAAGGGTTTATGATTTACAGAAGGCAATCTTCTCGTTTTTAACAAATATTGGCAAATCTTTCCATACAGAATTTATTCTGTGTTTTGGTGATTTTTAATTACCATTGGATCATTGATCCAACTGTGCACTAATTTACAGAGCACAATTTTGTTGTTTGGAAAGATTTTGAGATATCTTTCCTTAACAGAATTTACTTCTGGTTAATTAATGATTCATTATTATTATTGGATCTTTGATCTGACGGTGGGGAGCTTTTAGTTCCAGCGCTAGTGCACCCGTGCTTTGCACGTGGTGCGCTGCTTAGGGTGCAGCACACTTAGCGCTAAAGCGCTAGCGCACTCGTGCTTTGCACGTGGTGCGCTTCATAGAGCGCAGCGCTCTTGGCGCTAGCGCACTCGTGCTTTGCACGTGGTGCGCTGCTTAGGGCGCAGCGCACTTTGCGCTGCATCTGAAGCGTTGCTTTATTTCAAAATTTGAATTTTAAACAGAGCTTTGCTCTGATTGGGGGAAACAAATGACCCCCCACCGTTGCGCTCACGTGGCCTACATGTGAGTGCAGCGGTGGCAACATATGCGCCCTTGAATCAACTCAGAAGTTGAAACGGCTCTCAGCGCCTATAAATAGGACCTTTGGCCCTTGAGATGACTGTTTGTTCATCTTCCTTCTTGTTTTCTGAGAATTAATTTCTCCTTTAGAGCATAGCTCTCTTTTTTAAGAACTTTCAAGAGTCAAAACTCAGCCAAATTTTTGGTAAGATTTGAACTTTATCAATAGAGCTTTGCTCTTCCTCAGATCATAGATCTCAAAATGTTTTTAGGGTTTTACCCATTAACAGAGCTTTGCTCTTCATAGATCTCAGATCTAAAGAAAACCCTTTTAGGGTTTCATTTACAGAGCTTTGCTCTCATAGATCTAAAGAGATTTTTCTTGGGGTTTCTTAACCCATTAACAGAGCTTCGCTCTCTTGAATAATGGAGATTTGTTAATCTCTTATGAAGAACTCTTAGGAGTTTGTTCATAAATCTTGAAGATCTCAGAATTTTAATTCATATATAAAAATTGATTTCAATTTTTCTGATGGATTATTCCATCATTTTTTCAGAGCAAGTCTCTTGAGAAATTTTTATTCCTTCATCATTAGAATTTGACAGATGACACTCTGCCACAAAGCTCTGCTCTCAAGGGGAGATTTACTCCTTAGCCCGAGGGGTTCTCATTAAATGAGAATCAATTGAGGATTTCCTCATTTAATGGCAGTCTCATCAAATGATGAGACTGTTTTATTAATGATGCAATGTCATCTGGATTATGTGGGCCCCCTTTGGTCCCTTTTCACTGTATTGCAGTGTGGTATCGATTTAAAGTACTAGTGACAGAACTTAAATTGTAGCATTAGCGGCTGAAAATTTGTTCTTTTCCGCGCAGGTAACATGTCTTTCGATAGTTATTTCCTATTTGTTCGTTCAGAGGGAGGATTCCCTGGAGCACCTGCGGACAAAGAAGTCTTAGCATTGATCAGAGATCATGACCCGAAACATAAGAATCTTCATCTATGGGGAACATGGTACAATCAAATCGTTAAGGGTCGGCAGAGCTTTTCGTGCGCGGTACCCTTAGAGCCCATCATGGCGATCCACTACGCCGACTCACCCCCGGTGAACTATACCGTGGAAGAAGTCAACTGGACTTCGGGAGGTCTTCTTCAGCCTGCTATGGCTTCGATACCCATTCAGCCTCCAATGGCTTTAGATACCCTGGGGCGACGTATTTGTCAAGACGAGTCGCGCCCATGGGGACAACCATATATGATTGGCCTAACTCTTCGTCATCCAGCTGGGTATCTGCAATGGGCCCGCTATATTCTGTCAGCGAAGAAGTCGCAGCTGTTGAGGCTTGGGTTGTATCCCGCAATTTATGCTTCCCTTTTTCAGTATTCTACGCTTTCTGCCTGGTAGGTTAAGGCCTTTCTGGAGCAGTGGAATATCCCGACTCACACCTTCTTTCTGCTGGATCGAGAAGTATCAATCTCTTTAGAGGACTTTGCGGAAGTTTATGGCTTACCGGTTATAAGGGAGCATTATGAGGAATTGCTTTCTACGGATGAATACGTTTTTGGTGCAAAGTCAGTGATGACAGGCCTTACCCGGAGAACACCATTCAACACCAATTCCCAAGTTTGATAAAGGTGTTGAATATGTATGAGAGCCTTTTCCTCGAATCTGGGAGTCGTGGGGTTAATTTCACGGATTTCATCGCTCGTTTTCTCCACCCGGAAGTCCTTTCGAAGGAGGCCACTAAATTCGCCAAACTTGACGATCCTTTCGGCTTAGATTTGGGCAACCTGCCAACGACGGAGGCAGATCAAAAGAGTTTCTTCCTCCCCAACACCCCGGTCGTCTCTTTTGCAGAGCTTGCAGTTCCTGGGATCGATGAGGAAACGTTCTTTTTGGGGTTTCTCAGGTTATGGCTGAGCTGGTTTGCGCTTCTGATGCACCCTCGCCGTATGAGACCGTCTGTCTTCTACCCAGCTCACCGAATGGTTATTGGGGTGAAAGTGGCTGTCGGGGTCGCTGGGTTAGCTCATTTGTATTACGGCCTTAGCCAAGCGGCGGATACTACTAAACCAGGAGTGCGGCCTGTGAACTTCTTGATGCATTACTTTATGTCATGGCTCGAGCTACATGTACTTGGTGTTTTCGGTATCCATAAAAGGTCTTCCTTCTACGATAGGTGTGGCTTCCCCCGGATCATGCGGTTAGTTGACGCATCCATTGTAAATCCGACACCGCGGGAAGCTAGGGGTTTGCTCCTTCGTCCTCGCACGGTTGGAGATGGCATGACCTTTACCGACAAGATTCTAACTATCGGCAAAGAGTCCGCAACAACAGTGCAGCCATTGCGGGACATTTTTAAAGACGGAGCCTCTGTTTTGAAAGCTCGGGAAATTCTTCATTTATACTCCATCAGGCTGGGCTTTCTCGTGTTTAGGCAAAAGGATGCGACGTTGTTCATGTGGTACAATCCACATCGTTTTGCCCAGCAGTTAAGCTACAATTAAGGCGTCCCGCTTGAGGCCTTCCTGTCTGAACTACATGCGACTGAAGAGGGTATTCATAACGCAATGCACCATTTTATGCGATTGAACACCGGCTCCAATTTCTTTATTAGTGAGCCGGGTTGCGTTCCAAAAGCCCTAAATGTATATGTGGCGTGGTACCAGCATTCGATGGGCGCTGTTATCAGAGAAGAGAAGCGATTATTGCTCGATCGTAAAGGCACCGCCCCGACGGGTAATCCAGACGTTCCTCTGAAGCGACGGACCATCGTTCATCCTCCCTTGAGGGAAGGTGCTGCGGCTGTGGTACCGCGTGATAGGCCTGAGCTACCAATACCCCGTGCTCCTGTGGAAACGGTGACTGTGGCGTCTCCCGAGTCTGGCGTGGGTTCAGATATCGGGACTCGTCGTCCCAAGGTGCCCACCAAGCGTAAGCTTGTGCTTGCGGCGACAGGCACTCACTCGCAGAAGAGGAAGAAGAAGTCGATTCTCACTGTAGACGTCATACTCGGCCAGGAGCCTCATGCTTCTTATAGCGAAGGCCTGAGCGAATATGGGACCAACGAGGGTCTATTCATAGCGCCGGACGATACCGACCTCGAGGTTGCTATTGCAGCTTCCGAGCGATTAGCAAGCTACAAAGCGGGACTGGCCATCCTCGCGCAATCAAGTAAACATCAACCGTACCTTTTTTCATTGCATTACATTTTATATTATCGTGTTTTGACTGACACTTTTCCTTCTTTAGCAGGCATTTCCACTGAAGAGGCTATCGCGGCTTCCCTCAAGACTTTTGAGGAGGAGAAGAGGATTCGCGTTTCGCTGGGTGTTAGTATATTTCGGCTCATTGCGCCTTCATTCGCCTTTCTTATGGACAATCTAACCCCTTTTTCATCTTATCGTAGGGACTACAATACCAATCCCGCAGGATGATGCGGAGATACTTCCAGGGCCGGCTATCGAAGTCCCGGCCTCCTCAGCACTGCCAAAAGAGGCTTTACTTAAGCGACCGATGACGGATGCCATAACGGCTTCAGAGGTAACTCTTGGTGCGGACGATGACGTCTTATTGACGGAGGTCTTTAGAAGATCAGCTCTCACGGCCCGGGCGGAAAGGAAGCGCGGAATGCGTGTAGCAAGGGAGCGTAACGCCGCTTTGGCCGCGGGTGCAGGCTCGAGCGCTGCAACCCCTGCCCCTACTCCTTCAGAGGGTGCTTCGGCCGCCCTATCTACCGCTCACAGACAGGCAGCATGTGCGGCTCGGGAAGCAGTTGAAAGACCGACCCAAGGTAACGTAACATTGAGTTCTTTTGTCAAAGTTTTAATTTTCAGATTCTCATATATCCTATCCTGCAGGGCCGAGTCTTGATTAGGAAGTGGTGGGTGAGATGGCGGCAACTACCGAGCCTGAGATAGCCACTCTTTCTCAAGAGTCTGGAACTGCACCAATTGCCACTCTCTCACCTTGTGGATCCTTGCCATTGCCGAGCGCTGCGAGTGTCACGACGATTCTCGTGGAGTCGGGGGATGAAGCTACGGGCGGCGAAACTATTCCGATGGGGGAGGGTGAAGCAGTCGTTGCACCTAGTGACGCCTTTGTCGCGGTTTCAACTGGCGACTCACCAGGCAGATTTTGGGTTATTGCTTTCTCTTTTATTCTGCAATCCCTTTCAATCTCTTTTGACAGTATTTCTCTCATTTCTTATGCAGGTGTGGTGAGCGTTGAGATTGCAATATCTGAAGAAGCACCACCAGTTGCCGCTTTGACGGTTGTCGCCCCTCCGTCCTCTCTTATATCTTCTCAAATGCTGGAAGGTATAGGTTTGTAATAAGTTTAAATCGGGGACAACATCTTTCATGTACGGACCATGTATCATCGTGATCTCGCAGGAGTTCTTTTCGATCACTTGTATCAGGTGCTGAGCTCGCACTTCCCCTTCCATTCAAATATCAGTCCGCCCGCTGATGTCGGTGAGTATCTTTTCTAACCGGCGTCATTTTTTCCTTTGACGAGCAACCATATCATTGCTAATTCCTCTTTGCATCACTTGTAGCCTTACAAATTGAAGGAGGGGATGAGGGTATCGCCGCGCCACCAGTACTTCCAGCTCTGCCCCCTGTTGTAGCCGGTATAGTAGACTCTACTGTTCATGCATTTTATTATTTCTTGAGCCGTCATCTGATTATGATTTGTTTTGCAGTGGTGACACCGACTCCAGCTCCGTTTGAGTCTCGAATCATAATGCCAGCAGGCCCTTTTCCAAACGTCCATCTTCAAAAGGCGCTGTGACCAGTCTGCGTATGTTGGGCGATTACATCGAGGAGCTTGATGCGGAGGCCCCTACATTTGCTGCAGATTTTGCTGCCGAGGTTAATCCAATGTTGGCGATGCTTCTGAACTTCCATAACGAAGGCGTCATTGAGTCTTGGGTTAACCACTGCAGAAAGATTGAGGCCTGCTTGAATGAGCTTGAGCTTAGGCGTCCTGCTCTTGAGATTCTGGATGTGAACTTCCAACGAGCTGCATAGGCCGAGCAGAGCATGTCCTTCCTCTGCCATTTTGAACAAGAAGCGACCTTGAGGCGGAAGGAACGCGAGGAGGCTTCGGATGAATCCGCTCGACTGCACGCCCAAGTTAAAGCGAACGCCACGCAATTGAGAGCTGCTTTTGACAACTTGCAGCAATATATCTCGGACGGGCTTGTATTGAGGCGAAAGCTCGACTCTATTGAACGGGTTACGCAGAGTCGCGAAGCTGCCCAACGGGAAATTGATGAAAAGATTTCATCATGCTTGCAGCAAAGGGCTCGAATTGAAGCGAGCTGGCCGCGGCGGCTGATCACGAGAAGGCACTGAAAGGAGTGCGAGAGCAGCTTGCGAACTTGTTGAAAACGCTTCCTTCTCAGCAGCTGTTTTGCTTGTAATCTTTGAATAGCATGTATCCATTTTTTATTCTTTCATATGATGTAACTTGTACTACATTGAACTCATGAATAAAAGATACATATTTTTTGTTCTATTACTTCTTTCTTCTCTTCGTTGTGTCGTTGCCATGTAATTTCAGCAAATGTGGCCTGTAAATAGTAATTGGTGGTCCATCTTAGACTCTTTGTAGGATAACGATGGCTTAGGAAACAGGTTCAGGTCTGTTGCCTAAGACTTCTCAATTATATGAGCCGGGAGGGTCTTATAAAGGGTTTTCTCCCTACGAGTCGAGAGGATCTTGTAGGTGTATTTTCTCCTTAGGAATCATGAGGATTCCTAAGCGTGTTTTCTCTTGAGAGTCGTAAGGATCTCACAAGAGAATTTTCCCTCTTACAAGTCGAGAGGACTCGTAAGTAGTTGTTTCTCTCTTTATCGAGATTCGACTTTGGAGAGTGTGGTCCGTGAATAGTATGCAAGAGTCCGTTTTGGACCGACTTGCAGGGCCCCAGTGCTTAGGAAATAGGTCGTTATCCCCATTGCCTAAGGCTTTTTCCTACGAGTCGAGACGAATCGAGAAGTTCTCACAAAGACACTAATTTCCTCACGAGTCGAGACAAATCGAGAAGTTCTTGCAAGAATGTCCTAACGTCACAGTTAACCTCTGCTCTTTACGACAGAGGTCCGTTAGGGTCTGTGGTACTAGGGTTTTGCCCGTCGTACCGTCGCGTTGGCTGATGTATTCCTCGATAGGAAATCTTGTTGTTCGAGTAGCCTTACGACTGTCGTGTCTCTGATCCCTTTGGGGGCTGGACAGGATGTCTTCAAGCAATCTTCTTAGGCAATTTGATCGTCGGAAGAGCAAGCGTTAGGAATTTTGCCATGCCGCTTTTTACTTGAGATTAGGCTCAGTTTGGGGAGCCCCGATGAGTCATAACCACTCTGCGCTGGTATGGGATGATCTCCGATTGTCTTTCAGGTTTTATTTAAGTTGCCGTCAAGACCCTGAAGCTATGAATTTGGCCTTTGCTTCGTTTGCTGGCATTGCGTCTGCTGTAACGAGACGAATGTCGCGGTTGTCTCTAGGTTGCGGGTGAACCGTCGAGGTTTGGAACTAGGGATTTTGCCGTGGCTCCGTTGTTTGATTGTCGCGTCTAAATCCTGCTGGAAGAAGAACGCTGTGGTGACATCTCGGCTGCTGTATCGAGAAGAACGTCGAGGTAGTGACCACTCCGCGCCGGTGTGGGATGGTCTTCGATGGTCTTTCAGGTTTTATATGAGTTGCTTATCAAGAGCCTGAAGCTAGGAATATTGCCTTCGCTTCGTTTGCTTTGGCGTGTCCGAATCCTGTTGGAGGAAGAACGCTGAGGTGACATCTCATCTGCTGTATCGAGATGAACGTCGAGGTGGTTACCACTCCGCGTTGGTGTGGGATGATCTCCGATAGTCTTTCAGGTTTTATATGAGTTGTCGTCAAGACTTTGAAGCTGGGAATATTGCATTTGCTTCATTTGTTGTGGTGTTGCATCTGTTGTATCGAGACGAACATCGCAGTTGTCTCTAGGTTGTTGGTGAACCGTCGAGATTTGGAACTAGGGATTTTGCCGTAGCTCCGTTTGGTGATGTTGTTTCCAAGTCCTGTTGGTCTGCGAAGGAACGTCGTTGTTGACCTTGCATCTACTGTAACGAGACGAGTGCTGAGGTGGAGCTGGGATTTTTCCGTCACTCCGCTTTGCTGACGTTGCATCTGCTGTAACGAGACGAATGTCGAGATGGTCTCTAGGTTGTCTGTGAACCGTCGAGATTTGGAACTAAGGACTATGCCGTGGCTCCGCTTTGCTGAAGTTATTTCCGAGTCCTGTTGGAATGAGGAGGATCACCGTTGCTGATTTTTAGGCTGTAGATATTGCCGTTAAGATTTGGAACTAGAGACTATGCCATGGCTCTGTTGTTTTGACCCTGAGGTGACATTGCGTCTGCTATAACGAGACGAATGCAGAGGTGGAGCTGGGATTTTGCCGTCACTCCGATTTGTTTCGACCGTGAAGTCTTTCATTGACGTTGCATCCGCATCCTGCTGGACTACAAAGGAACGCCGTTGTTGACATTGTGTCTGGTGTAACGAGACGAATACTGAGGTGGAGCGGGGATTTGCTATCAATCCGCTTTATCTCGACCGTGAAGTCTTTCGTTGACGTTGCATCTGCATCCTGCTGGACTGCGAAGGAACGCCGTTGTTGACATTGCGTCTGCTGTAACGAGACGAATGCTGAGGAGGAGCTGGGATTTTGCCGTCACTCCGCTTTGTTTCGACCGTGAGGTCTTTCGTTGACGTTGCATCTGCATCCTGTTTGACTGCGAAGAAACGCCGTTGTTGACATTACGTTTGCTGTAATGAGACGAATGTCGAGGTTGTCTCTAGGTTGTTTGTGAATCGTTGAGGCTTGGCTTCTTTTTCTGATAGAACCTGGGGGGGAAGGTATGGTTTCTTCTTTGTTTGTGCCCCTTGGATTGTATACGGGGATCGATGTGATCTCACCTGTAGGGCAAAAAGATTCATTTTATATATTTTTATTTCCGCGATGCTCTATCATTTCAGCTTTTATATCGCGAAAGTCACGACTGCCCAATCATTTGTTGGATATATGTATGCCCTAGAGGCCATTATATGATAGTGGATGTATTTATACATGTGTGTGTGTGTCTATATATATATATATATATATATATATATATATATATATATATATATATATATTCAGTGTACATTCTTGCTCGACATGATAGTATGCTATCTGGTTCTTCTTTATCTGACATGTTGATTTGATCATGCTTTTATTCATTCACACATGTTGATAAAGCCCTGAGGATATAGACTTGACTACTGTGATTATGATAGAGATCATACTAGTGGGACATCTATAGTTTATAAGCATATCCTGGAATGTCCCTAGTCGTAGGTGTATCGAGACGGGGCATCGATATACCAGAGTAGAATAGGGTATATGATACTAGACCCATATGATGGGCGATGGATGTTCCCACATTCATCGATGTTTGACATCGAGATCGTATACGGGTGCTCAGTGGTGACTGGGTACACTGGACGGACTCGCCGAGAACTCCTATATGGAATTATATCTATCGTCGGATAGCAGTTCTCAGGTGACACTGGTGCAGGTTAGTCTGTAGACCCGAGATCGTCATAGAGTCTTGTGTGTTCTCCCACTGTACTTTGATTACCACCCTACCACGGCTCTACTGAGTCGTGCAAAAAGGTGGCCGTTGGGTACAGTCCCGAGACATACGAAGGCAATGAGCGATAGGATGGGTTTCGTCTCTCCCGGTATAGGGAGTTGATGTTGTGCTGTGCTCGACTGGCTATTTCAGTAAGTCCCTGGCCAGGGCTGTTGAGATTTGCTGATAAGTGTTATCAGTAGTTTCTCGATCTATTATAGACCATTCATCGGCACGACTTATTGAGTTATTTGGGTCGACGTTACCATCCCTAGACTCGATATGCAGCATATCTGACGAAGAGACCGGACTGTACGGTAGTGTTGCCGGTTGGCTCGACGGGAGTTGTGACAGGTTCGCTTGTTTTCTTCTGATCGCTCAATACCCGGGTGGTCGTTACGTTTAGCTGACCGCTTGCGGCTTGTAGGTATTTGATATGATCATTACCTACTGCCGGCGTATTGACGAGTCTTAGAGTCCCACAATGAAGTTTCCTGGCTCAGGCGAAAAGATGTGGTGTGCATATGAGATATGCGCGGGGACCCGATTAAATACGGATATGTGATACCGTATATTAATCGGGCATTTTCTATTGGTCGGGTCGTATGTGATATGACCGGTTTGCAAAATCAAGTGTTGATTTAACAAATGACTTTTAGATTAATTCTTTAATCAAACTCTTTTTCTATTTTTGTATGCATAAATGTATGCACATGATGATGTGCATGGATACATACATACATACATAGTATCATGGTTGTTGATACATGTTTGGTGGCAATGCAAGACTTATATTGTAGAATTATCTATTTATTTATCATTTAGAAAAAAAGAAAGGATAATTCACACAAGATTTATACTTATCATCTTTGACCATGCTTCAACCACCATTTAACCTTGAGTTAATTATCCTTTTGTCTTTAACCCAGTTGATAAAAATCTAGATGATTCTAACCATGGTTGAAGTGAGAAAGGATTAATATAGATTATTCTTTTCTCACTTCAATTATTATTCACTCTCATAACTTTTCTTTTGTGAGAAAGCTTAGCCACCATCTTCTTCTTCCTCTCTTGATAATTTTCTTGAGTGAGGTTGTTAAAAAGAAAGAGTTTTGATTATAGAATACAAACCACATCATCATACTACACACATCTAGCCCATTTGTGTAGGGTGTTTGCTCTACTTCATTCACATACCGAGTAAACCAAGGAGCTTTGGGCAATGGAGCTTCGGGTGGATCGTCGTGGACCTAGAAAATCTCAAGCGAACATTTTTCCAACCCTCAAGTAGCCAAGGAGTCTAGCGTAGGGAGATACAAAGGTTGTACTCTCAAAACCCTAGCTTTTATTACTTGTGATGTTGTCTTTGTAATGAAACCCTAAATTTCTAGTGATGATTCTTTGTATGTTCACTTAGCACCTTAAAAAAATTTATTTTGAGACATGTGATGCTTCCAAACCCTTCATGAGGTGCTAGGTAAACCTAACATTGGTATCAGAGCTACTAAGCATTAGATGTCGACCTATGGGGGGTTCTCACTGTGTGACAGTGTGGCGAAGCATAGGCTCTTACCCCCAGGATGTCCCGAGACTGGAAGGTGTTCCGGCGGGTTGTAGTCCTCATGCGGGGGCATGCGTAAAAGGTAGCTGCTGAGGGACCCGTTGGTAACACGGTGACCCCATTGGATGGGGTGGCTGCCTGACCAACATTGGTATCAGAGCCTAGCTAGAGCTTTAGGCGACGCTTTAGCGAAGTTAAAACTCCGAACGAACCAAAAATACGGATTCTTAACCCTTCTCTAGACAATTTTTAAAAACTGTGTTTTTCCAGTATTAAAAATACGTAAAAAAATCAGCAGGCTAATATACGAATTACTGTAAAAAAACGAAGCAATAATCCTAACATGCCGCCGCGGAACCGTGGCCAGACCTTGCTTGGGCCGCGGATCCGCGGCCGTACAGATGAATCATTGCCTCGTGTTTACACAGTAATGTTCCTACCTGCTTGTATATATTTTTGGGTATTTTTAATATGATTCAAGTGTTGAATGTTCTGGGGATTGTTTTGGATTCGTTGATTCGATCGGAATTTTAATTTCGTGCCTTTTTCGGATAATTTAGAAAGTATTAAAAAGTTCGAATGGATATCATTAACTCACTTTTTCCCGGCACGAAAAATTTTCAAGTGTTGATTTTTTCTCGGGTTTAAATCTTTCGGAAATACGTGCAAGTTAAGTGGTAGACCCTCTAGAAGAACAGAAACCTTAACTCGATTATGTGACCGTCTGAACTGCCTCTAAACCTTAGGGTTTGGGGCAGTACGGCGTGCCACATGTGAGGCGTTGGCTTGACCCTTCTAAGGCTGGACCGCTGCTACTGTGACACATTCCGGGTTTTTTGAACTCCGCTCAAATGTTGAGCTTTAGGAAATTTTGGGTATTTGATTATTCGATCGAAAAGTTTAATACTGTCTATTTATCTGGAATGTGATACAATATGTGGAATTTATATAGTTAGGCATGAAATGCGAAGTATGTGATATTTCGGATTTACGATGTCTAAAGAGAATGTGGATTCCAAATGTTGTAGTTTTACACTTTCTTTTCTGTGACCGTAAGTGTAGTATGTCGTTTATCGCCGGTTTCGTTGCTATACATCAACAACAATCGGGGTACGCATACTTACTTACGTTGATGATATATGATATTATGTGTTGCTGAGATATGATGTGCAGGATTGTCGCGATTGAATAGCCGGGTTTTTTTTATGTGAGATGAGAGTTTTATTTTCATTCATGTAAAATTCAAATGTAATGTAATATTCTTTTATTTGGGGCACTTCCGGGTTGAGGTTGATGCCACCAGTGTTGTATATTATTTACTTTTCCGCATTAGGATAGACCCAAGGAGGGGAGCACAAGTGACCGGGTTCTGGGGTTCAGTGGGAGGCCATCTCGAGGAGTCGAGACCGGGTCTCCTAAACTCCAGAATTGGTAGGGTCGCTTGCCGCTCTCGTAGGGGTCTAGGGGTGTGGGCTTGGCTATTCATCGCGACTGTGGAATCCGTATTTTCTATTGTTGGCTAAATACTAAATGCGGATGTCCTAGTATATCCCACATTATATCTGTGTTTCTGCTGCCTGTGTTCTGTGATATCTGAGACGAATGATATATTATATATGAGATATATAGTAGACGTTGCTTATGTTTTACACCCGCGCTAGTCCCGTCCCGGTATGCCGTTAGTTAAGTAACCTAACGGTGCATAACGGAACATTGCGGCGAATGTGGATGGCATAAGCGTACGTTGTATTTTCGTTTCTTTTCTGTGATTGGCTTAAGGACTTAAATAATGGGACTACATTAATATGATTAATGTAAAGAAAATAAACCTAAAAAGATGTTGTAGAATCGGATTTGAAAACCACTCGGCTCTTTATGAAAAAGCTGCATTTCAAAACTGCGGAGCTCAAGCCACTCCTTTTGAAAACCATTTGATTCTACGACGATATCAAGTTCAAAGCGTTAAAGATTTTCTTAAAAATCATCTGCAACCCTCCGTCATTTTAGGAAGTAGAGTACTTAGTATTGTGCTACGTTTGTTGACTATAGTTAAGGCGTAGTGTACGGTAGCTAAGCGATGTCTTCCTACACTGCATATGATGCAGATTAATTAGAACATTCATGCGACTTTGTTGACCATAGTTAAGGGTCATATGAGTGGGTCTAATTAATCAAGAAATGACGGGTAGAACTTGACCGGTACTTATGATTTGTTGACCATAGTTAAGGTCATAGGTACTAGGGGTAAAAACCGCATCGGGAATTTCAAGTGTTGAGATTTGCAATGAGATTGCATACCTTCCATATGATGGTTGGATCCCGATCCCACTGTGGGCAATAGTTGCTCCCAGGAAAGTTTTGCAATTTACAATTAGCTAACTCATTAGGTGTCTAGAAAGGTGTTAACGGGGCTACGTCTCTGGGAAAACGAGGTTTACTTTAATTAGGTCCGTACGAAAGCACGGGGAACCTCCTTCAAGTACCGACACTGGCCTGGCTGAACGGTTAGCGAAGTTGTAGACTGTAATTAATCCTGGCTAGTTTTCTTTTTAAGGTTTGAAAGAAAAACTTGATTAAAGCAGTGGGAGACATCGATTAGACAAGATAATAACCAATCTGATCTTTGCAAGAGCTTTCGCTGGGTGTATTATTTTCTCTCTCTTAATGGCAGATACCAATGACTGGACTCAAGCTTCATAAAAATAAACTGAATGAGACCAATTATAAAGACTGGCTGAGGAATCTGAAAATTGCCTTGACTTATGATAAAGTATCATATGTCCTCACGGCTTCAGCCCCGCCCGTCCCAGGTCCAAAATCCTCAGTTGCGGATAAAGAAGTCCACAAGACATGGGATGCTGACTGTGCCACGGCCAAATGCCTCGGGCTTGCATCGATGGACAACACACATCAAAAGCAGCACGAGAATATGGACATTCAAGCCATATTCCTCCATACAAAGGAGTTGTATGGAGAGCAGTCCCGCGTATTACGATACGAAGCATCAAAGAAATTGTTTCAGATGCGAATGGCCCCTGGCACACCAGAAGGAGACCATGTTCTGAAGATGATAGCTCTCATAGAAGAGCTTGAGGACCTTGGATGGACAATGGACAATGAACAATATACTGATATTATTCTGCATTCCCTCCCCTCCACCTTTTCTCAATTCATAGTTAATTTCAACATGCACAACATGGAGAAGGAACTACTTGAACTCCTTAATATATTAAGGAGTGCAGAGAGCACACTGAAATCAGTGAAAACTCCCGTTTTGAGTGTTGGGCAATCTTCTTCTTCTCGCCCAAAGGCTAAAGCCAAGGGAAAGCTCAAGAAGAAGCCCACCAAGCTTAGGGGTGGAGTTAAAAAGGTTAAGGGAAAGGACAAGTCCAAAGCTGGAGAATCGGGGAAAGGGGAATGTTTTCATTGCCACAAAACAGGACATTGGAAGCGCAACTGTACCGAGTACTTAAATCTCAAGAAGAAGCATGGGGATGCTTCCGCTTCAGGTGTGTTTGTGATAGAAAACTGTTTTTCAATAAACTCTGCTTCCTGGGTATTAAATACCGGTTCAGGTTCTCACATTTGCAATTCTATGCAGGGGCTGAGAAATAGCAAGGTTTTGAAGACAGGTGACCACACTCTCCGTGTTGGAAATGGTTCCAATGTACATACAGTCGCAGTGGGAGAGTATCACTTGGGGTTGCTATCTGGGTGTATATTGGTTTTGAACGCATGTTATTTTGTACCAAGTATGCTTTGTAATATAATATCTGTTTCTTTGTTAGACAATGAAGGATATAATTTTGTATTGCAGAACAATGTTATGAACATTCACCTGAATCAAATGTTGGTTGGGTATGGTACGCTTAATAACGGGATATACGTCCTAAATCAACACACAGTTTTCAGCATACAACACACTAATAAAAGAAAACTTTCAGAAATAAATGAAGCTTTTCTTTGGCACTGTAGACTTGGTCATAATAACGAAACAAGACTAAACAAGTTACACAAAGATGGATATTTAAACCCTTTTGAATATAAATCTTATGCGACTTGCCAGTCTTGTATCAAGGATAAAATGACCAAAACTCCGTTTACCGGACACGGAGAAAGAGCTACTGAGCTCCTAAGACTCATACATAGTGATGTATGTGGGCCAATGTCTACACAGGCTAGAGGCGGTTTTTCTTACTTCATTACTTTCACTGACGATTTCTCAAGATTCGGTCATGTATTTTTATTAAAGCACAAATCCGAAGCTTTCGAGAAATTCACTGAATATAAACAAGAAGTAGAAAAACAAACCGGCTTGAGTATCAAAATGCTTCGATCAGATCGAGGTGGGGAGTACCTCAGTACAGAATTTGCAAACTTCCTAAAAGAGAATGGGATTCTCTCTCAGCTCACTCCTCCTTACACACCACAGCACAACGGTGTGTCTGAACGACGGAATCGGACCCTATTAGATATGGTCCGTTCCATGATGAGTGATGCTGAGTTACCTGTCTCATTTTGGGGGCATGCATTGGAGACTGCAGCGTTTCTACTGAACAGGGTTCCAACCAAAACTGTGTCTACCATACCATATGAGATATGGCATGGGAAAAGACCATCTCTTAAGAGAATTAAGATTTGGGGTTGCCCGGCCTATGTTACAAAGCAAATCCGGATAAACTCGAGACACGGTCGGTCATGTGTAACTTTGTGGGATATCCAAGGAACTCTTATGGATATCTATTCTACCACAAGGAGGAACAAAAGGTGTTTGTTTCTCAGTATGCCACATTCTTAGAAAAAGAGTTTTTCACAGATAAAGATGATGGCAAAGTGGTGGATCTAGAAGAGGTTCTAGAGACACAAACTACAAATGACGACTTGGTTGAACCGGCTGTTGCAATAGAAACTGAGGAACCTCGGCCACTCCGTAGGTCTGGTAGGACTTCTCGCCCACCGGAGAGGTACTACGGTTTCCTCATTGATGGTGACAGAGAAGACTGCATCATGGAGGATGATGATCCTACCAGTTTTCAGCAAGCTATCACGAGTGGAGACTCTGTGAAGTGGCTGGATGCCATGAGATCCGAAATGGAGTCTATGTACACCAACAAAGTATGGACTTTGGACGTTGTACCCCCTGGGGTAAAACCTGTGGGGTGCAAATGGATCTTTAAAAGAAAGATTGGTGTAGATGGGCAGGTAGAGACCTATAAGGCAAGACTTGTGGCGAAGGGTTTTCGTCAAAGACCAGGTTTGGACTATGACGAGACTTTTTCGCCCGTAGCCATGCTTAAATCCATTCGGATCCTACTTGCTATTGCTGCTCACTACGACTATGAAATCTGGTAGATGGACGTTAAAACGGCATTTCTAAATGGGGATCTAGAAGAATGCATTTATATGGATCAGCCAGAGGGCTTCATTGACAGTGGGAGCAGCGGGAAAGCATGTAGATTGCTTAAATCCATATATGGGTTAAAGTAGGCATCACAGAGTTGGAACATCTGTTTCGATGATGTTATCAAAGAGTTTGATTTCATCAAAAATCCAGATGAACCTTGTGTTTATAAGAAGGCTGTAGGAAGAGCTGTCACATTCCTCGTATTGTACGTGGATGACATTCTTCTGATAGGAAATGACATTCCTATGCTACAGTCGGTCAAATCTTTCTTATCACTAAGGTTCTCCATGAACGACCTGAATGATGCCACATACATTCTGGGCATAAGGATCTATAGGGATAGATCCAAGAGGTTATTGGGATTGTCCCAAACCAGGTACATCAACACCATCCTAAAAAGGTTTAGTATGGAAGACTCCAAGTGGGGTGCCTTACCCGCTTGCCATGGGGTCACTCTCTCCACGGACTCTTGCCCAAAGACCGATGAAGAGAGAGCTCGCATGAGCATTATACCCTATGCTTCAGCAGTAGGATCTATAATGTATGCGATGTTATGTACACGCCCAGATGTAGCTTATGCACTTAGTGTTGTAAGCAGGTATCAATCTAACCCAGGGGAGAATCACTGGATAGCTGTGAAGAACATTCTTAAGTACTTGCGAAGGACTAAAGAATTGTTCTTGGTGTATGGTAATGGAGATCTCCAAATGGAGACCTTTACTGATTCAAGCTTCCAGAGCGATAAGGACGACAGCAAATCTATCTCAGGGTTTGTATTTACCCTCAATGGAGGGGGGATTGATCTCAAAAACTATCTATTACCGCAATCAAGAACGGCGTCGCTTTGCAGCTAGCCGGTGAGTACGGGTCGGTCTACAGGGATTTTGTGAATTTCCTATTCGCTCAAACGAGTTAATTCCGATTGTGGTCGGATTGATTATTAAATCTAAAAACTAAATTAATCTATATCTAAATCTTGCTAGGGTTAGGTCTAGGTTAAGTTTGGAAAGTCAATAAATCTCATCGCTTTTTATACCCATATAAAGATCTAATTAGGTGTTATGGTAATTATTAATAAAAGGGATTAGAATCATCGGGAAGATATTTTCTTCCTCTAGTTTCTTGTCCTTCCTTTAGAAATCCTTACCCTAACCTCCATGGAAAACATCACAACCGGGTCTTTATACTACGGTATCACCACTACCTCGAGGGATAGGGTGCCGTAGGGAGCGGTATGTGCATGTATGCATAGAGTCCTATGAAAATATATGACGGGCTAGAAAGGGGATGAGAGATCTTCGTCTCTCAAACCTTCCCCAGATCTAACCCTAACAAGCGAGGAGACTACTCACTCATTAGGGAATTAAAATACATTTATCTAGGGCAGAGAATAAAAGATTAACTAGGGCAAGGAATTAAATTTATCTAGGGCAAGAATAGAAAATTAACCTAGGGCTGAAAATAAAGAACTTACAAAAATGATGCTCTCCAAAAGAATGCTGAAATTTATTAATGAAGGGAGGCATGAGAAAATACAAGGGTTTGGGTTCTATTTATAGGACATAGAAACCCTAGGTTTACAGTTGATTCGCATGTCTACAATTACAAATATACCCTCAGGAAATCTTTTCAGAGCCGCCAACGCATTTTGGTAAAAAATTATACGAGTACGGGCATTATACGGCCGCGGAACCGCGGCATGGGTAGGCCTTGGGCCGCGGTTCCGCGGCCCTTTGGTGCGTTCAGCTTATGAACTTTTATGGGCTGCTTCAGGGTTCTTTGGTCTGGTTGTTTCTTCAGTTCATTTCTCTGTTTGTCTTCTGATTCTTCTCCAGATCTTTCAGTGAAAACTTGTAGCGGTCTTTTAACCGTTTAACGTTTTGGACCTTTGCATTGCCTTGTTGATTGTGAACTGTTCTTCGTCTAGGTTTGACTAGGATCCTTCTATTTGTTGGTCAAAAGTCCCTTTTTCTGTCGTCTTTTGTCTTTTTCACTGTTTTCGCTCCAAAAACCTGTAACCTGTAACATGTAGCAGACATGGGTCAAAAGCACCTGTTTTTATTGTAAAATGCATAAGAATGGGAAATATAAAATGCAATATTATGGTGTGAACAAATACCCCCAAACTTATCTCTTGCTCGTCCTCGAGCAAACTTTATTTTTTATTCTCGATAAAAACCTAACCGCACTTTCGCAGGGAAACGTGATTGCACTGAGCTCGTGCAACAAGCCGTTAAACCTCTAGGTGTCCCTAGTAGGAGGAGTGCTGTCTCCTGAGGGTTTTCAGCGGATACTACCCACAAAATCCTATCAATTCGGCTTTTCGACTTTTGTTCTCCAATTAGGTTTTCTAACAAGGAATTCTATTATCGTCGACTCGTAAATTATCCACCCATATTCTTCACACTTCCTCATCATTTAACTTAAGATTATATATGTTCTATAGACTTACTCAGCTTTCGGCATCTCTTAAGTTTTCCTTCTAGGGTTCCATCTCCACTTAGGAATTTCTATTAACTCTATTAAAGATACAAGTTCTATTCTTCACTCCTTTCTCTTATCTAAACCCTAATCACGTATCCCCACGTGTGTGTATAAATCACCCCTACACTTGGAAATTCAAATCAAGCAATCATACTCATGTCCGTTGTCCAAAGTACTTATTAGTAGGTGAATTTTTAATTGAATTTTGCTTACACATCCTTCATGCGACCGTTAATACTTCTTGAGGTACCAACGACCGATTACAAAATGTGTTTACACATTAAAGCGTAATTCCTAGTTTTGCAACACCCAAGGCTTTTAGCAGTGACTCCCAAACCAGTTGGTCTAAGGCACTAGGTGATGAAGTACCCTTGCTAAATATTTTTCTATTTTTATAGCCTTAAGTAATCACAAAATCAGTGTTCATTTTTTTTTATTCACTTTTTTTTCTTTTATTTTCATTGTACTAAGGACTTTAGACAAGAGCATTTCAATGTCTCTTCTACTATTCCAAGTTTCAAGATGCGTGATAGTGCAAATTGTAGGGTATACATTTTCAGAATCTAGACTTAAGCTAGGAACTATTTTTCAAACTTATACTCTAATAAGAACATCAATACTTTTCCTTTGTTTCGACTTAGCCCAAGAAGTGAACCCAAAATTTGCCTATTTCTAAATAAACTATAAAAACATATACTTTCTACCGTTAAACTTTAAAGAAGGTTATCTTTAGGGTTTTTAATTTACTAAGTCTAAGATCTAGTTGTTCCTAGCCAGTTAACCTATTTGTCAAACTCAAGTCAATTAGACCAAAATTGAATACAATAATTTTTATAATTTTTGAATTTTTAAATTTTTATGGGTTTTCAAATAAATATGCAAATGCAAAAATATACACGTGAATGCGAAGGAAGAAGACTTACCGAGCATACCCCCAAACTTGAACTTGACAGTGTCCTCACTGTCATGCTATACCAAGAGGGTCAAAATGCTGGCACTCCCCTGTTTATTTATTTATAATTTTTTTATATTTTTGAATTTTTTATTTTTTATTTTTTTTATAGAAAAAGAAAACAAAAATATATACATATATACAACAAGGTTCCCCCTAAACTTAAGCTTGGCCTTACACAAGCCAAAGGTTAGCACCAACCATTCAAAAATCTTATCGTGGTAATGGTCGAGTTGGTGAAAGAATGGAGTGGAAAGAAAAGAAATGAGAAACACGCGAGACCGTGTGGAAAGAAGAATGGTAGAATATGGTCTCGGTGGGGGAGAAGAATGGCGGAAAAGAGAAAGAAGGGTCGCGCGATCTTGAGGGTGTAAATCGAGTGAATAAATTAGCGCAATATGTGATGACCGATGTGTTAAAAGCGATTGCGCTAAGCTATCAACTCGTCGAGAAATAGGGTCAAATCCCTCAAGATTCGCAAGAAAACATGGGTACGCCGAACTTGGTATTGGAAACAGAAGCGTAACGGTCATTTGCACGGTCGGGACACTAGGAAGGACGAAAGGAAGTGAATTAGGGATAGTCTCATTCTCACCGTAGTAAACTGTCTCGAACTTGAAAGATTCCATTAATGGTTCGAAACTACTGTAAGCAACCGAGTTTGATGGTTCAACTAACTCATCTGAAAATGTAAAGGACTCAAACTCGGGTGGTGAGTCATCAACATCGTCCGAAAAAGTGAAACACTCGTAAGTGTTATCGGCTGTGAGAGCTGTGTCAGATTCAAAAGAAAATTTTTCAAGCTCACAGTCTTCAAGCGTGGTCGGAAGAAAGGAAAGGAGGGAGGGTGATTTAGGTAAAGGTTCAAGAGGATGAATTGGAAAATCCGACACATCAAACAAAAATGGTTCAACCTCAATATTATCCTCACTACTCTCCTCAACACTATCCTCATAATTCTCCTCAAAATTCAACTCATCCATGCCATTATCATCAAAATCAAGATGCATATGAGGTTCGGGAGAAACATCTAATGACTCGGGATGATGAATAGAACATAAAATTTCAATCAAATCGATAGGTTCATCATCCGAAATATTCCCGGCGTCTATATCCTCAATCAAGTGAAAATCAATTTCTTTCGACACCTCATCAAAAATATGGATATTTATCAATTCAGGTTCTAGGTTGGAGGTGTAAAGAACGAAAGGGTTAAGTGTGGTTTCACTCGAATGGGGTTCTTCACAATTTGGCAAATCAAACACTACAAAATCACACAACTCGTTTTTATTTTGAACTTGTGATCATTCAGGGCATTCGATGGAAAACTGGAGTTGTGGGCTTCATTTGGGTAAGGGTAGGTTTGATTTGGAAATCCTCTCAAATTTTCACTCTGTCCAACCGCCTCCTCATACATTGAAAAATTTGGAGCTAGCGGAAAACTAGCTACCGGTTCACTAGGTTGCATAAGGGCGGCAACGGCCGCTTCCACATTCCTAACCATTTTGTTTGTTGCAGCAATATAAGCTTCCAACGACTCTTCCAAACTAGACTTGGGTGGTAAGGGGATTTCGGGAAAAGATTTGAAATTGTTTGGATATGTGAAACTCCCTAATGGCTGTGTAGAAACATTGTCTAGTGACGGTGGAAAAGTTGGGTAGGACTGGTAGGAAGTGGGTGGTTAGACAGGGGTAGGGTCAACATGTGGATAAGAAGGTGAATAATCGTGCGGATCCCTAGAGCTAGATGAGTGGAGAGGATTGAAAGATCGGCTGCGAGCTTGAGCAATATGCTCAGCAATGGACATCGGTTTAGAAGTTACAGCAGGATTCGAAAAAGTGGTGTCAACATATGGAGGTGGTAAAGGTTGACTAGGTTGACACAAAGTGGGTTGAAAAGTCAAACTGTTTCTCCTAGACGCTTCTATTTGATCTTTCAAAGATATTTTAGACAAGGAAGGATCGTCTTTAAATTGACCGAATAAATTGACGAACGACGCAAAATTAGATTCGGGATACCAAATTTCGGCAAGTGATTTATTATGTGGGGTACCCATGTTAGAAGAAAGGGTGAAAGAAAGAAAGTTGGGTGGTGGTGCAAGGATTTATTTGCGGCAAAAGTTTGCAAGTTCTCTAATAAAAATTTTCCTTTTTCTTTTTCTTTATTTGAAAATTGTTGCAAAAAGATTTTTAATAAAAGATATGCAACAGAAAAATATTACTTGCAATCAGTTATTATTTTAAGCATATCACAAAGAATCTTTATTTGGAAAAAATTGTTGCAAAAAGATATTCGAGAAAAGATATGCCACAAAAAAGATTACTTGCAATAAATTTCTATTTTAAGCGGGGCCCAAAAATCCTGCACAAGACTTGTTATTTGGAAAGAGAAAGATTTTTCAAGCACGCAAAATTCTGCAGGCAATTCACGGAAAATATCTCAAAATTTGCAGAGGAGAAATAACAGGGAGCTTACAGTGCAAATTACATCAACTGAGGACACCAAAAGGCCGCGTTTGCGCGGTTTGAACATGTATTGTGCGGCGGGTCCGCGGTGAGGTGGTCGACACGAGTCCCAAGAATTTTTTTTCAGCAGACGACTCCACAGGAAGGCCGCGTTTCCGCGGTCCTAGGTAGGGTGAGACCGTGGTTTCGCGGTGCGATGGCGGCTACAGATCCCAAATTTTTTTTCAGTCTCTCTGTTTTGACTTCCCCCTATTTTTCAGATCTTTATCTTTCTGTTTCGTTTTCTGGAATTTTCCAGATCCGTCTTTGTTTGTAAATCCTGCAAAATTCAAACAATAAAGTATCCTTTCCAAAAATAACAGATGAAATATTTTTATAATTTTTGGATTTTTTAGATTTTTATGATTTTTTTTAATTTTAAGATTAACCCGAAATTGCAAAAAGTAAAGTTCTACGCCATTCCCGGCAACGGCGCCATTTGATTGATCTCAAAAACTATCTATTACCGCAATCAAGAACGGCGTCGCTTTGCAGCTAGCTGGTGAGTACGGGTCGGTCCACAGGGATTTTGTGAATTTCCTATTCGCTCAAACGAGTTAATTCCGATTGTGGTCGGATTGATTATTAAATCTAAAAACTAAATTAATCTATATCTAAATCTTGTTAAGGTTAGGTCTAGGTTAAGTTTGGAAAGTCAATAAATCTCATCGCTTTTTATACCCATATGAAGATCTAATTAGGTGTTATGGTAATTATTAATAAAAGGGATTAGAATCATCGGGAAGATGTTTTCTTCCTCTAGTTTCTTGTCCTTCCTTTAGAAATCCTTACCCTAACCTCCATGGAAAACATCACAACCGGACCTTTATACTACGGTATCACCGCTACCTCGAGGGATAGGATGCCGTAGGGAGCGGTATGTGCATGTATGCATAGAGTCCTATGAAAATATATGACGGGCAAGAAAGGGGATGAGAGATCTTCGTCTCTCAAACCTTCCCCAGATCTAACCCTAAGGAGACTACTCACTCATTAAGGAATTAAAATACATTTATCTAGAGCAGAGAATAAAAGATTAACTAGGGCAAGGAATTAAATTTATCTAGGGCAAGAATAGAAAATTAACCTTGGGCTGAAAATAAAGAACTTACAAAAATGATGCTCTCCAAAAGAATGCTGAAATTTATTAATGAAGGGAGGCATGAGAAAATACAAGGGTTTGGGTTCTATTTATAGGACATTGAAACCCTAGGGTTACAGTTGATTCGCATGTCTACAATTACAAATATACCCTCAGGAAATCTTTTCAGAGCCGCCAACGCATTTTGGTAAAAAATTATACGAGTACGGGCATTATACGGCCGCGGAACCGCGGCATAGGTAGGCCTTGGGCCGCGGTTCCGCGGCCCTTTGGTGCGTTCAGCTTATGAACTTTTATGGGCTGCTTCAGGGTTCTTTGATCTGGTTATTTCTTCAGTTCATTTCTCTGTTTGGCTTCTGATTCTTCTCCAGATCTTTCAGTGAAAACTTGTAGCGGTCTTTTAACCGTTTGACGTTTTGGACCTTTGCATTGCCTTGTTGATTGTGAACTGTTCTTCGTCTAGGTTTGACTAGGATCCTTCTATTTGTTGGTCAAAAGTCCCTTTTTCTGTCGTCTTTTGTCTTTTTCACTGTTTTCGCTCCAAAAACCTATAACCTGTAACATGTAGCAGACATGGGTCAAAAGCACCTGTTTTTATTGTAAAATGCATAAGAATGGGGAATATAAAATGCAATATTATGGTGTGAACAAGGGGCGGTAAGTTGGAAGAGTTCCAAACAGGATACCGTTGCAGACTCTACGATGGAGGCTGAGTATATTGCTGCAAATGATGCCGCCAAGGAAGCCGTCTGGATGAGGAAGTTCGTTTCGGAGCTAGGAGTAGTTCCAACCATTATTGATCCAATACCATTGTATTGTGATAAAAATGGGGCTATGGCGTTACCCAAGGAGCCCAGGTCCCATCAGCGGTCCAGACACATCCTTAGGCGCTTTCATTTGATCCGGGAGATTGTTGATCGTCGCGAGATCGAGATTAGGAGAGTAGACACAAAGAATAACGCCGCGGATCCACTCACCAAGGCCATCCCTCAGCCGCAGCATGAGCGACTTTTTGAGATGTTGGGTATGAGATACGCCAATAACTGGCCTTAGTGCAAGTGGGAGATTGTTGGATATATGTATGCCCTAGAGGCCATTATATGATAGTGGATATATTTATACATGCATATATATATATATATATATATATATTCAGTGTACATTCTTGCTCGACATGATAGTATGCTATCTGGTTCTTCTTTATCTGACATGTTGATTTGATCATGCTTTTATTCATTCACACATGTTGATAAAGCCCTGAGGATATAGACTTGACTACTGTGATTATGATAGAGATCATACTAGTGGGACATCTATAGTTTATAAGCATATCCTGGAATGTCCCTAGTCGTAGGTGTATCGAGACGGGGCATCGATATACCAGAGTAGAATAGGGTATATGATACTAGACCCATATGATGGGCGATGGATGTTCCCACATTCATCGATGTTTGACATCGAGATCGTATACGGGTGCTCAGTGGTGACTGGGTACACTGGACGGACTCGCCGAGAACTCCTATATGGAATTATATCTATCGTCGGATAGCAGTTCTCAGGTGACACTGGTGCAGGTTAGTCTGTAGACCCGAGATCGTCATAGAGTCTTGTGTGTTCTCCCACTGTACTTTGATTACCACCCTACCACGGCTCTACTGAGTCGTGCAAACAGGTGGCCGTTGGGTACAGTCCCGAGACATACGAAGGCAATGAGCAATAGGAGGGGTTTCGTCTCTCCCGGTATTGGGAGTTGATGCTGTGATGTGCTCGACTGGCTATATCAGTAAGTCCCTGGCCAGGGCTGTTGAGATTTGCTGATAAGTGTTATCAGTAGTTTCTCGATCTGTTATAGACCATTCATCGGCATGACTTATTGAGTTATTGGGGTCGACGTTACCATCCCTAGACTCGATATGCAGCATATCTGACGAAGAGACCGGACTGTACGGCAGTGTTGCCGGTTGGCTCGACGGGAGTTGTGACAAGTTCGCTTGTTTTCTTCTGATCGCTCAATACCCGGGTGGCCGTTACGTTTAGCTGACTGCTTGCGGCTAGTAGGTATTTGATATGATCATTACCTACTGCCGGCGTATTGACGAGTCTTAGAGTCCCACAATGAAGTTTCCTGGCTCAGGCGAAAAGATGTGGTGTGCATATGAGATATGCGCGGGGACCCGATTAAATACGGATATGTGATACCGTATATTAATCGGGCATTTTCTATTAGTCGGGTCGTATGTGATATGACCGGTTTGCAAAATCAAGTGTTGATTTAACAAATGACTTTTAGATTAATTCTTTAATCAAACTCTTTTTCTATTTTTGTATGCATGCATGTATGCACATGATGATGTGCATGGATACATACATACATACATAGTATCATGGTTGTTGATACATGTTTGGTGGCAATACAAGACTTATATTGTAGAATTATCTATTTATTTATTATTCAGAAAAAGAGAAAGGATAATTCACACAAGATTTATACTTATCATCTTTGACCATGCTTCGACCACCATTTAACCTTGAGTTAATTATCCTTTTGTCTTTAACCCATTTGATAAAAATCTAGATGATTCTAACCATGGTTGAAGGGAGAAAGGATTAATATAGATTATTCTTTTCTCACTTCAATTATTATTCACTCTCATAACTTATCTTTTGTGAGAAAGCTTAGCCACCATCTTCTTCTTCCTCTCTTGATAATTTTCTTGAGTGAGGTTGTTAAAAAGAAAGAGTTTTGATTATAGAATGCAAACCACATCATCATACTATACACATCTAGCCCATTTGTGTAGGGTGTTTGCTCTACTTCATTCGCATACCGAGTAAAGCAAGGAGATTTGGGCAAAGGAGTTTCGGGTTGATCGTCGTGGATCTAGAAGATCTCAAGCGAACCTTTTTCCAACCCTCAAGTAGCCAAGGAGTCTAGCGTAGGGAGCTACAAAGGTTGTACTCTCAAAACCCTAGCTTTTATTACTTGTGATGTTGTCTTTGTAATGAAACCCTAAATTTCTAGTGATGATTCTTTGTATGTTCACTTAGCACCTTAAAAAATTTGATTTTGAGACATGTGATGCTTCCAAACCCTTCATGAGGTGCTAGGTAAACCTAACATTGGTATCAGAGCTACTAGGCATTAGATGTCGACCTATGGGGGGTTCTCACTGTGTGACAGTGTGGCGAAGCATAGGCTCTTACCCCCGGGGTGTCCCGAGACCGGAAGGTGTTCCGGCGGGTTGTAGTCCTCGCGAGGGGGCACGCGTAAAAAGTAGCTGCTGAGGGACCCGTTGGTAACACGGTGACCCCATTGGATGGGGTGGCTGCCTGACCAACATTGGTATCAGAGCCTAGCTAGAGCTTTAGGCGACGCTTTAGCGAAGTTAAAACTCCGATCGAACCAAAAATACGGATTCTTAACCCTTCTCTAGACAATTTTTAAAAACTGTGTTTTTCCAGTATTAAAAATACGTAAAAAAATCAGCAGGCTAATATACGAATTACTGTAAAAAAACGAAGCAATAATCCTAACACGCCGCCGCGGAACCGTGGCCAGACCTTGCTTGGGCCGCGGATCCGCGGCCGTACAGATGAATCATTGCCTCGTGTTTACACAGTAATGTTCCTACCTGCTTGTATATATTTTTGGGTATTTTTAATATGATTCAAGTGTTGAATGTTCTGGGGATTGGTTTGGATTCGTTGATTCGATCGGAATTTTAATTTCGTGCCTTTTTCGGATAATTTAGAAAGTATTAAAAAGTTCGAATGGATATCATTAACTCACTTTTTCCCGGCACGAAAAATTTTCAAGTGTTGATTTTTTCTCGGGTTTAAATCTTTCGGAAATACGTGCAAGTTAAGTGGTGGACCCTCTAGAAGAACACAAACCTTAACTCGATTATGTGACCGTCTGAACTGCCTCTAAACCTTAGGGTTTGGGGCAGTACGACGTGCCACATGTGAGGCGTTGGTTTGACCCTTCTATGGCTGGACCGCTGCTACTGTGACACATTCCGGGTTTTTTGAACTCCGCTCAAGTGTTGAGCTTTAGGAAATTTTGGGTATTTGATTATTCGATCGAAAAGTTTAATACTGTCTATTTATCTGGAATGTGATACAATATGTGGAATTCATATAGTTAGGCATGAAATGCGAAGTATGTGATATTTCGGATTTACGATGTCTAAAGAGAATGTGGATTCCAAATGTTGTAGTTTTACACTTTCTTTTCTGTGACCGTAAGTGTAGTATGTCGCTTATCGCCGATTTCGTTGCTATACATCAACGACAATCGGGGTACGCATACTTACTTACGTTGATGATATATGATATTATGTGTTGCTGAGATATGATGTGCAGGATTGTCGCGATTGAATAGCCGGGTTTTTTTTATGTGAGATGAGAGGTTTATTTTCATTCATGTAAAATTCAAATGTAATGTAATATTCTTTTATTTGGGGCACTTCCGGGTTGAGGTTGATGCCACCAGTGTTGTATATTATTTACTTTTCCGCATTAGGATAGACCCAAGGAGGGGAGCACAAGTGACCGGATTCTGGGGTTCAGTGGGAGGCCATCTCGAGTAGTTGAGACCGGGTCTCCTAAACTCCAAAATTAGTAGGGTCGCTTGCCTCTCTCGTAGGGGTCTAGGGGTGTGGACTTGGCTATTCATCACGACTGTGGAATCCGTATTTTCTATTGTTGGCTAAATACTAAATGCGGATGTCCTAGTATATCCCACATTATATCTGTGTTTCTGCTGCCTGTGTTCTGTGATATCTGAGACGAATGATATATTATATATGAGATATATAGTAGACGTTGCTTATATTTTACACCCGCGCTAGTCCCGTCCCGGTATGCCGTTAGTTAAGTAACCTAACGGTGCATAACGGAACATTGCGGCGAATGCGGATGGCATAAGCGTACGTTGTATTTTCGTTTCTTTTCTGTGATTAGCTTAAGGACTTAAATGATGGGACTATATTAATATGATTAATGTAAAGAAAATAAACCTAAAAAGATGTTGTAGAATCGGATTCGAAAACCACTCGGCTCTTTATGAAAAAGCTGCATTTCAAAACTGCGGAGCTCAAGCCACTCCTTTTGAAAACCATTTAATTCTACGACGATATCAAGTTCAAAGCGTAAAAGATTTTCTTAAAAATCATCCGCAACCCTCCATCATTTTAGGAAGTAGAGTACTTAGTATTCGTGCTACGTTTGTTGACTATAGTTAAGGCGTAGTGTACGGTAGCTAAGTGATGTCTTCCTACACTGCATATGATGCAGATTAATTAGGACATTCATGCGACTTTGTTGACCATAATTAAGGGTCATATGAGTGGGTCTAATTAATCAAGAAATGACGGGTAGAACTTGACTGGTACTTATGATTTGTTGACCATAGTTAAGGTCATAGGTACTAGGGGTAAAAACCGCATCGGGAATTTCAAGTGTTGAGATTTGCAATGAGATTGCATACTTTCCATATGATGGTTGGATCCCGATCCCACTGTGGGCAATAGTTGCTCCCAGGAGAGTTTTGCAGTTTACAATTAGCTAACTCATTAGGTGTCTAGAAAGGTGTTAACGGGGCTACGCCTCTGAGAAAACGAGGTTTACTTTAATTAGGTCCGTGCGAAAGCACGGGGAACCTCCTTCAAGTACCGACACTGGCCTGGCTGAACGGTTAGCGAAGTTGTAGACTGTAATTAATCCTGGCTAGTTTTCTTTTTAAGGTTTGAAAGAAAAACTTGATTAAAGCAGTGGGAGACATCGATTAGACAAGATAATAACCAATCTGATCTTTGCAAGAGTTTTCGCTGAGTGTATTATTTTCTCTCTCTTAATGGCAGATACCAATGACTGGACTCAAGCTTCTACTAGATAAAAATAAACTGAATGGGACCAATTATAAAGACTGGCTGAGGAATCTGAAAATTGCCTTGACTTATGGTAAAGTATCATATGTCCTCACGGCTTCAGCCCCACCCGTCCCAGGTCCAAAATCCTCAGTTGCGGATAAAGAAGTCCACAAGACATGGGACGCTGACTGTGCCACGGCCAAATGCCTCGTGCTTGCATCGATGGACAACACACATCAAAAGCAGCACGAGAATATGGACATTCAAGCCATATTCCTCCATACAAAGGAGTTGTATGGAGAGCAATCCTGCGTATTACGATACGAAGCATCAAAGAAATTATTTCAGATGCGAATGGCCCCTGGCACACCGGTAGGAGACCATGTTCTGAAGATGATAGCTCTCATAGAAGAGCTTGAGGAACTTGGATGGACAATGGACAATGAACAATATACTGATATTATTCTGCATTCCCTCCCCTCCACCTTTGCTCAATTCATAGTTAACTTCAACATGCCCAATGTCACGTCCCGAAAGTACGGAACATGACCGGCACTTAAACTACGAAACGTCTCGAGGCGTACGTAATCTAAGTAAGCCGAAAACCCAGAAATCCAAACCAAGAAAAGTAGTAGAGTGAAGGAAAAACCAACTTAAAACAAGTAGTTTTAATAGCATAAGCCGAATTATGCGTTTTAAAAACATCAAGTATTTTTTGAAAATTTCGGCAGAGTCTCCTTTGTAAATACTGGCCCCCAAACGGGATACAATATGATTAGTATACGAAATCAATAAAAGGCATCCCTAAGCGGGAGCTAGCTCTTCGTCAATCGACGGTCATAACCACACAAGCAATATAATATACAACGCTAAGGGCGAGGATCAAAACTCAAAAGGAACTCAAAACAACAAGAAATCCACAGAAAAATAACGCGCGACTCTAAGGTCGAAAGAATAACATCACTGTCTCTAGCTCAAAATAATTACATGTTTGGTTGATGGAACTTCTAGATACAACTGAATAATAATATACAATGTATAATGATGGGTACGATACAAATAAACCCACCTACTATCAAGTCACCCGAAAGAAGCAGTGCCAGCAAAGCTGTAATGAAACCTGTACGGCAAACCTGCAAGAAACTAGGGCACAACGGGGGTGAGTTGCCAACTCGTGAATAGAAAACATTTACGAACAGAAGTCGCATGAACAACGCAATCCTAGGTCATATGATCATAATATATCCTCAAAATATAACCAGCAGCCTATAGCTATGGCTAGGGTATACCACTAAACAACAGTAATACCAAGTGCTCGTGTCAGTGCCTCAGATAGCAATATATCATATGGATGATGTATGAATGCATGAAAACAGAGTACATGTACTAAAGAAACTGCTTTCATAACTCAGTGAGATTTCTGTATTTTTTTTAAAAATGAGGTATCATAAGGAAATCAGTATAAACCGTGTCTAGTATCGACACAAAAACATAAATCCACATATCTCAATATCTCAGGCTCCGGCTACCCGGACTGACCTGGATCATCAAATCTCAGTACCTCAATATCTCGAAATCTCAATGTATCAAATCTCAATATCTAGGGCGCCGTCAGTCCAGACCGTCCCCTACCATCCATCTCAAGACTACGAAGGTATCCTCCGGATATCCGACGCGTCGGGTAAAATCACCGGTCGGTAGTGCTCCCCTGCCAGGATCAACGTCAACAACACGACCTTCTCGCCCCGGGGTACCGCACCGGGCCCACCATATGCCCGAAACGGTCCATCCAACTCCTCGAATCGGGTCTCGAAATCCATCAGCAAACTCATGGTGGACGACTCATACATCATGGGAAAACCGCACTTTTTATTTAAAAGAGAGGGAAGGAGCTTATACAAGTTTTGCGATTTTCCCCCAAATCCAGAAAATCTCATAGAAATCCGAATCCAAATCATCAATAGCATATAAACCCATGAATATAGGCATGAGAATCCATGAATACGGCATAACAATGAATAACAGTATACATGAAGTGACAAGTAATAACTACAATATCTAAGCTGGCATATAAGGTAAGTACACTAATATTATGTCAAACTACTAGCTATCAAGCTAAGTTAAGCAATAATATTTTCTAAGGTGTACGTGACATGGCAATTACCGATGAAGATGTGTGTGAGCTGGCAAGTAAGTGTACGTGGTACATACGCATCATCGGTAATGGTGCTGGTGTCCTAACAGCATAATGTCAACAATGCAATATGAAATAACAATGTAAGTATGCGATGCGGAGAGAGCAACCAAAATGAGCGGGAGCTAAATATTAAACAATGGTGCCATTTGAAATAACACGAATCGTGGGGTTTTGAAACTAGGGCTACGGTGGTTTTAAGAAAGGATACGTCTTTTGAAATATCCGTAGATCCCTTGACCTGTCTTTTAAAATACCCACGATCCGCTAGTTTTGAAATAGGTAGGAGTCTAATCTAATCTAACAACTACACTAAACTATACGGCTGAACTAACAAGCTGAACTACAGGTAAGGAAACCGCCTATCATCTGAGTCGATACATATACATACCTGTATATGTATAGTCGGTGATCCCGCCTCAATAATATCATATCCGATACCATATCTATAATCAGACATCCTAAGTCAAGAGTGCGGATCAATCATCAATATATAGCTCGTACGTAAATCCGTCGTACGGCATCCCAAATCTAGGTACGGGTCAATATCACATTCATCATACTATTCATCTGGTATCCTCTTTATCAAATATCATGATCGGGGTACTGATCTACGTCTAGTACAATACTGATACCGCCTAAGTATGCATGCACGTGTGTGAAACACTACGTCAAGGACCCGCTACAACGTCATGTCGTATCTCAAATACGAACCCTGCCATATCACCGATCTCACGGCCTCAAATCAAATCTCATCGACTCATCTTAAATCCCAAGTACTATCCTCATTATCCATGCATGTGTATATGAATGTATATATGCATAGTCCCATACCCACGCATATATACATATATACACATCCTCATCTACGCATAAGAAAGTAATGTATGCAAGTCTGTGTGTGCGTTTGTGGGTATAACAACTACTCTAGGGTTTCGCAACTAACCCCAAAGGTAATCCATGAACACATAAACATATCATGAATAAACATTCTCGTATCATAAAACACCTATATAAACATATATATATGAACTATACTACGGACTGCGGGGGTGCTATACGCCATCCACCCGACTTCTCCCCGTAGATATAAATCTACTCACCTGATCTTCGCTCGCCGATGCCGACGTCGCCACGTGCTTGCTTGTCGAAGTCCACATGGGGATACCTACATGTCACAACGTATCGTATCGCATTAAGATCCGACTCATGACCAAAACGACACACGAATCTCATATAGGTCAAAACCTATGGTTTGCTTTCTCAAATCAACCCTAAAACCCTCGACATCGGCGTACAAACGCCGAGTGGTCGTGAAAAACTCAAACGCACCAATCGTGGTTTCAAAATTCACTAATTATATATGAAATAGGTTTTAATTCATCAAAACCATAAAAGTAAACAAATCGTTTTATTTCCCAAAAATCTAGTTAGCACAAATTCTCATTTCGGTTCAAAACTTGATGTTTTAACCAATATACATATTTTAACGATTCAAATGGACAAAATGCTCATTAAATATCATAATTAGATCATACAAATCACTTTCATAATTTAATCTCATAAATCTGTATTAATTCCAATTTCCTAGTTTGCAAAAATACCGATTTTAATACTTTTTAATGTAAAATTCACAATTTTACAATTAAACTTGGTTTTGCATATTTTAAATGGTTAAATCACTCATGGAAATCTTAATGATGTGCTAAAAATCCTAACTAGATTTTAATCCCACATTTTAATTTAATTTCTAAAACCTAGTTAGCAATTTAGCATAATTATCACAATTTTTAAACTAACAAATTAGCAACTAGTAACCAAATTAGATTTTGCATTCAATTACATGTTAATCCCCTCATTACAACCATAACCTAATGATAAAGAACCTAATTTAATTCAAACCCTAGCTTCAATTCAAAATCCCCACTTGAATTTCCAAACATTCAATTAAACCCACAATTTAACACCTAATTAGACTAGATTGAAGTAATCAATCGAAAATTACATTATGGTTTAGGATTTATACCTCAACATATTTGAGATCTAGCATGCTAACATAGCCTCCAAATTGGTTCACTAGCTCCAAGATCCATGCTTGAATGGCAAAGGAATAATGGGTAAAGGTTGGATTTGGATTAGCTTTGATTTTGTATGGATTTTGAGGCAAAATTGGGGATTTTTGATGAGAATGAGAGGAGAAGAAATGGGAGGGGCTGATGCAGAATTTCTGGAAGGGGAGGCTCGGCCATTTAGTTAGGTGGGGGGAGAGGGTGATTGATTGTATTGGAACAAAACCCACAAGTCAACAAAGCCCAATGCTTCTTTCTTTTCTTTTCTTTTTTCTATTAATTGGTTGCAAATGGGAATAAGATGGAGGGATTGACAAAAGAGTGGGGCTGCCACAAATTGGCTCGGCCATGAGGAGAAGGGAGAGAGGGTAAGGTGTGGGTGTGTGGGTTAGGGAAAAGATAAATGTATTACCCCAATTCCCATTAACACTAATTTCACTAATTAAGCCATTTTTCTTCGATATTTTCTAAACCGTTTTGGCAAACCATTTCATTTCAAAAACCACATGATAAAATTTTATTTAATGTGTTATGATGCACAAAATTTGTTTCAACTCATTCCAATTTGTAATTTTCCCTAATTAAATGTATTAGTGACGGCTTAAAATAATATTAAAATAATTAATTTCGGAAAAAATTTCAGAAAATTTGAAATTTCACCAGTGACTCAATAAACACTAAATACTAGCAATTACATAGCTAGAATATGTATAATTAATTTTATAATAAAGATATTTGTATTTTGACTTTTTACATAAAACCCCTTTATTTTACCGATTTTTCCGAAATTTCATCGAAACGATTTTCAAAACGTTACACCCAACCATTTCGGCTATTTTGCATGCATACATTTTTACTTTCTGATTTTGTTGCAAGTTGCCCCATCATTTCGGCTATTTCGTATGCATTTGTGGCTCGCTGACTTTTCGCTGCGAGTTTAGGATTTGATACCGATTTAGGCATCAGCATCACTACAACTGGGATATTGCCATGAGCGAATCATCATTTGCCTTTGTTGATGTCGAACAAAGGTGGCTTAGTAAACAGGGTTAGGATCCTGTTGACTAAGGCTTTTGGCTTCATGAGCCGTAAGGGTAAAGGTATTTCTCCCTAAGAGTCGTGAGGATCTCGTAGGTGCGTTTTCTCCTTAGGAATCGTAAGGATTCCTAAGTGTGTGTTCTCTTATAAGTCGTAAGGATCTTACAAGAGTATTTTCTCCTTATAAGTCGAGAGGTCTTACAAGGGCTGTTCACCATATGATCATATCCCCAGTCTCTGGTGGGACTTTGTCAGGGAAATGTCTATTCGTGCCCGTGGATTGTATACAAGGGTCAATATTGAACCGCTTATAGGGCAGCATTGGAGGTTGTGATGGCTTAAGAACAAGTTCAGATCCCTGTAGCTTAAGGCTTTTGAACCCTATGAGCTGTGAGGGTCTCAAAGGGGAATTCTCCTTACGAGTCGTGAGGATCTCGTAAGTGTAATTTCTCTTTAGGAATCGTGGGGATCCCTAAGTGTATTGCTCCTTTGTGAGTCGTAAGGATCTCATGCAGGTGGCTTCTTCTTACAGGGTCGAGAGGACCTTGCAAGTGTCTTTTGAAGAAATTGCGCCTTTTCGGGTTTTCACAAAACTCGCCGGTAGTCCCGCTGTTTTTACTCACGGAGCCCTTTCGGGTTTTCATCCGTGCCCATTTCGCTTATGGACGTACCCTTTTTTTTAACACGTCAGCCTGGGGATGCCACGGTTTTGTAGTAGTTTAAAGACATTTCGGTCATAGGTCTGAGATTTTTCGGGCAATGTACGATTACGCAACTAGATTTTCTCGCAAATCTTCGCATCTTCTGTGTCGGAGGTGGATTCCTTGAAAAGAGGGCCGGGGGCAATTTCTTCGTCAGAGTCGCTTCTAAAGGTGATAACTTGCGATCCCTTAGTGTCGACTATGTGATAGTTGCCAGCGGCTCTTTTGCGCTTATCTGTCGCGCTTTTCTGTTCCCGACGAGCCTTGCGCTTCACTTGTTGAATGTGTTGTCGGTGGGAAACATATCCCTGCCACCAGTTTTTAAAGGCTATGCACTCCTCGGTAGGGTGTGTAATCCTTCGAGTTCGTATATAACCATACGATGGTTTTGTCCAATGGAAGTGGACGTTCGTAGTAATATGGGGTGTCCTGGAGAAAAGGGTAAAAGTAAGAGTGCCAATGAGGTTTGCAACTCTGACAATCCAAAAGCCAGTGTTTAAGAAGGTTCGGTCAACTTGGTCACTGAGTCATAGTCTAGGGTCGGGTCAATTGTCGCTGCCAGAGAGAGAGAAAAGAAACACTCAGCGTGCACTCTAACCTAGATCAGAATGGTTATCACTTTATCTAATCTGGAAACCTCCCACTATAACCTCAAATTCTTCCCCAAACCTGAAAGAAGAATTAGTCGGGATCACCCGAGGAGTAAACCAACTCATCAGTGGGAATCAGGATCCAATTATCATCGCATGATAACGTGATGGATTCCGCTCACGTTATCACACTCCAGAAGGTATGCGCATATCTGGCAAGTTTCAGTTTCTTTAGAAACTCCCGATGTGATTTTTACCCCATGCTCTTATGACCTTGACGAAGGTCAACAAATCATAAGTCACATGTCAAGTTCTACCCGTCATTTTCCAGGTTAATTTGAACCCACCCGTACAAGCCCTTGACGAAGGTCAACAAGGCTATACAACTGTCCCAAACCAACGCATCTATCTATGCAGCAGAAAGGTAACAAGCAGCTACCATACTCTATGCCTTGACGAAGGTCAACAAACATAGCATGAATACTACGTGCTACCCGTCTGAAACGACGGAGGGCTGCGAATGGTTTCTGGCGAAAACCTTTAACGTAATGAACTTGATATCGTTGAAGGAACCGGATAGCTTTATAAAAATATAGTGACGAAAACCTTTACTAAAGAAGCACTCCCGGTGAAGGGATCTCGGCTCTTTCCCCGTAGAATGAGGTGCAGGATATTCCAACTGAATACCACGATGCAAAGCAAAAGTAATCGGCTATAGTGAAGTTATTGCCCTGACGCAAACTTCTGTCCAAGGGGTCACTCCCGGTGAAGGGATCTCGGCCCTTGCCTCGTCGACTGAGGAGCAGGATATTCCAACTGAATATCACTGTGCAAAACAAAAGTGAACGTCCTTGCAATAACAGCTTTTTGAAAAATGTTCCAACAATATCAGAATAGGTTTGTTTAGCTTGCATTGATCCGAATCAACGCAGTCCCATCAATTGATCACACCAATAAAGAACGAAAATAATGATGTACGTATATGCCATCCGCATTCGCCACTGGGTCCCGTCATCACCCGTTAGGTTACTTAACTAACGACAGAGCGGGGACTGGACTAGCGCGGATGCAAAACATATACAACATCTACTAGTATATATATCAATATATAATATTTCGCTCAAGGCGTGATAAAATGCAACATCACAGAAATGTACAGCATCACAGAACAATACAGGTATCTGGGATCCCCGGGTTTCATAGAGCCGCTACTGAAACCCGACGTTCCCCTGGTCGTGTGGATAGCCTGTGCAATGAGATCCTAGACCCCTACGGGCGCGGCAAGTTACCCGCCAAAACCTGAAGCGAGGCAGCCCCCTTCAGCAACGTGAATGAACCACCCAGCACTTCACGGAATCCGGTAACTTGGGCACCCCTCCTGGGTCAACCTGTACCCCCTACGAGTGCGGCGAATAGCCCGCCAATTCTAGAGTAAAGCCCCTTCCGTCTCAATGCCATGAGATGCGGGCCCGTTGCCCTCTAGAACCCGGCTATCCATGCACCCCACCGCGGGGTAATCCTAGTACAGAAAGTAAAATATACATACAACGGGTACATCGACCTCGACCCGGTCGTGCCCCAAAAGAATAATACAATCAGGCAGTGACGGCAGTCCACATGTCGGACGCTCGCCCCGCAATATCAAATGTACATAATAAACCAAACTGTACTACCATTGCATCCAGGCTATCCCCCACGACCAATCCGCAACAACACAGCACAACACAGAACATCAACGTGAATGTCACGTTCGCAAATCCGTCTAAAAGGGCTATAGCAGATAGACTGGATTTACCGATTGAGTGACAGTCACGGTCGCAGATATAATGTAAATACTGTGAACTAACATGTTTAAAATATCCGATCGAACAAATTTACCGAAGTGGGCCCCAAGCAATACTGTAGCACTTACAGAAAATCTGGGCCCAAATAGAATATCCCAAAACCCCTATTTCCTATTCAAAAGCCCACTGGAAAAATTTAGTTTCGCGTTGACTTAATTCCGCCGCGGAACCGCGGCGCAAACGTGGGTTTGGCCGCGTTTCCGCGGTGGAACTGTGGCATCGCCTCACCAAATTTTTACAGTGTGCTTATAATTCCCTGCACGTGTTTCTGCAACCACCTGAAAAAATTTTAGAACAAAAAAAATTTCGACAGAGAACATATGCACTAAAAAATACGGTTTTTGGGATTTTGTTCGATCGAGTTCTAAACATACTAGAGCAAGCTAGACTAGGTTAATGGTGTGGCTCTGATACCAATGTAAGTGTACGGCGGCGCCCCGGCCGTCGATCCGACGCCGGATACGCGAAAACGAAAAACTTTGCAAACTAGCAAACCGGCACCACCGCGCACTATCAACCCGGATTGGGCCATTAACTTAGCTACTAGCAAACTAAAAGATGGGTAGAGAGTTATACCAAGCGATCCATGTCCTTCGGTCTTCGTCTCCACTCCGATCTCCCGCGGAATCTCCGTCCGTCACCTCCTCGTCGGAAAGGGCACCACGTAGCCGGATTCTTTTATGGGCTCCCACCTCTGGACCGAGGCAACTCGGGCGTGAAGTTAGCTAGCCGACGCGTCCAAGGTTTGTTGTAGACTAGTGTAGTAGTCTATGTCTCTTTTGGGGTTTATGAAGTTGCCATGATGGAGGTGGAGTAGAGAATGAACAATGGAGAGATGTGCATGGGAATTTTGGTAGCAAGCTAAAAAGGGAGATGAATGATAATTTTCCTACACCAAATGAATTCCCTCACCCTCTCCCTCCTAATGTGGCCAGCCTCTCTAGTGAGAATGGTGGAGGGTCAAAAAGAATCTTAATCTCAAGAGAAGAAAAAAAAGATAAAAGAAAAATGGTCACCACATTTCTAATCCAAATCAACTCCTCATCTTTTCCATTTCTAATCTCATAAATGCTAAGATTGATTCAAAAGGAATCTCATCATGAAGCCACATAATTACAAGGGACCCCCTCCATAAATACTAATTTGCACAATTGCAAATTAGCCCCTCTATCGAAAAAGTCCGGCCGCGAAGGAACAAAGGAAAACCGGCCGGAACGGAATGCAGAATGGCAACTTCAGAAAACTGATCCCGTAATAAATTACAGAAAAACCCCGCTACTGCATATACATACCCGCATTTGTATTCCCACTGAATACAAATGCAAAGAGACAAAACTACACTGTCTAATACTAGGATCCGGCTTAAACCAAAGTCGGCTAGTAAAAAACCGTCCGATCACGATCCGTGCAATACCGTACGTATCTGATCGAACCCTGCCATATCTCCATACGGCCTCTACAGCGTTTCGCCCGAAACCTGAGTAACTGTGTGTGGTGGACTCTAAAGACTCGTCAATACTATGGCTGTGGATTTAACCACTAGCACGTCAGAGGTATTAGCCATACGTGACGGGCTACCAGCTATTGACCAAAAAGGAACGTCGATGAGCGAACTCATCCTGACACCCTATTGAGCCTGTCAGTGACAATATCCGTACAGTCCGGTCCGTTCGTCTATGAGCATCGCATGGCGGGCCTAGGGGGTTGGTAAAAGTCAGACCCCCAAAAGCGGTACAAGTCGTGTCGGAGTGTAGCCCAGAACACCCTGAGATACTACTGGAATACCTACCAGTAAATCTCCTGCCTTGGCCAAGGACTTTTCATGTACTGGCTCTCCTAGACACAGCGCGACCTCACCCCCAATACCGGGAGAGACGAACCCCTGCAGATCCGCTCACTGCCTCCATGTGGCTCGGGACTGTACCCAACTAAAACATGTTTGCACGACTCCTTTGAACCGTGGTAGGGTAGTAATCAAAGCACAGTGGGAACTCACACGAGAAAAATGACGATCTCAGGTCGATGAACTAACCTGTACACATGTCACCAGGGAACTGCTATCTGACGTCAGGTATAATACCAACTAGCAGGTTCCCGGCGAGTCCTGTCCGGTGTACTCATAACCCAATGAGCACCTGTATACATCTTAGGTGAACCAACTGACACCAGTGGCTTATGAGACCGGCCACCACCCCTCGTCGGGGTCTCGACTGTATACACTAGTCTACTATGGAGTATCGATGCCCTGTCTCGAAACTCCCATGACTAGGGACCTTATAGACCCCAGCTCCCACGTATATGATCGCCCTCATACTGCTGGTAGTCAAGCAAGAATCATAGGGGCTCTATCAACGTGCAATAGTGACTCGTAAGGTCACCTAAAGCAGTACACGATGATAAAGATAAACCAGATTGCATGCTATCATCTTGAGTAAGACTGTCTTACCGGGATAGGTCCTCCCTCAATCATTGCAATTACGTGCCTGTGATCCAATAATTGACTCTAAGGGCACTATCTCCAACACATAAAGCATCAAACATGCCCGAATAAAAATTTAGATGTGCCGAACAACCCAAAGCCGGGATCTTTGCTAGATTATTAGGGTTTAACATGCAAGTAAACATCTTTACTACTAAGTGTGAGGGATTACAACCTTTGTAGTCCGCTCCTTCGCTTTACAAGCTCCGAGTAGAAGTCCCTTCGTCGCGATCCACGATCTCCCGGACTCAAGAGAGGCTCCACGACTCGAACGATCCATGATAGCTTGTCGTATTCCTTTTCTCCGATGATCTACATCGAAGTTGCAATAGCTCAAGCTCTCTCACTCTAAAGAGGTGAACACCCTAATCTAATGGGCTAGATTAGATGAGGATGATGGAGTAGTATTTATGCTTTCTTTTTACATCATTTTCTCACAAGAAATCATCACAAAAGAAATAACTAGTGAGCTCTTTCCAAAACTCAAGAGAGAAGAAGATGAAGAATAATGAGAATAATCCTTTTGTGATGAATAGTAGATAAGAATATATGATTGATTATGGAACCATGGTCAAGAATGAGAAGCTTAACCTTTGTAGAGAATAAACTAGAGCTAGAGTTTGGTTAGGTTAAGAATGAGTCATGGATAAGTATCAACCATAATATCTTAACCAAGACAAAAGGAAATCCTTCTGGAATGAGCAAGAAGGAGCTAACCCTAATCAAACCCTAATCTCTTTTTATCATCCCTAAACATGTTTCATAATAAATCATATCATGTCACAATAATATATATCACATATATATTATATATTTGCAACAAAAGAAAATAATACAATTAACATATATCGCATATATATCAATGTATTAATCCGGTGAGAAAATGAAATAATAAAGCGAGCCAATATTAGATAATGTAATACAATATATCATATATATCATTATACATTAAATCATCGAATCAACACTTGATCCGACGATCCGGCTATATCGAATATAACCGACTAATATCTCATGTACCGATTCATCGAATCAACACTTAATCCAATGGCCCGGTTCATATCTAAATATCGCGAGAATATAGTACGGTATCAAATATCGCATTATCCTCAGTCCTGCACATATCACATATGTGCCTCTACTCCGTTTTGCCTGAGCTAAGAAACCTCTGTGTAGGACTCTAAAAAATCGTCAATACGCCGGTAGCAGGTGATGATCATATCAAACACCCACAAGCTGCAAGCGGTCAGCTAAACGTAACAGCCACCCAGGTATTGAGCGATCAGAAGATCAACAAGCTAGCATGTCCGTTCTCCTGTGAATCCAATCAGTAACACTCCCGTACAGTCCGGTATGTTCGTCTGATATGTCGCATATCAAGTCTAGGGGTGGTATACGTCAGACCCCAGTAACCGATAAGTCGTGTCGATGTGAGGCTCATAACAGGTCGAGAAACTACTAGTAACACTTACCAGTAAATCTCTATATCAGCCCTCGCCAGGACTTCCAGTTATAGCCAATCGAACACAGCACAACATCAACTCCCTATACCGGGAGAGACGAATCCCCTCCTATCTCTTATTGCCTCCATATGATTCGGGACTGTACCCAAAAGCCACCGTTTTGCACGCCCTCTTGGACGTGGTAAGGTGGAAATCAAAGCACAGTGGGAATCACACAAGATTCTATGACGATCTCGGGTCTACAGACTACGTTGTACCAGTGTCACCGGAGAACTGCCATCTGACGTGTGGTATATCACCATCTGGGAGTTCTCGGCGAGTCCGTCCAGTGTACCCAGTCTCCACTGAGCACCCGTACACCATCCTTGATGTCAAACACCGATGGATATGGGATCATCCATCGCCCATCATATGGGTCAAGATGCGTATACGCTAGTCTACTCTGGTGTATCGATGCCCTGTCTCGATATACCCTTAACTGGGAACATTTATAGGATGTACTCATCGACTACCGTGGCCCCACTAGTATGATCTCATCATAATCCTAGTAGTCGAGTACAGATCCTAAGGGCTTTATCAACATGTGAGAGAAAGACAGTAAACCAATACAAGTCAACATGTTAAGATAAAGTGAAACCAAATAGCATACTATCATGACGAGCAAGAAAGTCCTCTCTGTATATATCCAAGCATCCATCATAATATACATCATATGTACAACAATGGCCTCTAGGGCATATACATAACTAATAGAGAAGCACACAGCATTCCGAACCCCGATCGGAATATACTGCTACAAGGTGATGCCGTTCGGACTGAAGAACGCAGGTGCTACGTACCAAAGGGCAATGACCAATATCTTTGATGACCTGATTCATAAAGTCTTCGAATGTTATGTTGATGATCTGGTCGTCAAGACTAAAACCAAGGCCGGTCATATCCAAGATCTTAGGACCGTTCTCACCAGACTGAGGGAATACGATCTGAATATGAATCCTCTGAAATGCGCTTTTGGCGTGTCATCGGGAAAATTCCTGGGTTTTATAGTCCGGCATCGAGGGATCGAAGTTGACCCATCAAAGATAAAGGCCATCATGGAGATGCCCCCTCCGAAGAGTCTGACGCAGCTAAGATCTTTTCGAGGCAAGCTTGCTTATATACGGAGATTTATCTCAAATTTATCGGGGAGATGTAGGCCCTTCTCAAAGCTCATGAAGAAATGGGCTCCTTTTGTTTGGGATGCCGAATGTCAAGAGGCGTTCGAAAGCATCAAACGGTACTTGTTGCACCCTCCAGTGTTGGCCGCTCCCATTCCAAATAAACCGCTGATTCTCTACACTGCCGCGCTAGATGAGTCATTCGGTGCGCTCCTTGCCCAGAACAACGAGGAGGGAAAAGAGAATGCCCTCTACTACCTCAGTCGAACTTTAGTCGGGGCGGAACACAACTACTTCCCGATCGAAAAGCAATGCTTGGCTCTGATGTTTGCTGTGAAGAAGCTGAGGCACTATCTTCTCGCTCACCGGGTTATGCTAATCTCCAAGGTCGACCCACTCAAACACTTGATGACCAAAGCAAGCCTAGCCGGCAGAATGGCAAGATGGGCTGTCATGCTACTCGAGTTTGACATAGTTTATACTCCTCAGAAAGCAGTAAAAGGGCAAGCTCTTGCAGACTTTCTTGCTGCTCATCCCATACCAGAAGGGTCACCACTCAATTGCGAGTTACCCGACGAACAAGTGCTACACCTCGAGAATGACGAGCCATGTTGGGAGCTCTACTTCGATGGGGCCTCATCGATAAGGACCTCCAGTAAATCAAGTGTCCCGGAGATAAAAGCAGGGATAGGATTGGT
Source organism: Agapanthus africanus (assembly GCA_030015575.1). NCBI lineage: Eukaryota > Viridiplantae > Streptophyta > Magnoliopsida > Asparagales > Amaryllidaceae > Agapanthus > Agapanthus africanus. The sequence goes on along the minus strand of CM057339.1, from coordinate 181,962,264 downwards.
GTTCATCACGCCATCAATAGGAACCCTACGGCGTTCTTTTGCTCTCACCGAGCCTCGCACAAACAATGAGGCCGAGTATGAAGCTCTGATAGCTGGTTTGGAGCTCGCCATAGAAATGGAAATCCTTCGGCTACGGGTTTATGGTGACTCCCAGCTTGTCGTTAACCAAGTAAGCGGCGATTATAAGATATACAAACCCGAATTAGCTCAGTACAGAGGTCGAGTGGTGGAACTCATGAAACGGTTCACTCATATTGAACTAACGAGAGTCCCTAGAGCGTTGAACGGAAAGACTAACGTACTTGCTCGCTTAGCCAAGGAGCTGGCTGATCCTGACATGGACGAAATTCTGATCACAGTCAGGAGCCGACAAATTCTACTCCCAGTCTCTCTACGAGAAGAGGAAAGCGCGGAACAGAAGAGCAGTCCTGCCGAAGAAGCTTCGATCATCCAAGACGAACCCGATTGGAGAGAACCCTTCATAGAGTACCTCCGATACGAAAAGCTGCCCGAAGAAAAATCTGTGAGGATTCGGCTAAAGAAAAGAGCTCTCCGATACATGTTTGTAAATGACACGTTATACCGCAGGTCATATGACCAACTCTGGCTCAGGTGTCTGTCATTGGCCGAAGCCCAAATGGTGATGTTCGCTCGGGCATTTGCGGTGCTCACCAATCTGGCCCCAAGATGCGACTTCAAATCAAACGGCTTGGGTATTACTAGCCCACCATGATACGGGATTGCGGAGAGCATGCAAAGAAATTTCAGATCTGCCAAATCCAAGGTGATTTCATTCACAAGCATCCTAATCCGTTGCATCCTACGGTGGTGTCGTGGCCCTTCGAAGTCTGGGGCACCGACATTGTTGGCCCAATTGATCCTCCGTTATCCAAAGGCCACCGGTTCATACTGGCCACGACAGACTACTTCTCCAGATGGGCTGAAGCTGTCCCGCTAAAAGAAGTCAAGACAAAAGATATTCTGACATTCTTCCAGCATAATATTCTATACCGCTTCGGTACACCAAGAAGAATCATTTCTGACAACGGGCCTTCTTTCAAGAGCTTCAATGTCTCAAGGTTCGCTACTCAGCACAAGATAGACTGGAGATATTCCTCCATCTATAATCCAAGAGCCAATGGGCTAGCCGAAGCCTTCAATAAGACTCTATGCAAGCTCCTGAAGAAAAATGCTTCAGCCAACAAGAGAGACTGGATCTCAAACTTCACGAGGTGTTGTGGGCATATCGTACCACGCACCGTACTCCAACTCAGTCCACTCCATACTCATTGCTCTTCGGAGTGGAGGCGGTCCTCCCCCTCGAAGTCGAAGTTCCAAGCTTAAGAATGGTCATTCAGCACGAGTTGACGGAGGAGGAAAACGTGCTCCTTCGAATTGAAGAGCTCGATGCCCTCGAAGAAAAGAGGCACGCGGTGCAGCAAAATCTGGAGCTATACCGAGCCCAAATGTCACGGGCCTATGACAAGATAACCCGTCTCCGCACTTTCAAGAAAGGTGAATTGGTGTTGGTCCTCAAAAGACCGATCGTCCCCAATCGACATGCCAAGGGAAAATTCGAGCCAAACTGGGAAGGACCATACGTCATCGAGAAAGTGTTCGATGGAGGATCCTACCAACTAATAAGCGCCGAGGGAGAAAGGCCCATGCCACCCATCAATGGCCGATATCTCAAGAAATACTACACGTGAATGCTCTAAGTCGCAGGCGAATTGAGCACATCAGCCCTACGGTCTGGATCATACATCCTGCAAAACCGTATACAATCCACGGGCGTAAATGACCCCTATCTTTCCCAAATCCTGCCGGTGAGACTACTTTTAAGGTCCCACCAGCGGCAAAAAAAAAAAAGAAACAAAAAGAAAAAGAAAGTAAAAAGAAAAAGGGGAAAAAAAGGTATGTCCACAAGCAAAACGGGCACGGATGAAAACCCGAAAGGGCTCCGTAAGTAAAAACAGCAGGACTACCGGCGAGTTTGTGAAAACCCGAAAGGGCGCAAACTCGTGAAAAGAGATGAAATACACTCGCAAAGTCATCTCGACCTTGTGAGGAGAAAACCCCTGCATGAGATCCTTACGACTCACAAAGGAGCAACACACTTAGGAATCCTCACGATTCCTAAGGAGAACATACACCTGCGAGATCCTCTCGACTCGTAGGGAGAAAATGCTTTTATGAGACCCTCACGGCTCATAAAATTGAAAAGTCTTAGGTGATAGGGACCCAAACCTGTCTCATAAGCCATCGTTCCCTAACGGGCAACGGCAAATGATGAGTCGCTCCTGGCATTTCGCTTCAGTGTTAGCGGTGCTGATGCCGACCAAAAACCCAAATCCCAAGTCCTCCCAAGGCAAATGATGAGTTGCTCCTGGCATTATTCCAGTGCAGCAATGCTGATGCCAAACAAGATCCAAATTCCAGGTCCCCAAACGGCGAATGATGAGTCGCTCCTGGTACCATATTCCAGTGTAGCGATGCAGACGCCTACCAAAATCCAATTTCTCAAAATTCTCCAGCCCTACGGCCAGTCCCCAAATTGACTGCCGTATACAATCCACGGGCTCAAATAATTCTCGTCATACCCATGCCCCACCACAATCACCAGTTACACGGCTGGTCTCCGCCTTTGGAATTATGCTCCATTGAGAAGACCCACTCACGTGTCCTCATGATACATGAGGAGAACAAACCTTTGTGGGATCCTTACGACTCATAAAGGAAAAACACACTTAGGAGTCCTCACGACTCCTAAAGAGAAAATACACCTGCGGGATCCTTACGACTCGTAGGGAGAAAATGCTTTTATGGGACCCTCACGGCCCATAAAATTGAAAAGCCTTAGGTGATAGGGACCTAAACCTGTCTCCTAAGACATCGCTCCCCAATAGGAATAAGCAAATGATGAATTGCTCCTGGCACGTGTGCTTCAGTGTTAGCAACGCTGATGCCTACTCTAACCCCAAAATCCCAAACTCCAATCCAATAGACCCCTAAGTCTTTAAACTAGGAACAGATGACCCCTATGTCGTTAAACTGGGAACAGATGACCCCTAAGTCGTTAAACTGGGAACGGGGGAAATTCCCTCACGGCAAATGATGATTCGCTCCTGGTACCATATTCCAGCATAGCGATGCTGATGCCAAACCAAAACCAAAATCCCCAAATCCTGTCATGACAAATGATGATTCGCTCCTGGTACCATATTCCAGCGTAGCGATGCTGATGTCAACCCAAATCACATTAAGTCAAACAACCAATGACCTCCCTGGCAGAACCAAATTCCACCTCGGAAACAGGTCAACTTCATCCCTGACGCCGCAAGAAGCGGGGCAAGTCAAATCCAGAATCGACCGTCCACGTCGCTAAAATGGCAGCACCGACCGTCCACGTCGCTAAAAGGGCAGCAACGACCGTCCAAGTCGCAAAAAGGGCAGAATCGACCGTCCAAGTCGCAAAAAGGGTAGAATCGACCGTCCACATCGCTAAAATGGCAGCACCGACCGTCCACGTCGCTAAAATGGCAGCATCGACCATCCACATCGCTAAAATGGCAGCACCTAAGCGCAAAACGCCCACGTGCCGACACGTGGCGCGCTTGGGCCTAAGCGCACAGCGCTCAAGGCGCTGGCCCCACGCATCCCTTGGATGCCTTTTCCCCTCCTTTTATATATATATATATATATATATACATATATATATACATATGTACACACACACATACTCCACGACACTGTCCCTGTTAGAAAAAATTTCTAACGGGGCGCTGCCCCACACCCCGCAAGGGGGCTGCTAGCCCCCTTGACCCCCAGCCCGCTATCCGGGTAGCGGGACCCCCGTAAAAACTCTGCCTGGCTCCCGATATATCCAAACCCCTCCCTCCAAAACAAAACACACGTACACTGCACATTGAGTTCGCATGACCAGTTTAACCCGTTAATCGGAGGTTCCCTCGCCCCAAAGGCGAGGGGTAATTAACGGCAGCTTAGTCCGCGGCTGCCAGAGATTCGGATCCCCACAATCATTAAACCCCGGCCTACCCTAGACAAAGAGAATCTGTAGTACGCCTGGCAAGAGCGCGCGTATTCCCATATCAATGGGGTGACGAAAAACACCCTACAAGAACTAAGTTCTTATTGGAAGAGTTAAACTCTTAAGGAGGTGAAAAAGAAATGAGATATTCTCTGTGATTTGTTCCTTCTCCTACCTCGGGTTTTTTCTTTCTTTTAACTTGAAGTTTTTGAGGGGGTTTCTTCTCTCTCTTTTTGTCATATGAGAACTTAAAAACTCCTCCTTTTTCTCTCTGTGCCTTTGCTCTTATTTATAGGGGAAAGAAAGAAACAGTTTGTTCAGAAAACTCTCTCATTGAGAGATGTTAATTGATTTTATAATCAACCAAAATGATCTTTTAGATCAATCGGTGAATTTTATTCACCGTTAGATTTTTAATCCAAGGACTTCTGTTTTGTAGAAGATGTTTCTCTTGTTTTTAACAACATTAGGGAAATATTTCCCCGTACAGAATCTTTTCTGTCAATTGGTAATTGTTAATCACCATTGGATTTTTAATCCGACGGCGATCTGCTTTGCAGAGCGCAATCTTTCTTGCTTAGAAAGATCTAGGAAAATGTTTTCCAAATAGGGCATTGATCCCTTTTATTTTAGAATTTAATTCTATCGGTTCAGAAGGCATAGGAGCCCATCACGTGTAGCACATGACCCTTTCACAAAATTATCTTGGTTTGTTTGTATGCAGCAGTCCAAACAGAGGGAAGGCATCACATGGTAACACGTGAGCTTCTCTGTTTTTTGTTTGTTTTATAACTGGGTCATACACGTTTTGTGAAAGACGATCACGTGTTTGCACGTGAGGCTTTAATTGTCGCTTACTCTGCATACAGATGCATCACGTGCTTGCACGTGATGCCCCACTAGCGGGAATTTTTCTTTTCCTCCTGAGAGTCTCTTTGTAAGGGATCGATGATTACGTGCTTACACGTAATGCTTTGTCACGACCCAAAATTAGCTCGTGACCGGCACTTAAATCACGCCACGTCTAAAGGCGTAACGTAATTCAAGTAAGCCGAAACCCAGAAATCTAAACCCTTTTTAAATTAAAATAAAGAGGTGAAGTTTTGAAATAAAGGTATAGTGAAATCAAACGTTTTCTTAATGCCTAATAGTGGAACATGAAAAATGCAAGTGAAATTTATTAGTTGAAAAACATGTTTCGTCTTTTAAAAATTTGGGCAGCACCTCCTTTATATATTTTGATCCAAAACCACATTTACATAATAATGATAAAGGAATCCCCATGCGGGAGCTAGCTCTTCGCCAATCGGCGGATCCACAACCACGCAAATCATAAATATAAATATACGACGCCCAACGGCGAAGATCACCACAAAAGATAATGAAATAAGAAAGACATCAAAACCACTAGTAGCGGAATACCCCTCGCTCTAAGTCTCGCAACCACAAATCTCACTAAGTCTCACTACATATACAAATACTAGTTTGATTGATGGAGTTGACTAGATATAACAGGAAATATAAATACAAGAGTGGTACGATCCGATATGTACCACCCACCAAAGCAATCACCCGAATGCAACTGTATGCCAGCGATGTCTGTACTGATCCATGCGGTCAACCTGCAATAACTGTAGCACAACGGGGGTGAGTTGCCAACTCGTGAGTAGAAAGACATCATCAGGTAGAAATCGAATAAAATAACGATTTCCTAGGTCAATTATATCATAAAGGTAATATTATGATATCTAGGGTGACCGTATCTGTATATGTGCCAACAACATAATCAATGCCTATCAGCATGTGGATATCATCCAACCATATCATCAATGTCTGTATGCAAGTGGATCTCATCCACGTGTCAACCAATGACACAACAACATCATGCATGTAAATATCATGAAAACATATGCATGTAAATATGAGGATATAAATCAATGTGTGTCCCTCGCGACACATCAAAATCATAGAACCTGAGTTTCAAGCATCGACACTCGAAACATCATGAAACTCGTGTCCAACATCGATACGTAAATTCTCAAATCTCGACTCCGTCTGCGGGATCAGCCCGCGGGCTCCGGCAGAACGGGTCGGCCTATATCCATCTCATAATTCCGGTCGGTATCCTCCGGATAACCATCGAGTTCAAATACTATCACCGGTAGGTACTACTCCCTCTTCCAGGCTCATCGTCTACACCACGATAATCATCTCTCGTCCCAGGGAACCATACCTGGTCCACCATATACCCGCAGATGGTGCCTACCGCTCCTCGAATCGGGTTTCATATGTCAATCTCAGAACCGAGAAAACACATGGTGGATGCACTGAAATATCATATCAAGAGAAACCGGGTTTTTAAAACAACACATAATTTCATTTGAAATTTGACCACGGTTCTCAAATCCAGAAATCTCATGAAAACAGCATATTCCAATGCGTATAGTCATAAAGCATGATGTATGCGACATATGACAGAAATGTAAGCATATCTGTATCTCATGCAATATGAAACAGTGATGTAAACATATCAAGGAAAAACCACTCTTTTAAATGAATAGAGTTTTTAAATATATCCCGCGGTTCCCAATTTCTCCAAAGTCAAATGCAACATCGTATAAAGATGTATATATAACTATAGCAAGTAAATCATGCAAGGAGTCATATCATGATGCAGCAATACTACTGTGTGGTGAGATAGCAATTATGGATGATGAAGTGTGTGAGCCGGCCAATCTGTGTAAGTGTAACATACACATCATCGATAATGGTGTAGATGTACTAGCACAGGTATATGTAATGCAATGAGAATGACATGAACGTAGCATAAGGTAAATCGTCAGCTAAATGTTGTAAGGTATACGTATCTAATATGACCGAGTCAGTGAATCTATCAATCGGCATCCAGCCTCACAATCATCACGTACGGTATAATCCGTCGTACGGCATCCTCTAGTCAAGGATATGGATCAATCATCATAAAACTCATCACGTAGGGTAAATCATCGTACGGCGGCATTAAACCATTAGGGATCCTATCAACCTATATGACTCTGAGGGTACGGACCTAACGCCACGTATGACCTATCGTTCAAGATTCACAATATTATATATATCCATATACCTATATCCCAAGTCACATCCATAACAATCTCATATCAGGGGACCGGCAAAGGTATCAATCATCTCAATCGACTCGCATCCGTATACCGACATATCAATCAAGTCATCATATCACCTCGTATATTCTTTTCATCACATTAAGTCTTTTTACATATACATGCTAGATTATTAATCTCAACCAGTCATCTTATTAGTCTAAAGTCGTATTTATCAACCTCATAACATGCCACTATAAACTCCTATTGATTCTCTTTACAACTGCTTATCTATATCTAGTGATTCGCATCCTTAAACATCAATTCGGGACATCTTTCCTATCATACTATATCACCTAAACCATAAGCTATAACTTTAAGTCAAGGTATTTCTTATCTCTTACAAATTCTTTAACCATATTCATGGGTTTCTAACACGGTTACCTTAACCATGCTCTATATATATCGGTTTCCATCAAAGTTTGCGGGGGTGCTATACGCCATCCACCCGAATTCCCCCATAGATATAGATCTACTCACCTTGATCCTTGCTTGCCGAAGTCGATGACGCCATGCTCCGTCGTCTCGAAATCCACGCGAAGGTACCTACAATAATACACAATCGCAATCGCTATTAAAATCGAATCCGGAAAACCGATACGGCACACGGTACGCTCATAGGTTAAAACCTATAGCCTTCGCATCCAAAACAATCAAACAACCCTTGTTGTTGACGTACAAACACCCAACAACCAAAATACAATACCAAATACCAAAACCAAGCATTTCAAAATACGAAAAATATAGCCAAAAACACTCCAATGTGCTCCTAGATTTTGACTCAGATAAAATGGGGATAAACAAACAGTACTATGGGGTAGTATATGGAGTGTGTAAGCTACTAGACCAATTCCAGCACCAGACACCCACACATGGCCGGCCACATGGCCCCCAGATCCGGCGAGCTTAGCCAAACGGTGAGGGAATGGGCTCGTACTTGCAGGGTAGCTTTCTATTGGTCCCACTAGGTCTCTGGTATTGTTTGTCTTTCTCAGAATTACCCCGGGTCATCCCAGATTTCCTGTAGTCCCCAATTTGCACATAAAACCGACATGGGACAAATCTTAAGTTCGTATTCTCTGTTCTAGGCTATACAACCCACACTATGGGCTAGTAACAGCTACTACACATCACCACTACACAACTCAAACCCTAATCCTTCTCTTGAAATTTCCAACATCACTAATCACCACTAAACCAATTCTAAACTAACATAGAAGCTAAAACAACTAAATTACTAAGCTAATGGTGTAGGAGATACCTCATTTGGGCAACTCAAGAAAAACCCAAGCTCTTCAAAGTCTCCAAAATCCAAACTTGCAAGGTCCAATGTGTAGAGGATGAAGTGGGGATCATTTTTAATGAAAGGGGTTTAGGGTTTTGATAAGGATTTTGAGATGATTTCATTGGGTAGAGGTGGAGGGAAACTTGAGGATGAAGGAGATGAAGAAAATAATGGGGTGAGGAAATGGGGTGCCCTCTCTCTCCCCCCCCCCCTTATTCTCACTCTCTCTCTTATGCTCACCTCTCAATTATATCATTTTCTCTTTTCTTTTCTTTTCTTTTCTTTTACCCTAAACCAAATATCAACAAACACAAATGAACAACATGCAACCAAATGCAACATGCCATGGTGCACTAACCATGGAAAAATGTAGAAACACGGATTTGGCTTAATCGCGATTAATAGTACACTAATCGGGTTAAACTTTAAACTGCATATAATTTATTATAAAAATGCTAAATCCAATAAATATATTTTTAAATGAATAAATCATTTTAATTTTCAATTATTTCACAAATTATTGGTATATATTTATACCACGTTACGAAAACCCCAATTTCGCAAATCGGGTAGTTTTCGCGAAATATATTATTTTAATATTAAATTCCAAAAATAATATTTTTTATTTTCTGAAATGTTACAATCTTCCCTCCTTAAATAAATTCGATCCCCGAATTTAAATTTAACCCCCAAATGCTAAAACATTTCAATAATCAACTCAAATTAACGGGGCTCCGAAATCATGGGAGATACAGAAATACTACAGCGCATCGCGTGCGCCTGAAAATGAGTACGAAACTCAAAATCGAACTCCGTCAAGCGTCGCGCAAATCATCGGATTTACACGCATATCCTCGGAGTTACAATGGACATGCAGATCTCGAAATCCACTACTGAAATCAAATATGTACTAGTCAAATACTATAATACGTGTATAGTACGCATCCTTGGAAAAATCTTTTAAAACGGAATAAAACACATGCAAAATCTTTTCTGAATCGCCGTGTGGTGCGTTCTCACGGCACAGGACGAACGCTCATTTGTAAAGTAATAAATATACGTTCATATATGGTTTTCTCAAATATACGTTCCGCCTTTTTAAAATATCCCAAAAGGTTTTCCTTTGTAAACGTTCGTGTCGCTCACGGACACGTAGGAAATAGCGAGATTATAGCTCTTTTTTGAAAACCCCTTGTTAAACTTTTAATGCATGCAAAGTACTCAGGTACTGTCCTCAGATCAGTCATGTCCGGCCACTATATAATATAGTGCCCATCATGAAAACAAGGTGCTCAAGAGCAAAATCAGCCTCAAAAGGCGTATACAACAATCACGTGCGTCTGATGCACACGGAAACCAAAGCCAAATACAAGTGCTACGAATGTGCACAAAACCAAAACTAAGTGCAACGGGTGTGCACGAAGGCATCTGTACAGTGCAACTAACATACACGAATGAAAATCCCAATCGAGTGCATCCGGTGTGCACAAAATAACAACTCATATCTTGCGCCCAACATGCGTGAAAATCCAAATCAAGTGTATCCGTCAATCACGAATGAAATCGAAATCAAGTGCATCCCACATGCACGAATAAAATCTAAGTCAAGTGCATCTAACATGCATGAATGAAAATCCTGCTCAAGTGCATCCGATGCGCACAAAATCCAATATCAAGCGCCTAATATGCACAAAAACCCAACCCAAGCGCGACAGTCCATATAAATGCCCAGTGCGGTAAAGCGCACGAAAAACGAACGTCAAGTACAACGCGCACGAAAACATAAGTCTGGCGAAACAAATGCTCAAATACATAAATTGGGTGCAACCAAGGTACGGAGTATAAATCTAGTGCAACCAATGCACGAAATACCAAGCTGGTGCAACAAATGCACAAAATACAAATCCGGTGCATCCAGTGCACGAAATACAAATCCGGTGCATCCAGTGCATGAAATACACATCAATAACTCAAATGCATATAAAAACAACACCGAGTGTACCAAGGTGTATAAAATCAAAAAACGTGTGCAAGTGCGTGCACAAAACACGTATCAATGCACTGCAAGCACATGTAAGCTATACCGAGTGTATAAATCAAATCGAGTGCGTACCACATGCACAAAATCAAATCAACCGTATAAAATCCACGAAATCGTAAACACGTGCAGCCAAGGCACAAATTGAACATCAAGTGCAATAGATATGCACAAATCGCAAATCCACACAACGGTGTATAAAATATATATCAAGTGCAATAACTGTGCACAAAATGTAAATGCCCAGTAGGTGCAACCATGGTGCACGAAATCAATATCATGAAACTCAATCATCAAAACTCAAATCCAAGCGATATAAGCATGATACTCGGATCACAAACACAAATCTCAATAAATGACATCGAGGTACACCTCCTACCATGTTGAAAAATGTCGGTGCGCCCAAAACTGGCAGAGCAAGAACATCTGCATGCCTCCTACTCACGGTCTGGCGTCCTCTGTCTCTGGGTCCTCATTTCTCTGTGGATTACCAATCTCGCAACTCATCGGCTTGTCGGACCGGTCAGGTGTACTAACGGAAACAATTCCGCTCTGGCACTCTTTTGGTCATCTCTCGGCCAATTACTATGACCACTCGCAACAGTACATCACCGGCGTCGGCCTCTGGCCCTCTGAATACACGTGACACAACTAATCCTCGATGCAAATCTTATCGCAGCAGTGTCCTGGAAAGAACTTGCTCAAGGTCTCTTCGCATCTCGTCTATGCCGAACTATACGGAGGCTGGTACTCTTGCATAATCTTTTCTCGCTTTCTGGACATCTGCATTTTCAGCACAACATTTCCTCGGGAACTGGCCATATCCCAATGCCTCTGTACACATATCAGCTCTCTAATCTCGACGGGGAGTAACAACAGCTCGTCAGCATCTCGCACGAACTTCTTGTTCCACTCGTCTTTATCATCGTCCACTTCGACGTCACATCATGCTATCTGCATACTGCTATGTTCTCAGCCACAGTCAATCCGGAATCTCTCACACGGACTCGAAATCACGAACTCGGTATCTTCATCACTCTGTAGAAGATATATAGCCGAACACGACCTCGGGAATTCGTCCCAACCATCAGAGGAATACTCATACTCGTCCGTTCTCGATCAACTCACAACGCATCTGGGTGAGGCCCTCTATCCGAAGCTGGTCAACTTTCTGATCTCCTATCACATGATATCCGGACGACGTTAAACTTTTCGATAGATTCATCAAGGTCCCATAATTCCCCGAGAGATCAACACTTGAGCACAGTTTAATAATATCCAGTACATGCCACAGTACCTATGGACCAGCCGTAAAATGGCAAACCCAAGCCTCATTAATAGCACCGCGGAACTGCCGCAAACCCTAAGGTTCAAAAGCGGTTCCATGATCATTATGTCGAGTTAGGGTTTCATTCTTCTAGAGGGTCCATAGAATTACTTGCATGTTCCTCCGAATACCTTAAACTTGGAAAAAAAATAGGTTTCTGACATTCGTTCGAACTTTTTAACTTCGCCTAGACAACATATGAATACCCTTCGTCTCTCAACTCAAGGTAGACTAGCTATCATCTGTCGCAACTCTGCCTAAAAGCTCCAGCGATCTCAGCTCGTAAAGTATGGAGGCGACATCCTATCAATCTCAGCAACAGCTGGGTCATCTGTCTGCACGGTAGACGACATCACAATCTCTGAGGTATGATGTACATCAACAGTCCTCTCTCAACTGGCAGCCTCTATCAATGGCCCGATCATACGGTGCAACACCGAACATTCGCCTCAAACAAGAGGTCACAACACAAACACTATACGAGACGTTCCCATGTCACCAGAAAACACAATGGTCAGTCATCGTCCATAACGAGCTCGTCCTGAACGCATCACTAGCAGCAGCTCAATCTGCACTCAAACCATGGTGACAGGAACCTCAATCGAGTGTCGATGAAAACAGCTCAAAGAAATGAAAGGAATCAACAGATCCAGAATGGATACATGATCATAAGGAGGAACGGAATCAATGAGAGTATGATTATGGAAACGAATAAAATCATGGATCTCATATGGATGTATAATCATGGGTACGAAGAGAATCACAGATCTCAAAATATATACATCCTAAGGTTTCTTGAGTGGAGTATCGCATCGTAAATATGCCGCGGAACATACGTACGGTACGTCACTCGACTCAAGCTACCTACTCCATCAATCAGGGTCAGCCTATGAAATGAAAGTTCGGGTCTAATACCCCCCTGTTGAAGTCTAAGTTCCGTAAGGTCAAGCCTGGGTTCCGAAATAAATTACGCCCAGACTCCACATAGTCAAACCTAAACTCGAACCAAGGTTAAACCTAGCGCTCTGATACCAACTTTGTCACGACCCGAAATTAGCTCATGACCGGCACTTAAATCACGCCACGTCTAAAGGCGTAACGTAATTCAAGTAAGCCGAAGTCCAGAAATCTAAACCCTTTTTAAATTAAAATAAAGAGGTGAAGTTTTGAAATAAAGGTATAGTGAAATCAAACGTTTTCTTAATGCCTAACAGTGGAACATGAAAAATGCAAGTGAAATTTATTAGTTGAAAAACATGTTTCGTCTTTTAAAAATTTGGACAGCACCTCCTTTTATATATTTTGATCCAAAACCATATTTACATAATAATGATAAAGGCATCCCCAAGCGGAAGCTAGCTCTTCGCCAATCGGCGGATCCACAACCACGCAAATCATAAATATAAATATACGACGCCCAACAGCGAAGATCACCACAAAAGATAATGAAATAAGAAAGACATCAAAACCACTAGTAGCGGAATACCCCTCGCTCTAAGTCTCGCAACCACAAGTCTCACTAAGTCTCACTACATATACAAATACTAGTTTGATTGATGGAGTTGACTAGATACAATAGGAAATATAAATACAAGAGTGGTACGATCCGACATGTACCACCCACCAAAGCAATCACCCGAATGCAACCGTGTGCCAGCGATGCCGCTACTGATCCATGCGGTCAACCTACAAGAACTGTGGCACAATGGGGGTGAGCTGCCAACTCGTGAGTAGAAAGACATCATCAGATAGAAATCGAATAAAATAACGATTTTCTAGGTTAACTATATCATAAAGGTAATACTATGATATCTAGGGTGACCGTATCTGTATATATGCCAACAACATAATCAATGCCTATCAGCATGTGGATATCATCCAACCATATCATCAATGTTTGTATGCAAGTGGATCTCATCCATGTGTCAACCAATGATACAACAACATCATGCATGTAAATATCATGAAAACATATGCATGTAAATATGAGGATATAAATCAACGTGTGTCCCTCGTGACACATCAAAATCATGGAACCTGAGTGTCCAGCATCGACACTCGAAACATCATGAAACCCGTGTCCAACATCGACACGTAAATTCTCATATCTCGACTCCGTTTGCGGGATCAGCCCGCGGGCTCCGGCAGAACGGGTCGGCCCATATACATCTTATAACTCCATTCGGTATCCTCAGGATAACCGCCGAGTTCAAATACTATCACCGGTAGGTATTACTCCCTCTGCCAGGCTCATCGTCTACACCACGATAATCATCTCTCGCCCCGGGGAACCATACCGGGTCCACCATGTACCCGCAGACGGTGCCTACCGCTCCTCGATTCGGGTTTCACATGTCAATCTCAAAACCGAGAAAACACATGGTGGACGCACTGAAATATCATATCAAGAGAAACCGGGTTTTTAAAACAACACATAATTTCATTTGAAATTTGACCACGGTTCTCAAATCTAGAAATCTCATGAAAACAGCATATCCCACTGCTTATAGTCATAAAGCATGATACATGCGACATATGACAGAAATGTAAGCATATCCGTATCTCATGCAACATGAAACAGTGATGTGAACATATCAAGGGAAAACCGCTCTTTTAAATGAATCCAGTTTTTAAATATATCCTGCGGTTCCCAATTTCTCCAAAGTCAGATGCAACATTGTATAAAGGTGTATATGTAACTATAGCAAGTAAATCATGCAAGGAGTCATATCATGATGCAGCAATTCTACTGTGTGGTGGCATAGCAATTATCGATGATGATGTGTGTGAGCCGGCCAATCTGTGTAAGTGTAACATACGCATCATCGATAATGGTGTAGGCGTACTAGCACAGGTATATGTAGTGCAATGAGAATGACATGAACGTAGCATAAGGTAAATCGTCAGCTAAATGTTGTAAGGTATACGTATCTAACATGACCGAGTCGGTGAATCTATCAATCGGCATCCAGCCTTACAATCATCACGTACGGTATAATCCGTCGTACGGCATCCTCTAGTCAAGGGTATAGATCAATCATCATAAAACTCATCACGTACGGTAAATCATCGTACGGCGACATTAACCATTAGGGATCCTATCAACCTATATGACTCTGAGGGTATGGACCTAACGCCACGTACGACCTATCATTCAAGATTCATAATTTTATATATATCCATATACCTATATCCCAAGTCACATTCATAACAATCTCATATCAGGGGACTGGCAAAGGTATCAATCATCTCAATCGACTCGCATCCGTATACCGACATATCAATCAAGTCATCATATCACATTAAGTCATTTTACATATACATGCTAGCTTATTAATCTCAACCAGTCATCTTATTAGTCTAAAGTCGTATTTATCAACCTCATAACATGCCACTATAAACTCCTATTGATTCTCTTTACAACTACTTATCTATATCTAGTAATTCTCATCCTTAAACATCAATTTGGGTCATCTTTCCTATCATACTATATCACCTAAACCATAAGCTATAACTTTAAGTCAATGTATTTCTTATCTCTTACAAATTCTTTAACCATATTCATGGGTTTCTAACACGGTTACCTTAACCATACTCTATATATATCGGTTTCCATCAAAGTTTACGGGGGTGCTATACGCCATCCACCCGAATTCCCCCGTAGATATAGATCTACTCACCTTGATCCTTGCTTGCCGAAGTCGATGACGCCATGCTCCGTCGACTCGAAATCCACGCGAAGGTACCTACAATAATACACAATCGCAATCGCTATTAAAATCGAATCCGGAAAACCGATACGGCACACGATACGCTCATAGGTTAGAACCTATAGCCTTCGCATCCAAAACAATCAAACAACCCTTGTTGTTGACATGCTTCCATTAGTGGGGAATTTTCCGTTCCCCTTTTCTTTCTGAATTTTTATAAGGGAACAAATGCCCCCACAGCGTTGTTCTCACATGGCTTGCACGTGAGTGCAACACTGTCACCTTTACAGCCGTTGGATAATCCTAGGGAACGGGGAAGATGAACTGTTTCCCATCAAGTCTTATAGATGCAGGGGTCCCGTCTCTGTAACGCCTCCGTTCCTTCATCTTCTTCCTTCTTCGCTTTCTTTGAGAATTTAATTCTCCTCTTCAGAGCTTAGTTCTCTTTTCATTGAAAATTTCTGAGTTTAACTCTGTCGAAAAGAACCCTTTTTTAGGTAAAACTCTTGAACATCAGAGAACCCTTTTCTTGAAGAAAGCCTCCGGATTTTAAATCCACCATGAGAGCTTTGCTCTCCTCTAACACTCATCTCTTAGAGATCCAAAGATGTGATCTTTGAGCAGTAAACCTCCATATCACAAGCATTCCCCTCTGATTTTCGAGGTTTCATGGGATTTTGTTTCTCATATATATATATATATATATATATATATATATATATATATATATATATATATATATATATATATATATATATATATATATATATCATGAGTTCTTGGAATTCAATTCCATCACATAAAAGGAATTTAATTCCTCTGGCGAAGAGCTTAGCTCTGAAAGATCAAGAGGATCCTTCGGGAATTTTATTCCCTGGTATTCTTGAAAATCTTTTCATAGGGTTTTACCCTTATTCGCACAAATTTGAATTTGTTGGTAACTTAACAGAACTTTTTTTCCTAAGAATTGTTTGAATTCCAATGTCTGTTTAATGAGGATCTTTTTTATTCTCACAATGATTGCCATGTCTCATCATTAGCGAGCCGCTGTATTGATTTTGTGGGGTCCAAGTGTTTTGTAGGCAGTGGTCCCGCAAGACAGATATCATGTCGTTTCATTTTGTTATTATTATCTATATATGTATGTATGTGCATGGGTTTCACTAATGCTTCTTCTTTTCCTTATTTTAGGAACAATGGCTTCTCTTCCTTATTTCCCTTACACCCGCTCGGATGCCGCCTTTCCACAATCGCCGTCGGATGAGGAGGCAATGGCGATGATCAGAGCTCTTGATAAAGACCGTACAAGTCTGCTCTTATGGGGCACTTGGTATGGCCACATCATCCGGGGGCACCGAAGTTTTTTTTGCGAAGAGCCAGCGGAACCCCTTCGCCCTATACTGCCGATGGAACACCCACAGACTGCTTACGCGGTGGAGGTGACCAATTGGACTTCTTCGGGCCGGCTGGAGCCCTCTACACCAAGGATACCCAACCAGCCCTTGCCGGCTATAGACATCTTGGGGCGTCGGATTTGCCAAGGTGAAGCTCGACCTTGGGGGCAGGTCTATAAAGTAGGCGTTACTCCCCGGCACCCAGTGGGCAATCTTATTTGGGCTCGCTATATTCTTTCTGCCCACCGCGCAAGATTGCAGAAGGTTGGTCTGTATCAGGCAGTATGTCACGCCCCGCTTCCCAGTGTACAGCGAAGGGGACGCGACGAGGTCCGCTACGTATATACTCAGAAGTACATATGCTAAGCGTATCTAAGCAATATAAAATAAATACACAAGAGACAAGAAATAAAAAGTACAGCAACTTTTATTTATTAACATTCTTTGTACAATACATGAAAGGAAATACAACTGAAATAAAAAGATGCCTAAACAGTGGCATAACAGGTAATGAAAAGTATAGAGAGGAAAAGTGTACAATGAAACTAAAGTGTAGGGTCTTCAGCAAACTGCTCCATGTCTTCTTGCGATGGCTCGATCTCTGCTGGGTCCAAATCACCTGACGACATTCAAAGAAGAAAGAAATAGAATGTCGTCAGCGAACAGGTCGCTCGGTAAGTCCCAAAGGTAAGAGGAAAGTAGAAAAGACAGGATAAGAAGATATCTTTTAAAGTGTATACTATTGTTGTAATGTTATGTTAACGCTGTTGTTTGTAGCTTGGTACAGAAGGATGCCAGTGTATACGAGGGGAGTCTCTATATTCCAGAGACTAGAGGCACGTGTAGTACAAGGAACCGTTTATGCCACGGTACAACAGCAACGGAATATAGGTTAGGTTTCTTAATCTGACCACCTCGTGCCACCTTTAACACCTTCCGTACCAATCTACCCCTTAAACCCCGCGATGTCTTGTTTGTAGTGTTATCTTGTAAATTGTATTGGTTGTATGATTGATTGACTGACTGACCGAAACCATGATATCAGGAAACGGTTGTAACCGTAGAGTCATGAAAATGGAATACTGAGAATCATGTAAAAGGAATATATATCCATGGTTCGGTTCAGTCAAGTTGTATAAATTGATAATTATATTCATGGATTCATGTGTTCATACTGAATTGGAGTCTTGTAGATTATAGATTGACTTGAATCATATTCAATTCAGATTAATCAGACTCAAACCCGAGTCAGACAATTAGAAATGTGAATCTAGGTCTTTTAATTGCTAGGGTCCTCAGGGTAATTTATAAAACTTGAGGGGGTTTTATGTAAAAATATTTTTATATACTTTTCAAAATACACCTCAAGTATTTATTGTTCGTCTTTAGAGTTGTAATGAGGGTGGATTTTATGTTGTGACATTTCTAGTGAAAATATCCTAGTTTTATAAATAATGGTATTTATCTGTAATATTGATTTATTTGAAGTTCATGGTATTTTAGTGTAAAATATATTCTTGTGATTTTTAGAAAAAGGTGGAAAATTTATATTATAATAAAATAGATATTTAAATGATAAATCTACATATATTTATACAAAAATAATTTTAATAAATATTTTATATTCCAAAAAAAATCTCATTTTCTTAAGATGTCGTATTTTAAACCTTTCGAGTCCGAATGCTCTTTGCGGAGGTCTGAATCTCGCACTACTAAGCCCGAGGGTGTGCAATAAACCGCACAATCCCGAACGGGTTCCCCAAAAATGGGTTGTAGCGGCGCTTTGCAAAGATTGTAAAATACTAATCCTTTAGAAAACTGTTTTATAAAGTAAAAGGTATTTATTTGCAAAGTGTAATTTTCCGTATTTTAGATTCTAAGGTTTCCTAGGCCAACTAGCCTATTTCTAAATGGTCTAAACGACAAGTCGTTAGAAGCTTCAAATCGCCTCTTCACCGCCAATTGTGGCCAGGTAAGTACAAATGAGGAAAGGAGGGATCCGCTCACGAATCGTGAGACGGGCCTTTTAAAGTTACTTTTTCTCACTTGCCTAGCCTAGACACCACAAAGTCAGGTTTAGATAAACGATCGATGTCCACAACTTATCGTGTTTTCCTAATAAGAGTTATTTATTTAAAAGTGTATCAAAGCTAAAACTTTTAGAAATGATTTTATTAAGAATATGGTATTTAAATGAAAGTATTGTTTTATCGTATTCTAAGTTTTGATGATATCGTTTAGGGTTGTATTTGCGTGTGTGTGGAGGTAGGTCATTAACTTGTGCTCTACTTTAAATGTATAGCAAAGTTAAGGGGTTAAATGTGAAATCGAAACATTGTGGTATTTATGTGAAAAATACGATAAATTGGAAAGGCTATCATTTCATATGATGAAACTTATTCAAATTGATTGTTAAAAGTTTAATAGTCAACATAAAGATGTTTAGGCATGAATGTATCGGTGAGAAGGGAAATTTTATAGAAAACCGAATCGGAAATCGGATTTGTTCCGATTCCGTCGGGTTTTGTAATTTCGTATTTTAGAGAAATAGAAAGAGGGATAGAATGGGACTTACGGGTTTCGATTAGGCAAACGAGTGAAAGGGGGACTAGAGAGGTTGCCGAGGCGTTACTTTGTCGCCGGTTGTTCCTAAAAACGTCGTCGGAATTTCCGCCGGAATTTCGTCGGAGCTTCGCCGCGAACTTGTTTTCAAAGTACACAACTCTTGGAAAATTTTTGAGAGAGTGAGCTTAGGGTTTTAGGATGAGAGGGTAGAGGGTAGGGGGTGTATTTATAGGATAGACTATGGTAGGATAGGTGAAAGGTTTTTAATTAAAAAAATTGTTAAAAAATATAGAAATTCATTAAAAATTATAGTAAATGGGGGATAATTAAGTTTCAGGAACCGATCCAATTAAATGGTGTGTGCAGGGGAGTTGGGCAACTGAAAAGTCATAACTTTTCAGTTGCCGACTCGGCCGTCCGGCTGAGTCCGGCCGGCGGCGCCGGCCCGAGTCGGCCGGTCCGCCGGCCGAGTCGGGCCGAGTCGGAAGGTCGGGAGGTGGGGGGTCTCATGGGGTAGGCTCTGGTATATTTATATTTCTGGGTTCAGTTCACAGTTTAGGAGTTATGGTCTGTGGACTGTTGGGCTTCCAAGGAATTTAAAACAAAAATAATCTAAAAATAATGTGGGGCAGGGGATTTGAACTCCGGTGGCTTGGTTCAGCAGTGCAAGGTATTACCAATGAGCTGCAAGCTTCTTCTTGTAATTATTGTGGGAAAATAAATACTTAAAGTGGTAACAGCAACATTAAATACCCCAAGTATACTTCAAATTTAAATTAATTTTATGTATACAAAAATTGGAGTTGTTACACAGTATATGCATCGCTATTCTATTACCAGGCTCCTCATGTCTGGTGTATCAAAGTCTTCTTAAACCAATGGAACCTGCCTACCAACACCTTTCTGTTAGGGGATCGAGAGGTGTCTATATCATTGGATGAATTCCGTGATATTTCAGGATTGCCCATCAGAGGGGAGCATTACGAGGAGTTGTTGCCTCCCGATGAATATATTTTCTCCACTGTGCCAGCTACACTTGACGGCCTGACGGCCGAAACTGCCGTCCTTCATAAGTACCCCAGCCTAATCAAGGCCCTGGGTATTTTCGACAGATTGTTTACGAAGTCAGAGAGGCAGGGCATCACTTTCGAGAGCTTCATTGCCTGCTTTATCCAGGAGGATGCTCTATCCAAGGATGCCCCGAAGTTTGTGAGTATCGACGACCCTTTTGGGTTTGGTTTGGACAAACTGCCGGCCAAAGAAGAAGATTTTCCGCAGTTTTATATTCCAGCCACGTCGGCCGTGCCTTTTGATGCAATTGCGGCCCCCGGCATAAACGAAGAGACCTTCTTCGTCGGCTTTATTAGCCTCTGGCTCAGTTGGTTTGCGATACCAACCCACCTACGCTTCATGAGAGCTTCCGCCTTCTACCCCGCCCATCGTGCAGCTCAAGGGGCAAAGTTGGCCGTTGGCATTGCGGGACTGTCGCACCTTTACCATGGTTTAAGTGTTGCGGCCAACACTTCGACTCCAGGTGTAGATGTTGTGAATCTCCCCCTTCATTACTTCACATCTTGGATCGAAATGCATGTGCTGGGGGCATTCGCAGCACATCGACGGCCGAATTTTTATGACTCCTACACCTTCCCACGAGTTATGAGATTGGTGGATGCCTCCGCTTCCGATCCGACTCAGCTAGGGGCCCTCCGCGTTCTGCTCAATACATATGCTAATGAGGGTGGGATAGTGTTTACTAATCGAGTTCTTTCTGTCCCGGCGGAGCCTATCCAACATCTATTCGACTTGTCGAAAGGGGGAGCACCATCTTTAAAGCCTAAAGAGATCATGCATTTGTATTCGATTAGGTCGGGCTATTTGGTGTTCCGCCGGAATGATACGGCTCTCCTCATGCGGTATAATCTGCACCGCTTCGCTCGGCAATTGGGTTATAATCAGGGCATCCCCTTCGAAGCATTTTTGGTTGAGCCTACCTCATCTCTGTGAGTTATTCGTGATGTCATTCATCACTTCATGCAGCTGAACACTAGCTCTGTGTTCATGATCCCAGAACCTGACTACCTCCCAAGGTCTATGGGGTCCTTTATGGGCTGGTATCGCCACCGGGTTGGTCCTGTTATTGCTGAGGAAAGACGAGTACTATTCGAGTATAAGACTCCTGCTCCAGCCCAAGCCGCCGGCGTTCCGTTGCGACCGCGGTCAGTCGTTCGCCCTCTCTTGAGGGATGGCGGCGTGGTCCTTATCTCGTAAGTCATAGAAACCGAATCGATTCCTCCCACTGCAGTGATGCCAATGCGCACTAGAGCTCAAGCAAAGGCTTCTGCCGAAGCGCCAGCGGTGGTGCCATTAGTGGCGACGCTATCAGCAGTGGTGTCGCTAAAAGGGGATAGTGGAGGCGAAGTGGGCTAATGTCGCACCAAAGCGCCGAAGGGAAAGAAGCGATCTTCTTCTAGCGTTTGTTCTGGGTCGAAGAGGAGAAAGAAGACGGTCACCGGTCTGCTTGACCTTTTGTTGGAATCTGAGCCTAGTATTCAAGACGAACCAATATCCATGCAAGAGCCGGATGATGGTCTTCTCTTTCCGGGTTCATCTGCCGAGGAAGCCGCACAATTGGCTGAGGCTATAAGGCGTTCACAAGATGAGACCGAGAGTGTGCGCATCCCGAAGAAGCCCTACCCCCCGGTTATCTTTTACGAAGATCCCCTGTTCCCCGCCGAAACATGGAGACGCGATAAACGTCTTGCCTGAATTTCGGGGCAGATGCTAATTGGTGTTATCCGTCCACCTCTCCGAAGATGCCAAGTTGATTTATGGCACCATGTATCAGAGGTTTAAACGGATGTGGTCGATGTAGCAAACTTCGTCAGATTCCCCCTCGTTGAGGGTTTTTTTATTGTGGGGACGCTCTTCCTTGCAGGCGCAAGCCCCTGCAGTTAATTACGCTACCGCATTGCGGTAACCACTTTCTCCTTCTCCAGATGGTCACTTCGTGTCGTGGGTGTTTGTTTTGTTTTTGGTTGCCCGTAGATTGTATACGGAGACTAATTTATGTTGTCGCCCGTAGGGCGTGGATTAGTCCAAATCCGTATTTTCTTAGATTTGGATTTTGGTTTAGGTTTAAGGATACGTTAGTCTCATTTGAGACTAAGATCAACTTAAACGTTTGTTAAGGATACATTAGTCTAACTTTAGACTAAGATCGACTCAACGTTTGTTAAGGACATGTTAGTCTAATTTTAGACTAAGATCAACTTAACAGGATCATTTAGATCCAACAAAAGAGCATTTGGACTCTATTGTTTAGTTTAGTGACATTGCGGTCGATTACCAGTTTAAGGACATGGTGGTCTAAGGTTAAGGACATCATAGTCCTTGGGCTTAAGGACCCCACAGTCCAAGATTAATGACATCATAGTCCATGGGCTTAAGGACCCCACAGTCCAGGTTAAGGACATCGTAGTCCATGGGTTTAAGGACCCCATAGTCCAGGTTAAGGACATCGTAGTCCATGAGTTTAAGGACCCCACAGTCCGTGAAATGTGTGGTTGTCGAGACCCGTCACCTCTCTGAACACGTTGAAGGATTACAACGACAAATATCAGAGGAGTAAAGAGATGTACCCTCGAACCGGTGTGAGTTGGTTGGAAGATCTGTAGTCCAATTTGAGACTACGATCTGTTAAATATTCATGAGCAGATGGGCTCAATTAATATAAGTTGAGGACTTATGGCCAATATTGGGCTAAGTCTAATAAATGTTCAACATTTTATTCTGGCTATTAAGCCTTTATTTGGGCTTGGCCCTTTTGACAATGTTTTTGTCTTGTATTGAATGCAGAGCATTCATTAGAGCTCTGGCTTATTAAAGAACAATTTATGTTCTGTTGCCGCGCCACGTGGCGCGCTAGGTGCTTTGCGCCAGTCAAAGAGCGCAGTGCGCTTCTGCCAAGCAGCGCACACGAGAAGGACACGTGTCTCGCTTGGTGCTAAGCGCCAGATGATGGGCGCATTGCGCCAGTTTATGAGCGCTAAGCGCTAGTCCATGAGCGCATTGCGCTTTCAATTTAGTGGCGCACACATGAGTGACACGCGGTGCACTTGGCGCTGAACGCAAGCCCATGAGCGCAGTGCGCTATTTCAGAAGCGCAAAGC
The DNA here is from genome assembly GCA_030015575.1 of Agapanthus africanus. Taxonomy (NCBI): domain Eukaryota; kingdom Viridiplantae; phylum Streptophyta; class Magnoliopsida; order Asparagales; family Amaryllidaceae; genus Agapanthus; species Agapanthus africanus. The sequence continues at coordinate 181,938,570 of CM057339.1, read as the reverse complement.
GCAAGTTGCATACGTGGTTGACACGTGGCGCATTTTGGCGCTGAGCGCCAGTCCAGAGAGCGCAAAAGCGTTGTTCAATAGCGCAAAGCGCATTTGATCAATTTTTATGATCTGTGAACAAACTTATGTTCTTTTAAAAGAGACTTTGTCTCAAGATTCAAGAACAACAGTTCTTATTTTTGAAAGGGCTTTGCCTTTATATATCAATGATCTGTGTGAAGAATATGTTCTTCTTTTATTATGTGATGAGATCTTTTGATCTTTTTATGAAAGACCTTGGTCTTTGTAGATCTATGATCTTTTAAGAAGATAATTCTTCTTTTTAAGAGATGATTTCATCTCTGTGTTCATCGCCATTATCTTTTTACCATGAAGAAAGAATCTTCTTTTAAGAGCTTGCACTTTTTCTTTTGAGTTTTCTCAAAGTTTGTGGGGGGTTTCTCTATTTTTCTCTTTTTGTATTTCTTCTTTTTTTATTTTGGAAAGGAGGATCATTGGTCGTTGGGTCCCACCACCTCTCCGACGACACTGAGAGATTACAGTGCCATATATCGAAGGTGTGGAGGGATGTACCCTTTGAACCATGTCCCACTCATCAGGGGGGAAGAACATGCTGGAGCTTAAGCTTCTCGCTGCTGAAAAATGCTTCTTTGCGTTCGCGCACGTGCGTCGCACGTGTTGGGCGCACGTGCGTCGCACGTGTTGGGCGCACATATTTGCACGTAGCGACATGAAGTTTTCGCATATGCGCATTATGGGGGGAGCAAGCTTCTATGGGGAACGAATCTTCTTTGAGTATTATTGAATATTCTAATGTGGTGCGCACGTGCGTTGCACGTGGTGCGTGCATGGCGGGCACACGTGCATTGCACGTAGCGTACATGGAGTTTGCGCATATGCGCATTATGGGGAGGAGCAGGCTCCTATGGAGAACGAATCTTCTTTTAATATTATTGAATATTCTCATGTGGTGCGCACGTGCGTTGCCACTGGTGCGCGCATGGCGGGCACACGTGCGTTGCACGTAGTGCACATGACGCTTGCGCATATGCGTATTATGGGGAGGAGCAGGCTCCTATGGAGAACGAATCTCCTTTTAATATTATTGAATATTCTCATGTGGTGCGCACGTGCGTTGCACGTGGTGCGCGCATGGCGGGCACACGTGCGTTGCACGTAGCGCACATGGCGCTTGCGCATATGCGTATTATGGGGAGGAGCAGGCTCCTATGGAAAACGTATCTCCTTTGAGAATTGAATCCTTTGAGGATTGAACTCCACATTTTCTAAGAGGTATCCCCTCTTATTTATATGGGAGTGGTAGAAAAGCGATCTCTGTTTCTCCCGATGTGCGACTAAAAATGCATTCCCATGTAGTAGAGTATTACTTTAGATTACACGTGCATAGCACATTTGCTCATAACTTTTGATCCCGGATGAATTATGAGGCCCATAATATATCAAATCGAAGGATTTTTCGAGACACTTTCGATAGCATCAGAATTTAGCTATTTCTCATTCCGGAGTTTGTCAAAATACAGCTCGGAAAATACTGATTCGCATCTTCTTCCTTAGATCACATGTGCATAGCACATTTACTCATAACTTTTGATCCCGGATAAATTATGAGGCCTATAATATATCAAATCGAAGGTTTTTTTGAGGTGCTTTCAATATAATCAGAATTTAGCTATTTCTCATTCGGGAGTTTGTCAAAATACAACCCGGAAAATACTGGTTCACATTTTCTTAAGCGTATCGCTGCCATTTGATGCCTTGGGCTCTTTTGCGCAGAAATTTTTGGCGGGAACATCCCCCATCACTACGGAGGGTACATATGGGTCCCTTGCGACCGGAAGACGATATAGCCCTCAAGCAGCCTATCTCAGACGCCTCCGAAGATGAGATAGCAGCGAAGACCGGTGGGCATGAGTCTACGTTTGACGCCCGGCGAGCACATTTCCTGAGGAAGGAACGACGGCTTGAAAAAGCCATACTAGAGGCACCCTGGTGTATCGGTATGCTTGTTTTCTGTATTTTTCCTTTGGCAAGTAATTTGTATCGCTTTTTTATGTCTTTTTGTCTTCGTAAAACTTTGCGGGGACTTCGACGATGACAGAAGATTTGAGCCCAATTCGTGCCCCAACCGTGGGTTCCACAAATGTCTCCGATGAGACACTGGCAGGTGTGGAGGAGATCGTTATAGCTGCTATCCCTGTTGCGGAGCTTCCGACGATAGCCTCTGTCCCTTCGGTGTCAATTCCTTCAGTGAAGGTAGCCCCATTAGCCACGGATCCTATGGATGTCTCTGATGACGCACCGGAAAGTGTAAGAGAGATTGTCGAAGCAGTTGGCTCTATCTTGGAGCTCCCAGTGATGGCCTCCACTTCTCCATCGTCTATACTTTCCGCAGAGGTGACCTTGCCGGTCATAGACCCGATGGATCTTTCTGGTGACACCTCGAAGGTTGTAGAAAGCACCGCCATGGCCACTGTTCCCTCTTTGGAGCCCGAAATGGCAGATGTCGTTTCGCGACTGGAAGTTGCTACGCCAGCATGCGTCCCCGGTGATGTGCCTGAGGGCATGAAGGAGGCTGCCGAAGCTGCCATCCCTCCAGTTCAAAGCGGGAGGAGCATCGAAGGTAGTCTTCTATATTTTGCTTTAATGATCTCTCTATTATCTGACTCTTTCTGTCTTTTCAGAATTGCGAGGATTGGCAGCATCCATCGTGGATTTATCTCCCAGAATGTCCTTTCAGCGTCTGCTCGAGATGGTCACCCCACAGGCGATATCCCCACAAAGCATCGTCCTCTCTTCTGGGCAAGGTTGGTGTTATTTGACCCTTCATTGCATTATCATTATTTCGTATAACGATGTTGATATGTCTTCTGCAGTTCTGGAAGCTGATGACGAAGTTGAGATCCTCGACGGGCCTGGGGATATGTCCAATCCTCCTTGCATGACTGTAGGTAAGTAAGATTTTGGCGTTGCTTTATATATTCTTTGGGTGTAAATCTCATAGATTGTTCATGGATCTTGACAGCCTTGCCCGCTCTTATCCCGTTAGAGTCTCGCATCATTATGCCACCAGGCCCTTATGCCTGGCGCGCATCTGAACGGATGGCGAAGCAAAGCCTTCACTCCTTGTCGGCTCTTATCGAAGATCTTCGTGCTAGTAGTTCGATCACAGCAGAAGAATTTGCTGCCGAAGCCAACATTTCTCTGTCCTTTCTCGCCACTTACCATGAGGAAACATTGGTGCATGTCTGGGTCGATTTTTGTCGTCGAGTGGAGGCTTGCTTACATAGTCTCGAGTGCACACGCCTTCCCTCAGAGATCGTGGATGCAAAGACGAGCTTGCGGGGGCTGATTGAATGATCCGCCGCAAATCTACAATCATGTGAGAAGAAGCTTAACCGAAAATTCTCGGAGAGGGAACTGGCCTCGAGTGCTTGGGGGAACTCCAAGCTCAGCTCACTACCAAGACCACTCATGCATATGAAATCTGGCGAGTACTTCAAGAAGCTATCACTGAAGTAGTCGCTCTCGACAAAGCCGTCATCTTTACCCGTGAGATGGTTGAAGCTCATAAGGCAACTGATTTAATGTTGAGTTTTATGATCAAAAATATTTTACCGCAATCAAGAACGGCGTCGCTTGGTAGCTAGCCGGTGAGTACGGGTCGGTCCACAGGGATTTTGTGTATTTTCAAATTGTTCTAACGAGTTAATTCCAAACGGTGTCGGATTGATTATCACTAAAAACTAAGGTTGATCTAGACTAGAATTAAAATCTTGCTAGGGTTAGGTTTAGGTTAAGTTTGGAAAGTCAATATTCCTCACCGCTTTTTATACCCTAATTAAGATCTATGAGGTGTTATGGTAATAATTAATAAAATGGATTAGTACCATCGGGAAGAAACGATGTTTCTTCCTCTAGGTTCTTGTCCTTCCTTTCTTAATTCTTACCCTAACCCCAATGGAAAACATATACAACCGGTCTTTTATACTACGGTATCACCGCTACCTCGTGGGATAGGATGTCGTAGGGAGCGGTGTGTGTATGTATGCATGGAGTCCTATAAAAATATGTGATGGGCAAGAAAGGGATGAGAGATTTTCATCTCTCAAACCTTTCCTATTCCTAACCCTAACAAGCGAGGATCTACTCACTCATTAGGGAATTGATAAACATGTTCTAAACTAATTAACTAGGGCAGATAATAAAAGTTATGCTAGGGCAGATAATAAAAGTTATACTAGAGCAGAAAGAAAATTAACTATGGCAATAAAAAGAAAACTTACTCTAATTTTTATTTGATGCTCTCTTCAATCATTACAGGAATTGAATTCTGAATTTTGATAGATAAAATGAGGCACAAGAAGAGGCATACCTCAAAAGAGGTATTTGGGTTTCTATTTATAGGACATAGAAAACCCTAGGGTTACAATTACCGCATGTATGCTTTTACAAAAATACCCCCTAAGAAAAAGACCTAGTCAACGCTCGCAGCCGCCTCTGGAATTTTCTGTTGACGCTTGGGCCACGTGGCCGCGGATCCGCGGCCAAAGCCTACGTTTGGCCGCGGTTCCGCGACCGTATGTGGGCCTTGTGGGCTGTGTCTTCTGGGGTTGGTCTGTTGCATTTTGGCTACTTTTTTCTTCACTTTTTTCTTCAGAATACCTTCTGGTTCTCTTCCAGAATTCCACAGTGAGTAAAGTCGTGGACTTTTACCGCTTGCTTCGTGTCGAAGTCTTGAACCTTGCTCTGCCTTTATGCTTTGTGAAATTGTCCATTGATCTTCATTTAGTCTTCAAACTGTAGGCATGATAAAGATTCTCTGTTTGTTGGTCGAAGTCTCACTTTTGCATCGTCTTTTCATCATTTCACTGTTTTTATTCCGAGAACCTGTAACCTGCAACTATGTAGCAGACATGGGTCAAAAGCACCTGTTTATTTGTAAAATGCATAAGAATGGGGAATATAATAATGCAATATTATGATATGAACAGCAACTGAAAGGGAGCTCGAGAGCCGGTTCGTCTCGTATCAGACCCAACAGTCTCAGGCGGAGACCCGTTTATGGCAATAACCAAGCTTGAAGCCGAGGCCCAGCGGAAGAGTGATGAATTGAGGAGCTTATTGTGCCACCCACCGGTTTAAAGATTTTTTCTTTATTGTATTTTCTTTATTATCATTTTTTCATTTTTTTATCCACTTATGAATAAAAATATTTTGTATTCATTTTGATTCTTTTATGGGATGTATCTTATATTCATTTTGAATTCATGAATAAAAGACATATATTTTTTTATCTCATGATTGCATGTTGCTCTGGTGGATGTGGTCCATATGTAGTTTATCTTGGTTTTCTTGCAGGGCAGCGATGGCTTCGGAAACAGGTTCAGATCTGTCGCCTAAGACTTTTCAACTTTATGAGCCGTGGGGGTCCCATAAAGACTTTTCTCCCTACGAGTCGAGAGGATCTCGTAGGTGCAATTTCTACTTAGGGGTCGTTAAGACTCCTGAGTGCATTTTCTTGTGAGAGTCGTAAGGATCTCATAAGAGAACTTTCTTTTTATAGGTTCGTATGTTGACTTATTTCCGAGTCGAAGCATTACTTTACGACAGGGAGATCATGGGTTGATGTATTTTCGAGACGGAGCATTGCTCCGGCGGGGGGTTAGGGGTTGACATGTTTCCGAGTCGAAGCGTTGCTTTACGACAGGGAGGTCAGGGGTTGACACTTTTCCAAGTCGAAGCTTTGCTTTATGACAAGGAGGTCTGGGGTTGACATGTTTCCGAGTCGAAGCGTTGCTTTACGACAAGGAGTTCAAAGGTTGACATGTATTCGAGTCGAAGCGTTGCTTTACGACAAGGAGGTCAAGGTTTGACATGTATCTGAGTCGAAGCATTGCTTTACAACAGGGAGGTCAAGGGTTGACATTTATCCGAGTCGAAGCGTTGCTTTACGACAGGGAGGTCAGGGTTTGACATGTATCCGAGTCGAAGCATTGCTTGACGACAGGGAGGTCAGGGGTTGACATGTATCCGAGTCGAAGCGTTGCTTTACGACAAGGAGTTCAAAGGTTGACATGTATTCGAGTCGAAGCGTTGCTTTATGACAAGGAGGTCAAGGTTTGACATGTATCTGAGTCGAAGCATTGCTTTACAACAGGGAGGTCAAGGGTTGACATGTATCCGAGTCGAAGCGTTGCTTTACGACAAGGAGTTCAAAGGTTGACATGTATTCGAGTCGAAGCGTTGCTTTATGACAAGGAGGTCAAGGTTTGACATGTATCTGAGTCGAAGCATTGCTTTACAACAGGGAGGTCAAGGGTTGACATTTATCCGAGTCGAAGCGTTGCTTTACGACAGGGAGGTCAGGGTTTGACATGTATCCGAGTCGAAGCATTGCTTGACGACAGGGAGGTCAGGGGTTGACATGTATCCAAGTCGAAACGTTGTTTGACGACAGGGAGGTCAGGAGTTGACACGTATCCGAGTCGAAGCGTTGCTTGACGACAGGGAGGTCACGGGTTTGACACGTATCCGAGTCGAAGCGTTGCTTGACGATAGGGAGGTCAGGAGTTGACATGTATCCGAGTCGAAGCGTTGCTTGACGATAGGGAGGTCAAGGGTTAACATGTATCCGAGTCGAAGCGTTGCTTTACGACATGGAGGTCATTATTTGGATTCGACTTCAGCATTGCTGTACCGGAATATGGTGCCGGGCGCGAATCATATTTTGTTGTTTGTGGACTTGGAATTTTTCACCGATTTAGGCATCAGCATCATCACTTGCCTTCGTCGGTTCGAACAAAGATGGCTTAGCAAACAGGGTTAAGATCCTGTCGACTAAGGCTTTTGACTTCATGAGCCGTAAGGGTCTCATAAAGATGTTTCTCCTTACAAGTCGTGGGGATCTCATAAGTGCGTTTTCTCCTTAAGAATCGTGAGGATTCTTAAGTGTATGGTCTCTTATAAGTCTTAAGGATCTCATAAGAGCATTTTTTCCTTGCAAGTCGAGAGGACCTACAAGTGTTTGTTCACCAAATGAGGACTTTCACGCTATTGGTGGAACTTGGTGGGGGAGACGTTTATTTATGCCCGTGAATTATATACAAGGGTCAGTATTGAACCACTTGTAGGGCAGTCTGTGGAATGTGATGGCTTAAGAACAGGTTCAGATCCCTGTAGCTTAAGGCTTTTGAACCCTATGAGTCGTGAGGGTCTCATAAGGGGATTCTCCTTACGAGTCGTGAGGATCTCGTAAGTGTAATTTCTCCTCAGGAATCGTGAGGATCCCTAAGTGTGTTGCTCCCTTGTGAGTCGTAAGGATCTCACGCAGGTATTTTCTCCTTACAGGGTCGAAAGGACCTTGCAAGTGTGCATGAATTTTAACGAGTCTGCGCCCTTTCGGGTTTTCATAAACTCGCCGGTAGCCATGCTGTTTTTACTCACGGAGCCCTTTCGGGTTTTCATCCGTGCCCATTTTGCTTATGGGCGTACCATTTTTTTTTGCGTCAGCCCAAGGAAGCTGCGGTTTGTAGTAGTTTTTAGAGACGTTTCGGTCCGTCGCTAGTTTTAGGACATTGCGGTCCATAGCTAGTTTTAGGACATTACGGTCCATTGTTAGTTTAGGGACGTATCGATCCATTGTTAGTTTTTGAGGCGAGTTTTCACCGGATACTACTTATAGAGTTTGGGCTTGGGAAGATAGCGAGCGGACATAGGCATCGTCATCTATCGTTGACCTAAGCTGTGACTCGTCAGGCGTAGTATTTTTTCAGGAACCGGCCGTTTATTGGCCTAAAGGGTCTTTCGTCATGCATATCCATGAGCAGATAGGCCCCTCCTTGGTAGACCTTTTCTATGATGTATGGGCCTTCATAGTTCGGTTCGAATTTCCCCCGTTTGGCATGATTGGGGATCATAAGTCTTTTGACAACCAGCACGAGTTCGCCTTGGCGGAATGTTCTCGGCCTAGTCAATCTTTCGTATGAGCGCGTCATCCTTGTTTTGTAAGCTTCTAAGTTTTGCTGCGCCATGAGACGAGTTTCTTCGAGGGCGTCGAGCTCCTCAAGCCGAAGATGGGCATTTTCTTCGTCTGTTAGTTTGTAACGAACCGCCACTCATAAAGAGGGAAACTCTATTTCCAAGGGGAGTACCGCTTCCATGCCAAACACCAATGCATACGGCGTTGTGTTTGTGTCCATCTTGAACGTGGTCCGATAAGCCCAGAGAGCTTCATGCAATCTCTCATGCCAATCTTTCCTATTTCTGGACACCGTCTTCTTCATGATCTTCGTCAAGGTCTTGTTGAAAGCTTCAGCTAGACCGTTAGCTCGGGGATTATAGACCGAAGAGTATCTACAGTTTATATTATGCTGCTGTGCGAAGCGGCTGATTTTGTGACTTCTGTAGGCCGGCCCGTTATCGGAGATAATCCGTCGCGGAGTGCCGATTCGATAGATGATGTGTGTCTTGAAGAAATGGAGGATGTTCTCCGTCTTAACTTCTCTTAGAGGTACTGCTTCTGCCCACTTGGAGAAATAATCAGTTGTCGCCAATATGAACCGATGTCCTCTGGATGACATTGGTTCGATGGACCTAATTATGTATGTTCCCCACATTTCGAACGGCCAGCTAGCCACCGTTGGGTGTAGCGGGTTTGGATGCCGGTGGATGAAGTCCCCGTGAATTTGGCATAAGTGGCACTGCTTCGCGTATTCAAGACAGTCATGAATCATCGTGGGCCAATAGTAGCCCATTCTTTTGATCTTCAGCTTCATCTTTGGCCCAGCTTGATGAGAACCGCAGAGTCCGTCGTGGGTTTCTTGAACGACTCTCCTTGCTTCTTTCGGTCCCAGGAATCTTAGCCACAGAGAGTCGAATGATCTCTTATATAAAGTATCATTGACGAAGGAAAAAGACAGAGCTCGTTTCATGAGCTGATGTCTTGAGGATGCATCTTCAGGTGTTCGATGGGATTTGAAGTAGTCTATAAAGACTTCTCTCCAATCCTTAGCCTTTTCCTGGTCTTCTATTTGGAAGGTTGTTTGCTGAGTCGCTTCCTTTTCTTCAGGCGATTCCGGAGATATTTTCGCTGGTGCCAGGACCCGATGGCTTTGTACAACGATCCTTACGTCATCGAGGTTTTCGTCAGCCAGTTCTTTAGCGAATTTGGCTAATGCATCCGCTTTGCTATTTTCTGTATGCGGTATGCTTTCCAAGGCGTAGGAAGGGATTTGAGTCAGCAATTGTTGCACTCTCTCGCCGTACTTCACCAACTCTGGTTTGCACGTTTGATAGTCGCCGTTTACTTGACTAACGACCAGCTGGGAGTCTCCGTATATGAGGAGGTTTTCGATTTCCATGTCGACAGCGATCTCAAGACCTGCTATCAAAGCTTCATATTCTGCTTCATTGTTTGTCCTCGGCTCTGTTAAGGAGAAGGTGAAGCGCATTATCCTTCCTTGTGGAGTTACGAAGATGAGGCATACCCCATATTTGATTATAGGGGTGTTGTGTTGTCGCTTCTTCATGGAAGATACTCCGTCGAAATAGAGTTCCCATCGGGTATCACTTCCTCCTTTCTCCCCATTGATCATGTCAAATGCATGCTCGTCTGGCAGTTCGCAGTTTAGGGGTGAGTCGCCAGGTATCGGATGCTCAGCGAGGAAGTCGGCGATGGCCTGGCCTTTCACCTCCTTGAGAGGTCAATATGTTATCGAGAACTCCATCAAGAGAAGGGCCCATTTAGCGAGTCGTCCTATTAGTATGGCTCTTGACATCAAATACTTGAGAGGATCCACCTTTGATATGAGATGGACCTCATGCGCCAACGCATAGTGTCTGAGCTTCGTTATCGCGAAGATTAACGCTAGGCAGTGTTTTTCGATAGGGGAGTAGTTGTTTTCTGCCCCCAGGAGAACTCGACTCAAATAGTTGAGGGCTCTCTCTTTCCCTTGATCATTTTCCTGTGCCCATAGCGCGCCTAAAGAACCTTCAAGGGTTGTTATGTACAGGATGAGGGGCTTTCCTTTGACTGGAGCGGTCAGTACCGGCGGATTCTGCAGGTATTGCTTGATTTCATCTAGTGCGCTCTGGCATTTAAGATCCCAGACGAAAGGGGTCCCCTTCTTCATTAAATGGATGTAGGGGCGGCATTTTCCGGAGAGATTGGCTATGAACCACCGGATATACGCGATGTTTCCCTGTAGAGACCGCAGTTGCTTGAGAGTTCTTGGCGGAGGCATTTCCATGATCGCCTTGATCTTTGATGGGTCTATTTCGATGCCCCGGTGTCGTACGATGAATCCTAGGAATTTGCCCAAGGAAACTCCGAACGCGCATTTGAGAGGGTTCATCTTCAGGTTGTATTTCCGAAGGCGCTAGAACACTATCTCTAGATGCTCCTAATGCTCCCCGTGCGATTTACTTTTCACCACGAGGTCGTCGATATAGCATTTGACGATTTCATGTATGAGGTCATCGAAGATCTTCATCATGGCCCTCTGATAGGTAGCGCCTGCGTTCTTCAGACCGAAAGGCATTACTTTGTAGCAAAATATGCCCAGAGGAGTCCGGAAAGCGGTATGCTTCTGGTCTTCGGGATGCATCTTTATTTGATTGTACCCTGACGAGCCATCAATGAAGGAGAAGACTTCGTAAGTGGACGTGTTGTCTATCATCAACTCGGTGACCGGTACGGGAAAGTCATCCTTCGGACAGGCTTTGTTGAGGTCCCGAAAGTCCATGCAGATACGCACCGTTCCATTTTTCTTCATTACAGGGACAATGTTGGCGATCCAGTCAGGGTACTAAACTTCTTGGATGAAGCCGGAGGCGATTAGCTTCTTAACTTCGGCGTTGATGCTCATCTCAAGTTCGAGCCGCATTCTTCTCGGTGCCTGTTTGACTGGCTTGACGTCCGGAGATATCGCCAATTTGTGCACAGCAATCTCTGGATCTAGTCCCGGCATCTCGGAGTAGTTCCATGTGAAGTAGTATTTATACTGCATGAGGACATCTTTTAGCGTAGCCACCTTTTCTTCAAATAGCAGCTTACTGACGAACGTTGGTCGCGGATCGTTTGCCGTACCCAAGTAGGTCTTTCTTAGGTTGTCTGTAGTGGTATGTATCCCATCCTCCAACTCTTTTGGCGCCGGTGGAAATTCTGATATCAATTCCTTTTCATCCTCGTTTTCGAAGCACCAGGATAGGTCATCCATATTCTCGTGCTCTCCTTCTTCTGACAGCGTTATCACATGGCAGGTACGACACCGTTTCCAAGACCGATGTTGATCTAGTTCTACTTTCTCTATATACGTTGCTTTTGGTTCATGTTTTTATGGTGGGGTTACCCTCCAATTATCGGATAGAGCGAACCCGCCTTACTGATACTGGTCTTCAACCCAGTCTTTGAAGGTGAAGCAGTCTTCAAGAGAATGTCCTATTGCTCGGTGATAGGAGAAGCAGTCTAGGTGATGAACCTCGTTTTCTTGATCGGGATGCCGAGACTCCGGGAGTGTCATCATGTGATGTTTCATGACGAGGTCGAAGATTTTCCTTGTCTTTTCTCGAGGGAAAGAATATGCTCGACCCATCTTTTTCGTTAAAGACGGATTTCGGCTGACCTTTTCTTGATCGCTTGGCCTTTTGGATCCGTTTCGCTTCTGTCGAACATTTTTTCCGTTCTTTGACTTGTTTTGCCTCTGCGTCGAGCCTTTTTCTTGTCTTGGGAATGCATGGAGGGCTGACGGCGAAGGGCATTGTCATCCTTCGTAGCCTACCGAAAGAGACGTTGCGTCTTGGCCTTCTCGTAAATGGCCATTTCGCAGCTGTAGTCGTTCTGAACCTTTTGACTCGCTTCCCTTATTAGCTTGTCCATCTGTTCTTCAATCAACGGACTTGGCATTTTTATGGCAGGACTTCGTTCTGGTCCAACGTCAGTGTCTTTTAAAGGGGCATCCTCTTCTTCATCAAGGTCCTTTATGACGTGGCAGCCATGGAATTGCTCCCGTTTCTTGGACTGGACATATCCGAGCCAAATCGTTTCCATTTTCCCGTTGGACAATTTTCGCTGAGTTCCGGGGACGTTCCAAATCCTGTTGTAGAACTGAGCTTGTCGAGAATTCTGTTTGAAAGGTACACTTTGGCATCTTAATAACATTTTCAATCCTTCGGTGTAGTATCTGGGCAGACGAATGGGTTGGAGCCTGTCAAGCGCAGGTTTGGCACCACGCCAGACTTCTCTCTCGACCTTGGTCTCCATGGATAGATAAAAAAGGATTGCTTTTTCATCCCTTCGTCTTGGAGGCACATAGAAAGTTTGTAACTCTTGTACGCTGTATATATCGAGCGCATCGAGCTCTTTGTAATGCCGAGGCGGAGCCATCGTGATTTGTAAACTCTGGTCTGCTCCAACGAAGGTTTGCATCGACTGGCGAACAGAGAATACGGCGTTGGTTTCATCTTCGGAGTCGCTGCCAAAGACCAAGATCGGAGCGGATGGTCCGGGTTTATCATCTCGCTTCTGAAGCTGTCCCGAGTAGACTATTTCTTCATCCTCCTCGGTATCGCTTCCAAAGATAGGAATGGGAGCGACGGGCTTCTATTTAAGCTCCGGCTTATGACACTTCTCTATGTCTTCAAAATCTGGCAGGAAGTACTTGGCGTCTTCATATTTTCAGACTTCGTTCATAGAGAATGGGTTTAGCTCTCCCGTAACGGTGTACTCGAGACCGTCTTTGAAATACTTCATACACTGGTGTTGAGTAGAAGGGATGATGTTGTACTCGTGTAACCAAGGTCTGCCGAGTAAAGCGTTGTAGCAGGTCTTGGCGTCAATGACATGAAATTTGATGTCAGTGACGAGCAGCCCAAAGCGTAACTTGAGTATTACAGACCCGAGCGTCCGCGATGATTGGGAGTCGAATTCGGAGATAGTGATTTTATCCCGAGCGAGGTGCTGAATGCTCATGCAGATTTCTTTTAGCACCCTCATATTGAGAAGGTTGACAGAGGACCCGTTGTCAATTAGGATCTTCCCTATCTTGATGTCATAGCAATACCCGGTGACATACAAAAGACGGTTGTGCTCACACGTTCCGAGGAGGAGATCTTTATCGCTGAAAGTGATATCGGCAGTGTGGACTTCTTCCAGTTCGTCCTTCATCTTTTCTTCCGCCAGGAAGGCTTGAAATTGGTCGGGCTCTTGTAATGCCTTGATCAGGGAATCTCGCGCCTCTTTGGATAGGAGGAGGGAATCCAAGATACTCAATTGTGAAGTTATCTTTCTCAAATGCGCTAGGACATTGTAATCCACCTTGCTTTTCTTAAGCGGGTCCTTGGCTGCAAGCTCTTTGACGACTCGATCATCGAGGGCGATATCCTCAGGGACTTTTTCCTTCCCTTTATCTCTTTTGTTCGTCCCTTTGTTTGTGGGTCCGAGATTCTTTTCCGGCAACATACGGCCGCACACCTGAATATTCTCGCAGGTTTTCATTTCTTCTGTCTCGGAGGTGGATTCCTTGAAGAGAGGGCCGATGGCTATTTCTTCGTCAGAGTCGCTTCCGAAGGTGAGAACTTGTGATCCCCCGAATTCAACCATGTGACAGCTACCGGCAGTTCTTTTGTGCTCATCGGTCATGCTTCTCTGCTCCCGACGAGCCTTGCATTTCAATCGCTTGACGTGTTGTCAGTGGGCAACATATCCCTGCCACCAATTTTTAAAGGCGTTGTACTCTTCGGTAGGGTGTGTGACCCTTCGATGGTACAAGCAATAGTGAGGATGTACATCCGCTTGGTCAAGGTACATACTGCCAGAAGTATTCCCTTTGAAAGGTGGCAGCTTCATTCCCATGGACAAGGCTTTGGCAAACTGTTTCCTCATTTTAAGTTTGCTTTTGTCTGCGGCGGATGTGCTTTGATCTGGTGGGAGTGTTTTGTGACCCACCCCTACCGCGACTTCTTCAAATTGACGCCGATTCCTGGCCCTTTCGAGTGTGGCCATTTCACGTTCTTGATCTTCCTTGCTCTTTTGACGGGCTACGTTCAACAGCATGTCGATCATTTTGTCAGATGGTTCTAAGGGTTTTGGCTTCGATCCTGCCCCCGGCTCCTCTATGTTGTCTTCTAACGCCGAGTGAGCTTCTTCGTTAGTTAGTGACGAATGAGAGATCATGTGGCAACTTGCCACATCATCCTCGGATTCTTCTGACGAGTCATCTCCATCGTCATTGTTGTTATTTCCGCTCTCTAGGATATTGTTGAGAATTTCTTAGAGTGTGATCGGGGTTCGCGCCTTTTTGTTGTATTCCTCCAGCGCGTCGATATGTTTTTGCAGGTCCGTGCGCTTGTCATCAGGCTTCACGGGATTTTTGGTCTTCTTCTTCTTCGAAGACTTTGACGGCTGGGCCTGAGCATTTTGACCATCACTACCAATTCTTGGCGTCGGGAGCGGTTTTAGCATTCATTTAATGATCTCAAATTCCAGCGGGCTTCTCCACCTAATCGCCGGGCATGTTTGGAGATCCTTCAGCATTCGTTTTGTTTTGGCTGAAAGAGTGACCTCTCATGGAGCTTCTTCTATAAAAGAGCACGATGCCCCTGGCGTGTCTATCCTTTTATGAGCATGTGGCTGGGGTGGGCTTACCTTCCAATTCTCAGACAGCGCGAATTTGCCCTGTTGGTATTGGTCCTCAATCCAGCCTTTGAAGGTGAAGCAATCTTCGATTGGATGGCCTACTGCTCGGTGGTACGGGCAGTAATTAGGATTGTTGGCGTCATACGGCTACAGTGGACGTCTTGGATCTGGCAGATTGATAAGTCTGTTGTGCACCGCCAGTTCGAACAGTCTCCTCGTTTTATCCCGGGGAAATGAATAAGGGCGTTTTAGCTTCTCGTTGAAGAATCGATGTCTATCGTTTTGGCGATCAGCTGGTTTTGGACCACTGGGTTGCTGCTGAGCATTGGCGACGAAGGTCACTTTCCCTTTCCCTTTTTCGTTTCGAGGCTCCATTTTCGAGGAAGACGGTCTATGGCTCATCTGATCCATTTGAGTCAGCATGTCAATCAAGGCCTGGAAGGTAGTCGGCTTGAAAAACATCATGAACTGGGATATGGTCGCCTGCGGATCGAGGGTACCCACGAACATGCCTACTGCAGGAGATTCTTCGATGCATTGTTCGCATTTCGACCATAGGTTCCGCTACCGGATTGCATACTGAACCCATGTTTCCCCGGCTTCACCCTGGTATTAATCAATGCCGTAATTGGGGTGCGTTCGCTAGCGCTTGTGAAACACTGGGTGAATAGCAATTCTATCTCCGTAAAAGTTTTGACGGAGTCATTGGGAAACTCTGAATACCATTCGAACGCCATCTCCGCCAAGCTGCCGACGAATTGGCGGAGCAGTAGCTTATCGTCACCTCCAGTGTTGCCGCACAAAGCCCTGAACTGAGCGGCATGTTGATGAGGATTGCCTGTCCCCTTGTATATGTGGAACTTAGGAATCGTGTATCCTGGCGGGTACTTAATCTGATCGTACCAGCTTGGATATAGTCGCCCAGTTCTGATGATTTGGCCAGCGGCTTCGTTCGCTTGATGAGCTCGTATCTGTTAAGCTATATAATCATCGAGCGCGGCTTTCGAGATTGTTTCCTCATTTGCAGCTGAAAAGGCCGGAAGAGGGTTTGATGTCTCCCCTCTATCGTCTTCAATTATTACTGGAGGATCTTCGGCTGGAGTGTCCGGCTGGATCATCATGCCCACCATATCTTGGAACAATAGCGCCATTTGTTTTATGTTGGCTGCTTGTTCCGCGGCCTCTTTGTCTTTCTTCTCGAGCATTCTTCGGAGGAACTCGGCGTCGGTTTCCTGTTCCTGGCGCTGTTCCGATGACCTCTCCGGGCTTTCTTTCGATCTAGTGAGCGCGGCCATCTTCATTAGCATCTCCTGGAGCTTTTGTTGTTGTTGCTCCTGAGCCTTTGTCACGGACCGTGTAAGTGGTCGATGACCCGTGGAGATACGGCTATCCTCTTTTCCGGATGCCATGTAAATGGTGTGCACTACCATGCCCCTAGATTTTAGGCATTTGTATTCAGCACCCTTGAGATTTGTCGTAGACACGGGGATCTTCTCCGGCTTTCTCCGTTTATGGGCGATCGCAGTAGAGGGGTTTGTTGCAACGGGCACCCATGTAGACGATACCTTCTGTGGTACGGTGGGATGGTCCTTCTCTTGCCGAATCTTCATTTTCTTTGGTCGGCGGGAGTAGTCTTGATCAATCACGGAGTCTTGGACCCTTCACCATACCTTATGGATTTTGGAGGACATCCGCTGAGGAGGTTGTTCCTGCTCCGCCTTTGTAACATTTTTAGCAGGTGGAGGAGACCTTTTTAACATAGCAGTTGGAGAGTTTTTGCGCACCCTACTAAGTGGTTCAAAGCTGTTCCCAATTGGAACAGCAGCATCAATTTCCACCATTGGAGCTGGTGGAGTCAGTCCAGAAGGGGAACTGCTCCCAGCTTTTCCTCACTCGGCGCCAGTGGCGACGTCGAGCGCGTATTGCAGATGAGATCGCTTCCACTGTCGGGGCAACTTCATCATGCCTCCTGTTCTAGTGAAGGGTTGCTGCCGGTGCCAGCCTATCGAAGACTGACATCCGCTGAGAAGAAACGTCCAACCTATCGAAGACTGACTTTTGAGCAGGGAAAGAAGCCTTGGTGACTTCGCCCGAAGCAGGAGTCGGAATGGTCAGTCTTGCAAAGACTGATCCTTTAGCAGGAGAAGCCGCTTTGACGATTTCCTCTACTTGAGCCGGAATGGCTATCCGCTTTGGGATAACCCCTTCAGGTATTGCAGGCTTCTTCATAGGCCCATTTGAGCTTTAGCCTAGTCTGTTAAAGACTGAGGCGCTGGAATTGGACGACTCGTTGAGAGGGGCCGCGGTAGTGGTGAGTCGATCAAAGACCGACTTCTTCGGAGCTTCTTGTGAAGGCATTGGGACGCTGAAGCTCATTGACGGGAGCATGGTCCCGAAGAACAATCCAGTGGTGGCTTGTGTCATCTGTTCCACCGGCATTGCGAAAATGGAGGCTGTCTGGGGCCCATAAGTCACTCCTCCGGCAGGGAAGGAGTGGAAGTTGTTGTTGCAGTTGGTGCAGTTGGAAGCCATTGACGCCATTTTCACTTCTCGGGGCAAGACACCAAATCTTAGTATCTCGAATTCAGGGGCAACCACATTAAACCGCGATTTGATCGCGAACACGACACATGAAGTGTGGAATGGAAAGAGGAAAAGGTCCTACCGGGCGTGCCAGAATCTGTTCGTCGCCAAAAGACGCGACCGGGACGTTGGGACGTCCGACCTGAATTTGGGGGGGCAGATGCTATTTGGGTTTTATCCATCAACCTCTCCGAAGATGCCAAGTTGATTTATGGCACCATATATCGGAGGTTTATACATATGCGGCCGTTGTAGCAGATTTCGTCAGATTCCCCCTCGTTTACGAGGGGTTTTTGATTGTGGGGACGCTCTTCCCTGCAGGCGCAAGCCCCTGCAGTTAATTACGCTACTGCATAGCGGTAACCACTTTCTCCTTCTCCAGATGGTCACTTCGTGTCGTGTGTTTTTGTTTTATTTTTGGTTGCCCGGGGATTGTATACGGAGACTAATTAATGTTGTCGCCCGTAGGGCATGGATTAGTCCAAATCCGTATTTTTCTTATATTTGGGTTTGGGTTGGTTTAAGGACCGTTAGTCTTGTTTTAGACTGTTAGTTATATATATGCCCTAGAGGCCATTACTGTACATACGATGTATATTATAGTGGATGCTAGGACATATATAGGGAGGACTTTCTTGCTCGACATGATAGTATGCTATCTGGTTGTACTTTATCTTAACATGTACTCTGATTGTCTCTATGTTACATGTTGATAAAGCCCTTAGGATATGTACTCGACTACTGGGACGATGATGAGATCATACTAGTGGGGCCACGGTAGTCGACGAGTACATCCTATAACTGTTCCTAGTCGATGGTGTATCGAGACAGGGCATCGATACACCAGAGTAGACTAGCGTATACACATCTTGACCCATATGATGGGCGATGGATGATCCCATATCCATCGGTGTTTGACATCAAGGATGGTGTACGGGTGCTCAATAGAGACTGGGTACACTGGACGGACTCGCCGAGAACTCCCAGATGGTATTATACCTTACGTCAGATGGCAGTTCTCCGGTGACACTGGTACAGAGTAGTCTGTTGACCCGAGATCGTCATAGAGTCTTGTGTGATTCCCACTGTGCTTTGATTTCCATCATACCACGTCCAAGAGGGCGTGCAAAAATGTGGCTTTCGGGTACAGTCCCGAATCACATGGAGGCAATGAGCGATAGGAGGGGATTCGTCTCTCCCGGTATAGGGAGTTGATGTTGTGCTGTGTTCGATTGGCTATAACCGGAAATCCCTGGCCAGGGTTGCTGAGATTTACTGGTAAGTGTTATCAGTAGTTTCTCGAACTGTTATAGACCTCATATCGACACGACTTATCGAGCTACTGGGGTCTGACGTTTACCACCCCTAGGCGAGATATGCGACATATCAGACGACGAGACCGGACTGTACGGGAGTGTTACTGATTGGATTCACAGGAGAACTAGCGGGCTTGCTTGTTGATCTTCTGATCGCTCAATACCCGGGTGGCCGTTACGTTTAGCAGACCGCTTGCGGCTTGTGGGTGTTTGATATGATCATCACCTACTGCCAGCGTATTGAAGAGTCTTTAGAGTCCTACACAGGGGTTTCCTGGCTCAAGCGAAACGGAGTAGGAGCACATATATGATATGTGCAGGACCGAGATTGATACGATATGAGATACCGTATTATATTCTCGCGATTAGTAACATTGATCGGTTGTATGCGATATAACCGGGTTATCGGATCAAGTGTTGATTCGATAAGTTGTTACACAAAATATTAGTCGGTTATAGCCGGGTTATTAAATCAAGAGTTGATTTAATAATTTAATGTATAATTATATATTTGATAAATTACATTACATTAACTAGTATTAGCTCACTTAAGATTTATTTTCTCACTTGATTGTGCATAAGTGTATATGTGATATATATTTGTGTACATATGATTGTGTCATGCTTGATGATACATCAAAGATGGGTGTATGAGACTTATACCAAGATTAGGGTAAAGATTAGGGTTTTGTTTATATCTTAAGAATAACAAAAAAGAAAGACTTTGTCAAAGTTCTCAAGCTTTCATGAAGCTTGTGGAAACATTGACAAAGTTAACTCTTTTGTCATTCTTAATGATATTTAGTTAACCCAACCCTTAACCTCATGCTTTGGTTAATTCTCTACATGAGTTAAGCATGATAGCTTAACTCATCCATGGTTACATTATTGAGAGGAATATAATTCATATGATGATCATATTCTTTCTTCTTCTTCTTCATCAAGCTCCATGAAAAGCTTACTAGCTCCAATGGTGCCATGAGAAAAAAATGTGAGAAAATCAATTCTAAAGTGAGCCCACTTCCTACTTCTTCATCCTCTACCACTTGCCATGTAGTAGAGTGTGTTCTCTTCATAAAGTTCATGACCTAGTGAAGGAATAGCTTAAGTCAGTGTCTCCCTGACGTAGATCATCTTCGGCCTCGAAGTCATCGAAGCAAGCACGTTCGTTCTTCTCGTGAAGCTTCTCTAGAGTCCGGAGTTCACGATCGCAGCGATGGGGACATCTACACGGAGCTAATGAAGGGAAGGACCGGATCTACAAAGGTTGTAATCCCTTTCACTTAGTGTTAAAGAGTTTAACATGTTAGTTTTCGCCTAAACCCTAGTTTAAAGATCCGGCTTTGGGTTGTTCGGCACGGCTAATTTTTTAATCGGGCATGGTTGATGCCTCGTAGACCCTTGTGCGCGTGCCTAGCAACCCTACATAGACTAAGGTCAACTCAAATGTTTGTTGAGAATACGTTGGTCTAATTTTAGACTAAGATCTACTCAACAAAATTTTAGGATCATTTAGATCCAACGAAAGAGTGTTTAGACTCTATCGTTTTAGTTTAGGGACATTGCGGTCCATTGGGTTTAAGGACATCATAGTCCGTGTGAGTTTAAGGACATCATAGTCCGTGTGAGTTTAAGGACATCATAGTCCATAGGGTTCTGGTTTGACCAGTTTGGGGGTGAGCCAAAAGTTATTGGTTATTGAGACCCTCCACCTCTCTGAAGACGTTGAAGGATTACAATGACATGTATTAGAGGTGTGAAGAGATGTACCCTTGAACCAATGTTGGTTGGGAGATCTGTAGTCAGGTTTGGGACTAAGACCAATTAAAGAGATTGTGAGCACATGGGCTCGGTTGATCTGAATTGGGGGACTTGTGGGCCAACTTGGGCTCGTCCACTTAATTTTGAATAAAATGTTGAACATTTGTTTGGGCTTAGCCCATTTTTATTCAATAATGCTGAACATTGATTTGGGTTCTAACACCCTTCTTTTCTTTTTGTTTTTTATTGAGTATTGAACACTCTTTATGGCACTGTGGCTTTATCTAAAGAACACTTTGTGTTCCCTCAGCACCCACGTAAGGAGCACGTAGAGTGCTTGGCGCTGAGACTTAGCTGACTTTGAGCTACGGTTAGCCTATCATAGTGTTAAACACTAGCGTATGTTTGGCGCTCACAAAGGGTCATGTGAGGCCTTAAAATAGTGTTAAACACTAAGAACCTGAGGCGCTCACGTGAGGCACCTGAAAGTTGGCACAGCTTCTTTGGAGTTATTCCCTTCTCTTTTCTGAGTGCTAAACACTATTGGGTCACGTGGGATCACGTGAGGTGCCCCAAGAATGAAAACTGCCTTTTGATTTACTCCCTTTTTATAAGCGCTAAGCACTGCTTGGGGGGGAATCACGTGGGATCACGTGAGCCAGTCTCAGTTTTCCTCTTTTGTTCATCAAAGGTGCTCACGTGGGAGCACGTGATCGGTTATTATCATGTTGGGTGACAATCCTTTTTTTTACGTGCATGGAGATCCTGAATTTCGAGACTTTCAAGCCCACTATTTTGTAAGAATTAAATTCTTAGGACTTAATTTTTTCTCTTAGGTTTGGGATCTTCATAGCAGAATCTCCTCGATGAGAATTAAATTCTCAACTTGTGAGAAGATCTGCTTCTGCAGATCTTTCACCATAAGGAAGAATCGAGTTCTTATATGAAGGGTTAAACCCTTGTTTTATCAGAGAAATTAAATTCCTATATACCTTTTAGGAGAATTAAATTCTCTGAACTTAGATCTCACTCAAGGTTTTGGATCTGCATGGCAAAATCTCCCCGATGAGAATTAAATTCTCAACTTGTGGAGAGATCTGCTTCTGCAGATCTTAACCAAAGGAAGAACTAAGTTCTTATTGGAAGATTTAAACTCTTATGGAGGTGAAAAAGAAATGAGATATTCTCTGTGTTTTGTTCCTTCTCCTACCTCGGGTTTTTTCTTTCTTTTAACTTGAAGTTTTTAGGGGTTTCTTCTCTCTCTTTTTGTCTTCTGAGAACTTAAAAACTCATCCTTTTTCTCTCTGTGCCTTTACTCTTATTTATAGGGGAAAGAAAGAATCAGTTTGTTCAGAAAAATCTCTCATTGAGAGATGTTGATTGATTTTATAATCAACCAAAATGATCTTTAAGATCAATCAGTGAATTTTATTCACCGTTAGATTTTTAATCCAAGGACTTCTGTTTTGCAGAAGTTGTTTCTCTTGTTTTTAACAAGATTAAGGAAATATTTCCCCGTACAGAATCTTTTCTGTCAATTGGTAATTGTTAATCATCACTGGATTTTTAATCCGACGGCGCTTTGCTTTGTAGAGCGCAATCTTTCATATTTAGAAAGATCTAGGGAAATTTTTTCCAAATAGGGCTTTGACCCCTTTATTTTAGAATTTAATTCTATCGGTTCAGAAGGCATAGGAGCCCTTCACGTGTAGCACGTGACCCTTTCACAGAATTATCTTGGTTTGTTTGTATGCAGCAGTCCAAACAGAGGGAAGGCATCACGTGGTAACATGTGAGCTTCTCTGTTCTTTGTTTGTTTTATAACTGGGTCCTACACGTTTTGTGAAATACGATCACGTGTTTGCACGTGAGGATTTAATAGCCGCTTACTCTGTATACGGATGCATCATGTGCTTGCACGTGATGCCCCACTAGCGGGAATTTTTCTTTTCCCTCTCTGAGTCTCTTTGTAAGGGATCGATGATCACGTTCTTACACGTAATGCTTCCATTGGTGGGGAATTTTCCCTTCACTTTTTCTTTCTGAATTTTTATAAGGGAACAGTCGCCCGGATGCAGTGGGCGTCTCGGATCCGGCAGAGTGATGAGCCTGTTGCGCACCGCCAGTTCGAATAGTCTCCTCGTTTTATCCTGGGGGAACGAGTAAGGACGTCTCAACTTTTCTTCGAGCGGTCTTGGTTTGTTGTTTTGGTGAGCTACCGGTTTCGGGTCACTCGATTGTTGTTGAGCGTTGGCGACAAAGGTCGCATTCCCTTTTCCCTTTTCATTCCGAAGATCTGTCTTTGAAGAGGACGACCTATGACCCATCTGGTCCATTCGGGTTAGCTTGTCAATCAAGGACTGGAAGGTGGTCGGCTTGAAGAACATCATAAACTGGGATATAGTTGCCTGGGGATCAAGGGTTCCCACGAACATGCCCACGGCAGGCGCTTCTTCTATGTGTTGTTCGCATTTTGACCATAGGTTACGCCATCGAATTGCGTATTGAACCTAGGTCTCTCCTGGCTTCACTCTGGCATTGATTAACGCCGTGATCGGGGTATGCTCGTTTGCGCTCACGAACCGCTGTGTGAATAGTAATTCCATCTCCATGAATGTTTTGATAGAATCATTTAGGAGCTCAGAGTACCATTCAAATGCTGTCTCTGCCAAGCTGCCGACAAACTGGAGAAGCACAGTTTGCCGTCCCCTCCAGTATTATCGTATAGAGCTCAGAATTGAGCAACGTGGTTGTGTGGATTGGTCGTCCCTTTATACACGTGGAACTTAGGGATCGTATATCCCGGCGGGTACTTAATTTGATCGTACCAGCCTGGATAAGGTCGTCCAGTTCTGACGACTTGACCAGCCGCTTCACTTGCCCGATGAGCTCGTATTTGTTGAGCTATGTAGTCATCAAGGGCAGTTTTGGAGATTGCCTCCTCCCTGGATGCTAATAAAATCGGAGGAGGGTTCGATGTCTCTCCTCTGTCGTCTTCAATGATTATTGGCGGATCTTCGGCTGGAGGTTCCGGCTGAATCATC
The DNA here is from genome assembly GCA_030015575.1 of Agapanthus africanus. Lineage (NCBI taxonomy): Eukaryota > Viridiplantae > Streptophyta > Magnoliopsida > Asparagales > Amaryllidaceae > Agapanthus > Agapanthus africanus. The sequence goes on along the minus strand of CM057339.1, from coordinate 181,915,213 downwards.
ATCCCGACCATGTCTTGGAACAGGAGCGCCATCTGCCTCATATTAGTGGCTTGTTCCGCGACCTCTTTATCCTTTCTTTATAGTACCCTCCGCAGGAATTCCGTATCGGTCTCCTGATCTTGCCGTTGTTCGGACGATACTTCCGGGCTTTCTTTCTGTCCCGTGAGTGCGGCCATCTTTGTTAGCATCTCCTGGAGCTTTTGTTGTTGCTCCCGAGACTTTGTCACAGACCGTGTAAGTGGTCGATGACCCGTGAAAGTATGGCTTTCCTCTTTCCCAGAAGCCATGTACACCGTGTGTACTACCATGCCCCCAGACTTGGGGCATTTGGGTCCACTGCCTTTGCAATTTACCACAGGCATGGAAATCTTCTCCGGCCTTCTCCTCTTATGGGAGGTCGAACTTGAGGAGGCCGTTGTAGCAGGCACCCATGCAGATGATACCTTTCGTGGTATGACGAAGGGATGGTCCTCCTCTTGCCGAGCCTTCGTCTTCTTCAGCCGGCGAGAGTAATCTTTATCGATTACAGAGTGTTGGACTTTCCGCCAAACTCTGTGGATCTTGGAGGACAACCGCTGAGGAGGCTGTTCCGGCTTCACCTATGTCATGCTTTCAGCAGGCGGAGGAGACTTCTTCAATACGGCCGTTAGAGAGTTCTTGCGCACCCTCCTAAGCAGCTCGAAACTGTTCCCAGTTGGAACAGCAACGTCGATGGGGTAAGTCCAGAGGGGGAACTGCCCCCAGCTTTCCTCACTCGGGGCAAGTGGCGACGTCAAGCATGTCGTGCAGACGGGACTACCTTTGTCGTTGGAGCGATTTCGTTATGCTCCCTGCTTTGATGAGAGGCCACTGTCGGCGTCAGCCTGTTGAAGACTGACGTCCACTGAGAGGGAACAGTTAATCTGTCGAAAGCAAACTTTTTGGCAGGGGAAGCAGTCTTGGTGACTTCGCCCGGAGCGGGAGTTGGAATGGCCAGCCTTGTGAAGACTGATCTTTTAATAGGAAAAGCCCCTTTGACGACTTCATCTGCCGGAGTTGGAATGGCTATCCGCTTCAGGATAACCCCTTCAGGTATCGCGAGCCTCTTTGTAGGCCCACTTGAGCTTAGGCTCAGCCTGTCGAAGACTGAGGCGGCTGACTTGGACGACCCGTTGAGAGGGGCCACAGTGGTTGCAAGCCGATCGAAGACCGAATTCTTTGGAGCCTCTTGTGATGGCATTGAGGCATTGAAGCTTATTAGCGGGAGCATGGTCCCAAAAAATAGTCCAGTGGTGGCCTGAGTCACATGTTCCACGGGCATTGCAAAGATGGAGGCCGCTTGGGGCCCGTAAGTCACTTCTCCGGCGGGGACGGAATGGGAGTTGTTGTTGCAGTTAGTGCAGCTGGAGGCTATCGATTTCTCTTCTCTGCATGGAGCAAGACACCAAATCTTAGTACCTTGAATCCAGAGGAAACCATATTAAACTGCGATTCGTTCGCGAACACGACACACGAAGTGTGGAGTGGAAAGAGGAAAGGGTCCCACCGGGCGTGCCAGAATCTGTTTACCGCCGAAAATAGAGACGAACCGTCTTGCCTAAATTTGGGGGCAGATGCTATTTGGGTTTATCCGTCCACCTCTCCGAAGATGCCAAGTTGATTTATGGCACCGTATATCTGAGGTTTGTATGGATGCGGCCGTTGTAGCAGACTTCGTCAGATTCCCTCTCGTTTGCGAGGGATTTTTTTTATTGTGGGGACGCTCTTCCCTTCAGGCGCAAGCCCCTGCAGTTAATTACGTTACCGCGTCGCGGTAACCACTTTCTCCTGCTCCAGAAGGACACTTCATGTCGTGTTTGTTTGTTTTATTTTTGGTTGCCCGTGGATTGTATACGGAGACTAATTTATGTTGTCGCCCGTAGGGCGTGGATTAGTCCAAATCCGTATATTCTTAGATTTGGGTTTAGTTTGATTTAAGGATCGTTAGCCTTGTTTAAGATTAAGATCAACTTAATGTTTGTTAAGGATACGTTAGTCCGATCTTAGACTAAGATCTACTTAACAAGATTTTTGGGATTATTCAGACCCAACAAAAGAGCATTTGGGCTCTATTGTTTTAGTTTAAGAACATTACGGTTCATTGTTAGTTTAAGGACATTACGGTCCAAGGAATTGTTGGTTGTCGGGACGCGCCACCTCTCTGAAGACGTTGAAGAATTACAACGACATATATCAGAGGTGTGTGGAGATGTACCTTGGAACCAATGAATACTCGTCAGAAGCTCGGTAGTCTTGTTTGGGACTAAGACCACTCTGGAAAATAAAGATCCCATGTGCTCGGTTGATTAGGAGTTTGGCCAAACTTGGGCTCAGCCCAGTCGTTTCATTTTTGAATAAAGTGTTAAACACTTGCTTGGGCGTGGTCCCCTTTTTATGCCAACGATGCTGAGCATCCATATGGGTTCTGACGCCCACACTTTATCTTGATTTTCCTTTTTTTTGTTTTTTATGGAGTGTTAAACACTCTTTATGGTGCCCACGTGTGGAGCACGTGAGGCGCTCGGTGCCAGGCGCCAGGCGTTGGACACTGGTTTATGAGCGCAGAGCACTTTATGCTGAATAGCGCCCACGTGAGGGGCACGTGGGGCGCTTGATGCTGAGCTCCAACCACTGAGTGCTAAGCACTCTTTATTAAGCGGTGCCCACATGAGGGGCACATGAGGCGCTTGGCGCTGAGCGCCAACCACTGAGTGCTAAGCACTCTTTATTGACCAGCGCCCACGTAAGGGGCACGTGAGGCGCTTGGCGCTAATTTTTCTTCGTGTATTATGTTCTGAAGAGTTCAATTCTCTGTTTTTCTCTGGATCTTCGATCCCCAAGAACAAATTCATCCCCATGAAAATTAAATTCTCATTTGTGGGAGACTTGTCTTATGGATCTCAGATCCAAGGAAAGAACTATGTTCTTTTATGAAGGTTAAACCCTTAGATATGCAAATGAGATACTCTGATCTCTATTACTTTTATTTACCTTGAAGAAAGTTCTTCTTCTTTCTTCTCTCTTAAAGCTTTCTTTCTTGCTTGATTTTCTTTTTGAACTTGAAGTTTATGGGGGGTTCCGCTGTACAAGACTTGAAGTCTTGAGGCCTTTATATAGTGGAGGCAAGTTTGTTGATTTAGTTAGAGAAATCTCTCATTGAGAAATCCTTAATTGATTTGGGGATTTTATCCACCGTTGGATCTTTGATCCAAGGATTTCTATTTTACAGAAGATATTTTTCTTGTTTTTAACAAGATTGGGTAAATATTTTCTCATACAGAGCCTATTCTGTAACTTGGTGATTTTTAATCACCATTGGATTTTTAATCCAACGGTACTCTGTTTTACAGAGAATAATCTTTCTCGTTTAGAAAGATTTGAGAAATATTTCCTCAACAGAATTTAATTCTGTATTTTGATGATTTATCATCTCCGTTGGATCTTTGATTCAATGGCAGAGAACTTTTAGTTCTGGTGCGGGCGCCCTCGTGCAAGGCACGTAAGGTGCTGCCTCATAGTTTTTAACTCTTGGCGTTGGCGCCCTCGTGCAAGGCATGTGAGGCGATGCCTCAGAGTTTTTAACTTTTGACGCTGGCGCCCTCCGTGCAAGGCACGTGAGGCGCTGCCTCAGAGTATTTAACTCTTGGCGCTGGCGCTCTCGTGCAAGGCACGTGAGGCGCTGCCTCTGAGTTTTTAACTCTCGGTGCTAGCGCCCTCGTGCAAGGCACATGAGGTGCTGCCTCTTTCAAATTTTGAACAGAGCTTTGCTCTTTTATTGGGGGGAAACAATCACTGTTATGGTAACTGTGGTGTAACCTTTTGAAAATTATAAATATTATTTTATAATTTAAATATAGGTATTATGAGTTTTACGGAAATAATACCGAGTATGAAATTGGGTTTTTCGGATTGACGTCTGTATGCATATTTATTTTTGGAAATTGGAAAATGAGAGATATTTTGAAAATGATAAGTATTTTGTATTTGGGGATTGATATGGTATTTTTGTGAAAATTGTATTTATTATAAGAGAGAGAGACTTCTTTTTTTTTCTTTTTTTAAAAAAAAACACCAATACCCTAATCCACACCCTCTTTCCTCCTCTCATTATTTTTTTTCCTTTCTCTCTCCTCCCAAACTCTAAAACCCAAACCCAAACCCAAACCCAAACCCAAACCTAAACCTAATTTCTTCCACCAAAAACTCTATCAACCAAAACTTATATATAGCCGGACTTAAAGACGAGACTTGTAATTTTATTCTTTTGGATGTCGAGTTTGGATATAGTCGACTTGTTGATGCTTATAGTATTTTACCTACTTGTTCTTATGTTGATCTTCACCTTGAGCGTCGTATATTCTGCGTGGTTGCTCCACTGTTTGGGCGTGGAAGCTAGCTCCCATTAGAGATGCTTATTATATCTTATGCTTGTATGTAGTTTTACTCAAAAATTACAAGGGAGATGCTGCCCGACTTTTAAACAATGAAATGTTTTAAATCAAACTTTACTTATATTTTCAAGACGACTTGATTTCATTTAGTAACCATTTTCAAAACTTCACCTCCACTATTTTCATTTTAAAATGGTTTAGATTCCTGATTTCTGGCATACTTGGGTTACGGTGTGGTCCTATAGACTTCACGTGATTCAAGTGTCGGTCACGTGCCTTTTCTGGGTCATGACAAAGTTGGTATCAGAACGCTGAGTTTAACCTTTATTCGAGTCTATGTTTGACTATGTGGAGTTTAGGGCGTATATTTTCGGAACTTAGGCTTAACCTTACAGAACTTGGACTTAATTTTGGAGGTATTAGACCTGAACTTTCATAGGTTGACCTTATGATGGAGTAAGTAGCTTAAATAGAGTGACGTAGCGTATGTATGTTCCGCAATATATTTACGATACAATACTCCGCCTAAGTAACATTAGAGTATATCTTGAGATCCTTTCTTCTATTCGTTTCAATTGATCTATCATCATCGATTCTTGTTGTCATTCCAGTCATCATGTCTACGCGAGCCGAAAGGGCTGCGGCGAGAGATGACATCAAGGTAGGCTCGTCTAAGACGAGGACTGACCAGGTTTGTATCCCGGTGACACAGAAACAGATTGATTATCCTTGTGATATTAGGATTTTTCGTTTGGAGGCGAGTGTTCAGGATCCACACCAGATGGTCAGATCATTGCTTGAGACTAGCCAGACTTGGATGCCTGATGTTGTTCAGCATACTCTGGAGATCGTTGTGCTTTCTACTGTTCAGACAGTTGTACTGACCGTTGCTGGGGATTTTGAGGTGTCGCTTCCAGAGTTCATGAAGCTGAAGCAGTCGGTGTTTACGGGTATGGATGTGACAAAGGATCCTTAGTCGTTCCTGGATAGGATGGCTAAGATATTTCGTTCGTTGAGATACTCCAATGTGAGATCAGTAGAGTTGGCTAGTTTCCATTTGAAGGGTCTTATTCAGACCTGGTGTGAGTCGATCGAGAGAGGCCGGGGATTTGGTGGTCCGCAGGGAGAGACATGACCCAGAAGCGGAGGACGCCAGACCATGGGCAGAATGCAAGTGGGGATCCTTACTCAGCTAGCTCCAGGTGCACATGCACCTTTCGACATGGAAGAAGGCTTATTTCAATGTCATTTGATTTTGATTTGTGTTTTGGTGATCCGAGTATCATACTTTCGACATTGAAAAAGTATATTTCGATGTCGATTGTTTTGACTATTGTGTTTTGGGGATTGATGATTTTGTGCACTCGATGTATTAGATGTTGTTGTGCACACTTGTTGCACTTGACAGATGTTTTAGTGCACACTCGTTGCACTTGGTTTTGACTTCGATTTCCGTGTGCACCCGTCGCATGTGGTTTAGTTTTCAGAGACCCATTGATTAGATGTATTAGATGTTGTTGTGCACACCTGTTGCACTTGACAGATGTTTTAATGCACACTCGTTGCACTTGGTTTTGACTTCGATTTCCGTGTGCACCCATCGCATGTGGTTTAGTTTTCAGAGCCCCGTTGATTTGATTTGATTTGATAGGACAAATTGTTTGAAGGATTTGGGGGTTAAATTTAAATTCATGGACTGAATTTTTTTAAGTGGGGGATATTGTCACATTTTCAAAATTATAAGTATTGTAACGACTCTGAAATCTCTGTACAAAATTATTTGTTTAAATGTATAGAAAGGATATTTCAGTCTGATCAGGAGTTATAAGTTATTTTTGTTCAATAAAAACAAGAAGCAATTTATAGCTCACTGATAAAACCTCTACACTGCTGTGACATAGCCTGTGTGTTCGAATCCCTTCAGTCCCAATTATTTTTAATATTTTTTTTACTTTGCGAAAGCCCAAGAGTTGCGCATGCAATTCACGGAGAATCGAAAAGTTTCAGAAAAATCAAACAGGAGCAATGAGGAGTAAACACAGAATTAAGCACGTGGTACGAATCTCGAGACGATTGGAGCAATCTTGATCGCCTGTTTCCTCCATCTGACCACCGCCGACAGTTCCCCTTACACCAATCGACTTCGTGCTTTGCACACCCACCTCTTCGACTCTCCTCTACTCCCCTGCACTGTTTGATTTTCCTGCAATCAAATAGAGACTCTTCAAATCCCTAATTAACACCATTTTAATTCTATTTATTCAAAAAATCTAATTCCCGTATCCTAAATTTTTCACTATAAATACCACCCCATGCCCTAGCTCTCCCCATTCTGAAATTTCTATCAAAATTCTCTCAAAACTCTATAAGTACCATGTGAAGTTAAGCAATCAAGTGGAGTAGCAAACCAATCTAGACAACCGGAGCTTTCCCGACGCTACCGCGACGCCAAGGAGACCCTCTCTCTTCCTTACTCTCTTTTCAACACTATGAAACCAGTAAGTCCTTTTTCTCTCATTCTTTTCATCTCAAAAACCAATCTATAAAACAATATCGGCAAGTGGAGTTATCTCGTTTAATTTTATTCTAAACAACTTTTGTCATCTTCACCAAGGCTAATTGTAACGGCTCTGAAACCCCTGTATAAAATTATTTGTTTAATAGAAAGGGGTATTTCAGCCTGTATAGGAGTTATAAGTTATTTTTGTTCAATAAAAGTAAGAAGCAACTTATAGCTTACCGATAAAGCCTCTACACTGCTGCCACATAGCCTGTGTGTTTGAATCTCATCAGACCCAATTATTTTTTAGATTTTTCTTTTCGGAAGCCCAAGAGTTGCACGTGCAATTCACGGAGAAACGAAAAGTTTCAGAAAAATCAAACAGGCGCAAAGAGGAGTAAACACCAAACTAAACACGTGGCACGAATCTCAAGGCAGCCCATCAAGATCCGACTGGCCGTTTCCTCCTATTGGCCGGCGCCGACGGTTGAAATGGTTCCAAACGACTCCGTGCTTTGCACACTCGTCCCTTCAGCTCCCCTCAACTCCCATGCACTGTTTGATTTCCCTGCAATTAAACAGTAACCATTCAATTCACCATTTAACACCATTTTAATTCTTTTAATCCAAATTTTTAATTCCCAAACCCTAAATTCTTCACTATAAATACCACCCCATGCCCTAGCTCCCCTCTATTCTGAAAATTTCTGTCAAAATTCTCACAAAAGTTTTTAAGTGCAAGTGGAGGCAAGTGGAGTTAGCAACCAAGCTCTTTTCGTTGAAGATCGAAGTCGTTTCCGGAGTTTCCGCGACACCACGAAACTCCCTCTCTATTTTTTAACCTCTTCCCAATGCTACGCAACGAGCAAGTCCTTTTTCTCTCTTTTTCTTTCATCTCAAATCATCTTCAAAAAACATATCGGTAAAGTGGAGTTAACTCCGATATGTATAATGTTAACCCTTGTACTCCCCTCTTTAAGCGAGATAGGTCAAACTAACTTTCTCACTCCATTAGTAACCTTATTTGCAATCATTTAAATTTTAGTTTAATGAAGTTTTTGTTGGCTATAGTGCCTTCAAGTCAATTATTGTAATCGCAGGCACGCGATTGTGATGATTGATGGAGGACTTATACGGGTAGAACGGTCTAACTCAAAATGATAGTATGCTATCTGGTTTGTCTTTATCATCATGTACATGCATTATGTGGTATTACAGATTACTATTACTTGTTGATAGAGCCCATAGGATTCTTGCTTGACTACCAGCATTATGATGGCGATCATATACGTGGGAGCTGGATAGTCTATAAGTATATCCTTAAATGTCCCTAATCGAGAGAGTATCGAGACTGGGCATCGATACTCCGGAGTAGACTAGTGTATACTTTTTGAGACCCCGACGAGGGACGGTGGTCGGTCTCACAAGCCATTGGTGTCAGTTAGTCATCCAAGATAGTATACAGGTGCTCATTGGGTTATGAGTTGCACTGGACGGACTCGCCGGGAACATGCTAGAGGGTATTATACCTATTGTCAGATAGCAATTCTCAGGTGACATGAGTACAGGTTAGTCTGTCTACCTGAGATCGTCATTTGTCTCGTGTAAGTTCCCACTGTGCTTTGATTACTATCCAACCACGACTCAAAGAAGCCGTGCAAACAGGTGTTTACCGCCGAAAACAGAGACAAACTGCGTAGGTCGTCTTGCCTGAATTTGGAGGCAGATGCTATTTGGATTTATCCGTCCACCTCTCCGAAGATGCCAAGTTGATTTATGGCACCGTGTATCGGAGGTTTGGATGGATGCGGCCGTTGTAGCAGACTTCGTCAGATTCCCCCTCGTTATGAGGGGTTTTTAATTGTGGGGACGCTCTTCCCTGCAGGCGCAAGCCACTGCAGTTAATTACGTTATCGCATCGAGATAACCACTTTCTCCTGCTCCAGAAGTTTACTTCGTATCGTGTGTGTTTGTTTTATTTTTGGTTGCCCGTGAATTGTATACGGAGACTAATTTATGTTGTCGCCCGTAGGGCGTGGATTAGTCCAAATCCGTATATTCTTAGATTTGGGTTTGGTTTGATTTAAGGATCGTTAATCCCGTTTGAGATTAAGACCAACTTTAATGTTTGTTGAGAATACGTTGGTCCAATTTGAGACTAAGATCCACTCAACAGGATTTTGGGATCATTCAGACCCAACAAAAAAGCATTTGGGCTCTACTGCTTTAGTTTAAGGACGTTTCGGTCTGTTATTAGTTTATGAACGTTTCAGTCCGTAGATCACCCCTTTTTGAGGAGAGGGTTTAGTTTAAGGACATTTCGGTCCGCAGTAGTTTGAGGTGTGTATGTCATCTCTGGACGCGTGTCCCAAAAAAACAAGTTGGTTGTCAGGACCCACTACCTCTCTAAAGACGTTGAGGAACTACAACGACATGTATCAAAGGTGTAAAGAGATGTACCCTTGAACCAACTCCATATTTGACGGAAAATGAATTGATGGTCGAGCCCAGAAATCATTAGTCGTATTTTGAGACTAAGATTTCTTCATTAGTTTGGGAAGTCATAAGCATAGAGGCTCGGTCTATTTGGAGATCGAAGATGTTTTATCTCAAGAAGACTTAGCCAACTTGAGACTGGAGTTGACTTCCCATAGTGTTAAGCACTAGTATACGTTCAGCACTCACGTGTTCCCACATGAGGTTCTAAAGCAGTGTTAAACACTGGATTTTGGGGGTGCTCACGTGTGGCACGTGAGGTACCTCAAAGCTGGCGTTGTACATTGGGTTCAAGTCCCCGTTTATATATAAGTGTTATACACTTAATTCTTGTGGCACTCACGTGTGAGCACGTGAGGCGCCCCAAAGTTGGGTACTGCCTTTTTGAGTTTTACTTCCCTCTTCTTTTATAAGTGCTAAGCATTTGACTCACGTGTGAGCATGTGAGGCGTCCGAAATGGGAACTGTTCTCTGGATTTTATTTCTATTTCTTTTATAAATGCTAAGCACTTGGACCCTGTGGTGCTCAGGTGCGAACACGTGAGGCGTCTTCAAAATGTGAGTGCTGTTTTTGGGTCTATTCTCTTTTTCATATAAATGCTAAGCACTTGATTGGGGGTTGCGTGGAAAACGTGTGGCTGCCCTAGGAGGCACTTCTTGTTCTTCTTTTAGGCGCTCGCGTGGGAAACCCGTGACTCGGTTTCAGCCATTCTTTTTTGTTCATCAGAGGTGCTCACGTGGGGAAACACGTGAGGTTTCGTTATAGTGTTGAATACTAATGAATCACCAGTCTTTCCTTCTATGTGCATGAAGATCTTGATCTCATATTAACGATGCTGGGATCTGAGTTTAGAGAATTTCAAGTCTCTTGTTTTATAAGAATTAAATTCTTTTTACAGGATTAAACCCTAGTTTTATCAGAGGAATTAAATTCCTATATACTTTTGTAAGAATTAAATTCTTTGAATTTTGTTCTTTCCCCTAAGTTTTGAATCTGCATAACAGAATCTCCCCGATGAGAATTAAATTCTCAACTTGTGGGGAGATCTGCTTCTGCAAAGCTCAACTAGAGAAAAAACTAAGTTCTTGTATGAAGGGTTAAACCCTTAAAGAGACGAAGAAGGGATAAGATAATCTCTGTATTTTCTTCTTACCTGGGGTTTTTTTTGTTTAAGAAGGGGATCTTCTTCTTTTAGAGAATTGAATTCTCTTTCTCTTTCTCTCTTTTTTTCTCCTTTTTTTTGATTAATTTGTATTTCTTTTAACTTGAAGTCCTGGGTTCTTTATATAGTGGAGAGAAGTTTGTTAATTAGTTTTAGGAAATCTCTCATTAAGAGACTCCAATTGATTTGGGAGTTTTACCCGCTGTTGGATCTTTGATCTAAGGGTTTCTGTCTTACAGAACATATTTTCTTGTTTCTTAAACAAGATTAGGAAAATATTTTCCCGTACAGAATTTATTCTGTAGATTGGTGATTTTTAATCACCGTTGGATTTTTAATCCAAGGGTGCTTGGTTTAACGGAGCACGATTTTTCTTTGTTTTAAAAAGATATGAAAAATATTTTCCAACTCATGGGATCTTTGATCCGTCAACTTTCTGTTTAACAGAAAATATCATTTCCCATTTAAAAGTTTAATAGAATTTAATTCTATGTTTAATCATGATTGAATCTTTGATCCAACGGTTCCTTATTGAGTAGAATTTTAATTCTACGTAGGGACGTGCCCTCACGTGTTAAACACGTGGGGCTCTTCTAGCCTAGCAATTGTTTTAATTGCAGCGTCTATATGCTTTGCATATAGACACTCACATGTTAAACACGTGGGGCTCTTTTGGTCTAGCAATTGTTTTAATTGCAGTGCTCATATAGGCACTCACGTGTTAAACACGTGGGACTGTTTTAGCCTAGCAATTGTTTTAATTGCAGTGCCTATATGCATTGCATATAGGCACTCACGTGTTAAACAGGTGGGGGCTCTTTTAGTGGGGAACTTTCCCTCATTCTTTTTTATAAGAGAACAACATGTTTTAGTTGGGTACAGTCTCAAGTCACATGGAGGCAGTGAACGGATCGTCGGGGATTCATCTCTCCCAGTATTGAGGGTTGATGCTGCGCTGTGCACGGGTGACCATCACCAGAAATCCTGGCCATGGTAGACGAGAATTACTGATTTGGATCAGTAGTTTCTCAGTGGGTGATAAGCTTCATACTGACATGAAATATCGCGTTATTAGAGGTTTGACTTTATCCACCCCCTAGAACCGATATACGATACTCTTAGACGAAGAGACCGGACTGTACGGAGATTGTCACAGACAGGATCAATAGGGGTTCGGATGAGTTTGCTCGTCGGCCTTCCTTACGCTCAATACCTGGGCAGCCGTTGCGTACAGCTAGTGCCGCTGACGTGCTTGTGGTTAAATCCACTGCCAGCGTATTGATGAGTGTCACACCCCGCTTCCTAGTGTACGGCGAAGGGGACGTGACTGGCCGCTATGTATTTACTCTGAAGTAAACATGCTAAGCGTATCTAAGCAATATAAGCAAAACGCACAGGAGACAATGTCAATGGATATAATTGAACATCAACTTTATTTATTAAACATTCTTTTTACAATACATCTGAAAAGTAAATACATAGAATGAAAAGCAATGCCTAAACAGTGGCATAACAGAAATGGAAAGTACTGAAATGAAATGTATAAGTAACTAGAGCTCCGGGTCAAAAGCTAGCGGGTCCAAATCCTCACTGGTAGGCTCGATCTCCAGTGAGTCCGAATCACCTGACGACATTCCAAAGAAGAAGAAGAAAGAGAATGTCGTCAGCGAACAAATCGCTTGGTAAGTCCCAAAGATGATGGAGAAATAGAATAGACAGAGAGAGAGTGTAACTTTTAAAGTTGTATTATATTGTTAACGCTGTTGTTTGTAGCTTGGTATAGAAGAGGCCAGTGTATACGAGAGGAGTCTCACTTACCCCGGAGATTAAGGTATCAGGAGTATAAGGAACTGTTCAGCCACGGTACAACGGCAATTGAATTTAGGTTAGGTGTATTATGGTTGCAGTCTCGTGCAACTTCTAACACCTTCCGTACCAATCTACCACTTATAAACCCCGCGATATCTTGATTGTATTGTTTGTATTGTATTATATTGTAAATTGAATTGTATAGATGGATGACTTGCCGAAACCATGATATCGGTAAATGGGTGTAACTGGAGAATCATGTAGATGGAGGTATATCCATGGTTCGGTTCGGTCAATATAGATTGAATAGATTGAACAGATTGAATACATAAATTCATGAATTCATGTTAAATTGTAGTTTGGATACTTGAATCATATTCAGGTCAGATTGATTATATTGAGATTCAGTCTGACTCAGACAATTAGAAAACAAGTTTAATCCTGAATTAGGTTTTGGTGTTATCGGTAACCGCTGCACATGGACGGCAGGATTTGTGTCTTTGTCAAAGCCGATTACTGTGTTGATAACACCGTTTGTTAAGTTGTCTATCTTAAATAGGCAGCACCCATATCTCCGGCTCTCTGAGGCTCAAGAGACTGGTCCCGCTTAAACCTATGTTTACTAGGGCCCTTATTCTAATTTAGTATAACTTGAGGGGGGTTTATGTAAAATAATTTTGTATAGTTTTCAAAATACACCTCAAGTATTTTATTATCGTCTTTAAAGTTTTCATGGATGTGTATTTGATCAATATGACATTTCTAGTGAATAAAACCTAATTTCATAATATATGATATTTATTTGTAATATTGGATTTGTATGGTATTTTCTTGTAAATAGGATGTTTTTCTTGAATTTTGGAAATGTGGAATATTATAAATATTAAAAATAGATATTTTGATATTAATTACATATATATTTATTTATTAAAAATATAAGTCATCTTTATAATAGAAATCATATTTTCTAAAGAAAATTGTATTTTAAATCTTTCGAGATCGTATGCTCTTTGCGGAGATCTGCATCTCACTCTACTAAGCCCGAGGATGTGCGATAATCCGCACCATCCCGAACGGGTTTCCCAAAATGGGTTGTAGAGACGCATTTGCAAAGATTTGTTAAAATACACATCTTGTAGAAAAAGATTTTTATAATTGAAGGTAGTTATATGTAAAGTCGTATTTTTTCCAGATATATGTTCCCAAATTCCATCGTGCTATGTTATATATAAGTGTTGTGAGAAGGTAGGTCATTACCTCGTGGGTTTTCTAAGTCTACAATGATTAAAAGGTATAAACATGTCGATATGAAACATAAAAGTATTTTAATGTAAAATTGAAATAAAAATGTCTATGGTTATCATTTTAATATCAAACTTGATCTATTGTCCTAGTTAATGAGTATTAAACAATATATCAAAAGTTGTAGGTTTGTTATTAAGAAAATGTTGTATTTTTTGAAAGAAAAGAGAATCGGAAACCGGATAACTCCGCTTCCGACACGTTTTAAGAATTAAGAATTTGAGAATAGCAAGAGAGAGAGAGGGGGGGGACTTACTGGATTAGTGTCAAGAGAAGAGAAAGAGGAAGATTGGGGAAACACCGGTGCGTCTTTTCGTCGCCGGAAACTCCTCGAATTGTCGTCGGAAGTTCGTCGGAGTTTCGCCCTTTTCTAACTCCACTTGCACACAAAAAGTCTTAAGAATTTTCCTGAGAGTTTGGGCAGAGATTTGAGAGTGAGGAGGGGTGATTTTAGGTGTGGTATTTATAGAAAAAATTAGGGTTTAGGGATGTGAAAGGGTGTATTAAGAATTTGTATTTAAAATAGATTAAATGAGGGTTTTAATTTTCTCTGTAAATGTGCAGGGAATTTAAATAGTACATGGGTTATGGGGAGTTCAATAGTTGTCAGAAAAATGAAGAAAAAAAAATAGGGTTCCGAGCTGAGTCGGCCGGCGGCGCCGGCCGATTCACGCTTCTCGCCAGCCCTAGTCGGCCTAGTCAGGGCTCCCTTCGACGCCACGTGTCCCCGACTGTAACATTTTGAAAATTTAGAAATAAATAAAATTAATGGAATTTTTTTCTGAGTTTGCTTTCGGCTAAAAATTTCCTTCTTTGTTTTTTTTTTGCCAATTCTTTCTTTTGCTGCCATTTCATTTGTGGCTACTTGAATTTCAAAATTCATGTGGGCAGTGGGTTTTTGGTGGGCTTGGGAATTCTTGGCTTAGTACATGCATGGATTTTGCATGATGGGTTTTGGTGACTCATTATGTGTGTGGCAGGTTGTATGCTATTGTGAGTAATTGTTTTGATACTTGGCTATCTTGGTGACACTTGTAGTTGGGTTTTTGCTTGCATGAGACATTTGGCATGTTTGTGTGCTGCAAGCATTTCGTGGCCCCCGCTCTTGGAGTGTGCTGGCAATGCTTTTGGGTGAGGATTTATTTTATATGTTGCATGGATCAATTTACACTCACCAGAACACTTAGAATAAAACCCACAGCCACTTGAATTGATATGGCCACTTGATCACTTGAAATTCTACAGAGCCCATTCTTTCTTTCAAAAGAAAAACCGCAGAGCCAAAATTTAGTTTGAGAATAGAGAGCTATCTTCATAACCAAGCTCATTTACAACAAGTTAGGACAAGGGGCTTAGCATCTTGGAGGGGTTATTCCAACAAATTATTGTGGGTAATATTCTTAATTACAGTAGGAGTTTAAGTTCTGTAATTAGTTTAATTTGAAATGAACAAATTTTATAATTTCGTATTTTTAGGAAAACTTAGCTATGTAGTAATCTGCTGTTAGTCACAATAAAATCAACTTAACAAAACAGTGCTAAATGATATATTTGGAACATAGAGCAAACCATAGGAACACGAACCAGGGGGCTCGGATTTGGGCCGGCGGCCAATAAGAAAATTCCGGCGTCGCCGGTTTTGTAGGATGCTAGGTGGTTTTGGATGATTGGATGGGTTTCAGTGTATAATTTTGGCCATTTTGGTGTTATTTAAACAAGTTAGTTTCACTGCAGATAGAATCTGGAAGTTAATGTCGGAAAAGATATCTAAAAACACAAAATACGACACGGTTAAAACGCATCGCGATTTAAATTCTGTAGCGATGCAGGTTAGGGTTAAAATCCAGTAAGGTTAAATGTTTAATAGCTCGAAATAGTCATTTACAATACAACTAGTACGTGGGAACGGGTGTTTTTAATTTCCGTCATGTCGGAGTAGTCGTTTCCTTATATAAGTTAAAATTATGATGTTAGATTCGAATACGGGATTTTCGGAGGCAGCGAGGAAAAGGAAAGGATTGGCAATTCCTGAATAGATTCGACGTTTTCCGGTGAGTAGACTAAATATCTACCGGGAAATTTTGTAAAGATGGCGTGTTACGCTCGCAGTTTTATTTAAATAAATGTTTTATTTTGTTATGCTAAATTGACAACATGCATTCATAACTCACATATATTTTGCTTAGTTGCTAGTACACTGCACAAGTATCGACGAGTTATGCCACGTGCACATCTTACATGTTACACACACCTCGTCGATATTACCATGTCACTTTTACACTTAGTAAATTCTTGCTAAAAGTGATTCATATCATATCTTAAACACCAATAACAGTAGTAGGTTGCATCGTTAGCATCATGTTTAGTATTTGAGTATTTCATGTTGATATAAGAGGTAAATGTATTATTGAGGATTTATGGTTTTGAGTTTTGAATACTATTACATAAATCCAGTGATTTTCATGATTGATGTGTTATGTCCACCATGAGATGTTTATGATTTGGTTTTATTCCGGACCGAGTGGGGGAGATATACGGTCGCGGATTTTACGTTATCCATACTGAGTGGGGGAGATATACAGTTGGATACATGGTGGACCCGATCGAGACCGAGGGGAAGGATAGTCGCATTGGAGGCGGGGGAGCCTAACGAGGTTACTCGATACCGGAGATAGTGGTAAAAATACGGCGTATATCTAGATGATAACGACCGGTATTGTTGATTTCAGGATCATTCGAGGAATGATGCCTGTGAGAAATGGAAGTTTTGTGTCGATGATGGACACGGGGAAATGAATTTTTATTGGAAATAAATGATGAGATTTCAGTTTTGATTATGAGATTCTTATTATAGATTCATGATTTCCACAGATAATCATACATTATACTTGTTCACATTTCAGTTAGTATGATCGTCATAATTACATTATTAACCGATATATGTTAGTTATATTCACTGAGTTGGCAACTCACCCCCGTTGTGCCACAGTTCCTTGCAGGGGTAGAGTGGACGGTTAGCAGCGGTGCAGATCTACTCTTTCCGCTTTTATCGCATCTTTTGATACGTGGGTTACATATGTAGTAACCTTCTCTTTTGATATTGTATTTTGTATCTAGAAAATCTCCATCAGACCTGTATATGACTTAGAGTGAGAAATGGTTATATGTATATTATTTGACAGTTGAGATCGTTTAGTTCTATAAATTGTTATTTCTTTTCTTTATGTCTGGGATTCATATTGATGTCCTATATACTGAGATTTTATTTTCCGCTGTTGATATTGTTGATCCCAACTAGGGATGCAACCAAACTTAACACCTTATACTTGTTTAATATTTAACTTCATAAACTGTGATTTTTACTAAAAACTAAATTTTCTATATAAAGAATTCCGCAAAAAGGATTTTGATCTTGGTTTTCAGCTTACTTGGACTGTGTGCATATCTTTAGATATTATACAATCTAAGTGCCGGTCACATCCAAACTTTGGGTCGTGACAAAGTTGGTATCAGAGCGTAGGATTAACCTTACGGAATCGAGTAGGGAATTAAAATAGGTTGACGTGAGTCCGTGATTTAGGATGACCTTTGGTTTGATGGAGTAAGTGAATTAGGATGAGTGCAGTACCGTACGTATGTTCTGCGGCATATTTACGTTACCGTACTCAGCCTAACTAACCTTAGGATGTATATCTTGATCTATTCTTCCGTTGATTCTCCGTTATTGATTGTTCCTATTCATAAGCCTTATCAACTCTCGTTTCTTGTTCCAGTTGCTATGGCTACGCGGGCTAGGCGAGTCGCAGCCAGAGATGCAGCTAGGGCAACTCCGCCTGTGACGGCGACTGGTACACCGGACGTTCCGGCGGTGCATGAGCATATTGATCCTCCTCCTCCAGATCGCATGACTAGGATTGAGGAGGGCATGTTGGGATTGCAGCGAGTGGTAGGACAATTAGCCGAGCCACTCGAGTACTGAGACAGGATCCGGCACCGACCGTAGCAGAGTCCGAGGTACAGCCTACGCAGACGGTAGCACTTGTAGATACGAGAATGATGGAGGTATCGCTTGCGTAGTTTATGAGATTGAGACCTCCGGTATTTACAGGGACCGATGTAGTGGAAGATCCTCGGTCCTTTCTTGATAGGATTGCGAGGATTGGCAGATCATTGCGATGTTCTGATGCGAGGTCAGTCGAGCTGACTAGCTTCCGTTTGGAGGGACTTGCACAGGAGTGGTGTGAGTCGATGGAGAGAGGGCGAGCCACGGGTCTTCCTCCGATGTCGTGGACCGAGTTTTCCGAGGTCTTTCTTACCAGATTTCTTCCACAGAGTGTGAGGGACGCTAGAGCTAGCAGTTTTGAAGCATTGCGGAAATCGGCAAGTATGTCAGTAGCAGATTATGACTTACGATTCACCCAGCTGTCGCGCTATACCCCATACTTAGTACCTACGAAGGAGCTTCGGGTGAAGAGGTTCCTAAGGAGTCTGGACACGCAGTTGTATCTGGCTATAGGCTCCCAGTATTTTGATACGTATGCGCAGGCAATGGATGCAGCGATACGAGTGGAGGAGCGTTTGAGCGAGGCAGTGGTTGTTCCAAAGCCAAAGAGGAGTAGACCGATCGGGCCAATGACTAGACAGTTTGGCAGAGGTAGAGACAGATATACTCCAGGCCGCAGTTTGGCAGAGATAGAGGCAGATATACTCCAAGCCGCAGTTTCGGACGAGGTTGGACCCAGGGCCAGATGTTCAGTTCTTATCCCGATGATCAGAGGCCCCCATCTACATGTTTTAGTTGTGGACTTCCCGGACACTTTGCGCGGGATTGTAGATCCTAGGGAGGGACCGTTGTTCCACAGGCTGCTTTACCCCTTCCATCTTCTACGCCGATGGCTTTACTTCTTCCCCCAGTTGGCGCTACACGCCAGACAGTTGCACCACGAGGTCGAGGCTTTGCGGGACGTTCTCAGAGAGGTCGAGGAGATAGAGGTAGAGGACGACAGGATGCGGGCAGGGGCCAGGCACGGGTATTTACGCTGACTCTACAGGATGCCCAGGCATCAAATGCAGTCGTGACAGGTACTCTTACAGTATGTTCGTTAGAGGCCCGTGTTTTATTTGATCCCGGTTCTACACATTCTTATGTATCTTCACGATTTGCACTTTCTTTGGGGAAAGAGTCGTCGTTGTTAAAGTTACCATTAGTAGTGATTACCCCGGTGGGAGATTCTTTTATAGCTCGGCACGTATTTAGGTCATGTTATGTGTGTATTGGTGATAGAGATTCGCTGGTTGATCTGATTCTCCTGGATATGTTAGATTTTGATATACTTCTTGGTATGGATTGGTTGGCCGCTTGTCATGCCTATGTAGATTGCCGGAGGAAGGCGGTTAGATTTTGTTTTCCAGGTGAACCAGTTTTTGTTGTGCAGGGGGACTGTAATATTACTCCTGCCAACATGATTTCTGCTTTTTGTGCATAACGACTCTTGAAGAAGGGTTGTCATGGGTTCTTGGCATTTGTTCAGGACTTAAGAGTCGCTGAGATTCCATTGGACCAGGTTCCGATCGCACGAGAATTTTCTGAGGTGTTTCCTGTTGAGTTACCAGGATTACCGCCTGATCGCGACATTGAATTTTGCATTGACTTGATTCCGGGTGCGGGGCTTATTTCTATACCACCCTATCAAATGGCACCGACGGCGTTGAAGGAACTCAAAAGCCAGTTGCAAGAGTTGTTAGATAGAGGGCTTGTTCGTCCCAGTGTATCACCGTGGGGAGCTCCTGTCTTATTTGTAAAGAAGAAGGACGGTAGTATGAGACTGTGCATCGACTACCGACAGCTGAATCGCGTCACTGTGCGAAACAGGTATCCACTACCACGTATAGATGACTTATTCGATCAGTTGCAGAGAGCTGGTTACTTCTCGAAGATTGATTTGCGGTCGGGGTATCACCAGTTGAGGGTTCGGAAGGACGATATTCCGAAGACTGCGTTTCGCACAAGATATGGGCACTATGAATTTCCGGTGATGTCGTTTGGACTCACCAACGCTCCAGCAGCTTTTATGGATATGATGAACCGTATCTTCAGACCCTTCATTGATCAATTTATTATAGTGTTCATAGATGACATTCTTGTTTATTCTCGGAGTCGGACGGAGCACGAGCAGCATTTGCGTATTACGTTGCAGACCTTGAAGGAGCATCAGCTGTTTGCAAAATTCTCTAAGTGTGCGTTTTGGCTGGATAGTGTGGAATTCTTGGGACACGTAGTTACTAGAGCTGGGATATATGTGGACCCAAAGAAGATTGAAGTGGTACAACACTGGCCTAGACCGGTATCAGTTTCAGAGGTCCGGAGTTTCTTATGTCTGGCAGGTTATTATCGACGCTTCGTGCAGGATTTTTCATGGATCGCTGCACCTTTGACCGGATTGACTAGGAAAGAGGTTCCATTTCAGTGGACAGATGCATGTGAGCAGAGTTTCCAGCAGTTGAAGACGCGCTTGACGACTGCACCTGTCTTATCTTTACCTTCTGGGTCAGGTGGTTTTGTTGTGTATTGTGATGCCTATAGAGTGGGTTTAGGCTGTGTGTTGATGCAACACGGCAGGGTTGTAGCTTATGCTTCTCGACAGTTGAAGAGGCACGAACAAAACTACCCCACTCATGATCTAGAGATGGCTGCTGTGGTATTCGCATTGAAGATTTGGAGACATTACTTGTATGGAGAGTCGTGCCAAATCTTCACAGATCATAAAAGCTTAAAGTATATTTTTCAGCAGAGGGATCTGAACCTAAGGCAGCGTAGATGGATGGAACTGGTGAAAGATTACGATTGTGAGATCTTGTATCATCCAGGCAAGGAAAATGTGGTAGCAGATGCTTTGAGTCGGAGACCTGGAGGTAACTTATCTCATTTGCGCATCTTGCAGAGACAGTATTCTACAGACTGGCAGATTTTATGTGATAGTCGTATACAGTTTGAGTTCACCCCGACAGGAGGGCAGCTAGCACATGTTCGCACTCGACCTCAGTTATTGGATCATATTCGAAAGACACAGCCCGCAGATACTCGTATGATGGAGATTATGGATCAGGTGAGGCAGGGCAGGGAGACAGAGTTTGTGATTGATGATCTTGGAGTATTACGTTTTAGGACTCGTCTCTGTGTACCAGATTCTGACGGATTGAGGCGTGAGTTTTTTGAGGAGGCCCATAGGTCAACATACAGTATTCATCCTGGTTCCACCAAGATGTATCATAATCTGAAGGATGTTTACTGGTGGGAAGGAATGAAGAGGGATGTTGCGGAATATGTTTCGAGATGCTTGACTTGTCAGCAAGTCAAGGCAGAACACCAGAGGCCAGCCGGAGAGTTGCAGCCCTTACCCATTCTAGAGTGGAAATGGGAACAGATTTCCATGGATTTCGTGGTGGGTCTACCCAGGACTAGCAGAGGGTATGATTCCATCTGGGTGATTGTAGATAGATTGACAAAGGCAGCTCATTTTCTTCCAGTGAAGACGACGTATAGTTTTGCACAGTATGCTCAGATTTATATCGATGAGATTGTATGTCTGCATGGAGTTCCGATGTGCATAGTTTCTGATAGGGGTACCCAGTTTACTAGCAGGCTATGGCAGAAACTTCAAGAAGCTCTGGATACACGGTTGAGTTTTAGTACAGCTTTTCACCCACAGACAGATGGTCAGTCAGAGCGGACCATTCAGACACTAGAGGATATGCTTCGGGCCTGTAGCTTTGATTTCAGTGGTAGTTGGGATCGTCACCTACCTTTGATAGAATTCTCGTACAACAACAGTTTTCAGGAGACGATCCAGATGGCACCCTTTGAAGCTTTGTATGGGAGGAAATGTCGATCACCCGTTTGCTGGACGGAACTGAGCGAGAGTTGCATCTTGGGACCGCAGATAGTACAGGAGACTACAGAGAAGATTCAATTGATACGGGATAGAATGAAGGCGGCCCAGTGCAGACAGAAATCGTATGCAGATCGATGACGTCGTAGACTCGAATTTCAGGTGGGGGATCATGTGTTCCTTCGTGTATCTCCGATGAAAGGTGTGATGCGTTTCGGGAAAAAGGGGAAGCTCAGCCCCAGATATGTCGGACCTTACGAGATTCTGGAGAGAGTGGGTATTGTAGCTTATCGTTTAGCACTTCCACCGAGTTTTCCCAACGTGCATCCGGTGTTCCACGTTTCGATGCTTCGCAAGTATCTTCACGATCCTTCTCACGCAATCCAGCATCAGACCTTACAGCTTGAGACAGATTTATCCTACACGGTGCAGCCGGTCGCTATTCTTGACAGGCAGGCAAAGAAACTACGATCAAGGGTACTTCCATCTGTAAAGGTTCTTTGGCAAGGAAAGAATCGCGAGGAGATTACTTGGGAGACCGAAGATGCAATGCGGAAGAAATTTCCACATCTTTTCGAAGGTATGTCTAGTTAGTTATTTTTAAATTCGGGGACCGAATTTTCTTAAGGGGGGAATATTATAACATTTTTAAAATTTAGAAATAAATAAAATTAATGGAATTTTTTTCTGAGTTTGCTTTTGGCTAAAAATTTCGTTCTTTGTTTTTTTTGCCAATTCTTTCTTTTGCTGCCATTTCAATTGTGGCTACTTGAATTTCGAAATTCATGTGGGCAGTGGGTTTTTGGTGGGCTTGGGAATTCTTGGCTTAGTACATGCATGGCTTTTGCATGATGGGTTTTGGTGACTCATTATGTGTGTGGCAGGTTGCATGCTATTGTGAGTAATTGTTTTAATACTTGGCTATCTTGGAGACACTTGTAGTTGGGTTTTTGCTTGCATAAGACATTTGGCATGTTTGTGTGCTGCAAGCATTTCGTGGCCCCCACTCTTGGAGTGTGCTGGCAATGCTTTTGGGTGAGAATTTATTTTATATGTTGCATGGATCAATTTACACTCACCAGAACACTTAGAATAAAACCCACAGCCACTTGAATTGATATGGCTACTTAATCACTTGAAATTCTACAGAGCCCATTCTTTCTTTCAAAAGAAAAACCACAGAGCCAAAATTTAGTTTGAGAATAGAGAGCTATCTTCATACCCAAGCTCATTTACAACAAGCTAGGACAAGGGGCTTAGCATCTTGGAGGGGTTATTCCAACAAATTATTGTCGGTAATATTCTTAATCACAGTAGGAGTTTAAGTTCTGTAATTAGTTTAATTTGAAATGAACAAATTTTATAATTTTGTATTTTTAGGAAAACTTAGCTCTGTAGTAATCTGCTGTTAGTCAGAATAAAATTAACTTAACAAAACAGTGCTAAAATGATATATTTGGAACATAGAGCAAACCATAGGAACACGAACCAGGGGGCTCGGATTTGGGCCGGCGGCCAATAAGAAAATTCCGGCGTCGCCGGTTTTGTAGGATGCTAGGTGGTTTTGGATGGTTGGGTGGGTTTCAATGTATAATTTTGGCCATTTTGGTGTAATTTAAACAAGTTAGTTTCACTGCAGATAGAATCTGGAAGTTAATGTCGGAAAAGATATCTAAAAACACAAAATACGACACGGTTAAAACGCATCGCGATTTAAATTCTGTAGCGATGCAGGTTAGGGTTAAAATCCGTAAGGTTAAATGTTTAATAGCTCGAAATAGTCGTTTACAATACAACTAGTACGTGGGAACGGGTGTTTTTAATTTCCGTCATGTCGGAGTAGCCGTTTCCTTATATAAGTTAAAATTGTGATGTTAGATTCGAATACGGGATTTTCGGAGGCAGCGAGGAAAAGGAAATGATTGGCAATTCCTGAATAGATTCGACGTTTTCCGGTGAGTAGACTAAATATCTACCGGGGAATTTTGTAAAGATGGCGTGTTACGCCCACGGTTTTATTTAAATAAATGTTTTATTTTGTTATGCTAAATTGACAACATGCATTCATAACTCACATATATTTTGCTTAGTTGCTAGTACACTGCACAAGTATCGACGAGTTATGCCACGAGCACATCTTACATGTTACACACACCTCGTCGATATTACCATGTCACTTTTACACTTAGTAAATTCCTGCTATAAATGATTCATATCATATCTTAAACACCAATAACAGTAGTAGGTTGCATCGTTAGCATCATGTTTAGTATTTGAGTATTTCATGTTGATATAAGAGGTAAATGTATTATTGAGGATTTATGGTTTTGAGTTTTGAATACTATTACATAAATCCAGTGATTTTCATGATTGATGTGTCATGTCCACCATGAGATGTTTATGATTTGGTTTTATTCCGGACCGAGTGGGGGAGATATACGGTCGCGGATTTTACGTTATCCATACTGAGTGGGGGAGATATACAGTTGGATACATGGTGGACCCGGTCGAGATCGAGGGGCAGGATAGCCATATTGGAGGCGGGGGAGCCTAGCGAGGTTACTCGATACCGGAGATAGTGGTAAAAATACGGCGTATATCTAGATGATAACGACCAGTATTGTTGATTTCAGGATCATTCGAGGAATGATGCCTGTGAGAAATGGAAGTTTTGTGTCGATGATGGACACGGGGAAATGAATTTTTATTGGAAATAAATGATGAGATTTCAGTTTTGATTATGAGATTCTTATTATAGATTCATGATTTCCACAGATAATCATACATTATACTTGTTCACATTTCAGTTAGTATGATCGTCATAATTACATTATTAACCGATATATGTTAGTTATATTCACTGAGTTGGCAACTCACCCCCGTTGTGCCACAGTTCCTTGCAGGGGTAGAGTGGTCGGTTAGCAGCGGTGCAGATCTACTCTTTCCGCTTTTATCGCATCTTTTGATAGGTGGGTTACATATGTAGTAACCTTCTCTTTTGATATTGTATTTTGTATCTAGAAAATCTCCATCAGACCTATATATGATTTAGAGTGAGAAATGGTTATATGTATATTATTTGACAGTTGAGATCGTTTAGTTCTATAAATTATTATTTCTTTTCTTTATGTCTGGGATTCGTATTGATGTCCTATATACTGAGATTTTATTTTCCGCTGTTGATATTGTTGATCCCAACTAGGGATGCAATCAAACTTAACACTTTATACTTGTTTAATATTTAACTTCATAAACTGTGATTTTTACTAAAAACTAAATTTTCTATATAAAGAATTCCGCAAAAAGGATTTTGATCTTGGTTTTCGGCTTACTTGGACTGTGTGCATATCTTTAGATATTATACAATCTATGGTTTCGATCAAGGCATATTATAATCAACCAATCAAATTAACTAAGGATATCTTACAATTATAATATATATTATACTCGGAGTGTTTGAAATAGTTTCTTGTATGAATCCAACGGAACTTCAGGAGTCTCATATTAACCTATTTTTTCTTTTACTCGAATCTGGGTCGGGTCGACTCCTCTACAGTTTGGAGTCCCGATACTAACACACGAAATGGGCCTATATTTTCTTGCTCCTGGGGCCCTACTCTTAAGCTCGTGAATACTTCTACGGCTGCGTTGTGTTGGCTATAATGCCCTCAAGTCAATTATTGGATCGCAGGCACGTGATTGCAATGATTGAAGGATGACCTATACCGGTAGAACAATCTTACTCGAGATGATAGTATGCTATCTGGTATGTCTTTATCATCATGCACATGCTTCAGGTGACATTACAGATCACTATTACATGTTGATAAAGCCCATAGAATTCTTGCTTGACTACCATCAGTATGATGGCGATAATATACGTGAGAGTTGGGTAGTTTATAAGCACATCCTTAAAGTGTCCCTAGTGGTGGGAGTTTCGAGACTGGATATCGATACTCCGAGAGTAGACTAGTGTATACGGATCGAGACCCCGACGAGGGGCGATGGCCGGTCTCACAAGTCATTGGTGTCAGTTGGTTCACCTAAGATGTATACAGGTGCTCATTGGGTTATGAGTACACCGGACGGACTCGCAGGGATACTGTTGTTTGGTACTATACCTATCGTCAGGTAGCAGTTCCCAGATGACATGAGTACGGTATAGTCCGTTGACTTGACACTGCTACTTCGCCTCAAGTGTGTTCCCACTGTTCTTAGATTGCTACCCTACCACGGTTCAAAGGAGTCGTGCAAACAGGTAGTTGTTGGGTGCAGTCCCGAAGCACTTGGAGGCAGTGGCGGTTAGATAAAATTCGTCTCTCCCGATATTGGGGGTTGATATCGCGCTGTGTTTGGAGAGCCATTATACAAAGTCCTTAGCCAAAGCAAATGAGATTTACCGGTAGGTATTCCAGTAGTTTCTTAGGGTGTTATGAGCTACACTCCGACACGACTTATACCGCTATTAGGGGTCTGACGTTTACCATCCCCCCAGGCCCGATATGCGATACTCATAGACGAACGGACCGGACTGTACGGATATTGTCACTGTCAGGCTCAGTAGGGTTTCTGGATGAGTTCGCTCGTCGGCCTCCCTTTCGCTCAATACCTGGGTAGCCGTTACGTACAGCTAGTGCCACTGACATGCTTGTGGTTAAACCCACTGCCAGCGTATTGACGAGTCTTTAGAGTCCCATACAAAGGGTTTTCCTAGTTCGGGCGAAACGTTGTAGAGGCTGTATGGTTTTATGGCAGGGTTCGATCATATACATGCACTTGCACACGGATCATGATCGGACGGATCATACTAGTGAGCTTTGGTTTAAGCCGGATCCTAGTATTAGATTGTTGGATTACTTTCGTCTCGTAGTATTCGTATTCAGTCGGAATACGGATGCGGGTATGTATATACGGATGATGGGTATTCTTATAATTCATTACAAGATTACTTTAGTTGATACCATTTTCTTTTTGTGGATTTAACATTTTAGTTTAAATGTTAAATGGTGGAAATTGTGGCTCATTCTTGGCATGACTTGGTTTTTGTCATGACTAAGATATTTTTATGTGAGCTTAGATATTTGTTGTAAGTGTGTGAGTGTAGAGATTTTTTGTGTGTGTGTGTGGCTCATTTTCACACCACAATATATCTAAATACCCACATTATAATTTTTGGGCAGCCACTTGATATTTTTCTAGGCTTGCTCATGGTTTTATGGCAGGGTTCGATCATATACATGCACTTGCGCACGGATCATGATCGGACGGATCATACTAGTGAGCTTTGGTTTAAGTTGGATCCTAGTATTAGATTGTTGGATTACTTTCGTCTCGTAGTATTCGTATTCAGTCGGAATACGGATGCGGGTATGTATATACGAATGATGGGTATTCTTATAATTCGTTACAAGATTACTTTAGTTGATACCATTTTCTTTTTGTGGATTTAACATTTTAGTTTAAATGTTAAATGGTGGAAATTGTGGCTCATTCTTGGCATGACTTGGTTTTTGTCATGACTAAGATATTTTTATGTGAGCTTAGATATTTGTTGTAAGTGTGTGAGTGTAGAGATATTTTGTATGTGTGTGTGTGGCTCATTTTCACACCACAATATATCTAAATACCCACATTATAATTTTTGGGCAGCCACTTGATATTTTTCTAGGCTTGCTCATTTGCTTCTTTCTTGAGCTCACATTTTCTCACCATGGGCATCTTCTTCAACCTCTACTCTATCCCTCTCATGTGTTGAGAATCTTAGAGTGTGTCACGCCCCACCCCCAATACAGAGAGTATTGTCCGCTCTGGCCGAAGCCGCACGGTTTTGTCCTTCGGAGCGAACCGGACCCGACCAGGGGCCACTTCCCAGGAGGTCACCCATCCCAGGACTTCCCTGGCCCGAGCACGCTTAACTACGGAGTTCTCAAACTCCTGTAGTGCCGGTTCACTTAAAAGACGCATCTGTATTGAAGAGTGATATCATTCCATTTATAGTACAGATCTGCCCCCTTTCGGAATGTATTCCGAAGAGTCCCCATTGTTCTATAGTTGGTCCCACGGACTCAAGAGGTGGCCCCCACGGATTCAAGAGGTGGCCCCCGCCCACTTAACACGACACTTGTGGCACTTTGTTCCGTGTGGCACTTTGCTCCGTGAGCAAGAACCGGGTCCCGACATTCTCCCCATATTTGAACAATGGTTCGTCCTCGAACCACAAACCTACTATTGAGGGACCTGGCTCTGATACCATTCTGTCACGCCCCACCCCCAATACAGAGAGTATTGTCCGCTCTGGCCGAAGCCGCACGGTTTTGTCCTTCGGAGCGAACCGGACCCGACCAGGGGCCACTTAAAAGACGCATCTGTATTGAAGAGTGATATCATTCCATTTATAGTACAGATCTGCCCCCTTTCGGAATGTATTCCGAAGAGTCCCCATTGTTCTATAGTTGGTCCCACGGACTCAAGAGGTGGCCCCCACGGATTCAAGAGGTGGCCCCCGCCCACTTAACACGACACTTGTGGCACTTTGTTCCGTGTGGCACTTTGCTCCGTGAGCAAGAACCGGGTCCCGACATTCTCCCCATATTTGAACAATGGTTCGTCCTCGAACCACAAACCTACTATTGAGGGACCTGGCTCTGATACCATTCTGTCACGCCCCACCCCCAATACAGAGAGTATTGTCCGCTCTGGCCGAAGCCGCACGGTTTTGTCCTTCGGAGCGAACCGGACCCGACCAGGGGCCACTTCCCAGGAGGTCACCCATCCCAGGACTTCCCTGGCCCGAGCACGCTTAACTACGGAGTTCTCAAACTCCTGTAGTGCCGGTTCACTTAAAAGACGCCTCTGTATTGAAGAGTGATATCATTCCATTTATAGTACAGATCTGCCCCCTTTCGGAATATATTCCGAAGAGTCCCCATTGTTCTACAGTTGGTCCCACGGACTCAAGAGGAGGCCCCCACGGATTCAAGAGGTGGCCCCCGCCCACTTAACACGACACTTGGCGTGGCACTTTGTTCCGTGTGGCACTTTGCTCCGTGAGCAAGAACCGGGTCCCGACATTTTACCGGCCATAACCATGTCATGACCCGCTTCCCAGAGTACGCTAGATTGGGCACGTGATATAGCCAACCATGCTACCTGTGGGTAGGAAGTATCCATCCACAGTCACATTACGGCTGTAGAGATATCAAGAACAAGATAAAACTATCTAAAATATGTCCATAATCCAGAATAACGGGAGTCAACAATAAATAAATGCGGAAGCCAATGATCCAATACAAATAACTGAAAAGTGTGTCCCATAATGCGGGCTCACATCAGGAAATAATGCAGGAAATAAAACTAACTACTACTGAACTCACAGCTCAGCCTGCTGGCTGAAATACTCCTGCTCGGACTGCATTATCGGTACGGAATCTGGGCCATGCAAAACCCAGACGTCAGCGCGTCATGTCATCAAGTAATATAATATGAACAGTGTAGCAGGCAATGTAATATAAACATGAATACAGCAAGAATAACAATAATATGAATCATACCAGTACAGGGTAGCGTGCAGTGGGTAAACTAAACTGTTCTATCAGGTTTTCTATTCTAAAGTCTTTGAAATCAATTGATGAATCATCGATGTAACTCAATAGTATCCCGTACATACCCGGGACCACGGCCACAATATTCTCGGCTGCAGCCGAGACATGCCGCTAGGCACAAAACAGGAATGTGTACACTCGATAGTATCCCGTACATACCCGGGACCACGGCCACAATATTCTCGGCCGAAACCGAGACATGCCGCTAGGCACAAAACATGAATGTGTACACTCAATACAGGTAGTGAACTGTCGAGTTACAAGTCAGATTTCACATTTGATTTCCCCATACCCCCAAGTTATATGTGTATGTCAAGTCAGGTATCCAGTAATCAAGAAACTAATGCCAACACAGGATCAGGTAAACAGGTTTGTCTGGATAGACAACAGGAACGGTCCATGAGGACTACATGTTATGTTTGTTGGCATTAGACACAAGATCAGGTAACAGGTAAAGCCATGGTACATCAGGTCAAGCCAGGTAATGTATAAAGGTGTCATGTCATGTCAAGAGTGTACGGTACCATGTCATGTCAAGTAGGAAGTGTAACAGGTCATGTCAGGAAGCACAAGATGTCATGTGAGTGCTCATAATCAAACTAACATAAGCATGTGTATAAATAAACAAGCATGCGTACTATCAGAACAATAATCTGGAACATGTAATATGATATGCAAATAGATATAATTTCAAGGATATTGATGCGCAGTTATCGATTAGGGTTACATTTATAGTTCCAATATTAACTAGGATGCAATTTATTAAACATGGAGTGTCAATATCACATTATTATGTAGTAATGTGATCTATGGATGCAATTATATGTATCTTAAATGTGATGGATGCAAACGGGTATCCGAAAAGTTATAAAACTATAAAATGGTAATGTGGGATGTACAACTAAGCAATATGTGATATAAATATTGATATAATAAAATTAATATGGATAGCATATTCAAATCAATTAATAACTATAAAAGTGATATTGATTAACCATGCACAAGAAAGTTCCGTTCAGAAATTCAGCGTCACCCTAATTTGTAAAATAGCTTAAAAATAACAAACGTTCTCCAAAAGGGACGTGTCTTATACCAAAACAAAGATAATTCAATAAGGTTTTCAGTTTTATAAGTATAAGCATCTCAGGTTGTCCCTACAAAAAGTTATGAACATTCGAAGTTGAAAGTTTGCTGCTGGAATTTCCCTGGACAGCAGTTTGGAGACATTTTCATTTGTATTTTACGTTATATAAACAATTTATTTTGCAAGTAAAAATTTCATAGAGTTGTAGTATTCTGAGTTAGCTTCGTAACGAACTAAAGAACGTATACTAATGATTTTTCTATGATTTATAATGAATTTTATACGGTAAGGTGTACAGTAAATTTCAGATTTGTCGTATCCGCTTTTTCAACGACGTTTCATGTGTAAACTATAATATTTTCATGTGTATAATATTATAAAATTTAGATTATAAACTAATTAAAGATAATAATAAAAAATATTACGACGATATATATTTTAAATGATATGAATGCAGTATAATGTAATCTAGTATGTCACAAGATAAGTTTTCATAATCTAGATTTAATATGATATAAACGGATGCAAACGGAACATCGAAACGTTATAAAATTTAAACATGGGGCACTAGATTTAAACTATAGGTATGGTATTTATTTAAATAGGTATAAAATGAATTATATAGCATGTAGCAAGATTAACTTGCCTCGATGGGTCGCGAATCGGGAAAACGGAACGTTAACCGTCGGCGGGGAAAACTCGCGACGGGCGCATGGTTCACGGAATGAACCCAAACGACGAACAAAGAAACCACACGGGTCGGGTACCTCGCTGGAACGTCGAGAAGCATCACCGGCACGATGGAATTCCGGCAACAAAAGAACAGTTAAAAAATGAGAAACGAGACATGAAGTAAGAAGAGAAAGAATGATAAAGAGAAGTACGAGAGAATATATAAGGGGGAGAGAGAGAGAAAAAAAGTGGAGAGAGAGAGAGAGAAAAGGGAGAGAGAGAAAGTGGGGCCCACGGGGTTAAAGGGGAGGTTGCGATTGGCCGAGAGAATAAATTGAGAAGGATATAAAAGATTATAAAAATATTATATGGTTAACTTAAAGATTTAAAAGATAGGTAATGAACAGTAAGATATCAGGTTAGTTAGAAAAATATATGCGATGGTTTTAATAATATTAAAATTTGGGATTTTGGCGCCAAATAAAACATTTCCAAATCGCGTCCGGGTCGAGTCCAAAAATTTGAAATTGAAATAATAGGATTTTAAGCGGGATCCAAATTTTAAAATTAAGTGTTTTATGATTAAAAAACATACCCCCAAAACGGACACACGTACGTGCACGTAGCCATCCAAACTCGCCCGTTTCACTGAACGGGACGAGAACACAATGCACGGACGCTACCACGAGGCTAGGGGTGTCAAGTAGGCCAAGATGAATATTTTCAATTTTATTTTAGATGCCAAAATTTGTTATATGTAGAAATGACTTTGCCGGGTAAATTTTACAGTAAGCAATAAACAAGCAAGTTAAATGAAATGAGTACCACATTATGCTCAAACAGTAACTGAAAATAGTAGCATTGGGCTCGGGTGTTACAGAGTGTAATGAGACAAACTAATCACACACTATCTCTACTTCATCTTGGGCACCTAGGTTAGCAAACTAGTTGTTCGAGTTGCTTCGGTTTTGAAGCGGGAGCCTGTATAAAGAACCCTCGACGTGGATCTTCTTCGACAAAGAGAGACCGGAGATCAAACTTGATCGGGGAAGCCGCGAGGAGCTTGGCGCAGAGATTGAAGACCGAAGAACACGGATCGATCGGTATAATCTCTCCAAACTCCTTTCTGTTTACTAGTATACGGTTAACGGCACGATCCGGGTTTTAGGTTACATTAGCGCCGTTTTGAAAAGTTTTTGTTCCGCATTTAGCCACGGATTGATGGCCGGGGCGCTGCCGTAGCCCTACACGTTGACATTCACATTTGGAACTTAACGTTAATATAATGACCATATAGAGACTTATAGATACATATACCCATATTCATATCTACACATTTTTACTGGTCATTTACATTATTTCTTTTATTCCTGTCACTTTTCACTCTTACTCTACTTGGGACTTACCAAGCGCTGGTTCGTTGACGGGCATTCCATCCATCTTTATTTTCTTGGAATGTTCGTCAGATACGGTCGAGACGGAGGAAATGGATGTTACCGAGAAGGATTACGACCAGATCGCTACTCAGGATTAGCTTAACTTTCGTTTTTTCAGTTTATGTATGCCGTATGTTTATGCATTTCCTTTATTGTATTTACTTTCCGGTCGAAACTCGTTATACCTGTAAATATTTCAAATTGAATGTAAATAATGATATTTGTTGAAAATTTTACAGTCCCCATTATTCTTGCATTGTGTAATATTGTTTCAATACGCTTAGTATATTTATTTAGGAAATGACATTCTCTGAATAAATATGACGCGGTCTTGCCATGTCATCATTTCCGTCTACTGGGAAGCGGGGCGTGACAAGTATTATTTTATAATTTAAATATATGTATTATGAGTTTTACGGAAATAATACCGATTATGTATTTGGGTTTTTCGGATTGACGTCCGTATATATATTTATTTTTGAGAATTGGAAAATGAGAGATTTTTTGAAAATGATAAGTATTTTGTATTTGGGAATTGATATGGTATTTTTGTGAAAATTGTATTTATTATGAGAGAGAGAGAGAGAGATTTTTTTTAAATGTCGGGTTTAGATATAATTGACTTGTTGATGCTTATAGTATTTTACTTATTTGTTCTTGTGTTGATTTTCGTCTTGAACGTTGTATATCCTGCGTGGTTGCTTCGCCGTTTGGACGTGGAAGTCAGCTCCTGTTGGGGACGCTTATTATATTTTATGCTTGTATGCAGTTTTACACAAAAATTATAAGGGAGGTGCTGCTCGATTTTTAAACGCCGAAATATTTTAAAGCAAACTTTACTTATACTCATAGTCACAAATTCGCCGTTCGGGAATAATTCGGCAAGGTCGAAAATTCGGATTCGGAGAACTATTCGGAAAAAATCGGCAGGTATTCGGGAAAGATTCGGTAAGTGTTCGGGAAATGTTCGGGAAGGATTTCGAGCAATAAATTAATATATGAGACGCTAGGTTTTGATTTTGTGAATTATTTGTAGTTTTTTGAATTATTCGCAGTTTTTTCACATAATTCGGGAATAATTCGCGAATTATTCGGCTAGTTCGGCAATGGCGAATAATTCGGCTTATAATTCGTTTGATCAAAAATTCGCGAATTATTCGTGAATTCGGCGAATAATTCGCGAATTATGTGACTATGCTTATACTTTCAAGACGACTTGATTTCATTTAGCAATCATTTTCAAAACCTCACCTTCACTATTTTTATTTAAAAATGGTTTAGATTCTTGGCTTTTGATTTACTTGGATTCCGGTGGAATTCTATAGACATCATGTGATTCAAATGCCGATGGCGTGTCTTTTCCGGTTGATGAGATGCGGTTTATTTTTAAGGGGGGTTTGGGTATTCAAAATCAAACTCCACTTAAAAATAAAATAAACTTCAGTTAAGTGAAAAAATATGTGTTTGGCTCAAAGGGGTTTTGTTAACTTCTATAACTTTTTTCTCCATCCCCAAACCCAACCCCAAAAAAAACCAATAAAAAACAAAAAACGACGGCGGCGGCAGCAGTGACGCATCAATCGCCCCGCCTCCTGAGCCAGAGCTCCACCTATAGCCTCCTCCTCCACCACCGCCGGCGCCGCCCCTCGCCTCCCATCCACTTCTACTACCGCCTCCACCTCCCTCATCCTCTTCTTCTGTAATTTCTAGGGTTTTAGTGTTGAGGTTTCAGGTCGATATTTGGCAATTCAAACGCAATCTATCTTCATCTTTTTCCTTTTTTTTGGTCTCAAAGTTATCTCCTTTATTTTCCTTCGTGTAATCACAATTAGGAAGCGGAACAAAAATAAAAATGAGAGGATTATTTCTTCAAGGTAGAAAGATGCTGTTATTAGATCCAAAAAAGGTTTTTTTTTCTTCTTCTTCTTCGATTGAATTTCGAAGGCTGCTTCATGTGTGCGTCGTTGGCAGCGGCCCTGCTGGATTCTACACTGCTGAAAAGGTTGTAATTTCATTTGATTGTTGTGTTTTCTAGTTGTTTTTCCCCGATTCTTTGAGTTTTGTTGATCACTTTGTTCTGATGGGCAACTGGCATGATGAAAGCAGATGCTGAAGGCAGACGAGAAGGTACAAGTTGATATTCTTGATCGGTTGCCGACGCCATTTGGATTAGTTCGTTCCGGAGTCGCACCGGATCACCCTGAGACAAAGGTGAGAGAAAGGGTTGTCTTGGGGTCATTTGAGATTTCTTGTATGGTGTCTTTGAATTAAATAAAATGTTGATACAATGAAGAATGTCTGAATGCAGCCCAGTTCACAATTTTGAAACCATAGTTTCGTCTTTTAGTTAAAATGAAACCGGATTTCTGAATCGACTGTTTTATGTAAGTGGAATTGTTGTTTGGCAACATAGGCTAGAGCTGAGGTTTTGAAATTTTGGTAGCACAATTTTCAAAGCTTTGGTTTTGTGGGATTTGGAATCTACCAAACGATAGATTTCATTTGGGAAACTCTATTATGATTGTCAAACATGTGTCCGTTTTAGTTTTTTAAGTTTGGCCTGAACCTGTGGTTTCAGAAACCGAAACATTGTACCGTATGAAATTGCATAGGTAAAACTGGGACTGCAGCATTTGAGACTTTCCCTATGGAGGTGATAATCATGGTTAAAAATCTCGGGGCATCCTGATCTGAGATGGCCGATTCCAATCCAAAAAATTACTGTCTAAGATCTTGTGTGATACCGAGTTATATTAGGTCTACCATTTGATAAGTATTAAGTTTTTAAAGGGGTTAGTGAGGCTATTGGTTTATGTTTTATTTGACATCATTAATTACTAAAAAATAAATAAAAAATATTATTGTTATTTTTGCCAAGCATATAAACAACCATTTGTACATATCATCAATTGCTACAGAATTTGCCAAATTATTTGTAGTTGCTTTTACTAATTATTTAAATAATTCCGTATTTTTAAAAAGAAAATTGTCATGCAATATAAAATCAGATATTTCCGATCCGCGACGGCCGATATGGTTGATTACAATCCGTAAAATGACCATCCGATATGGATACCGATACCGACATTTTAAACCTTGGTCAGAATTTGCATGCATGTTACGATATCTTTTATCTAATTGCATGGATATGTATTGCAACTTGTGGAAATAAGAAGTAAACAATATGACATACTACTTGAGAAAGAATAACCATTCTATCCGTTAGTGAAAGTGCTAATACACAACATTTTGATATATTCAGTTCAGATGGACATGTTGAACGCTGCCAAGATGGTTGTGACACTTAGTTATGTTTGACGTAGCCTGCAGCATGTTTAAAGTTCAGTACGAAGCCTCTTGCGAACTGCCACAGAAACACATTGATATTTGTTAAATACCTTTTATGATATATTGCACATGAAATAATCCTTTATTTAACTTCTGAATTCTTGGAAAACTATTATAAATTGATTTCCCCATCAAAGTTTCTCAGCTTTAAAACCTCCATAACCCATTCATGAGTGTCTTTCTCCAATTGGTTTGCTGCTGGAGCATTCATTGGGTATAAGAACGTGTGGGAACAGGGTGGTTAGGTTGGTTTAACCCAATTCTGTGATTTCACGTATTAAATTATAGGCCCCTATTGGCCTTTGGGAGACTCAATTGCATAATGACAATACTTTAAAACCATGTTTTCATTGAGGAATCCTTGCGTATTTAGTGGATTTCTCCTTAATAGAGCCAACAATCAACTCAAACCAACTCTTTTGATCTAAGTTTTGCAACATCTATGTAGTCTCTTTTATTGCTGAGACCACACATGTCCTAGAATCTGGAAAAGGGTGGTTAAATACCAGAGCTTTTAACATTCCACATTGCCTGTCTATCATCTATTTTGAGTCGATAGGCTAATTTGCAATTTATCATATATTTAACCACTTCTTTTGCATTTAATTTCTTGCTTAAATCATGTAGACATCATTGGTACCCCATCACCCTTTTTAAAGTCCTTGATTCTCTTCTTAGAGATGTATAGTTTTTTTGGGATAAAATTGTAGAGAACTTGAACTATAATTTAACTTAGTTTCATTCTCAATTGTATTTATGGCTACAGCGACCTAGGGGCTCTAGTGGGTGCCTTGGCTTGTGGACCTGAGTTTGTTTCAATCCCATTGATAAGAGAGAGCTCAAGCAATAGCATTTCATATTCCTACAACTTAGAGGTCACTCCCGCACATGTCCTGTATAGACTATGGTGATAGTCTGATATCCTCAATGCATAAAGATGAATGATGCTATAAAAGATTCATCACGAATTCATGATA
The DNA here is from genome assembly GCA_030015575.1 of Agapanthus africanus. Lineage (NCBI taxonomy): Eukaryota > Viridiplantae > Streptophyta > Magnoliopsida > Asparagales > Amaryllidaceae > Agapanthus > Agapanthus africanus. Next base: position 181,878,527 of record CM057339.1, on the reverse strand, counting down.
CTGAGGTATGCTAAGAAAGTCTCCCATACAGCCCATTTTGTATCTTTTTAGTTACTATAGTAATCATTCAGGAACATAATCTGTGTCATGCTCTCTAATTATGAAAATGCCCTATAGAAATGGAACATCCACAATATTCTTCTATTTTAAATATTATATATGAGAGTATTTTCTTGATTGACTGAACAACCTCAAAAGACGGATCTTCGGAAGTTGGATGACAATTTTCAGGAGGAAATAATAGAGTATACAATCATATGCATCTGGCCTCAATTTTGGCTAGGGTAGTTTGGTGTGGATTTGTTAGGTATTTAAAGGGAGAGGGTCATATCAGGTCGATAACCAGTCTTCTAACACTGTCAAAGACTCAAATTCTTCATAGCTGACCCAATTTTGGTGGGAAAGTGCTTAGATGATTAGAATGGTTTTTATTGATATTTGATAATAACATGTATGGCTTCTGGCACTTTAATGTTGTTATCTTCTATGTTATAATATTGTGTCTGCACAATCCTTAGCAGTCTAACTGTCTAATCTGATACTCTTTATGATATGTCGGTAGATGTATCCATAATGGATAAAAAATCAATATTTTCTTCTTAAATAATCGTTATTTACCAGAAATTTGTCAACAGATTGTAGTTAACCAGTTTTCGCGAGTTGCTGCAAATGAGAGGTGTTCATTCTTTGGAAATTTGTCACTTGGAAATGATATTTCTCTTCCAGAGCTGCGAGATATTTATGATATTGTAAGTACCCACCATAGAAATTTAAATATGGATTAAGTTCATTCTCCTATATTTTATCCAGATCCCAGAGCTCTTATGTTTTGACTGATATTGAGCAGGTCGTGCTTGCTTATGGCGCTGAAAGTGATAGGTCACTTGGCATCCCTGGAGAAGTACGTTGTTCCCAGTTGCATATAATACTTTTTAATGTCATCCAATGTATTTGTTTCCTAAACCGGTTACTATAGTGACATTATTGATCCTTGTTTGATTTAAAAATAAAAAGAGTTGTGGAATGGGAAGTGGTAATCATCATGGCAAAGCATTTCTCCTTTCTCCAAGGGACTGCGTAATAAAAGGAAGTAGATTATTTTCACCGTAATTGCCATTGGCTTTCCACCCATTGGGATCGGAAGTGTTTCTGGTATTATAGCCTGGTTGCTCTACAAAAGAAACAAGTGAATTTAGGCTATTTTCTAGCACTTCCCTACCTCTCGAGACTTCAAAGGAAGTAACCTAATTCATAGAACATCTTTTATAAAATACTCAATATTTTTTTAACGTACTTTACATCTTTCAAGGTAGTTGTCAAAAGTTGGTTTTATTTTATCTTCATCCGTATTGCATCAATAAGGAATTTTTTTGTGATTTTTATGCTTTCATCCTAATCTCCAGGATCTTAGTGGGATAATCTCAGCGAGAGAGTTCGTATGGTGGTATAATGGGCACCCTGATTGCTATAATATGAAGCCAGACTTGAAAAACACAGATACAGCTGTTGTCCTTGGCCAGGTATCTTCAAATCTGCATGAGAGGATTTAGTGCAAGCATGGCAAACTGTACTGGCTTAGTGATTTATATAAGCATGGCTGCCATTCAATCTGTTTTTTGTTATTAGATTAACTATTACAAACATGTAGCTGTGAATCTTATCTAATATACCAATTATTGGAGACATCATTTTGTGCCATGTATAGATGTAAAATAGCTCTTTCTACAAGTGCACCCTGGAATTCTAATTGATAAACATATACTCTGTATCCATTGTGGTGGGGAAGGGTATAAGTCATGCTCACAAGTTAGGGACGAAGAGGAAATAAGATGGAAAATTGGGATTTGAGTGTAGGGTCTAAAAGTTGCCCTTTATTGCCTATATACACACTCCGATCGTTCCTCTCACGTCTACCTGATATATTCGCGACTCTTCTTGTGGCACTTCTAATGGTGGACAGTTGTGGTGGGTAAGGGTACCAGTCGTGCTCACAAGCTAGAGAGGAAGAGGGAATGAGATGGAAAATCGGATTGGAGTGTAGGGTCTAAAGATTGTTTGCCTTTATACACACGTAGATCGTTCCTCACACGTTTACATGATATTTCTCCTATGATGCTTTACGTATCTTTTCTAGCACTTTTATATATTTTCCTCTACTCTTCTATATGCATACCACAGCATTTTATATATCTACACTCTTTTAGTAGTTTTTACATAATAATGTGAGATTCTCTGTACAATATGGATAATAAAATTATATTCAGCCTCTTAAACAAAACTTTGCTGCATCAATCATTCCAAGCAGTCTTTTCAATTTGTTCAAGCTTTTTTGGCTTTGAGTGGCTAGGTGAAGATTACGGAAATTTGGTCTTACTCTTGAGACATGAGTAACATCAACTCAATCCCCTTGTCTTTGTGATGGGGAACCAAAGAAGCTGCTATGCTTTTATTCCATCATATTTAGATATATGGAGCCTAAAACTAGCAATTAAGAGCATCAATAGGCTACAAGATACAAGTCAGTAGCAGTCTGCCTTCCATTAGAGCACGGCATTTTACGAACTCATAAATGCGGGATTGAAGTTCTTACCCTTGCACAGATCTGATTTACAACTGTCCACCCTTGGGCATTGCAACTATGTATAGCTTGTGTTAAACTTGAATGTCCATTCTAGAACCTGAGAATTACTGATAAGTTTGTTTCATTTCTTGCCCTTGCATCAAGCATGCAATAATATCAGAAAATATTCACTTTTAGGGTAATGTTGCTCTGGATGTTGCTCGTATTCTTTTGAGGCCAACAACAGAATTGTCATCAACAGATATTTCCTCACATGCCTTAGACGCCCTTCAAGAAAGCACTATAAGGTTTGTTATCATTCCATTACACCGATAAGCCACAAGTATCATATGGGTTAACATTTCACAAGAAGCAATTTGTAACTGGTGTGATTATTGTTCTTTGTTGCTACAGGAAGGTGTACTTGGTTGGAAGAAGGGGTCCTGCACAGGCAGCTTGCACAGCAAAGGAACTTCGTGAAATACTTGGTATATGATCATCTGAAATGGCTTTCAGTAAAGCACTTTCTGGCATTTAATTTGCATTTTGTATCCTTGTTGGGCAATTTTGGTCTATCATCAAATAGATTTTCGCCCATGACAACATAATTTGGAATAAAAGCTTTAGCATTCTCAATGGTGTTGTTCCATTGCTATATGCGTCATACTTGAAACTGAAGGTTTCTTTTTCCTTGTAGGTATCAAGAATCTGAATGTTTATATTCAGGAAGCTGACCTAGCTAAATCTCCTATGGATGAGGTATATAGCGAGATTTTATAATATCGAAAACTGTAGTTGAACACCATGGTGAAGTTTAATTGCCAACTAATATAAATAAAGCTCTCTCTCTCTCTCTCTCTCTCTCTCTCTCTCTCTCTCATGTGTGTGCTTACATGGATACAAGGAAAGAAAGCTTTGTTTATTAAATATGTCTGTATATACATGGTTATTTATGTTGTAACATAATTTTCCATGGCAGCATTATGCTTCATTCTATGGTGATAGTGATACTCCTGCATGATTTATATTAGGTTTACTATTTTCCTTTAGATGCGTTAAGTATTGCCAAGAAGCGCCAAGTACTTAACATTTTTGCTTCTTATGGATAATTTTTTTTCCTAGTCATAGATGAGATTATGGGGAAGTGGGGGATGTACAGATTATGTAAAGTGGGGAAGTGCTTTTGGACTAGAATGTGACTGGGTATGCTTTATAAGTCAGAATGTTGGGTAAACAAGTAGAGCATTTTACAAAATGTGTCTTATAAATGAGAATGTTGATAATTTGATATGAATAGTGGGCGCGTGCGTGCACATATACAAAACACACTGACTAACTAAAAGATAGGATGCGAAACAAGTGCATGTTTAGAGAAGTTAAAAGGTAGCTTCCATTGAGGATGTTAAAGAACTTATGAGATGGCTTCGACATGTGTAACCAAGACAAGGGGAAACATTATCCAACATAAAAGAATGTGATTGTTATTATCATAATATGGGAGATGGTCAGTAACAAAACAGATTTGAGCTGGACTTTGAACCATGGTTATTATCATAGCATCCGAGCCCTACCCAATTAGAGCTGGAATTTGAACCGCTTGACCTGACCAAACAGGGTAAGGCTTCATTGTTTTCTTTTGGGTTTAGTTAGGAAAGAAATTTAATTGGTTGTATGATTTTTGAATACAGAAACAATCATTGGACAATTTCTGAAATTCTGGAATTAGGACATAATGGAGCTTCAATTTTATAAAAGTATGATAACTGAATTCTTTGCGAGAACTGTTTGTCTTTGTCTATCTACATCTTCTACATCCTGTCAAGAGTTGCATATACATATAGAAGCCTTACAGTTTCAACTCAATCATACTAACTTAAACCATACTGAAATTTATGTTAGTTAATCTTAATTTACCCTTAATATTAATGAAACTATTGTTCTCCCTAATCTATTTATAAAATGTGTTTATTATGTATTCATTATCTTCTTATAACTAAATTTAGTAACAAAGTAATTTGATAATTACCTCCTCAGTCCTCCTTTAGACTTCTTTTCCTAATCTACTAGAAATTTGGAGAACACCTAGTGGTCATTAAGGATTGTTATGGCAATCCCCTCATTATCAATAGGTCCCTCTATTAGGAACTCTCGCACTAATGAAAAGAGGGTTTGCGCCAGGTCGGGAGTTGGTGACAAAACTTTGGCATATCTTTATGGAGCATAGATCCTAGCTGATGCTATTTTGATGGGGGAAACTCTTAGATGATGATGGCGCACACGATGAAGGCTTTTTTTTGTTGTCGTCGTATTTATGCTTCATTCTTAAGATTACTGCTGTCAAACTCAGTTCAGACTTCAGAGTGACATTGTCTTGGTAACTTCCTATTGTAGGAAGAACTAAAAAACAGCAGAATCCAGAGGCGTGTTTATGAATTGTTTGCTAAAGCAGCTGCTTCTCCTAATCTTCATCCTTTGGCTGGCCAGCGAGAGCTACATTTTGTTTTCTTCAGGAAACCAGAAAGACTTTTGTCATCAGATAATGGCTGCCATGTCAGTGAGGTGCGCCTTGAGAAAACTAGTCTGACAGGTTAGTTTACATTTGTGTGTGTGAGTGCGCTCGTGTGCATGTGCGTGATCTCTCTCTCTGCATAGTGTTCTGCAGTTTAATCAGTAGAATGTGCTTGAAGTGTCAAAAATTCGCTGGAACACACATTATGTTATTCTAGAAAATAAATATTTGCTTTATTCTTAATTTTTAACCTGCTTGATAACGTGATTGTGTTATTGATATTGTAGAAAATGGCGTTTCTGGCAAACAGGTAGCAGTCGGAACCGGGGAATTTGAAGATCTTCATTGTGGGTATGAACTTGTAATTTAGGTTTTTCCCTCGAACACCATAGAACGTAGAAGAAACTTCATTATACATAAAATAAAATATAATTGTCCTTCCTATTCATCCTATTTGATCATTTGATACTTTTATGTGTCTAATTCAGGATTTCTTTATTTTAGGCTTGTACTGAAAAGCATCGGTTACAAGTCCTTGCCAATCAATGATCTGCTGTTTGACAGTCATAGAGGTCAGAATAGTATTTACCTCAAAACATTAGTTGTTTCTGCATCCTATTATTGCGACCAGCAACAATCCTTGATGAACATTGATGGCACAAAGCTTTCAACTCTAATAAAAGAAGAAAAATAATTTAGTATCTGACAGTCTAACTTTCACAGCAAAAAATAAATTATCGATGTTGTATGTTTTCTGACTTACCCATCATCTTTGTTGGCCTCTGTGTCCCTAAGATTTTCATGAGCAACAATTAGGGTTGCATCCGGTTCAGATAAGGAGCGGACATGAGAGTTACCATACCCGTACGGATACAGTTCGGTAGTAAGAAGTCATATTCATATTTTGACAATGTCGAATATGGATACGAAGTAGATATTTAAGAGACAGATACATTTATGAATAGGATATGGGCATGTAAGAGATTCAAGATAAAACAAATATGGATGTGGAGCGGTGAAGTGTATATAATTGAATTTGACCACTTATTTGGTATGAGTACTTGCGATATTTGATAAAGACACATATGAATGCAAATGAATAATATATGAATGGATAAATACGTTAACAAATGTACTATACATATAACTGGCCTATTTTGCATATTTTGAAACAAACACGATGAAAATATATGTCAAATTATTTTTAAAAAATGCATAACATATAAAATGAGCAAAAAATGTATAGTTTAAATAAGCATTATTAACTAAAAAATAAATTTAAAATGATATATTTTTCTGTATTTGTTGGTGCATGTATCTGAAATATGTATCCATATTTGTATCCAATTTTATATATCCGGATGTCCGTATCTATATCTGGATAATTTTGCTAAATCCGTATCTGGATCCGTATCCAAGAAAATATACGTGTATGTGTGTCCGTATCTGAACAGATCTAAAAGATGTATAGTAAAATCATATCCGTATCCTAAAAAATATTTGGATCTGGATATCTGGGTCCAGATGCAACCCTAGCAACAATTCATTCATGAATCGAAGCTTTCAGCTATGAATACAAATATATAAGGAATATACATCTAAGGATCAAACTTCTTCCAACTAAAATGATGGTCAATGTTCTATATTTTTCATGTACCTTTTTAGTAGAAAGAGCCCCTAATTATGCTCTTTCTGGCTGCAAATTAACTCGAGACTCACTGAAACTGTGACTGAGATTCGCTTGCGCACGATAGAGCTACCATAATTAAGTTCAGCTGCTCAGTTAATCACCAAACCTTCTGAGCCTGATACTGTTCTTTTAGGCTTTTTGTTTCGAAAGTACCTTTTGGTCCACAACACATAACCTCTTTAACTCTTATTAAGATAGTGATCAGGAATATGCTTGTAGTGTCTTTAGGAGCTCCGTTGAGCTGCTTGATATCATCTAGTAGTGTGTTGCATCAAACCATAGGCTTTTTGTTCTTTAAGAGCCCATTTGGTTATCACTAATTAGAATTTCATGAAATGCAATTTCTGGTGCTGCTCCAGATGTATTGGCTAGTCAGTTTGGAGAAGGAGATTCAGTTCCCTAATGAATTGCAATTTACCATTTATCTGTTAAAAGCGTTGAATTGAAAATTCACTCGTAAAATGAGCGAATTTTAATTTACAAAATCTATAGCATGGGCTTTGGTGCTTGTAGTCAGGGGCAGATCCTTTAAGAAGCCAGGTTAGGCATTGACCTCACCTGGATTCGGGAATTCCATATACATTATATAGATGATGTTTTAACAGAGTGTTCTGGTTACCCTCTTACATCTGAAGAATTGGTCATGGTGCTTAAGTCTTTAAAGCAGCAGCCTAGAGAAAGCGGATTCAAAACCTGGGAATTGCATCGTTGGGCATTTTTGTTAATTCATATTTCATATTTATATTTGCATATGGCCTCTTAAATTAACTTAAACTGTCTCAGTTAACTTTTCGCATTATTTTGTTTTGAACTTCATGTTTAGTGATCGCAATTTCAAAATATCTGATTATTCTAGGAGGGTAAAATGAACACCAGTTTTCTAATTACATGACATCTATACCTTAGTAGAATTATATTTTAATATGAAAAATTCCAATTGTTAAATATTAAAAAAAATTCCTTGCAATTTTTTTGTATGTTTGTAAATTCAAAAAAAAATGTAGTATAAATGTTGCCCACCCGATCGAAAGGTTTTGGATTCGCCAGTGCTTGTAGTTACCACCTATCTTCGCAAAAGTCAATTAATTCTACTTACTTTTTGTTCTTTAAATCGGTGCATGTACTCCATCGGCACTATAAATCAAAATTTGTTATATTAGTAAAATATAAGATATATATACAAAAATGCGAAACATAATTTACGTATTACACAAGCCATAAATGTATATGTAGTTTACTAGATAGTATGCGGAGGATGCTGACTCTGTCATGTTCATCTTTCAGAACATACAACTAACTCTTTAGAGATATAACCCAAAAGGCGATGTCTTTATTATATACTGGCAATGAATATGGAACTCAGAGCAGACAACACAGAACTTCATAAGTTAATATACATAACACACGTATATACAATGATTATGTACATATTTATCGATAAGCATATCTCAACCAATGTCAAGATACAATAAAGACTTTGCACAATGAATTATGCATTATACTATAAGTTTATATGAAAGGGTTAAGGGTTAATTGTATATAATACCCCTTATCAATACATGTCTAGCACTTAACGCCCCTCAACCAGTTTATTAGCACATGCCACAACTTGGTTCGCCAGTGATCAGGTCAAATTGAATTTTCCAAGTCACATGGAAACTGATTGCATGGATGCCGTTCTAATAAACCAGCTCGAAGGTGACAAGTGCTAGAAGAGATATAGATGAAGGATTCATATGAAATTAAATGTTATTTTATACTAATTGGGAGACTGATATTATGTATTACGTTAGCATTTTAAAGCGTAATTTAGAAATAAGCTTATTTGTAGTGCACCGATAGTAGGCACGCTCATGGGTGTGACGGTTAAAATAAGCTTGAAAACTGTTTCCAGCTAGGGGCTGATTATATACTAAACTAGCAAGTAAGATGAAAAGTAGTAGTTTTGTTACGGTCGTTTATTTTGTACAAAGTGCTTCTATTATGTTTTGATGGAGTGCTTACATTACTTTTATCAACGACTAAATACAGGTGTAATTCCAAACATAAAGGGAAGGGTCATTAGCAGCCATCAGTCAGGGCTTGAGAAAGTGGAGGATGGCCTGTATGTTGTTGGATGGTTGAAAAGGGGGGCCACTGGGATTATTGGTACAAACCTCTACTGTGCTGATGAAACAGTAAGCATACTATATAAGCATATGATGAATCACGCAAGTTGTAAAAATAAAATTGATAAGGTTTCAACATTCAGTACTGGGTCTGTTTCCTCGACATGATACATGAAGTGACATGTTGAAAGGTCAGCCATTTAAACATGCAACCTTCAGTTGATCTGAGATTTCATGTGGACATATGATAGTTATCGCACCATTTTATAAATATCCAAAAACAGCTCTAAAGTTGTGTGATTAGAGACCATCATCGTTTGAATTTCATAATTAATCTACGGCGATCAAATTATTTAAGAGTATTTTAAAGATAAAGACCGACGTCTTGTGTAAGGTCAATAGTAAGTACATCTCACTGTATTCAGGATATGGAATATTTTTCTTTTTTCTTTTTTCTTTTTTGGGTTTCAGGGGATTAGATTTTAGTATTTGCAATGCATGTGAAGAAGATTAATATTTTTATTAGATTTTAGTATTTGCAATGCATGTGAAGAAGATTAATATTTTTATACTACGGTTTGTGTGTTAGAGAGGAAGTGAAAGGGAAAGAGTGGGTGAGAAATTGGGTGGTTGAAATTATTATTATTTTTTTAAAATTCTAAATAAGAAGAATGATGATGTTGGGGGGGGGGGAGGGGAGGGGAGGGGGGAGAGTTTTTTTTTGGGGGGGTTTCATATGATTAGATTTTAGCACTTGCAATGTACGTGAAGATTAATATTTTTATACTACATTCTGTGTGTGTGAGAGGAAGAGAAAGTGATTAGGGGTGAGGAATTGGGTGGGGGGAGGGGGGAGATTTAAAATTTATAAAAATTGATGACCATTCTTAAAAAGGTAGCCCATCAATTGAAATTTTAGGTTTTATATGGTATGCAGTATTAACGAACAGTTAGACCTGTCAATATTGTTAGCTTTGAAAGTACTTGTTTCAGATATTATGATTGGGTGGTATATCCGTATTTTACCATGAGGCGTTAGTTATATCGTGTATCCAGAGTTAACCATCTCATATGACTTGTTTATTGACTGGTAGCGAAATCCGACCTAGAAACTTCTTCCCTTTATACACAGAAAACCGAAAGATGCCAAAAGTCCATGGTATTTATTGGAAATGAGTTTATGGTATTTAGTTGCAGTTTCTAAAGCATTTGCTACTTATCTGAAAAACTCTTGGGCACTGCTTATGATGCTGAAAATGGCAGGTGACAAGCATATTAGAAGATATAGAGAAGGGCTCATCGATACAATCAACAAAACCTGGAAGGCAAGGGCTGGCCGAGTTACTAGAACACAAAAACTTGAGATTTGTGCCCTTTAGCGGGTGGGAGAAAATCGACGCCAAGGAGAGGATACAAGGCCAACTCAAAAACAAACCAAGAGAAAAAATAACATCTTGGGAAGAGCTGCTCAAGGTTGCTAATGAATAACATATGTAGCAAGAAGAAATTTTTGGCCCCATGTTATTTAATTTTTTGATAGCTAATTACTGGGTTGAGTAAATTATATGGGTTGAGAACATGTGACAGATGATTATTTTTACATTTTGTGATAATAATGAGAATGGATGCTAATAGCCATTGTCGTCTATTCGACATCAAAATGTGTGAAGCCATTTGTTGTCGCTTTGAAAAGTCCTTTGAATTGGCATTTTAGAGTTATGCAGAAATTTTAGTGGATCATGTTATGAAATTTTATCTATGTTTGTTTCATTTTATCTTTGAAGTCCGTATGCCTTCTTGAATTTTTATGGAACCTTCAAATGGTGGTGATGAAGTTTGATCTATGCCTTGTGTGGTATTTCCTTAAATACATATTCGGGAATGTATCAGTCTCGATGACTATCAATTTTGATGGTACTTGATCGAACGACAACAGCATGTGTTGCTAAATTCAAATGAGGTGGTACAGGTTTTTGGGCGGCGAGGTCTCTTACAGAATTATTGGTAATGGCATACAATTATAATCCATCAAATTACAAATTACACATCTGTTTGAAACTCATGCATCTTGTATAGGTTATACTCGATTATAAATTTTTTGAAAAGCTACCGAAAATATAGCTAGTCTGATATGGTCATGTCTAGTGCGGATTGTGAATCAAAGAGATGATGGAAATATTGCATACAAAACAACAAAATAGATGTAAGAACCAGGCAGTACCAAAAAGATTTTTCATTTCGAAAAAGAAAAAAGGAAAAACAATGAATGGAAGGAAGAACCAAAAACAAAGGGGTCCATGTGATTTAGCTGGGATGAGATCCATCACCGGGACTGGGTCATGCGACGACAGGGGCTCCCTTTGGTCAATCTCAGCCTTTTTTTTTTTTGGGTAAATTGTCAAAAAAACTTGTGTAAGGATCCTGAGCTTTTTGGCCTTGTTAAAAAAACCCTGGGCCTAATAAAAATCCCCCGTATATAATTCTCCACTTGTATTTTCGTATAACCCCAAAATACCTCTTGTCTATGTGGGCTGACAGTCCTTTACAGCTGGATTTAAAGCACTTATAGTATGGAGAAATTGCCTGTAATATCTAGAGACTTATCTGTAATATCTGAAGATTTGCTTGTAATATCTATTCTGTTTCATTTTCCCCTCCAAATGTATATTTTTCCCACCAAAAATCTAATTTCCCGCCAAAACCCTATAAAATATCTTTCTACTTCATGCAATATCTAATTAGTTACCTGTATTATCTAAGCATTTGCAAGCCTGTAATATGTAAGTACTGCATGAAATATCTAAACAGTTGCATGAGTTGTCTATAATATATAAATAGTTGTCTGTAATATCTAAGTAGTTTGCACGTAACATTTAAGCACCGTCCAAGGAGGAGGGAGGGGTATTTTGTAATTGCATTTAAAATTGAATACAAGGCCTAAAAGAAAATAGCCCAGGGTTTTTCCACAAAAAATTTGAACAGTAGGCCTTTTTCAGCAATTTTGAAAATACTCGGTTTCTTAGACAACTCCCGAGTGGGCTTGGGAATTTTGACAATTCAGCCTAATTTTTTTGTACATCCTAAATGACGTCCTCACGGGTTCGGGTCAGATGGGCTTTAAACCTCGGGTATATCCTGATTGGGGTCGGCTCAGACCCGACCCGATAAGAAAAGAATCCGATATCTCTGTTAGATCCGCCTACGATCTCTTTTCTCTTCTCTCTCGCTTGGTCTGCAGCCGAGCTCTCTCTTTTAGATCCCCCTTCTCTTTTGATCAATAGCCCTAGCCATGGCGATTAGGGCTTTGCTAGGGTTTCTCATTCTCCTGCTCTCCTTTTCCAATCTCTGCACCGCTATCTACGAGGATCAAGTAGGCCTCGTCGATTGGTAAGCAAACCTTGTCGATTCTTTTTTATCAATTCTGCTTTAGATCTGTTTTCTACATCTTCAGTTTACTTGGATGAAGATTACCAGTTTGAATTGTGATGACTATAGCAGAAAATATAACTGTACTAATTAAAAGAAAAATCTTAGGACTTTATTTATCCATTTAGCATCTAAATTTTAGTCATCTTCATTAAACAAATCTGACACTATTGCTGGTCGAATTATCGATATTTCGAGCGCTTTGATTGTTCGGTGGAGTTTCTGAGAGGTCTTAAGAGATTAGTTGGTTGTCATGTCAAGTCGGTAAGATGGAAACTTGTCATACCATGGGACATCATCACTATTGAGATTACCGGATGAAATCCGTTCGTTTCAATGTCTTGGTGTTTCAATGAATCTGCAAATAAAGCCCACTACTTGGCACTTGCAACATTCAACTAGTAACATAACCTCCTTCACATCGAGAAAACATTTTATGTTGATCCTTGGGGTTATTACTTCTTTGAGTTGAGTTTCATTCTCCAATAACTAAGTTACAAGCTTTTTAAAGTGTGTGAAAGCGAAAAAATTGGAAGATTTTTTGAGTTTCTAGTTTTAAATGTATATGAAAAAAAATAATTATTTTATAATTGATCTAAACTTGATAAATGGAATTCTCTTTATCTAACCCAGCCATATAGGCTTTGGTTGTACCATGGCCTCCAGCCTAATGTCACCGCTGAATGCTGTTCAAGATCTAAATTTGATCCTTGACTCCTTGAGCTTTTAAAGTGTATGCAAGAATATATCGTTTGAGATAGCTCTAGATAATGACAATCTAGATGTAGATTTTTGAAGGATAGCCTTTTTTTGTGTGATATGATTTTTTGTGTGATTCAAATTGAGTTATTTTATTTTCATCACAGGCACCAGAAGTACATTGGAAAAGTGAAGCATGCTGTTTTCCACACTCAGAAGACTGGGAGAAAGCGAGTTGTAGTCTCTACAGAAGAGAACATAATTGCCTCTCTCGATCTTCGTAGGGGTGATATTTGTATGTTCACCTTTGCCTGAGCACAAATTTTATGCATCTTGCATCTTCAATCACTACTTATTATTTTACATAGCACATGTTTAGTCATCTAATAATAGCCTTATATGTTTTTTGACCAACTTATTAGTTCCGACAACTTGAACATCCGAAGTTATTAAGATTTTATACAAGCGCATATTGAATTCTTTCATTTTTGTTGTATTCTAGCTTATAGTTTCATTTACTTTGGGTTACTGCAGTTTGGAGACATGTCCTTGCAAAGAATGATCTTCTGGATCAAATTGACATTGCTCTTGGGAAATGTAAGTCTTTCACTTCCATATTTATTGCCGTTGTTATCATTACTCTTATCATTAATTTTTTTTGGGGAAAGGTTGCATCCAAGAGTTGAATTTGAGACCAGAACCTGGGACTTTCTACTAGCTTCCTAAACTTTACCACTCATAAACCAACCCGACTCTTTGACATTCTTATCGTCCCCTACAAACAGCCCCAACTTTTCACCACTGATAAACCAACCCTATCTCCTCAACATTATTATAATTATCTACAAACTGCCTCAACTTTTTACCAACCATAAACCACCCTCATTTCTTAACATATGAGCAAAGGAATTAATTAGGCCCCGTGGGTATGGGGTTTGCTAGTTGGAGACAACTGCCCCCACACAAAAATTGTCAAATTATTTCACAGTAGTTTCAGATCAGGGTGGCAATTTGGATCCAACCCAAATTAGCAGTATGAATCGAGCATAAATGAGCATGGATTATAAATAGGTCTGCCCATTGATCCCAACTAGTAAGGTTCCAGTTACTGTCAAGATTTTTTATTTGACTAATGTGTTTGACCCGATTAAAACTTTTCAAATGCTGCATCTCTTGACCCGATTTAAAACTTTTCAAAAGTGTAGCTTTTATTAGAAATTCAGATTCATTCTTATCATTTTATACTCAAAACCAACCACTCAAGCCAACTCAATTGCCAATCAGTTGAATCTTGAAATTATCTCAAAATATTAAGTATTTACTTGTATATACAAACCAAACATATGATTATTGAGTTTGTTGGATTAGGCTCAGGTCATTCGGTTATGATCAAGATGGGAAAAATTGAATATTCATATATTAAAACCGAATATTCCAAGAGCAAAAGTTAGTTAATTTAACATTTTTTGTTAAATAGATGGATATATTACCCGAGTAATATAATATAAAGTAATAAAATCATCCAATTTAAAGTTAAAAAAACCAATAATTGGCATTTACATCCCAACACACCCCTACCATTTAACATAGCAACTATTTGACTCGCAGTGTAGAAAATTTTAAAAAAAAAGTTTGATGGAATACTCCTTTCGATGGAATATTCCAAGCACTACCCAACCTTTGTGTGTGTGTGTGTGTAAAATTTATCATACATAATTCAATATCGACAACCCATCATTGTTTATTCATGAATGGAGGATGGAAGTGGTGTATTAATGGTCTCAAAAAATTTGGGAAGACGACATTCTGTAAGACACTTTCAAGAAGTAAACACGTGACTGTGAAACTTAAGTGAATCTTCTGAAACGAAACAATTACTTTCGCTACACTTATAGGACACCATCACTACATTGTTAAATAGAAGAGTGAAAAGTTAGAGAACAGTTTAGCGAACTTCACACGACGACATAAAATGTTGGGGCCGGTTACATGAATCGTTTTTCTTCCATTCAGCTCCTTTTTCTGCTCTGTTCGCTTATGTCTCTCCCCAACCCTTTTTGCTTTATTAACTAGAATCCATTAACTATTGTTGGTGCACTTATTGAAACTATGTCCTATGTCACCAAACCTTTTTAAATGGTTGTCCTCGTTTTTATGCTTAAGTAAAGCTCCATCTAACTACTTAGACACACGCTTAATTCTTATCCTACCTTAACATATTTACCACTTACCCTCTGACAATTACTTCTTGGACATTATTTCTTAAATTCGTAGACAATGTTCGAAAAATGTTGCCGCGTAGCGAAGCATTTGACCCTTATGCATACCATACCGAAGCATTAGACCCATTTGCATAATTTTATGAAAGCTACAAAGAGAAAGTTCAAACTAGTGAAGTCTCCACCAAAAATGATAGCCTTTACCTAAACAACTTTGTGATGATTCTGATGAATAAGTTCTATGAAGATCTTGGTCATTGCTAGCTGTTAAGTTGCATTGGCATCCTTTAGACTAAGAAAGCATCACCTTTCAAGAGTAAATACCAGTAAGAGACCTCAGAGCATAGTGTTTTATGTTTTTCGAGGCCATCTTGATAACCGGACAAAATGTCTCATCATAGGCTATACCCTCTTGCTGGTTGATTGTAGCCTTTGGCTACCGCATGGACCTTGTAGTGATCGCCAATATCATTAGACTTTGACTTTATCTTGTATAACCACTTGCCGATAACTTTCTTCTCTGAAAGGCGGGAAGTGGTTTAATCTTATTAAAATTGAATATTTTGCTAGTTGACAAATATGTATATTACTGCACAAGTCAAATACATAAAACGGGTGTCTCACCTCATCCAACATATAAAACAACATGGTTTACATTACCACACAATGGATATGGAAATCCAAAAAAAATTAAAACAAGTCATTGATAGCCTCATATCACAAGTTCAGGATTTATATCAAGAAAATTCATGCTTACATTAAAAGTTCTTAGGAGAAAAATAGTAATTCTTTGAGCTTAAGTTATTCTTAAACATTCTTGTTTCTTTAATTTTTCATTACTGCTCAAATCTGTTTAAAGGTGTATTACTTATATAGTCACCTGCTGCTTCTTCCTTTCACATACCAATATACGTTGCTTTGGTCATGCATTTAGGTCTTTGTCACAGTCTGAATGAAACCGGACCTGTTTAAATTAGGTTGTTGCTTTCTACACTGATATATACTCATTTATTCAAAATTCACAGAAAATATGTTGCTGTCAACCTACACAGATCCACAAAAGCTAATATTTATGGATCAGGGTTGGCATAAATTAGAAGATGCTGAATCATGCATTTTTTGCTCCCGCTTTGGAATAAACATACTTGCGGATGATTTGATGATGCTAGTTCTATGTTGGCCACACTATTTAAAGTACAATATCTCTTGCGGTCGAATCTTGTTATCTCTTATGTCCTAAATGACATGTGTTTTCACTGCAAAGATTAATGCCGTGGCATGTACACCTCGAAGCTTTCTTGTTTTAAAGAACTAATACTTTCCATACCTTTAGAGAACAAGGTTTCACTTTTTCTTGTATGGATTTAATATATATGGAGTTAATACCAGCCGTTCTATGATTCATGGCGTTTAATTCTGCACGAATCTTATCTTTGTTGCAGATGTTGTTACACTCTCATCAGAAGGAAGTTTATTGCGAGCATGGAACCTTCCTGATGGGCTGTTGATCTGGGATACCACCCTTCAAGTTTCAACACCGTCAAAGTCTTTGTTATATGTGTTGGTAAAGAATGTTTTTTTACCCATTATTCATGGTGTTATTAACAATCTACTCTCTCACCATGTATCGTACTTATTCCAATATCAGCATATTCTGTTGAGCTTAATAGGTAACATGAACTAAATATCCTTGCAGAGAAACAATGGAATGGATAAAGAGAGTCTAATCCTTGTTTTTGGAGGAGGATGGCTTCATGCTGTATCAAGTATAGATGGTGAAGTTATTTGGAAGAAGGAATTTCCCTTTGAAAGGTATGTGTAGCTTTCTATACGCTTTGTTTTGGCCATCGCATAAATTTTATGGCTTACAAATCTTTTATACCACTCTTGCAGCTTGGAGATTCAGAAAGTTTTTCAGCCCGATAATAGTGAGATCATATATGTTATTGGATTTCTTGGTTCTTCTCAGGTGGTAGTATACCATATCAGTTCTAAAAATGGGGATCTCTTGAAGCAAAGCCATGAATCCTTTTCCGGTGGTTTCAGTGGTGAAACCGCACTAGTTTCAAATGACATGCTTGTGGCCTTGGATGCTAGTAGATCAACCATTGTGTCTATCGACTTCCAAGATGGAGTTTTAAATTTTCATGAAACACATATCTCGGATCTAGTTGAAGGTTTCTCTGGGAAGGCTGAATTGTTGCCTTCAAAATTTACTGGGCTATTTGCCTTAAAAACTGATATGTGTACTGTACTTGTAAAAGTCCGAAGTTTGAGTAAGCTGAATTTGGTGGGAAAAATTGACCATCCGGCTTCTGTTAGTGATGCTGTCTCACTCTCAGGAGAACAAGCTTTTGCTATAGTGCAACATGCAGAATCTAAAATCCATATCACAATTAAGCTTGATAATGACTTGACAAGTGAGATTCTTAAAGAAACTATTTCGGAAGACCGTCAACGGGGGCACATTCAGAAGGTTTTTATAAATAGTTATCTTCGAACTGATAAATCAAATGGATTTAGAGCCTTGTTAGTCATGGAAGACCATTCACTGTTATTAGTGCAACAAAGCGAAATTGTTTGGAGTAGAGAGGATGGTCTCGCATCAGTTATAGATTCGACCACTTCTGAACTGCCTGTTGAAAAGGATGGCGTGTCGGTTGCAAAGGTGGAACACAGCCTGTTTGAATGGCTAAAGGTACGATCCTATTTCTTGTTAGAGAAAAGAGTTCCTAAGCAACTTACTCCAAAACGTGACTAAAGAGTGTGGAGCCCACCCCCTTGAGTGGTCCCCACCCCTTCTCTATTGCTTAGGAAATTGCTTAAGGGAGTTGCTCAGGGTCCCTAAGCTCTTCTTGTTAATCCTAGAACCGAGACTGCTATAAAAATGCATTATTAAAGGGTTATACAAAAGCTTGCATATAAACCTGTTCCATCTACATCTTGACACTTGTGAATGATCTGAAACGCAATGAGTGTTGCACTTTGGCTGCATAATGAACTTTATCATGCCTGAAGCTTTTCCTTTCTGCTCTGACGTTTTACTGGTATTTAGACGCTAGACATAGCTTGTGGAGATAATCAATTATTTCTAGTTGAACTATTATTTTTTGTTCTCCTTGACACATGTTAATCTTGGGATAGCAAGGACATAATGGTTCTGAATATTTAAACCAAAGATCATGTCGACACATAAGTGTACTCACTTGACTAAATTTCATGGCCTCACATCTAATATAAAAGATTCAGAAATGTCAGATACATGTTTTTTTAATAATATTTTACACTTATTTCATGCGAAGGCCTCTGGTTGGTGAAATGTATCTTATCATTGTCCACTCATGTACGGATATGTTTTTTGAAGTATATCTATTCATTATGCTTCATAGAAGCAACTGAGTGGTTAGCCTAACCCTTTGCTTTGGGTATGGAATATAATATAGCTAATGTGTCTCTTAATGTTTAAAAATGTGTGCTATTTCAACATACTACGTAAATCTGTTCTTTTGAATTATCTTTCAGTTCCTGGATAATCATTCATATGAAACTTCACCATCATGACAGGCCATCTACAAATCTTTCCTAGTTTTCACATTGATATAAAAATTCTTGAATCCTAGGGAGTACCAGGAGATCCATTGAGATGATATGAAAAACTGCATAATCATGCTATTGCCAACTTATACTTCACTCTATAAATTCACACAAGCGCGCGCACCTTTGTGTCATAATTGTCTCCTTTTCTTTTGGAAGGGACACCTACTGAAACTCAAAGCCACTCTGATGCTCGCAAGCCCTGATGATTTGGCTGTTATACAAGGGATGAGACTAAAGAATTCCGAGAAAACCAAAATGACAAGGGATCATAATGGATTCCGAAAGCTCATTATTGTACTAACCAAGTCTGGGAAAGTTTTTGCACTGCACACTGGAGATGGACGAGTTGTATGGTCGCTTTTGCTTCCTTCACTTCATAAATCAGAAAGCTGCCAGCATCCATCTGCATTAAATATCTATCAGTGGCAAATTCCTCACCATCATGCAATGGATGAGAATCCATCTGTTCTTGTAGTTGGACGATGTGGAGTTGGTTCAGATGCACTGGGTGTTTTATCTATTATTGATTCCTACAATGGGAAGGAACGCAGCTCACAAAAGCTTGCACATTCCATTCTTCAAGTTATTCCATTACCCTTTACTGATTCAACAGAACAGAGACTTCATCTTTTTGTAGATGCCAACTTGCGTGCACACTTGTACCCCAGAACACAAGAATCTCTTGACATTTTTCTCCGTGAGATGTCAAATATATATGGGTATTCAGTTGAAACTGGACAAGGAATTATTAGGGGGCATGCATATCGGAGTAAATGTAACATTGATGTATCTGATGACTATTGCTTTGACACTAAAGAATTGTGGTCTATTGTTCTTCCTACCGAGTCTGAGAAAATTGCCATGATTGCAACAAGGAAGATGAATGAGGTATTGTCATCAGTATACTTCATATATGCCATTTCTGTAATTGCATTCATTTACATAATTTTAGTGAATCTAAAGGTATTCCATTATTAATTTGTTTCTAGTGTCTAGATGATGATGTTTAATAAAGAGATATGCTAATGGTTATCTCATGCACATTGTTTTTTTACTGCAATTGTTGTACTTCAATCAAGTAATTTTCCATTATCCGCCTACCTCTGTTGGGCATTTCCTTCAGCTCGCTCTTACAGATGCATCATTTATGTATTGTGGACATCATTTTTCTGTTGGCATCGGCCTACCGCTTTCTTTTTCTATATCTAGAATGTTCTTGCTGCCTGGCAAAGAAAATCATCATCTTCCTGTGTGAACTTTGTATGGAAACTGTCGATGTATTCTTAATCATGCATGTTTGCACAAACTGTCACTTCATCGTGTTACTGGTAGACAGCAGCATTTAGTTGTCATTTTAGTTAATTATTTTTTTCTTTTTTTGGTGGTGGGTTAGTATGCACTTTGTTCTTTGTAATGTATGTGTCTGATGTTTGATGATTTGCCTATCTGTGTTGTAGGTCGTTCATACCCAAGCTAAGGCAATAGCAGATCAGGATGTGATGTACAAGTATATATCAAAAAATATACTTTTTGTATCTACTGTTGCTCCTAAAGCTGCTGGAGATATTGGATCAGTGACACCAGAAGAAGCTTGGCTAGTTGCATATCTTATTGATACTGTTACTGGTCGCTTACTTCATCGTGTCATTCACCAAGGTGCGCAAGGACCTATCCATGCTGTAAGTGGTTTCTTATAATAATACCCAGCCATCTTTATATTCACCTACAGAAAAAATATGCTGATTCCATCTTGTTTACTCTATGAAGGTTGTAAGTGAGAACTGGGTTGTGTATCACTACTTCAATCTCAGAGCACACAGATATGAAATGTCTGTCATTGAAATCTATGATCAATCTCGTGCGGTAAATTTTCGAGCATATCTGGATTCACTTCAAGACCTTGACATTTTTACCACTAGTCCGACTGAATTTGAAAATTTTTGTATACAGGATAATAAAGATGTTTTGAACCTTATACTGGGTAAACATAACCTGACATCACCAGTCTCTTCATATTCTCGGCCTGAAGTGGTGGTAAAATCTCAGTCATACTTTTTTACACATTCTGTGAAAGCAATGGCGGTGACATCAACGGCCAAGGGTATCACTTCTAAGCAGCTTCTCATTGGAACAATAGGCGATCAGGTTAGTTATACTAGAACGACCTATCCTATAGTATTCCTTAAGCATTGTGCAAACAATGATTTCATGTAGCAAGTACGGAAATTGTTCCTGATAACGGAAGGAGATCATAAGTCCTGCAACTTAAATTCCTACTTGAGAAATTGGCTTTTGGTCTAGAAAATGAAATCCTAAATGAAACAAATTCATGTTTGAATAACTATTTGTATAATGGAAGCCGTCATATAGATTTAAGTTTGAAATTGGTTGAATCAAAAGTGGCAGGATTTGGTGGAAATTAATATAAAGATTGTTCATAATTTAATTATATTTTAATTTTTAAGTAGTATATGAATAAAAGGTTAAGATTGGGTGGGAAATGAGTTTAGGCTTGTCAAAACCTTTTTATTCGATACTGTTAGGAGATTTTCTTTACATTGCAGTTGCATATTGTTTTTTAATTTCTTGGCCAAGGTTGAATCTTTTAAGTACATAATCTTATCTTGTTTAATATTTGAAGTTATGAGCATTGTGGCTGTGAATTTAGGGGTGTGAAAGGGTCCATTAGGTGTTCTATCAGTGCACCTTATGCATCAGATCTAACTGGTTGCTAGGGACTTGGATCTTTCTCAAAATAAATAAATAATAAATGAATATTTGCTTTCTCAACCTTAACTCCTTTCTATAATTTTTTTTGGACAATGCTTGTCTAGTGTTGAGTTATAAATTCAGTAGTTCCTGTACCATTCTGTCTTGTCCTTCAATTACTATTAACTAAGTGTCACTTTATTGGGCTGTGTTATATTTTTATTTAGTGTTATCTTCAACATCCGATGCCTTTCTTGAAAACCACAGGTTCTGGCACTTGATAAGCGTTTTGTTGATCCTCGTCGTACTGCCAATCCTACACAGGCAGAAATGGAAGAAGGGATTATACCTTTAACAGATTCATTACCAATCAATCCTCAGGTTATTACTTTTTTCCATATTTCTTTCATCTACAAAATAATCATTTGATTCAGCATTAGTTGAAGCAAATAATATGTAGTCATTGACCTTTGCATTGATCACTACTCTTCCATCTGTGCATAAATATTAAATCTTAGATTAGATTAGCTGGTTGAGCTTACATTGATATTGGTAGTAAACCTAAATTTAAGATTCTATGTTGTAATTTCCATTTATATATATAAATATATTAAAACAGCCTTGAAAACATGCAAATAGTCGGTTTTCAACTGTTCTGCTGAAAGCATTGCTGTTGATTGTTTTCTTACTTGTTAAAGATGGAAACAAAAAAATATGTTTGAAACTCTGGGTAAAAAGGTTTCAGCTGAAATGTATCAGTTTCTACTCTTTTAATTAGGTTCCGAAAATACCTTAGAGGGGAGAGGCGGGAGGGGAGGGGGGTGAATAAGGTAACTACGTGTCCCATGGCAAATTTAAAGCTTAATTACTATATTTTGAATTGATTACTAAGTTTCTGCGGAAATGATTTAAACAAGTTTAAATAATGAAAGCTTAGTGTGATAATCAAGACAATCACAGAAAAATAAATAGAGTCAAAGGCAATGCAAACATGAAAGATTTGTTGACTAGGGTTCACTCCTCTCCTGTGGCTTGTTCCCACCTGAGACACCTCAGGATTTCTGCACTATTGTTGTGAAGAACATGAAACCCTCTTCAATGTGAAGAACACAAATCCTTCTTCATAAAGATCACACTCTTGAACTTGCGATTCCCTGAAAAACAGGTCTTCTTCCTCTCTAATCCGTGAATCTTTAGGAAAGCCGCACTTTCCTTTCTAATCCATGATTCTCAAGGAAGATATTTCTTTCCACTCCGAATCCACACAATTTAAGTAATGAGAGGCACCCCATCTCGTGGGTTGAAGAATATCGAACCTTCTTCAGGAATTTACAATCGTTTTACAAACGACAAATCATTTATTCACAATGCTATGATCTTAATAGAGTATAACCATTGCGGCACAAGGACTGTTTTGAGAGATTATGTCAAGTTTTGACTTTGGAGGAAATGGAAAAGATTTATGCAAGTTAACGCACAAGAAGAACAGGAAAAATCTCAAAAGATTTGCAATGAATAATTATTGAATGTGTGTGATCTTAAGGCTTTATATAGGAATCGAATGGGGTAGTTATTCTAACTGCCAATAACTGCCATAAAATAAATGACTGTTGGAAACAGTTAGAAACAAAAACGGCGTAAATACCCATTCGTTTGAATATTTATACCAGAAATAACTACCAAAAACTTCCAACACGTCTGTGGGGAGACGTCTGTAGTTTGAAGATTTTCTTCACTAGTGATGTTCAATAATTCTTCAGCAGACGTCTTGATGAGTCGTCTATGAAATATATCCAGGGAATGATATTTTGGAAATTTCTTCATCAGATACTAGACGTCTGGGGATTCAAAATTTGTGAGGCAGACGTCTGGTACAGACGTATGTTTTCTGATATGTCAGAATATCTGTTTTTGAATGTTGGACAGTTTGAATTCCAATGGATATGTTAGACGTCTCTCAATGAGAGGGGAGACGTCTGGAAAATAGAAAACATGTTGGAATGTTGTGTCTAATCTTATAAGATCAACACTAGACATATGTACAATACTTATATCTCCTTTCTTGTACTTGGTTCTTTGATTTTCAATTCTTCGAGTTGTTACGTTGAGACGTCATTGTATCTTGATTAAGCTTGTATCACGTTCTCGCTTGCATCAAATTTTCATGCCATATCACCGTTTTGAGTGCGTATCATATTGTAGGCCATCTTGCTTGATATTTAATATACCATGCTTGCTGTACTCAAGAATAAACATTTGTGAACGTCGTCAGTAACATATGAATTGTTTAAATAAAATTTTATTCTAAATAATTAAAACTGAGGATCGTGTGACACAAGTGTCAACAATGGCCCTCCTTTTGATATTTTGCAAAACTTATTTAAAGGTTTCATGATACATATAAAAATATAAATTCGAGTTAAATACCCCCCTCAATTCATGTTCAATTGAAAAACTTTTGAACTCATATCAGTGTCTCATACCACTTATACTATTTTTCAAGAAGCACTTCATGAAAACGAGTGATATAACTCAAATTTTATTACCAATTAAGCACACATATGATATTCATATGATAGTCAGTTTATTACAAATTAAGCATATGTCATATGCATGTCATATGATATTCATGAGATATTTATGAATATTTTCTTCACTTTTTTGAAAAATATCAAAAGTTTTATAAACAGAGTAAGGGATAAAGAAATAAACATGAATATAAAAATTTTAAGTTCATTGAAAAACAAAATGAGATATTATTAGGGCATATCAAATGAACAAAATTAAGGATAATGAATCAATTGAGAATAAGAGCCATATTAGCACATGATTCACAATAATAACTAGAGCATGAGATAAAGTGCATGAAAAATGATTAATAAGAAAAAATAAAGTTCATGACATGAACTAAACACAGTTTACAACTACATACGAAACACATTTCATTAATTAAAAACATGCAGTACAACAAACAAACAATTCAGAAAAGCAAATACAAACAAACATACAATAAAATGACCTAACCACTAAAAACTATCCTAAGTTTCTTTCTTAAATTTCTCTACGACGTCGGTTGCCCTTTTTTGATAATCTTATCGTCTTCAGGGTCGAAGAAGATACAAGTATCGTCCATGAAGGTTTGACGAAAAAGCAACACAAGTCCACCCACTGCAGGAGTGTGCGGTGGATTTGGGTTGCGTGGTGGTGGAAATGGAGAAAGTGGAATAGAGTCTTCACTCGGGTCTTCTGCAGAACGAGTACTTGGAGGCTCTTCCTACACTTTCTTTGAACTGGCTCCAATTTCTATCTTCGCCTTTCTCTTGTAAACATTAGTGTTCTCCATTTTCAGATAATAGGATGTTCAATTCCGAAGAAATTGGTTCCTATTTATAGAGAAGGTAAGGAGTTTTAAAAACCACCAAAGAGTTTGGAAAACTAAACCCAAGTTTTTCCAATCCTCTCTTAATTTTTTTAGTTTTGAATTCCTAAATTTGAATTCAAATGACAGATTATTACACATATGTTCACATTTTAATTGATTTAATAATTAATTATATATGTTGATTAGAATGAATGTATTTTTTTAAAAAAATAGTTATGGCAGATGTCTGTAGAAGAGGTCTGTTTCTGATATTCATCAGACCAGACGTCTGTAGGAGATGTCCGCTGCTTAAATTTTTTAATTTATATATATTTTTTTATTAATGTGGTGTAATGATTTAAGACGTGGTTAATTTTATCATATTTAATTCTCCTCTTAGATGAGAAAATCTAGTTTAATTTATCAGCTTAGTAAATATATCGGCAAGTTGACTTTCTATTGATACATACTCCAAAACGATCTCCCTTATGAAAATGATCTCTAAGGAAGTGATATCGTATGCCGATGTGCTTAGTCCTAGAATGTTGATCAACATTTTTGGTCATATGAGCCATACTTGTATTGTCTCAGAGTATAGCAATCTTTGAAATACTCTCTTGATAATCTTCAAATGTGTTTCAACTATAGGCTCCGTGCACAACAAGCACCGACAGCGATATATTCTGTTTCAGTTGTCGATAGAGCTACTGAATTTTGTTTCTTGAAAATCTAAGAGACAAGACGGTTTCTTAGAAAGTGACAAGTGCCACTTGTGCTCTTTCGATCTTTCAGATTTCCGGCATAATGTGTATCTGAATAACTTGTCAGATGAAACAAGTTATTCTTAAGACACCATAAGCCAAAATTTATGGTAGCTTTTAGATATCTAAAGATTCTTTTGATATCAGTCAAATATGACTCTTTAGAATTAGCCCGGAATCTTGCACATAAACATACTAAATATGATATCTGGTCCACTAGCAGTCAAATATAGTAGACTTCCTATCATGCCACGATAAAGTCTAGTGTCAACTTGACCATCTTTATCGTCAGTGAGTTTGGTGTTGATAGCCATAGGTGTTTCACATGTTTTTGCGTTTTCTAAGCCAAACTTCTTTATTTATTATCTAGTGTATTTGGCTTTATTAATGAAGATACCTTCATCCATTTGTTTTATTTGAAATCCGAGGAAGAAATTAAATTCTCCCATCACTCATTTCAAATGCATCTTACATGGATTTAGCGAAATCTTCACAAAGACGTTCATTTGTTGATTCAAAAATGATATCAACATATATCTAAACTAATATAATGTCTTAGTTAAGTGTTTTAGTAAATAAGGTCTTATCTACTATACCCTTCATGAAATCAATATTTTCTTAAAACGAACTTAAACGTTCATACCAAGCACGAGGGGTTTATAAGGACGTATAGTGCTTTTCTTAATTTATAGACATGATCTGGAAATGCATGATTCTTAAAGCCGAGAGGTTGAGATACATACATTTCTTCGTCTATTTTGACAATTTATGAACGCACTTTTAACGCTCATTTGAAAAACTCTGAAGTTTTTATAGCATGCATATGCTAGTAAGATACGTATTCCTTCTAACCTAGTGACAGGTGTATAAGTTTCGTCATAGTCTATTTCTTCTATTTGGTTATATCCTTATGCTACTAAGCGGGCCTTATTTCTAACTACTTTACCTAGTTCATCAAGTTTATTTTTGAATACCTACTCTGTTCTTATTATTGGTCTATCTTTTGGTCTTGGTACTAGATACCATACATTGTTTTCTCGAATTGATTTAATTCATCTTGCAAAGCTATAATCCAATTTTCATCTATTATGACTTCGTTTATATTTTTGGGCTCTATTAAGGATATAAAGGCTAAGTTTATACAAGTGATGAAGGATGATGATCGAGTTACAACTCCTTTATTAGTGTCTCCTATGATCAAGTCCTTAGAATGATCTCTATTGAATTGCCAATCCTTCGGAAGACCTTCCACAATTTATTGGACATCTTCTATATGTGGCTCGACAATTTCCTTTTCTAATGATAAGTTCTCTAAACCATTTGAGATATTTGGCTCATCATCATTTTAAAAGATCTTAGAGATCGAGTTATTTTCATTAAATTCAATTTTCATACTTTCTTGTATGGCTTGAGTTCTTCAATTATAAACACGATAGGTTTTGCTAGTCATGAAATAACCAACAGAGACGCTTTCATCGTATTTAGAGTCAAAACTTACCTAGATTGTTCAGGGTGTTTAGAATAAAACAGATACATCCAAAAACTATAAAATATTTTATATTAGGAGTTCTATTATAAAAAAGTTAGTATGGTGTCTTGTTAAGGAATTTCTTAATGCTAATTTTATTTATAATATAGCACGGCGTGTTTAAGGCTTCTGCCCAAAAATACATAGGTAGATTGTTTTCATTCAATATGGTTCGTGCCATTTCTTACAAGGAACAATTCTTCATTTCAAAAACCCCATTTTGTTGTGGTGTTGGGCACGGAACTCATGTTTATATCCTTTCTTATTACAGTATTCTTCAAAAAGATTGTTTCCAAAATTTCCACCATAATCACTTCTAATTCTAGAAATTCTAAGATTCATCTCATTTTGAATACGTTTCGAGAAGAATTTGAAAATATCAAACGTTTTGTCCTTAGTTTTAAGAAAGAGCATACCTGTAAATCTAGAATAGCCGTCTGCTATAACATATGCATAGAGTTTACCTCCTCGACCAGCGTTTCTACTAGGACCAAATAGGTCCATATGTATTAGTTGTTACAGATTATTAGTAGATACTTCATTCTTAGGTTTAAATGAGGATTTGGTTTGTTTACCTTTTAAACATGCGTCGCATTGTTTATTTTTTCCCGTATTTTAACATATGGATTTTTTTAAACTAAGTTCTTTGAGATTTTAGATAAGATGTCCATAGATGCATGGCCCAACCTCTTATGCCAAAGCCACGATTCATCGTTGTTGTTTAGTTATAAACGTTTTAAATCTTTATTGTTAAAATCGTGAGTGTAAATAAGATAGATACTATTATATATTTTTCCGGTTAGAATTGTTACGTACTTACGTTATTATAGATAATTTTACAAACATCCTTTTCAAATACTACGTTATAACCCCTATCACAAAACTGACTCACACTAAATAAGTTATGCTTTAGACTATTTACAAACAAAACATCATTTATAATTGTAATAGCGGAATTATTATTAGATGAAATGATACCTTTACCGATTATGTTGGCATTTTTGTTATCACCAAATGTAACGGTACCACCATCTTCTCTTGATAACGTTTAGAAGCATTTGATATTGCTAGTCATGTGCCTTGAGTAAGCGCTATCAAGGATCCACTTCTCGCTACATGATTTGGGATTTTGCAAAATAAGAAGACGGAGGTGTAACCTTAGGAATCCATTTCATTTTCGGTCCACTGGGATTAGGAGGAAAGTGATATTTATAGGTTGAATTTTGTTTAATTTAAGAATATCTAGAAACATGTCCTAAAGTGCATCAGTAATTACACGTAACATTTGCATATCTATTACCATATTTATATGAATTTGTACTTCTAACAAATTTATTTGGTTTTTCATACTTTGAATCATCATGAAAACCTACACACTGATGTTTATAATGATTTATGCATGTTCCTAGCATTGCGTCAAGGTTATCCTTATTTTTTGTAAACTTAAGAATTATATTTTCCTTAATTTCTAATTTTCTCTGTAAATAAAAAATTTCATTCTTTACAGTTCCAATAGTATTAATAGTATTCAAATATGCTGCTGCTTTTAATACTAATTTTTGTTATCACTATTTAAGTCATTATTTTCTAGAATTAGTTTTTCACGTTCATTTTTAGTTGGACTATTATTTGTGTTATCACTATTTTTAAGTTAATATTTAGAATGTTTCTTATGATAACTAGATTTCAAATAAAAACATAAGTTTACCAAGTCATCTTTAGATAAACTTTTAATATCAAGTATATCGTCACTAATCTTATCATCATTTATTGCCATAAAGCACATGTTCGCGACTTCTTTATTGTCTGACTCATCCCAGATGGCCTAAAAAGCGCGTCGTTCCGAACCCTTCCATTTGGATTTGTCCTTCTTGACTTTAAGGTTTGGGCAGTCCGCCTTAACGTGACCTTTGTTGTATTCAAAGCATTGCAAGGCTTTAGTTGAATTTACCTGTTTCTTAAAAGAGTCGCCTCTATTCTTAAGAAACTTTTTGAAATGCCTCGCGATGTCGGCCATTTCTTCGTCGTCACTTTCGTCGTCGTTCGATGGATGTAGTTCTTTGATCTTGTTAGTTGATGTCTTTAGTGCGATATTCTTGCGGTGGTTGTCTTCTTTAATCTTGATGTTTCCAAGTTGCATCTCATAGATCTTTAATTTCCCTTTGAAAGCATCAACGCTCATGATGCTCATGTCATTTGCTTCTCGGTAATCTTAGACAGCCAAGAAATAATCAGTGATCGAAGAATTTTATAGTTTTCTTTCTCGAAAAATTTCTTTCCTAAGTTAAATAATTTTGTTACTATATTATTAAACCCAGAGTACATGGAATCAATGATTTCGTTTTCTTTCATAGAAAACATTTCGTATTCATGCATTAAACGATTTATCTTACTTTCTTTTACTTGGTCAGTCCTCTCGTGTGCAGTCTCAAGGGTAGTCCAGATATCATGTGTCGTTTGGCACATGTAAATTATATTGAATTCTTCTGGAACCAATGAGTAATGAAGGGCGTTCATAGATTTAACATTTTGGGTCATCGAACGCTTATCAGCGTTGGAATAAGGTTTAGTTGTAGAGATAATATAGGGTGTGTAATATGTTCAGTATTCTAAGTCAATGCGTTGTAAAAATATTCTTATTTTGGTTTTCCAAAACTGAAAATTAGTGCCGTTAAATAGTCGAGGTCGTGTGGTGGATTGACCTTCCAATTGGTTTGCCATGGTAGGATCAAATAATTCAAGATATTAATCTTTAAAATATTAGCAATCTTGCTCTGATACCAATTGAAAATACCTTGGGGGTGAATAAGGTAACTACGTGTCGTATGGCAAATTTAAAGCTTAATTACTATATTTTGAATTGATTACTAAGTTTATGCGGAAATGATTTAAACAAGTTTAAATAATGAAACTTAGTGCGGTAATCAAGACAATCACAGAAAAATAAATAGAGTCAAAGGCAATGCAAACACGCGAGATTTGTTGACTGGGGTTCACCACTCTATTGTGGCTAGTCCCCGCCTAAGACACCTTCTCGGAATTTCTGCACTATTGCTGTGAAGAACACGAATCCCTCTTCACAGGGATGTGAAGAACACAAATCCTTCATAAGGATCACACTCTTGAATTTACGATTCCTTAGAAAACAAGTCTTCTTCATCTCTAATCTGCGATTATCTAGGAAAGCCACACTTTCCTATCTAATCCGTGATTCTCTAGGAAAGCCGTACTTTCCTCTCTAATCCGTGATTCTCTAGGAAGATATCTCTTTCTACTCTGAATCCACACAATTCAGGTAATGAGAGGTATCCCTCTCGTGGGTTGAAAAATATCGAACCTTCTTTGGGGATTTACAATCGTTTTACAAACGACAAATTACTCACTCACAATCCTATGATCTCAATAGATTATAACTGATATGGCACAAGGCTTGTTTTGAAAGATTATATCAAGTTTTGGCTCTGGAGGAAATGGAAAAGATTTAGGCAAGTTAACACTCAAGAAGAACAAGAAAATTCTCAAAAGATTTGCAATGAATGATTATTGAATGTGTGATCGCAAGACTTTATATAGGAATCGAACGGGGTGGTTATTTTAACTGCCAATAACTGCCATAAAACTGTTAATAACTGTTGGGAACGGTTAGAAACAAAAACGGCGTAATACCCATTCTTTTGAATATTTAAACCAGAAATAACTGCCAACACAGATGTCTGTGGGAGACATGTAGTTTGAAGAATTCCTTCACCAGACGTCTCTGTGGGAGACATCTGGTGTTCAGTAATTCTTCACCAGACATCTTGATGAGTCATCTTTGAAATATATCCAGTGAATGATATTTTGGAAATTTCTTCATCAGACGTCTGTACCTTCAAAATTTGTGAGGCAGACGTTTGCGCTCTGATATGTCAGAATATCTGGTTTTGAATGTTGGGCAGTTTGAATTCCAATGGATTTGTTAGACGTCTCTCAATGAGAGGGGAAACGTCTGGAAAATAGAAAATATGTTAATGTGGTTTCTAACATTATGAGATCAACCCTAGACATATGTACACTAATATCTCTTTTCTTGAACTTGGTTCTTTGATCTTCATTTCCTCGAGTTGTTATCCCGAGACGTCATTGTATCTTGATTAAACTTTGCATAACGTTCTCACTTGCATCAAATCTTCATGCCATATCACCCGTTTTGAGTGTATCATATTGTACGCAATTTTGCTTGATATTTAATATACTATACTTGTTGTACTGAAGAATAAACACTTGAAAACATCGTCATTAACATATGAATTCTTTAAATAAAGTTTTGTTCTAAATAATCAAAACTGAGAATCGTGTGACACATGTGTCAACAGGTTCCAGAGGACATGTTCCAAAACTTTGCTAAAAATTCGATAGATATGAAGTTGCAGAAAATTTTGAGAGAATCCTGTTGAGAGTATTCAAATAATGCTAATAATCATCATCTTCTTTTTCGTTTTCCATCCAAATGGGGCCGGCTATGAAGCAAAGCTCCAGTAAAGACCTGACAAAGTCTCACGATCGACGGTTGACACCTGACGTCAACCCTCTTCAAATAAATCTCAAATTCCTGCAAGAGTAGGGCTTGTCATAGTTCTAGACGACCAATTGGCATTCTCGAAATTCTCAGACTATGGAGAAGTCTAAAAGAAGGGTGAAAGATGACATATTTGCTATATAGAATTATGTTCAACTTCAAGGCACAAATACCTAAGAGGGAAATGGAACCTATTCCAAAGACTAAGGAAATAAGATAATAAAAATTATCCTTCGTAACACCATTAGAAACATATCTGCCGTTTGACCTGGGAAGTTTTTTAAGCTGTAATTTTTTTTTGAAATATTAGACTCAAATATAGAAACAGAATGCAACAATAAACTAACGGCCTTTTAGATTTTATCTCCCACCTCTTTTGATTTGTTGGTGTCCCTTTTATATTCCTTCTCCCAGATCGCCACTCGGTAATATCTTACCGTTTTACAGACTGTTTTCATATTTAACCCACTTGTAAATGTCTGTATAGCTTATCTGTTTATCATATTCAGTCTAATATCTTTGAAATGTTTTTGTATTTGCGGTCATTGCTGGTAAATTTCTGTTTAGCTTACTTGTATATCATATTCAATCTAGTATGTTCGAAATGTTATTGTATTTGCAGTCATACGTGACACACTCACTTCAAGTGGAAGGCCTTCGAGGCATCGTAACAACTCCCGCAAAGCTCGAATCGACCACTCTTGTCTTCACATATGGAGTAGATCTCTTTTATACAAGGATTGCTCCATCAAGAACCTATGATTCACTCACTGAAGATTTCAACTATGCTTTGCTTCTCATAACTATCGTAGCATTAGTTGCTGCTATTTTTGTAACGTGGGCTTTGTCTGAGAGAACGGAGTTGAAAGAGAAGTGGAGGTAGCATTTGCAGAAATTTTGTATTTTAGCAATCACTTTAGAACTGGGAACACTTTCTCTTTGTTAATTATTGTAGATACTCTTAAATCTTGTAATCCTAGGAATTTCTTTGTTATGATGAGGGAGAGCTAGGATTTGGATGCTTGTCCATTTAACAAAAAAACCTAAATTTCTCCTATGCTGGTTAAAGATTGTTTTGAGAATATATGTATGTTGGTGGTATTTTTTCCTTAATAAAGAAACTATTACGCATTGGATTGTAGGTTTACTATATGATTAGTATGGTTCTATATACTCTAAATTTTATTTCATATTCATATTATTACAGTTGTGATTGAAATTTAAAATTTCTTAAGCTTATTGGCTTCAATTTTTTTTGTTACGATTTCTTTGGGATTTGAACGAACAACCTTTTACTTCGGTGGAAATTCTTATCACATTAGCTATTGCTCAATTGCTTACTGGCCTCAATTTTTCTTTCGCCCTTATTGCCGGGAAAACCTGAATAATCTCCTAGATGCGCAAGTAAAAAATTGTCTCTATAAAAATATGTCAATGGTATTTTTTTATCACTGCCATTATATTTATTCTCATTTACACCAAGAATACCACTGTAATAATTGTTTTTGTGTAGCTTTCAATCAATGAAACCAAGGACATGGACCTTGCTTCTTATGTGGTTTATTGTGTCATATTCTTAGCTTTGCATCTGCCGTCTCAGATTTATCTGACCTTATAATGTATTTATATATAATACCCTAGTCGAATAATAGTCAAATGCATTATGTAACTTGATATCCCACTAGGTTCAAATCCTACCCAAGACCCTCCACTATCTTATCTATGGCAACAATCGTCTCCTTCTACAACCCATGAATGTATTTTGGGTTGTGCTCGCTGCTTTTAAACCTTGGTGTTTACTGCAGGCATGTGTTATTTTCTCGACTTGGATTTTCCTATGTTGCTGCCACTTTATTACTATAATCTTTATGTCTCCCGATGTCAAATCTGAATTGCAGCTTCCAATTTTATTTTATATTTTTTATTATTATTTTTTTGATCGAAAGATGAGATTGGAAAGGTTCAGCTAAGAAGGGAGAAATAATCTTGACCCTTTTTTTGGTAGCTGTGGTCAAATGTTTTCGCTCGAATTAAGGTTGACCATACTTTAGCACAATTAACAAGGATTCGGTTAACACAGGTGGGTTAAGCAATTTGGTGTTCATCAATCCGAAACTACACAAATTCCAAAAGGGATGTCCGAAACAACTCATTTCTATAGCCATGGACTCTCCCAGACGCCTTTCAAGCCTTGGGTATCTTTTTCCTTTGGCTCTATTATTACTTTTTGTATTCTTCCCTAGTAATGTCATGGCCGGCTTACGGATGTTCTAAAGGCGCAGAGGAGGTTCGCCAGCAACCATCCTTTATCTGAAACTTAAGAAACACGACAGTCACCACCACGCCCGCAAACTCTCTACTAGTATCTCTCCCATTGACATCCCTCGGCGGCAACTTCAGTATAGGGTTACAGTACACTACGCTTCTCGATACTGGAAGCTCCTTCGCATGGTTGTACTGTAAGGGATGCATAGGTTGCCCTTTGGAAAATGTTGCTGCTGGGTTAACACCTTTTGATCCCCACGGTTCCAAGACCGCAAGAAACATAACCGATAAAAATTGCTGCTGGGAAGAAGTAATGAAAGACGAGAACCAGCCCACATGTATTTTTAAGTATCGGTGTGGAGCCGATGCGAGTACATTTATTAACGGATATTATTTCAAAGATGTAATTGCTTACGACAAAGTTGCGGGCGATCACCAAACAGAACCCGTGAAAGAAGATGTTGTACTTGGCTGTATTACCGCAGCGAACGTCGAGTGAAAACAATGATGGTAAAACAGATTTCAAGGGGTAATTGCTCCTGGGATCAACAAGACCTCATTACTTTCTCAGTTGGCCGTTGAAGGAATATCAAGGAAGACATTTGCTCATTGTTTGGATACTGTTAAAGGAGGAGGGATTTTTGCAATGGGACATGTGGTGTATCTGAAAGCGGAGAAGATGACACCAATGTTGATCAGGCCTGTATGAGGTCTGTATTATGGTATGATAACCGCACTCGATGTTGGTGGTATGCCGGCTTTTAAACCCGGATCGTTCGAAGGGTCGCCAGTTCTATTTGATTCTGGTTCAACTTTGGGCATTCTTACTGAGACCGCATACGACTCAATCGAAAACATGTTTTTTGACAAGCCAAATTTGAATGTGCACCATGATGCCGATATGGGAACATGTTATCGTGAAAAAGTAGATGAAGAATTCCCAACTATGACCTTTCATTTTAACAATTCTGCTCCATTCGAAGTTTATCCGCATGATTATGTCATAGAAAAGAAGAGGGGCTTTTGGTGTGCCGGTTGGCAGAGATGTCATAATATTCAAGTTTTTCTTTCTGGAGATATGGTCTTTGATAACAGGCTAGTTGTTTATGATATCGAAAACGAGGCTGTAGGTTGGACGGAATATAATTGCTCCTCAAGCATTAAAATCGAAGACGGAAAAAGTGTGGTTTGCGGAGTTAATGTCGATGCCCATGCAGAGAATAGTCCTTCGATTCATAACTCTACACAGTAATTAGAATAGTCCCTTGATTCATAATTTTAGAACTTCAAACTATCTCGGAAACTCATTTCCACCACCTAATCATCCAAACTCCTTTGGTTGGCTTTGAATCTGTAGTTGAGCCTGCATATTTTAAATTAGCTGTTCTTGTTGGGTTTCTGACCTGTATTATGCACTTATTTTTGAGTCATGTAATAGGTCATAACCTGACGTAAGCGGGATTCGAACGCCAGACCGATATAAATACTCTTTTAGGGTTGAGAGAGGAATGGGGCATGTATTATGGCTTGGCGTGTGGAGTGTGTGTGTTGTTTTTGATATGTTTTAGTTATGTGAAATAGGGGTGGAAGAGAACTTGTAACTTCTTTGTTTTTCCTCCGAAAGATCCGGACTGTGCAAGTTCTCTATGCCACTATCAAGTATTGGCATGAAACCGATCAATCCGCCGCAAATTCTCTCATCGGCCTCTATTCCAAATGCCATTTCCTTTCAGAAGCAAACATACCAAAAACAATTAATGTTGTCTGCATCAACCAAGCACTACAGAAAAACCGATATAAATTCTCTCATCAACCAAGCACTACAGAAAAACATCATCACTCTACGATGATCGATCCAATTTTAATCAAATACAATTGCTTCGCTTTCGGTAGCATCGTCTCGAAATATGTTTACCTTGGCCTTCTCAACTGTGGTAAACAAGCACACATAATTATTATCCAAAGAGGATTTTGATATGTGCATGAGCTTAAACCCATGTAATGCAGGAGGTGGCCAAGTCTAGGCATGCAAGTGACCCCTTCAGCCATCAGTACAAGTTAGAGCAAATCAAGGAGTTAGCTGCTATTTTTTCATTTTTGAATTAGTTGTTATTTCCTTTAATAAGAGAGGTGGTGTTTTGACTACTTCTTTAGATGGTTTTAGATCATATTTTAAGGGAGAGATTCCCTCTCAAGTTGTTATCATGTATCTGTATTTAGCAACTGAGAGAAGAAGAATAAAGATTGCCTGTTTTCCCCAAATAAACATTGTGTTAATTAGGAGATTAGCCATCTTGAATCATCCATATCCAGTACATATCAAGTGGTATCAAAGCCATCCGATCCTTCGACATGGCTGATCAACCGACGACTGGGAAATTTCATGATGTCGCTGATATCGTTCAACAACAACGCGTGGGCACAGGAGCTTTGGAGCAACAGTAAATGGCTACCATGAGTGCTCAAATCCGTGATCTCTCGCTCTCCCATCAATCACCCCAACAACAATCACAGGCATAAAACTCAACTGCATCATCCATTGCAGCTCCTGAAGGGGGCACTTCCTATAAACCTCCAAAGATTGATCTTCTCAAATACGATGGAACCGAAGACCCGACGGGATGGATCATGCAAGCCGAGCAATATTTTCTATTGTACAACATTATGCCACACCAATTAATGTTGTCTGCATCATTCTTTCTCAAAGGGAAAGTGTAACGACTCACCATTTTTGAATCTAAATCGATTCCTTCATTACATCATTTCTTGATTTCTTGAATTCCTAAAATTCAGGTCTGTTTCTCCTTGCATCTTTTTGGTCATCTTTTACATCCAATGTTACCTTCTTGCCGATTTGAGCACCGAATGGTGGTGCGATGACGGAACACTACTGCATTCTCAAATCCTATCTTCTTGAATATCTTCTTATTTCCCTAATGATCATGTCTCGACGCGACAGAAACGGATGTAAACTTTTTCATCGCCATCTCGATCTTTCTTATGACCATCTTGTTTTCTTGTTCGTTTGTACCATCCTTCTTGAGTAATTTTGAGTACGAAATTGTTTTTAAGGAGGGTAGAATGTAACGATTATAAAATCCATGTACCATTATAACACAGTCAATATATAGAAAGGTGTTTTCAGCCTGATTAGGAGTTATAAGTAATTCTTGTAAAATAAGTGCAAGAAACAAGTTGAAACTCACTGATTAAGACTCTCCGCTATTGTTCTTTAGCCTAACTGTTTGAATCCCAACAAAAACAATATTTTTTATTATTTATTTTTACGACGTTTTCGAAGCCCAAAAGTTTGCACGAGTATCATACGGAGTTACGAAAAATTTCAGAAGAAAAAATGTATGCAAATGGACCAAACGAAACGACTCGAGTATATGGCACGGACCCCGAGGAATGAATGGGTCGAGCTTTGGCCGAGTTTTGCGGCCAGGCTAACTCTAAGTGGGTCCGTGTTGGGCTCGTGCATCGTTTGGCTTCCCTCTAGCTCGTTTTGATACCCCAAACTGCCCCATTCAAACCGAGAGCTCATAACTCTTCATTTTATCCATTAAATCATTTTTATTACTCTTTAATTCAATTTCTTACACCATCACTCTTTTCCTTTCTCCTATAAATACCTATGACAGCCCCTTGCTTTTTCCCTATGTCAAACTCTGAAAATTCTCTCAAAATTCCTCACAAAACTATTGAAGATCTTGCCCAAGCTCACGAACGTCGAAGCATCGCAAATAGCCAAAGAAAGTCGTAGATCAAGATCACCTTCTCCGTCGCTTTGCGGTCTCGGTTCTTCTAACCAAGTCTTCTTCCTCCTCTCTAGATTTTCTTCCAAATCTAAGTGAAGCCATCTCCCGGATTATGTTCAAGAAGTTAATTGGTGAATCGATTATTATATCGATTCACAAAACGAGTAAGTCCTCTCATCCTCTCTTCTTTTCCCTCTTGTATACTATCCTCTCTTTTTCCATGTCACCACTCCTTATCACTTGTAACTACGCTAAGTCCCCATTGATCTCTCTCTCTCTTGTTCATCCTCTCTCATCAACACCAAATACGGTTATTAGTAGGTTAAATTTTAAATTGAAAATATTCGTTGCACAACTTGATATGTTCATTAAAATTTTCAGGCCAACAAGAAACATATAAATTACCTTTCTATAATTTATTGCAAACCATGATTTATATTCATAGAACTTTGACATGTAAATATTGCTCTTAGTTTGAAAATAAAATATGTAATAAATAACATGTGCTCATGCTAATCTTTGTGGCAGTTTATGGTTAAAATATTATAGAAAATGCACGGAGTAACGACCAACCCCACACGCACACTTTTGATTTATAGCATGATCACATTTTTCGTACTTTAAAAGAAACAATTTTCTATAAAATACCCTCGCTTTATTAAAAAAATATGTTTTTAATCGCTATTTGAAAACCTTTGCAATTACGCCTGTACAACTCTCGTTAGGGTACCCATTTGTGGATGATGCGGGGTATCGCACGTCCTTGAAATAGTAAAGCGAGATGCAAAACTCCTCACGGAGAATTCGGTCTCGAAAGAAATAAAAATACGATTTTAAAGAAATACGACTTTTAAAACAAATTAAATCATTGAAAAATTATATAAATCATAAATCCGTATTTTCAAGAAAAACAAATGGTGAAAACTATTTTTTATGAGAAGATTAAAGTTTTAAGAAAATACCATCAAGTTTCCAAAAGCGGTAGTTTTCATAAAAATAGCATAGACTTTTAAAACTAAGTTTTATCACTAAAATACCACAAAATACAAAATACATTTTTATACAAAATTCTTGATATTTTAATCAACATATTTCTTATTAAAAATATCTTTGAGGCTTAAAGACAAATTAAAAACCCTCGATCATTTTTAAATGACTTTTTATATAAATACTCTAGAAATCAAAATACAGGTTTAGATTATGTATTTAGGTTGCAGATTGGTTTGAGTGACATCTTCTTTTGTCAGTTGCCTCGGGTTTGCCGGAGACAATGATGCCCCACTTGCCTCTTCCTAAATATAGATCATAATCTTAGGGTGGAAATTATCAAATGATAACAGTCTTTGAAAAAGACACAAATCCTGCCGTCCATATGCAGCAGTTATCGATATTTTCTAAACTCAAGACATTCACAAGATTAAATCTATTAATAAGATATGCCTAGAACCTGAATACAAACTCGAACTTGAACCCAAACTCGAACCTAATCTTGAAACTTGCACACTTGAACTTGAACTTGAATTTTCAAATATGACTTGACTTGACTGAACCATGAACATAACTTGACATGAACTTGGCATGACTACACGAATTTAATATGAATATCTGAACCCAATATATATACTCTTGAACCGAATTGACTTGAACCATGAATACAACTTGATATGAATACAATGACACTTGACATGAACACTTGATCTTGACATGAACTCAATCTTGCAACTTAATGTATTCATGGATTCGAGCAAGACCGGTAACTTTAACTGTAATCTAGAATACACGGGGTGTTGGGGTAGTTTGAGTATAAATTCAACGGAATTTCAGGAGTCCCATCATGTCGCTATGGTACTGGACTGAAACAGTATAATTAACATTGCTGTGGTACCAGGCTGAAACGGTACAATAATGTTGCTGTGGTACTGGGCTGAAACGGTACATCATGAACTCACTACTCATGCCCGTGTTTCCTTGCTCCTGAGGCCCTATCCTTGAGTTTGAGAATACTCTTGAGATTGGTTGACAATTCACACTTAAACTCACGTTAGTTAGATTACCTTTTAGAGACCTCCGTATGACACATTGACATTACACTTCATGTTCACGATACCTTCACTACACGTCCATGCTATACTTGCTTGCTATGCTCATATTATATTTCCATGCTATATAGTTTCCTTTAACATTGTCATGTTATACTTGTTCATATTTTATTCCATCCATACTATATCACATTACACCATGCATTTCATTTATATACACCGTCCATCCTTTTTGGGGACTTACTGAGCGAAAGTTCGCTGATGGGCATTCCATCCATCTTTTTCTTTCTTGAAATGTTCGTCAGATAATCTAAAGATTAGGAATGTGGAACCGACTTTAGAGAATTACTCGCAGTTTGAAGCACAAGCCGACTACTAGTCCTTCTGCGGTTATTTCCTTTCATTCCAAGTATGCCACTGTTTATGCACCTTCATTGTACTTTTCTTTTAAGTTATCTTGTATCAGTGTAAACTTTGTAAAGTTGGGAATACAAATATATAAAGTATTGGATCATTTGTCTATTCTTGTCAATATTATACTTCTTACTTTATACTTAGCGTATTTGTTGCGAGAAAGGACCTTTTCGGAATAAATACATCGCGGGCTTGTCACGTGCCGTTACCTCTTTGTTGAGAAGCGGGGCAAGACAGAAAGCGTTGCAATACTACAAGTACCTTCAACATGTCGGTGCTCTTGATGATTGGCCATCATTTGTTAAGACCCTGGAACGTCGATTTGGTCTAACAGAGTATAATGATCTTGTAGGAGAGCTCACAAAACTTCGACAAATCACTACAGTTGAAGCTTACTAAGAGCAATTTGAAGCTTTAGCTGATCGAATAGATGGTTTATTCGATTATTTTCTAACCCGAACTTTTATCAGTGGGCTCAAAAAAGAAATTCGAAGTTGTTCCCGCCAAAATTTTGGCTCAAAACCTGCTCCCTTATAAAATAATAAATAATAATAATAATAATAATATAAATAAATAAAGGAAAAACTCCACATGCAAAGAATGTAACAAATATCTCAGTGCTGAGAGTCAAAGACTCTGTTGCAGCGCACCATGTGTAAAGCACGTGTGCGCTAGCGCTAAGAGCGCTGCACCTTAAGCAGCGCACCACGTACAAAGCACGTGAGCGCCAGCGCCAAGAGCGCTGCACTTAAGCAGCGCACCACGTGCAAAGCACGTGTCCGCTGGCGCCAAGAGCCCTGCACTCTAAGCAGCGCACCACATGCAAAGCACGGGTGCGCTGGCGCTTAGTGCGTTGCACTCTAAGCAGCGCACCACGTGCAAAGCACTGGTGCGCTAGCACTGGAACTAAAAGCTCCCCACCGTCAGATCTAACATCCAATAATAATGATAAATCATTAATTAATCAGAATCAAATTCTGTTAAGGAAAGATTCAACAAAATCTTTCCAGACAACAAGATTGTGCTCTGTAAATCAGAGCACCGTTGGATCAATGATCCAAGGGTGATTAAAAATCACCAAAATACAGAGTAATTCTGTATGGAAAATATTTCCCAATCTTGTTAAAAATAAGAAGATTGCCTTCTATAAATCAGAGGCCCTTGGATCAAAGATCCAACGATGGGAAATTCCCCAAATCAATTGGAGAAAAGATCTCCTTAACTGATTGAACTGATCAGCTTACCTTATATAAAGGCCCCAAGACTTCAAGTCTCGGGGAG
The DNA here is from genome assembly GCA_030015575.1 of Agapanthus africanus. Classification (NCBI taxonomy): domain Eukaryota; kingdom Viridiplantae; phylum Streptophyta; class Magnoliopsida; order Asparagales; family Amaryllidaceae; genus Agapanthus; species Agapanthus africanus. The sequence goes on along the minus strand of CM057339.1, from coordinate 181,837,042 downwards.
AGATATACAAAAACATAGAGAGGAACTCCCCCATAAGCTTTGAGAGATTTCTGAAAGAAGAGCCAAGCTCTCAGAGAAAGAAGATTGTTCTTTAAGGTAAAAAATGCTGGTGAACAGAGAGATGAAATCATCTCATAATTAATTAAAAAGAAGAACATAATTCTTCTCACAGATCATAAATTTATAAGACAAATTGTCTTTTACAAAAGAGATCATGAACATCTCATTATAAAATAAAGGGGAGAGAATAATTCAATTCTCTTAAGGATCGTAAATCCATAAAGGCAAAGCCTTTCATCGATACAAGAGATCGAAGTATATCCTATAAAGTAAGAACATTTGTTCTTAGGATCTTGAGACAAAGTCTCTTCTAAGGGAGAATTTATTTCCCAGATCATAAAATTTATCAAATGCGCTTCTGTGCTCTTAGACTGGCGCTCAGCGCCGAGCGCACCACGTGTCACTCACGAGTTCGCCATTCAACAGTTAGCGCTTTGCGCTCTTGGACTGGCGCTCAGCGCCGAGCGCACCATGTGTCACTCACGAGTTCGCCATTCAACAGTTAGCGCTTTGCGCTCTTGAAATAGCGCACTGCGCTCATGGACTGGCGCTCAGCTCCAAGCGCACCACGTGTTACTCACGTGTACGCCACTGAACTAATAGCGCAATGCGCTCACAAACTAGCGCTCTGCGCTCATCATCTGGCGCTTAGCGCCAAGCGCAACACGTGTCCCTCACATGTGCGCTACTCGGCAGAAGCGCACTGCGCTCTTTGACTGGCGCAAAGCGCCAAGCGCACCATGCGTTGCGCTGATAGAACATAAATTGTTCCTTAATAAAGCCCAAGAGCTATGATGAATGCTCAGCATTCAATAAAAGACTGTAACAACTCCATTTTTAGTGTACATAAATTTGCTTTAAATTTAAAGTATACTTGGAGTATTTAATATTGCTGTTACCACTTTAAGTATTTATTTCACATAATAATTACAAGAAGGAGCTTGTAGCTCACTGGTAATACTTTGCATTGCTGAACCAAGCCACCAGAGTTCAAATCCTGCCCCACATTATTTTTATATTTATTTGTTTTAAATTCTTTAGAAGCCCAACAGTCCACACAAGATAACTTCCATTTTTCCCACTACACCCACTAACCTGAATGCACCAGAGGCCACACCTGACGACCCCCCACATCCCGACGCTGCGACTCGGCCTGACTCGGCCGGCGGACCGGCTGACTCGGGCCGGCGCCGCCGGACGGCCGAGTCGCCAACTGGGAAAATATGCCCCTTCACCTCTTCATACCCCCTGCACACTCCAATTTATGAGATCGGTTCCAGAGAGCTCATTACACCTTAACTACTACAATTTTAATGATTTTTACATATCTTTTTACATTTTTTAATTAAAAACCCTACACCTACCGTAACCCTAGCCTAACCCTATAAATACACCCCTACTCCCTACCCTCTCATCCCAAAATTCTGAGCCAACTCTCTCAAAATTTCCAATAAACTTGTGCACTTTGAAAACGAGCACGAGGCGAAGCTCCGGCGATTTCCCGGCGGAACTTCCGGCGATCGTTCTAGGAACCCCGACGACGAAGCAACACACCGGCGATTCCTCTACTTCCTTCTCACTCTTCTTGTTTTCTCAAACCCGTAAGTCCCTTTTTCTATCTCTCTTTTCCATTCTAAAAAAAATACGAATTTACAAAACCCGACGGAATCGGAACAAATCTGATTTCCGATTCGGTTTCCTATAAAATTCCATTTATCACTAATACAATCATACTTAAACTTTCTCATGTTGACTATTAAACACTAATCAAACAAATTGATCAAGTTTCATTACATAAAATGATAGCTATTTCCATTCATCGTATTTTTCACTTAAATACCATATTGTTTCAATTATACATTTAACTTCATTAAACCTTGCTATATCTTTAAGTAGATCACGAAGTAACGACCTACCTCCTCACACGCTCACATGTAAACATAGTACAATAATCTTGGGAATTTAGAATACGAGGAAACAAACATTTTCATTTAAATACTCTTATTTAATAAAACCATTTCTAAAAGATTTAGTATTGATACATCTTTACAAATAAATACCACTTATTATGAAAATAGGATAAGGTTGTGGGCATTTGGTCGTTTATCTAAACCTGACTTTATGGTGTCTAGGCTAGACAAGTGAGAAAGGTAACTTTAAAAGGCCCGTCTCACGGTGATTCGTGAGCGGATCCCTCCTTTCTTCACTTGTACTTACCTGGCCACAATTGGCGGTGAAGAGACGATTTGAGGTATCTCACAACTTGTCACTTTATACCAGTTAGGAGCAGTCTAGTTGACTTAGGAGACCCTAGAACATAGAATACGGGAAAACGACACTTTTTCATTTAAATACCATAATTAATAAAACCGTTTTCCTTAAAGATTAGTATTTATACAAATCTTTGCAAAGCGCCGCTACAACCTATTTGAGGAACCCGTTCGGGATGGTGTGGATTATCGCACATCCTCGGGCTTAGTAGTGCGAGATTCAGACCTCCGCAAGGAGCATTCGGTCTCGAAAGATTTAAAATACGACATCTTAGAAAAACGAGATTTCTAGAATATTATAGATATATACAAAAATTATTTTCATATAAATATATGTATATGTAACATAAATATATCTATTTTGAAGTATTATAAATATTCCATTTTTTCTACAATATCACAAGAATCAATTTTACGCTACCATGAATTCCATACAAATCAATACTACAAATAAATACCATTTATTATGAAATTAGGATATTTCCACTAGAAATATCACAATATAAAATCTACATTCATTACAACTCTAAAGACGATTAATAAATACTTGGGGTATATTTTGAAAAGTATATAAAAGTATTTTACATAAAACCCCCTCAAGTTCTATAATTTAGCTTAAGGACCCTAGTAAATATAGGTTTAAGCGGGACCAATCTCTTGAGTCTCAGGGAGCCGGAGAAGTGGGTGCTTGCCTATCTAAGGTAGACAAATTAACGACTGTGTTACCAATACGGTAATCGTCTTTGAAAAAGACACGAAAGATTGCCGATAACATCATAACAATCAGGACTTCAATTTACTTTTCTAATTGTCTGACTCAGATGAGTCTCATTATAATCTGACTTGAATATGATTCAAGTACAATCTACAATCTACAAATTACAATATTACAATTCAACATGAATCCATAAATCCATTATTCCATATATTCAATCTATCAGCTTGACCGAACCGAACCATGGATATACATCCAATTACATGATTCTCCAGTTACATCCGTTTACTGATATCATGGTTTTGGTCAATCATCCAACTATACAACCTATACAATACAATACAACAATACAATCAAAACACTACGGGGTTTAAGGGGTAGTGTAATAACCGAGTTCAGTTATACCATTTTCTGTTGCCGTATGTGTTGTTTGTGGTGTTTATTTCATTTACTGTATGGATGTGAATGTTAGTTTACTTTATATTCGACCCCGCTTGCTTGAGCTTGTTGTTTCATAGTTATAGAATACCCTAACATCACATATTTTTCATATAACAATTTAAGTCACTTAAAATAATTTAAAAATACATGACATGGCTTGCACGATATCCCTAACCCTGTGGTAGCGTCCTTGCATCGTGTTCGCGTCCCGTTCAGTGAAACAGACGTGGTTGGATGGCTACGCGCACGTACGTGCGTCCGTTCTTGGGGGTATGCATTTCTGTTGCATAATCCTTCATTTTAAATTTTGGAACTTACAAATAATTTTCATATTTCAAATTCAAAATTTTGGACCCGACCCGGGTGCATTTCTGAAATATTTTGTAGTCCGCCTAAATTCAAATTAATTATTTTATTTTATTTATTTTAGATTTTCTGTTAAAAATTGGGAACTGAATGAATCTTTTAATTAAAAATCTTTTATAAAATTTTTATCAATTTTTTTCCACGAGCCAATCAGAGCTCTCTTTAGTTGCACCGGGCCCCACCACCGAGCCTCTCTCTCTCTTCTATCTCTCTTCCTCTCTCATCACATAATTCCAATTTTATCTCTCCTCTCCCCTTTCTCTCTTCCTTTCAATCTCTCTCTTTCTCTCTCTCTCATCTCACGGCTTCTTCTCTCTCTCCTCCTCTCAGAATCTCTTTCTATCTCTCTCCTCTCGCTAAATCTTCTCTCTCCCCTCTTTATATATTTTCTTCTCCTTCTTCGTTTCTTTTTAAAAACGAAACCCATCACCAGCTAACCCTAGCCGCCGTCTCCCCTTCACGCCTTCGCCAACAGCCGACGACACAACTCCCGATCTCGTCATCCCTTCACCCTCATCACCTTCGCCTCCATCTCGTTTCTTCCGAGCTTGCACACCTTCCGACCCAGGCCCGAGCACCCCCCTGCACGCCTTTGCACCGCCGGGGTGATCGCCGCTGGTGACTCTTGTCCTCGTTCGCCCGGCTCCGTGCACCCTGTAAGCCCCACACCTCTTCTTTCTTCTTCTTTCCTTCTGTTGGGGTAAAAATTTACACCCCCGTTGACCGAGTCAAAGTCAAGGTCAACCCCAAGCCAGGTGGGCCCAAGCCCAGGTCAAGCGGGCCCATGCCCAAGTCAGGCCCACGGCCAGCCTCCCCATGGAAACGACAAAATCATATAATAAATAATTATTATGTAATTTTTTTTTATATACATGAATGTATGTAAAATGGGCATAAAGCCAATATTTTGTAAGCCCATGGCTTATGTGCAAAAATGAAATGGCACATGAGCCATGGGATAGGAAAAATGCCATTTTGTAAAGCCCAAGGGGCTATATGTAAATATGTAAGCCTATAAAAGGCAACATGATGAATAAAAAAAGGGATACTTTTCATTCTCTCCAAAAATTTAGATCTGAGATCTTTTCTTCCTTCTTCAAGGTTCCAAAACCTTCTTCTTTCTTTTGAATTAAATCAAGAGTTCTACTCTCCTTTTTATAAAACAAATTAGTTTTTCACCACAAAACCCATCAAGGGGAACACAGATCTTCCATTAGATCTCAAAAAGGAGTGATTTTTAAAATTCCATATCTCTTGATCTTCAAGATCCAGCAAACAACAGGAGGAAGAAGAAGAACATCTTTCACTAAACCCCCAAAAAAGAAGAAAAACACATTCAGGAGTCCAACTCCTCTCTGACTTCTCTTCTGAGAAATTTTTTTTTAGGCTAAAAGCCTGCTGTGCCTCACCTGCGCGCTTGCGCAAGTGCGCAAGTCGCCCGCGTGCCGACACGTGGCGCGCGCGCTTGCGCAACTGCGCAAGTGCGCAAGTCGCCCGCGTGCCGACACGTGGCGCGCGCGCTTGCGCAACTGCGCAAGTGCGCAAGTCGCCCGCGTGCCGACACATGGCGCGCGCGCTTGCGCACCTGCGCAAGTGCGCAAGGCGCCCGCGTGCCGACACGTGGCACGCGCGCTTGCGCAATTGCGCAAGTGCGCAAGTCGCCCGCGTGCCGACACGTGGCGCGCGCGCTTGCGCACCTGCGCAAGGCGCCAGCGTGCCGACACGTGGCGCGCGCGCTTGCGCACCCGCGCATCCCTTGGATGTCTTTTCCCCCTCCTTTTGTGTATATACATACATATATACATATGTATACAAATGTACACATACACATACTCCGCCACACTCTCCCCCTCCAAAAAAATTTTCGGGCCGGGGCGCTGCCCCGAACCCCGCAAGGGGGCTGCTAGCCCCCTTGACCCCCAGCCCGCTATCCGGGTAGCGGGACCCCCGTAAAAAACTCTGCGTGGCTCCCGATATATCCAAAACCCCCCTTTTAAAACAAAACACACGCACACTGCACATTGAGTTCGCATGACCAATTTAACCCGTTAATCGGAGGTTCCCTCGCCCCAAAGGCGAGGGGTAATTAACGGCAGCTTAGTCCGCGGCTGCCGGAGATTCGGATCCCCACAATCATTAAACCCCGGCCTACCCTAGGCAGGGGGAATCTGTAGTACGCCTGACAAGCGCTCGCGTATTCCCATCTCACTGGGGTGACGAAAAACACCCTACAGATTCTGGCACGCCCGGTGGGACAAATCTCTCCTCCCATATTTCGGGTTAAGCGTTCATGCGAACTCAATCAATATACATACCTATATTTATACTAAAAATAATGTTTTTTTCATGCAGATTTTCAAGCAATCACCTTCCGACGATGTCTTCGATGATGAACTCAGCTCCCGTCTCCTACACGATGAGGATAGACTCTAGGACGGTCCTTCCGGCCAGTCTCAGGCGACAATGGGAGGAGCCGCTGCTACCATTTGGCTCTATTATGTTCATGCCAGTTGGCGTCATCCCAGCTCCTCAAGCCCCGGTGACAGACAAACTGGTCTCGAAAGGCAGGAGACTAAATGTGGTGATCTCAAGGGCGCCCCAACCCAAACGCAAGTCGGTATCTGAACGACTTTCCTTGGCCCCAGCTGGGGGCAAGGCCATCAACACCAACAAAGCTATAACGCGTCCCGAGCAAGCTCCAGCGGCGCCCCTGACAAATGCTCGATCGGGTGTCTTCTCTAAGCTCCCCGCTGATCAACTCACAATGGCTTCCCGGGTAGCGGATGCCCGCCAAGCCTTCAAAATCAAGAAGCTGAGGGAGAAAAGGCTCAGATATAGAGCCAACAAAAAGGCTAGGGCTCCTGCCAGGCATAACCTCATGAGGTTCGAAGAACAGGGTTACCCCGTCGAAGATGAGGGGATGGCTGAATGTGTTATCCACACTGTCTACGTGGTGGGCACGCGCAGCAAGAGCAAGGACGGGGCCACCACATCTCAAACCCAATCTGGCTTGAATGTGGTGGCCGCTTCCCAAGAACAGCCGCCTCCGCTGGATGATGAAAACCCTCTCGATGAGGCTGATAGGCAAAGAGAGCCCTCAATTCATGAGGAGTCAGGCTCGGAAAGCGAAGATGAGCCAACTTTCCGTCCTAAGACCGCAGAGCAACAACTTCTCCAAGAGCTCCGAAAGCAGCTCAGAAGCAAAGACAAGGAGATGGCCAAGCTCTACTCAAAGATCGACGACTTGACAAATGTCGTCTTACGGCTTACGGCCCAACTTGCCTCTCAGCCGCCCAATCAAGCACAAGGCTCAGTTCATGAACCGGGAAACGGTGTCCCGAGACAGCCGACGCCCGTTCCCTCAAATCCAAAGGTGGGCGGACCGCATGAAAATCAGTCGCATCCTATCTCAGCAAATGTCTTAGCTACCGATGACAGTAGCCCGCTAACTCAAGCTCAAATCATGGATTTGGTTGCCAGCAAAGTCAAAACATTGGTGGCCGAAGCCGAAGCACAAAAAGATATCAGCAGTAGTGGGAGACCATATCCTGCTCAGTATGATCTGGTAGAATTTCCTAGCGGCTATGTCATCCCCAAATTCGGAAGATTCGATGGGACGGGAAATGCGAATCAGCATATCGCCCACTTCAAAGCCTCATGCGGGAATACTGGGGGCAATGATGCACTTCTCCTCCGCCAGTTCGTTAATAGCTTGACCGATGTTGCTTTCGACTGGTACGCGAGCATACCGGATGGCTCCGTTACTACTTTCGTCCGAATGGAATCTTTGTTTCGACAAAGGTTCATGAGCGTCAGTGATAAGATCACCATTGCCGAGCTCGTAAGGACCAAGCCCAAGAACAACGAAAGCAACACGGATTTTATAACCCGATGGCGCAATCTCTCCGTCAAATGTGAACCACCGATAGAGCAGGACCAATCTGTCAGTCTCCTTGTCGGAAATCTCAACAATTGGATGGCCCCGTTTCTATGCACCGCGGGTCTCAAAACATTCCAAGAACTGACCAGAAAAGTTCAAATGCTGGAGCGCTCAAAGCAGGAGTCCTCCTCGGATTCCCAAAATAACAATAGGTCCTGGAGAAACCGAAAGGACGATAATCGCAAAGGCGGAGATCCCGACGATTCTGAATCTTTCAATGCTTCGGCTAACCGAAATAAGCAAGGGATGAGCGGACCTAGCGCCAACCAGCCTCGGAAGCCAATGTTCGGAGAGGGAGGAGAATCTCCACTGAAAGAGAAGCTGGATAAGGTCTATTCCTTCAGAAGGGACAAAATCCGTAAAATATTCAAAGACGCCCTGAAGAACGGTCTACAACTGCCAGAGTCAAAAAGACCGCAGGAAGCGAATAGGACCGACGACCCCAAATACTGCCCCTATCACAGAGTGATAGGTCATGCCATTGAGGACTGCTTCGTCTTCAAAGATTGGGTCGAAAAGCAATACAAGGCAGGAGAGATTGAACTGTCCAAAGGCGTGTTAACAAACAGTCAAGCTGCAACCGCCAATTTCATACAAACGGAGACCGAAGTTCTTCGTAAAACCGATTCTCTCAGACATCTGCCTTTCTATGAAAACAGTCGACCACCACGTCATTAAACTGGGAACAGTCGACCACCACGTCATTAAACTGGGAACAGTCGACCACCACGTCATTAAACTGGAACAGTCGACCTCTAAGTCGTTAAACTGGGAATGTAAAAAAAAAATGTAAATAAAAAAAAAGTGTAAATAAAAGGAAAATAAAGAAAAGCCGAAATGATGGGGCAACTCGCAATAAAAATCAGCGAGTAAAATAAAGATGAAAATAAAGCCGAAATGATGGGGCAACCGCGAATAAATAGCCGAAATGATAGGGCAATCGCGACCTTCGCGATAAGAAAAGCTGAAATGATGGAGCAATCGCGGTAAAACAAAAAAAAAAGAGCAAGCAAAAAAAAAACAGCAAAAACAAAAAAAATGGCGAATGATGAGTCGCTCCTGGTACCGTATTCCAGTGCAGCGATGCAGACGCCAACCAAATTCCAAATCCCATACCCCAATGGTGAATGATGAGTCGCTCCTGGTACCATATTCCAATGCAGCGATGCAGACGCCAACCAAATTCCAAATCCCATGCCCCAATGGCGAATGATGAGTCGCTCCTGGTACCATATTCCAGTACAGCGATGCAGACGCCAACAAAGTCCCGAAATTTGTATGGCCCTACGGTCTGGATCATACATCCTGCAAAACCGTATACAATCCACGGGCGTATAACAATTCCAATTCCTCCCAAGTCCTACCGGCGAGACCACATTCAAAGTCCCACCGGCGGTGAAGATTCAAAAAAAAAGGGGGGGTATGTCCACAAGCAAAATGGGCACGGATGAAAACCCGAAAGGGCTCCGTGAGTAAAAACAGCAGGACTGCCGGCGAGTTTGTGAAAACCCGAAAGGGCGCAAACTTGTGAAAAAGAGATGAAATGCACTCGCAAAGTCCTCTCGACTTTGTGAGGAGAAAATTCCCGCGTGAGATCCTTACGACTCACAGAGGAGCAACACACTTGGGAGTCCCCACGACTCCCAAGGAGAAAATACACTTACGGGATCCTTACGACCCGTAGGGAGAAAATGCTTTGTGAGACCCTCACGGCTCACAGAATTGAAAGGTCTTAGGCGATAGGGACCTAAAACCTGTCTCCTAAGCCATCGTTTCCTAATAAGCAAACGCAAATGATGATTCGCTCCTGGTACCATATTCCAGTGTAGCGATGCTGATGCCAAACAAAAAAAACCAATCCCCAAATCCTCTCATGACAAATGATGATTCGCTCTTGGTACCATATTCCAGTGTAGCGATGCTGATGCCAAACAAAAAAACAACTCCCAAATCCTCTCCCATGACAAATGATGATTCGCTCCTGGTACCATATCCCAGTGTAGCGATGCTAATGTCAACCCAAGTCAAATCAAACCAACAACCTCTACGGCGGAATCATGCTCCGTCCCAGAATTTACCTAGTGTCGAAATCATGCTTCACCTCGGGATATCTACCTTCCCTGCCGGAATTATGCTCCGCCTCGGAATCAAGTCAACCAGCAAGCTCTGCGTCGGAATTATGCTTCGTCTCAGAATGCACCCCGTGTCGAAATGATGCTTCGCCTCGGTGTACCTGCCTTCCCTGTCGAAATTATGTTTCGCCTCGGGATCAAGTCGACCAACAAGCTCTGCGCCGGAATCATGCTCCGTCTCAGAATGTACCCCGTGTCGAAATCATGCTTCGCCTCGGAGTATATGCCTTCCCCGTCGGAATATGCTTCGCCTGGGAATCAACCTCTGCATCGAAATTATGCTTCGGTCAGAATATCTGCCGCCCTTCGGAATGATGCTCCGAATCCTGGAATTATGCTCCGCTCTTCGGAAAGATGCTCCGAACTCTGGAATCATGCTCCGCTCTTCGGAAAGATGCTCCGAACTCTGGAATCAAGCTCCGCTCTTCGGAAAGATGCTCCGAACTCTGGAATCATGCTCCGCAAATCGGAATGATGCTCCGAACTCTGGAATCAAGCTCCGCCCATCGGAACGATGCTCCGAACTCTGGAATCATGCTCCGCTCTTCGGAAAGATGCTCCGAACTCTGGAATCAAGCTCCGCTCTTCGGAAAGATGCTCCGAACTCTGGAATTATGCTCCGCCCTTCGGAATGATGCTCCGAATCCTGGAATTATGCTCCGCTCTTCGGAAAGATGCTCCGAACTTTGGAATCATGCTCCGCAAATCGGAATGATGCTCCGAACTCTGGAATCAAGCTCCGCCCATCGGAATGATGCTCCGATCCCTGGAATCATGCTCCGCCCATCGGAACGATGCTCCGAACCTTGGAATTATGCTCCGCTCTTCGGAATGATGCTCCGAATCCTGGAATTATGCTCCGCTCATCGGAATGATGCTCCGAATCCTGGAATTATGCTCCGCTCATCGGAATGATGCTCCGATCCTTGGAATTATGCTCCGCCCTTCGGAAAGATGCTCCAAACTCTGGAATCATGCTCCGCCCATCGGAACGATGCTCCGAACCTTGGAATTATGCTCCGCTCTTCGGAAAGATGCTCCGAACTCTGGAATCATGCTCCGCCCTTTGGAATGATGCTCCGAATCCTGGAATTATGCCCCGCTCTTCGGAATGATGCTCCGAATCCTGGAATTATGCTCCGCTCATCGGAATGATGCTCCGATCCTTGGAATTATGCTCCGCTCTTCGGAATGATGCTCCGAACTCTGGAATCATGCTCCGCCCTTCGGAATGATGCTCCGAATCTTGGAATTATGCTCCGCGAATCGGAATGATGCTCCGATCCTCGGGAATCATGCTCCCCGGGATGATGCTTCGCCTCCGGAATGATGTTCCACCTCGAAGTTCAGCTTCAAGATCCATCAATTTCATGCACACAACTCAAATGTGCGGTGCGCATTTATTGATGGGGGGCACTTTGTTGGGGTAAAAATTTACACCCCCGTTGACCGAGTCAAAGTCAAGGTCAACCCCAAGCCAGGTGGGCCCAAGCCCAGGTCAAGCGGGCCCATGCCCAAGTCAGGCCCACGGCCAGCCTCCCCATGGAAACGACAAAATCATATAATAAATAATTATTATGTAATTTTTTTTTTATATACATGAATGTATGTAAAATGGGCATAAAGCCAATATTTTGTAAGCCCATGGCTTATGTGCAAAAATGAAATGGCACATGAGCCATGGGATAGGCAAAATGCCATTTTGTAAAGCCCAAGGGGCTATATGTAAATATGTAAGCCTATAAAAGGCAACATGATGAATAAAAAAAGGGATACTTTTCATTCTCTCCAAAAATTTAGATCTGAGATCTTTTCTTCCTTCTTCAAGGTTCCAAAACCTTCTTCTTTCTTTTGAATTAAATCAAGAGTTCTACTCTCCTTTTTATAAAACAAATTAGTTTTTCACCACAAAACCCATCAAGGGGAACACAGATCTTCCATTAGATCTCAAAAAGGAGTGATTTTTAAAATTCCATATCTCTTGATCTTCAAGATCCAGCAAACAACAGGAGGAAGAAGAAGAACATCTTTCACTAAACCCCCAAAAAAGAAGAAAAACACATTCAGGAGTCCAACTCCTCTCTGACTTCTCTTCTGAGAAATTTTTTTTTAGGCTAAAAGCCTGCTGTGCCTCACCTGCGCGCTTGCGCAAGTGCGCAAGTCGCCCGCGTGCCGACACGTGGCGCGCGCGCTTGCGCAACTGCGCAAGTGCGCAAGTCGCCCGCGTGCCGACACGTGGCGCGCGCGCTTGCGCACCTGCGCAAGTGCGCAAGGCGCCCGCGTGCCGACACGTGGCGCGCGCGCTTGCGCAATTGCGCAAGTGCGCAAGTCGCCCGCGTGCCGACACGTGGCGCGCGCGCTTGCGCACCTGCGCACCTGCGCAAGGCGCCAGCGTGCCGACACGTGGCGCGCGCGCTTGCGCACCCGCGCATCCCTTGGATGTCTTTTCCCCCTCCTTTTGTGTATATACATACATATATACATATGTATACAAATGTACACATACACATACTCCGCCACACTCTCCCCCTCCAAAAAAATTTTCGGGCCGGGGCGCTGCCCCGAACCCCGCAAGGGGGCTGCTAGCCCCCTTGACCCCCAGCCCGCTATCCGGGTAGCGGGACCCCCGTAAAAAACTCTGCGTGGCTCCCGATATATCCAAAACCCCCCTTTTAAAACAAAACACACGCACACTGCACATTGAGTTCGCATGACCAATTTAACCCGTTAATCGGAGGTTCCCTCGCCCCAAAGGCGAGGGGTAATTAACGGCAGCTTAGTCCGCGGCTGCCGGAGATTCGGATCCCCACAATCATTAAACCCCCGGCCTACCCTAGGCAGGGGGAATCTGTAGTACGCCTGACAAGCGCTCGCGTATTCCCATCTCACTGGGGTGACGAAAAACACCCTACAGATTCTTCTTCCTTTCTTCTCCGTTTCTTTATGTGCACTGTCCTCTGCAAGTTGTCCGCCGGAGCTCCGTCGACACCGTCGACACCCTCACGATCCCTCCACAGACCACAGTAAGCCTCCTCTCCTCCATCCTCCTTCCCTCCTTCTCTTTTTTTTTTCTTTCATGCATTTCTTTTTCCTTAGTTGTTCACTGCCTTTCTTGGTTGCCGGAATCCGACCGTTCCGGCGACGATCCCGACGACCCAGCGAGGATATCTGACCCGTGTGATCCCACCGTGCGTTGTTTGGACTCGTTCCGTATACCGTGCGCGCGTCGCGACTTTTCTCGCCGACGTGGGACGTTCCGTTTATCGTATCGCGATCCGTCGAGGCAAGTGAAACTTGCAACATGCTAATATATTATTTATACATATTTAGTTCATGATTAAATCTGTAAATTGAACCTAAGGCTATTAGTTTCCATTCTTGTATTTCTATGTTAGATTATATCATTGTAGACTCGGATCTTAAATTATAACTTGTTGCACCTTGATGTACAATATCGTGTACCCACATCCGTGGTTAAATTACTTACTAATTAACTGCATAACCCATAGCACTTTTAAATAGTTTCTACCCCGAATACCCGGTGGCATCCATTGAACATATTTTATATATCATTGCATCCCTAGATCATTTAACCCATAATAACGAGATTTAACAATTCTATACTAATTTAAGTTTATTTTAGTTGGAACCACAACCCTAACTCTAACCTATAACGGTGCATCCCCATGCTTTAATCTGTATCTTGCATATATCATCACCATGATTCATTTTTTATTGCTTCATTAGTACCCATGCTTGTTTTTATATATACCCATGCGTACGTTAGTTGATTATGAGCACCCACATGACACCCTGTGCACCCTGACCTGACTTGTTACACCTATTTCTTGACATGACATGATACCTATTTACTATCTGGCTTGACCTGATGTACCATGGCTTTACCTGTTACCTGATCGTGTGACTAATGCCAACAAACCTGACCTGTTGTCCTCACGGACGTTTCCTGTTGTCTATCCAGACAAACTTGTACCTGCCTGATCCTGTGTTGGCATTAGCTTTAGATCACTTAATACCTGACTTGAACACTTTTGACTTGGGGGTATGGGGAAATCAATGATGAAACCTGACTTGTAATTCGACAGTTCTATACCTGTTCTGATCAGTCTTACGGGCTAGGCCAGCCCCGGAGTGATGCTACGGACATCACTCGTCATCACCTACCATCCTTTACTGCCTTGCGGCACGTCTCGGGTTCAGCCGAGAGTCATAGACCGTGATTCCGGGCACGCACGGGATACTATTGAGTTACATCAATGATTCATCAGACTGATTTCAAAGACTTGAGAGTAGATAACCCAATAGACCAGTTTAGTTTACTCACTGCACACTACCCTTCACTGCCCTGATTTATATTGCTGTTACACCTGCTTTACCATTTATGATTATACTTGCATGTCTTGTTACCCTGTTTATATATTATTGCTTGATGTTATGGCGCGCTGACGTCTGGGTTTTGCATGGCCCAGATTCCGTACCTTTGCTGCAGTCCGAGCAGGAGTACTTCAATCAGCAGGCTGAGCAGTGAGGACTCATTAGTAGTTAGTTCTTTTATTTTTCAGTATTTTATTCCTGATGTGAGCCCGCATTATGGGACATACATTCCAGTTATTCTTGTATTGGATCTCTTGCTTCCGCATTATTTATTCTGACTCATTTTATTTTGGCTTATGGACATGTGCTAGATAGTTTTATTATTGTTCTTGACATCTCTACAGCCGTAATGTGACTGTGGAAGGATAATTTATATCCACAGGTAGCATGGTTGGCTATATCACGTGCCTACCTTAGCGTACTCTGGGAAGCGGGGCGTGACATGGTTCTTTTGGTATCAGAGACATAGGTTAATCGGGTTGATTCTTTTGTAGTTGGGTATTGGACCCAATACACGAATCAGAATACTCGTGATTAGGAAACATGTCCTGCCACCATACCATTTTACTGTTCTTGAATCTAACCTCCTCCTGATTATACTTTTACGATATGCAAACCTCCTTTGCATATCGACTCGAAACCCGGTTCCTTGTTTATCTCTGGAACTTAGGCGACTTGGGTGGAGTTATGTAATTGTAGCTATGATACCGCGGAATGGTTACAATGCGGTACTCTATTTAAGTAACTTGGAGTTCTAGCCTTGATCTACATTTTGAATCTGTTATCATGCTAATCCTTTGGTGCTTTGATTTCAGGAACATGGCAGACAAGAATCTGAAGACGTACCAAAGGCGTGTTGACGAAGCCGCCATGCTTGGAGTGATACGTGGGATGTTGGAGAATCAAAAGCGACAGACCGAGCTGATCCAACAGCAGGCTGAATCTTTTCAGGAAGGTTTGCGGACCGTTCAGCAGTCCGTGAACAAGGTTGTGGCCATACCGGGGGATCGTATGGGTACCGTGGTGGATTTCAGGAGACTGGGTCCGTCTGTCTTTACTGGCTTAGAGGAGCCGTTGCCAACGGAGCAGTGGCTGGTTGACACGGAGAATTTACTCATCGCGGCACCGATCCCAGAAGATAAGAGAGTAGATGTGGTACGCATCCAGCTGGTGGATTACGCCTGTGAATGGTGGCTTGTGGAAGAGACCGGCTTGCCCAAGCCGATCAAGTGGGCGGATTTTTCGAAGAGTTTCTTGGAGAAGTTCTTCCCGCGGACTGCACGGGAGGAAATGGAGGAAAAGTTCGTCAGTTTGAAGCAGAATGACGCACCTATAGATGTGCATGCAGCTGAGTGGACGCGGCTCAGTAGATTCGCTGGACCTCTGGTTGCCAACGATGCTGATAGGGCAAGGAGGTTCATGCGCAGTTTGGATGTGGACATCCAGAGGCAGATTTGACCACTTTTTCTCAAGTGCTTACAGGGGCTCGAGAGCAGCAGAGCCTATCTATGAAGACTGGGAGTTCACAGCAGCCAGCAGTTACAGTAAGGAAGCCGGCATTTGCACCGAACCGAACTCATGGACGTAGAGGTATTCCAGTGGACCGCCGTGGTGTAACACTGATGAAGAAGCATGATGTTGTTGATTAGAGGAGGACCGTGATCTGTGACTACTGCCATTTACCTGGGCACGTGCAAAGGGAGTGTCGAAGGAAACAGAGACTCTGTTTGGTTTGTGGATCGGCGGATCATACTATCGGCACTTGTCCGTCGAAGCTTCGCACGAAGGATGAAGGTCAGAAGCCACCGCAGAAACCGTTTCAAGGACCGAAGCAGCTGACTCAAGGACCCAATCAAGCTCGAGCATTTACCCTGATGGCTGAGGAAGCCAAGGCTTCGGGGAAAGTTGTTTCAGGTATTCTACTTGTTCATGGTTTTCCCGCATTAGCGTTATTTGATTCTGGTGCATCCCATTTTTTTATGTCGTCCAAGTTTATAGCTGCACATTCGATTACCTGCACGACCCTGTCTAGTTTCTGGGACATACACACTGGGAATGGGAAAATCATATCTAGTAGAGAGTGTAAAGATTGTGCAGTTGTTGTTTGCGGACGGGAGCTTTTTGCAGATTTCTTGGTGATTGATACGGGCAGCAATGAAGTTGTCTTGGGAATGGATTTTCTCGGCACTTTCCATGCTCACATTGATTGTAGGGCAAAGAAAGTAATTTTCCAGATTTCCGGACATCCCGAGTTTATCTTCACTGGAGCAAGCAGTTCTGTCGGGCCAGTCGAGTTTAGGGCTAGGCGACAACTAGTGTTCTTTCGTCATTGAAGGTTGATAAAGATGAAGCGCCGACTGTTGTTCGAGATTTCATGGACGTGTTTGAAGATATATCAGGATTACCGCCGAAGCGAGACGTAGAGTTCGCGATTGATCTTATTCCTGGTGCAGCGCCAGTATCTAAAGAGTATTATCCAATGGCACCAGTGGAGTTGGAAGAAGTTAAGAAGCAGGTTACCGAATTACTTGAGAAGGGTTGGATTCGAAGCAGTAACTCGCCTTGGGGAGCTCCAGTTCTTCTAGTCAAGAAGAAAGATGGCACAAGAAGGATGTGCATCGATTATCGAGAATTAAACCGGGTGACTATTAAGAACAAGTACCCGATCCCTCGCATTGGCGAACTATTTGAGCAGCTTAGTGGCGCGAGAGTATTCTCGAAGCTGGACTTGCGATCCGGATATCATCAGGTCCAAGTGAAAACAGAAGATATTTGCAAGACGGCGTTCCGAACTCGGTATGGATATTACGAGTACTTAGTGATGCCCTTCGGAGTAACGAATGCACCGACGATATTCATGGACTTGATGAACCGAATCTTTTCACCATTCTTGGACCAGTTTATTATGGTGTTCATCGATGATATTCTGGTCTACTCGAAGAGTATTGAAGAGCATGCAGAACATTTGAGGATCGCACTGCAGACACTGAGGCAAGGGAAATTATATGCAAAGATGAGCAAGTGCGAGTTTTGGCTGGAAGAAGTAAAGTTTTTGGGGCATGTCGTGTCTGGCGATGGAATCGCCGTTGATTCCGAAAAGATTGCAACAGTTCGAGATTGGCCGATTCCGAAGAATATTGCGGAGATAAGAAGCTTCCTTGGACTCGCTGAGTATTACAGGCGGTTCGTGGAGAACTTTGCTCGTCTGGCGGAGCCGTTGACCAAGCTTACGCGCAAGGAGGCACCATTTGTGTGGACGGATTATTGTGCGTCAGCTTTTGAGGCGTTGAAGCAGAGATTGATAACCGCTCCTATTCTGACCGTGCCAGACAGTTCTGGAGGATTGGTAATTCAGAGCGACGCATCTGGGAAAGGATTGGGATGTGTTTTGATGCAGCATGGGAAGGTTATAGCATACGCATCGAGACAGTTGAAGACCCATGAGAAGAATTACCCAACTCATGACTTGGAGCTTGCGGCTGTGATCTTCGCTTTGAAGATTTGGAGACATTACCTTTTGGACGAAAGGGTTGAGGTTTTCACCGATCATAAAAGCTTGAAGTATGTGTTCACGCAGAAGGAGCTTAATATGAGACAACGCAGATGGTTGGAGCTGATGGCTGACTATGATCTCGATCTTAAGTACCATCCGGGAAAAATTAATGTCGTGCCGGATGCGCTCAGTCGGTTAGTAGCAATTCAGACGTTGACTGCACAGAAGGAACTCATTGAAGACTTTCGGAGATTTGAATTGGAGGTTGTGCTACCGCGTTCTTCAGGACAGTTGATGCAGCTGCAGGTACATTCGTCGTTGATTGAGAACATTAAAGCAGCGCAATCGTAGGACCCTAAATTGCAAAAGTTCCGAGAACATGTTGAAGCTGGACTTCGAACTGACTTACTGATCCATGAAGATGGTTCGTTGAGATATGGTAGCCGTTTGTGTGTGCCAAAAGGAGATATTCGCGAAGATCTTATGAAGGAGGCGCACAGTTCAGCTTATTCTGTACATTCAGGAGGCACGAAGATGCACCGAGATATACGACAGCATTTCTGGTGGGAAGGCATGAAACGGGAGATTGCTCGCTTTGTGGCAAAATGCTTGGTGTGTCAGCAAGTTAAGGCCGAACATCAAAGGGTTGCTAGTTTATTGCAACCACTTCCGATTACTCAGTGGAAGTGGGAACATATAACCATGGATTTCTTGACAGCTCTACCGCGGAGTCCAAAAGGCAACAATGCAGTGTGGGTGATTGTTGATCGTTTGACCAAGGCAGCTCATTTCATTCCTTTTCGGGTTGGTCAATCAACAGAAACTTTGGCAGAACGGTACATGCAGGAGATTGTAAGATTGCATGGAGTACCAGTGAGCATCGTGTCTGACCGTGACACTCGGTTCTTATCACACTTTTGGAGGAGCTTACAGGAAAGTTTGGGGACTCGATTGAAGTTTAGCACAGCTTATCATCCTCAAACAGATGGCCAGTCGGAGAGAACGATCCAAACTCTTGAAGATATGTTGAGAGCTTGCATGTTGGACTTAAAGGGTTCATGGGAGGATCATCTACATTTGGTGGAGTTTTCTTATAACAACAGTTTCCAGGCGACTATTCAGATGGCTCCATTCGAAGCTTTGTATGGTCGCAAGTGTCGTTCGCCTGTTTGTTGGAACGATGTCGGTGAACGAAGATTGTTGGGACCAGATTTAGTTGTGTAGACGGTTGAGAAAGTTAACGCTATCCGGAATCATATGAAAGCAGCACAAGACCGACAGAAGAGTTGGGAGGATACGTCGAGAAGACCTCTAGAGTTCGCCGTGGGTGATTTGATATTCTTGAAGTTATCACCGACTAGAGGGGTGATTCGTTTCGAAAGTCGAAGAAAGCTCAGCCCTCGATTCGTCGGACCTTTGAGATTTTTGAGCGTGTTGGTGAGGTAGCGTATCGATTGGCGTTACCGCAATCCTTGGCGAATATTCATGACGTGTTTCACGTATCTCAACTCCGTAAGTATGTTCGAGATGAAACACATGTGTTGGATCATTCGGAGCTGACTGTACGAGAAGATTTAACTTTTGAGGACCGACCGATTGCAATTGTGGATCGAAGGGAAAAGGTTCTTAAGAACAAGGTTATCCCTCTTGTACTTCTTTCTTGGGGTAATCGCTCACATGGAGAGTCAACTTGGGAACGAGACGATGAAATCCGGCAGAAGTTTCCCCATCTTTTCTTGTAGTTTGTTGGTCGTTATCCTTTTTGTGTTCTTGGAATTTCGAGGACGAAATTCTTTTTGTAGTTGGGTATAATGTAACAACCGAGTTCAGTTATACCAATTTCTGTTGCCGTATGTGTTGTTTGTGGTGTTTATTTCATTTACTGTATGGATGTGAATGGTAGTTTACTTTATATTCGACCCGCTTGCTTGAGCTTGTTGTTTCATAGTTATAGAATGCCCTAACATCACGTATTTTTCATATAACAATTTAAGTCACTTAAAATAATTTAAAAATACATGACATGGCTTGCACGATACCCCTAACCCTGTGGTAGCGTCCTTGCATCGTTTTCTCGTCCCGTTCAGTGAAACGGACGTAGTTGGATGGCTACGCGCACGTACGTGCGTCCGTTCTTGGGGGTATGCATTTCTGTTGCATAATCCTTCATTTTAAATTTTGAAACTTACAAATAATTTTCATATTTCAAATTCAAAATTGTGGACCCGACCCGGGCGCATTTCTGAAATATTTTGTAGTCCGCCTAAATTCAAATTAATTATTTTATTTTATTTATTTTAGATTTTCTGTTAAAAATTGGGAACTGAATGAATCTTTTAGTTAAAAATCTTTTATAGAATCTTTTAGTTAAAAATCTTTTATAAAATTTTTATCTATTTTTTTCCACGAGCCAATCAGAGCTCTCTTTAGTTGCACCGGGCCCCACCACCGAGCCTCTCTCTTTCTTCTATCTCTCCTCTCTCTTCCTCTCTCATCACATAATTCCAATTTTATCTCTCCTCTCCTCTTTCTCTCTCCTCTCGATCTATCTCTTCCTCTCTATCTCTCTCTTCCTCTCTCTCTCATCTCGCGGCTTCTTCTCTCTCTCCTCCTCTCAGAATCTCTTTCTATCTCTCTCCTCTCGCTAAATCTTCTCAATCCCCCTCTTTATATATTTTCTTCTCCTTCTTCGTTTCTTTTTAAAAACGAAACCCATCACCAGCTAACCCTAGCCGCCGTCTCCCCTTCACGCCGTTGCCAACAGCCGACGACACAACTCCCGATCTCGTCATCCCCTCACCCTCATCACCTTCGCCTCCATCTCGTTTCTTCCGAGCTTGCACACCTTTCGACCCAGGCCCAGCACCCCCCTGCACGCCTTTGCACCGCCGGGGTGATCGCCGCCGGTGACTCTTGTCCTCGTTCGCCCGGCTCCGTGCACCCTGTAAGCCCCACACCTCTTCTTTCTTCTTCTTTCCTTCTTCTTCCTTTCTTCTCTTTCTTCTCCGTTTCTTTATGTGCACTGTCCTCTGCAGGTTGTCCGCCGGAGCTCCGTCGACGCCGTCGACACCCTCACGATCCCTCTACAAACCACAGTAA
Organism: Agapanthus africanus; assembly: GCA_030015575.1. Lineage (NCBI taxonomy): Eukaryota > Viridiplantae > Streptophyta > Magnoliopsida > Asparagales > Amaryllidaceae > Agapanthus > Agapanthus africanus. The sequence goes on along the minus strand of CM057339.1, from coordinate 181,816,131 downwards.
GCCTCCTCTCCTCCATCCTCCTTCCCTTCTGTAAGTGCACGGCGGCGCCCCGGCCGTCAATCCGACGGCCAAATGCGGAAACGGTGATAAACTTTAATTTTTACGGACTTAGCAAACCGGCACCACCACGCACTAAACCCCGGATCGTGCCATTAAACTAGATCTAGCAAACTACAAGAAGGGAAGAGATATACCGACTGATCTGAGTCCTCCGGTCTTCATCTCCACTCCGATCTCCTCGCGGGATCTCCGGTCGTCGCCTCCTCGCCGGAAGGGGCACCACATCGCCTGTATCTTTTACGGGCTCCCACCTCAATACCGAGGCAACTCGGGCACGAAGCTGGCGAATCGACGCGTCCAAGATTTGCTGTAGGAAGTGTAGTGTAGAGTGCATGTCTCACTTTGGGGTTTGTTGCCATTTGTAGATGATGGAGGAAACAAGATAAGAAAAATGGTGCTTGCATTTTTCTTAGCATGAAAAGAGATCAAGAATGAAAAACACTCTCAAAGATGAAGCTCTCTCCTTCTCTTTTCTTCTTCTCACTTTTCTAATGAAAACCTTCTCTTTTAGAAAATGGTGGATGAAAGATTATGAAGCAAGAAGGGAGGTGATGGTAGTAAAAATAAGGGGTGACCTTATCCAAACATAATTATCACAAAAATCAAATCAACCTCAAATCCATTCTTATCACAATAAATGCATGAAAAGCAAAGATGCTTATCATATCAATCCTTATGCAAATAAATCCTCCACAAAGTGTTATTTGCAAACTTGCAAATAACCCCCTCCATCGGAAAAGTCCGGCCGGGAAAGAACAAGGGAAAACCGGCCGGAACGGAATGCAAACTGGCAACTCCAGAAAACTGGTCCCGTAATAAATTACAGAAAAACCCCGATACTGTGCATACACACCCGCATATGTATTCCGTCCGGATACAAATGCAATGAGACAAAATCTACACTGTACTAAACTAGGATCCGGCTTAAACTAAAGCCGGCTAGTAATATCCGTCCGATCCTGATCCGTGCAATACCGCACGTATCTGATCGAACCCTGCCATATCTCCATACGGCCTCTACAGCGTTTCGCCCGAAAGCTTGAGTAACTGAAAGTGTGGTGGACTCTAAAGACTCGTCAATACTATGGCTGTGGATTTAACCACTAGCACGTCAGAGGTATAAGCCAATACGTGACGGGCCACCAGCTATTGACCAAAAGGGACGTCGATGAGCGAACTCATCCTGACACCCTACTGAGCCTGTCAGTGACAATATCCGTACAGTCCGGTCCGTTCGTCTATGAGCATCGCATGTCGGGCCTAAGGGGTTGGTAAAAGTCAGACCCCCAAAAGCGGTACAAGTCGTGTCGGAGTGTAGCCCAGAACACCCTGAGATACTACTGGAATACCTACCAGTAAATCTCCTGCCTTGGCCAAGGACTTCGTGTAATGGCTCTCCTAGACACAGCGCGACCTCACCCCCAATACCGGGAGAGACGAACCCCTGAAGATCCGCTCACTGCCTCCATGTGGCTCGGGACTGTACCCAACTAAAACCTGTTTGCACGACTCCTTTGAGCCGTGGTAGGGTAGTAATCAAAGTACAGTGGGAACTCACACGAGACAAATGACGATCCCCAGGTCGATGAACTAACCTGTACACATGTCACCAGGGAACTGCTATCTGACGTCAGGTATAAGACCAACTAGCATGTTCCCGGCGAGTCCTGTCCGGTGTACTCATAACCCAATGAGCACCTGTATACATCTTAGGTGAACCAACTGACACCAGTGGCTTGTGAGACCGGCCACCGCCCCTCGTCGGGGTCTCGACTGTATACACTAGTCTACTCTGGAGAATCGATGCCCTGTCTCGAAACTCCTACGACTAGGGACCTTTTAAGGATGCGCTTATAGACTCCAGCTCTCACTTATATGATCGCCCTCATACTGCTGGCAGTCAAGCAAGAATCCTAGGGGGTCTATCAACGTGCAATAGCGACATGTCATGTCACCTAAAGCAATACACGATGATAAAGGTAAACCAGATAGCAAACTATCATCTCGAGTAAGACTGTCCTACCGGGATAGGTCCTCCCTCAATCATTGCAATCACGTGCCTGTGATCCAATAATTGACTCTGAGGGCACTATCTCCAACAATCTCCCACTTGCACTCAAGGCTAATTATTGCGATGTCGCATACTCACAGCCTGTGTGATACCGAACACCCAACTCCCCTACTAGTCAGTCTCACAAAATCCGTTTGTGAAACTAATGCGTTCGAGGAATAGCCTCAGTGAGTGGATCCGCCTAGATGTTTCTTTCTATGTCTCTCTATATCTCAAGTTCGCGGAGAAAGCCATCTCCCGAAATGAGCAATACCTGTCTTAGAATGTCTGGATGTCTGATGGGACCTAGCTCATAAATGAACTCCAAATCCAAACTTCTTAGACTGTATCGTCAACTGAATTTAATCAGTATCCTGCGCCATACCTCCCTCAGTATTGCCTTGGATCACCTGTCCAAAATACTGCCCCTCGTCAGAGGGAAAACTATAACTCTGACAACCTCCTTGTCGTCCATGTCACCTTGGAAGCCTGGAATGATAACTGTCTCCCAAATGAGGCTGTCGTTATCATATCCCTAGAACATCCACTTATGTTCTAAAACTGCTTCCGACTGTTTCTCCAGGATTGGATCAATGTCAACTTATTGCATCTAGTGCAAGAACAACATCTGGTGTGGTACTTGACATTTCATGATTGACTCAATTGCCTAAGCAAGTGATCTGCCAATCATGCACATCCCTCTCTACTTTAGTCTATAAGACACCTTTAGAGAGGGTGACTCCATTACCTGCAGGTATACTACCGTGCCAGGAGTCGTCCATTCTAAATACTCATAGAATGCTGTCCAAGTACCCAGATTGGGAAACTACCCAAATCTAGATCTAAAACCATAGATCTAGTAACCAGTATGTCTAATATAATGTCCAAGTCCTATGTGGAGAAAACACTGTGTGACGACCAAAGTATAACCGATCGTAGTATAGGAATATCACTTCCTACTACCTTCTCAACAGATCCATCCCCTATTCTGATGACGTCAAACCTATGACTGTCACATCAGAAATGGATGATCTATCTCCGCTACATCTGCTTTAGTCTGTAAATAGACATAAGCCTGATGTCCACCAATGCTTCCGCTGCTCCCACTGACTACGACAACCCTCTGGCAGAGTCATACAGACGTGCACTTCTAAAGCAAGTTTAGAACGACGCTATACTCATCCTCCTGCCGGGTCTCGCAGCCTGGAACAACAACAATGGCAAGTGTGGGTATACAAGAACTTCCCTGTCACCGTCCTTGAGGCTACCGAAGTACCTCTCGGGTGCCTGAAGTTACCCACCTTATCTACGGAGTGGCCAATAGAATGTCAAAACAGATTGAATCTTTAGGTTCCTTATCAAATCTTCAGTAATCGTTTGCGGTTCTGGAATCACTTCCAGTTCTACCATACTCCCACTGCTGTTTTTGAAAAAATCCATTTTTAATAAAACTGTGGCGAGTCTTGAACAATATTTCTATTGATCTCCCAGATGGTAGAAAGTCAACCCTCGTCATAGCCTGGGTCAACCCACAAACAGCCATTACAGAAACGTGCCTTTGAGTTATCCAGAGTCTGGTTTTAATCATAAGCCGGACAACTCCCCGTACCTTAACAACGTTAAGATATGAACTGTTCTATATCCAATATAGAACCAGAGGCACTGATTTAATTGAACCAGATTCAAATCATGCAGCTATCTCCAGTGCATGTCAACTAAATGGAAGGAGGCCGATCAACGTTACTCAACTTAGGAATACTTCCAATTATGAGTAACCCGAAAGAGAAGCAAGTTCTCTTAATCATTACTATCAACTGAATACCATACACAAGTATCTACATCTTCGATCACTTTGAAGAATCCCGATACTTGCAATACCTGGTTCTTTACTTTATTCAAATACCTATAACTTCTCAAAATTCAGACACTGTGTTTCCACGAAACACCTGTCTAAGAACTAGAGAAGTTATAAGTAAACCGAATGTAGTACGAGGACCAACCCCTCTGTCCTTATGGACCCTGGACAACATACAATACTCTGTATAAGTCCCTTGAGTCTAGTGACTCATTCACTGTGTGTCGTAGGTTGAAAACTGTACTTTTGGTTAAGAAGAATTACACCGCTATTCAATGCTCCTTACCTAACCATCCTCTGATATAGGTAAATGTCATCGACATAATATCAAAAGGTATATCTCACTCTATGAAAATAGACGTACAGATATATCAATTTGAAATTGGTGCACAACAACGGATATTCAAAACCAAATATTTGCCGACCGGCAAACATGCCAGATGATCCCCTCAAATATCATCGATTACAACGAATCTCGATATAATGAGGATGATCACCCAATTCCCAATAACTTACTCCCACTCATCATCTGTAAAACCATACAGATGTGAGAATCAAACCTGGTAAATACATACCCTGGAGCAAGTGTCTAATCGGGAAATCAGTTTTCTTTTAACAGTACATAGTTGAATTAAAACATTGAAATGTTTTGATGGGGTATCCTGGTATTCCTAGTAATGCCTCTACCATTATCCAGATTCACAACTATAACCGTATAATTCTTTGCCACCTCTCCGAATCCCTTTATATGTCTTTAGTCATTACCTTCTGTACACTCTTTTAGGCCAAATGGTTTTCTTCCTTCCCCACCGTTCGGTACCAGCCTATGGTTTGGAAGAAGACTATCCAAAAAGCATAAAGGGTGTACTGTCCTAATCCTAGGAGCACTCGCAATGCGAGAGAAGGTGAAGATAAAAGACACCTGAATGTACTTTATTCCTATTTCTCCTGAACCAGGATCCATCCCCGAACTGGAACAAGTTCCTTTCGAGTTCGTATATAACCATACGATGGATTATCCAATAAAATGGGATCTTCGTAGTGATACGGAGTGTCCTGGAGAAATACAAAGGTGATTTAGGGTTGGCGAAGAAATACTTGGTTTGGTCGTGAATATCAGTCGCAATTTACTTTGCCCTCTTACTAATCCCTTGCTTTGTCTTAATCTTAATACCTTCTGCACACCGTTTAGGCTAATTGGTTTTCTTCATTCCCTACCGGTCGGCACCAGCCTAAGGTTTGGAAGAAGACTATCCAATTTGCGTAATAGGTGTACTACTCCTAAACCAAGGAGTACTCGCAACCTGAGAGAAGGTGAAAAGAAAAGACAACTGAATAATCCTATTCGTTTTCTCCAGAACCAGAAACCATCCTCGAATTCCTTCGAGTTCGTATCTAACCATACGATGGTTTTGTCCAATGGAAGTGGACGTTCGCAGTAATACGAGGTGTCCTGGAGAAAAGGGTAAAAGTAGGAGTGGCAATGAGGTTTGCAACTCTGACAATCCAAAAGCCAGTGTTAAGAAGGTTCGGTCAACTTGGTCACTGAGTCATAGTCTTAGGGTCGGGTCAATGGTCGCTGCCAGAGAGAGAGAAAAGAAACACTCAGCGTGCACTCTACCCTAGATCAGAATGGTTATCACTTTTTCTAATCAGGAAACCTCCCACTGTAACGTCAAATTCTTCCCCAAACCTGAAAGAAGAATTAGCCGGGATAACCCGAGGAGTAAACCAACTCATCAGTGGGAATCGGGATCCAACTCTCATCGCATGATAACGTGACGGAATCCGCTCACGGTATCACACTCCAGAAGGTATGCGCATATCTGGCAAGTTTCATTTCTTTTGAAACTCCCGATGTGATTTTTACCCCATGCTCTTATGACCTTGACGAAGGTCAACAAATCATAAGTCACATGTCAAGTTCTACCCGTCATTATCCAGGTTAATTTGAACCCACCCGTACAAGCCCTTGACGAAGGTCAACAAGGCTATACGACTGTCCCAAACCAACACATCTATCTATGCAGCAGAAAGGCAACAAGCAACTACCATGCACTATGCCTTGACGAAGGTCAACAAACATAGCATGAATACTATGTGCTACCTGTCTGAAACGACGGAGGGCTACGAATGGTTTCTGGCGAAAACCTTTAACGCAATGAACTTGATATCGTTGAAGGAACTGATAGCTTTTTAGAAAATATAGTGACGAAAACATTTACTAAAGAGGTCACTCCCGGTGAAGGGATCTCGGCTCTTTCCCCGTAGAATGAGGTGCAGGATATTCCAACTGAATACCACGATGCAAAGCAAAAGTAATCGGCTATAGTGAAGTTAATGCCCTGACGCAAACTTCTGTCCAAGGGGTCACTCCCGGTGAAGGGATCTCGGCCCTTGCCTCGTCGACTGAGGAGCAGGATATTCAAACTGAATACCACGATGCAAAGCAAAAGTAATCGGCTATAGTGAATTTAATGCCCTGACGCAAACTTCTGTCCAAGGGGTCACTCCCGGTGAAGGGATCTCGGCCCTTGCCTCGTCGACTGAGGAGCAGGATATTCAAACTGAATACCACGATGCAAAACAAAAGAGAACGTCCTTGCAATAACAGCTTTTTGAAAAGTGTTCCAACAACATCAGAATAGGTTTGTTTATCTTGCATTGATCCGAATCAACGCAGTCCCATCAATTAATCACACCACAAAGAACGAAAATATACTGACGTACGTATATGCCATCCGTATTCGCCACTGGGTCCCGTCATCACCTGTTAGGTTAGCTAACAAACGACAGAGCGGGGACTAGACTAGCGCGGATGTAAAATATATACAACATCTACTAATATATATACCAATATATTATATTCGCTCAAGGCGTGATAAAAATGCAACATCACAGAAATGTACAGCATCACAGAACAATACAGATATCTGGGATCCCCGGGTTTCACAGAGCCACTACTGAAACCCGACGTTCCCCTGGTCGTGTGGATAGCCTGTGCAATGAAATCCTAGACCCCTACGGGCGCGGCAAGTTACCCGCCAAAACCTGAAGTGAGGCAGCCCCCTTCAGTGCCGTGAATGGACCACCCAGCACTTCACGGAATCCGGTAAATTGGGCACCCCTCCTGGGTCAACCTGTACCCCCTACGAGTGCGGCGAATAGCCCGCCAATTCTAGAGTGAAGCCCCCTCCGTCCCAATGCCATGAGATGCGGGCTTGTTGCCTTCCAGAACCCGGCTATCCGTGCACTCCTCCGCGGGGTAATCCTAGTACAGAAAGTAAAATATACATACAACGGGTACATCGACCGCAACCAGGCCGTGCCCCAAAAGAATAATACAATCAGGCAGTGACGGCAGTCCACATGTCGGACGCTCGCCCCGCAATATCAAATGTACATATAAAACAAAACTGTACTAACATTGCATCCAGGCTATCCCCACGACCGATCCGCAACATCACAGCAAAATCACAAAACATCAACATGAAAGTCACGTTCGCAAATCCGTCTAACCGGGCTATAGCAGTTAGACCGGATTTACCGATCGAGTGACATTCACGGTCGCAGATATAATGTAAATACTGTGAAAAATGTGTTTAAAATTTTCCGATTGATCAAAAATTAGCAAGTGGGCCCCCAATCAAAACTGTAGCACTCACAGAAAACCTGGGCCCAATTTTAATATTCCAAAACCCCTAAAATTAGCCCAGAAGCCCACTGGAGAAAAACGATACAGTGACGTCACCAATGTGCGGCGGAACCGCGGCCCAAGGGGGGTTTTGGCCGCGGTTCCGCGCTCTGTTGGTCGACTGACTGTGTCGAATTTTCCCAGTAGTCTTAGAACTCCCTGCACATCATTCTGAGACCACCTGAAAAATTTTTAGACTTCAAAAAATTTCAACAGAAACTGATGTGAAGGAAAAATACGGTTTTTGGAAATTTTGGTCGATCGGAAATGCAAACACATCAAACGAAGCTAGACTAAGTTAATGACGAGGCTCTGATACCACTGTAAGTGCACGGCGGCGCCCCGGCCGTCAATCCGACGGCCAAATGCGGAAACGGTGATAAACTTTAATTTTTGCGGACTTAGCAAACCGGCACCACCGCGCACTAAACCCCGGATCGTGCCATTAAACTAGATCTAGCAAACTACAAGAAGGGAAGAGATATACCGACTGATCCGAGTCCTCCGGTCTTCATCTCCACTCCGATCTCCTCGCGGGATCTCCGGTCGTCGCCTCCTCGCCGGAAGGGGCACCACATCGCCTGTATCTTTTACGGGCTCCCACCTCAATACCGAGGCAACTCGGGCGCGAAGCTGGCGAATCGACGTGTCCAAGATTTGCTGTAGGAAGTGTAGTGTAGAGTGCATGTCTCACTTTGGGGTTTGTTGCCATTTGTAGATGATGGAGGAAACAAGATAAGAAAAATGGTGCTTGCATTTTTCTTAGCATGAAAAGAGATCAAGAATGAAAAATACTCTCAAAGATGAAGCTCTCTCCTTCTCTTTTCTTCTTCTCACTTTTCTAATGAAAACCTTCTCTTTTAGAAAATGGTGGAGGAAAGATTATGAAGCAAGAAGGGAGGTGATGGTAGTAAAAACAAGGGGTGACCTTATCCAAACATAATTATCACAAAACTCAAATCAACCTCAAATCCATTCTTATCACAATAAATGCATGAAAAGCAAAGATGCTTATCATATCAATCCTTATGCAAATAAATCCTCCACAAAGTGTTATTTGCAAACTTGCAAATAACCCCCTCCATCGGAAAAGTCCGGCCGGGAAAGAACAAGGGAAAACCGGCCGGAACGGAATGCAAACTGGCAACTCCAGAAAACTGGTCCCGTAATAAATTACAGAAAAACCCCGATACTGTGCATACACACCCGCATATGTATTCCGTCCGGATACAAATGCAATGAGACAAAATCTACACTGTACTAAACTAGGATCCGGCTTAAACTAAAGCCGGCTAGTAATATCCGTCCGATCCTGATCCGTGCAATACCGCACGTATCTGATCGAACCCTGCCATATCTCCATACGGCCTCTACAGCGTTTCGCCCGAAAGCTTGAGTAACTGAAAGTGTGGTGGACTCTAAAGACTCGTCAATACTATGGCTGTGGATTTAACCACTAGCACGTCAGAGGTATAAGCCAATACGTGACGGGCCACCAGCTATTGACCAAAAGGGACGTCGATGAGCGAACTCATCCTGACACCCTACTGAGCCTGTCAGTGACAATATCCGTACAGTCCGGTCCGTTCGTCTATGAGCATCGCATGTCGGGCCTAAGGGGTTGGTAAAAGTCAGACCCCCAAAAGCGGTACAAGTCGTGTCGGAGTGTAGCCCAGAACACCCTGAGATACTACTGGAATACCTACCAGTAAATCTCCTGCCTTGGCCAAGGACTTCGTGTAATGGCTCTCCTAGACACAGCGCGACCTCACCCCCAATACCGGGAGAGACGAACCCCTGAAGATCCGCTCACTGCCTCCATGTGGCTCGGGACTGTACCCAACTAAAACCTGTTTGCACGACTCCTTTGAGCCGTGGTAGGGTAGTAATCAAAGTACAGTGGGAACTCACACGAGACAAATGACGATCCCCAGGTCGATGAACTAACCTGTACACATGTCACCAGGGAACTGCTATCTGACGTCAGGTATAAGACCAACTAGCATGTTCCCGGCGAGTCCTGTCCGGTGTACTCATAACCCAATGAGCACCTGTATACATCTTAGGTGAACCAACTGACACCAGTGGCTTGTGAGACCGGCCACCGCCCCTCGTCGGGGTCTCGACTGTATACACTAGTCTACTCTGGAGAATCGATGCCCTGTCTCGAAACTCCTACGACTAGGGACCTTTTAAGGATGCGCTTATAGACTCCAGCTCTCACTTATATGATCGCCCTCATACTGCTGGCAGTCAAGCAAGAATCCTAGGGCGTCTATCAACGTGCAATAGCGACATGTCATGTCACCTAAAGCAATACACGATGATAAAGGTAAACCAGATAGCAAACTATCATCTCGAGTAAGACTGTCCTACCGGGATAGGTCCCCCCTCAATCATTGCAATCACGTGCCTGTGATCCAATAATTGACTCTGAGGGCACTATCTCCAACACCTTCTTCTCTTCTTTTTTTCTTTCATGCATTTCTTTTTCCTTAGTTGTTCACTGCCTTTCTTGGTTGCCGGAATCCGACCGTTCCGGCGACGATCCCGACGACCCAGCGAGGATATCTGACCCGTGTGATCCCACCGTGCGTTGTTTGGACTCGTTCCGTATACCGTGCGCGCGTCGCGACTTTTTTCGCCGACGTGAGACGTTCTGTTTATCGTATCGCGATCCGTTGAGGCAAGTGAAACTTGCAACATGCTAATATATTATTTATACATATTTAGTTCATGATTAAATCTGTAAATTGAACCTAAGGCTATTAGTTTCCATTCTTGCATTTCGATGTCAGATTATATCATTGTAGACTCGGATCTTAAATTATAACTTGTTGCTCCTTGATGTACAATATCGTGTACCCACATCCGTGGTTAAATTACTTACTAATTAACTGCATAACCCATAGCACTTTTAAATAGTTTCTACCCCGAATACCTGGTGGCATCCATTGAACATATTTTATATATCATTGCATCCCTAGACCATTTAACCCATAATAACGAGATTTAACAATTCTATACCAATTTAAGTGTATTTTAGTTGGAACCACAACCCTAACTCTAACCTATAACGGTGCATCCCCATGCTTTAATCTGTATCTTGCATATATCATCACCATGATTCATTTTTTATTGCTTCATTAGTACCCATGCTTGTTTTTATATATACCCATGCGTACGTTAGTTGATTATGAGCACCCACATGACACCCTGTGCACCCTGACTGACTTGTTACACCTATTTCTTGACATGACATGATACCTATTTACTACCTGGCTTGACCGGATGTACCATGGCTTTACCTGTTACCTGATCGTGTGACTAATGCCAACAAACATGACCTGTTGTCCTCACGGACGTTTCCTGTTGTCTATCCAGACAAACCTGTACCTGCCTGATCCTGTGTTGGCATTAGCTTTAGATCACTTAATACCTGACTTGAACACTTTTGACTTGGAGGTATGGGGAAATCAATGATGAAACCTGACTTGTAACTCGACAGTTCTATACCTGTTCTGATCAGTCTTACGGGCTAGGCCAGCCCCGGAGTGATGCTACGGACATCACTCGTCATCACCTACCATCCTTTACTGCCTTGCGGCACGTCTCGGGTTCAGCCGAGAGTCATAGACCGTGATCCCGGGCACGCATGGGATACTATTGAGTTACATCGATGATTCATCAGACTGATTTCAAAGACTTGAGAGTAGATAACCCAATAGACCAGTTTAGTTTACTCACTGCACACTACCCTTCACTGCCCTGATTTATATTGCCGTTACACCTGCTTTACCATTTTGATTATACTTGCATGTCTTGTTACCCTATTTATATATTCTTGCTTGATATTATGACGCGCTGACGTCTGGGTTTTGCATGGCCCAGATTTCGTACCTTTGCTGCAGTCCGAGCAGGAGTACTTCAGTCAGCAGGCTGAGTAGTGAGGACTCATTAGTAGTTAGTTCTTTTATTTTTCAGTATTTTATTCCTGATGTGAGCCCGCATTATGGGACATACATTCCAGTTATTCTTGTATTGGATCTCTTGTTTCCGCATTATTTATTCTGACTCATTTTATTTTGGCTTATGGACATGTGCTAGATAGTTTTATTATTGTTCTTGATATCTCTACAGCCGTAATGTGACTGTGGAAGGATAATTTCTATCCACGGGTAGCATGGTTGGCTATGTCACGTGCCTACCTTAGTGTACTCTGGGAAGCGCGGCGTGACAGGTAGATTGGTACGGAAGGTGTTAAAAGCGGCACGAGACGGTAAGATTAAGACACCTGACCTATATTCCGTTGTTGTTGTACCGTGGCTTAACGGTTCCTTGTACATTCTGTTTGCCCTGGTCTCTAGCATATAGAGACCCCTCTCGTATACACTGGCATTCTTCTATACCAATCTACAAATAACAGCGTTAACACAATATTACAATGATATAATACAACTCTATAAGATATCTTCTTATTCTGTCTGTTCTACTTTTCTCTTATCTTTGGGACTTACCGAGCGACCTGTTCGCTGACGACATTCTATTTCTTTCTTCTTTGAATGTCGTCAGGTGATTTGGGACCGTCAGTGATCGAGCCAACTGCAGAAGACTTGGATCAGTACAGCGAAGACCCTGAGCTCTAGACATTGTACATATTCTATTCAGTACCTTTAATTTCCTGTCATGCCATTGTTTAGGCATTGCTTTTATTTCAGTTGTATTTCCTTTTCATGCATTGTACAAAAGAATGTTAATAAATAAAGTTGTTGTTTTTATTATACCTTGTCTCTTGTGTATATTTTCTTTTATATTGCTTAGTTACGCTTAGCGTATTTGCTTCTGAGTAAATACGTAGCGGACCAGTCGCGTCCCCTTCGCCGTATATCGGGAAGCGGGGCGTGACAAAGACAAAAATATTGTCAGGATCCAAATCAATGCTCAGCATTGCTAAAAGGGCCAAGCCCAAATGAATGCTCAACAGCCCAAAATAAATGTTAAACATTTTAACTTGATTGGACTTAGCCCAAGAATGGCCATAAGTCATCAACTCAGATTAATTGAGCCCATATGCTCATAAATCTTTTAACATATCTTAGCCCCAAATTGTGCTACAGATCTTTCAACCAAAATTGGTTCAAGGGTACATATCTGAACCCCTCTGACATATGCCGTTGTAATCCTTCAACGTCTTCAGAGAGGTGACGGGTCCCGACAACCATACATTTCACAGACTATGACGTCTTTAAACTGGACTGTGGGGTCCCTTTAAACCCATGGATTATGATATCCTTAACCTTAGACCGAGATGTCCTTAAACTAACAATGGACCGAGATGTCCTTAAACTAACATTGGACCACCATGTCCTTAAACTGGTAATCGACCGCAATATCACTAAACTAAACAATAGAGCCCGAATGCTCTTTTGTTGGATCTAAACGATCCCGTTAAGTTGATCTTAGTTTAAAATTAGACTAACGCGTCCTTAACAAATGGCTAAGTTGATCTTAGTCTAAAATTAGACTAACGTATCCTTAACAAACATTTAAGTTGATCTTAGTCTCAAATAAGACTAACGTATCCTTAAACCCAACCCCAAACCCAAATCTAAGAAGATACGGATTTGGACTAATCCACGCGCTACGGGCGACAACTTAAATTAGTCTCCGTATACAATCCACGGGCAACCAAAAACAAAACAAACACCCACGACACGAAGTGACAATCTGGAGAAGGAGAAAGTGGTTACCGCTATACGGTAGCGTAATTATCTGCAGGGGCTTGCTCCTGCAGGGAAGAGCGTCCCCACAATCAAAAACCCCTCAACGAGGGGGAATCTGACGAAGTCTGCTACATCGGCCGCATCCGTTTAAACCTTCGATACATGGTGCCATAAATCAACTTGGCATCTTCGGAGAGGTGGACGGATAGCACCAATTAGCATCTGCCCCCAAATTCAGGCAAGACGTTTGTCTTCCTGTCTTTCAGCGGAGAACAATTCTGGCACGCCCGGTGGGACCTTTTCCTCTTTCCACTCCACACTTCGTGTGTCGTGTTTCGCAAACGAATCGCAGTTTGACATGGTTGTCTTTGGATGTGAAGTACTAAGATTTGGTATCTTGCTCCGTGCAGAAAAAAAGAAGAAGATCAAATGGCTTTCAACTGCACAAGCTGCAACAATGGCAATAACTCTCACTCCGTTCCCGCAGGAGGAGTGACCTAGAGGCCTCAGGCAGCCTCTGTTTTTACAATGCCGGTGGACCAGGTGACTCAGGCCACCACTGGGCTGTTCTTCGGGACCATGCTCCTACCGATGAGCTTCAATGTCCCTGTACCATTGCAAGAAGCTCCGAAGAGTTCGGTCTTTAATCGGCTCATAACTACTGCGGCCCCTCTCAACGGGTCGTCCAGCTCCAACGCCTCAGTCTTTGACAGACTGGGCCAAAACTCCAACGGGCCCGTGAAGAAGCCTGCAATTACAGAAGGGGTTATCCCGAAGCGGATAGTCATTCCTACTCTTGAAGTCACCAAAGCGGCTTCTCCTGCCAAAGGGTCGGTCTTCACAAGACTGGCCGTTACAACTCCCCATCCAAGCGAAGTCGTAAAGGCTGCTTCCCCCGCTCGAAAGTCTGCCTTCGACAGGCTGGCCATTCCCTCTCAACGGACGTCAGTCTTCAAGAGGCTCGCACCGGCAGTAACCCTTCACCAAGACAGGGGGCATGATGAAACCAACCCCATAGCTGAGCCTGTACCGTCGTCCCGACATGCTCGACGTCGCCACTGGTGCCGAGTGAGGAATGCTGGGGGCAATTCCCCTTCTGGACTGACTCCGCCGGCTCTAACGATGGAAGTTGATGCCGCTATTCCAACAGGGAACAGTTTTGAACTACTTAGGGTGCGCAGGAATTCGCCAGCTGCCGTGCTAAAAACGTCTCCTCTGCCCGTTGAAAAGATCATAAAGGCGAAGCTGGAGCAGCCCCCTCAGCGGCTGTCCTCTAAGATTTACTAAGTCCGGCGTCAAGTCCAAAACTCGGTTATTGATCAAGACTATCTCCGTCGACAGAAAAAGATGAAGGTTCGGCAAGAAGAGAACCGCCCTGTTAAGCCACAGAAGGTGACAGCTACTTGGGTGCCCACTGCAACGGCCCTTTCAACTTCAACCGCTCACAAGAGAAGGAGGCCGGAGAAAGCCCCCGTGTCCGCGGCGAACCGCAAGGACGCTGAATCTAAACGCCCCAAGTCTGAGGGCATGGTAACACATACCGTTAATATGGCTTCCGGAAAAGAGGAAAGCCGTGCTTCTACGGGTCATCGACCGCTTACCCGATCGATAACAAGGGTTCAGGAGCAACAACAGCAAAAACTTCAGAAGATGCTGACTGCAATGGCCGCACTCACTGAGCCGAAAGATAATCCAGAGACCTCAGAGCAGCGTCAGGAACAAGAAACTGATGCTGAATTCCTCGGAAGAATGCTCGAGAGGAAAGAAAAAGAGGCCGTGGAACAGGCGGCCAATATAAAACGAATGGCTCTTTTGTTCCAAGACATGGCAGGGATGATGTTACAGCCGGAACCTCCAGCTGAAGACCCCCCGATTATCATTGAAGATGACAGAGGAAAGATACCGAACCCTCCTCCGGCTCTTTCAGCAGCCAAGGAGGAGACCATCTCCAAGGCCGCTCTGGATGATTACATTGCTCAGCAAATACGAGCTCACCAGGCGAATGAAGCGGCTAGGCAGATCGTTAAGCCTGGACGACCCTATCCGGGCTGGTATGACCAAATAAGGTATCCGCCGGGATATACGATCCCCAAATTCCACGTATATAAGGGAACGGGAAATCCGCATCAGCACGTCGCTCAATTCAGAGCCCTGTGCGGCAACACTGGAGGTGATGATAAGCTACTGCTTCGCCAGTTCGTCGGCAGCTTGTCGGAGACAGCGTTCGAATGGTACTCTGAACTCCCGAATGACCCTGTCAAGATATTTGCAGAGATGGAGCTGTTGTTCACACAAAGATTCGCAAGCGCTAGCGAGCGTACTCCGATTACTGCACTAATTAACGCCAGGGTGAAGCCAGGAGAAACATGGGTACAATACGCAATACGATGGTGGAATTTATGGTCGAAGTGCGAACAGCGCATCGAAGAAGCGCCTGCGGTGGGCATGTTCGTGGGCACTCTTGACCCTCAAGCGACCATCTTCCAATTTATGATGTTCTTTAAGCCAACTACTTTCCAGGCCTTGATTGACAAGCTAGCCCAAATGGATCAGATGGGTCATAGACCATCTCCTTCGAAGATGGAGCCTCGAAATGACAAGGGAAAAGCAAAAGCAACCTTTGTCGCCAATACTCAACAACAGCCGAGCAACTTAAAGCCGATTGTTCGCCAAAACAACGTGCGTCCACGCCTATCCCTCGAGGAGAGATTGGGACGTCCTTACTCGTTTCCCCGGGATAAAACGAGGAGACTGTTCGAGCTGGCAGTACGCAACAGACTCATCAATCTGCCTGATCCAAAACGTCCGTTGCAGCCAGGCGATGTCAACAATCATAATTACTGCCCTTACCACCAAACAGTAAGCCATCCAATCGAAGATTGCTTCATCTTCAAAGGCTGGATTGATGACCAATACCAACAAGGAAAGTTCACATTATCCGAAAACTAGAAGATGAACCCGCCACAACCACATGATCCGAAAAAGATGGACATGCCGGGGGCATCGTGCTCATTCATAGAGAAAGCCCCATGGACCGAAAAGTACGTAAACTAGAAACTCGCCTCAAATATGGCAACGGCAGACCGAGATGTCCTTAAACTAACGATGGACCAAAAAGTCCGTAAACTAGAAACTCGCCTCAAATATGGCAACGGCGGACCGAGATGTCCTTAAACTAACGACAGACCGGAACGTCGTTAAACTAACAAAGGACCACTATGTCCTAAAACTTGTTATTGACCGAGACGTCTGTTGGGGTAAAAATTTACACCCCGGTTGACCAAGTCAAAATCAAAGTCAACCCCAAGCCAAGTAGGCCCAAGCCCAGGTCAAGTGGGCCAATGTCCGGGTCGAGCCCGAACATGAAGTGGCCGGCCTCCCCCCATGCCAAAATAAAAAATTTGTATTAAATAATTTTGTTGTATTTCTCTTATTTTTATTTTATGAATAAATGTAAGAAAATGGGCATAAAACCAAATTTTTGTAAAGCCCATGGCTTATGTGCAAAAAGAAATGGCAAATGAGCCATGGGATAGGCAAAATGTCATTTTGAAAAGCCCAAGGGGCTATATGTAAAGTGTATAGCCTATAAAGGCAAGGATAATGAAAACATCCAAACAACTTTTTTTCTCTCTCCAAAAAGAATCAAGATCTGTGATCTTCTCCTTCCTTAAGGTTCTAAAAAAAACCTTCTTCTTTCTTTTGAATTAAATCAAGAGTTCTACTCTTCCTTTTATAAAACTAAATAGTTTTTCACCACAAAACTCACAAAGGGGAGCTTAGATCTCCCATCAGATCTCAAAAAGAAGAGATTTTTAAAATCTCACATCTCTTGATCTTCAAGATCCTGCCTACAGAGGAGGAAGAAGGAGACACATCTCCAAAAAACCCCACTTTGGGGAAGAACCAGGGCTCAAGGGGAGAAGCCCTTCATCAGCTTCAAAACATCCTAGGAGTTTAACTCCTTACACACACACACACACACAAAATAATAAGTGCTCCTTTCTGGGAGTACAACTCCCATTGCAGGGACCAAGTCTCTTTTGCCGCCCAAACGCCCACGAGCTGACACGTGGGGCGCTAGCGCTCAAAGCGCTAGCACCCAAAGCGCTAGTGCCTGAGCGCCCACGTACTGACACGTAGGGCGCTAGCGTCCTTGCGCTCAAAGCGCTAGCGCCCAAAGCGCTAGCGTCCGAGCGCCCATGTGCTGACACGTGGGGACGCTAGCGCCCTTGCGCTCAGAGCGCTAGCGCCCTTGCGCTCAGAGCGCTAGCGCCCGAGCGCCCACGTGCTGACATGTGGGGCGCTAGCGCTCTTGCGCTCAGAACGCTAGCGCCCAAAGCGCTAGCGCCCAAGCGCCCATGTGCCTGGCACGTGGGGCGCTAGCGCTCAAAGCGCCAGCACCCAAAGCGCTGGCACTTTTTCCCACGCATCCTTTGGATGCCCTTTCCCTTTTTTTATTTTATATAAATGTATACACACACACACATACTCTACAACACCATCCCTCTCAAAAAAAATTTTGGGCCGAGGCGCTGCCTCGCACCCCGCAAGGGGGCTACTAGCCCTCTTGACCCCCAGCCCGCTATCCGGGTAGCGGGGCCCCCATAAAAACTCTGCGCGGCCCCCGATATATCCAAAACCCCTTCAAAACACAACATTGCACGTTGAGTTCGCATGACCAGTTTAACCCGTTAATCGGAGGTTCCCTCGCTTCAAAGGCGAGAGGTAATTAACGGCAGTTTAGTCCGCGGCTGCCGGAGATTCGGATCCCCACAATCAATAAACCCCAGCCTACCCTAGGCAGGAGGAATCTGTAATGCGTCTGACAGGCGCGCGCGTATTCCCATCTCAATGGGGTGACGAAAAACACCCTACAGATTCTGGCACGCCCGGTAGGACTAATCTCTCCTCCCATATCTCGGGTCAAGCGTTCATGCGAACTCATTTAACATATATGTCGATGTTTGTACTGAAATAATGTTTTTTCTGTGCAGCGACCAACTTTCAACGACAATATCTCCTAAGACGAATTCAGCTTCCAACGCGACCCCGATTCCATACATGGTCAAGATCAACTCTCGTGTAGTTCTCCCCGCAAGCCTTAGTCGACAGTGGGAGGAACTGCCCCGCCAGTTTGGTTCCGTCGTCATCTACCCTGCCGGAAGCGCTCATCTGGCAGAAGTCCCGGCAAAACAGATGGCCAAGCCGGTCTCAAGGGGCAGGATGCCGAATGTTGTGATCGCCAAGGAACCACAACCGAAACTTGAGATGGTGTCTGAACGACTCTCTGGTGCTCCAGCTGGGGACAAGACTTTCGGTACAAGGGGTAACATCAAATGTTGCGGGCAAGCTCAGGCGATGACTCCAACAAATGCACGATCGGGCGTCTCCTCTGGCCTCTCTATCAATCGGTCTACGGCATCTTCCCGAAGAGCCGGAGCCTGCCAAGCGCTTAAATCAGAAAAGTTAAGGCAGAAGTGGCTCAGGTATCGAGCCAACAAGAGGGCCAGGACTCCGGCCAGGGGGAGTCGTGTGAGATTCCAAGAGCTGAGTCATCCTGCGACGACGACTAAATCGGCCGTAAAAATCAGCAATTCCTTCGAACCTCTGAAGTGGGTTCAGAAAAATGCCATGACCGCCATAATCAAGAAGACAGCGGTCCGAATGTCGCTACAAAGAGACGTGTCCCGACCCCAATAGAAAAAGTATGATACTTTCTCTTCGAGAGTCTATCAGGCGCTCTGTGCCGCGCGAAAGCAGCGGGGCAAATCCAGAAAAGAAGCGCCGGCATCATTCAAGAACCTGGTCAGGCCAGCCGCCTTTAATCGACTACCCGCTACCGAAACAGGGAGGTCAAGACAGCGATCTGTGAAATAAGCCGCCGATAATAAAAAGACGGCTGGATATATTATCCATACGGTCTATATGGCAGGCGAGCGCCCCAGCGACAACCTTCGCAGCAAAAGCAAGGATGGGGCCACCACATCCCAAGCCCAATCTGGCTTGAATATGGTTTCCGCTTCCCAAGAACAGCCGCCTACGCTGGATGATGAAAACCCTCTCGATGAGGACGATAGGCAGAAAGACCCTTCGGTCCAGGCAGAGTCAAGCTTGGACAGCGAGGAAGATCCGACTTTCCGCCCCAGGACCGCGGAGCAAGAGCTGCTTCAAGAGCTTCGAAAACAGCTCAAGAGCAAAGATAAAGAGATGGCTAAGCTCTACTCGAAAATTGATGACCTAACGAACGTTGTGATGCAGCTTACGGCTCAAATTGCTCGAGCGCCTCCCAATCAAGCACAAGTCGCTACTCATGAGCCGGATGATGACAATTCGAAGCGGCCGATGCCTGTCCCTTTGGGTCCAAGATTCATCGAGCCGCACGAAAGCCGGCCACATTCCGCTTCTGGGGACGCCTTGGCCCCAGATAACACCATCCCGCTAACACAAGATCGGATAATGGATTTGGTCACCAGCAAGGTTAAAACATTGGTGGCCGAAGCTGAAGCTCAGAAAGAAATTGGCAGTAGTGGGCGGCCATATCCCGCACAGTACGATCTGATCGAGTTCCCGAGCGGCTACGTCATTCCTAAGTTCAGAAGATTTGACGGGACGGGAAATGCAAATCAGCACGTCACCCACTTTAAAGTATCGTGCGGAAATACAGGGGGCAATGATGCGCTCCTTCTTCGTCAGTTTGTCAACAGCCTGACCGGTGTCGCTTTTGACTGGTACGCGAGTATACCAGACGGGTCCGTCATTACCTTTGCCCAAATGGAGTCTCTGTTTTGGCAAAGGTTCATGAGTGTCAGTGATAAAATCTCCATTGCTGACCTTGTGAGGACCAAGCCGGGGAAGAATGAAAGCAACACCGACTTTATCGCCCGATGGCATAATCTCACAGTCAAGTGCGAACCACCGCTGGAGCAGGACCAGTCCTTCAGCCTTCTCATTGGGAACCTCAGCAATTGGATGGTCCCATTCTTGTGTACAGCAGGCCTCAAGACGTTTCAAGAGCTAACCAAGAAAGTACAAATGCTAGAACGCTTGAAGCAAGAGTCTACCCCGGACTCTCAGAGAGACAAGACTTGGAAAAGCAAGCGGGACGACAACCGTAGAAGCGGGAGTTCCAGCAGTACCAATGTCTTCAATGCGTCCGACAATGAAGAAAAGCGAAGGGCGGGCGAATCCAAAACCAACTGGTCTCGAAAGCCATTGCTGGGAGGAGATGGGCCTTCCCTAGAAGAGAAAAAGAACAAGGTTTACTCTTTCAGGAGGGACAAGGTCCGAAAGATATTCAAAGATGCCTTGAACACCAGTCTACAATTGCCAGAGTCGAAAAGACCTCAAGAAGCAAAAATGACCGACAATCCCCTGTATTGCCCGTACCACCGAGTAGTGAGCCATGCAATCGAGGATTGCTATATTTTCAAAGACTGGGTCGAGAAGCAGTACAAGGATGGAGAGATCGAGCTGTCCAAAAGTGTGTTGGTGAACAATCAAGTTGCAACCACCAACTTTATACAGACAGAAGCTGAAGCCTTCTGGGAGCAGACAACCGAACCCACTGTCCTGAGAAATGAAATGGACTCATCACGACCTCCATGGAGTACGCACATATCTAATAAGACGAAGAAGATGATAAAGCTACTTCGGAAAGAGCCCAGGACGGAATGGGAAGGGCAAAAGAAGCCTACCTTTCCAGCTGCCAATGCGGCTCCATCAGGCTCAAAATCCAAAAAGCTCAAGAAAAAGAAAAGTGCAGCTTGGCGCGAAAAGGAGTCTGCAGGGAGATCGGCCATTCAAAAATATATCGATTCCCTCGAAGAATATGAATAAAAGGAAAGAACTCTGATTCAATTGAAGGAGTTCCTCCCTGTGCGAGCGGCTGAAATTCTGGAGGAGTTAGAAGAAGACTCCAATGAAGAGATCCCAGTAGTGACCTGCTACGCCATCCATCTTGGCAGCGACTCTGAGGAGGAGCTCTGTTTTCCTGAAGAGGACGAGGATCTCGCCACAAAGGCCAACCAAATCCAGCTTAGAAGTGTAAGTCGATGTAGTACACCCCAGTACTTGTGGGGAGGCGGATTTTACAAAAACTTATCAAGTTTAAACAACGAACATCGACTAACCGCTTGAATCGAAGCTAAACTATAAATAACCGTATCTTATGAGTTTCTTTTCATAAGTGATTAGGGATTATACCTAATGAAACCGGTCCTTCTTCTTTACGTCCTCCTTTGTACTCCTCGACCTTCTCTAGGTAGTAGACGATCCACCCGAGAGCGAAACTCCAAGCTAAACCTCTAACTTGAGGTAACTAATCAACTTTGATTGCTAATCAAAGATGAGAGGATGATATAGAGTGAAGGTTATGGATTGTTTAGTCTAGCTAATCCTTTGATCTCAACACATGAGGATTAAGGATTAGGGTTTGAAGATGAGAGCTTAAGGAGAGAGAATGTGTGATATGATAATGAGAGAAGAGAGAGAGTGTATCATAATATTATGAAGCATTCTTATTTTCAAATAATCAATAAAGGAAATGAATAAGCATGCTTCACAAAATATCTTGTGATGATTCATTAACATGAGTCATTAAGCAATAAATGTGCATTAATGAAGTGAATGAATCACCACCATGACTCACTCTCTTATCCAAAAGAAACCTCCTTAGTCACATCTTCTAGAAGCTTCTCGAGTAATTACGAGAACGCCCCTCCGATCCGTAAAAATACGGAAAAACTTTAGACTGTATAAATCCAATAACCGGATACCAGTAACTGGCTTAAACCAAAGCCGACTGGTAAAAACTGTCCGAAAGTCGTACGCGCGTAAACGCACGTATGCGTCCGAACCCTTTGTCGCAAAACCATGCAACCTCTATATCGTTTCGCCTGGAGTAGGAAACTCTCTGTGTGGGACTCTAGAGACTCGACTACTACGCTGGCAGTGGGTTTAACCACAGACCGCAAGCGGCACTAGCTGTACGTAACGGTCCCCAGGTAGTTGTCGATAAGAAGGTCGATGAGTAAACCCATCCGAACTCCTACTGAGTCTGATGTGACAATCTCCATACAGTCCGGTCCGTTCGTCCATGACTATCGCATATCGGGCCTAGGGGGGCGGCAAGCGTCAGTCCCCTAATAGCGGTATAAGTCGTGTCGGAGTGAAGCCCATTACACCCTGAGAAACTGCTGGAACCTACCAGCAAATCTCGCTTGCCCTGGCCAGGGACTTTGCGTAATGGCTCTCTGACACAGCACGATATCTACTCCCAATACCGGGAGGGACGAATCCTGTCTAACCGCCACTGCCTCCAAGTGCTCGGGACTGCACCCAACTGCTACCTGTTTGCACGACTCCATAGAGCCGTGGTAGGGTAGCAATCTAAGAACAGTGGGACACACTCGAGGCGAAGTAGCAGTGTCAAGTCTGCGGACTACGCTGTACTCATGTCACCTGGGAACTGTTTACTGACGACTGGTATCAAACCAACCAACAGTTCCCTGTGAGTCCTGTCCGGTGTACCCGTAACCTAACGAGCACCTGTATACTATCTCCAGTACGACGTACTGATGGCTGTGGGACAGACCATCTCCCCAACTGGGATGAGAAGCGTACACACTAGTCTACTCCGGAGTATCGATGCTCTGTCTCGATAATCCAACGACCAGGGACCTGAATAAGGATGTGCTTGTAGACTACCCAGCCCCCACTAGTGTGACTGCCATCACAACGCTGGTAGACAAGCAAGATCCTAAGAGCTCTATCAATACGTATACTCACATATTAAGATAGAAAAACCAAGTAGCATACTACCATGTTTAGCAAGACTGTTATATACATGTGAATATCCCAAGCTTCCATTAAGTAATATACAAGCTAGTATGATACAGTAATGGCCTTCTAGGGCATAAACACTAACAATCTCCCACTTGCACTAGGGCCATGTACTGGCATATCGCAGACCAATGATCTCGAGTAGCCTCTCGAACTGAATCTGAGGAAGGGCCTTCGTGAATGGATCAGCAATGTTCTCTTCTGAGGCAACTCTCCGAACCTCGATCTCCTGACGATCAATGATCTCCCTGATCAGGTGATACCGCCTCAAGATGTGTCTGGACTTCTGATGGGACCTTGGTTCCTTCGCTAAAGCTATAGCTCCGTTGTTGTCGCAATACAGAGGTATTGGATCAACTATGGTAGGAACCACTTGAAGTTCTGTTAGGAACTTCTTCATCCAGACTGCTTCTTTTGCGGCATCGCAAGCAGCTATATACTCCGCTTCCATCGTCGAGTCAGCAACGGTGTCCTGCTTGGAGCTCTTCCAGCACACCGCCCCTCCATTGAGGGTAAAGACATAACCCGACATGGACTTGGAATCGTCCTTATCACTCTGGAAGCCGGAATCAGCAAAGGCCTCCAACCTGAGGTCTTTTCCGCCGTAAACCAAGAACATCTCCTTAGTCCTCCTCAGGTACTTGAGAATGTTCTTTACTGCTATCCAGTGTTTCTCCCCTGGGTCTGACTGATACCGGCTTACCACGCTCAGTGCGTAAGCTACATCTGGTCTGGTACACAACATCGCATACATTATAGAGCCTACCGCAGAAGCGTAGGGTATAATAGACATGCGTTCCCTTTCCAAATCAGTCTTGGGAGACATCTCTTTGGAGAGGGTGATTCCGTGACAAGCCGGTAGATTACCGCGCTTAGAATCTTCCATACTGAATCTTTTCAGTACAGTGTCGATATACCTGGACTGCGAAAGTCCCAACATCCTCTTGGATCTATCACGATAGATCCGGATCCCCAGAATGTAAGAGGCATCACCCAGGTCTTTCATGGAGAACCTGTGTGACAAGAATCCTTTGACAGATTGTAGCATAGGAATGTCATTTCCTATCAATAGAATGTCATCCACGTACAAGACGAGGAATACGACACTTCTGGCCACGACTTTACTATATATGCACGGTTCATCTGGATTTTTGATAAAGTCATATTCTTTGACTGTCTCATCAAAACAGATGTTCCAACTCCGCGATGCCTGCTTTAGTCCATAAATGGACTTAAGCAGCTTGCATACTTTCCCGCTGCTCCCACTCTGATTGAAACCCTCTGGCTGATCCATATAGACGCTCTCTTCTAAATTTCCATTCAGAAAAGCCGTCTTTACGTCCATCTGCCAAATTTCATAATCATGGAAGGCAGCAATAGCAAGAAGGACCCGAATGGATTTGAGCATAGCCACTGGAGAAAAGGTTTCGTCATAGTCCAAACCAGGTCTTTGACGAAAACCCTTTGCAACAAGTCTAGCCTTATAGGTTTCCACCTGTCCATCTACACCAATCTTTTTCTTGAAGATCCATTTGCATCCTATGGGTTTTACCCCATCTGGAGCAAAGTCCAAAGTCCATACTTTGTTGGTGTACATGGACTCCATTTCGGTCCGCATTGCATCTAGCCATCGTACCGAGTCGCCGCTCTGGATGGCCTGCTGGAAGTCAGTAGGTTCATCATCATCTATGATGCAATCCTCTCTATCCCCATCTATGAGAAAACCGTAGTATCTCTCAGGCGGACGAGACGGCCTACTACTCCTGCGGAGGGGTGCGGGAATGTTCTGTTCTTCTTGAACCTCTGGTTCTACCAAACTTTCAGTAGCAGTTTGTGGTTCTGGAATTTCTTCCAGTTCTATTTCGCTCCCACTTGATTCCTTTTCTAAAAACTGATGTTCTAGAAAATGGGCATTACGAGAAACAAATACCTTCTGTTCCTCTGCGTAATAGAATAGATATCCCCTGGAGTGCTTTGGATATCCCACAAACAAACATTTTACTGATCGTGCCTCAAGCTTGTCCACATGCTGCTTTTTAACAAAAGCTGGACATCCCCAAATCTTTATATACTGTAGATGGGGTTTCTTCCCACTCCACATCTGATATGGAGTGGTAGGCACAGTCTTGGTAGGTACCATGTTCAAAAGATATGCCGCTGATTCTAGCACATAACCCCAGAAAGATCGCGGTAACTCAGCATTACTCATCATGGATCGTACCATATCTAATAGGGTTCGATTCCTTCTCTCCGATACACCGTTATGCTGTGGAGTGTATGGAGGAGTAAGCTGAGAGAGAATTCCTTTCTCTTTTAGGTAACCTAGGAACTCGGCACTTAAGTATTCTCCACCTCGATCAGATCTTAGTGTCTTAATACTTTTGCCGGTTTGGTTTTCTACTTCATTCTTATACTCCTGGAATTTCTCAAAAGCCTCGGATTTATGTTTCATCAGATAAATGAATCCGTATCTTGAGTAATCATCCGTGAAAGTAATGAAGTAGGAATAACCACCTCTCGCATGAGTAGACATTGGACCGCATACATCGCTGTGTATGAGTCCTAAGAGCTCGCTCGCTCTTACTCCTTGTCCAGTAAATGGAGTCTTTGTCATCTTTCCTTTGAGACAGGATTGACAAGTGTCATAAGATTGATATTCGAACGAGTCCAAATATCCTTCTCTATGCAACTTAGTCAACCTTCTCTCATTGATGTGACCCAGTCTACAATGCCATAAGAAAGCTTTATTTAAATCTGGAGACTTTCTTTTTAGTGTGTTCTGGACATTGAAAATTTGGAGTTGGTTTAACACATATATGCCGTTATTTAGAGTACCGGACCCAATCAAACCATGATTAAGGTGGATGTTGACAACATCTCTTACAAACGTGAAATCATAACCTTTATTTGATAACAAGGAAACTGATATGATATTACACGTTAAGCTGGGTACAAAATAACAGTTATGTAAAACCAAAATGTGTCCACTCGTCAATCCTAGGTGATAATCCCCGACGGACGCAGCTCCCACGCTAGCTCCGTTAGCAACCCTGAGGATCATATCACCTTCCTTCAGCACTCTACGGTTTCTCAGTGCCTGCAAAGAATTGCAAATATGAGATCCTGATCCGGTATCCAATACCCAGGAAGTAGAGTTGATTGACAGACAATTCTCAATTACAAACACACCTGAAGTCGAAGCCACAGCTTGCTTCGGTTCCTGGTTCTTGGCGTTCCACGCCTTGCAATCCTTCTTCCAGTGCCCTTTCCTGTGACAATGGAAGCACTCATCCAGGCCAACTACCGGTGCTGTAAACTTTTTCTTTCCCTTCTTTCCCACCTTACTAACACCTCCTCTAGGTCTGGGTGCGGCCTTCTTCTTCCTTCCTTTGGCCCTAGCCTTGGACCCGGAAGAAGATGAACCGCCAACAAACATAGCGGGTGTTTCCCTTGCCTTCTGCAAGGTGCCCTCTGCACTCCTTAACATGTTCAGGAGTTCCGCAAGTTCAACTTCTTTTCCTTGAAGATTGAAGTTGAGGATAAACTGGGCGTAGGTGGGAGGAAGGGACTGGAGAACAAGGTCTGTATAGAGCTCATTATCCAAAGTCGTCCCAAGGTCCGCGAGCTCTTCAATATAGCCGATCATCTGTAGGACATGTTCACCTACCGATGACCCGACAGCCAACCTCGCTCGAAATAATTTCTTAGAGGTCTCGTATCTTGCTATACGAGATTGCTCTCCATAAAGTTCCTTTGTATGGAGAAATATGCCATCTAAGGACATATCCTCGTGCCTCCTCTGATGTTCATTGTTCATCGAGGCAAGCACGATGCACTTGGCTCTCGCGCAATCTAAATCCCAGGTTTTGCGGATTTCCTTTTCCGCATTGCTGGATTTGGGACCAAGGACAGCAGGTGCTGTAGCGGTGAGGACGTACCCCAGTTTGTCATAGGTCAAAGCCATCTTGACATTCCGCAGCCAATCTTTATAGTTTGGCCCTGTCAGTATATTTTTCTCTAAAAGTAACTTAAGTCCAGTCATTTTCAGGGTCGCTGCAATTAGGAGAGAGAGAAGAAAACTCTTTAGCATGATGCTCTTGCAAGTTTAGAGTGGTTTTTAGTTTATCTAAACTGGATGGCTCCCACTGTTTCTCGAATCCTTCCTCAAACCATAAAAGAAGAATTAGCCAAGACTATTCTCACCGTACAATACTTGCTTAACCGTTCAGCCAGGCCGGTGTCGATACTTCGAGGGAGGTTTTCCAACGCTTTCGCGAAGTTCCTTAATTAAATAACCTCTTTTCTCTGGGGGCGTAACCCCGCTGACACTTTTCTGGACACCTACTAGGTTTATAGCATTGATCGTTAAGCGACGAATATCCTGATAAGTAGCATATACTCACAGTAGGATCGGGATCCAAATATCATCGTATGATAATGTTGAAGGAATCCTACCAACATTCATCAAACTCCAAATGGTATGCATCTCTTTGCAAATTTCAGTTTCTTTAGAAATTCCCGATATATGTTTTTGCCCCATGCTCTTATGACCTTGGCGTTAGGTCAAAATGTCATAAGTCACATGTCAAGTTCTACCCATCATTATCCTGTCAGTTTGAACCCATCCGTATATATCCTTGACGTTCGGCCAAAATGATAATACGACTGTCCCAAACTAACTCATCTATCTATGCAATAAATGAATATCCAGCAGCTACCAAACACTATGCCTTGGCGTTAGGTCAAAATACATAGCTTGAATACTACTGAATACCCAGATGAAATGACGGAGGGCTACGAATGGTTTTGGCGAAACCGTGAACGTAGTGAACTTGATATAACCGAAGGAACCTGATAGCTTTTTAAAAGGAGTGGTTAAGACTCCGCATTTTAAAAAATATCTGTTTAAAAAATAACCGAGTGGTTTCTTTTAAATTGTTCCAACGATTGAAACTTTGGTTTGTTTTACTTTGCATTATAGATAATGCGTCCCATCATTAACCTATCATTGCAGAAAACAACGAAAATATAACGTCCTCTTATGCCATCCGCATTCGCCACGGGGTCCCGTCATCACCCGTTAGGTTACTTAACTAACGACAGAGCGGGGGCTGGGCTAGCGCGGGTGTAAAACATAAGTGACGTCTAAATAGCTATAATAAATATAGATATTTTACATTCGTCTGACGCAATGATATTCATTCCAGAACACAGATAAACAATATTGGATTTGCAAGCAATCTGTATTTCTTTTGAGCCTGCAAGAAAAGACAGATTACACAGTTGTGATGAATAGCCGTTTACCCCACCCTCGACCCCTACGGGTACGGCAAACTACCCACCCGGCAGTCTGTGTACCCCACCTTGGGTCAGTCCTAGGAGCAAAAACAGTAAAAATGAAATAATACAACGGTGGCTACAACCGCAACCTGGAAGTGCCCCGCGAAAATAATATTACAACAAATTACATTTACAACAAATGAATTAATCAATAACCCATTGCTAACCCCGGCTATACACCACAACAGTCCAATACAGTTTATATGCACAAACAGATATAACCATTTCAGAAATGTGCAACCCCCTGCCAACCGACATACTAGCAGTTGGGGGAGGTTTACGAACATATTAAACAATCACAGATATAATCCAATACGCAAATACTGTACAATTCGATCGAATAAACAACATCAATATTGCTCTAAAATCTGCTCTGTTAAACAGTAACCTGAGCAATAATTAAATATTCCAGAAAACCCCAAATATCACAGGGGACCCACCCAAAAAAATTGAGCCCATGACTCGGCAACTCGGCCGCGGAAGCGCGGCGGATCGGTGGGATCCGCCGCGCTTCCGCGGCGCTTTAGTCGAATCATTGGCTCGAATTTCTTGGGTGTTCTCCTGTGGTCATGTCAAGCTCTCTGAACACACCAGAAAAATTTTAGGACTTCATTTTAAGTTCGACAGAAACTAAACAGAATTAGGGTTTTCCGGCTTCGTTTTTTCGTTCGAAATTCGTACAAATTTGCGATTAAGTTATTTAGTGTTTAGCGAGGCTCTGATACCACTGTAAGTCGATGTAGTACACCCCAGTACTTGTGGGGAGGCGGATTTTACAAAAACTTATCAAGTTTAAACAACGAACATCGACTAACCGCTTGAATCGAAGCTAAACTATAAATAACCGTATCTTATGAGTTTCTTTTCATAAGTGATTAGGGATTATACCTAATGAAACCGGTCCTTCTTCTTTACGTCCTCCTTTGTACTCCTCGACCTTCTCTAGGTAGTAGACGATCCACCCGAGAGCGAAACTCCAAGCTAAACCTCTAACTTGAGGTAACTAATCAACTTTGATTGCTAATCAAAGATGAGAGGATGATATAGAGTGAAGGTTATGGATTGTTTAGTCTAGCTAATCCTTTGATCTCAACACATGAGGATTAAGGATTAGGGTTTGAAGATGAGAGCTTAAGGAGAGAGAATGTGTGATATGATAATGAGAGAAGAGAGAGAGTGTATCATAATATTATGAAGCATTCTTATTTTCAAATAATCAATAAAGGAAATGAATAAGCATGCTTCACAAAATATCTTGTGATGATTCATTAACATGAGTCATTAAGCAATAAATGTGCATTAATGAAGTGAATGAATCACCACCATGACTCACTCTCTTATCCAAAAGAAACCTCCTTAGTCACATCTTCTAGAAGCTTCTCGAGTAATTACGAGAACGCCCCTCCGATCCGTAAAAATACGGAAAAACTTTAGACTGTATAAATCCAATAACCGGATACCAGTAACTGGCTTAAACCAAAGCCGACTGGTAAAAACTGTCCGAAAGTCGTACGCGCGTAAACGCACGTATGCGTCCGAACCCTTTGTCGCAAAACCATGCAACCTCTATATCGTTTCGCCTGGAGTAGGAAACTCTCTGTGTGGGACTCTAGAGACTCGACTACTACGCTGGCAGTGGGTTTAACCACAGACCGCAAGCGGCACTAGCTGTACGTAACGGTCCCCAGGTAGTTGTCGATAAGAAGGTCGATGAGTAAACCCATCCGAACTCCTACTGAGTCTGATGTGACAATCTCCATACAGTCCGGTCCGTTCGTCCATGACTATCGCATATCGGGCCTAGGGGGGCGGCAAGCGTCAGTCCCCTAATAGCGGTATAAGTCGTGTCGGAGTGAAGCCCATTACACCCTGAGAAACTGCTGGAACCTACCAGCAAATCTCGCTTGCCCTGGCCAGGGACTTTGCGTAATGGCTCTCTGACACAGCACGATATCTACTCCCAATACCGGGAGGGACGAATCCTGTCTAACCGCCACTGCCTCCAAGTGCTCGGGACTGCACCCAACTGCTACCTGTTTGCACGACTCCATAGAGCCGTGGTAGGGTAGCAATCTAAGAACAGTGGGACACACTCGAGGCGAAGTAGCAGTGTCAAGTCTGCGGACTACGCTGTACTCATGTCACCTGGGAACTGTTTACTGACGACTGGTATCAAACCAACCAACAGTTCCCTGTGAGTCCTGTCCGGTGTACCCGTAACCTAACGAGCACCTGTATACTATCTCCAGTACGACGTACTGATGGCTGTGGGACAGACCATCTCCCCAACTGGGATGAGAAGCGTACACACTAGTCTACTCCGGAGTATCGATGCTCTGTCTCGATAATCCAACGACCAGGGACCTGAATAAGGATGTGCTTGTAGACTACCCAGCCCCCACTAGTGTGACTGCCATCACAACGCTGGTAGACAAGCAAGATCCTAAGAGCTCTATCAATACGTATACTCACATATTAAGATAGAAAAACCAAGTAGCATACTACCATGTTTAGCAAGACTGTTATATACATGTGAATATCCCAAGCTTCCATTAAGTAATATACAAGCTAGTATGATACAGTAATGGCCTTCTAGGGCATAAACACTAACAAGAAGCGGCAGGGCTCTACCGCTAAATCAGGGCAACGCCCCAAAAGGGAAGGAAAAAAAAGTCGCTAACGAAGAAGATGGCAGAGAACTTGCTCATGAAGATTCGAATCCTTCCCCAGTAGACTATAATGTCTTCGCTCACCTTCGAAAGCTTCCGTCTCTCCTTAGCATCTATGATGCCTTGGTTCTATCTCAAGAGTTTAGAGATGTTCTCATTCATTCTTTACAAAACCCTGAGCGGTATCAGGCTCGCTTCGCGGAAATTAATATGAAAGAAGCTCAGTACACTTTGCAAGCCGCCACAGTCACGTTTAAGGATGAAGACTTACTACCGGGAACGGCTGAGCATAGTCGGCCACTTTACGTGAACGGGTACAGCGACGGAGATCGGATTAATCGCATATTGATTGATCCGGGGTTCTCAGTGAACATCATGAACTTGCGGACACTGAAGAGTTTGTCAATGGACGTCCGACACCTGTCAAGGGAAAGGATTGTAATTCAAGGCTTCAATCAAAACTGCCAGCAAGTTCTGGGGTCTATAGCATTGCCAATCAAATTCGGGGATCTGCAAACTGAAGCTAAGATATACGTGATCGACTCCGACACGTCTTATAAGATTCTCTTGGGACGGCCGTGGCTCCACGATTACGGTATCGTTCCGTCAACTCTCCATCAATGCCTGAAGTATACTAAAAATGGCGAAGAAAGACGCATTGACGGAGACATCCAGCCCTTCGGTGTGCATGAAGTCCGATATGAAGATTCTCGGTACTTTATGAACAACCAAATGCTAAGCCACAACTGAATAAGGATAGAGCGGCCCCAAGACTCAAAAGAAAATCTGAGCCGGCTGTCACTCTCAAAAGCAAAAACGCCCAAATGCGCCCGCGTTTCGGTAGCGACACTGATGAGTCCGACACTGGAATTCCGTCCTTCCGTAGAACTCACCCTCGTTTCGGTAGCGATACGGACGAATCTGTTACTGAGGCCCCATCTAGCAGCAAAGTCCGCCCTCATCTTGGTAGCGACACCGAAGAGTCGGAGGAAAAGAACCTGCCATGCAACAACTATGCAGATTGGACCCCTATGTAACAAACAAAACTACGAGAGACCTTCGAAATTGCAGAAGGGCCCCTAGCTGTCACAAGGGTGCCGGAGCAGATGTACAAAGAGCTCGATGCATTTTCAGTCTCAGCCGTGGACCACGTGAAAACTTTCTACGTTCCCGGAAGGAAAAATGGACAGAAGGGCATCCTGTTTTATGGGTCAAATTCTGTTGTGCACCCGGACGATTTGTCTGTCGTGTGCCTTCCCTATGAGAGAGGCATAAGAGCCGTTCTCAATCCCAGATACTATGCGCCCGAGATGCGGGAATACTTTAAAAAGTGCAGATGCCGGTTATATCAAATGGAGTCCGAAGCAAAGTTTTATGAAGGGCTATGGCATCCGCCCCAGGTTCGTGCACTCATCGATGGGCGAATTCCAGATAGACGGGGCATAGGCTTCATTCAACCTGATTCCAAAGCATGCTACATGATCCATGTTGGTGAAGCCAGGGAAAGATCAAATGATGATGACGAGATAGCCGAGCTAAAAGAAGCTCCTCAAGAGCTCGAAGATGGCGGACAAGCAACCTTTGACGAGCTAACCGAGATTGACTTAGGAACGCCCGATAATCCAAGGCCGACCTACATCAGCTCACTCTTGTCAGAGAAAAAGAAAGAACAGATAATTGCCCTGCTGCATGAGTTCATCGACTGCTTCGCGTGGACGTACAAAGAAATGCCTGGCCTTTCCCCTGAAGTGGCCGTGCATAAGCTGGCTATATCTCCGGATGCTAAGCCAGTCAAACAAGCTCCTCGAAGAATGAGAAGGGAATTGGAAGAAAAGGTCATCGAGGAGACCAAGAAACTCATCGATGCCGGCTTCATCAGGGAAGAGAAATATGCGGACTGGATCGCATGCATAGTCCCAGTGAAGAAGAAAAATGGACAGATCCGGGTTTGTGTCGATTTCACGGACCCCAACAAGACATGTCCTAAAGACGACTACCCGCTACCGGTCATGGAAATGATGGTCGATGACACCTCAAATTACAAACTGTTCACCTTTATGGATGGCTCGTCTGGATATAATCAGATCAAGATGTCTCCTGAGGATGAGAAGCACACAGCATTTCGAACCCCGATCGGAATATACTGCTACAAAGTGATGCCGTTCGGACTAAAGAACGCAGGTGCTACATATCAAAGGGCAATGACCAATATCTTTGATGACCTAATTCATAAAGTCGTCAAATGTTATTGTTTCCCCCAATCAGAGCAAAGCTCTGTTTGAATTTCAAAATTCAAAAATTGAAGCAACGCTTCAGATCTCTTGCGCTGCGCGCCACGTGTCAAAAGCAGACACGTCAGCGCCAGGAGCGCTGCGCCCTATACACCGCACCCCCAATCAGAGCAAAGCTCTGTTTCAAAATTCAAATTTTAAAATTGAAGCAACGCTTCAGATTCCTTATGCTCTGCGCTGCGCTCCACGTGTCTAACGCAGGCACGCTAGCGCAGTTGCGCTCTGCGCTGCGCGCCACATGTCAAACCCAGGTGCGCTAGCGCAGTTGCGCTGCGCTCTGCGCTGCGCTCTGCGCTGCGCTGCGCGCCGCGTGTCAAACGCAAGTGCGCTAGCGCCAATTGCGCCAGCACTGGAATTTAAATAATAAATTATTAATTAATCAGAATTAAAATTCTGTTCTAGAAAGATCTTTCCAATCTTATTAAAATAAGAATATTATTTTCTGTAAAACAGAAGCCCTAGGATCAAAGATCCAACGGTGGGGAAATATCCCCAAATCAATCAGAGAAAGATCTCTTCAACTAACTTAACAAATCAATTGGCCCTATATAAAGGCCCCAAGACTTCAAGTCTCAGATGGAGAGAACCCTCTGCAAACTTTGAGAAGAAATTCAAAAAGAAAGAAAGACAAGCCTTTGAAGAAAGAAGATCATTTTCTTCATCTTTAAAGGTAAAGAATTATATTCTTGAAAACAGAGATGAAATCATCTCAATAAAAAAGAAGAACCATCTTCCAAAAAGATCAGAGATCTAAGAACAAGATCAAGATCTTCAATAAAAAAGAGAAAGATCAAAAAGATCTAATTATAAAGGATTAAAAGAAGTAATTTACTTCATTCACAGATCTTCTGATCTACAAAGGCACAACATTTTGATAAGAGCAAGAACTTTGATTCTTGGATCTTGAGGCAATGCCTTTTTGAAGAACAAAAACTTGTTCTTTGATCTTAAATTGATCAAAATGCGCTCTACGCTATTGGACAGTGCCTTGCACTCTTGAATTGCGCCTTTGCGCTTA
Organism: Agapanthus africanus; assembly: GCA_030015575.1. Taxonomy (NCBI): domain Eukaryota; kingdom Viridiplantae; phylum Streptophyta; class Magnoliopsida; order Asparagales; family Amaryllidaceae; genus Agapanthus; species Agapanthus africanus. Next base: position 181,781,588 of record CM057339.1, on the reverse strand, counting down.
TTGGACTGGCGCACTGCGCCAGAACGCTCCACGTGTCAACCACAGAACGGTTTGCGCTTCTAAAAATAGCGCACTGCGCTCTTGGACTGGCGCACTGTGCCAGAGCGCGCCACGTGTCATTCACTGGCGCAGCGCACTCAGAAAGCGCAGTGCGCTAACAGACTTGCGCTTAGCGCATGTTCCCCTCCGAATGGCGGCGCACAAGACCGCGAGGTCCTGATGCTGAGATTCGGGGCAGATGCTATTTGGTTTTATCCGTCCACCTCTCCGAAGATGCCAAGTTGATTTATGGCACCGTGTATCGGAGGTTTAGACGGATGAGGCCGATGTAGCAGACTTCGTCAGATTCCCCCTCGCTTGAGGGGTTTTTGATTGTGGGGACGCTCTTCCCTGCAGGCGCAAGCCCCTGCAGTTAATTACGCTACCACATCGCGGTAACAACTTTCTCTTTCTCCAGAATTTCACTTCGTGTCGTGTGTGTTTGTTTTGTTTGTGGTTGCCCGTGGATTGTATACGGAGACTAAGCGATGCCGTCGCCCGTAGGACGTGGATTAGTCCAAATCCGTATTTACTTAGATTTGGGTTTGTTGTTTTAGTTTAAGGATACGTAAGCCATATTGAGGCTAAGATCAACTTAAACGTTCGTTAAGGATACGTTAGTCTGATTTGAGACTAAAATCAACTTAACAGGATCGTTTGGATCCGACAAAAGAGCATTTGGGGGCTCTATTGTTCCAGTTTAAGGACGTAGGGGTCCATGTTCCAGTTTAGGGACATAGGGGTCCAAGTTCCAGTTTAGGAACGTGGTGGTCCATGTTCCAGTTTAGGGACGTGGTGGTCCATAGGTTTATGGACGCTTAAGTCCATGAGTTTAAGGACCCCACAGTCCGTGTTGATGTGTGGTTGTCGGGACCCGTCACCTCTCTGACGTCGTTGAAGGATTACAACGATAGGAGTCAAAGGAGTTCGGAGATGTACCCTTGAACCGGTCGTAAATTGATTTAAGAGAGCAGCTGTGCTCAGTCAATTTAATTTGAGGACTTACGGCCATGATTGGGCTAAGTCCAGTTGAAAAATATTCAACGCTTTTATTTTTGGTCTATTAGACCCGTGCTAGGGCTTTTCCCATATTTAAATAATGCATTGCATTACTTTTTATTTTTGTTTAGGCTCTGCCCATAAAGGATACAGAGCATCAATTTTACTTGGGCTCTGCCCTTTATAAATGATGCAGAGCATCAATTTTATTTGGGCTCTGCCCTTTTATTGCTTTGCAATTTATTTTGGCCTGCTAGGTCTTTTTGACTTGGGCCTGGCCCTTTAGCAAAAGAAATGCATTGCATTTGTCAGGCGCTTTGCGCCAATCAAAGAGCGCAAGCGCTTGTGGTGATGACACGTGTCATGCAAGCGCAGTGCGCTGCGCTTGCGCTGCTGACACGTGGCGCGCTGTGGTGAGTTGCGCCAGTTTCAGAGAGCAAGGCTCTATTTCAAAAGCGCATAGCGCAAATGGTTCAGATGCTAACACGTGGCGCTCTCTGTTGGCTTGCGCAAATCCAAGAGTGCAACAGCGCAGTTTTGCAAGTGCAAGGCACTGTTAACTTGAAAATCTTTTAGATTCCAGAACCAATGGTTCATAAAAGAAGTGCAAAGCACTACTTGGTTTCTTGATCTAATTTAGATCAAAGAAAACAGGTGTTTCTTATTTTTCTTGATCTTAGAGAACCAATGGTTCATAAGTGCAAAGCACTATTTTTATTTTGTTTTTTATTAAAGATCATTGATCTTGTTCTTAGATCAATAATCTATTAGAAGAAATTCTTCTATCTAAAAGGTCTTTTACCTTTTTTCTTCTTGAAATTTCTTCAGAGTTCTCTCTGTTTGAAATTTTTGATTTCTCACAAAAATGTTGATCCCTTTGAATTGAGGTCTAGGGGCCTTTATATAGTGCCCATAAATTTGTTAAAGAGATCTTTCTTTGAGTGATTTGGGGAATTTTCCCCACCGTTGGATCTTTGATCCAAGAGCTTTTGTTTTACAGAAAGCAATCTTCTTGTTTTAACAAGAACAGAAAAATCTTACTCGAATTTAATTCTGTTTGGCGCAAACGCCCCAGCGCGTGACACGTGTCAAGCAGCGCAAAGCGCAGCGCAACTGCGCTTGCGCAACTGCGCTGACACGTGTCGCGCAGCGCGTAGCGCAGAGCAACTGCGCTAGCGCATCTGCGCTAACACGTGTCGCGCAGCGCACGGCGCAGCGCAACTGCGTTAGCGCATCTGCGCTGACACGTGTCGGCTTCTGCATCTGTGCTGACACGTGTCGCGCAGCGCAACGCTTGCGCAGCTGAAGCGTTGCTTCCTTTAATTTTGTTTTAAATAGAGCTTTGCTCTGATTGGGCGCGCTGCCTTGGGCGCTGCGCTGATGTATCAGCTTTTGACACGTGGCGCGTTGCGCGCAGCGCAAAGAATCTGAAGCGTTGCTTCGAATTTTAAATTTTGAAATTCAAACAGAGCTTTGCTCTGATTGGGGGAAACAAATGTCCCCCTACCGTTGCGCTCACGTGACGTGCACGTGAGTGCAGCGGTGGCAAGATCCTGACCGTTGGATCAACGGGTGAGCTGAAGGGGCGCAAGCGCCTTATAAATAGGACCCCCGGCCCTTAGAAAAATCTTCACCATTTTCTAGATTTTGATTCCCAGAGCTTTGCTCTTGCTTAAGAACTTCAGAGTTTTGCTCTCATTTCCCAAAGTTAGAACTTTAGGTAAAATAATCTTAGGTTAAATTAATTTTAATTAACCAATAGAGCTTTGCTCTCATAGATCTTCTGATCTAAAGAAATCCCCTTTGGGGTTTCACCAACAGAGCTTTGCTCTCATGAATCCATAGATCTACAGAGATCTTGTTCATGGGTTTTAACTCATGAGCAGAGCTTTGCTCATGGATCCAAAAATAGATCTTTTTGATCTAAAAGTGAAGAACTCCTAAGAGTCTTCAAAAAATTTCAATTTCTTTAGGAGTTTAAATAGATTTTCTCATCATCATCACAGAGCTAGGCTCTTTGAAGGAATTTTATTCTTCTGAGACCAGAGTTTGACAAGTGTCACTCTGTGACAGAGCTTTGCTCTGAAAGAGGAGATTTTCTCCTTGTCTCTAGGGATTTTTTTATTATTAATGGGAATATTTTCCTAGGGACCAACTGACAATCTCATCCAATGATGGGTTTGTCTTATTAACTGACGTATTGTCATCCAGATTTTGCGGGTCCCTCTTCGGTCTCCCACCCACTGCACTGCTGTGTGGTGTAATTAATTAATTTTAATTTAATTAATTTTTAATTTAATCAATTAATTAGTGAAAAAATTTTGAACGCCAAGCGTTGGAATTACAACACTAACGGCTAATTTCTGTTCACTTGCAGCGATCATGTCTCTCAACACCTCATTCCCGTTTGCTCGATCGGAGGAAGGGTTCCCTGAAGCGCCCTTGGACCGTGAAGTCTTAGCCATGATTAAGGACCACGACCCGGAGTATAAGAGTCTCCACCTTTGGGGGTCATGGTACAATCAGATCATTATGGGTCGACGCAGCTTCACATGCGCAGTACCGTCAGAACCCATCACGGCGATTCATTACGCCAGCCCACCCCCGGTGCAGTACGTCGTGGAGATGGTTGATTGAACATCGAAGGGATTTCTCCATCCCGCCATAGATGCGATTCCGGTTCAGCGTCCCATGGTTTTGGATATCCTGTGACGCCGTATCTGTCAAGGCGAGGCACGACCCTGAGGGCAATCATATAACATAGGTCTGATCCCCCGCCACCCGATCGGCTACCTGCCATGGGCTCGGTATATCCTGTCGACGAAGAAGTCGCAGTTGATAAGACTAGGATTGTACACCGCAGTCTACGTCTCCCTCTTCCAGTATCCCACGCTTCCCACCTGGTGGTTCAAGGCTTTCTTGGAGCAGTGGAACATTCTCACTCACACTTTCCTCGCAATGGATCGGGAAGTGTCGATTTCTCTGGAGGAGTTTACAGAAGTCCCCGGTTTACCGGTTATAGGGGAGCACTATGAGGAATTGCTTCCGACAGACGAGTATGTCTTCGGTGCCAAGCCGGCGATAAGGGGCCTCACGCCGGAGAATGCTGTTCAACACCAATTCCCAAGTCTGATCAAGGTGTTGAACATCTACGAGGCCCTTCTCATCGAACGTGGGAGCCGCAGAGTCAGTTTTGAGGATTTCATCGCTCGGTTCCTTCACCCAAGCGTCCTCTCGGCAGAAGCTGCCAAGTTTGGTGTTAGTTATGTATATGCCCTAGAGGCCATTGTTGTACATATGATGTATATTATAATGGATGCTTGGTTATATATAGAGAAGACTTTCTTGCTCGTCATGATAGTATGCTATTTGGTTTCACTTTATCTTAACATGTTGACTTGTATTGGTTTACTGTTTTACTCTCACATGTTGATAAAGCCCTTAGGACTTGTACTCGACTACTGGGACTATGATGAGATCATACTAGTGGGGCCGCGGTAGTCGATGAGTACATCCTATAACTGTTCCTAGTCGAGGGTATATCGAGACAGGGCATCGATACACCAGAGTAGACTAGCGTATACGCATCTTGACCCATATGATGGGCGATGGATGATCCCATATCCATCGGTGTTAGACATCAGAGATGGTGTACGGGTGCTCAGTAGAGACTGGGTACACTGGACGGACTCGCCGAGAACTCCCTGATGGTGATATACCACACGTCAGATGGCAGTTCTCCGGTGACACAGGTACAGGGTAGTCTGAAGACCCGAGATCGTCATAGAGTCTTGTGTGATTCCCACTGTGCTTTGATTTCCACCTTACCACGTCCAAGAGGGCGTGCAAAACGGTGGCTTTTGGGTACAGTCCCGAATCACATGGAGGCAATGAGCGATAGGAGGGGATTCGTCTCTCCCGGTATAGGGAGTTGATGTTGTGCTGTGTTCGATTGGCTATAACTGGAAGTCCCTGGCCAGGGCTGATATAGAGATTTACTGGTAAGTGTCACTAGTAGTTTCTTGACCCGTTATGAGCCATACATCGACACGACTTATCGGTTACTGGGGTCTGACGTATACCACCCCTAGACTAGATATACGACATATCAGACGAACAGACCGGACTGTACGGGAGTGTTACTGATCGGATTCACAGGAGAACGCACAGGCTAGCTTGTTGATCTTCTGATCGCTCAATACCTGGGTGGCTGTTACGTTTAGCTGACCGCTTGCAGCTTGTGGGTGTTTGATATGATCATCACCTGCTACCGGCGTATTGACGATTCTTTAGAGTCCTACACAGAGGTTTCTTGGCTCAGGCGAAACGGAGTAGTGGCGCATATGTGATATGTGCAGGACCGAGAATAATGCGATATGGGATACCGTATTATATTCTCGCGATATATGGATATGAACCGGGTCATCGGATCAAGTGTTGATTCGATGAATCGGTACATGATATATTAGTCGGTTATATTCGATATAGCCGGATCGTCGGATCAAGTGTTGATTCGATGATTTAATATATAATAATATATATGATATATTATTATATTAACTAATATTGGCTTACTTTATTATTTCATTTTCTCAGTGGATGATACATTGATATATATGTGATATATGTTAATTGTATTATTTTCTTTTGTTGCAAATATATAATATATATGTGATATATATTATTGTGACATGATATGATTAATTGTTAAACATGTTTAAGGATGATTAATTGAGGTTAGGGTTTGATTGGGTTTAGTTGCTTCAAGTTCTTTCTAGAAGCAATTTTCTTTTGTCATTTGTAAAGATATTTTGGATGACACATTTTTTAACTTAACCAAACCCTAACCCTAGTTGTTTCTCTACACATTCTCATCCATTCATCCTTGACCATGGTTAATAATTAAATCATATGTTTATATTTCTATTCATCACAAAAGAAAATGGATTATCATTATTCTTTTTCCATTATCATCTTCTTCTTCTTCTCTCTTGAAGAAGCTCTCTTGATTTTCTTAAGTGATGATAAAATATGAGAAAATGATATAGAAAGAAAGCAAAATCACTACTCTCTCATCCTCATCTCATCCAGCCCTTGGGATTAGGGTGTTCTTCTCTTTAGAGTGAGATAGCTTGAGTTCTTCGAAACCTCGACGTAGATCATCGGAGATTTGGATTACGACGAGCTAGAATGGATCGTTCGAGTCGTGGAGGCTCTCATGAGTCCGGGAGATCGTGGATCGCGGCAAAGGGACTTCTACTCGGAGCTTGTGAAGTGAAGGAGCGGACTACAAAGGTTGTAATCCCTCACACTTAGATAAATGTTATCTATTTACATGTTAAACCCTAATAATCTAGCAAAGATCCCGGCTTTGGGTTGTTCGGCACGTCTAAAATTTAATCCGGGCATGTTTGATGCCTTATGAACCTTCACAAGAGTGCCTAGGAACCCTACAGTGGTATCAGAGCCTAGCTAGAGCATTAGGCGGTGTGTTTACGAAGTTAAAACTCCAATCGAACCCGAAACGGACAAAATGGACCCCTCTCTGGAAATTTTTTAAATTTTGGGATTTTTCAAAATTAAAAATGTGTAAAAAAATCAGCAGGTAATTTTAAGAATTACCATGAAACACGTGCCCACAATTCGACCAACAGAGCGTGGTTCCGCGGCAGAAAGGGGGTTCGCGCGGCGCTTGCGCGGCGGCACTGTTGAATTGGGACACGTGGCTTCATGGTATTGCTGGTAGTTACTTGCTGAGTATTCTGGATATTTTTAATCTGTCTCAGGTGTTTATAAAATCTGGGGTTTATTTTGTATTCGTAGATTCGATCGGAATATTTAAATTCGTATTTCTTTCCGGATATTTAGAAACTGTTAAACTGGTTGAACGGATATCATTAACCCACTTTATTCCGGCACGGCAAACTTTCAAGCGTTGAATTTTTATTGGGTTTAAATCTTTCGGAAAATTGTACAAGTTAAGCGGTGGACCCTCTAGAAGACAACAAACCTTAACTCGATTATGTGACCGTCTTGAACTGCCTTTTGAACCTTCGGGTTTGAGGCAGTACGGCGTGCCACATGTGAGGCGTTGGCTTGGCCCTTCTACGGCTGGATCACTGGTACTGTGACATATTCTGGGATTATTTGAACTCCGCTCAAGAGTTGAGCACTTCGGGAAATTTTGGGTGTTTGATTATCTGTTCAAATAGTTTAATACCGTATATTTATCTGGAATGTGATACAATATGTGGAATTCATAGAGTTAGGCATGAAATACGAAGTATATGATATTTCGGATTTACGATGTCTAAAGTGATTGTGGATTCCAAATATTGTAGTTTTACACTTTCTTTTCTGTGACCGTAAGCGTAGTATGTGGTGTATCGCCGGCTTCGTTGCTATACATCAACGACAATCGGGATACGCATACTTGCTTACGTTGATGATATGAGATATTATGTGTTGCTGTGATATGTTATATTGGATCGTCGCGATCAGAATAGCCGGGGGTTTTATGTGAGATGAGGGTTTTTATTTTCATTCATGTAAAATTCATTTGTAATGTAATATTCTTTTATTTGGGGCACTTCCAGGATGCGGTTGCTGTCACCAGTGTATATTATTTACTTTTCCGCATTAGGTAGACCCAAGGAGGGGAGCACAAGTAACCGGGTTCTAGGGTCCAGTGGGAGGCCATCTCGAGGAGTCGAGACCGGGTCTCCTAACCCTAGAATTGGCAGTGTTACTTGCCGCTCTCGTAGGGGTCTTGGGATGTGGGTTTGGCTATTCGTCGCGACCGTGGAATCCGTGTTTTATACAGGCTCGTATTGAAAACACGGACGTCCTAGTATATCCAATATTTCATATATGTTCTTCTGCTGCAATGTTCTGTGATGAGATCATATTACTGCCTGAGACGAATGCTTATACTATATATATATGCTGATATATAAATATTACTGCTTTCGTTTCTTCTGTGATGCTTAGGAAGCATAAGCTGATGGGATTTTTATTAATGAGATTAATAAAAGAAAAGAAACCTAAAGATGTTGTAGAATCAAAACTTAATAAAAAGGGTAGCTACAGTTTTGCTTTGCACAGTGACATATACGATATATCCTGCACCTTATTCGATGAGGAAAGGACCGAGATCCCTTCACCGGGAGTGACTCCTTTAGCGAAACTGGCAGATGCTACAAAACGCGGTTTGTCTTTTGATTGCTTTAAGTGTTTTGCTTTGCACAGCGGTATATATGATATATCCTGCACCTTATTCGATGAGGAAAGGGCCGACGATCCCTTCACCGGGAGTGACCCCTTTAGCGAAACTAAGAAAAGCCTCAAAAACACTCCTTTTCAAAAACATATGATTCTACGACGATATCAAGTTCATTACGCTCAGGGTTTTCTGAAAAACCTGCGTAGCCCTCCGACATTTCAGATAGGTAATACTTAGTATTCGTGCTACGTTTGTTGGCTTTCGTCAAGGCGTAGTGTGCGGTAGCTAATTATTACTTATCTGTTACATATGATGAGATTGGGTTAGGGTAGTCGTGCGGCTTTGTTGGCTTTCGTCAAGGGACGTACGACTGGGTTTAATTCAATCAAGAAATGTTCGGGTTGAACTTGACTAGCGCACTATGGTTTGTTGGCTTTCGTCAAGGTCATAGAACGTTAGGGGCAAAAGCATTATCGGGAATTTCAAGTGTTGAAATTTGCAATGAGATTGCATACCTCCTATGAGATAGTTGGATCCCGATACCCACTGCGAGTAAGAGTTACTTCTGGGAGAGTTTTACACAGGACAATTAGTCATTCAAGTAGGTGTCTAGAAAAGTGTTAACGAGGTTACGCCTCTGGGAAAACGAGGTTTACTAATTAGGTCCGTGCGAAAGCACGGGGAACCTCCCTCAAAGTACCGACACTGATCTGGCTGAAAGATTGACGAAATTGTAGGGTGTAATTAATCCCGGCTAATCTTACCTTTTAGGGTTTTAAGGTAGATTTGATAAAAACAGTGGGAGACATCCTGATTAGATAAGATAATAACCAATCTAATCTTGCAAGAGCATACGCTAAAGTGTTTTCTTCTCTCTCTCTCCAGGTAGCGACCATTTCAGGCCATAATCAAGATAATAATATGGATGTATTGACTGAACCTGATTATTATACTGAGCAAGGGAAAGTCAGACCCGTTCTTTCTTATAAGAGTTATAAGACTGAACAGGAAACAGGAGAATATCTGGATTCTCACGCCGCCCAAAAGAACATGCATGTTGATGCATCTTCTTCAGGTGTGTTAGTTATTGAGAACTGTCTCTCAGTTCACCCTACGTCCTGGGTATTAGATACCGGATCAGGATCCCACATATGTAAACAGTTACATGGGCTACGTAAAGGTAGAGAACTGGGAAAAGGTGATCATTCCGTTCAAGTAGGGAACGGTGCAAGTATTGTAGCCAAAGCAGTTGGCGAATATCACCTTGTATTACCAAGTCGTAATACACTGATTCTAAATGAGTGCTATTATATACCGAACATGATGTGCAACATTATATCAGTTTCTTTATTGAGTAAAGAGGGATATAATTTTGTAGTACAGGATAATGTTATGAACATATTCCTAGATCAAAAGTTGATTGCATCAGGCTCGTTACATAATGGCATATTCATTCTAAATCAGAATACAGTCCTAAATATACAAAACACACACAAGAGGAAAAGTTCAGATATGAACGAATCCTTCTTGTGGCATTGTAGACTTGGTCATATCAATGCGACACGACTGGCTAAGTTAAATAGAGATGGTTATTTGAATCCGTTCGAATTATCATCTTATGATACTTGCCATTCATGTCTCAAAGGAAAAATGACCAAAGCTCCGTTTAGTGGACACGGAGAAAGAGTTGCTGAACTCTTAGGACTGATACATAGTGATGTATGCGGTCCCATGTCTACGCATGCCAGGAACGGTTCTTCCTACTTCATTACATTCACTGACGATCTCTCTAGATACGGACATGTGTTTCTGATGAAACACAAGTCTGAAGCTTTTGAGAAATTCAGAGAATATAAGCATGAAGTAGAGAACCAAACGGGCAAAAGTATTAAGATTCTTCGATCTGATCGAGGAGGTGAATACTTGAGCGGTGAGTTCCTAGATTATCTAAAAGAGAATGGGATTCTCTCTCAGCTTACTCCTCCTTATACACCACAGCACAACGGTGTATCGGAACGAAAGAATCGGACCCTATTAGATATGGTACGATCTATGATGAGCGAGGCTGAGTTACCTATTTCCTTCTGGGGGTATGCGCTTGAGACAGCGATACATCTATTGAATATGGTTCCTACCAAATCAGTGCCTACCACTCCATATAAGATATGGAAAGGGAAGAGACCATCTCTTAAGTATGTTAAGATATGGGGTTGTCCAGCCTATGTCAAAAGACAAAATCCGGACAAACTCGAGGCAAGATCTGTCTTATGTAAGTTTGTAGGATATCCCAAGAACTCACAAGGGTATATCTTCTACCACACTGAGGAACAAAAGGTGTTTGTTTCTAAACATGCCATCTTTTTGGAAAAGGAATTTCTTGCAAAAGAAATTAATGGCAATGAGGTAGAACTGGAAGAGGTTCCAGCAACACAAACTATAACAGAAGACTTGGTAGAACCAGAGGATTCAATAGTACCCGACGAACCCCAGCCTCTCCGCCGATCTAGTAGGGTTTCTCGTCCACCTGAGAGATACTATGGTTTTCTCATTGATGGTGGAAGCGAGGATTGCATCATGGATGATGATGAACCGACTAGTTTCGAGCAGGCCATCACGAGTGGTGACTCTGTGAAATGGCTGGACGCAATGCGATCTGAGATGGAATCCATGTACACCAATAAAGTATGGATTTTAGAAAATGCTCCTGAAGGGGTAAAACCCATTGGGAGCAAGTGGATTTTTAAAAAGAAATTTGGTGTAGATGGAAAAGTTGAGACTTTCAAAGCTAGACTTGTAGCAAAGGGTTTTCGTCAACGTCCAGGTGTAGATTATGACGAAACCTTTTCTCCAGTAGCTATGCTTAAGTCCATCCGGATCTTACTTGCCATTGCTGCATACCATGACTACGAAATCTGGCAAATGGATGTTAAGACCGCCTTTCTAAACGGTGATTTAGAAGAGTGCGTGTACATGACTCAGCCAGAGGGCTTCGTAGATAGTGGGAGCAGCGGAAAGGTGTGCAAACTGCTTAAATCCATTTATGGGTTGAAGCAAGCATCGCGGAGTTGGAACATCTGTTTTGATGTTGTAGTCAAAGAGTTTGACTTCATCAAAAATATAGATGAACCTTGTATCTATAAGAAGGTGGCAGAGGGTAAGGTAGTCTTCCTCGTATTGTACGTGGATGACATACTCTTGATAGGAAATGATATTCCTATGCTGCAATCAGTCAAGCTCTTCTTATCACAAAGATTCTCAATGAAAGATCTAGGTGATGCCTCCTGCATATTGGGAATCATGATCTATAGAGATAGATCTAAACGGATACTGGGATTGTCCCAATCCAGGTACATTGACACCATACTAAAGAGGTTTAGTATGGAAGAATCCAAACGTGGGAATCAGCCCACGATCTCTGGACTCACTCTCTCCAAAGAGATGTCTCCCAAGACGGATTTGGAAAGAGCTCGCATGCAAGGGATACCCTATGCTTCGGCAGTAGGCTCTATCATGTATGCGATGCTATGTACCAGACCCGATGTAGCATACTCCCTAAGTGTAGTGAGTCGGTATCAAGCAGATCCTGGAGAGAATCATTGGACAGCAGTGAAGAACATTCTCAAGTACTTACGAAGGACTAAGGAGATGTTCTTGGTGTATGGTAATGGAGAACTCCAGGTGGAGTCCTTTACCGATTCCAGCTTCCAAAGTGATAAGGACGACTCTAAGTCGCATTCGGGTTTTGTCTTCACCCTCAATGGAGGGGCGGTATGTTGGAAGAGTTCCAAACAGGATACCGTTGCAGACTCAACGATGGAGGCTGAATACATCGCTGCCAACGATGCTGCCAAAGAGGCTGTCTGGATCAAGAAGTTCATTAGTGAACTTGGTGTGGTTCCATCCATTGAGCATCCAATACCTCTATATTGAGATAACAATGGAGCTGTGGCTTTGGCCAAGGAACCCAGGTCCCATCAGAAGTCCAGACATATTCTGAGGCGGTATCACCTGATCAGGGAGATAGTTGATCGCCGGGAGATCGAGGTCAGGAGAGTAGATACGAAGGACAACACTGCGGATCCATTCACGAAGGCTATTCCCTAGATACAGTTTGAGAGATTATTCGGGATGCTAGGTATGAGATACTACAGCAGCTGGCCTTAGTGCAAGTGGGAGATTGTTAGTTATGTATATGCCCTAGAGGCCATTGTTGTACATATGATGTATATTATAATGGATGCTTGGTTATATATAGAGAAGACTTTCTTGCTCGTCATGATAGTATGCTATTTGGTTTCACTTTATCTTAACATGTTGACTTGTATTGGTTTACTGTTTTACTCTCACATGTTGATAAAGCCCTTAGGACTTGTACTCGACTACTGGGACTATGATGAGATCATACTAGTGGGGCCGCGGTAGTCGATGAGTACATCCTATAACTGTTCCTAGTCGAGGGTATATCGAGACAGGGCATCGATACACCAGAGTAGACTAGCGTATACGCATCTTGACCCATATGATGGGCGATGGATGATCCCATATCCATCGGTGTTAGACATCAGAGATGGTGTACGGGTGCTCAGTAGAGACTGGGTACACTGGACGGACTCGCCGAGAACTCCCTGATGGTGATATACCACACGTCAGATGGCAGTTCTCCGGTGACACAGGTACAGGGTAGTCTGAAGACCCGAGATCGTCATAGAGTCTTGTGTGATTCCCACTGTGCTTTGATTTCCACCTTACCACGTCCAAGAGGGCGTGCAAAACGGTGGCTTTTGGGTACAGTCCCGAATCACATGGAGGCAATGAGCGATAGGAGGGGATTCGTCTCTCCCGGTATAGGGAGTTGATGTTGTGCTGTGTTCGATTGGCTATAACTGGAAGTCCCTGGCCAGGGCTGATATAGAGATTTACTGGTAAGTGTCACTAGTAGTTTCTTGACCTGTTATGAGCCATACATCGACACGACTTATCGGTTACTGGGGTCTGACGTATACCACCCCTAGACTAGATATACGACATATCAGACGAACAGACCGGACTGTACGGGAGTGTTACTGATCGGATTCACAGGAGAACGCACAGGCTAGCTTGTTGATCTTCTGATCGCTCAATACCTGGGTGGCTGTTACGTTTAGCTGACCGCTTGCAGCTTGTGGGTGTTTGATATGATCATCACCTGCTACCGGCGTATTGACGATTCTTTAGAGTCCTACACAGAGGTTTCTTGGCTCAGGCGAAACGGAGTAGTGGCGCATATGTGATATGTGCAGGACCGAGAATAATGCGATATGGGATACCGTATTATATTCTCGCGATATATGGATATGAACCGGGTCATCGGATCAAATGTTGATTCGATGAATCGGTACATGATATATTAGTCGGTTATATTCGATATAGCCGGATCGTCGGATCAAGTGTTGATTCGATGATTTAATATATAATAATATATATGATATATTATTATATTAACTAATATTGGCTTACTTTATTATTTCATTTTCTCAGTGGATGATACATTGATATATATGCGATATATGTTAATTGTATTATTTTCTTTTGTTGCAAATATATAATATATATGTGATATATATTATTGTGACATGATATGATTAATTGTTAAACATGTTTAAGGATGATTAATTGAGGTTAGGGTTTGATTGGGTTTAGTTGCTTCAAGTTCTTTCTAGAAGCAATTTTCTTTTGTCATTTGTAAAGATATTTTGGATGACACATTTTTTAACTTAACCAAACCCTAACCCTAGTTGTTTCTCTACACATTCTCATCCATTCATCCTTGACCATGGTTAATAATTAAATCATATGTTTATATTTCTATTCATCACAAAAGAAAATGGATTATCATTATTCTTTTTCCATTATCATCTTCTTCTTCTTCTCTCTTGAAGAAGCTCTCTTGATTTTCTTAAGTGATGATAAAATATGAGAAAATGATATAGAAAGAAAGCAAAATCACTACTCTCTCATCCTCATCTCATCCAGCCTTTGGGATTAGGGTGTTCTTCTCTTTAGAGTGAGATAGCTTGAGTTCTTCGAAACCTCGACGTAGATCATCGGAGATTTGGATTACGACGAGCTAGAATGGATCGTTCGAGTCGTGGAGCCTCTCATGAGTCCGGGAGATCGTGGATCGCGGCAAAGGGACTTCTACTCGGAGCTTGTGAAGTGAAGGAGCGGACTACAAAGGTTGTAATCCCTCACACTTAGATAAATGTTATCTATTTACATGTTAAACCCTAATAATCTAGCAAAGATCCCGGCTTTGGGTTGTTCGGCACGTCTAAAATTTAATCCGGGCATGTTTGATGCCTTATGAACCTTCACAAGAGTGCCTAGGAACCCTACATTTGGCACCCTCGAGGACCCTTTCGGTTTAGGTTTGGATAACCTACCGGCGAAGGAAATAGACCAAAAGGGTTTTTTTCCTTCCTAACTCTCCGGCTATGTCTTTTGCGAAAGTTGCAGCTTCTGGGATGGACGAGGAGGCCTTCTTCTTAGGATTTCTTGGGCTATGGCTGAGTTGGTTTGCGCTCCCAATGCATTCTCGCCATATGCGGCCCTCTGTCTTTTACCCTGCTCACCGGATGACCATCGGGGTAAAAGTGGCCGTTGGGATAGCCGGCTTGGCACATTTGTACCATGGCCTCAATCGAGCGGTGGATGCTAATGAGCCTGGGGTGCTGCACGTGATCTTCCCGATGCACTACTTCGTATCGTGGCTCGAGCCACATACATCGGGTGTTTTCGGCATGCATAAAAGGCCCTCGTTCTACGACAGGTGCAGCTTCCCTCGCATCATACAGTTGATTGGCGCATCAATTGTGAGTTCATCGCCACGAAATGCCAGGGGTTTACTCCTTCGCCCCCACACCGTTGGAGCCGGTGTGTCTTTCGTCGACAAGGTGTTGACTATTGAAAAGGCGTCTACCACTGCAGTGCGGCCATTGCAAGACACTTTCAAGGATGGAGCTTCAGTTTTAACGGCCCGGGAGACCCTCCACTTATATTCTATCAGAACGGGCTTCTTGGTGTTTAGGCAGAACGGGGTGGCGATTTTCATGAGATATAACCCGCATCGTTTTACCCAACAGTTGAGCTATAATCAAGGGGTACCGCTGGAGGCTTTCTTATCAGAACCTGCT
The DNA here is from genome assembly GCA_030015575.1 of Agapanthus africanus. NCBI lineage: Eukaryota > Viridiplantae > Streptophyta > Magnoliopsida > Asparagales > Amaryllidaceae > Agapanthus > Agapanthus africanus. The sequence goes on along the minus strand of CM057339.1, from coordinate 181,766,156 downwards.
GCGACCGAAGAAGGGATGGCGAGCGCGCTGCATTATTTCATGCGTCTAAACACGGGCTCCCGCTTCTTTATCAGTGAGCCGGCTTGCGTCCCACGACTCCTCAGGGTATATATAGAATGGTACAGTCATTCAACGGGAGCCGTTATAAAGGAGGAAAGGCGATTGCTGGTCGACCGTAAGGGTGCGCCTCCAGGTAGCGACCGCAATGCTCCTTTAGTGCCAAGGACCCCAGTAGTTGCCCCTCTAAAAGATGGTAGAGCTGGGCCATCGCGTGCGCAAAGTCTTCCGCACGGATTGCCGCTCCCCGATTTTGCGGATGCACCTCCAGCGCCCTGTGCTCCAGTGGAGACAGTGGTTGTAGCCTCGCCGGAGTCTGGCATGGGTGCGGACATCGGGACCCGCCGTCCCAAGGTGGCTGCTAAGCGTAAGTCGATCCCGCGTGCACCTAGGGTTGGCGGGCAGAAGAAAAAGAAGTCGCTCTTCGCTGCAGACGTCGCGTTCGGTCAGGAACCCCACGCTCCCTATGGTGAGGGCTTGAGTGAATATGGGACCAACGAGGGATTAGTCATGCCGCCGGATGACACAGACTTGGAGGCCGCCCTCGAAACTTCAGCGTGGTTGGCAAGGCGTGACGCATGGCTGGCTAAGCTTGCGGAATCAGGTAATCACTAGTCGCATTTTCTATTGCATTATATCTTTATTATTGCCTTTGACTAATATTTTTCCTTCTTTTCTTCCAACAGGCATCACCACTGAAGAAGCCATTGCCGCTTCCCTTGAGACCTTCCAAGAGGAGGAACGCCTTAGAGCGTCTTTAGGCCTTAGTAAGTTTCAATTCATCAAGTTTTCATTTTCCTTGTGTTATGGTCAATCTAACCTCTCCCCTTTTTATCGTAGAAACATCAATGCTGTTCCCGCCAAGTGACGCAAATGATCTGCCAGCTGCCGATGTTCCTGCTTCCTCTGGGCTACCGCAGGAGGTTCGTCTTGAAGAGCCTATGAGAGATGCCTTAAAGGCTCTTGAGGCATCTCTGAATGAGAACGACGACGCTTTGATGAAGGAAGCGTCAAAGAGGTCCATCGCGACAGCTCGGGAGGAAAGGAAGCGGTCGAGGCGCGAAGCAAAGGCACGCAAGGCTGCCTTGGCCATTGGAGCGGGCCCCAGCACCGTTCCTCATGCCGACACCCCGTCGGAAGAGCCCCCGGTCGCCCTGTCTACAGCTCATAGACAGGCAATCCGCGCCAATACGGAGGCTAACGACAAGTTCACCTCAGGTAATACTTTTTCCAGAATTTTGTTGTAAGACTTATAAAGCTGTTGGTTCTTATACGTTCCACCCTGCAGGGCCAAGCCCAACCGAGGGGGAGGTGGAGACTGTCGAACCTGAGAGGCGAATGGAAGAGGCATTGGTCGAGCCCGATCCGGTGGCGGATGACACAGCCGGGATTGCTGGGCCCGAGAGAGTGGCTGACGAACTGGTCATGTCCACTATGCTTGAGCAAGCGGTTGTTGCTGAGCCCGAGGTAGCAGCGGGCGGAGTGCCTGAGGCCGATGACCTCGTGGTGACGGTGGACGAGACAACCGTGACTGCTGAACCCGAGGGAGTAGCGGGTGAGGTAGCCATGATTCCTGAGGACGAGCCAACCGCTCCTTCTCAGGAATCTGGAAATGCTCCAGTCATAGCCCTCCCCGCCTATGGTCCCCCGCCGTCTCCCGGTCTCGCGAGCACGACAACGGTTCCCATTGAGTCGGGTGATGAGGCCACGGGCGGTGGCCTCATGTCGATGGAGGAGGGAGTCGCCTCCGTTTCGGCCGGCAGCTCATCAGGTAAATCCCAAGTTACTGTCCTCTTTATCTTATAATCCTTTCTGACAAGTTCACATTTGTTCGTAACGCAGGTGCAGCCAGTGCCGATGCCCCATTGCTCGAGGGAGCGCCTTCAAATACTGCCTTGGTGGTGGTCACCTATCAGCTCTCTCTCATACCATCGAAGATGTTAGAAGGTATGGGTTTGCAACTTATTAATCTTATCTTTCAGACGTATAATTTGTGTACTAAAGTCATACTGTTGTGCCTTTCAAGAGTGCTTTTTGACCATCTTTATCAGGTGTTGCTCCCACACTTCTCCTTCCCATCTGAACTCGCTTCTTCCTCTGGTGGCGCTGGTGAGTATGGTTTCCCATTGATATCTTTCTTTTTCGTTGATGGGATTACTTTTAACTTCTTTTTTGTCCCGACTGCAGTGCTACAAATCGAAGGAGGGGATGAAAGATCGGCTGCGCCACCGACCCTTCCGGCCTTGCCACCTGCTTCAGCTGGTACAACGACTATCACATTGATACCCCCCCATTTTCTATTTCCTGAACGGTTATCTGATCACATCTTGTTTCTTTACAGCTGTCGTTCCGGTCCCGGCGCCCTTCGAGCCTCGGATCATAATGCCGGCGGGCCCTTTCCTGAGACGTCCGTCCTCGAAGGGCGCCGCGAATAGTCTGCGCATGTTGAGCGACTACGTCGAGGAACTCGACGTCGAGACTCCTACATCTGCTGCAGACTTCGCTACGGCGGTTAACCCGATACTGGTGATACTCGTGAACTTCCATGACGAGGGCATCATCACTTCTTGGGTTAACCATTGCAGGGAGATCGAGGTTCGCCTGCATCAGCTGGAGTCGATGCGTCCCGCTCTCGAGACCTTAGCCGCCAGCAATCAAAGAGCAACGTGGATTGAGCAGAGCGCTTCTTACTTCCGCCATCTCGAACAAGAAGTTACTTTAAGGCGTAAGGAGTGTGGTGAGACTTCGAGAAAATCTGCCTAACTGCATGCTCGGGTGGAGGCCGACGCTGCACGGCTGAAGGTTATCTTCGAGGGTCTTCTGCAATGCCTCTCCGAAGGGTTATCACTGAGGCAACAGCTTGACGTTGTCGAGCGGGATGCACCTAACCAGGACGCAGCCCACCAGGCGGCTGAGGAGCAACTTTCATCCTTTTTGCAGCAGCGGGCCCAGGTGGAAGCAGAGGTGGCCGCGGCAGCCACTCAGGAGGAGGCGCTGAAGGAAGTGCGAGAGCAGCTTGCGAATTTGTTAAAGACACTTCCTCCTCAGTAGCTATCCCTCTTTGTATCGTTTGTACTTGTAAATAAAAAATGTATATATATATATATATTTTATTCTTTAACACAATGTATCCTGTACTCAATCAAGTTTATGAATAAAAGATACACATTTTTTGTAATGTCTTGTGTCATTTCTCCGCCTTTTCTTTCTTTTATTATTAGCATGCCACCTTAGTAAACATGGTTGACAGATAATTAGAGCAAGCATCTTGATTTCCTCAAGAAATAGCGATGGCTTAGGCCGCAGGTTCAGATCTGCCGCCTAAGACTTTTCAACTCTATGAGCCGTGAGGGTCTCATAGAGACTTTTCTCCCTACGGATCGAGAGGATCTCGTAGGTGTGTTTTCTTCTTAGGAATCGTGAGGATTCCTAAGTGCGTTTTCTCTTATAAGTCGTAAGGATCTTATAAGAGAATTTTTTCCCTCTTACGAGTCGAGAGGACCCATAAGTGGTTGTTTCCCTCTTTGTCGAAATTCGACTTTGGAGAGTGAGACCCGTGAATAGTATGCAAGAGACCGTTTTAGACCGACTTGCAGGGTCTCATTGTTCAGGAAACAAGTTCTTAATCCCTGCTTCCTGAGGCTTCATCTTGAAAGTTGAGACGAATCGGGAATTTCCCGCGGAGACACTGGTTTCTCTGCGAGCCGACGCGAATCAGGAGGCTCTCACCAAGGACGCTTGTTTCCCTGAATTGAGGAATTTGCCAAGGATATTTGTTTCCTTGGTGTTGAAACGGATCGAGAATTTCCCAAGGAGACACTGGTTTCTCTGCGAGTCGATGCGAATCAGGAGGCTCTCATCAAGGATGTTTGTTTCCCTGAATTGAGGTATTTGCCAAGGATATTTGTTTCCCTGGTGTTGAAACGGATCGAGAATTTCCCATGGAGATACTGGTTTCTCTGTGAGTCGACGCGAATCAGGAAGCTCTCATCAAGGATGTTTGTTTCCCTGAATTGAGGTATTTGCCAAGGATATTTGTTTCCCTGGATTGAAACGGATCGAGAATTTCCCACGGAGATACTGGTTTCTTTGCGAGTCGATGCGAATCAGGAGGCTCTCATCAAGGATGTTTGTTTCCCTGAATTAAGGTATTTGCCAAGGATATTTGTTTCCCTGGTGTTGAAACGGATCGAGAATTTCCCACGGAGATACTGGTTTCTCTGCGAGTCGACGTGAATCAGGAGGCTCTCATCAAGGATGTTTGTTTCCCTAAATTGAGGTATTTGCCAAGGATATTTGTTTCCCTGGATTGAAACAGATCGAGAATTTCCCACGGAGATACTGGTTTCTCTGCGAGTCGACGCGAATCAGGAGGCTCTCATCAAGGATGTTTGTTTCCCTGAATTGAGGTATTTGCTAAGGATATTTGTTTCCCTAGCGTTGAAACGGATCGAGAATTTCCCACGGAGATACTGGTTTCTCTGCGAGTCGACGCGAATCAGGAGGCTCTCATCAAGGATGTTTGTTTCCTTGAATTGAGGTATTTGCCAAGGATATTTGTTTCCCTGGTATTGAAACGGATCGAGAATTTCCCACGGAGATACTGGTTTCTCTGTGAGTCGACGCGAATCAGGAGGCCCTCATCAAGGATGCTTGTTTCCTTGAATAGAGGTATTTGCCAAGGATATTTGTTTCCCTGGTGTTGAAACGGATCGAGAATTTCCCACGGAGACACTGGTTTCTCTGCGAGTCGACGCGAATCAGGAGGCTCTCATCAAGGATATTTGTTTCCCTGAATTGAGGTATTTGCCAAGGATATTTGTTTCCCTGGTGTTGAAACGGGTCGAGAATTTCCCACGGAGACACTGGTTTCTCTGCGAGTCGACGTGAATCAGGATTCTCTTTGTCAAGGACGCTTGTTTCCTCGAGTCAAAGGATTTGCCGAAGACACTGGTTTCTTCGGGGTTGGGATGAACCGTCGAGATTTGGCTTCGTTTTCTGGCGGAGCCTGTTGGGAAAATATGGTTCCCTTTTTGTTCGCGCCCTTGGATTGTATACAGGGGTCGATGTGATCTTAACTGTAGGGCTAAAGTTTTATCTTTTTTTTTATTTCCGCGATGCTCTATCATTTCAGCTTTTATATCGCGAAGGTCGCGATTGCCCAATCATTTCAGCTATTTTTTGCGGTGCCCAATCATTTCGGCTATTTATTTTATTTTCACTCGCTGCTTTTTATTGCGAGTTGCCCAATCATTTCAGCTATTTTGTATGCATACGTTTTTACTTGCTGCTTTTTATTGCAAGTTGCCCTATCATTTCGGCTATTTCATATGCATGTGCGGCCTACCGGCTTCTCACCGTAAACTTGAAATTAGACATCGATTTCGGCATCAGCACCGCTATAACTGGGATATTGCCAGGAGTGAATCATCATTTGCCTCCGTTGTAACACTCGAGCCCAATGCTACTAATTTCAGTTACCGTTTGAACGTAGTGTGGCACTTATTTCATTTATCTTGCTGATTGTTACTTATTGTAATTTTACCCCGGAAATTCATTTCTGCATATAACAATCTAAGACATCTAAAATAAATTTAAAAATACTCATCGTGGCCTACTTGACACCCCTAACCCTGTTATAGCGTCCGTGCATCGTGTTCTCGTCCTGTTCAGTGAAACGGGCGAGTTTGGACGGCTACGTGCACGTACGTGTGTCCGTTTTGGGGGTATGCTTTTTGATCATAAAATACTTCATTTTAGATTTTGGACCCCGCCTAAAATTTTCTTATTTTAATTTAAAATTTTTGGACCCGACTCGGGCGTAATTTGGAAATGTTTCACTTTACGCCAAAATCCCAAATTTCTAAAATACTAAACTGTCGAATATATATATATATATATATATATATATATATATATATATTAACCGTATAATATTCTAAGATTTCTAAATCTTTCAAAATTTCCTTCTTCAGCCAATCACAACCTTCTTTTCCCCGTGGGCCCCACCTCCTCTCTCTATCTCTTCTCTCTCTCTCCGTCTCTATCTCTCTATCTCTTCTTTCTCTCCCCGTCTCTCTCTCTCTCTCTATCTCTCCCCATCTCTCTCTCTCTATATTTTCTCTCTATCTCCTCTATATATTCTCTTTTCTTCCTCCTCTTTACTTTTTTTTTCACGTAACCTAACCTCATCGCAACCCTACCGCAGCCTCACCCCTTCGCCGCTGCAACACCAACACCGACGACACCCTCGCCGGCCTCCTCGCCTCCTCAACCTCGTCTCATCCACATCCTCCTTCATCGTTATCCCGAGCGCCTGCACACCCCCCAACCAGGCCCGCGCGCGCCCCCTGCATACAGTTGCACCGCCGGAGGTCGCTGCCGACGACCCGTCTCCATGCCCCTGACCCTCGCGCACCCCCTCGACCACCGCCAGAGCTCCGTCGACGAGGTTGACCGTCACCACCCGTCCCACAGACCATTCGAGGTACCACGACCCGTGTGGTTCCACCGTTCGTCGTTTGGGTTCATTCCGTGAACCGTGCGCTCGTCGCGAGTTTTCCCCGCCGACGTTTTACGTTCTGTTTTCCCGATTCGCGACCCGTCGATGCAAGTACCGCTTGCTACATGCTAAACAATATTTACATACATATTAATGACACCCTAAACCTATAAATTTAACTTTGGTACGATCATTTCTCTTTTTCGTGTTCAATATTGTTATATAACATTTTATCTTTCAAACTTGGAACCTATATATGTAGATATCATTGCATCCATGAAGTCTTAACTTGGTAACATGATTAAACGGCTATAATTGTCATACTGCATTCTTATAATGTTGAAATCATCTCTGTGACACAATTGATAACTGTACTGCTAATTGAATGAAACTGCCTATTGCTTAATTCATTGTTTAGATCATGTTGTTAACCATGCTTGATTATGTAACTGAGTATGAGCACACCCATGGTATTGTTTACATCTTGACTTGACTTGCTACATACACATTGATTGACCCGACAGGGTACCGTATACTGCTTGACCTGACCTGATGTACCATGACCGGACCCGTTACCTGATCTTGTGTCTAATGCCAACAAACCTGACATGTAGTTCTCATGGACTGTTCATGTTGTCTATCCAGACAAACCTGTTTATTTGATCCCGTGTTGGCATTAGTTTCTTGATTACGGGATACCTGACTTGACATACACATATAACTTGGGGGTATGGGGAAATCAAAGGTGAAACCTGACTTGTAACTCAACAGTTCACTACCTGTTCTGATCAGTACACATTCCTGTTTGGTGCCTAGCGGCATGTCTCGGTTTCAGCCCGAGAATATTGAGGTCGTGGTCCCGGGTATGTACGGGATACTATTGAGTGTACACATTCTTGTTTGGTGCCTAGCGACATGTCTCGGTTCAGCCCGAGAATATTGGGGCCGTGGTCCCGGGTATGTACGGGATACTATTGAGTTACATCGATGATTCATCAATTTGGTTTCAAAGACTTTAGAATAGAAAACCTGATAGAACAGTCCAGTTTACCCACTGCACACTACCCTGCACTTGTCTTATTTACATTATTGTTACCCTTGCTTTATTCATGTTTATATTCGCATTGCCTGTTACCCTGTTTATTATGTTTTACTTGATGACTTGACGCGCTGACGTCTGGGTTTTGCATGGCCCAGATTTTGTACCGCTGTCGCAGTCCGAGCAGGAGTACTTCAGCCGACAGGCTGAGCTGTGAGTGTTAGCAGTAGTTAGCTTTTCTTTACTGCATTTTATTCCTGATGTGAGCCCGCATTATGGGACATACATTCCAGTTATTTTGTATTGGATCTTTCGCTTCCGCATTTTATTATTCTTGACTCATGTTATCTTGGATTATGGACATGTTTAGATAGTTTTATTTCTGTTCTTGATATCACTACAGCCGTAATGTGACTATGGATGGATACTTCCTACCCACAGGTAGCATGGCTGGCTATGTCACGTGCCCATTTTAGCGTACTCCGGGAAGCGGGGCGTGACATGGTTCTTTTGGTATCAGAGCCATAGGTTAGTCGGGTTGATTCTTTTGTAGTTGGGTATTGTACCTAATACACGAATCAGAATACCCGTGTTTAGGAAACATGTCCTGCCACCTTGCCGTTTACCATTCTTGAATCACATTCTTCCTGATTATATCTTTTACGATGTGCAAACTTCATTTGCATATCGACTCGAAAACCTGATTCCTTGTTATCTCTAGGACTTAGGCGACTTGGGTGGAGTTATGTAATTGTGGCTATGATACCACGACATAGTTACAATGCGGCACTCTATTTAAGTATCTTGGAGTTCTAGCCTTGATCTATATTTTGAATCTATCATCATGCTAATGTTGGGTGTTTTGATTTCAGGAATATGGCCGGTAAGAATTTGAAGACGTACCAAAGGCGTGTGGACGAAGCCGCCATGCTTGGAGTGATAAGAGGAATGCTGGAGAATCAAAAGAAACAGACCGAGCTGATCCAGCAGCAAGCGGAATCGTTTCAGGAGGGTTTGCAGATCGTTCAGCAGTTTTTGAACAATGTTGGAGCTAAACCAGTTGACCGAGTAGGGACCGTAGCAGATTTCAGGCGTTTGGGTCCGTCTACATTTACTGGTTTGGAGGAGCCGTTGCCAGCGGAGCAGTGGCTAGTTGACACAGAGAATTTGCTTATTGCGGCACAGATACCAGATGAGAAAAGAGTTGATGTGGTACGCATTCAGCTAGTGGACTACGCCCGAGAATGGTGGCTTGTAGAGGAGAACCGCTTGCTCAAGCCGATCAAGTGGGCGGATTTTTCAAAGAGTTTCCTGGAGAAGTTCTTCCCGCGGACTGCACGGGAGGAAATGGAAGAGAAATTCATCGGGCTAAAGCAGAATGGAGCACCCGTAGATGTGCATGCAGCAGAATGAACAAGACTCAGCAGATTCACTGGACCTTTAGTTGCCAACGATGCCGACAGGGCACGGAGGTTCATGCGCAGCTTGGACGTGGACATCCAGAGGCAGATTGTCTCCCCGGGTTTGACCACTTTCTCACAAGTACTTGCGGCAGCTCGAGAGCAGCAGAGTTTATCTGGGATGAAAGGGAGTTTGCAGCAGACAGCAGTTGCGGTAAGGAAGCCAGCATTTGTACCAAACCGAGCTCATGGTCGCAGAGGTATTCCAGTGGACCGTCGAGGTGTAGCACCCATGAAGAAGCCTGATCGAAGTAAGAGCATGACTTGTAACTACTGCAATTTACCTAGCCACATGCAAAAGGATTGTCGAAGGAGGCTGGGACTCTATTTGGTTTTTGGAGCGGCAGATCACGCCGTTAGTGCTTGTCCGTCGAAGCTTCGTACGAAGGAGGATTTTCAGAAGCCTCCGCAGAGGCCGTTCCAGGGACAGAAACAGCTGACTCAAGGACCTAATCAGGCTCGGGCTTTTACCTTGACAGCTGAAGAAGCTAAGGCGTCAGGAGAAGTTGTTTCAGGTACTCTACTCGTTTATGGTTTTCCCGCATTAGCGTTATTTGATTCCGGTGCATCCCATCGTTTTATGTCATCCAAGTTTTTAACTACACACTCGATTGACTACACGACCCTGTCTAGTTTCTGGGACATAGACACTGGGAATGGGAAAATCATAGCTAGTAGGGAATGTAAAGATTGTACAGTTGTTGTGTGCGGACGGGAGCTTTTTGCAGATTTCTTGGTGGTTGATACGGGCAGCTACGAAGTCGTCTTGGGAATGGATTTTCTTGGCACTTTCCACGCTCACATTGATTGTAGGGCAAGGATGGTAATTTTCCAGATTCCCGGACATCCCGAGTTTAGCTTCACTGGAGGAAGCAATTCTGTCGGGCCAGTCGAGTTTAGGGCTAGGCCGACAAACAGTATTCTTGCAGCAATGGAAGTTGATAAAAGTGAGGAACCAGCTGTCGTTTGTAATTTTATGGACGTATTTGAAGATATATCGGGATTACCGCCGAAGCGAGACGTGGAGTTCGCAATTGATCTTATTCCTATTGCAGCGCCAGTATCCAAAGCATATTATCCAATGGCACCAGTAGAGTTGGAAGAAGTCAAGAAACAGGTTGCCGAATTGCTTGAGAAGGGTTGGATTCGAAGCAGTAACTCGCCTTGGGGAGATCCAGTTCTTCTAGTAAAGAAGAAGGATGGCACAAGAAGGATGTGCATCGACTATCGAGAATTAAACCGGGTGACTATTAAGAACAAGTACCCGATCCCTCGCATTGGCGAACTTTTCGAGCAGCTTAGTGGCGCGAGGGTATTCTCGAAGCTGGATTTGCGATCCGGATATCATCAGGTCCGAGTGAAAGCAGAAGATATTTGCAAGACGGCGTTCCGAACTCGGTATGGACATTACGAATACTTAGTAATGCCCTTCGGAGTAACGAATGCGCCGGCAGTATTCATGGACTTGATGAACCGAATCTTTTCACCATTCTTGGATCAGTTTATTGTAGTATTCATTGACGATATCCTGGTTTACTCAAAGAGTTTTGAAGAGCATACTGAGCATTTGAAGATCGCACTGCAAACGTTGAGACAGGAGAAGTTGTATGCGAAGATGAGTAAGTGCGAGTTTTGGCTGGAGGATGTAAAGTTTTTGGGGCATGTTGTGTCTGGCGATGGAATTGCCGTCGATCCAGAAAAGATTGCAGTGGTTCGTGATTGGCCGATCCCAAAGAATGTTGCGGATATAAGAAGTTTTATTGGACTCGCCGGGTATTATAGGAGATTTGTGGAGAACTTTGCTCGTCTGGCGGAACCGTTAACCAAGCTTACGCGCAAGGAGGTACCTTTTATATGGACGGACAAATGTGCGTTAGCTTTTGAGACGTTGAAGCAGAAGTTGATAACCTCCCCTATCCTGACCGTGCCAGACAATTCCGGAGGATTGGTGATTCACAGCGACGCATCTGGGAAAGGATTGGGATGTGTTTTGATGCAGCATGGGAAGGTTGTAGCGTACGCATTGAGACAGTTGAAGACCCATGAGAAGAATTATCCAACTCATGACTTGGAGCTTGCGGCTGTGATTTTCGCTTTGAAGATTTGGAGACACTACCTTTTGGGCGAAAGGGTCGAAGTTTTTACTGATCATAAGAGCTTGAAGTATGTGTTCACACAGAAGAGCTTAATATGAGGCAGCGTAGATGGTTGGAGCTGATGGCTGACTACGATCTTGATCTTAAGTACCATCCGGGAAAGGTTAATGTCGTGCCGGATGCGCTTAGTCGGTTACCAGCAATTCAGGTGTTAACTAAGCAGAAGGAGCTTGTTGAAGATTTTCGAAGATTTGACTTGGAGGTTGTGCTACTGCATTCTTCGGGACAGTTGATGCAGCTGCAAGTACAGTCATCGTTGATCGAGAATATTAAAGCAGCACAATCGCAGGATCCTAGACTGCAAAATTTTCGAGAGCAGGTTGAAGCCGGACTACGAACAAATTTATTGGTCCACGAAGATGGTTCGTTGAGGTATGGTAGCCGTTTATGTGTGCCAAAGGGAGATATTCGTGAAGAGCTTATGAAGGAGGTACACAGTTCAGCTTATTCTGTACATCCTAGAGGCACAAAGATGTACCGAGATATTCGACAGCATTTCTGGTGGGAAGGCATGAAACGGGAGATTGCTCGCTTTGTGGCAAAGTGCTTGGTGTGTCAGCAAGTTAAGGCTGAACATCAAAGGGTTGCTGGTTTATTGCAACCACTTCCGATTCCTCAGTGGAAGTGGGAACATATACCATGGATTTCGTGACGGCTTTACCGCGAAGTCCAAAAGGCAACAATGCTGTATGGGTGATTGTTGATCGTTTGACCAAGGCAGCTCACTTTATTCCTTTTCGGGTTGGTCAATCAACAGAGACTTTGGCGGAGCGGTACATGCAAGAGATTGTAAGATTGCATGGGGTACCGGTGAGCATCGTGTCCGATCGGGACACTCGATTCTTATCCCACTTTTGGCGGAGTTTACAGGAAAGTTTGGGGACTCGATTGAAGTTTAGCACAGCTTATCATCCTCAAACTGATGGTCAGTCAAAGAGAACGATCCAAACTCTTGAAGATATGTTGAGAGCATGCATGTTGGACTTCAAGGGGTCTTGGGAGGATCATCTACATTTGGTGGAGTTTTCTTACAACAACAATTTTCAGGCAACTATCCAGAGGGCTCCATTTGAAGCTTTGTATGGTCGTAAATGCCGTTCACCTGTTTGTTGGGACGATGTCGGTGAACGAAGATTATTAGGACCAGATTTGGTTGTGCAGACAGTTGAGAAGGTTAACACTATCAGAAATCATATGAAGGCAGCACAAGACCGACAGAAGAGTTGGGCAGACACGTCAAGAAGACCTCTAGAGTTCGCCGTGGGTGATTTGGTATTCTTGAAGATATCACCAACTAGAGGGGTGATTCATTTTGGAGGTCGAGGAAAGCTTAGTCCTCGATTCGTTGGACCCTTTGAGATCTTGGAGCGTGTTGGTGAGGTAGCGTATCGTTTGGCGTTACCGCAGTCCTTGGCAAATGTGCACGATGTGTTTCACGTATCTCAACTCCGTAAGTATGTTCGAGATGAAACTCACGTATTGGATCATTCGGAGCTAACAATGCGAGAAGACTTGACTTTTGAGGAGCGACCGTTTGAAATCGTGGATCGAAGGGAAAAGGTTCTTAAGAACAAGGTGATCCCTCTTGTGCTTGTTTCGTGGGGTAATCGCTCGCATGGAGAGTCCACTTGGGAACGAGAAGATGAAATCCGGCAGAAGTTTCCTCATCTTTTCATATAGTTTTTCTATCTTTGTATTCTTGGAATTTCGAGGACGAAATTCTTTTTGTAGTTGGGTATAATATAACACCCGAGCCCAATGCTACTAATTTCAGTTACCGTTTGAACGTAGTGTGGCACTTATTTCATTTATCTTGCTGATTGTTACTTATTGTAATTTTACCCCGGAAATTCATTTCTGCATATAACAATCTAAGGCATCTAAAATAAATTTAAAAATACTCATCGTGGCCTACATGACACCCCTAACCCTGTTGTAGCGTCCGTGCATCGTGTTCTCGTCCCGTTCAGTGAAAAGGACGAGTTTGGACGGCTACGTGCACGTACGTGTGTCCGTTTTGGGGGTATGCTTTTTGATCATAAAATAGTTCATTTTAGATTTTGGATCCCGCCTAAAATTTTCTTATTTTAATTTCAAATTTTTGGACTCGACCCGGGCGCAATTTGGAAATGTTTCACTTTGCGCCAAAATCCCAAATTTCTAAAATACTAAACTGTCGAATATATATATATATATATATATATATATATATATATATATATATATATGTGTATATTAACCGTATAATATTCTAAGATTTCTAAATCTTTCAAAATTTCCTTCTTCAGCCAATCACAACCTTCTTTTCCCCGTGGGCCCCACCTCCTCTCTCTATCTCTTCTCTCTCTCCCCCGTCTCTCTCTCTCTCTCTCTCTTCTCTCTCTCCCCATCTCTCTCTCTCTATTTTCTCACTCTCTCCTCTATATATTCTCTTTTCTTCCTCCTCTTTTTTTTTCACGTAACCTAACCTCATCGCAACCCTACCGCAGCCTCACCCCTTCGCCGCTGCAACACCAACACCGACGACACCCTCGCCGGCCTCCTCGCCTTCTCAACCTCGTCTCATCCACATCCTCCTTCATCGTTTTCCCGAGCGCCTGCACACCCTCCGACCAGGCCCGCGCGCACCCCCTGCACACAGTTGCACCGCCGGAGGTCGCTGCCGATGACCCGTCTCCGTGCCCCTGACCCTCGCGCACCCCCTCGACCACCGCCGGAGCTCCGTCGACGAGGTCGACCGTCACCACCCTTCCCACAGACCATTCGAGGTACCACGACCCGTGTGGTTCCACCGTTCGTCGTTTGGGTTCATTCCGTGAACCGTGCGCCCGTCGCGAGTTTTCCCCGCCGACATTTTACGTTCCGTTTTCCCGATTCGCGACCCGTCGAGGCAAGTACCCCTTGCTACATGCTAAACAATATTTACATACATATTAATGACACCCTAAACCTATAAATTTAACTTTGGTACGATCAATTCTCTTTTTCGTGTTCAATATTGTTATATAACATTTTATCTTTCAAACTTGGAACCTATATATGTAGATATCATTGCATCCATGAAGTCTTAACTTGGTAACATGATTAAACGGCTATAATTGTCATACTTCATTCTTATAATGTTGAAATCATCTCTGTGACACAATTGATAACTGTACTGCTAATTGAATGAAACTGCCTATTGCTTAATTCATTGTTTAGATCATGTTGTTAACCATGCTTGATTATGTAACTGAGTATGAGCACACCCATGGTATTGTTTACATCTTGACCTGACTTGCTACATACACATTGATTGACCCGACAGGGTACCGTATACTGCTTGACTTGACCCGATGTACCATGATCGGACCCGTTACCTGATCTTGTGTCTAATGCCAACAAACCTGACATGTAGTTCTCATGGACCGTTCATGTTGTCTATCCAGACAAACCTGTTTACCTGATCCCGTGTTGGCATTAGTTTCTTGATTACGGGATACCTGACTTGACATACACATATAACTTAGGGGTATGGGGAAATCAAAGGTGAAACCTGACTTGTAACTCAACAGTTCACTACCTGTTCTGATCAGTACACATTCATGTTTGGTGCCTAGCGGCATGTCTCGGTTTCAGCCCGAGAATATTGAGGTCGTGGTCCCGGGTATGTACGGGATACTATTGAGTGTACACATTCTTGTTTGGTGCCTAGCGGCATGTCTCGGTTCAGCCCGAGAATATTGGGGCCGTGGTCCTGGGTATGTACGGGATACTATTGAGTTACATCGGTGATTCATCAATTTGGTTTCAAAGACTTTAGAATAGAAAACCTGATAGAACAGTCCAGTTTACCCACTGCACACTACCCTGCACTTCTTTTATTTACATTATTGTTACCCTTGCTTTATTCATGTTTATATTCGCATTGCCTGTTACCCTGTTTATTATGTTTTACTTGATGACTTGACGCGCTGACGTCTGGGTTTTGCATGGCCCAGATTCTGTACCGCTGTCGCAGTCCGAGCAGGAGTACTTCAGCCGACAGGCTGAGCTGTGAGTGTTAGCAGTAGTTAGCTTTTCTTTACTGCATTTTATTCCTGATGTGAGCCCGCATTATGGGACATACATTCCAGTTATTTTGTATTGGATCTTTCGCTTCCGCATTTTATTATTCTTGACTCATGTTATCTTGGATTATGGACATGTTTAGATAGTTTTATTTCTGTTCTTGATATCACTACAGCCGTAATGTGACTGTGGATGGATACTTCCTACCCACAGGTAGCATGGCTGGCTATGTCACGTGCCCATTTTAGCGTACTCCGGGAAGCGGGGCATGACATCCGTCGATGTCTAACAAAGGTGGCTTAGCGAACAGGGTTAAGGTCCTGTCGACTAAGGCTTTTAACTTCATGAGCCGTAGGGGTCTCACAAAGGTATTTCTCCCTACAAGTCGTGAGGATCTTGTAGGTGTATTTTCTCCTTAGGAATCGTGAGGATTCCTAAGTGTATGTTCCTTTGTAATTCGTAAGGATCCTACAAGAGGGTTTTCTCCTTGTAAATCAAGAGGACCTACAAGGGTTGTTCATCATGCGCACATATCCCCAATTACGGATGAAACTTGGTTAGGGAAATATTTATTCGCACCCGTGGATTGTATACAAGGGTCAGTATTGAGCCACTTGTAGGGCAATATTGGAAGTTGTGGGGGTTGCTTAAGCACAGGTTTAGGTCTCTGTAATTTAAGACTTTTAAATCTTATGAGCCGTGAGGGTCCCATAAGAGATTTCTCCTTACGAGTCGTGAGGATCTCGCAAGTGTATTTTCTCCTTAGGAATCGTGGGGATCCCTAAGTGTGCTTCTCCCTTATGAGTCGTAAGGATCTCACGCGGGTGGTTTCTCCTTACAAGGTCAAGGGGACCCTGTAAGTGTCTTTTAACGAGATTGCTCCCTTTCGGGTTTTCACAAACACTCGCCGGTAGTCCTGCTGTTTTTACTCACGGAGCCCTTTCGGGTTTTCATCCGTGCCCATTTTGCTTATGTACATACCGTTTTTTTTATTATTCTTTTTATTTTTATATATATTTTTTTTACGAGGTCGCGCCCTTTCGGGTTTTCACGAACACTCGCCGGTAGCCCTGCTGTTTTTACTCACGGAGCCCTTTCAGGTTTTCATCCGTGCCCTTTTTTTTGCTTCTGGACATACCGTTTATATATATATATATATATATATATATATATATATATATTATTTTATTTATATATATATATATATTTTTATTCATCTTGTCAGCCTAAAGATGCTGCGGTAGTAGTTTAAAGACGTTTCGGTCCTTCATTAGTTTTAAGGACGTTTCGGTCCGGCATTAGTTTAGGGACGTTTCGGTCCGTTCCCTGGAGAAGGCTGGCTACTGCTTACAAAGTTTGAGCTTAGGAAGATAGCGAGCGGACATAGTCATTGTCATCTATCATTGACCTAGGCGGTAACCTTCTAAGCGTAGTATTTCTTTAGGAAGCGACCATTTATTGGCCTGAAAGGCCTTTCACCGTGCATATCCATAAGTAGATAGGCTCCACCTTGGTAGACCTTGTCTATGATGTACGAGCCTTCATAGTTTGGCTCAAACTTTCCCCGCCTGGCGCGATTGGGGATCATAGGCCTTTTGACCACTAGCATGAGTTCGCCTTGGCGGAATGTCCTTGACCGAGTCAATCTTTCATATGAGCGTGTCATCTTTGCTTTATAGGCCTCCAGATTTTGTTGCGCTATGAGCCGGGTCTCATCGAGGGCATCGAGGGCATCGAGTTCTTCATCTGCTAGCTCATATTGGACTGCCACTCGTAGAGAGGGTAACTCTATCTCGAGGGGGAGTACTTCTTCTGTACCGAATACCAACGCGTACGGCGTTGTGTTCGTGGCCGTCTTGAACGTAGTTCGATACGCCCAAAGAGCTTCTTGCAGTCTTTCATGCCAGTCCTTATTATTTCGGGACACTGTCTTCTTCATAATCTTTGGTAAGGTCTTATTGAAGGCCTCAGCTAGACCATTAGCTCGCGGATTATAAACCGAGGAATATCTCTAGTCTATATTGTGCTGTTGCGCGAAGCGACTGATCTTGTGGCTTCTGTAAGCTGGCCCGTTATCGGAGATGATCCGTCGTGGAGTTCCAAACTGATATAGGACGTGCGTCTTGAAGAAATGGAGGATATTCTCCGTCTTAACTTCCCTCAGCGGTACTGCCTCTGCCCATTTGGAGAAGTAGTCAGTCGTCGCCAGGATGAAACGATGTCCCCTGGACGATACTCGTTCGATAGGGCCGACTATATCAGTTCTCCACATTTCGAATGGCCAGCTAGCCACTGTCGGGTGTAGCGGATTTGGATGTTGATGGATGAAGTCCCCATGAATTTGGCATGAGTGGCATTGCTTCGCATATTCGAGGCAGTCCTGAATCATCGTGGGCCAGTAGTAGCCCATCCGTTTGATCTTCAACTTCATCTTTGGGCCCGCTTGGTGAGAACCGCAGAGTCCGTCATGAACTTCCTGGACGACTCTTTTCGCTTCGTCAGGTCCCAGGCATCTCAACCACAAAGAATCGAACGACCTCTTGTACAGAGTATCATTGACGAAGGCGAAAGACAGAGCTCGTTTCATAAGCTGATGTCTTGAGGACGCATCTTCGGGCGTTCGGCGGTATTTGAAGTAGTCTATAAAGACTTCTCTCCAATCCTCGGTATTTTCCCGATCTTTTATTTGCAGGGTCGTCTGCTCAGTCGCTTCCTTTTCTTCGGATGATTCCGGAGATAATTCCGCTGGGGCGAGCACCCGATGGCTTTGTACCACGATTCTTACGTCATCGAGGTTCTCATCAGCCAGTTCCTTAGCGAGCTTGGCCAATGCGTCCGCTTTGCTGTTTTCCGCGCGCGGTATGTTTTCCAAAGTATAGGAAGGAATTTGGGTCAACAGTTGCTGCACCTTCTCGCCGTACTTCACCAACTCCGGTTTGCATGTCTGATAGCCGCCGTTTACCTGACTAACGACCAGCTGGGAGTCTCCGTATATGAGGAGGTTTTCAATTCCCATGTCGATGGCGATCTCGAGGCCTGCTATCAAAGCTTCGTATTCGGCTTCGTTGTTTGTCCTCGGCTCTGTTAGGGAGAAAGCAAAGCGCATTATCCCTCCTTGTGGAGTTACAAAGATGAGTCATACCCCCGATTTGATTGTAGGGGTACTTTGTTTGCGCTTCTTCATGGAAAATGCTCCATCGAAATAGAGCTCCCATCGGGTATCACCACCGTCGATCGCATCAAACGCATGTTCGTCTGGAAGATCGCAATTTAAAGGAGAATCGGCGGGTATCGGATGCTCGGCGAGGAAGTCGACGATGGCCTGGCCTTTCACTGCCTTGAGAGGTTGATACGTTATCGAGAGCTCCCTCAAGAGCAGGGCCCATTTAGCGAGTCGTCCCGTCAATATGGCCTTCGACATCAAATATTTAAGGGGGTCGACCTTTGAAATGAGACGGACCTCATGCGCCAAAGCATAGTGCCTGAGCTTTGTTATCGCGAAGATCAACGTCAGGCAGTGTTTTTCAATGGGGGAGTAATTGCTTTCTGCCCCCAGTAGAACTCGGCTTAAGTAATAGAGAGCTCTCTCCTTCCCTTGATCATTCTCTTGTGCCCATAATGCGCCTAAGGAGCCTTCGAGAGCGGCTGCATAAAGAATGAGGGGCTTTCCTTTGATCGGAGCAGCCAACACTGGCGGGTTCTGCAGGTATTGCTTGATTTCGTTCAGTGCGTCTTGGCATTTTTGGTCCCAGACGAACGAGGTTCCCTTCTTCATCAGGTGCCTGTAAGGACGGCACTTTCCTGAAAGGTTGGCTATAAATCGTCGTATATACGCGAGCTTCCCTTGGAGAGACCGCAGCTGTTTGAGAGTCCTAGGCGGAGGCATTTCCATGATCGCCTTGATCTTTGACGGATCTATTTCAATACCTCGGTGTCGGACGATGAATCCCAGGAATTTGCCCGAGGAAACTCCGAATGCACACTTGAGAGGGTTCATCTTCATGTTGTATTTTCGAAGGCGTTGAAATACGGTCTTTAAATGCTCGAGATGTTCCTCGTATGATTTGCTTTTAACCACGAGATCGTCGATATAGCATTCGACGATTTCGTGTATAAGGTCATCGAAGATCTTCGTCATGGCCCTTTGGTAGGTGGCACCGGCATTCTTTAAACCGAAGGGCGTCACCTTGTAGCAGAATATACCCAAAGGAGTCCTGAAAGCGGTGTGCTTCTGGTCTTCGGGATGCATCTTTATCTGGTTATATCCCGATGAGCCGTCCATGAAGGAGAAAACCTCATGAGTGGACGTATTGTCTATCATCAGCTCAGTGACTGGCACCGGGAAATCGTCCTTTGGGCAGGCTTTATTGAGATCCCGGAAGTCCACGCAGATGCGCACTGTCCCATTTTTCTTCATCACCGGGACGATGTTGGTGATCCATTCAGGGTATTGAACTTCCTGGATGAAGCCAGAGTCGATCAGCTTCTTGACCTTGGCATTGATACTCATCTCAAGCTCGAGCCGCATTCTTCTCGGCGCCTGTTTGACTGGCTTGATGTCCGGGGATATTGCCAACCTATGCACAGCAATTTCTGGATCTAATCCCGGCATTTCGAAATAGTTCCATGCGAAGCAATCTTTGTGCTGCATAAGCAGGTCTCTTAATGAAGCCACCTTCTCTTCAGACAGTAGCTCACTAACAAATGTCGGTCGCGGATCGTTCGTCGTTCCCAACTCAATTTTCTTGAGGTTATCTGCAGTGGTATGGATTCTATCTTCCAGCTCTTTTAGCGCTGGTGGAAATTCTGAGATTACCTCGTCGTTGCTGTTTTCGAAGCACCAGGGAAGGTCATCCATGTTCTCGGGCTCTTCTTTTGACATTGTTATCACGTGACAAGTACGAATTCGCTTCCAATCCCAATGTGGAACTGGTTCTTCTTCCGTGGCCTTGGGTTCGTGCTTTTGTGACGGCGTTACCCTTCAGTTGTCGGACAGAGCGAACTTGCCAAGCTGATACTGATCCTCAACCCAATTCTTGAAGGTGAAGCAGTCCTCGAGAGGGTACCCTATCACTCGGTGATAAGGTCAATAGTCCGGGTGAGAGACTTCGCCTGCTTGTTTGGGGTGTTTAGACTCTGGCAGTGTAAGCATCTGATGTTCTAAAGCGAGGTCAAGTATTTTCTTCGTCTTGTTCCGAGGAAAAGAGTATGCTCGACCCATTTTTCTCATGAGGGATAGATCGGAACCGCTTGGTTCCCGCTTGCGTGGCCTTTTAGCCCCGCTTCGTTGTTGTTGAGCGTCTTTTTCGCGTCTCGACTTTTTTCTACCTCTGCGTCGAGCCTTCTTTATAACAGGTTGACAAGGAGCGGCATTTTCATCTTTCACGGCCTGTTGGAGAAGGCGTTGCGTTTTGGTTTTCTCGTAGATGACCATTTCACGGTTATGATCGTCCCGGACTTTTTGACCCGCTTCCTTTATAAGCTTGTCCATTTGTTCTTCGAACGACGGACTGGGCACTTTTGCATCTGGAACTTTCACTGGCTCAGGATTAGCGTCCTCCCATTGAGCATCCGCTTCTTCATCGAAATCATACATGACATAGCAGCTGTTTAGTAGCTCTCGTTTCTTTGACCGGATGTATCCAAGTCCTTTTGTCTCCATTCTCCCATTAGGCAGTTTACGTTGAGTCCCGGGAACGTTCCAGACTTTGTCATAGAACTTGGCTTTTCGAATGGTCTGCTTGAAGGATATCTCGTGGCGTTTCAGCAGCTTTTTCAAACCTTCCGTATAATATCTGGGAAGACGGATAGGCTGAAACCTGTCGAGCGTAGGATCCGCGTCATGCCAGATTTCTTTCTCCACTTTGGTTTCTTCAGAGCGGTAGAATAGAATTGCTTTTTCGCTTTCTCGCCTGGGAGGGATATAGAACGTTTGTAGCTCTTCTACATTGTAAATATCAAGTGCATTCAGTTCTTTACGGTGTTTAAGCGGCACCATGGCGACTTGTAGACTTTGCTCTTCGTCAACGGATGTTTGTATTGAAGGTCGAGCAGGGAATACAGCATGGACTTCATCTTCCGAGTCGCTACCAAAGATTAACGTAGGAGTAGATGGCCCTGGCTTGTTGTGTTGGGGCGGCCCCGAATAAACTATCTCCTCTTCCTCCTCGGTATCACTACCGAAGACAGGGATGGTGGCGTTAGCTTTGTTTTCCGGCTTGTGACACCTTTCCGTGTCTTCGAAATCCGGTAAGAAGTACTTGGCATCTTCATATTTGCGGACTTCGTTCACGGAAAACGGATTCAGTTCTCCCGCCACGGTATACTCGAGACCATCCTTAGCGTATTTCATACACTGATGTTGTGTAGAAGGGATGACGTTGTACTCGTGTAACCATGGTCGGCCGAGCAGAGCATTGTAGCATGTCTTGGCATCTATGACGTGGAACTTAATGTCCGTGACGAGTAGCCCAAAACGTAGCGTCAGTATCACAGACCCAAGAGTCCTTGATGACTGGGAGTCAAACCCGGAGATGGTGATCTTGTCCCGAGCAAGGTTCCGGACGCTCATGCAGATTTCTTTTAACACCCGCACATTGAGGTGGTTAACGGAGGATCCATTGTCGATCAGGATTTTGCCTATCTTTATATCGTGGCAGTATCCTGAGACATAAAGGGGGCGATTGTGTTCGCATGTCCCAAGAAGAAGGTCTTTATCACCAAAAGCGACATTGGCCGTGTGCACTCCCTCTAATTCATCCTTCATCTTTTCCTCGGCCAGGAAAGCTTGGAATTGCTCCGGATCCTGTAGTGCCTTGATTAACGAATCTCTCGCCTCCTTTGATAGCAAAAGGGCGTCAAGAATGTTGAGCTGTGAGGGTAGCTTTCTCAAATGCGCTAAGACGTTGTAATCCGCCTTACCTCTCTTCGGCGGGTCCCTGGCACTTAGCTCCTCCACCACTTGGTCATCTAGGATGATATCTTTAGAGACCTTTTCTTTCCCTTTATCTTTTCTGTTTGAGGGTCCGAGATTCTTTTCAGGCAGCGTCCGATTACGTAGTCGGATATTTTCGCAAACTTTCGGCTCTTCTTCTTTTCCCGAAATGGACTCTTTAAAGAGAGGGGCAAGTTCCAGCTCTTCATCCGAATCGCTCCCGAATGTAGGCACCTGTGATCCCCCGGCGTTAACCATGCGACAATCGCCGGTAGTTCTGTTAAACCCTTCGGTCATGTTTTTCATCTCCCGACGAGTTTTACGTTTCTCCCGCTTAAAATGTTGTCGATGAGCAACATATCCTTGCCACCATCTATCGAAAGCTTTGCACTCTTGAGTGGGGTGCGAAACCTTCTGATGATATAAGCAATAGGAGGGGTGCATTTCCGTTTCACCGGTAATGTTTCCTTCGGAGGATGGTAGCTTCATGCCCATTGATATGGCCTTAGCAAACCTTTTCCTCATCTTGAATTTGCTTTTGTCGGTAGTGGAGGTATTTTGCTCCAGCGGGATCGTCTCAGCTCTTTCATCAAGTCGCTGGCGCTTGGCCCTTTCAAATATGACCGCCTCGCGTTCTCGATCAGCTTTACTTTTCAACCGAGCTTCATTGAGGAATGCGTCAATTACTTCATCTGATGGCCCCCGAATTTTTGATTCAGGGTCTGCCCCCAGCGTTTCAGTATAAGGAGTCTCCTCATCGTCCATGAACGAATGGGAAATCACATGACAGCTCGCCACATATTCTTTAGATTCATCAGATGAACTTTCTCCCTCATCTTCCTCTTGAAAGACATGATTGAGGAACTCTTGGAATGTAATGGGAGTCCGCGCATTCTGGTTGTATTCCTCCAGCGCGTCAATTTGTTTTTGCAAGTCCGTGCGCTTGTCGCCAGGCTTCACGGGCTTCTTAGATTTCTTCTTCTTCTTTTTCGAAGATTTTGACTGCTGGTTGCGAGTGCTTGAGCCACCACCATCGGTCTTTGGAGTTGGACGTGGCTTCAACATCCCCTCAATGACCTGCGGTTCCAACGGGTTCTTCCACTTAATCGCTGGGCATGCCTGAAGGTCGTTTAGCATCCTCTTTATCTTGGCTGATAATACAACCTCCCAAGGAGATTCTTCAACGACGGAGCATGTTGCCCCCGGCGTACTCATCCCCTTAGAGGTATGGGGCTGCGGGGGATTCACCTTCCATTTGTCAGATAACGCGAACTTGCCCTGTCGGTATTGGTCTTCAAGCCAATTTTTGAATACGTAGCAATCTTCGATCGGATGACCCAGTACTCGATGATAAGGACAGTAGTTGGGCTCATTAACATCATTTGGTTGCGACGGACGTTTTGGATTCGGCAGATTTATGAGTCGGTTGCGCAACGCCAGCTTGAATAACCTTCTCGTTTTATCACGGGGAAAAGAGTAAGAACGTCCTAGCCTCTCCTCAAGGGCTACGTACGGGCGCATATTATTTTGACGAACAACCGGCTTCGAGTTTCTCGGTTGTTGTTAAGCATTAGCGACAACGATCGCTTTTCCCTTCCCCTTGTCATTTCGGGAGTCCGGCTTTGGAAGATGGGGTTTATGGCCCATCTGATCCATTTGCGCTAGCTTGTCAATCAAGGCCTGGAAGGTAGTCAGCTTGAAAAACATCATAAATTGTGAGATGGTTGCTTGCGGATCAAGGGTTCCCACAAACATACCCACCGCGGGAGCTTCTTCAATGCGCTGCTCGCACTTCGACCATAAGTTCCGCCACCGTATAGCATATTGAACCCATGTCTCGCCTGGTTTCACCCTGGCGTTAATCAGTGCCGTCATCGGGGTGCGTTCACTGGCGCTTGCAAAACGTTGAGTAAACAACAGCTCCATCTCCGCGAAGGTTTTGATAGAGTCGTTCGGGAGCTCAGAGTATGTTCATATCAGAAAATTGCATTCTAATACCGTTCATTCATTATCTAATTGTTGTATTTATCGGTATTATTGACCAGTGTCTGCTCAGTATTACAGATTACAGGTATCCATGACAAAATACTGTAAATGCATCCAACAGCACGGATATATCACTTGAGGGAAGACACTGCGACCAGAAACGCTAACCGACCGATACTTCAGGAGTTCCTTTATGCAACAAGTTGTGTACACATTTTTTTTCTAAATGGTCCAACACAACAAGTGTGTACACAAGACTTTTAAGCACATGTGGATATGATTTTATATGCAATCAAGGATATGATTCTATATGCAATCAAGGATATGATTTTATATGCAATCATCAAGGATATGATTCTATATGCAATCAAGGATATGATTCTATATGCAATCAAGGATATGATTTTATATGCAATCATCAAGGATATGATTTTATATGAAATCAAGGATATGATTTTATATGCATATGATATTATATGCATTCAAGACTAAAAAGCATGTGTTCAAATCAAAGGCAATCAAACAAATCAGCATGAGCCATAATGGGGCAGATATGAATATTTCTTTCTGAGCCTATAAATAGAGACCAGAGGCAAGAGGAAAGGGGAGCTTTTTCTTTAGTTCTATCTTAGAATTCTTGTAATTTTTCTTTTCATTCTTGAGCTCTTGCCCCTTTGTCTTGACCTTGCAACTTCTCATTTAGAACTTGCAAGCTTAAGGCTTAGGTTCTTGACTTCAAGATCTCTTGTAACAAGTTTGTTCTTCAATAAAAGTTCGTATTTTTATTACATGTCTTGTTCCACTTTACATGATTTCAATTATGAAATTCATGCTTTGCTTTGATCTTGCAACCTCTTAAGTGAGCTTGCAACCTTAAAGCTTGGTATTTGGATCTCACACGTTGCCGGGGATTGAACACTGGGAGATAAAACGCTTGAACTCATCGGTTCTCTTTTCCTCTTTATTTCATTGCATGTTTTTATGTATCTTCTTTTTTCTTTCTTGTTAATTTGTAAATATGTGTGAGTAATCTTTTCACTTGTTAAGGGTGTAATATGTTAGATCGTATTCGAAGATTTTCTTTGTCCAAACTTTAAAACCTAAAACTTGCCTATTGAAACTTCGTGCAAATCACCCGCAACTCCGCTCACTAGACATCCTATCCTACCCCGATAGTGATAATTCCTAATCATGACCGGATTGCCCGTGGTTTGCCGAAGGCTAAAGTCAAGAGATAACAACGGAAGGACAAGGGACAAGGAAAACGGATTTAGCGAAATACCGCAAATACCGTATTTCAAGTTCCCTAATCCGCGTTGTTACCTATTGCTTTAGTATCAATACCAAGTCGGGGCTATAAGGAATTGGCAAACATCACCTTCATACAATCTAACTTATTACTACCCTTAACAAGTCCTTTTTATTCATATCTTTGTTACGACAATTAGTTAACCAACAAATCAAAACACGGTATTAACTCGTTAAAACAAGCAATAAGAAACTTACAATCTCCCTGCGGACGACCCGTATTCATCGCGGCTCGCTACAAGCGACACCGTTTTGATTGCGGTAATTTCAGAATTCTTTTTAAACACGACACAGTTAGATCTTGACAATCAGAGTACCACTCGAACGCTGTATCTGATAAGCTTCCAACGAACTGGCGAAGCAACAACTTGTCATCACCTCCGGTGTTGCCACAGAGTGCCCTGAACTGGGCAACATGCTGGTGAGGATTGCCCGTCCCTTTGTAGATATGGAACTTGGGAATTGTGTAGCCCGGCGGGTACTTGATCTGGTCGTACCAACTCGGATACGGCCGTCCTGTTTTTACGACCTGGCCGGCTGCTTCAGTCGCATGATGAATCCGTATTTGTTGGGCTATGTACTCATCAAGGTCAGCCTTGGAGATTGTTTCTTCCTTAGCTGTTGACAGAGCTGGCGGAGGATTCGATGTCTCTCCCCTATCGTCTTCAAGGATGATCGGGGGATCTTCGGCCGGAGGATCTTGTTGGATCATCATCCCCACCATGTCTTGGAACAGGAGGCCCATACGCTTTATGTTGGCTGCTTGTTCAGCAGCCTCTTTATCCTTCTTCTCTAATATTCGACGAAGGAATTCGGCGTCGGTTTCTTCCTCCTGGCGTTCATCCGAGGACGTTTCAGGGTTTTCTTTTGGCCCAGTAAGTGCGGCCATAGCGTTCATCATCTCTTGGAGCTTCTGCTGCTGCTCCTGCACTTTGGTCACTGATCGCGTAAGCGGTCGATGACCCGTAGATATACGACTGTCCTCTTTACCAGACGCCACGTAGATGGTATGAACTACAATGCCCCCTGACTTAGGGCGTTTGGGTTCACCACCTTTGATATTCGTCATCGGCGTTGGCACTTTCTCCGGCCTTCTTCTTTTATGGGCCGTAGAAGTTGAGGGGGCCGTTGCTTTGGGCACCCAAGTGGTCATCACTTTTCGTTGCTTGACCGGGGGATTTTCTTCTTGCCGACCTTTCGACTTCTTCTGTTCGCGGGGGAAGTTAGGATCAATAACAGATTCTCGAACTCGTCGCCATGTCTTATAGATACTGGAGGACAGCGATTGAGGAGACTGCTCCGGCTTTTCTGCTTCCACGGTAGTCTCTACTGGTGGAGGAGATCTTTTTAGCACCGCAGTTAGCGAGTTTTTGTGTACTTTGTTTAGTTGCTCAAAGCTGTTCCCAGTTGGAACAGCATCGTTAACTTCTACCGTTGAAGCTGGAGGAGTCATCCCAGAAGGGGAGTTGCCCCCGGTCTTCCTTACCCGGCGCCAGTGGCGTCGTCGGGGGCGACGAGTTGTCGGTATTGGCTCAGAGACAGAAACAGCTTCTTCGTTCCCCCTGTTCGGGTGTGGGGCTGTCGCCGGCGTCAGCCTGTTAAAGACTGACATCTTTTGAGCAGCAGGAGCAGGAGCGGGATTTGGGACGATCAGTCTTGTAAAGACTGATCTCTTAGCCGGAGAAGCCGCCTTGATGACTTCATGAGCAGGTTTGGCTACTCTTTTTGGAATAACCTTTTCAGGGAATGCAAGCTTCATCGTGGGCCCGCAGGAGTTTTGGCCCAGTCTGGAGAAGACCGAGGCACTGGTGTTGGACGACCCGTTGGGAGGGGCCGCAGTAACTGTAAGTCGATCGAAGACCGACTTCTTATGAGCTTCTGGTACGGGTATAGGGGTGCTGAAGCTTGTTGGCGGAAGCATGGTTCCGAAAAACAACCCCGTGGTGGCTTGAGTAATCTGCTCCACGGGCATGGTGAACAAAGAGGCCGCTTGGGGCCCGTAGGTTATGCCCCCAGTTGAGGCCGGACGCGAGCTGCAGCTGCAGTTAGAGCACTTTGAACAGGTAGAGGCCATCGATGCTTGATTTCTTTTCTGCGCCAAGCAAGAGACCAAATCTTAGTTAACTTGAAATCCAAAGGCAACCATTAACAAACCGCGATTCGTTTGCGAGTACGACGCATGAAGTGTGGAGTGGAAAGAGAAAAAGGTCCCACCGGGCGTGCCAGAATCTGTTCCCCTCCGAATGGCGGCGCACAAGTCTGCGAGGTCCTGACGCTGAGATTCGGGGCATATACTATTTGGTTTTATCCGTCCACCTCTCTGAAGATGCCAAGTTGATTTATGGCACCGTGTATCGGAGGTTTAGACGGATGCGGCCGATGTAGCAGACTTCGTCAGATTCCCCCTCGCTTGAGGGGTTTTTGATTGTGGGGACGCTCTTCCCTGCAGGGGCTTCTGCAGGCGCAAGCCCCTGCAGTTAATTACGCTACCGCATCGCGGCAACAACTTTCTCCTTCTCCAGAATTTCACTTCGTGTCGTGTGTGTTTGTTTTGTTTGTGGTTGCCCGTGGATTGTATACGGAGACTAAGCGATGCCGTCGCCCGTAGGACGTGGATTAGTCCAAATCCGTATTTACTTAGATTTGGGTTTGGTGTTTTAGTTTAAGGATACGTTAGCCATATTGAGGCTAAGATCAACTTAAACGTTCGTTAAGGATACGTTAGTCTGATTTGAGACTAAGATCAACTTAACAGGATCGTTTGGATCCGACAAAAGAGTATTTGGGGGCTCTATTGTTCCAGTTTAGGGACGTAGGGGTCCATGTTCCAGTTTAGGGACATAGGGTCCATGTTCCAGTTTAGGGACGTGGTGGTCCATGTTCCATTTTAGGGACGTGGTGGTCCATAGGTTTAAGGACGCTTAAGTCTATGAGTTTAAGGACCCCACAGTCCGTGTTGATGTGTGGTTGTCGGGACCCGTCACCTCTCTGACGTCGTTGAAGGATTACAACGATAGGAGTCAAAGGAGTTCGGAGATGTACCCTTGAACCGGTCGTAAATTGATTTAAGAGAGCAGCTGTGCTCAGTCAATTTAATTTGAAGACTTACGGCCATGATTGGGCTAAGTCCAGTTGAAAAATATTCAACGCTTTTATTTTTGGTCTATTAGACCTGTGCTAGGGCTTTGCCCACATTTAAATAATGCATTGCATTACTTTTTATTTTTGTTTGGGCTCTGCCCATAAAGGATGCAGAGCATCAATTTTACTTAGGCTCTGCCCTTTATAAATGATGCAGAGCATCAATTTTATTTGGGCTCTGCCCTTTTATTGCTTTGCAATTTATTTTGGCCTGCTAGGTCTTTTTGACTTGGGCCTGGCCCTTTAGCAAAAGAAATGCATTGCATTTGTTAGGCGCTTTGCGCCAATCAAAGAGCACAAGCGCTTGTGGTGATGACACGTGTCATGCAAGCGCAGTGCGCTGCGCTTGCGCTGCTGACACGTGGCGCGCTGTGGTGAGTTGCGCCAGTTTCAGAGAGCAAGGCTCTATTTCAAAAGCGCATAGCGCAAATGGTTCAGATGCTGACACGTGGTGTTCTCTGGTGGCTTGCGCCAACCCAAGAGCGCAACAACGCAGTTTTGCAAGTGCAAGACACTGTTAACTTGAGAATCTTTTAGATTCCAGAACCAATGGTTCATAAAAGAAGTGCAAAGCACTGCTTGGTTTCTTGATCTAATTTAGATCAAAGAAAACAGGTGTTTCTTATTTTTCTTGATCTTAGAGAACCAATGGTTCATAAGTGCAAAGCACTATTTTTATTTTGTTTTTTTATTAAAGATCATTGATCTTGTTCTTAGATTAATAATCTATTAGAAGAAATTCTTCTATCTAAAAGGTCTTTTACCTTTTTTCTTCTTGAAATTTCTCCAGAGTTCTCTCTGTTTGAAATTTTTGATTTCTCACAAAAATGTTGATCCCTTTGAATTGAGGTCTAGAGGCCTTTATATAGTGCCCATAAATTTGTTAAAGAGATCTTTCTCTGAGTGATTTGGGGAATTTTCCCCACCGTTGGATCTTTGATCCAAGGGCTTCTGTTTTACAGAAGGCAATCTTCTTGTTTTAACAAGAACAGAAAAATCTTACTCGAATTTAATTATGTTTGGCGGAAACGCCCCAGCGCGTGACACGTGTCAAGCAGCGCAAAGCGCAGCGCAACTGCGCTGACACGTGTCAAGCAGCGCATAGCGCAGCGCAACTGCGCTGACACGTGTCAAGCAGCGCATAGCGCAGCGCAACTGCGCTGACACGTGTCGCACAACGCATAGCGCAGAGCAACTGCGCTAGCGCATCTGCGCTGATACGTGTCGCGCAGCGCACGGCTTGTGCATCTGTGCTGACACGTGTCGCGCAGCGCAACGCTTGCGCAGCTGAAGCGTTGCTTCCTTTAATTTTGTTTTAAATAGAGCTTTGCTCTGATTGGGCGCGCTGCCTTGGGCGCTGCGCTGATGTATCAGCTTTTGACACGTGGCGCATTGCACGCAGCGCAAAGAATCTGAAGCATTGCTTCGAATTTTGAATTTTGAAATTCAAACAGAGCTTTGCTCTGATTGGGGGAAACAGCGCAGAGTGTGACACGTGTCACCCTTGAATACGCTAGCGCAATGCGCTCTTCGATTGGCGCAAAGCACCTGACAAGCCACGTGGCGCACTATCAGACCACTATTTTGCTCCTGATAAATGCTATGCATTATTAAAAGGGCAGAGCCCAAATAAAGGCCTAATAGGCTGAACATAAAAATGTTAAACATTTTTTTAACTGGACTTAGCCCAATTCTGGCCATAAGTCCTCAATATAAATTGAACTGAGCACAACTGCTCTTCTAATCAATTTACACCCGGTTCGAGGGTACATCTCTTTACTCCTCTGACATCCGTCGTTGTAATCCTTCAACGTCGTCAGAGAGGTGACGGGTCCCGACAACCACACATTACTACGGACTGTGGGATCCTTAAACTCATGGACTATGACATCCTTAACCTCGACCGTGATATCTTAAAACTAATATCGGACTGTGGAGTCCTTAAATACACGGACTATGATGTCCTTAACCTCGACCGTGATGTCTTAAAACTAACGTCGGACTGTGGAGTCCTTAAATCCACGGACTATGATGTCCTTAACCTCGACCGTGATGTCTTAAAACTAACAACGGACTATGGAGTCCTTAAACTCACGGACTATGATGTCCTTAACCTCGACCGCGATGCCTTAAAACTAACAATGGACCGTAATGTCCTTAAACTAATTATCGACCGCAACGTCATTAACTAAACAATAGAGCCCAATTGCTCTCTTGTCGGATCTAAACGATCCCGTTAAGTCGATCTTAGTCTAGAATTAGACTAACGTGTCCTTAAAAAACGTTTAAGTTGATCTTAGCCTCAAATAAGGCTAACGTATCCTTAAACATAACCCCCCAAACCCAAATCTAAGAAAGATACGGATTTGGACTAGTCTACGCCCTACGAACGACAACATAACTTAGTCTCTGTATACAATCCACGGGCAACCAAACACAAAACAAACACCCACGACATGAAGTGACCATATGGAGAAGGAGAAAGTTGTTACCGCGATGCGGTAGCGTAATTAACTGCAGGGGCTTGCGCCTGCAGGGAAGAGCGTCCCCACAATCAAAAACCCCTCAAACGAGGGGGAATCTGACGAAGTCTGCTACATCGGCCGCATCCGTTTAAACCTTAGATACATGGTGCCATAAATCAACTTGGCATCTTCGGAGAAGTGGACGGATAGCACCAATTAGCTTCTGCCCCGAATTTCAGGCAAGACGTTCAATCCTACCGTCTTTCGGAGGGGAACAGATTCTGGCACGCCCAGTGGGACCTTTTCCTCTTTCCACTCCACACTTCGTGTGTCGTGTTCGCGAACGAATCACGGTTTGCTAATGGTTTCCCTTGGGTTTCAAGGTACTAAGATTTGGCGTTTTGCTTGCTGCAGAAAGCAAAGAATCAATGGCGTCCACTTGTGCAAAATGTTCCAACTGCAACTGCAACCTACGATCCGCCTCACCTGGAGGTGTAGCTTATGGACCTCAAGCGGCGTCCCTGTTCACGATGCCGGAAGAACAGGTCACCCAGGCTACTACTGGATTGTTTTTCGGGACCATGCTCCCGCCAACGAGCTTCATCGCTCCCGTGCCCGTACCAGAAGCTCCCAAGAAGTCGGTCTTCGATCGACTTACAGCTAATGCATCCCCTCTCAACGGGTCGTCCAGCACCAGTGCCTCGGTCTTCTCCAGATTGGGCCAAAATTCCTGCGGGCCCACAATGAAGCTTGCAGTCCCAGAGAAGGTCATTCCGAAGTGAGTAACCAACCCTGCTCCTGAAGTCGTCAAGACGGCTTCTCCTGCTAAGGGGTCGGTCTTTACAAGACTGACCGTCCCAATTCCCACTCCCGCTCCTGCTACTCAAAGAACCTCAGTCTTTAACAGGCTGACACCGGCAACGGCCCCTCACCTGAACAGGGGGCATGACAAGGCCATCCCAGTCACCGAGCCAACTCCATTAGCTCGACATGCTCGACGTCACCACTGGCGCCGAGTGAGGAAGTCAGGAGGTAACTCCCCTTCTGGGCTAACTCCACCAGCCCCGACGGCGGAAATTAATGCTGCTGTTCCAACTGGGAACAGCTTTGAGCTGCTGAATAAGGTGCGTAGGAATTCTCCTACCGCCGTACTGAAAAGATCCCCTCCTCCGGTGGAGAATGTTGCGGAAGCAAAGCCAGAACAGTCCCCTCAGCGGGTGTCCTCCAAGATCTATAAATTCTGGCGGCAGGTCCGGAACTCGGTGGTGGATCAGGAATATTCCCGCCGGCAGAAGAAGTTGTAAGTCTGACAGGAAGAAAGCCATCCTGCCAAGCCACGAAAAGCTATCTGGGTGCCCACCGCGATGGCCCCCTCAACTTCGACCGCTCATAAGAAAAGAAGGCCGGAGAAGATCCCCATGCCTGTGATAAATGTCAAAGGCACTGAACCCAAACGCCCTAAGTCTGGGGGCATAACGGTCTATACCGTTTACATGGCATCCGGGAAGGAGGATAGTCGCGCTTCTACGGGCCACCGACCACTCACCCGATCCATCACAAGAGCCCAGGAACAGCAGCAGCAGAAGCTCCAGGAGATGCTGACTGCGATGGCCGCACTCACCGGGCCAAAAGAAAGCCCGGAGGCGTCATCGGAACAACGTCGCGAACACGAGACTGATGCTGAATTCCTTCGTAGAACGCTCGAAAAAAAGGACAAGGAGGCTGCGGAACAAGCAGCCAATATAAAGCAGATGGATCTTCTGTTCCAAGACATAGTGGGCATGATGATCCAGATGGATCTCCCAGCTGAAGATCTTCCGATTATCCTCGAAGACGACAGAGGAGAAACGTCAAATCCACCTCCGGCTCTTTCAGCAGCCAAAGAGGAAACAATCTCTAAGGCCGTCCTGGATGATTATATTGCTCAACAAATACAAGTTCACCAGGCAAATGAAGCGGCTTGCCAAGTCATCAAAACGGGGCGACCATATCCGGGCTGGTATGATCAGATAAAATACCCGCCGGGCTACACGATCCCGAAATTCCATGTCTACAAGGGGACAGGCAATCCCCACCAGCACGTCGCCCAGTTCAGAGCTCTGTGCGGCAACACCGGGGGCGATGATAAGCTCTTGCTTCACCAATTCGTCGGCAGCTTATCGGAGACAGCGTTTGAGTGGTACTCCGAGCTTCTAAACGACTCCGTCAAAACTTTCGCAGAGATGGAGTTATTGTTCACCCAGCGATTTGCAAGTGCCAGTGAACGCTCCCCAATAACGGCATTGATCAATGCCAGGGTGAAGCCGGGCGAAACCGAGCGAAACTTGGGTTCAATACGCAATCCGATGGCGAAATCTGTGGTCGAGGTGCGAACAGCGCATCAAAGAAGCGCCAGCGGTGGGCATGTTCGTGGGCACCCTAGACCCTCATGCAACTATTTCACAGTTCATGATGTTCTTTAAACCGACCACGTTCCAGGCTTTAATCGATAAGCTAGCCCAGATGGATCAAATGTGTCACAGACCGTCTCCCCCGAAGCCGGAACCGTGGAACGACAAGGGTAAAAGGAAGGCGACCTTCGTTGCAAACACCCAACAGCAGCCCAGTGCCCCAAAGCTAGCGGATCAACTGGAGGAGAGACGGCGCTATTACAATAAGAAAACGAAGCGTCCTTACTCATTCCCACGGGACAAAACGAAGAGGCTATTCGAGCTGGCTATGCGCAACAGGCTTATCAACTTGCCAAATCCAAGACGACCACCGCAACCCAGCGAAGTGAATAATCCCAATTATTGCCCTTACCACCAAACGGTAAGCCATCCGATCGAGGATTGCTTCGTCTTTAAGGGATGGATCGAAGATCAGTACCTACAAGGCAAGTTTGTGCTGTCTGAGAAGTGGAAAGTGAGCCCACCACAACCGCACACTCCTAAGAAGACGGACACACCGGGGGCAACATGCTCTTTTATTGAAGAAGCTCCATGGGAGGTGGCTCTTTCGGGCAAAACCAAAAGGATGCTGAATGATCTCCAGACATGCCCGGCGATCAGGTGGAAAAATCCGCTAGAACCCCAGATCATCGAAGGAATGCTAAAACCGCGCCCAACTCCAAAGATTGGTGGTGATGGCCCAAGCACTCACATCCAGCTGTCAAAATCTTCAAAAAAGAAGAAGAAGAAATCCAAAAAGCCCGTGAAGCCTGGCGACAAGCGCACGGACCTGCAGAAACAGATTGACGTGCTGGAGGAGTATAATCAGAAGGCGCAGACTCCCATCACGCTCCAAGAGTTCCTCAGCCACGTCCTAGAAGACGAAGATGATGGAGAAGACTCGTCGGATGGATCTGAGGAGTACGTGGTAAGTTGCCATGTGATCTCTCACTCGTTGATAGACGATAAAGAAACTCCTTGCGCTGAGAAGCTGGGGGCAAATCCTAAGCCGGAACTCCTGGAGCCGTCAGATGAAATAATTGATGCATTCCTGAACACGGCTCTTTTGAAAAGTAAAGCTGATCGGGAGCGCGAGACGACCATATTTGAAAGAGCCAAACGCCGACGACTAGATGAAAGAGTCGGGACACTCCCGCCGAATCAAGGAACATCCGTCACAGATAGAAACAAGTTCAAGACGAGGAAAAGGTTTGCTAAAGCCATATCAATGGGAATGAAGCTACCACCCTCTGAAGGAAACACTCCCGGTGAAGTAGAGATGCATCCTAGCTACTGCTCATATCATCGAAAGATTTCGCACCCCACCGAGGAATGCGACGCTTTTGAAAGATGGTGGCAGGGATATGTTGCTCACCGGCAACATTTTAAGCGGATGAAACACAAAACTCGTCGGGAGCA
Source organism: Agapanthus africanus (assembly GCA_030015575.1). Taxonomy (NCBI): domain Eukaryota; kingdom Viridiplantae; phylum Streptophyta; class Magnoliopsida; order Asparagales; family Amaryllidaceae; genus Agapanthus; species Agapanthus africanus. The sequence goes on along the minus strand of CM057339.1, from coordinate 181,731,210 downwards.
AAGAAGTGCGACTGAGGAGCATGAAAGAACTACCGGTAACTGTCGCATGGTCAACACCGGGGGATCGCAGGTTCTCACTTTCGGAAGTGACTCTGACGAAGAGATGGCTCTTAGCCCTCTCTTTAAAGAATCTACCTTGGGGAAGGAGGAAGAACCGAAGGCATGTGAAAACATTTAGCTGCGCAATCGCACGCTTCCAGAGAAGAATCTCGGACCCACGAGTAAAAAGATAAGGGAAAAGAAAAGGTCTCCGAGGATATCGCCCTGGACGACCAAGTCATGAAAGAACTGACCGCCAAGGACCCGCCAAAAAAGAGTAAGGTGGACTATAACATTCTGGTGCACTTAAGGAAGTTACCCTCGCAACTCAGCATTCTCGATGCCCTTTTACTATCCAAAGAAGCGAGAGATTCATTGGTCAAGGCTCTACAAGAGCCAGAGCAATTCCAAGCCTTCCTTGCCGAGGAAAAGATGAAGGACGAGCTGGAAGAAGTACACACAGCCGATATCACCTTCGGCGACAAAGACCTCCTCCTTGGGACGTGTGAGCACAACCGTCCCCTCTATGTCTCAGGATACTGCCACGATATAAAGATAGGCAAAATCCTGGTCGATAATGGGTCTTCCGTAAATCTCCTCAACGTGTGAGTGTTGAAGGAAATCTGCATGAGCGTCCAGCATCTCGCTCGTGATAAAATCACCATCTCCGGTTTTGACTCCCAGTCATCACGGACTCTCGGGTCTGTGATATTGACATTACGATTCGGGCTACTTGTCACGGATATTAAATTTCATGTCATTGACGCCAAGACATGCTATAACGCTTTGCTCGGCCGGCCTTGGTTACACGAGTACAACATCATCCCTTCTACACAACATCAGTGTATGAAATACTTTAAGGATTGTCTTGAGTATACCGTAACAGGAGAGCTGAATCCATTTTCCGTGAACGAAGTCCGCAAGTACGAAGATGCAAAATACTTTTTGCCAGATTTCGAAGACACGGAGAGATGTCATAACCATTCCCGTCTTCGGGAGTAATACCGAGGAAGAGGAAGAGATGGTTTATTCAGGCCTACCCCAGTACAACAAGTCAGGACCGTCCGCTCCCATGTTGATCTTTGGCAATGACTCGGAAGATGAGGTCCATGCTATATTCTCCGCTCAGCCTTCAATACAAACATTCGCTGATGAAGAGCAAAGTTTGCAAGTTGCCATGGTTCCGCCCAAACATCATAAAGAACTAGACGTGCTTGATACCTACAGTGTGAAAGAGCTGCAGACGTTCTATGTCCCTCCCAGGCGGGAAGGCGAAAAGGCGATCATATTCTACCGCTCCGGGGAAACCAAAGTGGAGAAAGAAATATGGCACGGCGCGGATTCTACACTTGACAGGCTCCAGCCCATCCGTCTGCCTAGATATTATACAGAAGGCTTGAAAAGGCTGTTGAAGCGCCAAGGGATACCCTTCAAACAGACCGCTCGGAAAGCTAAGTTCTATGACAAGATCTGGAATGTTCCCGGAACTCAGCGCAAGTTGCCCAACGGGAGAATGGAAGCGATCAGGCTTGGATATGTTCGGTCCAAGAAACGGGAGCTACTCCGCGATTGCTACGTCGTACATGACTTTGATGAAGAAGGGGATGCTCAATGGGAGAATGCCAACCCTGAACCAGAAAGAGCCCCCGACGTGAAAATGCCCAGTCCGTCGTTCGAAGAACAAATGGACAAGCTTATAAGGGAAGCTGGTCAAAATGTTCGAGACGGCCATAATCGCGAAATGGCCATCTACGAGAAAGCCAGGACGCAACGCCTTCTTCAACAGGCTGTGAAAGATGAAAATGCCCTTCTCTGTTAACCTGTTGTACAAAAGGCCCGACGCAGAGGCAGAAACAAGTCAAAGAGCGGAAAAGGCGTTTGACAGCGACAAAGCGGGACCAAGAAGTCACGCGATCTGGAATCGAGCGGTCCGGATTTGTCCCTTGTAAAGAAGATGAGTCGAGCATGCTCTTTTCCTCAAGACAAGACAAAGAAGATACTTGATCTTGCCATAAGACTTCAAATACTTACACTTCCGGAGTCCAAGCACCCCGAGCAAGCAGGCGAAGTCTCTCACCCGGACTATTGCTCTTATCACCGAGCAATAGGGCATCCTCTCGAAGACTGCTTCACCTTCAAGAACTTGGTCGAAGACCAATATCAGCTCGGCAAGTTCGCTCTATCTGACAGTTGGAGGATAACTCCGCTGCAAAAGCACGAACCCAAATCCGCGAGAGTAGACCCGGATCCACATCGGTCTTGGAAATGAGCTCATACTTGTCATGTGATAACGATATCAAAAGAAGAACCCGAGAATATGGATGACCTCCCCTGGTGCTTTGAAAACAATGATGATGAGGTGATCTCAGAGTTTCCACCGGCGCCAAAAGAGTTGGAAGATGGAATACACACCACTGCAGATAACCTCAAGAAAATTGATTTGGGGACGGCAAGTGACCCATGACCTACATTCGTCAGTGAGCTGTTATCTGAAGAAAGGGTGGCTGCGCTAAAAGTCGTGCTTATGCAGCATAGAGATTGCTTCGCATGGAACTATTCTGAAATGCCAAGATTAGATCCAGAGATTGCGGTCCACAAATTGGCGATATCTCCGGACGTCAAGCCAATCAAATAAGCACCGAGAAGAATGCGGCTCGAGCTTGAGACGAGCATCAACGCTGAGGTCAAGAAGCTGATCGACTCTGGCTTCATCCAAGAAGTACAGTATCCTGACTGGATCGCCAACATCGTCCCGGTGATGAAGTAAAATGGGACAGTACGCATTTACGTGGACTTCCGGGATCTCAATAAAGCCTGCCCGAAGGACGATTTCCCAGTACCGGTCACTGAGCTGATGATAGACAATACGTCCACTCACGAAGTCTTCTCCTTCATGGACGGATCGTCAGGATACAATCAGATAAAGATGCATCCCGAGGACCAGAAGCACACCGCTTTCCGGACTCCTTTGGGTATATTCTGTTACAAGGTGATACCCTTCGGTCTAAAGAACGTCGGTGCCACCTATCAAAGAGCCATGACGAAGATCTTCAATGACCTCATACATGAAATCGTCGAATGTTATATCGACGACCTCGTGGTTAAAAGCAAATCATACGAGGAACATCTCGAACATCTGAAGATCGTATTTCAACGCCTTCGGCAATATAACTTGAAGATGAACCCACTCAAATGCGCGTTTGGGATATCCTCAGGTAAATTCCTAGGATTCATCGTCCGACACCGAGGTATCGAGATAGATCCGTCAAAGATCAAGGCGATCATGGAAATGCCTCCGCCAAGGACTCTCAAGCAGCTGCGGTCTCTCCAAGAAAAGCTCGCATATATTCGGCGATTTATAGTCAATCTCTCTGGCAAGTGCCGTCCTTATAGTCACCTGATGAAGAAGGGAACCCCGTTCGTCTGGGATCACAAATGCCAAGGCGCGTTGGACGAAATCAAGCAGTATCTGCAGAACCCGCCAGTGCTGGCCGCTCCGGTCAAGGGAAAGCCCCTCATTCTTTATACAACAGCCCTCGGAGGTTCTTTAGGCGCATTATGGGCACAAGAGAACGACCAAGGGAAAGAAAGAGCTCTCTATTACTTGAGTCGATTTCTTCTGGGGGCAGAAAGCAATTATTCTCCCATCAAAAAACACTGCCTGGTATTGATCTTCGCGATAATGAAGCTCAGGCACTATGCATTGGCGCATGACGTCCGCCTCATATCCAAGGTGGATCCTCTCAAGTATTTGATGTCAAAGGCCATATTGACAGAGCGGCTCGCTAAGTGGGCCCTACTCTTGATGGAATTCTCGATAACCTATCGTCCCCTCAAGGCAGTGAAAGTCCAGGCCATCGCCGACTTCCTCGCCGAGCATCCGATACCTGCCGATTCTCCCCTGAATTGCGAACTGCCAGATGAACATGCGTTTGATACGGTCGACGGTGGTAGTATCCGGTGGGAACTTTATTTTGATGGAGTGTCTTCCATGAAGAAGCGCAAACAGAACACGCCTATAATCAAATCAGGGATAGGCCTTATCTTCGTGACCCCACGAGGAGGGATAATGCGCGTTGCCTTCTCCTTGATAGAGCCGAGGACGAACAATGAAGCCGAATACGAAGCTCTAATAGCGGGCCTCGAGATCGCCATTGATATGAGAATTGAAAACCTCCTCATATATGGAGACTCCCAACTAGTCGTTAGTCAAGTAAATGGTGACTATCAGACGTGCAAACCAGAGTTGGTAAAATACGGCGAAAAGGTGCAGCAACTGTTGACCCAGATTCCTTCCTACACCCTCGAAAGCATACCGCGTGCGGAAAATAGTAAAGCGGATGCATTATCCAAGCTCGCTAAAGAACCGGCCGATGAGAACCTCGATGACATAAGGATCATTGTGCAAAGCCGTCGGGTTCTTGCACCGGCAGAAATATCTCCAGGGTTGTCCGAAGAAAAAGGAGCGATTGAGCAAATGGCTATGCAAATAAAGGACCAGGAAAAGGCTGATGATTGGAAAGAAGTCTTTATAGATTACTTCAAATCCCGTCGAACGCCTGAAGATGCGTCCTCAAAACATCAGCTCATGAAGCGAGCCCTATCTTTTGCCTTCGTCAATGATACTCTGTACAAGAGGTCATTTGATTCCCTGTGGCTGAGATGCCTGGGACCTGAAGAGGCAAAGAGAGTCGTTCAGGAAACTCACGACGGACTCTGCGGTTCTCACCAAGCAGGCCCGAAGATGAAGTTGAAGATTAAACGGATGGGTTACTACTGGCCCACAATGATTCAAGACTGCCTCGAGTATGCGAAGCAATGCCACTCGTGCCAGATTCATGGGGACTTTATCCATCAACATCCAAATCCACTACATCCAACAGTGGCTAGCTGGCCGTTCGAGATGTGGGGAACTGACATAATCGGCCCCATCGAGCCAGCATCGTCCAGAGGACATCGATTCATTTTGGCGACGACTGATTACTTCTCCAAATGGGCAGAAGCAGTACCGCTGAAGGTGGTGAAGATGAAGAATATCCTCCATTTCTTCAAGACACACGTCATTTATCGGTTTGGAACTCCGAGAAGGATCATATTTGATAATGGGCCAGCCTATATAAGCCACAAAATCAGCTGCTTCGCACAACAACATAAAATAGACTGGAGATATTCATCTATCTATAATCCCCGAGCCAACGATCTAGCGGAGGATTTCAACAAAACCTTAACGAAGATCGTGAAAAAGACGGTGTCCCGAAATAAGAAGGACTGGCACAAGAGACTACATGAAGCTCTCTGGGCATATCGAACTACGTTCAAGACGGCCACGAACACAACGCCGTACGCGTTGGTATTCGGTACAGAAGCAGTACTTCCCCTCGAGATAGAGCTACTCTCTTTACGAGTGGCAGTTCATTACGAGCTAACGGACGAAGAGAATGCTCACCTTCGGCTTGAGGAGCTCGATGCCCTTGATGAAACCCGGCTCATAGCGCAACAAAATCTGGAAGCTTATAAAGCAAAGATGACGCGCTCATATGAAAGATTGACCAGGCCGAGGACGTTCCGCCAAGGCGAACTCGTGCTAGTGGTCAAAAGACCTATGATCCCCAATCGCGCCAAGCGGGAGAAATTCGAGCCGAATTATGAAAGCCCGTACATTATAGACAAGGTCTACCAGGGTAGAGCCTATCTACTCATGGACATGCATGGTGAAAGACCTTTCAGGCTAATAAACGATTGCTTCCTGAAGAAATACTACGCTTGACGAGTCACAGCCTAGGTCAATGATAGATGACGACGACTATGTCCGCTCGCTATCTTCCTAAGCCCAAGCTCTATAAGTAGTAACCGACTTGCTTTACAATGGACCGAAACGTCCTTAAACTAACAATGGACCGAAACGTCCTTAAAACTAACAGCGGACCGAAACGTCCTTAAACTAATGACGGACCACTATGTCCTAAAACTAGCTGCTGACCGAGATGTCGATAAACTATGGTGGATTGCAGCATCCCAAAGCTGATACAAAAAAAAAGAATAAAAAAAAGAGAGAAAAGAAAACGGTATGTCCATAAGCAAAATGGGTACGGATGAAAACCCGAAAGGGCTCCATGAGTAAAAACAGCAGGGCTACCGGCGAGTGTTTGTGAAAACCCGAAAGGGCGCAACCTCGTTAAAAGACACTTGCAGGGTCCTCTCGACCTTGTGAGGAGAAACCACCCGCGTAAGATCCTTACGACTCACAAGGGAGTAACACACTTAGGGATCCCCACGATTCTTAAGGAGAAATTGCACTTGCGAGATCCTCATGACTCGTAAGGAGAACTCTCTTATGGGACCCTCACGGCTCATAAGATTTGAAAGTCTTAAGTTACAGAGACCTGAACCTGTTCTTAAGCAACCCTCACAACCTCCGATACTGCCCTACAAGTGGCTCAATACTGACCCTTGTATACAATCCACGGGCGTGAATAAACATTTTCCTAACCAAGTCCCACCCGTGAATAGGGATATGTCCATATGGTGAACAACCCTTGTAAGTCCTCTCGACTTATAAGGAGAAAACACTCTTGTAAGATCCTTACGACTCATAAGAGAACATACACTTAGGAATCCCCACGACTCCTAAGGAGAAAACACACCTACGAGATCCTCACGACTCGCAGGGAGAAATACCTTTGTGAGACCCTTACGGCTCATGAAGTCAAAAGCCTTAGTCGACAGAATCCTAACCCTGTTTACTAAGCCACCTTTGTTCGACATCGACAGAGGCAAATGATGATTCGCTCCTGGCAATATCCCAGTTGTAGCGGTGCTGATGCCGAAATCGGTGTCTAATTCCAAGCTTGCAGCGAAAAGCTAGCAAGCCACACATGCATACGAAATAACCGAAATGATGGGGCAACTTGCAACAAAATCAGCAAGCAAAAACACATGCATGCAAAATAGCCGAAATGATTGGGCACCGCGAAAAATAGCCGAAATGATGGGGCAATCGTGACCTTCGCGATGTATAAAGCTGAAATGATAGAGCATCGCGGAAAGAAATAAAATGAAAATGAAAATGAAATTTATACCCTACAGGTGATATTACATCAATCCCTGTATACAATCCAGGGGCGCAAACAAAGAAGGAATCACACTCCTCCTCCCCCAGGTTTCATCACAAGAAGAAGCCAAATCTCGATGGGTCATAGATAGCCTGGAGAGCATCTCAACATTCGTCTCAACAGACACAACATCAAGCAAAGCGGAACAGCGACAACTCCCAGTTCCATGACTCGACGGTGTACAAATGACCGAGAGTCAAATCCCAACTCCGTGAAATGCGAATATAATCAACAAAATTCCTGGTCACGTGGAACGCGGATAACATCACTTCTGACCCCGTCGAAAACGTCTAGAGCGGATCCTAGTCCTCGCAGAGCACGGCAGTAAACCCGTGTGAAGCATCCAGAGCGGAGCCTAGTCCTCGCCGAACACGGCAGTGAACCCGTGGGAAGAATCTAGAGCAAAATTCCTGGTCACGTGGAACACAGATAACGTCACTTCTGACCCCGTGGAAAACGTCCAGAGCGGATCCTAGTCCTCGCCGAACACGGCAGTGAACCCGTGGGAAGCATCTCGAGCAAAATTCCCGGTCACATGGAACACGGATAACGTCACTTCTGACCCCGTGGAAAACGTCCAGAGCGGATCTTGGTCCTCGCAGAACACGGCAGTGAACCCGTGTGAAGCATCCAGAGCGGAGCTTAGTCCTCGCCGAACACGGCAGTGAACCCGTGGGAAGCATCTAGAGCAAAATTCCTGGTCACGTGAAACACGGATAACGTCACTTCTAACCCCGTGGAAAATGTCCAGAGCGGATCCTGGTCCTCGCAGAATACGGCAATGAACCCGTGTGAAGCATCCAGAGCGGAGCCTAGTCCTCGCCGAACACGGCAGTGAACCCGTGGGAAGCATCTAGAGCAAAATTCCTGGTTATGTGGAACGCGGATAACGTCACTTCTGACCCCATGGAAAACGTCCAGAGCGGATCCTGGTCCTCGCAGAACACGGCAGTGAACCCGTGTGAAGCATCCAGAGCGGAGCCTAGTCCTCGCCGAACACGGCAGTGAACCCGTGGGAAGCATCTAGAGCAAAATTCCTGGTTACGTGGAACGCGGATAACATCACTTCTGACCCCGTGGAAAACGTCCAGAGCGGATCCTGTTCCTCGCAGAGCACGGCAGTGAACCCGTGTGAAGCATCCAGAGCGGAGCCTAGTCCTCGCCGAACACGGCAGTGAACCCGTGGGAAGCATCTAGAGCAAAATTCCTGGTCCTCGCAGAGCACGGCAGTGAACCTGTGTGAAGCATCCAGAGCGGAGCCTGGTCCTTGCAGAGCATGGCAGTGAACCCGTGGGAAGCATCCAGAGCAAACATCGGACGGTGGAGTCCTTAAATCCACGGACTATGATGTCCTTAACCTTGACCGCGATGTCTTAAAACTAACGTCGGACTGTGAGGTCCTTAAACTCACGGACTATGAAGTCCTTAACCTCGACCGTGATGTCTTAAAACTAACAATCAACCCTTATGATTTTAAACTGATTTTACCTTGGTTCAATGGTACATCTCTTCACTCCTTTGATATTTGTCGTTGTAATTCCTCAACGTCTTCAAAGAGGTGACGGGTCCTAATAACCACACATTTCGTGGACTGTGAGGTCCTTAAACTCACGGACTATGATGTCCTTAACCTCGACCGGGATGTCTTAAAACTAACATTGGACTGTGGAGTCCTTAAATCCACGGACTATGATGTCCTTAACCTTGACCGTGATGTCTTAAAACTAACATTAGGACTGTGAGGTCCTTAAACTCGTGGACTATGATGTCCTTAACCTCGACCGTGATGTCTTAAAACTAACATTAGGACTGTGAGGTCCTTAAACTCATGGACTATGATGTCCTTAACCTCGACCGTAATGTCTTAAAACTAACAACGGACTGTGGAGTCCTAAATCCACGGACTATGATGTCCTTAACCTCGACTGCGATGTCTTTAAACTACGGTATCCTGGAAAACGTCCAGAGCAGGGTCTGGTCCTCGCCAAACACGGCAGTGAACCCGTAGGAAGCATCCAGAGCAACCCCTGACTCCGTGAAATGCAGATAAGGACAACTTCATCCATCACTTACGGGTCCTCACGACTCGTAAGGGAGTAAATTCTCTTGTGAGATCCTTACGACTCTCAAGAGAAAACACAAACGATTCTTAAGGAGAAAATTACACCTACCGGATCCTCTCGACCGGTAGGGAGAAAATTCTTTATGAGACCCTCACGGCTCATAAAATTAAAAAGTCTTAGGTGACAGATCCTAACCCTGTTTTCTAAGCCATCGCCACCTTACAAAGAGCCTAAGACTGACAACTATACGCTATCTACAGACCGCACTTGCTAAAATCACATGATAAACAACACAACAAGAAAGAAGAAAGCAGAGAAATGACACAAGACATTATGAAGAACGTGTATCTTTTATTCATGAATTCGATTGGGTACAAAATACATCGTGTTAAAGAATAAAAGAAACAAATACATTTTATTCACAATTACAAATGATACAAATTTTTCATTGAGAAGGATGCGTTTTCAACAAGTCCGTGAGCTGCTCTCGCACTTCTTTCAGTGCCTTCTCATGATCAGCCGCCACAGCCAGCTCTGCTTCAATTTGGGCCCGTTGCTGCAAACAAGATGAGAGTTTCTGATTAGCTTCTTGCTAGGAAGCCTCCTGACTCTGCACAATCTGCTCATTGAGATCAAGCTTCTTCCTTAACACCAGCCCGTCAGAGATACACCGTTGAAGGCTTTCAAAAATGGCGCTCAGTCGGGCACCATTAGCTGCAACCTCAGCGCGCAGTTGGGCAGATTCAGCCGCAGACGCCTCACGTTCTTTTCGCTTAAGAGTTGACTCTGTTTGAAATGGCGAAGGAACGGAACACTCTGCTCAACCCACGCGGCCCGCTGGGAGTTCAGAGCCTGAGTCTCAAGGGCAAGACGCATAAGTTCAAGCTAACATAGATAGGCATCGATCTTCCTGCAGTGATCAACCTAAGACTCGACAACGCTTTCATTATGGAAATTTACAAGCATCGCCAGCATCGGATTAACCTCAGCAGCAAAATCTGCAGCAGATGCAGGAGCCTCCGCGTCAAGCTCCTCGACGTATTTGCTCAGCATACACAGACTTGTCACAACACCCTTTGAGGATGGACGTCTGGAGAAGGGGCCTGCCGGCATCATAATGTGAGACTCGAAAGAGATTGGAGTCGAAGCGAAAGCTGCAAAACAAATCACAATCAGATGACGGATCTAGAAATATAAGAGATTCATGAACAATGGAATTTACTATAGAAGCTGCAGCAGGTGGCAAAGCCGGAAGGACCGGTGGCGCAACTGATCTCTCATCTCCTCCTTCAATCTGTAGCACTGCAGTTAGGGCAAAGAAGAATCAGAAATAATTTCATTATCGGTGCAAGAAAGACCAGTAATTGAAAGCTATATTCACCAATGCCACTGGATGAAGCCATCTCCGACGGGAAGGAGAAGTGGGGATGCAACACCTGGTACAGGTGGTCAAAAAGGACTCCTACAAAGACACAATAATGCAACGTCAGTACATAAATTATGCAGCCTAAAGATAAGACTGATGAGTCACAAATCCATACCTTCCAGCATCTGCGACGGTACGAGAGAAGGCGGAGGAGTGGGCACCGTCAGGGCGGTAACTGGCGGTGCTGTCTCGAGTAGCTCGATTTCAGCACTAGCCACACCTGCATTAGAAACAAGATAAACTTTATTAGAAAAGATTGCAGAATAAAGAAAGAAGGGCGGTGACCCAAGATTTACCTGAAGAGTCGCCGGCCGGAGAACTAACGAGGGCGTCACTTGATGCAACGGTGGTGTCTCCCTCTTCCATTGGGACGGTCTCACCTCCTGTTGCCTCATCGCCCGACTCTACAGGAGCCGTCATCACGCTCGCGACGCCGGGAGACGACAAGGAGCCGTAAGCAGGAAGAGCGATGATCGGAGCGGTGCCCGACTCTTGGGAAAGAGCGGCCATTTCGTGCTCAGCGATCATGTCCGTTTCGCCCGTTACCACCTCGGGCTCAGTGGTAGCAGCCGTTTCATCCACTGCTGCTTTAGGTTTGTAACAACTCCATTTTTAATGTATAAAGAATTGATTTAAATTCAATGTATACTTAGAGTATTTATTACAGCTGATATCTCTTTAAGTATTTATTTCACTCCATAATTACAAGAAGGAGCTTGTAGCTCATTGGTAATACCTTGCACTGCTGAACCAAGCCACCAGAGTTCAAATCCCATACCCCACATTATTTTTATATTGTTTTGTTTTAATTTTTTTGGAAAGTCAACAGTCAAACAGCCATAACTCACAAAATTTATACTGAACCCAAAAAGTTAGATGCACCAAATTCCCCCCCAGAAGATCCCCCACCCGTCGAGACCTTGACTCGGCCCGACTCGGCCGAGTCGGCCGGCGGACCGGCCGACTAGGGCCGGCGCCGCCGGACGGCCGAGTCGTCAACACGGAATTTCTCCGTATTGACCTGGTCTTCTCATCTGACTACTTTATTTCTCTTGATCGGTTATCAAATTCCCAATAACTCACTTTTATTCCAAAATTTAATGATTTTTAATGTTTTTTTAATATATTTTTATATTTTTTTTAATTAAAACCCTAACCCTAGCCTAGCCCTATATAAACACCCCTACCCTCTATCCTTTCACCCTACATTCCTAAGTCCACTCTCTAAAAAAATTCAATAGAACTCGGTACGTTAGAAAAAGAGCGAAAGGCGAAGTGCTGCCGAAATCGACGACGAATTCCGGCGATCGTACTAGGACCCTTCACGACGTTTCGACGCCCGACAACCCACTACCTCCCTAGCACTCTCTAGCTTGTCCAAACCCGTAAGTCCCCCTCTTTCTATCTTTCTTTTCTTTTAAGAAAAATACGACTTTCTAAAACCCGACGAAAATCGGAACAAACCGATTTCCGATTCGGTTTTCTATCAAAACTCACTTGTCACAAATTACATAATGCTTAAACATATTCATGTTGACTATTAATCACTTAAAAATCAATTTGGATAAAGTTTTTCACATGAAATGATAACGTTTCCATTTATCGTATTTCTTTCATTTTAATACCACAATGTTTAGTTATCACATTTAAACCTTAACAATTGCTATACCTTAACGTAGATCACGAGGTAATGACCTACCTCCACACACACGCAAATACAACCTTAATTGATATCATCAAAACTTAGAATACGAAAATACAAGACCTTACATTAAAATACCATTTTCTTTATAAACCTTTTCTAAAAGTTCTAAGTTGTTTACAATTTTAAAACAAAATCTTTTAATAGGAAAATACGATATGTCATGGACATCGATCGTTTATCTAAACTGACTTTGTGGTGTCTAGGCTAGGCAAGTGAGCTTGAGTAACTTTAAAAGGCCCGCCTCACGATTCGTGAGCGGATCCCTCCCTCCTCACTTGTACTTACCTGGCCGCAATTGACGGTGAAGAGGCGATTTGAGGCTTCTAATGACTTATCGTTTAGACCCTTTAGAAATAGGTTAGTTGGCTTAGGAAACCCTAGAATCTAAAATACGGAAATTTACACCCTTTTACAAATAAATACCTTATCTTTATAAAACCATTTTTTCTAAATGACTAGTATTTATTAAATCTTTGCAAAGCGCCACTACAACCCATCTTTGGGGAACTCGTTAGGGATAGTACGGTTTATCGTGCACCCTCGAGCTTAGTAGTGCAAGATTCAGACCTCCGCAAGGAGCATTCGGTCTCGAAAGGTTTAAAATACGACATTTAAGAAAAAATGAGATTTTTGAAAATAAAATATTTATTTAAAATTATTCTTGTATTAATATATATATATAATTATCATTTAAACGCCTATTTTGTTATAAGATAAAGTTTCCACCTTTTCCTAAAAAAATTACAAGATTAAAAGTTACATTAAAATACCATGAATTTTCAAATAAATCAATATTATAACTTAATACTTTTATTAGGATATATTCACTAGAATAACACAAATAAAATTTACCCTCATTATAACAATAAAGACGAATAATAAATACTTGGGGTGTATCTTGAAAACTATACAAAAGTATTTTTATATAAAACCCCCTCAAGCTTTATAAATTACAATAAGGACCCTAACAATTATAGAATTTCAAATTACTTTTCTTTTAGTCTGACTCGGGTTTGAGTCTGACTATTTCTGGTTTGAATATGATTCAAGTCAATCTATATTCTTTAATATTCCAACTCAATATGAACACATGAATCCCTGAATCCAGTTAACAATCTATTCAACTTGACTGAATCAAACCATGTATATACATCCATTATTCCGTTATCCCATTTACCTGATTATGCAGTTACAATATGTTTACTGATATCATGGTTTTGGTCAGTCATCCAACTTACACAATACAATACAACAATACTGTAAAAACACTACGGGGTTTAAGGGGTAGATTGGTACGGAAGGTGTTAAAGGTGGCACGAGGTGGTCAGATTAAGACATCTAACCTATATTTCGTTGTTGTTGTACCGTGGCTTAACGGTTCCTTGTACATTCCGTTTGCCCTGGTCTCTAGCATATAGAGACCCCTCTCGTATACACTGGCATCCTTCTGTACCAAGCTACAAACAACAGCGTTAACACAATATTCCATAATATTCGGCAACATAATACTTTAACAAATTACTCTTATTCTGTCTTTCTAATTCTTCCTTATCTTTGGGACTTACCGAGCGACCTGTTCGCTGACGACATTCTATTTCTTTCTTCTTTGAATGTCTTCAGGTGCTTTGGACCCAGCAGAGATCGAGCCCACCGGTGAAGACTTGGAGCAGTTTCACGAAGACCCCGAGCTCTAGATATTGTACCTTGTTCTTTTTCAGTATTTTCATTTCCTGTTATGCCACTGTTTAGGCATTGCTTTTCATTTCAGTTGTATTTACTTTTCATGCATTGTACAAAAGAATGTTATTAATAAAGTTGCTGTTATTTCTATATCTCTTGTCTCTTGTGATTTACTTTTATATTGCTTAGATACGCTTAGCGTATTTACTTCACAGTAAATACGTAGCGGACCTCGTCGCGTCCACTTCGTCGTACACCGGGAAGCAGGGCGTGACAGGTTTTGTTGGTGGCCCATGCAGGTCTGAGCTGTATGAATCCCTATCATGCAGTTCTGGTCTGCGTGAACAACCTAAGCAATATAACACAAGAACCAGCAACTAAAACATTCTTTACAATTCATGTTTCTTGAATCTTACAAATTTCTATTCCTTGAATCTTATCATTTTATGTATTTGAATCTGTCCTAACCCAAATTTTTCTTCAAGGTTATGGATTCCCTGAACAACACCAGCACCAACATCAACAACATACCTCCAGCACTACCTCTTGCACCAGCTGTTCCTGCACCACCCACCGAGCAAACAATGCTATTTGAGGCGATCCGCAGCCTTCTCGAGGGACAGCAACAACTTCTGAACCATCCCGAGACTGACGCACCGGGAGTAAAGCAATTCAGGGCTTTACATCCCAAGCAGTTCTCTGGTAAAGGAAGCCCTCTTGAAGCGGAAGAATGAGCACAAAGCGTCGAAGACGATCTGGCAGCAGCTCAAGTGCTAGACAACGCTTGGGTCCGTGTAGCAAAACTACAGCTCACGGATAATGCTCGCAACTGGTGGAAGGCGGAAGAAAGCCGTCTGGTACAGCCGATTGAATGGAAGACCTTTCGCGAGAAGTTCGACGCGAAATACTTCCCTGTGACTGCCAGGTTTGCAATGGAGCAGCAGTTTATTCATTTACAACAGGGTTCGATGTGGGACAAATCAGTAGATGAATACGATGCTGAATTCACCATATTAAGCCGGTAAGATATGTTACAATAGTTCAATTTTTAAATATCACATACTACACAGCTAACACAATCTTTAAACAGATTCGCGGCACACTTGAAACCGACGGACGATATCAGAGCCCGTCGCTTTCAACAAGGACTGGACACGGAGATTCAGGCTGCTCTAGCCACGGGAAAGTTTTTGACTCATGAGGATGCTCTAGAAGCTGCCCGCAGTTATGAGGCAGTGCTAAAAGAAAGGGGCAGACCTCAGTCTGCTGGAGTCAAACGCCCTGCCAACCAGATGGCAGGTGGAGCCTCGTCCAGGCCACCTTTCGTACCAAGGCGACCCGGAGTACCAACCCATCGTCCCAGCCCAGCCTTTTGCACCTACTACAAGAGAACTGGACATATGATGAAGGACTGTCGTCGAGCCAACCGTCTTCGCTTAGTCTGCGGCTCAGCTACTCACGATATTGGGTCTTGTCCCCAAAGACAGAACCCAGTTACTGCACCCAGGCCAGCAATTACTTATCCGCAGCGACCAGCTCTTCAGGCACCTGCTCCCAGACCTGCACTACCTGCACCACCCAGAGGACCACAAGCTGCACCACCTCCTCGTCAGTTCCATCAAGCTCAAAGGAACGTTCCGAGGAATGCTCCTCAGACCAGGAGGAATGTACCACGGCGCCAGGCTTTCATGATGTCCGTGGAAGAAGCTGAGGCCACTGGCCAAGTCATCATTGGTAAATTTTTCTTTTCAAACTTTGCTTTCCTATTACTTAGTTACATATTTCCTATACCTAAAACAAATCCCACATACCTTAGGTACAATCTTAGTATCCTCAATCCCTGCACTTGCACTATTTGATACTGGAGTATCACATTGCTTTATGTCGCAACGGTTTGTCCGAACCCATGCGATTCCAGTTTCACCGCTTGTATCCAGCTGGAAGTCAGTTCCGGAAATGGCGTTCTAAAGGCAACTATAGGATACGTCATGTGTCCAGTCGTCGTCTGCAGTCGAGAGTTTTGTGCTGACTTCAAAGTGCTGGACATACCGAACTTCGATGTGGTTCTAGGAATGGATTGGCTTGGAACTTTTTATGCTACCATCGACTGTCGTCAAAGGAGGGTAGTATTCGAGATTCCAGACCATCCGGTCTTCTATTTCAAAAGCGGAGACCGAACACTGGAGCCAAGTACCTACAAAGCGAAACCAAGAGAAGCAGTAGTTGCAGCAGCTCAAGCAGAGGAAGAATCAAGACCAGATGTGGTTCGAGAGTTCGACGATGTATTTCCTGACGATATATCAGGTTTGCTTCCCGACCGAGCTCTTGAATTCAGTATTGATTTAGTACCAGGAGCACAACCGGTGATCAAAGCACCATATCGTTTAAGTCCGGAAGGTTTGAAGGAAGTCCGAACACAGTTGGACGAATTACTGGCGAAAGGATGGATTCGTCCCAGCACTTCAAGTTGGGGATCACCTGTACTACTTGTGAAGAAGAAGGAAGGTTCATACATAATGTGCATCGATTACAGAGCCTTGAACGAAGTCACTATAAAGAACAAGTATCCACTCCCGCGCATCGACGATTTATTCGATCAGCTAAGTGGATCTTGTGTTTTCTCTAAACTAGATCTTCGTTCAGGTTATCATCAAGTGAAGGTCAAGGAAGCTGATATTCACAAAACAGCTTTCAGAACTCGCTATGGACATTACGAATTTCTAGTGATGCCATTTGGAGTGACCAACGCACCTGCAATATTCATGAACCTTATGAATCAAGTTTTCCGGGAGTATCTAGACAGGTTTGTTGTCATCTTCATCGACAACATCCTGGTGTATTCTAAGAGTCGGAAAGAGCATGCAGAACATCTATGAATTGTCCTAGAAACTCTTCGACAACATCAGCTTTATGCCAAGTACAGCAAGTGCGAGTTTTGGATAAATCAAGTTGGTTTTCTTGGACATATCGTCTCAGGAGAAGGAATCTCTGTAGATCCAGCAAAAGTTTCGGCAGTTAGCGAATGTCCTATACCAAAGTCGGTGAAGGATATTCGAAGTTTCTTAGGTTTAGCTGGATATTACAGAAGGTTTATTGAAGGCTTTTCGAAGATAGCAACGCCCCTGACCAAGCTCACACGTAAAGATGAAGAATTTGTGTGGTCAGAAGCATGCGAACAAGCTTTCGTAGAACTCAAGTCAAGGTTGACATCAGCACCTATTCTCGTCATACCGGATCAATCTGGAGGATTCGAAGTGCATTGCGATGCATCCGGAAAGGGATTAGGATGTGTTCTACACCAGCACGGTAAGGTTGTGGCTTATGCTTCAAGACAACTGAAGATCCATGAGCGCAATTATCCGACGCATGATTTGGAATTGGCAGCAGTCATCTTTGCTCTCAAGATTTGGCGTCATTATCTACTTGGTGAACGAATAAACATCTACACAGATCATAAGAGCTTAAGGTATGTGTTTACTCAGAAGGAGTTGAATATGCGGCAGAGAAGATGGTTAGAACTCATGGCGGACTTTGACATCAACTTGCAATATCACCCAGGGAAGGTGAATGTAATACCTGATGCTCTTAGTCGCCAACCATTATCAATGAATCTCACCGCTCAGTGGAAGCTTCAACAAGACTTGCATCAGATGGAGATTGAAGTAGTCATGCCAGGTAATGCTTCAAGTTTAATGAATTTACAAGTTCAATCAACCATTGTCAATCAGATCAAATCAGCTCAAGCCAGCGATGCTAAGTTGCAAAAGATCAGAGAACAAGTGGAGAATGGACTCAGAACAGACTTCATCATCCATGAAGACGGATCTTTGAGATACGGCAGCAGATTGTGTGTACCAAAAGGTCCTGTACGAGAAGAGTTAATGAAAGAAGCTCACAGCTCTCCCTATTCAGTACACCCTCGAGGTACCATAATGTACAAAGATCTACGTCAGAATTATTGGTGGCATGGAATGAAGCGTGAAGTAGCCAGAAGCGTCGCAAAATGCTTGGTGTGTCAACAAGTAAAGGCTGAACATCACAGGACTGCTGGATTACTTCAACCGTTACCAATCCCAGAATGGAAGTGGCAATACATCATGATGGACTTTGTGACTGCTCTTCCTCACAGCAGAAAGGGTAACGATGCCGTATGGGTCATTGTGGACCGACTCACAAAGTCGGCTCACTTCATTCCATTTCGAGTTGGCCAATCAACTGAGACACTAGCAAAGAAGTATATGGAGGTAATAATCTAATTAAGATTTAAACCCTTCATAATATACTATCTCTGATACCCATGAACTTATACAGGAAATTGTGAGACTCCATGGAGTACTGGTCTGCATCGTCTCCGATCGTGATACCAGGTTCCGATCGCAGTTTTGGCAGAGTCTGCAAGCAAGCTTGGGAACAAGTCTGAACTTCAGCACGGCTTATCATCCACAAACAGATGGTCAGTCGGAACGAACTATTCAGATCTTGGAGGATATGCTCAGAGCATGTATGCTAGACTTCAAAGGATCGTGGGAAGATCACCTACATCTTGTGGAGTTTTCGTACAACAACAGCTACCAAGCAAGCATAGGAATGGCACCTTTTGCAGCACTGTATGGAAGGAAGTGTCGATCGCCATTAAGTTGGGACGACATCGGAGATAGGGAACTTCTTGGACCAGAGATGATAGTAGCGACTGTGGATGTGGTTCGTACTATCAGGGAAAGGATGCGCATAGCCCAAGATCGACAGAAGCACTGGGCTGATGCAAAGAGACGACACTTGGAGTTCCAGCCCGGAGATCACGTATTCCTGAAGATATCTCCGAACCGCGTAGTGATCCGATTTGGAAGACGGGGTAAGTTGAGTCCGAGATACATTGGACCGTTCGACATACTCGAACGAGTCGGCGAAGTGGCATACTGCTTAGCACTTCCACCCTCATTGGAAGGAGTGCATAATGTGTTCCACATATCCCAACTCAGAAAGTATGTGGGTGACCCCAGCCATGTTCTCGATCATTCCGAGCTCACTATACAGCCCGATTTGTCTTGTGAGCAACAGCCCATGGAGATCCTGGACAGAAAAGTGAAGACACTTCGGAACAAGGAAGTTAACTTGGTTCGAGTGATGTGGAGGAAAGACACTCCAGGAGAGTCCACTTGGGAAAGGGAGGATGAAATGCGTACTAGATATCCGCACCTCTTTGTAAACTAGTCCTCAAATAAAAGTTGTAAATTTCGAGGACGAAATTTTTGTAAGGAGGGTAGACTGTAACAACTCCATTTTTAATGTACAAAGAATTGATTTAAATTCAATGTATACTTGGAGTATTTATTACAGCTGATATCTCTTTAAGTATTTATTTCACTCCATAATTACAAGAAGGAGCTTGTAGCTCATTGGTAATACCTTGCACTGCCGAACCAAGCCACTAGAGTTCGAATCCCATGCCCCCAATCGCTCAGAATCTGCGATGGCGGCCGCCAGATCAGTGTCATCTGGCGGCACAAATAAGCCCTCGTTGGTCCCGTACTCACTCAAGCCCTCGCTGTAAGGAGCATGAGGTTCCTGACCAAATGCAACGTCATCAGAGAGGATCGACTTCTTCTTCCTCTTCTGTGCGCGAACTCCGGTCACACCCAAAATCAGCTTACGCTTCGTGGGCACCTTGGGACGGCGGGTCCCGATATCCGAGCCCGCGCCGGATTCGGGTGAAACCACGTTCACCGCCTCCACGGGAGCACGGGGCGCTGATGGCATGTCCACAGGATCACGGGGCAATCCACGCGTGGGGCTTAGCACACGTGGAGGCTCATCTCCAGCATCTCCTCTTAGTGGAGGAGGGACAGGGGTCCTTCTCTTTAGGGGGACGTTGCGATCGCTGGCGGGGGGCACACCCTTGCGATCAAGCAGCAGCCGCTTCTCTTCCCTGATAACAGCGCCCATCGCGTGCTGATACCAGGCCCCGTATACATTGAGGGCCCTTGGAATGCAAGTCGGCTCGCTAATGAAGAAGTGGGAGCCCGTATTTAACCGCATAAAGTGATGCAGTGCACTCCGTATTCCCTCTCTGGTGGCCGCAGGCTCTTCCAAAAACGCCTCCAGTAGGACCCCCTGGTTATAACTTAACTGCTGGGCGAAGCGATGGGGGTTGTATCTCATAAAAAGCGCCGCTTCGTTCTGCCTGAACACGAGGAAGCCTGGCCGGATGGAGTACAGATGTAGGATCTCCCGGGCTTTCAATACAGAGGCCCCGTCCTTGAAATTATCGCGCAATGCCAACACCGCCTTAGAGGTCTCAGGGCCGATTGTCAGGACCTTGTCCGTAAAAGAAATACCCGATCCAACCGTGCGCGGACGAAGAAGCAACCCCCTAGCCTCCCGCGGAGGCGGATTCACGATAGAAGCACCGATCAGCCGCATAACTCTCTGGAATCTGTACTTCTCGTAAAACGAGGGTCTTTTATGAATACCAAATACCCCGAGCATGTGAATTTCCATCCACGAAGTAAAGTAGTGCATCGGGAAGTTAGCGGGTTGCACCCCCGGTTTAGTTGCGTCCGCCGCCATGCTAAGACCATGGTACAGATGGGCCAACCCGGCAATCCCGATGGCCAATTGTATGCCAGCCACCATTCGATGTGCTGGGTAGAAGACGAACGACCTCATATAGAGAGGGTGCATGGGGAGCGCGAACCAGCACAACCATAGCCCCAGAAACCCGAGAAATAAAGTCTCCTCGTCGATGCCCGGAGCAGCGATTTCCGACAAAGGGATGATTGCGGCATCGGGAAGATAAAAACCTTTTTGATCGGCTTCCAGTGCTGGTCGACGATCTAAACCGAGGCCGAAGGAGTCGTCAAGCTTAGCAAATTTTTCGCCCCGTTGCGATAGAATCTCCGGTCGAAGAAAGCGGGAGATGAAGTCTGCGAAACTAACTCCCCGGCCTCCCGATTCCAAGTAAAGACTCTCATACATATTCAACACCTTTATCAAACTCGGAAACTGGTGCTGAATAGCATTCTTCGGCGTTAGGTCCATCACCAACGGCTTGGTGGCAAAAACATATTCGTCAGGTGGAAGCAGCTCCTCATACTGCTCTCCCCTCACCGGCAGACCGGAAATTTCAGCAAATTTTTTTAGAGGAATGGAAACTTCCCTGTCCATTAGAAGAAAGGTATGAGTGGGGATGTTCCATTGCTCCACGAACGCCTTAATCCACCATGCCGGAGGAGCAGAATACTCAAACAGCGAGGTGTAAACTGCAGGGTATAGACCGATCTTCAGCAGATGCGCCTTCTTCGCTGACAAAATATACCTGGCCCACTGCAGATACCCTGCCGAGTGTCGAGGGGTCAACCCGATGTTGTAGGGTTGTCCCCAAGGGCGTGACTCGCCCTGGCATATGCGCCGTCCCAAAATATCCAAGGCTGCCGGCAACTGCATGGGTATGGCAGCAATCGAGGGTTGAAGAAGACCCTTCGAAGTCCAGTTAACGATCTCTACGGCATAGCTCGCCGGGGGTATATCCGCGTACGAAATCGATGAGATCGGATCCGATGGCGTCGCACAAGAGAAGCTTCGGCGACCTTTAATTATTTGGTCGTACCACCTACCCCACAAGTGAAGGCGTTTGTACTCCGGGTCATAATCCTTAATAAGAGCAAGAACCTCCCGGTCCACCGGTGCCTCAGGGAATCCACCCTCTGAGCGGAAAAACGGGAACGAAAAATCAAAAGACATGTCGCCTGCGAAAAAGAAAAGAATTCAATCATCAGTACTATAATTTAATCTTAAAATTCTGAGCGACACTTTAAAATTTGTACTACACTGCAATGCAGTGGAAAGGGGACCAAAGGTGGACCCACAAAATCCAGATGACAACGCATCAATTAATAAGACAGCCTCATCATTGGATAAGACTGTCAGTTAATGAGGAAATGCTCAAAGAATGTTCTTATTGAATGAGAAATCCCTCGAGACAAGGAGAAAATCTCCCTTTTAGAGCAAAGCTCTATAACAGAGTGACACTTGTCAAACTCTGGTCACGAGGGAATAAAATTCCTTAAAGAGCCTAGCTCTGTAATGATGATGGAAAATCCATCAAAAGTTAATTAAAATTAAAAATTAATTCCTGAGAATCAAAATTTTAGGATCTTAAAGATCCATGAAAAAACTCTTAAGAGTTCTTCATCAAAAGATCAAAAGATCTATATCGTCAAAAGAGCAGAGCTCTGACCCATGGGCTAAGAAACCCTAAGGAAAAGATCTATTTAGATCTATGGGGTTTTGAGAGCAAGGCTCTGTTTATGAAACCCCAAAGAGGTTTTCTTTAGATCAAAAGATCTATAAGAGCTAGGCTCTGTTAATTAGAATTAATTTAATTTAATTTAATTTTTACCTAAAATTTTCTAGAGTTCTAACTCTTGAAGTTCTTGGAAAGAAGAGCAAGGCACTGAGATTAAAATTCTTGAAGGAAAGATGATAATCATCTGAGGACCAAGGGTCCTATTTATAGGCGTTGAAGCGCCTCTTCAACTTCTGAGTTGATCCAATGGCTCAGATGTTGCTACCGCTGCACTCACGTGTGAGCCACGTGAGCGCAACGGTGGGGGGGCATTTGTTTCCCCCAATCAGAGCAAAGCTTTGATTGAATTTCAAAATTCAAAAATTGAAGCAACGCTTCAGATCCCTTGCGCTGCGCTCTGTGCGCCACGTGTCAAAAGCAGACACGCCAGCGCCAGGAGCGTTGCGCCCTAGGCAGCGCACCCCCAATCAGAGCAAAGCTCTGTTTCAAAATTCAAATTTTAAAATTGAAGCAACGCTTCAGATTCCTTGCGCTCTGCGCTGCGCGCCACGTGTCGAACCCAGGCCACGTGTCAAACGCAAGCGCGCTAGCGCCAATTGCGCCAGCATTGGAATTTAAATAATAAATTATCAATTAATCAGAATTAAAATTCTGTTCCAGAAAGATCTTTCCAATCTTATTAAAATAAGAAGATTATTTTCTGTAAAACAGAAGCCCTAGGATCAAAGATCCAACGGTGGGGAAATATCCCCAACTCAATCAGAGAAAGATCTCTTCAACTAACTTAACAAATCAATTGGCTCTATATAAAGGCACCAAGACTTCAAGTCTCAGATGGAGAGAACCCTCTGCAAACTTTGAGAAGAAATTCAAAAAGAAAGAAAGGCAACCTTTTGAAGAAAGAAGATCATTTTCTTCATCTTTAAAGGTAAAGAATTATATTCTTGAAAACAGAGATGAAATCATCTCATTAAAAAAGAAGAACCATCTTCCAAAAAGATCAGAGATCTAAGAACAAGATCAAGATCTTCAATAAAAAAAAAGAAAGATCAAAAAGATCTAATTATAAAGGATTAAAAGAAGTAATTTACTTCATTCACAGATCTTCTGATCTACAAAGGCACAACCTTTTGATAAGAGCAAGAACTTTGATTCTTGGATCTTAAGGCAATGCCTCTTTTGAAGAACAAAAACTTGTTCTTTGATCTTAAATTGATCAAAATGCGCTCTGTGCTATTGGACAGTGCCTTGCACTCTTGAATTGCGCCTTTGCGTTTATTGGACTGGCGCACTGCGCCATAACGCTCCACGTGTCAACCACAGAACGGTTTGCGCTTTGCGCTTCTAAAATTAGCGCACTGCGCTCTTGGACTGGCGCACTGCGCCAGAGCGCGCCACGTGTCATTCACTGGCGCAGCGCACTCAGAAAGCGCAGTGCGCTAACAGACTTGCGCTTAGCGCAGAGCGTGACACGTGTCACCTTTGCATACGCTAGCGCAATGCGCTCTTCGATTGGCGCAAAGCGCCTGACAAGCCACGTGGCGCACTATCAGACCACTATTTTTCTCCTGATAAATGCTATGCATTATTAAAAGGGCAGAGCCCAAGTAAAGGCCTAATAGGCAGAACATAAAAATGTTAAACATTTTTTTAACTGGACTTAGCCTAATTCTAGCCATAAGTCCTCAATATAAATTGAACTGAGCACAACTGCTCTTCTAATCAATTTACACCCGGTTCGAGGGTACATCTCTTTACTCCTCTGACATCCGTCGTTGTAATCCTTCAACGTCGTCAGAGAGGTGACGGGTCCCGACAACCACACATTACTACGGACTGTGGGGTCCTTAAACTCATGGACTATGACGTCCTTTACCTCGACCGTGATGTCTTAAAACTAATATCGGACTGTGGAGTTCTTAAATACACGGACTATGATGTCCTTAACCTCGACCGTGATGTCTTAAAACTAACGTCGGACTGTGGAGTCCTTAAATCCACGGACTATGATGTCCTTAACCTCGACCGTGATGTCTTAAAACTAACAACGGACTGTGGAGTCCTTAAAGTCACGGATTATGATGTCCTTAACCTCGACCGCGATGTATTAAAACTAACAATGGACCGTAATGTCCTTAAACTAGTTATCGACCGCAATGTCATTAAACTAAACAATAGAGCCCAATTGCTCTCTTGTCGGATCTAAACGATCCCGTTAAGTCGATCTTAGTCTAGAATTAGACTAGCGTGTCCTTAACAAACGTTTAAGTTGATCTTAGTCTTAAATAAGGCTAACGTATCCTTAAACATAACCCCCCCAAACCCAAATCTAAGAAAGATACGGATTTGGACTGGTCTACGCCCTACGGGCGACAACATAACTTAGTCTCCGTATACAATCCACGGGAAACCAAACACAAAACAACCACCCACGACACGAAGTGACCATATGGAGAAGGAGAAAGTTGTTACCGCGATGCGGTAGCATAATTAACTGTAGGGGCTTGCGCCTGCAAGGAAGAGCGTCCCCACAATCAAAAACCCCTCAAACGAGGGGGAATCTGACGAAGTCTGCTACATCGGCCGCATTCGTTTAAACCTTCGATACACGGTGCCATAAATCAACTTGGCATCTTCGGAGAGGTGGACGGATAGCACCAATTAGCATCTGCCCCGAATTTCAGGCAAGACGTCCAGTCCTGCCGTTTTCCGGAGGGGAACAGTTATGTTGATGATCTGGTCATCAAGACTAAAGCCAAGGCCGATCACATCCAAGATCTTAGGACCGTTCTCACCAGACTGAGGGAGTACGATCTGAAAATGAATCCTCTGAAGTGCGCTTTTGGCGTATCATCGGGAAAATTCCTGGGCTTCATAGTCCGACATCGAGGGATTGAAGTTGACCCATCCAAGATAAAGGCCATCATGGAGATGCCCCCTCCGAAAAGTCTGACGCAGCTAAGATCTTTTCAAGGCAAGCTTGCTTATATACAGAGGTTTATCTCAAATTTATCGGGGAGATGTAGGCCCTTCTCAAAGCTCATGAAGAAAGGAGCTCCTTTTATTTGGGACGCCGAATGTCAAGAAGCGTTTGAAAGTATCAAACAATACTTGTTGCACCCTCCAGTGCCGGCTGCTCCCATTCCAAATAAACCGCTGATTCTCTACACTGCCGCGCTAGATGAGTCACTCGGTGCGCTCCTTGCCCAGAACAACGAGGAGGGAAAAGAGAATGCCCTCTACTACCTCAGTCGAACTTTAGTCGGGGCGGAACACAACTATTCCCCGATCGAAAAGCAATACCTGGATCTGATGTTCGCTATAAAGAACCCGAGACACTATTTGCTCGCTCATCGGGTTATGCTGATCTCTAGGGTCGACCCGCTCAAACACTTAATGACCAAAGCAAGCCTAGCCGGTAGAATCTCGATATGGGCTGTCATGATACTTGAGTTTGACATAGTTTATACTCCTCAAAAAGCAGTAAAGGGGCAAGCTCTTGCGGAATTTCTCGCTGCTCATCCCATACCGGAAGGGTCACCGCTCAATTGCGAGTTACCCGATGAACAAATATTGCATCTCGAGGATAGTGAGCCATGTTGGGAGCTCTACTTCGATGGAGCCTCATCAATAAGGACCTTCAGCAAATCAAGCGTCCCAGAGATAAAAGCAAGGATATGATTGGTGTTCATCACGCCATCAATGGGAACCCTACGGCGTTCTTTTGCTCTCACCGAGCCTCGAACAAACAATGAAGCTGAGTATGAAGCTCTGATAGCTGGTCTAAAGCTCGCCATAGAAATGGAAATCCTTCGGCTACGGGTTTACGGTGACTCCCAGCTTGTCGTCAACCAAGTAAGTGTAGGGTTGCTATGCACGCGCACAAGGGTCTACGAGGCATCAACCATGCCCGATTTAAAATTTAGCCGTGCCGAACAACCCGAATACGGAACTTTAAACTAGAGATTAGGCGAAAAACAACATGCTAAACAATTTAACACTAAGTGAGAGGGATCATAACCTTTGTAGATCCGGTACTTCACTTCATATGCTCCGTGTTGTGGTCCCTTCGCTGCGATCATCGGGATCCGGACTCTCGAGAGGTTCCACGAAGAGAAAGACGCAACCTTTACTTCCGATCTTCGATACTAAGATGATCTACCTCGAAGTTTCTTTAACACAAGCTAACACTCATTAAATGATGTGAACACCCTCATCTAAATGGCAAGGGAAGATGAGGATGATGAAGTAGGAATTTTGCTCTATTTATTTATCTTTTTCTCACTATTTATCCATCACAAAATCAAAGCAAGAAACCATTTCAAGCTTAGAAGAAGAAGGAAGAAGATGATGAATAATGTAATTCTCCTTTTGTGATGAATAGGAAAATAATCATATGATAGAATTATGCAACCATGGTTCACTTAACCATTGTAGAGAATAGACTAGGGTTAGGGTTTGGGTTTAGTTAAAGCATGAGTCATGAACAAATATCTTTCACAAAACAAAATAAAATCTTCTAGAAACTTCTAGAAAGTTTAACCCTAATCCAAACCCTAATCATGTTTAAACTCCACTAAACAAGTTGCATTATTTATCATATCATGTTACAATATTATATATCACATATATAATATTTATCGTAACAAAATAAAATAATACAATTAGCATATATCACATATATATCAATGTATTATCCGAGTGAGAAAAAGAATCTTTTAGTGAGCAAATATTAGTTAATGTAATTTAATATATCATATATATTATTATACATTAAATTATCGAATCAACACTTAATCCGACAATCCGGCTATATCGCATATAACCGACTAATATTTATCCGTACCGATTCATCGAATCAACACTTGATCCGATGACCCGGCTGATATCAAATATCTCGAGAATATAATACGGTATCACATATCGCATTATTCTCGGTCCCGCACATATCACATATGTGCTCCTACTTCGTTTTGCCTGGGTCAAGAAACCTCTGTGTAGGACTCTAAAGAATCGTCAATACGCCGGCAATAGGTGATGATCATATCAACCACCCACAAGCTGCAAGCGATCAGCTAAACGTAACAGCTACCCAGGTATTGAACACTCAGAAGATCAACAAGCAAGCCTGTAACTTCTCCTGTGAATCCAAACAGTAACACTCCCGTACAGTCCGGTCTCGTCGTCTGATATGTTGCATATCTCGCCTAGGGGTGGTAAACGTCAGACCCCAGTAGCTCGATAAGTCGTGTCGATATGAGGTCTATAACAGTTCGAGAAACTACTGATAACACTTACCAGTAAATCTCATCAACCCTGGCCAGGGATTTCCGGTTATAGCCAGTCGAACACAGCACAACATCAACTCCCTATACTGGGAGAGGCGAATCCCCTCCTATCGCTCATTGCCTCCATGTGATTCGGGACTGTACCCAAAAGCCACCTTTTTGCACGCCCTCTTGGACGTGGTATGATGGAAATCAAAGCACAGTGGGAACCACACAAGACTCTATGACGATCTCGGGTCGACAGACTACTCTGTACCAGTGTCACCGGAGAACTGCCATCTGACGTATGGTATAATACCATCTGGGAGTTCTCGGCGAGTCCGTCCAGTGTACCCAGTCTTCACTGAGCACCCGTACACCATCCTTGATGTCAAACACCGATGGATATGGGATCATCCATCACCCATCATATGGGTCAAGATGCGTATACGCTAGTCTACTCTGGTGCATCGATGCCCTGTCTCGATACACCCCCGACTAGGAACTGTTATAGGATGTACTCGCCGACTACCGTGGCCCCACTAGTATGATCTCATCATAGTCCCAGTAGTCGAGTACATATCCTAAGGGCTTTATCAACATGTAATATAGAGACAATCAGAGTACATGTTAAGATAAAGTACAACCAGATAGCATACTATCATGTCGAGCAAGAAAGTCCTCCCTATATATGTCCTAGCATCCACTACAATATACATCGTATGTACAGTAATGGCCTCTAGGGCATACATATAACTAACAATCTCCCACTTGCACTAGGGCCATCTGTTATGGTATCGCATACCCAACAATTAGCTGCGGTTAAAGTATCTCATACTCAACCATCCCATAAAAGTCTCTACTGGGAAAAAAGGCCTTCGTGAGTGGATTCGCGCTGTTGTCCTCTGTGTCTGCTCTCCTAACCTCGATCTCCCTGGAGATCAACCATCTCCATGATCAGGTGATACTGCCCAAGAATTATATCTGGATTTCTGATGGGACGGTAGTTCCTTGGCTAAAGCCACAACCCCATTGTCACACAATGGTAGGAACGAAGTTCATCTTATGAACTTATATATATATATCCAGACTTCCTCTTTGGTAGTATCCTTGGTAACGATGCATCTTGCCTTTAATCGTCTAGTATGTCACGGTATCTAGCTTGGAACTCTTCCAACATACCGTCCCTCCACTGAGGGTATAGACAATGCCTGCGGCTGACATTCAGTCGTCCTTATCAGCCTGGAACCTTTCCAGTGATTCTCCCCAGGATCGATTGATACCATCTCACTACAACTAGTGAGTATCCTAACATCCAATTAGATCTATCTCATAGATCCAAGACCCAGGATTTAGGAGGTATCACTTTGATCCTATATGGAGAATCCTTGTGATAAGCGGAAATTGACCGAGCGTAGCATAGGAAACTCCTTCCCTATCAAGAATATGTCATCCACGTACTCTACGAGGATCACCACCATACTCTCTACTACCTTTTTGTATATACAAGGTTCATCTACCATTTTGATGAAGTCAAACTCTTTGACTACCACATCAAAACAGGTGTTCCAACTCCGCGATGCCTGTTTTATCATATAAAACATTTTGCACACGTTTCCGCTGCTCCCACTGTCTACGAAGCCCTCTGGCTGTGTACTTATAGACGCTCTTTTCTAAAACATCATTTAGAAAAGCAGTCATGACACCCAACCACCAAATATCGTAGTCATGGTATGTAGCCGTGGCAAGTAGGATCTGGATGGACTTAAGCATAGCTCCTTAGAAAAGGTTTCATCATAATCCATACCTGGACAATGATGCAAACCTTTAACAAGTCTAGCTTTGAAAGTCTCAACTTTTCCATGTACACCAAGTAATCTTCTCAAGATATACTTGCTCCTGATGGGGATTTAACCCTTCAGATAAAGCAACCAAAGTCCATACTTTGTTGGTGTATAAGGATTCCATCTCAGATCGATAAGCATCCAGCCATTCTTACAGAGTCGCACTCCTGATGGCCAGCTCGAAACTAGTTGGGCCATCATCTCATGATGCAATCCTCGCTCCCACTGTCATAGAGAAACCGAAGTATCTCTCAGGTGGGTGAGGAACCCTACTAGATCGGCGGAGAGGCTGAGGTTCGTTGGAAACTATTGAATCCTTTGGTTCTACCAAATCATCAGCTGCAGTTTGTATAGCTGGAACATTTCCAGTTCTACATAACAGACCTTGCCTCGAGCTTGTACGGATTTTGCTTTTAGACATAGGCCGGACAACCCCAATCTTAACAAACTTAAGATATAGGCTCTTCCCCTTCCATATCACATATGAAGTGGTAGGCAACTGATTTGATTTGAACCCTATTCAATAGGTATGCGACTTCACAAGTGCATAACTCCCTAAAGGAAATAGGAAACTCAGTAGTACTCATCATAGAGCACACCAAATCACATAGGGTGCTATTGCTCCGCCCCGATATACCATCGTGCTATGGTGTATACGAAGGAGTAATGCTGAGAGAGAATCTCATTCTCCTTTAGAATAGTCCAGGAATTCCATGCTCAAGTATTCTCCTCCTTGATCTCATCAAAGGACATAATACTTATACCCGTATTTTGGTTCTCTACTTCTAACTTATATTCCGTGAATATCTCAAAAGGTTCGGACTTGTGTTTCAGCAGGAACATATGTCTGAATCTTGAGAGATCATCAGAGAATGTAATGAAGTACAAAGAACCGATCTTGGCATGTGTAGACAGGGGACTTTCATACATCAGCATGTATCAATCCCAAAAGTTCACTAACTCTTTCTCTGTTTCCAATAAACAGAGCTGTGGTCATCTTATCTTTGTGACATGACTGGCAAGTTTCACAAGATGTAAATTCAAACTAATTTAAATATGCATCTTTATGTAACTTCAGCCAGTCGGGTCGCATTGATATGACCTAGTCTACAATACCCCAAGAAGGATTCATTCATTTCTGAACTCTTCCTCTTGTGTGTGTTCCGTATACTAAGAACTGTAGTTTGATTTAGAACGTCAATGCTTTTAGATAACGTGCCTGAACCGATCAACTCTTGATATAGGAAATGTTCAAAACATTATCCAACAATAAAAAATTATATCCTTTCTTTACGAATAAAGAGACTGACATGATTTTGTATATCAGGTTCGGTATCTAATGACATTTGTTCAGAATCAATGTATTCTGGTAATACAGGGTGACAGTGACCAACAGACTTGGCTGCAACACTTGCACCGTTTTCTGTCTCATAAAACTTATCACCCGTTCTCAGTTCTCTACCTATTTGTAGCCTATGTAACAGATTACATATGCGGGATCCTGATCCGGTATCACATACCCAGGACGTAAAGGATACTGAGAAACACTTCTGTATAATGAACACACCCGAAGATGATGCATCAGCATGCACTTTCTTCGTTTGGGCGGCACGGGAAATCTGGTATTCCCCAATTTCCTGCTCTGTCTTATAACAATTATAAGTTGGAGCGGGACCAACGTTCCCCAGCTCAGTATAACAAGCGGGTTCGGTCAATATATCCGTTTTATTATCTTGATTAAGGCGTGATATGTTCGCTATCTGGAGAGAGAGAGAAGAAAACACTCAGCGTATGCTCTTGCAAGATTAGATTGGTTATCTAATATATCTAATCAGGATGTCTCCCACTGTTTTAGTCAAATCTTCCTTCAAACCCTAAAAGGAAAGACTAGCCGGGATTAATTACACGCTACAAGTTCGCCAATCTTTCAGCCAGGCCAGTGTCGGTACTTTGAGGGAGGTCCCCCGTGCTTTCGCACGAACCTAATTACAGTAAACCTCATTTTCCCAGAGGCGTAACCCCGTTAACACCTTTCTAGACACCTACTTGATCGGCTAATTGTAATGTGTAAAACTCTCCCAGGAGTAACTCTTACTCGCAGCGGGTATCGGGATCCAACTATCTAATAGAAGGTATGCAATCTCATTGCAAATTTCAACACTTGAAATTCCCAATAATATTTTACCCCTAGCGTGCTATGACCTTGACGCATGCCAAACAACCCATAGTCCGCTAGTCAAGTTCAACCCGTACATTTCTTGATTGAATTAAACCCACCCGCACGACCCTTGACGAATGCCAAACAACGCCGTATGAATACCCTAATCCAATCGCATCGTATGCTAGCAGATAAGCACTAGTTAGCTACCGTACACTACGCCTTGACGCATGCCAAACTACCGCAGCACGAATACTAACTAGTACTTATCTGAAATGACGGAGGGCTACGACGGGTTTTTCAGAAAACCCTTTGCGTAATGAACTTGATATCGTTGTAGAATCGAGTGATTTTTAAATGGAATGTTTCTGAGGCTTTTCTAGTTTTGCTAAAGGGGTCACTCCCGGTGAAGGGATCGTCGGCCCTTTCCTCATCGAATAAGGTGCAGGATATATCATATATATACCGCTGTGCAAAGCAAGAACTATAGAAGCAATCAAAAGACAGACCGAGTTTGTAGCATCTGCCAGTTATTGCTAAAGGAGTCACTCCCGATGAAGGGATCTCGGTCCTTTCCTTATCGAATAAGGTGCTGGATGTTCTACAAGGAACACCGCTATGCAAAGCAAGAACTGTAGCTACCAGTTTTTATAAACAAGTTTCTACAACATCTTAGGTTTCTTTTATTTCATTAATCTCATTAATGAAGTCCCATTTTAATTATGCTTCACAAGCATCTCTTTTGAAACGAAATCTGCAATATAACATATATCTCATATATATAATATAAACATTCGTCTCAGACAGTAATATGATCTCATCACAGAACATTGCAGCAGTAGAACATATATGAAATATTGGATATACTAGTACGTCCGTGTTTTGAATACGAGCCTGTATAAAACACGGATTCCACGGTCGCGATGAATAGCCAAACCCACATCCCTAGACCCCTACGAGAGCGGCAAGTAACACTGCCAATTCTAGGGTTAGGAGACCCGGTCTCGACTCCTCGAGATGGTCTCCCACTGGACCCTAAAACCCGGTTACTTGTGCTCCCCGCCTTGGGTCTACCTAATGCGGAAAAGTAAATAATATACAACGGTGACATCTTCCGCTACCTGGAAGTGCCCCAATTAAAGAATATTACATACAAAAGAATTTTACATGAATGAAAAAGAAAAAACTCTCATCTCACATAAAACCCCCGGCTATTCAAAAGCGACGATCCAATAGAATATATCACAGCAACACATAATATCACATATCATCAACGTAAGCAAGTATGCGTATCCCGATTGTCGTTGATGTATAGCAACGAAGCCGGCGATACACCACATACTACGCTTACGGTCACAGAAAAGAAAGTGTAAAACTACAACAGTTGGAATCCGCAATCACTTTAGACATCGCATGCCTAACCAAATGAATTCCTTAGACATCGCATGCCTAACAATTATAAACCCCGCATTTTAGTCTCATTTATCGAAAACTCTTTTCAATACCAAGTCGGCCAATTCAACAAGATTCCCGACGTCCTGATCGAATGCTCGTCTCAAACTTTAGTAGACGGCCGCACCCCCGATACCGTCGACGAAGTGCACCAAGGCGGAACACCGCTACCGGGAGCACCCGAACGGATGCTTTCGGCGACGGGGTTCTCCTACAGTCACTTGGTCGGGGCTACGGAGTGAGGCTGTCTATTAAGTTTACCCGGCGAGTATCCGCGTACACTACGTGATTGCGACGGACTTTTGATCGCATCAAAATTCCGTGGCAACCGATCATCTGAGACTAAACTGCTATGTCTATAATATTCAAATTAGTTATCTCATAACTACCTGTGGATTCCAATTATTGTATCACATTCCAGATAAATAGAAAAAGTTAAACTTTCCGATCGAATCATCAAGCACCCAAGATTTCCCCAATATATCTCAACTCTTGAAATCAGTTTAAAACGTCCATTACATGCCACAGTACCAATGGTCCAGCCGTAGAAGGGTCAAGCCAACGCCTCACATGTGGCACGCCGTACTGCCCCAAACCCTAAGGTTCAAAGGGCAGTTCAAGACGGTCACATAATCGAGTTAAGGTTTGTTGTCTTCTAGAGGGTCCATCGCGTTACTTGCACGACTTAGAACATTCTTAAACACGAGGAAAAATCCAACTTTTGAAAAATTTTCCGACAGGGGAAAAAGTGAGTTATTGATATCCGTTCGAACTTTTTAACAGTTTCTAAAAATTATCCGGAAAGCCACATAGACAAAATCTAATACTCCGATCGAAACATCGAATCCCCAAAATAACCTCAGAAAACTCAACTGTAGAATAAATATTAAAAATTCCTAGAAAATACAACAATAAAAAATAGGAGTTACTGTTGGAAGCACGTGACAAGAATCGACTGTGTAGTCGCGGAACCGCCGCACATGCTGGGGTGGGGCCGCGGATCCGCGCTACTTTTGTCGAGTTGTGCTCACGTGCTTCACAGTAATTCTTATAATTACCTGCTATAATTTTTGTATATTTTTAATGTGGAAAAATCCCAGTTTTTAGAAAATTTCCAGAGAGCAATTTTGAGTTTTGGGTTTCGGGTTTTCCGGGTTCGATCGGACTTTAAACTTCGTCTAGACTTCGTCTAAAGCTCTAGCTTGGCTCTGATACCACTGTAGGGTTGCTATGCACGCGCACAAGGGTCTACGAGGCATCAACCATGCCCGATTTAAAATTTAGCCGTGCCGAACAACCCGAATACGGAACTTTAAACTAGAGATTAGGTGAAAAACAACATGCTAAACAATTTAACACTAAGTGAGAGGGATCACAACCTTTGTAGATCCGGTCCTTCACTTCATATGCTCCGTGTTGTGGTCCCTTCGCTGCGATCATCGGGATCCGGACTCTCGAGAGGTTCCACGAAGAGAAAGACGCAACCTTTGCTTCCGATCTTCGATACTAAGATGATCTACCTCGAAGTTTCTTTAACACAAGCTAACACTCATTAAATGATGTGAACACCCTCATCTAAATGGCAAGGGAAGATGAGGATGATGAAGTAGGAATTTTACTCTATTTATTTATCTTTTTCTCACTATTTATCCATCACAAAATCAAAGCAAGAAACCATTTCAAGCTTAGAAGAAGAAGGAAGAAGATGATGAATAATGTAATTCTCCTTTTGTGATGAATAGGAAAATAATCATATGATAGAATTATGCAACCATGGTTCACTTAACTATTGTAGAGAATAGACTAGGGTTAGGGTTTGGGTTTGGTTAAAGCATGAGTCATGAACAAATATCTTTCACAAAACAAAATAAAATCTTCTAGAAACTTCTAGAAAGTTTAACCCTAATCCAAACCCTAATCATGTTTAAACTCCACTAAACAAGTTGCATTATTTATCATATCATGTTACAATATTATATATCACATATATAATATTTATCGTAACAAAATAAAATAATACAATTAACATATATCACATATATATCAATGTATTATCCGAGTGAGAAAAAGAATCTTTTAGTGAGCAAATATTAGTTAATGTAATTTAATATATCATATATATTATTATACATTAAATTATCGAATCAACACTTAATCCGACAATCCGGCTATATCGCATATAACCGACTAATATTTATCCGTACCGATTCATCGAATCAACACTTGATCCGATGACCCGGCTGATATCAAATATCTCGAGAATATAATACGGTATCACATATCGCATTATCCTCGGTCCCGCACATATCACATATGTGCTCCTACTTCGTTTTGCCTGGGTCAAGAAACCTCTGTGTAGGACTCTAAAGAATCGTCAATACGCCGGCAGTAGGTGATGATCATATCAACCACCCACAAGCTGCAAGCGGTCAGCTAAACGTAACAGCTACCCAGGTATTGAACACTCAGAAGATCAACAAGCAAGCCTGTAACTTCTCCTGTGAATCCAAACAGTAACACTCCCGTACAGTCCGGTCTCATCGTCTGATATGTTGCATATCTCGCCTAGGGGTGGTAAACGTCAGACCCCAGTAGCTCGATAAGTCGTGTCGATATGAGGTCTATAACAGTTCGAGAAACTACTGGTAACACTTACCAGTAAATCTCATCAACCCTGGCCAGGGATTTCCGGTTATAGCCAATCGAACACATCACAACATCAACTCCCTATACCGGGAGAGACGAATCCCCTCCTATCGCTCATTGCCTCCATGTGATTCGGGACTGTACCCAAAAGCCACCTTTTTGCACGCCCTCTTAGACGTGGTATGATGGAAATCAAAGCACAGTGGGAACCACACAAGACTCTATGACGATCTCGGGTCGACAGACTACTCTGTACCAGTGTCACCGGAGAACTGCCATCTGACGTATGGTATAATACCATCTGGGAGTTCTCGGCGAGTCCGTCCAGTATACCCAGTCTTCACTGAGCACCCGTACACCATCCTTGATGTCAAACACCGATGGATATGGGATCATCCATCGCCTATCATATGGGTCAAGATGCGTATACGCTAGTCTACTCTGGTGCATCGATGCCCTGTCTCGATACACCCTCGACTAGGAACTGTTATAGGATGTACTCGCCGACTACCGTGGCCCCACTAGTATGATCTCATCATAGTCCCAGTAGTCGAGTACATATCCTAAGGGCTTTATCAACATGTAATATAGAGACAATCAGAGTACATGTTAAGATAAAGTACAACCAGATAGCATACTATCATGTCGAGCAAGAAAGTCCTCCCTATATATGTCCTAGCATCCACTACAATATACATCGTATGTACAGTAATGGCCTCTAGGGTATACATATAACTAACAGTAAGCGGCGACTATAAGATATACAAACCCGAGTTAGCTCGGTACAGAAGCTGAGTAGTGGAACTCATGAAACGGTTCACTCATATTGAGCTGATGAGAGTTCCTAGGGCGTCGAATGGAAAGGCTGACATACTCGCTCGCTTAGCCAAGGAGCTGGCTGATCCTGACATGGATGAAATTCTGATCACAGTCAGGAGCCGGCAAATTCTGCCCACAGTCTCTCTACGAGAAGAGGAAAGCACGGAACAGAAGAGCAGTCCCGCCGAAGAACCTTCGATCGTTCAAGATGAGCCCGATTAGAGAGAACCCTTCATAGAGTACTTCCGATACGACAAGCTGCCTGAAGGAAAATCTGCAAGGATTCAGCTGAAGAAGAGAGCTCTCCGATATGTGTTTGTAAATGACACGCTATACCGTAGGTCATATGACCAACTCTGGCTCAGGTGTCTGTTATTGGCCAAAGCCCAAAGGGTCATGAAAGAAGTTCACTCGGGCGTTTGCGGTGCTCACCAATCTGGCCCCAAGATGCGACTTCAAATTAAACGGCTTGGGTATTACTGGCCCACCATGATACGGGATTGCGGAGTGCGTGCAAAGAAATGTTATATCTGCCAAATTCACGGTGATTTCATTCACAAGCATCCCAATCCGTTGGATCCTACGGTGGCGTCGTGGCCTTTCGAAGTCTGGGGAACCGACATAGTTGGCCCAATTGATCCTCCGTTATCCAGAGGCCACCGGTTCATATTGGCTGCAACTGACTATTTCTCCAGATGGGCTGAAACTGTCCCGCTAAAAGAAGTCAAGATAGAAGATATTCTGATGTTCTTCCAGCATAATATTCTATACCGCTTCAGTACACCAAGAAGAATCATATTTGACAATGAGACTTCTTTCAAGAGCTTCAAAGTCGCAAGGTTCGCTACTCAATATAAGATAGACTGGAGATATTCCTCCATCTATAATCCAAGAGCCAACGGGCTAGCCGAAGCCTTCAATAAGACTCTATGTAAGCTCCTGAGGAAAAATGCTTCAGCCAACAAGAGAGACTGGAATCTCAAACTTCACGAGGCGTTGTGGGCATATCGTACCATGCACCGTACTCCAACTCAGTCCACTCTATACTCATTGCTCTTCGGAGTGGAGGCGGTCCTCCCCCTCGAAGTCGAAGTTCCAAGCTTGAGAATGGTCGTTCAGCACGAGTTGACGGAGGAGGAAAACGTGCTCCTTCGGCTTGAAGAGCTCGACGCCCTCGAAAAAAAGAGGCTCGCGGTACAGCAAAATCTGGAGCTGTACCGAGCCCAAATGTCATGGGCCTATGACAAGATGACTCGTCTCCGTGCTTTCAAGAAAGGCGAATTGGTGTTGGTCCTCAAAAGACCGATCATCCCCAATCGACATGCCAAGGGAAAATTCCAAACTGGGAAGGACCATACGTCATCGAGAAAGTGTTTGACAGAGGATCCTACCAACTAGTAAGTGCCAAGGGAGAAAGGCCCATGCCACCCATCAATGGCCGATATCTCAAGAAATACTACGCGTGAATGATCCAAGTCGCAGGCGAATTGAGCACACCAGCCCTACGGTCTAGATCATACATCCTATAAAACCATATACAATCCACGGGCATAAACAACCCCTATCTCTTCCAAGTCCTGCCGGTGAGACTACTTTTAAAAGTCCTACCAGGGGCAAAAAAACAAAAACGGTATGTCCACAAGCAAAACGGGCACGGATGAAAACCCGAAAGGGCTCCGTGAGTAAAAACAGCAGGACTGCCGGCGAGTTTGTGAAAACCCGAAAGGGCACAAACTCGTGGAAAGAGATAGAATACACTCGCAAAGTCCTCTTTACCTTGTGAGGAGAAAATCCTTGCGTGAGATCCTTGCGACTCACAAAGGAGCAACACACTTAGGAATCCTCACGATTCCTACGGAGAACATACACCTGCGAGATCCTCTCGACTCGTAGGGAGAAAATGCTTTTATGAGACCCTTACGGCTCATAAAATTGAAAAGCCTTAGGTGATAGGGACCTACACCTGTCTCCTAAGCCATCGTTCCCCAACGGGCAACGGCAAATGATGAGTCGCTCATGGCATTTTGCTTCAGTGTTAGCGGTACTGATGCCAACCAAAAACCCAAATCCCAAGTCCTCCCGAGGCAAATGATGAGTTGCTCCTGGCATTATTCCAGTGCAGCAATGCTGATGCCAAATAAGATCCAAATTCCAAGTCCCCAAACGGCGAATGATGAGTCGCTCCTAGTACCATATTCCAGGGTAGCGATGCAGACGCCAACCAAAATCCAATTTCTCAAAATTCTCCCAGCCCTATGGTTAGTCCCCAACTTGACTACCGTATACAATCCACGGGCTCAAATAATTCTCAGCATACCCATGCCCTACCGCAATCACCAGTCCAGCGGCCGGTCTCCGCCCTTGGAATTATGCTCAATTAGGAAAGACCCCCTCATGCGTCCTCACGAT
The DNA here is from genome assembly GCA_030015575.1 of Agapanthus africanus. Taxonomy (NCBI): domain Eukaryota; kingdom Viridiplantae; phylum Streptophyta; class Magnoliopsida; order Asparagales; family Amaryllidaceae; genus Agapanthus; species Agapanthus africanus. Next base: position 181,692,285 of record CM057339.1, on the reverse strand, counting down.
ATATGAGGAGAACAAACCTTCGTGGGATCCTTACGACTCACAAAGGAAAAACACACTTGGGATTCCCCACGACTCCTAAGGATAAAGTACACCTACGAGATCCTTTCGACTCGTAGGGAGAAAATGCTTTTATGGGACCCTTACGGCTCATAAAATTGAAAAGTCTTAGTTGGTAAAGGCCTAAACCTTTCTCCTAAGCCATTGCTCTCCAACAGGAAAAAGGCAAATGATGAATCGCTCCTGGCACATGTGCTTCAGTGTTAGCAACGTTGATGCCTACCCTAATCCAAAAATTCCGAACTCCAATCTAATAGACCCCTAAGTCTTTAAACTGGGAATAGATGACCTCTAAGTCGTTAAACTGGGGACAGATGACCCCTAAGTCGTTAAACTGGAAACGAGGGAGACCCCCTCATGGCAAATGATGATTCGCTCCTGGTACCATATGCCAGTGTAAGCGGTGCTGATGCCGAACCAAAAACCAACCCCCAAATCCTCTCATGGCAAATGATGATTCGCTCCTGGTACCATATTCTAGTGTAGCGATGCTGATGTCAACCCAAATCACATCAAATCAGTAAGTCAACTTCAACCCTGACACCGCAAGAGGCGGAGTAAGTCAAATCAAGCACCGACCGTCCAAGTCGCTAAAAGGGCAGCACCGACCGTCCATGTCGCTAAAATGGCAGAACCGACCGTCCAAGTCACTAAAAGGGCAGCACCGACCGTCCACATTGCAAAAAGGGCAGCACCGACCGTCCACGTCGCAAAAATGGCAGAACCGACCGTCCAAGTCGCAAAAAGGGTAGCGCCGACCGTCCACGTCTCTAAAAAGGAAGAACCGACCATCCACGTCGCAAAAAGGGCAGCACCGACCGTCCAAGTCGCAAAAAGGGCAGAACCGTCCGTCCATGTCGCTAAAAGGGCAGAATCGACCGTCCACGTCGCAAAAAGGGCAGAACCGACCGTCCACGTCGCAAAAAAGGCAGAACCGACCGTCCACGTCGCTAAAAGGGCAGACCGACCGTCCACGTCGCAAAAAGGGCAGCACCGACCGTCCAAGTCGCAAAAAGGGCAGAACCGACTGTCCATGTCGCTAAAAGGGCAAAACCGACCGTCCACGTCGCAAAAAGGGCAGAACCGACTGTCCAAGTCACAAAAAGGGCAGCGCCGACCGTCCAAGTCGCAAAAAGGGCAGAACCGACCGTCCACATCACAAAAAGGGCAGAACCGACCGTCCAAGTCGCAAAAAGGGCAGCACCGACCGTCCAAGTCGCAAAAAGGGCAGAACCGACCGTCCACGTCGCAAAAAGGGCAGCACCGACCGTCCAAGTCGCAAAAAGGGCAGAACCGACCGTCCAAGTCGCAAAAAGGAAAGAACCGACCGTCCAAGTCGCAAAAAGGAAAGAACCGACCGTCCAAGTCACAAAAAAGGCAGAACCGACCGTCCAAGTCGCAAAAAAGGCAGAACCGACCATCCACGTCGCAAAAAGGGCAGCACCGATCGTCCACGTCGCAAAAAGGGCAGCACCGACCGTCCACGTTGCAAAAAGGGCAGTGCCAGCTTCCCAAAAAGCGGGAACCAAATCAAGTCGCCTCCAAGTAAAAGAAGCTCCATCAATTTCATGCACACGACCCACATATGTGGTGTGCATTTATTGATGGGGGGCAATTTGTTGGGGTAAAAATTTACACCCCGGTTGACCAAGTCAAAATCAAAGTCAACCCCAAGCCAAGTGGGCCCAAGCCCAGGTCAAGTGGGCCAATACCCGGGTCGAGCCCGAACATGAAGTGGCCGGCCTCCCCCCATGCCAAAATAAAAAATTTGTAATAAATAATTTTGTTGTATTTCTCTTATTTTTATTTTATGAATAAATGTAAGAAAATGGGCATAAAGCCAAATTTTTGTAAAGCCCATGGCTTATGTGCAAAAAGAAATGGCACATGAGCCATGGGATAGGCAAAATGCAATTTTGAAAAGCCCAAGGGGCTATATGTAAAGTGTATAGCCTATAAAGGCAAGGATAATGAAAATATCCCAACAACTTTTTTTCTCTCTCCAAAAAGAATCAAGATCTGTGATCTTCTCCTTCCTTAAGGTTCTAAAAAAACCTTCTTCTTTCTTTTGAATTAAATCAAGAGTTCTACTCTTCCTTTTATAAAACTAAATAGTTTTTCACCACAAAACCCACAAAGGGGAGCTTAGATCTCTCATCATATCTAAAAAAGAAGAGATTTTTAAAATCTCACATCTCTTGATCTTCAAGACAACAGAGGAGGAAGAAGGAGACCCATCTCTAGAAACCCCACTTTGGGGAAGAACCAGGGCTCAAGGGGAGAAGCCCTTCATCAGCTTCAAAACATCCTAGGAGTTTAACTCCTTATACACACACACAAAAAAAAATAATAATAATAAGTGCTCATTTCTAGGAGTACAACTACCATTGCAGGGACCAAGTCCCTTTTGCCTCCCGAACGCCCATGTGCTGACACGTAGGGCGCTAAAGCTCAAAGCGCTAGCGCCCGAGCGCCCACGTGCTGACACGTGGGGCGCTAGCGCTCAAAGCGCTAGCGCCCTTGCGCTCAAAGCGCTAGCGCCCAAAGCGCTAGCGCCCGAGCGCCCACGTGCTGACACGTGGGGCGCTAACGCTCAAAGCGCTAGCGCCCTTGAGCTCAAAGTGCTAGCGCTCAAAGCGCTAGCGCCCGAGCGCCCACGTGCTGACACGTGGGGCGCTAGCGCCTAAAGCGCTAGCGCCCGAACGCCTACGTGCTGACATGTGGGGCGCTAACGCTCAAAGCGCTAGCGCCCTTGCGCTCAAAGTGCTAGCGCTTAAAGCGCTAGCGCTCGAGCGCCCACGTGTGGCGCTAGCGCCCTTGCGCTCAAAGTGCTAGCGCCCTTGCGCTCAGAGCGCTAGCGCCCAAAACGCTAGCGCCCGAGCACCCACGTGCTGACACGTGGGGTGCTAGCGCTCAAAGCGCTAGCGCCCAAAGCGCCTACATGCCTGGAACATGGGGCGCTAGCGCCCGAGCGCCCACGTGCTGACACGTGGGGTGCTAGCGCTCAAAGCGCTAGCGCCCACGTGCCTGGAACGTGGGGCGCTAGCGCTCTTGCGCTCAAAGCGCCAGCACCCAAAGCGCTGGCGCTTTTTCCCACGCATCCTTTGGATGCCCTTTTTCCTTTTTTTATTTTATATATATGTATACACACACACACACATATTCTACAACACTATCCCTCTCAAAAAAATTTTTGGGCCGGGACGCTGCTCCGCACCCCGCAAGGGGGCTGCTAGCCCCCTTGACCCCCAGCTCGCTATCCGGATAGCGGGACCCCCGTAAAAACTCTGCGAGGCCCCCGATATATCCAAAACCCCTTCAAAACACAACACTGCACGTTGAGTTCGCATGACCAGTTTAACCCGTTAATCGGAGGTTCCCTCGCTTCAAAGGCGAGGGATAATTAACGGCAGCTTAGTCCGCGGCTGCCGGAGATTTGGATCCCCACAATCAATAAACCCCAGCCTACCCTAGGCAGGGGGATCTGTAATGCTCCTGACATGCACACGCGTATTCCCATCTCAATGTGGTGACGAAAAACATCCTACAACGTCTATAAACTACTACTGACTGCAGTATCCCAAGGCTGACAAAAAAAAGATATGTCCATAAGCAAAATGGGCACGGATGAAAACCCGAAAGGGCTCCGTGAGTAAAAACAGCAGGACTACCGGCGAGTTTTGTGAAACCCGAAAGGGCGCAATCTCGTTAAAAGACACTTGCAAGGTCCTCTCGACCCTGTAAAGAAAAACCACCTACGTGAGATCCTTACGACTCACAAAGAAGCAACACACTTAGAGATCCCCACGATTCCTGAGGAGAAATTACACTTACGAGATCCTCACTTCTCGTAAGGAGAATTCCCCTTTGAGACCCTCACGGCTCATAGGGTTCAAAAGCCTTAAGCTACAGGGATCTGAACCTGTTCTTAAGACATCACAACCCACAGACTGCCCTACAAGCGTTGTTTACCCCAATCAGAGCAAAGCTTTGTTCAAATTCCAAGACGGGAAATGAAGCAACGCTTCTGATTCACCCCAATCAGAGCAAAGCTCTACTTTGAAAATTTAAATTTTAATAAATGAAGCAACGCTTCAGATCCTCTGCGCTGCGCGCAAAGCGCCCCGTCTCAAAATCAGACACGCCAGCGCAGGGAGCGCAGCGCCCAAGGCAGCGCGCCCAATCAGAGCAAGGCTCTATTTAAAAACAAAATTAAAAGAAGCAACGCTTCGGATGATCTGCGCTCTGCGCTGCGCGACACGTGGCAGCGCAGTTGCGCTGCGCTCTGCGATACGTGTCAAGCGCTGGTGCATCTGTGCCAAACAGAATTAAAATTCCAGTAAGATCTTTCTGTTCTTGTTAAAACAAGAAGATTGTCTTCTGTAAAACAGAAGCCCTTGGATCAAAGATCCAACGGTAGGGAAAATTCCCCAAATCACTCAGAGAATGATCTCTTTAACAAATTTAACAAATTAATGGGCACTATATAAAGGCCCCTAGACCCCAATTCAATGGGAATCAAGATCATCAAGATAAAAAAACAACACAGAGAATAGAGAGAGCTCTAAAAAATTGTGAGAAGAACTCAAGAAGAGAAAAAAGGTAAAAACCTTTATAAAAAGAAGAACTTCTTCTGAATAGATCATTGATCTAAGAACAAGATCAATGATCTTCAATCAAAAAAAATATAAATAATAACAGCGCCTTGCAATTTTTTATGAACCATTGGTTTTGAATCTTAAAGATTCTTTTCTTGAATCCAAAATTGGATCAAGTTATTGAAACAGTGCCTTGCACTTGCAAAAACTGCACTGTTGCGCTCCTGGGTTGGCGCAAGCCACCAGAGAGCGCCACGTGTCAGCTCCAGAACCACTTGCGCTATGCGCTTTTAAGATAGAGCATTGCTCTCTGAAGTTGGCGCAACTCACCAGAGCGCACCACGTGTCAGCAGCGCAGCGCACTGCGCTGTTGCGCTTGCGCTCACCAGAGCGTGACACGTGTCACCACCACAAGCGCTTGCGCTCGGTAATTGGCGCAAAGCGCCTGACAAGCCACTGTCAAGTAATTAATGCACTGCATTATTATCTGCAGAAGGGCCAAGACCAATTTAAAAGGCCTAACAGGCCTAATAAAATGCAATGCATTATTTTAGAAAAGGGCAGAGCCCAAACCAAAACAGATGCTCTGCATCATTTACAAAGGGACTGAGCCCAAATCAAAATGGCCTAGTAGGCCAGAATAAAATACAGTGCATTATTAAACAGGGGCAAAGCCCTAGCACAGGCCTAATAGGCCAAAGATAAATAAAAATGTTGAACCTTTTTCAACTGGACTTAGCCCAATCATGGTCGTAAGTCCTCAAATTAAATTGACTGGGCAAGATTGCTCTCTTAAATCAATTTACATCCGGTTCAAGGGTACATCTCTGAACCCCTCTGACACCTATCGTTGTAATCCTTCAACGACGTCGGAGAGGTGACGGGTCCCGACAACCACACATCGATACGGACTGCGGGGTCCTTAAACTCGTGGACCGAAACGTCCTTAAACTAATATTCGTCCCAAAATGGGAATGTTGGACCGAAATGTCCTTAAACTAATGTTCGTCCCCAAATGGGAATGATGGACCACTATGTCCCTAAACTGAAACATGGACCACTATGTCCCTAAACTGGAACATGGACCACCATGTCCCTAAACTGGAAATCGACCGCAATGTCATTAAACTAAACAATAGAGCCAATTGCTCTTCTGTTGGATCTAAACGATCCCGTTAAGTTGATCTTAGTCTAGAGATTAGGCTAACGTATCCTTAACAAAAGTTTAAGTTGATCTTAGCCTTAAATAGGGCTAACGTATCCTTAAACCAAAATCCCAAACCCAAATCTAAGAAAATACGGATTTGGACTAATCCACGTCCTACGGGCGACGACATAAATTAGTCTCCGTATACAATCCACGGGCAACCACAAACAAAACAAACACCCATGACACGAAGTGAACATCTGGAGAAGGAGAAAGTTGCTACCGCGATGCGGTGGCGTAATTAACTGCAGGGGCTTGCGCCTGCAGGGATGAGCATCCCCACAATCAAAAACCCCTCAAGTGAGGGGGAATCTAACGAAGTCTGCTACATCGGCCGCATCCGTCTAAACCTCCGATACACAGTGCCATAAATCAACTTGGCATCTTCGGAGAGGTGGACGGATAAAACCAAATAGCATCTTCCCCGAATCTCAGGCAAGACGAACCTACGCGGTCGCGTCTCTGTGTTCGGAGGGGAACGGATTCTGGCACGCCCGGTGGGACCTTTTCCTCTTTCCACTTCACACTTCGTGTGTCGTCTTCACGAACGAATCGCGGTTTGTTAATGGTTGCCTTTGGATTTCAAGTTACTAAGATTTGGTCTTTTGTCTGGCGCAGAAATCAAGCATCAATGGCCTCCAACTGCTCGAGCTGCTCAAAGTGCCAGTGCAACCAACGCTCCGCCTCACCTGGAGGTGTAGCCTATGGGCCTCAAGCGGCCTCCATCCTTGCCATGCCGGTGGAACAGGTGACTCAGGCCACCACCGGTCTGTTCTTCGGGACCATGCTCCCGCCTGCAAGCTTCACCAATCCAGTACCCGCACCGGAAACACAAAAGAAGTCGGTCTTCGATCGGCTTACTACTACCACGGCCCCTCTCAACGGGTCGTCCAATATCAAGCCGGCAACCTCTGTCTTTACCAGGCTGAACCAGAACTCCAGTGGGCCCGCCAAGAAGCCCATGAACCCTGAAGTGGACATCCCAAGGAAGGTAGCCACCTCTGCTCCTGAAGTTGTCAAGGCGGCTTCTCCTGTTAAAGAGTCGGTCTTTTCAAGGCTGACTACTCCGGCTCCTGCTTCTACTCGAGGGTCTGTCTTTGACAGACTGAACATCACCACTCAAAAGACAACATCAGTCTTTAAGAGGCTGGCACCAACAGCGCCTCATTCGGACAGGGGGCAAGACAAAGCTGTCCCTATCACCGAGCCAGTCCCAACGGCTCGTCACGCTCGACGTCGCCACTGGCGCCGAGTAAGGAAGGCCGGGGGCAACTCCCCCTCAGGGCTAACTCCACCCGCTCCAATGGTGGAAGTTAATGTTGCTGTTCCAACTGGGAACAGCTTTGAACCACTAAGGAGGGTACGCAAGAACTCTCCGACTGCCACACTGAAAAGATCTCCTCCACCTGCGGAGAGAGTTACAGAAACTCAGCTGGAGCAGTCCCCTCAATGGCTGTCCTCCAAGATTTATAAGGTCTGGCAGAGAGTTCAAGACTCAGTAATAGACCAAGATCACTCTCGCCGGCAGAAGAAGGCGAAAGTGCAGGAAGAAAAGAACCGTCATGTTAAACAGCAAAGGACGACAACCGCCAGGGTGCCCGCTGCGACGGCCCCTTCAACTTCAATGGCCCACAAGAGAAGAAGGCCGGAGAAAATTCCCACGCCTGCGGCAAATGCCAAAGGCGGCGAGCCCAAACGCCCTAAGTCCGGGGGCATTGTAGTCCATACCGTTTACATGGCGTCGGGAAAGGAGGACAATCGTGCATCTACAGGTCATAGACCGCTTACACGGTCAGTGACCAAAGCTCAGGAGCAACAGCAGAAGCTCCAGGAAATGATGAATGCGACAGCCGCACTCACCGGGCCGAAAGAAAGCCCCGAAGTGTCCTCGGATCAACGCCAGGAACAAGAAACTGACGCTGATTTCCTTCGTCGGATACTGGAGAAGAAGAACAAAGAGGCTGCAGAACAAGCAGTCAATATAAAGCAAATGGCCCTCCTGTTCCAGGACATGGTGGGTATGATGATCCAGCAAGATCCTCCTGCTGAAGAAGATCCTCCGATCGTCCTTGAAGACGACAGGGGAGAAACGTCAAATCCTCCACCGGCTCTGTCAACAGCCAAGGAGGAGACAATCTCCAAAGCTGACTTGGACGAATATATAGCCCAACAGATACGGGTTCATCATGCGACTGAGGCAGCCGGTCAGGTCATGAAAACGGGACGACCATATCCGAGCTGGTACGATCAGATCAAGTACCCGCCGGGCTATACGATACCGAAATTCCATTCTATAAGGGGACGGGAAATCCCCACCAGCATGTTGCCCAGTTCAGGGCGCTTTGCGGAAACACCGGCGGTGATGATAAATTGTTGCTTTGCCAGTTCGTCGGCAGCTTGTCAGATACAGCATTCGAGTGGTACTCCGAGCTCCCAAACGACTCTATCAAGACATTTGCAGAGATGGAACTGCTGTTTACCCAGCGTTTCGCAAGCGCCAGCGAACGCACCCCTATGACGGCATTGATTAATGCCAGGGTGAAGCCAGGCGAGACATGGGTCCAATACGCGATACGGTGGCGGAACTTATGGTCAAAATGCGAACAACGCATCGAAGAGGCTCCTGCGGTAGGCATGTTTGTGGGAACCCTCGATCCGCAAGCGACCATCTCGCAATTCATGATGTTCTTCAAGCCGACTACCTTCCAGGCCCTGATCGACAAGCTAGCTCAAATGGATCAGATGGGCCATAGACCTCCCCCTCCAAAGCCGGACTCTCGAAATGAAAAGGAGAAGGGAAAAGCAATTGTTGTCGCTAATGCTCAACAACAGCCGAGCAACTTGAAACCGGCTGTCCGTCAAAATAATATGCGTCCGCACGTACCCCTTGAGGAGAGGCTAGGACGTCCTTACTTGTTTCCCCGAGATAAAACGAGAAGATTATTCGAGCTGGCATTGCGCAACCGACTCATTAATCTGCCGGATCCAAGACGTCCGTCGCAGCTAAACGACGTCCATGATCCCAATTACTGTCCCTATCACCGAGTACTGGGTCATCCGATCGAAGATTGTTACGTCTTCAAAAATTGGATTGAAGACCACTACCAACAGGGCAAGTTCGCATTGTCCGACAGATGGAAGGTGAATCCGCCGCAACCTCACACCTCTAAAAGGATGAATACGCCGGGGGCAATGTGCTCTCTCGTTGAAGAAGCTCTATGGGAGGTTGTGCTATCAGCCAAAACAAAGAGGATGCTGAACGATCTTCAAACATGCCCAGCGATCAGGTGGAAGAACCCGTTGGAACCTCAGATCATTGAAGGGATGTTGAAGCCGAGCCCAACTCCAAAGATCGATGGTGGTGGCCCAAGCGCTCACAACCAGCCGTCAAAATCTTCAAAGAAGAAGAAGAAGAAATCTAAGAAGCCTGTGAAGCCTGGCGACAAGCGCATGGACTTACAAAGACAAATTGACGTGCTGGAGGAATATAACCAGAAAGCACGAACTCCCATCACACTCCAGGAGTTCCTCAACCACGTCTTTCAAGAGGAAGATGAGGGAGAGAGCTCATCGGATGAATCCGAGGAATGCGTGGTGAGCTGTCATATGATTTCCCATTCGTTTACAGACGGTGAGGAAGTTCCTTGTGCTGAAAATCTGGGGGCAGATCCTAAACCGGAAATTCTGGGGCCATCGGATGAAACAATTGATGCATTCCTCAATGAAGCTCTGTTGAAAAGTAAAGCTGATCGGGAACGCGAGACGGCCATATTTGAAAGGGACAAGCGACAGCGACTTGACGGAAGAGTTGAGACACTCCCGCTAGAGAAAAGTACATCCACCGTGGATAGATGCAAATTCAAGACGACGAAAAGGTTCGCTAAGTCCATATCAATGGGCATGAAGCTACCATCCTCTGAAGGAAACATTACTGGTGAAGCGGAAATGCACCCCTCCTATTGCTTATATCATCGGAAGGTTTCGCACCCCACCGAAGAGTGCAAAGCTTTCAATAAATGGTGGCAAGGATATGTTGCTCACCGGCAACATTTTAAACGGGAAAAACGCAAAACTCGTCGGGAGCGAAAAAGTACGACTGAGGGGCTTAACAGAACTACCGGCAATTGTCGTATGATTAATGCCGGGGGATCACAAGTGCTCACATTCGGGAGCGATTCTGATGAGGAGCTGGAGCTTGGCCCTCTCTTTAAAGAGTCTACCTCGGGAAAAGAGGAAGAGCCGAGGGCCTGCGAAAATATCCGGCTGCGTAATCGGACGCTACCTGAAAAGAATCTCGGACCCTCAAACAAAAAATATAAAGGGAAAGAAAAGGTCTCTAAGGATATCTCCCTAGATGACCAAGTCATGGAAGAGCTAACTGCCAAGGACCCACCAAAGAAAAATAAGGTGGACTACAACGTTCTGGCACACTTGAGAAAGTTACCCTCGCAACTCAGCATTCTTGACGCCCTTTTACTATCAAAAGAGGCAAGGGATTCATTAATCAAGGCACTACAGGAGCCGGAGCAATTCCAAGCTTTTCTCGCCGAAGAAAAGATGAAGGATGAATTGGAAGAAGTGCACACGGCCGATGTCACTTTCGGTGATGAAGACCTTCTCCCAGGGACGTGCGAACACAATCGCCCCCTCTATGTCTCAGGGTATTGCCATGATATAAAGATAGGCAAAATCTTGGTTGACAATGGGTCTTCCGTTAATCTCCTCAACGTGCGGGTGTTAAAGGAAATCTGCATGAGCGTCCAGCACCTTGCTCGGGACAAGATCACCATCTCCGGGTTCGACTCCCAATCATCAAGAACTCTTGGGTCTGTGATACTGACGCTACGCTTTGGGCTACTCGTCACGGACATTAAGTTCCACATCATAGACGCCAAGACATGCTACAATGCTCTGCTCGGCCGACCATGGTTACACGAGTACAACATCATCCCTTCTACACAGCACCAGTGTATGAAATATTTTAGGGATGGTCTCGAGTATACCGTGACGGGAGAACTGAACCCGTTCTCCGTGAACGAAGTCCACAAATATGAATATGCCAAATACTTCTTACCGGATTTCGAAGACACGGAGAGGTGTCACAAGCCGGAGAACAAGGCTAACGCCACCATCCCTGTCTTCGGGAGTGATACCGAGGAGGAAGAGGAAATAGTTTATTCGGGTCCACCCCAATACAACAAACCGGGACCATCCGCTCTTACGTTGATCTTTGGCAGTGAATCGGAAGATGAAGTTCATGCTATATTTTCCGCTCGACCTTCAATACAAACATCCGCTAATAAAAAGCAAAGTCTGTAAATCGCCATAGTTTCACTTAAACATCATAAAGAACTGGATGCGCTCAATACCTACAGTGTAGAAGAGCTGCAGACGTTCTATGTCCCTCCCAGGCGAGAAGGCGAAAAGGCGATTCTATTCTACCGTTCCGGGGAAACCAAGGTGGAAAAAGAAATCTGGCACGGTGCGGATTCTACGCCTGACAGGCTTCAGCCCACCCGTCTGCCTAGTTATTACATGGAAAGATTGAAAAGGCTATTGAAGCGCCAAGGGATACCCTTCAAACAGACTGCTCGAAAAGCCAAATTCTATGACAGGGTCTGGAACGTTCCCGGAACTCAGCACAAATTGCCTAGTGGAAGGATGGAAACAATCGGACTTGGATACATTCGGTCCAAGAAACAAGAGCTACTCCACGACTGTTATGTCGTGCATGACTTCAATGAAGAAGCGGATGCTCAATGGGAGGACGCTAATCCTGAACCAGTAAAAGTTCCTGATGCAAAAGTGCCCAGTCCGTCGTTCGAAGAACAAATGGACAAGCTTATAAGGGAAGCTGGCCAAAAAGTCCGAGACGACCACAACCGCGAAATGGCCATCTATGAGAAAGCCAAAACGCAACACCTCCTCCAACAGGCCGCGAAAGATGAAAGTGCCGCTCCTTGTCAACCTGTTATAAAAAAGGCTCGACGCAGAGGCAGAAACAAGTCAAGAAGCGAATGAGGCGCTCGACAGCAACAAAGCGGGACTAATAAGCCATGCAAGCGGGAATCGAGCGGTCCTGATCTATCCCTTATGAAGAAAATGGGTCGAGCATACTCTTTTCCTCGAGACAAAACAAAGAAGATACTTGACCGAGCTATAAAACATCAGATGCTCACACTGCCGGAGTCCAAGCACCCCGAACAAGCAGGCGAAGTCTCTCACCCAAACTATTGCTCTTATCACCGAGTAATAGGGCATCCTCTCGAAGACTGCTTCACCTTCAAGAACTGGGTGGAAGATCAGTATCAGCTTGGCAAGTTCGCTCTATCTGACAGTTGGAGGGTAACGCAGCCACAGAAGCACGAACCCAAAGCCACGAAAGCAGAGCAAGACCCACATCGGTCTTCGAAGCGAGCTCGTACTTGTCATATGATAACAATATCAAAAGAAGAGCCCGATAATATGGATAACCTTCCATGGTGCTTCGAAAACAACAACGACGAGGTGATTTCAGAATTTCCACCAGCACCGAAAGAGCTGGAGGATGGAATACATACTACTGCAGATAACCTCAAGAAAATTGAGTTGGGGATGGCAAACGACCCGCGACCGACATTCGTCAGCGAGCTGCTATCTGAAGAAAGGGTGGCTACGTTAAAAGACGTGCTTGTACAGCATAGAGATTGCTTCACATGGAACTATTCCGAAATGCCGGGACTAGATCCAGAAATTGCTGTGCACAGATTAGCGATATCTCCGGACGTCAAGCCGGTCAACTAAGCGCCAAGAAGAATGCTGCTCGAGCTTGAGATGAGTATCAATGCCGAGGTCAAGAAGCTAATCGACTCTGGCTTTATCCAGGAGGTTCAATATCTTGAATGGATCACCAACATCGTCCCTGTGATGAAGAAAAATGGGACAGTGCGCATATGCGTGGACTTCCGGGATCTCAATAAAGCTTGCCCGAAGGGCGATTTCCCAGTGCCAGTCACCGAACTGATGATAGACAATACGTCCACTCACGAGGTTTTCTCCTTCATGGACGGCTCATCAGGGTATAATCAGATAAAGATGCATCCTGAAGACCAGAAGCACACCGCCTTCAGGACCTCTTTGGGTATATTCTGCTACAAGGTGATGCCCTTCGGTTTAAAGAATGCTGGTGCCACCTATCAGAGGGCCATGACGAAGATCTTTGATGACCTTATACACGAAATCGTTGAATGCTATATCGACGACCTCGTGGTTAAAAACAAATCATACGAGGAACATCTCGAGCATCTGAAGATCGTATTTCAACGCCTTCGATAATACAACTTGAAGATGAACCCTCTCAAGTGTGCATTCGGAGTTTCCTCAGGCAAATTCTTGGGATTCATCGTCCGGCACTGAGGTATTGAGATAGATCCGTCAAAGATCAAGGCGATCATGGAAATGCCTCCGCCAAGGACTCTCAAACAGCTGCGGTCTCTCCAAGGAAAGCTCGCGTATATACGGCGATTTATAGCCAACCTTTCAGGCAAGTGTCGTCCTTACAGCCACCTGATGAAGAAGGGAACCCCGTTCGTCTGGGACCAAAAATGCCAAAGTGCGCTAGACGAGATCAAGCAATACCTGCAGAACCTGCCGGTGTTGGCTGCTCCGGTCAAGGGAAAGCCCCTCATTCTTTATACAACCGCCCTTGAAGGTTCTTTAGGCGCATTATGGGCGCAAAAGAATGACCAAGGGAAAGAAAGAGCACTCTACTATTTGAGTCGAGTTCTACTGGGGACAGAAAGCAACTATTCCCCCATTGAAAAATACTACCTGGCGTTGATCTTTGCGATAACCAAACTCAGGCACTATGCGTTGGCGCATGAGGTCCGTCTCATATCGAAGGTGGACCCCCTTAAGTATTTAATGTCGAAGGCCATACTGACTGGTCGACTCGTGAAATGGGCCCTGCTCTTGATGGAGTTCTCGATAACATATCAACCTCTCAAGGCAGTGAAAGGCCAGGCCATCGCCGACTTTCTCGCTGAGCATTCGATACCTGCCGATTCTCCTCTGAATTGCGATCTTCCAGACGAACATACGTTTGACGCGATCGACGGTAGTGATACCCGGTGGGAACTCTATTTTGACGGAGCATCTTCCATAAAGAAGCGCAAACAAACCATCCCTATAATCAAATCGGGGGTGGGCCCCATCTTCGTAACTCCATAAGGAGGGATAATGCGTTTTGCTTTCTCCTTAACAGAGCCAAGGACAAATAATGAAGCCGAATACAAAGCTTTAATAGTAGGCCTCGAGATCGCCGTCGACATGGGAATTGAAAACCTCCTCATATATAGAGATTCTTAACTGGTCGTTAGTCAAGTAAACAGCAATTACCAGACGTGCAAGCTAGAACTGGTGAAGTACGGCGAAAAGGTGCAACAACTGTTGACCCAAATTCCTTGCTACACTTTGGAAAACATACCACGTGCAGAGAATAGCAAGGCGGACGTGTTAGCCAAGCTCGCTAAAGAACTGGCTGATGAGAACCTCGATGACGTCAGAATCGTGATACAAAGCCGCCAGGTGCTTGCCCCAGCAGAAATATCTCCGGAATCATCCGAAGAAAAGGGAGCGACTGAGCAAACGACCCTACAAATAAAAGACCAGGAAAAGGCCAAGGATTGGAGAGAAGTCTTTATAGACTACTTCAAATACCGTCGAACGCCCGAAGATACGTCCTCAAGACATCAGCTCATGAAACGAGCTCTGTCTTTCGCCTTCGTCAATGATACTTTATATAAGAGGTCGTTTGATTCTCTGTGGCTGAGATGTCTGGGACCTGAGGAGGCGAAAAGAGTCATTCAGGAAGTTCACGACAGACTCTGTGGTTCTCACCAAGCAGGCCCGAAGATGAAGTTGAAGATTAAACGGATGGGCTATTATTGGCCAACGATGATTCAGGACTGCCTCGAATATGCGAAGCAATGCCACTCATGCCAAATCCATGGAGACTTCATCCATCAGCACCCAAATCCTCTACACCCAACAGTGGCTAGCTGGCCGTTCGAAATGTGGGGAACTGGCATAATCGGCCCCATCGAACCAGCAATGTCTAGAGGACATCGCTTTATCCTGGCGACGACTGATTACTTCTCCAAATGGGCAGAAGCAGTACCGCTAAGGGAAGTGAAGACGGAGAATATCCTCCATTTCTTCAAGACGCACGTCATCTATCGGTTTGGGACTCCGCGATGGATTATCTCCGATAACGGGCCAGCCTACAGAAGCCACAAGATCAGTCGCTTCGCGCAGCAGCATAAGATAGACTGGAGATATTGCTCGGTTTATAATCCGCGAGCTAATGGTCTAGCCGAGGCCTTCAACAAGACCTTGACAAAGATCATGAAGAAAACGGTGTCCCGAAACAAGAAAGACTGGCATGAGAGGCTGCAAGAAGCTCTCTGGGTGTACCGAACTACGTTCAAAACGGCCACGAACACAACACCGTACGCGTTGGTATTCGGTACAGAAGCAGTACTCCCCCTCGAGATAGAGTTGCCCTCTCTACGAGTAGCAGTCCACTACGAGCTGACAGACGAAGAAAATGCTCACCTTCGGCTTGAGGAGCTTGATGCCCTTGATGAAAACCGGCTCATAGTGCAACAAAATCTAGAAGCTTATAAAGCAAAGATGACGCGCTCATATGAAAGATTGACCCGGCCGAGAACATTCCGCCAAGGTGAACTCGTGCTAGTGGTCAAAAGAACTATGATCCCCAATCGCGCCAAGCGGGGAAAATTCGAGCCGAACTATGAAGGCCCGTACATCATAGGCAAGGTCTACCAGGGTGGAGCCTATTTACTCATGGATATGCACGGTGAAAGGTCCTTCAGGCCAATAAATGGTCGCTTCCTAAAGAAATACTACGCTTAGCGAGTTACAGCCTATGTCAATGATAGATGACGACGACTATGTCCGCTCACTATCTTCCTAAGCCTAAACTCTATAAGTAGTAGCCGGCCTTCTTCAATGACGGACGAAACGTCCTTAAACTACTACCGCAGCATCCTTAGGCCGACAAGATAAATAAATATATATATATATATATATAAATATAATAAACGGTATGTCCATAAGAAAAATGGGCACGGATGAAAACCCGAAAGGGCTCCGTGAGTAAAAACAGCAGGGCTACCGGCGAGTCTTGTGAAAACCCGAAAGGGCGCAACCTCGCCAAAAAAAAGAATAAAAAGAATAAAAAAAACGGTATGTCCATAAGCAAAATGGGCACGGATGAAAACCCGAAAGGGCTCCGTGAGTAAAAACAGCAGGACTACCGGCGAGTGTTTGTGAAAACCCGAGAGTGCGCAACCTCGTTAAAAAAAACACTTACAGGGTCCTCTCGACCTTGTAAGGAGAAACCACCCGCGTGGGATCCTTACGACTCACAAGGGAACAACACACTTAGGGATCCCCACGATTCCTAAGGAGAAAATACACTTGCGAGATCCTCATGACTCGTAAGGAAAACTCTCTTATGGGACCCTCACGACTCATAAGATTTGAAAGTCTTAAGTTACAGAGACCTAAACATGTGCTTAAGCAACCTCCACAACCTTCGATATTGCCCAACAAGTGGTTCAATACTGACCCTTGTATACAATTCACGGGCGCGAATAAACATTTCCCTAACCAAGTCCCATCCGTGACTGGGGATATGTACGCATGATGAACAACCCTTATAAGTCATCTCGACTTACAAGGAGAAAACCCTCTTGTAGGATCCTTACGACTTACAGAGGAACATACACTTAGGAATCCTCACGATTCCTAAGGAGAAAATACACCTACAAGATCCTCACGACTTGTAGGGAGAAATACCTTTGTGAGACCCTTACGGCTCATGAAGTCAAAAGCCTTAGTAGACATGACCTTAACCATGTTCGCTAAGCCATCTTTGTTCGACATCGACAGAGGCAAATGATGATTCGCTCCTGACAATATCCCAGTTGTAGCGGTGCTGATGCCAAAATCGGTGTCTAATTTCAGGTTTACGGCGAAGAGCCAGCAAGCCGCACATGCATACAAAATAGCCGAAATGATGGGGCAGCTTGCAATAAAAAGCAACAAGTAAAAACGTATGCACACAAAATAGCCGAAATGATTGGGCAACTCGCAATAAAAAGCAGCGAGTAAAAATAAAATAAACAGCCGAAATGATTGGGCACCGCGAAAAATAGCCGAAATGATTGGGCAATCGCGACTTTCGCGATCAAAAGCTGAAATGATAGCGCATCGCGGAAATAAAACAATAAAAAAAATGAATGAAACTTTTGCCCTACAATTGAGATCACATCGATCCCTGTATACAATCCAAGGGCACAAACAAAGACGGAACCATACCTTCCCAACAGGCTCCGTCAGAAAGCAAAGCCAAATCTTGACGGTTCACCAACAACCTAGAGACAACCATGACATTCGTCTCGATACAGCAGACGCAGTGCCAGTAAACGAAGCGAAGATCAAATTCCTAGCTTCACGGTTATGACGGTAACTTACATAAAACCTGAAAGACCACCATAAATCCTTCGACTTAGGGAAACCAGCGTCCTTGATGAGAGCCTCCTGATTCGCGTCGGCCCGCAGAGAAACCAGTGTCTCCATAGGAATACTCCGATTCGTTTCAACCCCGAAGAAACCAGTGTCTTCGGCAAAATCCTTCGACTCAGGGAAACCAGTGTCCTTGACGAGAACTTCTTGATTCGCGTCGACCCGCAGAGAAACTAGCGTCTTTGCAGGAATACATCGATTCGTTTCAACCCCAGGGAAACCAGTGTCCCTGGTAAATACCTCAATTCAGGGAAACTAGCGTCCTTGATGAGAGCCTCCTGATTCGCGTCGGCCCGCAGAGAAACCAATGTCTCCGCAGGAATACTCCGATTCGTTTCAACCCCGAAGAAACCAGTGTCTTCGGCAAAATCCATCGACTCAGGGAAACCAGTGTCCTTGACGAGAACTTCTTGATTCGCGTCGACCCGCAGAGAAACTAGCGTCTTTGCAGGAATACATCGATTCGTTTCAACCCCAGGGAAACCAGTGTCCCTGGCAAATACCTCAATTCAGGGAAACTAGCGTCCTTGATGAGAGCCTCCTGATTCGCGTCGGCCCGCAGAGAAACCAGTGTCTCCGCAGGAATACTCCGATTCGTTTCAACCCCGAAGAAACCAGTGTCTTCGGCCAAATCCTTCGACTCAGGGAAACCAGTGTCCTTGACGAGAACATCCTGATTCGCGTCGACCCGCAGAGAAACTGGCGTCTTTGCAGGAATACATCGATTCGTTTCAACCCCGGAAAACCAGTGTCCCTGGCAAATACCTCAATTTAGGGAAACTAGCGTCCTTGATGAGAGCCTCCTAATTCGCATCGGCCCGCAGAGAAACCAGTGTCTCCGCAGGAATACTCCGATTCATTTCAACCCCGAAGAAACCAGTGTCTTTAGCCAAATCCTTCGACTCAGGGAAACCAGTATCCTTGACGAGAACATCCTGATTCACGTCGACCCGCAGAGAAACTAGCGTCTTTGTAGGAATACATCGATTCGTTTCAACCCCAGGGAAACCAGTGTCCCTGGCAAATACCTCAATTCAGGGAAACTAGCGTCCTTGATGAGAGCCTCCTGATTCGCGTCGGCCCGCAGAGAAACCAATGTCTCCGCAGGAATACTCTGATTCATTTCAACCCCGAAGAAACTAGTGTCTTCGGCCAATTCCTTCGACTCAGGGAAACCAGTGTCCTTGACGAGAACATCCTGATTCGCGTCGGCCCGCAGAGAAACCAGTATCTCCGCAGGAATACTCCGATTCATTTCAACCTCAAGGAAACCAGCGTCCTCGGCAAAATACTTCAACTCAGGGAAATTAGTGTCCTTGACGAGAGCTGCTCGATTCGTCTCGACTCGTGAGGAAATTAGTGTCTTCGCGAGGACTTCCCGATTCGTCTCGACTTACAAGATGAAGCCTTAGGCAGCAGGAATTAAAAAACTTGTTTCCTAAGCACTGGGACCCTGTAAGTTGGCCTAAAACGGTCTCTTGTATACTATTCACGGGTCTCACTCTCCAAAGTCGAATCTCGACAAGGAGGGAAACAACCGCTTACGAGTCCTCTCGACTCGTAAGAGGGAAAATTCTCTTATAAGATCCTTACGACTTATAAGAGAAAACGCACTTAGGAATCCTCACGATTCCTAAGGAGAAAATCCACCTACGAGATCCTCTCGATCCGTAGAGAGAAAAGTCTCTATGAGACCCTCACGGCTCATAGAGTTGAAAAGTCTTAGGCGGCAGATCTGAACCTGCGGCCTAAGCCATCGCTATCTCTTTTGGAAACCAAGATGCTTACTCTATTATCTGTCAACCATGTTTATCAAGACAGCATGCCGATAATAAAAGGAAGAAAAAAGCGACAAAAAGAACATCTGAATGGCGTTTGATCAAGCATTCGAGACACACTCATTCATGCATGTGTAAAAGGCTCAGAACGAGAAATAAGACAAGCCGAAATGAGAAATTTTCCATTCCTATTACAAAGGGTTCTTACAATCATAAAGAAAATAAGCAAAAACATTATTCAAATTATTACAATGGTATAACCTCATATGCAGGGCACGGATTGAGGAATTCAAAAGTAAGGCCATCTAGAGTTCTTCTGGCCTTTCTGATTATTCTCGTGCGCAGCCTCTCGCGCTCACGTGTGTCAAGATCTTCGGCAAGGCCCCCTATCCTTTGATAAGCAGCGATTATCGTCGTCTGCTGGAAAATTTGATGCAGAATGTCGATGAGGCTATCCCGTCGTTTCTTCGAGATCAGCCCCGACAAGTACACTGAATGCACCTTGTCTTCGGCATCGTCCGGCGCATTGAGCGGCATGGCCTCGTAGAACCCCGGGAGTGCTCTCCAAACTGCTCCCAGCACGACTTTCAAGAGAGCAGAATGGCGGGGGAGCAGCCAACCAACGCGTGCGTTCAGACGACCCATGACTTCCGCACACTGGGCATCTGTAAACTCTTGGTGTTGTTGACGGCCCTGTACGCGGATGTCCTCATAAGTGATGAATTCATGCAAACTGTATAGACGTACCGCCATAATGCCTGGAGGAAACATCATGGGAACATTAGCGATAAAAAAAAAGACACAGAGAGTTAAACTCCTCGAGAGCAACGTTCTGCAAACAGGAGTAACTGTCAAAATCCAATAATGAGGGGAATTTAAAGAAATCCCCGAGAACTCTGAGAGCCTTACTATTAAAAGATGATATAATCCATTAAAGACAAAACTCCATTTTTAATCTTCATTATCCATATTCAAACTCTTAAGAGTTCATCATTTTTTTTATCAAAGAGATCTATGTTTTGCCAAAGAGCAAAACTCTGTTCATGGGTTAAGAAACCCTGAAACAGATTCTTGAGAGCAAGGCTCTGTTGATGAAACCCCAAAGGGGTTTTCTTTAGATCAAAAGATCTATGAGAACAAGGATCTATTAATTGAAATTAATTTAATTCAAGATTAATTTTTACCTAAAAAGTTTCTTTTGAAGAAAATCTAACTCTGGGAGTTCTTGAGGGCAAGAGCAAAGCTCTGAAGTTTTGAAAGTAAAAACCTTAAAGATGATAATCATCTGTTGAGGACCAAAGGTCCTATTTATAGGCATCAAATGCCCTTTCAACTTCCAAAAGTTGCCACAACGGTTGGAATTCTGCCACCGTTGCGCTCGCGTTTGGGGCCACGTAAGCGCAACGGTGGGGGGGCATTTGTTTACCCCAATCAGAGCAAAGCTCTTTTCAAATTCCAAGGCGGAAAATGAAGCAACACTTCTGATTCCCCCCAATCAGAGCAAAGCTCTACTTTGAAAATTTAAATTTTAATAAATGAATCAACACTTCAGATACTCTGCGCTGCGCGCAGAGCGCCACGTGTCAAAATCAGACACGCCAGCGCAGGGAGCGCAGCGCCCAAGGCAGCGCGCCCAATCAGAGTAAGGCTCTATTTAAAAACAAAATTAAAAGAAGCAACACTTCAGATGATCTGCGCTCTGCGTTGCGCGACACGTGGCATTGCAGTTGCGCTGCGCTCTGCGCTGCGCGACACGTGGCTGCGCAGTTGCGCTGCGCTCTGCGTTGTGCGACACATGTCAAGCGCTGGTGCATCAGCGCCAAATAGAATTAAAATTCCAGTATGATCTTTCTGTTCTTGTTAAAATAAGAAGATTGTCTTCTGTAAAACAGAAGCCCTTGGATCAAAGATCCAACGGTGGGGAAAATTCCCCAAATCACTCAGAGAATGATCTCTTTAACAAATTTAACAAATTAATGGGCACTATATAAAGGCTCCTAGACCCCAATTCAATGGGAATCAAGATCATCAAGATAAAAAACAACACAGAGAATAGAGAGAGCTCTAAAAAATTGTGAGAAGAACTCAAGAAGAGAAAAAAGGTAAAAACCTTTATAAAAAGAAGTTCTTTTGAATAGATCATTGATCTAAGAACAAGATCAATGATCTTCAATCAAAAAAAATATAAATAATAACAGCGCCTTGCAATTTTTTATGAACCATTGGTTATGAATCTTAAAGATTCTTTTCTTGAATCCAAAATTGGATCAAGTTATTAAAACAGTGCCTTGCACTTGCAAAAACTGCACTGTTGCGCTCCTGGGTTGGCGCAAGCCACCAGAGAGCGCCACGTGTCAGCTCCAGAACCACTTGCGCTATGCGCTTTTAAGATAGAGTATTGCTCTCTGAAGTTGGCGCACCTCACCAGAGCGCGCCACGTGTCAGCAGCGCACTGCGCTGTTGCGCTTGCGCTCACCAGAGCGTGATACGTGTCACCACCACAAGCGCTTGCGCTCGGTAATTGGCGCAAAGCGCCTGACAATCCACTGTCAAGTAATTAATGCACTGCATTATTATCTGCAGAAGGGCCAAGCCCAATTAAAAAGGCCTAACAGACCTAATAAAATGCAATGCATTATTTTAGAAAAGGGCAGAGCCCAAACCAAAACAGATGCTCTGCATCATTTACAAAGGGACTGAGCCCAAATCAAAATGGCCTAGTAGGCCAGAATAAAATGCAGTGCATTATTAAACAGGGGCAAAGCCCTAGCACAGGCCTAATAGGCCAAAGATAAATAAAAATGTTGAACCTTTTTCAACTGGACTTAGCCCAATCATGGTCGTAAGTCCTCAAATTAAATTGACTGAGCAAGATTGATCTCTTAAATCAATTTACATCCGGTTCAAGGGTACATCTCTGAACCCCTCTGACACCTATCGTTGTAATCCTTCAACGATGTCGGAGAGGTGACGGGTCCCGACAACCACACATCGATACGGACTGCGGGGTCCTTAAACTCGTGGACCGAAACGTCCTTAAACTAATATTCGTCCCAAAATGGGAATGTTGGACCGAAATGTCCTTAAACTAATGTTCGTCCCCAAATGGGAATGATGGACCACTATGTCCCTAAACTGGAACATGGACCACTATGTCCCTAAACTGGAACATGGACCACCATGTCCCTAAACTGGAAATCGACCGCAACGTCATTAAACTAAACAATAGAGCCAATTGCTCTTCTGTTGGATCTAAACGATCCCGTTAAGTTGATCTTAGTCTAGAGATTAGGCTAACGTATTCTTAACAAAAGTTTAAGTTGATCTTAGCCTTAAATAGGGCTAACGTATCCTTAAACCAAAATCCCAAACCCAAATCTAAGAAAATATGGATTTGGACTAATCCACGTCCTACGGGCGACGACATAAATTAGTCTCCGTATACAATCCACGGGCAACCACAAACAAAACAAACACCCACGACACGAAGTGAACATCTGGAGAAGGAGAAAGTTGCTACCGCGATGCTGTGGCGTAATTAACTGCAGGGGCTTGCGCCTGCAGGGATGAGCGTCCCCACAATCAAAAACCCCTCAAGCGAGGGGGGATCTGACGAAGTCTGCTACATCGGCCGCATCCGTCTAAACCTCCGATACACGGTGCCATAAATCAACTTGGCATCTTCGGAGAGGTGGACGGATAAAACCAAATAGCATCTGCCCCAAATCTCAGGCAAGACGAACCTATGCGGTCGCGTCTCTGTGTTCGGAGGGGAACAAGCGTCTCGACCCTTGTATACAATCCATGGGCACGAATAAACATTTCCCCAACATAGTCCCACCACTGACGAGGGACATCTTCATATGGCGAACGACACTTGTAAGTCCTCTCGACTTATAAGGAGAAAACACTCTTGTAAGATCCTTACGACTTATAAGAGAACACGCACTCAGGAATCCTTACGATTCCTAAGGAGAAAATGCACCTACAAGATTCTCACAACTCGTAGGGAGAAATACCTTCATGAGACCCTTACGGCTCATGAAGTTAAAAGCCTTAGTCGACAAGATCCTAACCCTGTTCGCTAAGTCACCTTTGTTCGAACCGACAAAGGAAAATGATGATTCGCTCCTGGCAATATCCCAGTTGCAGCAATGTTGATGCCTAAATCGGTATCAAATCCCAAACTCGCAACGAAAAGTCAGCAAGCCATAAATGCATATGAAATAGCCGAAATGATGGGGCAACTTGCAACAAAATCAGTAAGTAAAAATGTATGCATACAAAATAGCCGAAATGGTTGGGCAACTCGCAATAAAAAGCAGCGAGTAAACAAAACAAATAGCCGAAATGATTGGGCAATCGCGACTTTCGCGATATAAAAGCTGAAATGATAGAGCATCGCGGAAAGAAAAATATATAAAACGAAACTTTTTGCCCTACAGGTGAGATCACATCGATCCCTGTATACAATCCAGGGGCGCAAACAAAGAGGGAACCATATCATCCCACTAGGCTCCATAAAAAAGAGAGCAAGTCTCGACGGACACATCTACAGCATGGAGACCCACAACAGCGTTCCTCCTCATTCCAGCAGGGTTCGGACACGACCATCAATCATGGAACCACGGTATAATCCCTAGTTCTGAATCTTAACGGCAATATCTACAGCCTAAAAAATCAGCAATGGTGATCCTCCTCATTCCAACAGGACTCGGAAGCAACATCACCAGACGGAGCCATGGCAAAGTCCCTAGTTCCAAATCTCGATGGTTCACAGACAACCTAGAGACCAACAATGGCGTTCCTTCATAGTCCAGCAGGATGCAGACGCAACGTCAACAAAAGACCTCACGGTCAAAACAAAGCGGAGTGACGGCAAAATCATAACTCCACCTCAGCATTCGTCTCGTTACAGCAGACGCAATATCAACAACGGCGTTCCTTCACAGTCCAGCAGGATGCAAACGCAACGTTAACAAAAGACCTCATAGTCAAAACAAAGCGGAGTGACGGCAAAATCACAGCTCCACCTCAGCATTCGTCTTGTTACACCAGACGCAATATCAACAACGGCGTTCCTTTGCAGTCCAGCAGGATGCAGATGCAACGTCAACAAAAGACCTCACGGTCAAAACAAAGCGGAGTGACGGCAAAATCACAGCTCCACCTCAGCATTCGTCTTGTTACACCAGACGCAATGTCAACAACGGCGTTCCTTCGCAGTCCAGCAGGATGCAGACGCAACGTCAACAAAAGACCTCACGGTCAAAACAAAGAGGAGTGACGGCAAAATCATAGCTCCACCTCAGCATTCGTCTTGTTACACCAGACGCAATGTCAACAACAGCGTTCCTTCGTGGTCCAGCAGGATGCAGACGCAACGTCAACAAAAGACCTCACGGTAAAAAAAAAGCGGAATGATGGAAAAATCCCAGCACCACCTCGACGTTCGTCTCGATACAGCAGACGCAACGCCAAAGCAAATGAAGCAAAGACAATATTTCTAGATTCAAGGTCTTGACGGCAACTCATATAAAACCTGAAAGACTATCGGAGATCATCCCACACCAGCGCGGAATGGTCACCACCTCGACATTCGTCTCAATACAGCAGACGAGATGTCACCACAACATTCCTCCTCATTCCAGCAGGATTCAGACACGACAATCAAAAAACGGAGCCACGGCAAAATCCCTAGTTCCAAGCCTCGACGGTTCACCCGCAACCTAGAGACAACCGCAACATTCGTCTCGTTACAGCAGACGCAATGCCAGCGAACAAAGCAAAAGCCAAATTCCTAGCTTCAGGGTCTTGACGGTAACTCATATAAAACCTGAAAGACTATCGGAGATCATCCAACACCAGCGCGGAGTGGTCACCACCTCGACGTTCGTCTCGATAAAGCAGAAGCAATGCCAAACCAAACGAAGCGAAGGCCAAATTCCTAGCTTGAGGGTCTTAACGGTAACTCATATAAAACCTGAAAGACTATCAGAGATCATCCCACACCAGCGCGGAGTGGTCACCACCTCGACGTTCGTCTCGATACAGCAGACGGGATGTCAACACAGCGTCCTTCCTCCAACAGGATTCGGACACGCCAAAGCAAACGAAGCGAAGGCCAAATTCCTAGCTTCAGGGTCTTGACGACAGCTCATATAAAACCTGAAAGACTATCGGAGATCATCCCACACCAGCGCGGAGTGGTCACCACCTCGACGTTCATCTCGATACAGCAGACGAGATGTCAACACAGCATCCTTCCTCCAACAGGATTCAGACACGCCAAAGTAAACGAAGCGAAAGCCAAATTCCTAGCTTCAGGGTCTTGACGGCAACTCATAGAAAACCTGAAAGACTATCGGAGATCATCCCACACCAGCGCGGAGTGGTCACCACCTCAACATTCGTTTCGATACAGCAGACGAGATGTCACCACAGCGTCCTTCCTCCAACAGGATTCGGACACGCCAAAGCAAACGAAGCGAAGGCCAAATTCCTAGCTTCAGGGTCTTGACGATAACTCATATAAAACATGAAAGACTATCGGAGATCATCCCATACCAGCGCGGAATGGTCACCATCTCGACATTTGTCTCGATACAGCAGACGAGATGTCACCACAGCGTTCTTCCTCCTGCAAGATTCAGACGCAACAATCAAACAACGGAGCCACGGCAAAATCCCTAGTTCCAAACCTCGACGGTTCACCAACAACCTAGAGGGAACCGCGACATTCGTCTCGATACAGCAGACGCAATGCAGGCAAACGAAGCAAAGGCCAAATTCCTAGCTTCAGGGTCTTGACGGCAATGTTGGGGTAAAAATTTACACCCCGGTTGACCAAGTCAAAATCAAAGTCAACCCCAAGCCAGGTGGGCCCAAGCCCAGGTCAAGCGGGCCCATGCCCAAGTCGAGCCCG
This sequence comes from Agapanthus africanus, assembly GCA_030015575.1. NCBI lineage: Eukaryota > Viridiplantae > Streptophyta > Magnoliopsida > Asparagales > Amaryllidaceae > Agapanthus > Agapanthus africanus. The sequence continues at coordinate 181,666,128 of CM057339.1, read as the reverse complement.
TGGCCAGCCTCCCAATGCCAACAACAAAATCATGTAATAAATAATTTTTATGTAATTTTTTATACATGAATGTATGCAAAATAGGCATAAAGCCAATATTTTGTAAGCCCATGGCTTATGTGCAAAAATGAAATGGCACATGAGCCATGGGATAGGCTAAAATGCCATTTTGTGAAGCCTAAGGATGTAAATATGCAAGCCTATAAAAGGCAACATGATGATGAATAAAGTAATACTTTTCATTCCCCCAAAAATTAGGGTTCTTTGTACCTCCTGCTCCTTCTCCAAGGTTCTAAACCTTTTCATTTCTTTTGAATTAAATCAAGAGTTTTACTCTTTCTTTTCCAAAACTAAGTAGTTTTCCACCACAAAACCCACAAAGGGGAACTCAGATCTCCCATCAGATCTCAAAAAGGAGTGATTTTTTTTAAATCTCCTACTTCTTGATCTTCAAGATCCGGCCAAACAACAGGAGGAAGAAGAAGAACCCCCTTCATCAGCTTCAAAACATCATAGAAGTTTAACTCCATACATATATACATAATAAATATTTCCTTTCTGAAGCACAGCTTCTGTTTCTTAGGCTAAAAGCCTCCTTTTCTCGCCGGCGCTCAAGCGCAGAGCACTCGCGTGCCGACACGTGGCGCGCTTGCGCTCAAGCGCTCAGCGCTCGAGCGCAAAGCGCTCGAGCGCAAAGCGCCCATGTGCCGACACGTGGCGCGCTTGCGCTCCAGCGCAAGCGCTCGAGCGCAAGTCGCCCCGGTGCCGACACGTGGCGCGCTTGCGCTCCAGCGCAAGCGCTCGAGCGCAAGTCGCACCCGTGCCGACACGTGGCACGCTTGCGCTCCAGCGCAAGTCTCCCCGTGCCGACACGTGGCGCGCTTGCGCTCCAGCGCAAGTGCTCGAGCGCAAGTCGCCCCCGTGCCGACACGTGGCGCGCTTGCGCTCAAGCGCCCAGCGCTCAAGCGCAGAGCGCCCACTTGCCGACACGTGGCACTCTAGCGCCTGAGCGCAGAATACCTAGGCGCACAGCGCCTAAGGTGCTGCCCCACGCATCCTTTGGATGCCTTTTCCCCCTCTTTTTATGTACATACATATACATATACATATGTATACATATTTGCACACACACGTGCTCCACGACACTGTCCCTGTTAGAAAAAAATTTCTAACGGGGCGTTGCCCCGCACCCCACAAGGGGGCTGCTAGCCCCCTTGACCCCCAGCCCGCTATCCGGGTAGCGGGACCCCCGTAAAAACTCTGCGTGGCTCCCGATATATCCAAACCCCCCTTTCAAAACACAACACACGTACACTGCACATTGAGTTCGCATGACCATTTTAACCCGTTAATCGGAGGTTCCCTCGCCCCAAAGGCGAGGGGTAATTAACGGCAGCTTAGTCCGCGGCTGCCGGAGATTTGGATCCCCACAATCAATAAACCCCGGCCTACCCTAGGCAGGGGGAATCTGTAGTATACGCCTGACAAGCGCGCGCGTATTCCTATCTCAATGGGGTGACGAAAAACACCCTACAGATTCTGGCACGCCCGGTGGGACCAATCTCTCCTCCCATATCTCGGGTTAAACGTTCATGCGAACTCAATCAATTTACATGTCTATATTTATACTAAAATAATGCTTTTTCGTGCAGATTTTCAAGCAATCACCTTCCGACGATGTCTTCGATGATGAACTCAGCTCCCGTCTCCTACACGATGAGGATAGACTCTAGGACGGTCCTTCCGGCCAGTCTCGGGCGACAATGGGAGGAGCTGCTGCTACCTTTCGGCTCTATTATGTTCATGCTTCTTGGCTCCGTCCCAGCTCCTCAAGCCCCGGTGGCAGACAAACCGGTCTCGAAAGGCAAAAGGCCAAATGTGGTGGTCGCGAGGGCACCTCAGCCTAAGCACAAGTCTGTTCCCGAACGACTCTCCATGGCCCCAGCTGGGGGAAAGGCCATCGACACCAACAAAGCTGCAATGCGTTTCGAGCAAGCTCCAGCGGCGCCTCCGACAACTGCTCGATTGGGTGTCTTCTCAAGCCTCCCCATCACTCAGCCTATGGCGGCTTCCCGAAGAGCAGAAGCCTGCCAAGCGCTTAAGGCAGAGAAGCTGAGACAGAAGCGGCTCAGATATAGAGCCAACAAAAGGGCTAGGGCTCTGGCCATGTTAAAATTTATGAATTTCCAAAGCCCGGACCGCTCCGCGAAACCAGCTGCCAGTGGTGAAAGAACGGCTGAATGTGTTATCCACACTGTCTACATGGCCGGACATGAAGAAACGAACCCTCCTCTTCTTCACATCCATGGTGATGATATGGTTGACGTTACCCAGCATCGGCTCGATCTAAATGATGAAGAGCCCGCTCAGGCAGATAAGCCAGAAGAGCCCATGGTTCCTACGGAATTGAGCTCAGGAAATAAAGATTACCCGGTTGTCATAGCCGGAACTACAGAACAAGCATTATTCCAATGGCTTCAAAGGCAATTTCAGGACAGGGATGAGAAGTTGGCCGAGGTCTATTCCAAAGTCGACGAGCTAGCAAACGTCGTGGCAGATCTCGCGACCCAAGTCGCCCGATTGCAATTACAGCAGAATCAAATTTTGGCTCATGAGCCAGGGATTGATACCCGGGGGCAGCCAACTGATATCCCTTTCAACCTAAAAGTGTAGCGCCTTCGAGAAAAACGGCCGCAATCAGCCTCCAGTCCCTCCAATATATACGCCGGGGGGGAATCGCCTCTGAAAGAGAAGCTGGAAAAGGTCTATTCCTTCAAGAGGGAAAAGGTCCACAAGATATTCAGGGACGCCCTAAGAAACGGTCTACAACTGCCAGAATCAAAGAGACCGCAAGAAGAGAATATGACCGACGACCCAAAATATTGCCCCTATCACAGGGTGATAGGTCATTCCATTGAGGACTGCTTCGTCTTCAAAGATTGGGTCGAAAGGCAATACAAGACGGGAGAGATAGAACTGTCTAAAGGCGTGTTAGCAAACAGTCAAGCTACGACCGCCGATTTCATGCAAATGGAGACCGAAACCTTTCGGGAACCTAACCCTCCCAGACATGTGCAGGGCGAACCAAAGATTGATCGGCCTCAGGGACCGGCGTCAGTGAGGGCACCTACTCTGATGGAGAGAAGGAAGAAGGTGTACTCCTTTAGGAGGGATGAGGTCCGCGATATATTCGAGGAAGCCCTGAACAATGGCCTGCAACTGCCTATTCCGAAGAGGCCACATGAAATGAATATGACTGGCAATCCCATATACTGCCCATACCATAGAGTGCTGAGTCATACCATTGAAGACTGCTGTGTTTTCAAAGATTGGGCAGAGGACCAATATAAGCTTGGAAAAACCTCTCAATCCTCGGATGTATGGGTAAGCCACAGAGCTAGGTCATCAACACAGCTCCGCCAAGATCAATGTTCAAGGAGCTGGGATAATCAAAGAGGACCACCACGTTGTTAAACTGGAAACATCGACCTCTAAGTCGTTAAACTGGGAATGTAAAAAAAAAATTTGTAAAAATGTAAATAAAAAAAATGAATGTGTAAATAAATAAAACATAAATAAAAAGCCGAAATGATGGGGCAACTCGCAATAAAAATCAGCGAGTAAAATAAAGATGAAAATAAAGCCGAAATGATTGGCCAACCGTGAATAAAAGCCGAAATGATAGGGCAATCGCGACCTTCGCGATAAGAAAAACTGAAATGATAGAGCAATCGCTGTAAAATAAAAAAAAAACAAAAAAAAAACAAAAAAAAACAAGGGCGAATGATGAGTTGCTCCTGGCATTATTCCAGTGCAGCAATGCAGACGCCAAACAAAAATCCAATTTCCCAAAATTCTTTCGGCCCTACGGCTAGTCCCCAAATTGACTGCCGTATACAATCCACGGGCTCAAATAATTCTCATCACCCTCATGCCCCACCGTAATCACCGGTTACGCGGCTGGTCTCCGCCTTTGGAATTATGCTCCATTGAGAAGACCCACTCATGTGTCCTCACGATACATGAGGAGAACAAACCTTTGTGGGATCCTTACGACTCACGAAGGAAAAACACACTTAGGAGTCCTCACGACTCCTAAGGAGAAAATACACCTGCGAGATCCTCACGACTCGTAGGGAGAAATTGCTTTTATGGGACCCTCACGGCCCATAAAATTGAAAAGTCTTAGGTGGTGGGGATCTAAACTTGTCTCCTAAGCCATCGCTGCCCAACCCCCAAGTGGCGAATGATGAGTCGCTCCTGGTACCATATTCCAGTGCATCGATACAGACGCCAACCAAATTCCAAATTCAAATCCCAAAGTGGCGAATGATGAGTCGCTCCTGGTACCATATTCCAGTGTAGCGATGCAGACTGCCAACCAAATTCCAAATCCAATCCCCAAGCGGCGAATGATGAGTCGCTCCTGGTACCATATTCCAGTGTAGCGATGCAGACGCCAACCAAATTCTAAATCCCGTACCCCAATGGCGAATGATGAGTCGCTCCTGGTACCATATTCCAGTGTAGCGATGCAGACGCCAACCAAATTCCAAATCCCATACCCCAACGGCGAATGATGAGTCGCTCCTGGTACCATATTCCAGTGCAGCGATGCAGACGCCAACAAAGTCCCGAAATTTTGCCGGCCCTACGGTCTGGATCATACATCCTGCAAAACCGTATACAATCCACGGGCGTAAAACAATCCCGATCTCTCCAAAAAAAAAAGAACGGTATGTCCATAAGCAAAATGGGCACGGATGAAAACCCGAAAGGGCTCCGTGAGTAAAAACAGCAGGACTGCCGGCGAGTTTGTGAAAACCCGGAAGGGCACAAACTCGTAAAAAAAAAGAGAAATGAAATGCACTCGCAAAGTCCTCTCGACTTTGTGAGGAGAAAATTCCCGCGTGAGATCCCTACGACTCACAAATGAGCAACACACTAAGGAGTCCCCACGACTCCTAAGGAGAAAATACACCTACGGGATCCTTACGACCCGTAGGGAGAAAATGCTTTGTGAGACCCTTACGGCTCACAAAATGGAAAAGCCTTAGGTGACAGGGATCTAAACCTGTCTCGTAAGCCACCAATTCCCAAATCCTCCCGGGGCAAATGATGAGTTGCTCCTGGCATTATTCCAGTACAGCAATGCAGATGCCAAACGAAAAAAAAACCAAATCCAAATCCTCCCGGGGCAAATGATGAGTTGCTCCTGGCATTATTCCAGTGCAGCAATGCAGATGTCGACAAAAATACCAATCCCAAAATTCTCTCATGACAAATTATGATTCGCTCCTGGTACCATATTCCAGTATAGCGATGCTAATGTCAACTCAAGTCAAACAAATCAAACCAACCAATTCCAATATCGACCTTTGCGTCAAACAGCGACACTCCGCCTCGGGGAAACGTCAAGCAGACACTCCGTGCCGGGGGCACGTCTACCAAATCGCTCCGGATCAGAGCGTCGACCGTCTATGTCGCAAAAAGGGCAGTGCAGGCTCCCGCAAATTAGGAACCCAAATCGCTTCGTAACGGAGCGTCGACCGTCTATGTCGCAAAAAGGGCAGTGCAGGCTCCCGCAAATAGGGAACCCAAATCGCTCCGGATCAGAGCGTCGACCGTCTATGTCGCAAAAAGGGCAGTGCAGGCTCCCGCAAATTGGGAACCCAAATCGCTCCAAATCAGAGCGTCGACCATCTATGTCGCAGAAAGGGCAGTGCAGGCTCCCGCAAATTGGGAACCCAAATCGCTTCGTAACAGAGCGTCGACCGTCTATGTCGCAAAAAGGGCAGTGCAGGCTCCCGCAAATTAGGAACCCAAATCGCTTTGTAACAGAGCGTCGACCGTCTATGTCGCAAAAAGGGCAATGCAGGCTCCCGCAAATTGGGAACCCAAATCGCTCCGGATCAGAGCGTCGACCGTCTATGTCGCAAAAAGGGCAGTGCAGGCTACCACAAATTGGGAACCCAAATCGCTCCGGATCAGAGCGTCGACCGTCTATGTCGCAAAAAGGGCAGTGCAGGCTCCCGCAAATTGGGAACCCAAATCGCTTCGTAACAGAGCGTCGACCGTCTATGTCGCAAAAAGGGCAGTGCAGGCTCCCGCAAATTGGGAACCCAAATTGCTTCATAACAGAGCGTCGACCGTCTATGTCGCAAAAAGGGCAGTGCAGGCTCCCGCAAATTGGGAACCCAAATCGCTCCGGATCAGAGCATCGACCATCTATGTCGCAAAAAGGGCAGTGCAGGCTCCCGCAAATTGGGAACCCAAATCGCTCCGGATTAGAGCGTCGACCGTCTATGTCGCAAAAAGGGCAGTGCAGGCTCCCACAAATTGGGAACACAAATCGCTTCGTAACAGAGCGTCGACCGGCTATGTCGCAAAAAGGGCAGTGCAGGCTCCCGCAAATTGGGAACCCAAATCGCTTTGTAACAGAGCGTCGACCGTCTATGTCGCAAAAAGGGCAGTGCAGGCTCCCGCAAATTGGGAACCCAAATCGCTCCGGATCAGAGCGTCGACCGTTTATGTCGCAAAAAGGGCAGTGCAGGCTCCCGCAAATTGGGAACCCAAATCGCTTCGTAACAGAGCGTCGACCGTCTATGTCGCAAAAAGGGCAGTGCAGGCTCCCGCAAATTGGGAACCCAAATCGCTTCGTAACAAAGCGTCGACCGTCTATGTCGCAAAAAGGGCAGTGCAGGCTCCCGCAAATTGGGAACCCAAATCGCTCCGGATCAGAGCGTCGACCGTCTATGTCGCAAAAAGGGCAGTGCAGGCTCCCGCAAATTGGGAACCCAAATCGCTCCAGATCAAGCGTCGACCGTCTATGTCGCAAAAAGGGCAGTGCAGGCTCCCGCAAATTGGGAACCCAAATCGCTTCGTAACAGAGCGTCGACCGTCTATGTCGCAAAAAGGGCAGTACAGGCTCCCGCAAATTGGGAACCCAAATCGCTTCGTAACAGAGTGTCGACCATCTATGTCACAAAAAGGGCAGTGCAGGCTCCCGCAAATTGGGAACCCAAATCGCTCCGGATCAGAGCGTCGACCGTCTATGTCGCAAAAAGGGCAGTGCAGGCTCCCGCAAATTGGGAACCCAAATTGCTCCAGATCAAGCGTCGACCGTCTATGTCGCAAAAAGGGCAGTGCAGGCTCCCGTAAATTGGGAACCCAAATCGCTTCGTAACAGAGCGTCGACCGTCTATGTCGCAAAAAGGGCAGTGCAGGCTCCCACAAATTGGGAACCCAAATCGCTCCGGATCAAAGCATCGACCATCTATGTCGCAAAAAGGGCAGTGCAGGCTCCCGCAAATTGGGAACTCAAATCGCTCCGGATTAGAGCGTCGACCGTCTATGTCGCAAAAAGGGCAGTGCAGGCTCCCACAAATTGGGAACACAAATCGCTTCGTAACAGAGCGTCGACCGGCTATGTCGCAAAAAGGGCAGTGCAGGCTCCCGCAAATTGGGAACCCAAATCGCTTCGTAACAGAGCGTCGACCGTCTATGTCGTAAAAAGGGCAGTGCAGGCTCCCGCAAATTGGGAACCCAAATCGCTCCGGATCAGAGCGTCGACCGTTTATGTCGCAAAAAGGGCAGTGCAGGCTCCCGCAAATTGGGAACCCAAATCGCTTCGTAACAGAGCGTCGACCGTCTATGTCGCAAAAAGGGCAGTGCAGGCTCCCGCAAATTGGGAACCCAAATCGCTCCGGATCAGAGCGTCGACCGTCTATGTCGCAAAAAGGGCAGTGCAGGCTCCCGCAAATTGGGAACCCAAATCGCTCCGGATCAAGCGTCGACCGTCTATGTCGCAAAAAGGGCAGTGCAGGCTCCCGCAAATTGGGAACCCAAATCGCTTCGTAACAGAGCGTCGACCGTCTATGTCGCAAAAAGGGCAGTGCAGGCTCCCGCAAATTGGGAACCCAAATCGCTTCGTAACAGAGCGTCGACCATCTATGTCACAAAAAGGGCAGTGCAGGCTCCCGCAAATTGGGAACCCAAATCGCTCCGGATTAGAGCGTCGACCGTCTATGTCGCAAAAAGGGCAGTGCAGGCTCCCGCAAATTGGGAACCCAAATTGCTCCAGATCAAGCGTCGACCGTCTATGTCGCAAAAAGGGCAGTGCAGGCTCCCGCAAATTGGGAACCCAAATCGCTTCGTAACAGAGCGTCGACCGTCTATGTCGCAAAAAGGGCAGTGCAGGCTCCCGCAAATTGGGAACCCAAATCGCTTCGTAACAGAGCGTCGACCGTCTATGTCGCAAAAAGGGCAGTGCAGGATCACGCAAATTGGGAACCCAAATGGCTCCGGATCAGAGCGTCGACCGTCTATGTCGCAAAAAGGGCAGTGCAGGCTCCCGCAAATTGGGAACCCAAATTGCTTCGTAACAGAGCATTGACCGTCTATGTCGCGAAAAGGGCAGTGCAGGCTCCCGCAAATTGGGAACCCAAATCGTTCCGGATCAGAGCGTCGACCGTCTATGTCGCAAAAAGGGCAGTGCAGGCTCCCGAAAATTGGGAACCCAAATCGCTTCGTAATAAAGCGTCGACCGTCTATGTCGCAAAAAGGGCAGTGCAGGCTTCCTACAAAGCAGGAACCAGATCGCTCCGGGCCAGGGAAACGTCTACCACGGACACTCCGTCTCGGAGACGCGTTAAGCGCCGACCGTCCATGTCGTAAAAAGGGCAGTGCGTCCCAAAAAGTAGGAACCAAAGCAAGTCGCCTCCAAGCAAAAGAAGATCCATCAATTTCATGCACACGACCCACATATGCTGTGTGCATTTATTGATGGGGGGCAATTTGTTGGGGTAAAAATTTACACCCAGGTTGACCAAGTCAAAATCAAAGTCAACCCCAAGCCAGGTGGGCCCAAGCCCAGGTCAAGCGGGCCTATGCCCAAGTCGAGCCCGCGGCCAGCCTCCCAATGCCAACAACAAAATCATGTAATAAATAATTTTTTTGTAATTTTTTATACATGAATGTATGCAAAATGGGCATAAAGCCAATATTTTGTAAGCCCATGGCTTATGTACAAAAATGAAATGGCACATGAGCCATGGGATAGGCTAAAATGCCATTTTGTGAAGCCCAAGGGGCTATATGTAAATATGCAAGCCTATAAAAGGCAACATGATGATGAATAAAGTAATACTTTTCATTCCCCCAAAAATTAGGGTTCTTTGTACTTCCTGCTCCTTCTCCAAGGTTCTAAACCTTTTCATTTCTTTTGAATTAAATCAAGAGTTTTACTCTTTCTTTTCCAAAACTAAGTAGTTTTCCACCACAAAACCCACAAAGGGGAACTCAGATCTCCCATCAGATCTCAAAAAGGAGTGATTTTTTTTAAATCTCCTACTTCTTGATCTTCAAGATCCGGCCAAACAACAGGAGGAAGAAGAAGAACCCCCTTCATCAGCTTCAAAACATCATAGGAGTTTAACTCCATACATATATACATAATAAATATTTCCTTTCTGAAGCACAGCTTCTGTTTCTTAGGCTAAAAGCCTCCTTTTCTCGCCGGCGCTCAAGCGCAGAGCACTCGCGTGCCGACACGTGGCGCGCTTGCGCTCAAGCGCTCAGCGCTCAAAGCGCCCATGTTCCGACACGTGGCGCGCTTGCGCTCAAGCGCCCAGCGCTCAAGCGCAGAGCGCCCACGTGCCGACACGTGGCACTCTAGCGCCTGAGCGCAGAATACCTAGGCGCACAGCGCCTAAGGTGCTGCCTCACGCATCCTTTGGATGCCTTTTCCCCCTCTTTTTATGTACATACATATACATATACATATGTATACATATTTGCACACACACGTGCTCCACGACACTATCCCTGTTAGAAAAAAATTTCTAACGGGGCGCTGCCCCGCACCCCACAAGGGGGCTGCTAGCCTCCTTGACCCCCAGCCCGCCATCCGGGTAGCGGGACCCCCGTAAAAACTCTGTGTGGCTCCCGATATATCCAAACCCCCCTTTCAAAACACAACACACGTACACTGCATATTGAGTTCGCATGACCATTTTAACCCGTTAATCGGAGGTTCCCTCGCCTCAAAGGCGAGGGGTAATTAACGGCAGCTTAGTCCGCGGCTGCCGGAGATTTGGATCCCCACAATCAATAAACCCCGGCCTACCCTAGGCAGGGGGAATCTGTAGTATACGCCAGACAAGCGCGCGCGTATTCCTATCTCAATGGGGTGACGAAAAACACCCTACAGGCAACTCATATAAAACCTGAAAGACTATCGGAGATCATCCCACACCAGCGCGGAGTGATTATGACTCATCGGGGCTCCCCAAACTGAGCCTAACCTCAAGTAAAAAGCGGCATGGCAAAATTCCTAACGCTTGCTCTTCTGACAGTCAAATTGCTTAGGAAGATTGCTTGAAGACGTCTTGTCCAGCCTCCGAAGGGATCAGAGACACGACAGTTGCGAGGCTACTCGAACAGCAAGATTGCCTATCGAGGAATACATCAGCCGACGCGACGGTACGACGGAAAAAAACCCTAGTACCACATACCCTAACGGACCTCTATCGTAAAGAGCAGAGGTTAACTGTGACGTTAGGACATTCTTACGAGAACTTCTCGTTTCGTCTCGACTCGTGAGGAAATTAGTGTCCTTGCGAGAACTTCTCGATTCGTCTCGACTCGTAGGGAAAAACCTTAGGAAATGAGGATAAGAACCTGTTTCCTAAGCACTGGGGCCCTGCAAGTCGGTCCAAAATGGACTCTTGCATACTATTCACGGATCATACTCTCCAAAGTCGAATCTTGACAAGGAAGGAAACAACCACTTGCGAGTCCTCTCGACTTGTAAGAGGGAAAATTCTCTTGTGAGATCCTTACGACTCTCAAAAGAAAATGCACTTAGGAATCCTCACGATTCATAAGAAGAAATTACACTTACGAGATCCTCACGACTTGTAAGGAGAAATTCTTTATAAGACCTTCACGGCTCATAAAGTTGAAAAGTCTTAGGTGGCAGATCTTAACCCTGTCTCCTAAACCATCATTGCCCTACAAAGAGGTCAAGATGGACTATCTACGGTCCACATTTGCCACAATTACATGCCACTGAAATAAAGAAGCTACTTACGGGTCCTCACGATTCGTAAGGAAAAATACCTGAGTGAGATCCTTACGACCCACGGAGGTAATCAACACTTAGAAATCCACACAATTTCTAGGGAGAATTTGCACCTACGAGATCCTCTCGACTCGTAGGGAGAAAAACCTTCTTGAAACCCTTACGGCTCATGAAGACAAAGAAAGTCTTAGGCTACAAGGACCCTAAACTTGTCTCCTAAGCCCTCAATTCTGTGGCCATGCATAACTCTGCACGACTTCACCCACGTACATACTTACCGGGCAAAGTAGTGGGGGGCATTTGTTCCCGCCAAAATTTTGGCTCAAAACCTGCTCCCTTATAAAATAATAATAATAATAAAAATAATAATAATATAAATAAATAAAGAAAAAACTCCACATGCAAAGAATGTAACAAATATCTCAGCGCTGATAGTCAAAGATTCTGTTGCAGCGCACCATGTGCAAAGCACGTGTGCGCTAGCGCTAAGAGCGCTGCACCTTAAGCAGCGCACCATGTGCAAAGCACGTGTACGCTGGTGCCAAGAGCGCTGCACTCTAAGCAGCGCACCACATGCAAAGCACGGGTGCGCTGGCGCTAAGTGCGATGCACTCTAAGCAGCGCACCACGTGCAAAGCACGGGTGCGCTGGCGCTGGAACTAAAAGCTCCCCACCATCAGATCTAAGATCCAATAATAATGATAAATCATTAATTAATCAGAATCAAATTCTGTTAAGGAAATATTCCACAAAATCTTTCCAAACAACAAGATTGTGCTCTGTAAATCAGAGCACCTTTGGATCAATGATCCAAGGGTGATTAAAAATCTCCAAAATACAGAGTAATTCTGTATGGAAAAGATTTCCCAATCTTGTTAAAAACAAGAAGATTGCCTCCTGTAAATAAGAGGCCCTTGGATCAAAGATCCAACGATGGGAAATTCTCCAAATCAATTGGAAAAAAGATCTCCTTAACTGATTGAACTGATCAGCTTGCTCTATATAAAGACCCCAGACTTCAAGTCTCGGGGAGAGATATACAAAAACATAGAGAGGAACTCCCCCATAAGCTTTGAGAGATTTCAGAAAGAAGAGCCATGCTCTCAGAGAAAGAAGATTGTTCTTCAAGGTAAAAAATGCTGATGAACAGAGAGATGAAATCATCTCATAATTCTTCTCACAGATCATAGATCTATAAGACAAATTGTCTTTTACAAAAGAGATCATGAACATCTCATTATAAAATAAAGGGGGAGAGAATAATTCAATTCTCTTAAGGATCGTAGATCCATAAAGGAAAAGCCTTTCATCAATACAAGAGATTGAAGCATCTCCTATAAAGTAAGAACTTTTGTTCTTAGGATCTTGAGACAAAGTCTCTTCTCAGGGAGTTTATTTCCCAGATCATAAAATTGATCAAATGCGCTTCTGCGCTCTTGGACTGGCGCTCAGCGCCGAGCGCACCACGTGTCACTCACGAGTGCGCCACTCAACAGTTAGCGCTTTGCACTCTTGAAATAGCGCACTGCGCTCATGGACTGGCGCTCAGCGCCAAGCGCACCACGTGTTACTCACGTGTGCGCTCCTGAACTAATAACGCAATACGCTCACAAACTAGCACTCTGCGCTCATCATCTGGCGCTTAGCGCCAAGTGCAACACGTGTCCCTCACATGTGCGCTACTCGGCAGAAGCGCACTGTGCTCTTTGACTGGCGCAAAGCGCCAAGCGCACCATGTGCTGCGCTGTTAGAACATAAATTGTTTTTTAATAAAGCCCCAGAGCTATGATGAATGCTCAGCATTCAATAAAAGACAAAAATATTGTCAGGATCCAAATCAATGCTCGGCATTGGTAAAAGGGCCAAGCCCAAATGAATGCTCAACAGCCCAAAATAAATATTAAACATTTTAACTTGATTGGACTTAGCCCAAGAATGGCCATAAATCCTCAACTCAGATTAATTGAGCCCATATGCTCATAAATCATTTAACAGATCTTAGCCCCAAATTGTGCTACAGATCTTTCAACCAAAATTGGTTCAAGGGTACATCTCTGAACCCCTCTGACATATGTCGTTGTAATCCTTCAATGTCTTCAGAGAGGTGACGGGTCCCGACAACCATACATTTCACAGACTATGACGTCTTTAAACCGGACTGTGGGGTCCCTTTACACCCATGGACTATGATGTTCTTAACCTTGGACCGATATGTCCTTAAACTAACAATGGACCGTGATGTCCTTAAACTAACATTGGACCACCATGTCCTTAAACTGGTAATCGACCGCAATGTCACTAAACTAAACAATAGAGTCCGAATGCTCTTTTGTTGGATCTAAACGATCCCGTTAAGTTGATCTTAGTCTAAAATTAGACTGACGTGTCCTTAACAAATGGTTAAGTTGATCTTAGTCTAAAATTAGATTAATGTATCCTTAACAAACGTTTAAATTGATCTTAGTCTCAAATGAGACTAACGTATCCTTAAACCAAACCCAAACCCAAATCTAAGAAGATATGGATTTGGACTAATCCACGCCCTACGGGCGACAACATAAATTAGTCTCCGTATACAATCCACGGGCAACCAAAAACAAAACAGACACCCACGACACGAAGTGTCCATCTGGAGAAAGAGAAAGTGGTTACCGCTATGCGGTAGCGTAATTAACTGCAGGGGCTTGCGCCTGCAGGGAAGAGCGTCCCCACAATAAAAAAACCCTCAACGAGGGGGAATCTGACGAAGTCTGCTACATCGGCCGCATCCGTGTACACCTTCGATATATGGTGCCATAAATCAACTTGGCATCTTCGGAGAGGTGAACGGATAGCACCAATTAGTATCTGCCCCCAAATCCAGACAAGACGTTTGTCTTCCCATCTTTCGGCGGAGAACAAGAGTGTTGTCAAGATGCTTCGACTAGGATCTTTTACTGGAGCTATTACGCTTGCACTTATGCAAGAGAAAAGCCACAAATCTCAATCGATGACTCGCCCGGTTGCTCAAGTGAATTCAAGTGTCGCCCTGACGATCTCTAAAGGCTCAACCCCGGCCATAAAGAAGCTTTCTTTTCCTGAAATTAAAGAGAGATGTGACCGATACCTTTGTTATAATTGCGATGATAAATTTGTTCCGGACCATATATGCAAGGTCCAAACCCTCTTCATGTTAGAAACATCCACAGGTCCTTGTCATGAAATTGATATGGATGTTTCCGATGAGGTGGAGGGTTTCCCTTCTATTTCTTTACAATCTATCATAAGAACTCAAAATGCGGAGACGATGCGAGTATCTACCTTTCTTGGACGGTGCAAAATCAGTGTTCTGATTGATAGTGGGAGCACCGATAATTTTCTTGACCCGACTGTTGCGAAGAAGGCGGGAATTTCTAAGACTTCCAACAATGCTCTTGCTGTAATGGTAGCAAATAATGACAAAGTTCATAGCATGGGCCGATGCAACGAGGTTCCAATTCAACTCCATGGTATTCCCATCTCTACTGATGTTTATCTTTTACCATTAGTTGGATGTGATGCCATCCTTGAGGCCTATTGGTTACACACTTTCGGTCCTATCCTTTAGGATTTCGGTAATATGAAAATGGAGTTTCATATTAATGGGATCAAGCAATCCCTGTAAGGTGAACGAATTGCTGCTGGAATTTCCATGTTGCAAGGATCCAAGCCAAGCACACCTCGTGGTTTTCTCATTTTTGAATTAGTTGTTATTTCCTTTAATAAGAGAGGTGGTGTTTTGACTACTTCTTTAGATGGTTTCAGATCCTATTTTAAGGGAGAGATTCCCTCACTAGTTGTTATCATGTATATGTATTTAGCAACTGAGAGAAAAAGAATAAAGATAAACTATTTTCCCCCAAATAAACACTACATGTTAATTAGGAGATTAGCCATATCGAATTGGCCATATCCCGTACATATCAGATTTTCATGAAATCTATACCACTGAAACGTCTCTATTGACATTAGTATGGTTTAGTAATCAATATGACTCATTTCATGGAAAATTTGATAGAAAACTATACCACTGTTTGCATCAAAGTAATTATTTTGTGGCCGAATTTGATAGCTGGGGAGCCTCGCACCAAGCCGAACAAGTGAAGCAACAATTGTTAGTCAATAAAAACTTGATAGACTTGAGAAACAAGGAGATGTTGATTCCACAAAGCAAATTATTCCTAGAATCATACAGACAAAATATTATGAAAACGATTCGCAATGAATGATGAACCATTGCAAAATAAGACATGGTGGTAAAAAATAGGATGGGGCAAAGTGACAATGGCGAAATACATTAGGGTTTTGAAGTGTTGCAAAGAAACTATTTGCTAGTAAATGCAAAAGTGATAAAAGATTAATGTATTATTAAGCGCATTAACTTTTTTTTAACCGTGGCTGTTTTTAACCTCAACCCAACTCACACAACCAACGTGAAAACTCCGATTTGTTCGGAGGAAAAGGATGGGAGATAAAACGGGGGCCGCCGCAGCGTGTGAGAACGACGTTGGCATCATCCACTCAAACCCTAACCCTAATCATCGTCGTCATCCCCCTACTCATCAAAACCCTAACCTCCTCAGCCCCCGCTCCATCGCTCAAACCCCTAGGGTTACGGTTAGGGTTAGATCTCCTCTTCTTTGGGGTACTAATGGATGGCGGCGGAGGCGGGGTCGGAAACGACGTGGAATTGGTGTCCAAGACTCTCCAGTTTGAGCACAAGCTCTTCTACTTCGATCTCAAGGAAAACCCTAGGGGCCGCTACCTGAAGATCTCCGAGAAGACCTCGGCCACGAGATCCACCATCATCGTTCCCGTCAATGGCATAGTTTGGTTCCTCGATCTCTTCAATTATTATGTTAATACCGACGAGCAGGTGGCCTTCAGCAAAGAGCTCAAGCTCGATACTAAGGTTCTGCTTTTTTTCTTCCTTTTCTGATATTTTTTCAAGTTTCCAAGTCTTTGTTTGGTTCAAGTTGTGATTTTATTTCGTTTGATTGTTTGGAATTATTAGGTGTTTTACTTCGATGTTGGAGAGAACAAAAGGGGGCGTTTTTTGAAGGTAACTTCTGCTTATTTGATTCTTTTGTTGAACGATTTGTTGCTTACTCTATTATTTTGGGGATTAGATGGAATTTCTTATGCTGTTGTGAACTTCCTTTTTAAATATTTTTTCACACTCTAATAGTGTAATCCATATTAGATCCTATTAAATAAACGAATATAGGTTATATATGTCAACGATCAACATTGTTTAACCCTTTTCCCCTCAGAACAGGCTTGACTATGGAGCACAGCTTTGTATTGAACAGAGTCTATGGAAACTTTGACAAAATTTATTAGTGTTTCAACCAATTGATAACCCGATTTCAGCTTTTGACTAGGCTCTGAACTCTAGGCTTAAGCATATATACGAGGAGATATCAAAAAGTTATGTTTTTAAATATGAAGTTTAATCTTATACAGCCATCAAAAAGATACCATCCTTTTGTAGTTGTCATAGACTAGAAAAGTTCATTAAGCCAAATGTAAACTAGAGCAAGGGGAAAATGATAGGTTTAGCTATAGGGAATAATTCATCTTCAATAAGCCAAATGTAAATTTGCTCCAATTATAGAAGCCAAATTATGAGTTTGGAATTTTACCAAATTATGAGTTAGGAATTTTATGTATTTTTATTTAGAATATTACTCTTGTTACATTAGGATTATGCAAGCACGGAAACTTAGAGCACTTGCAATTTTTTTCTTAAACAATGCATCATATTAAGCAAGGTTTTTTTGGGTATCATTATTAATGTTATGGCTTCTTAAGTGATAGTTATTTGGGACTTCTAGTTGAAATGTACAAGTGTTGTGTATATCTTCATCCAGGAATCAATCTCTCCTCATTTTTATGTTTTACTTTAATATTACCTCTCTAATGTTTCCTAACTACCAGAGTTTTCAACTGTAAACTAGAGTCAAGAACATCCAAAGTTGTGCCCAGAAAGCAACACATGTGCCTCCTAGTGATCTGAGGTCATTTGATAGTTAAAGAGTCTGTGCACGTCTTTTGTTTTCCTAATGCGCGTATTTGCTTTATTGTTTTGGTAATTTTATTTTAACTATTTTATGATTGTAATTGTACCATAAAGTAGATGAATTTCCAATGTTTTTTACTTATAAATCTTAGCTGACTCTGGGGTTTGAAGCTATGACCTGCATTAGGTACTAAACTGCAATGCCCATTTACTTGGAGATTGGTTTGACCATTAACCCTAAAAAAATCTTCCAGTATAAGCCAGGGGAGAATTCTACCATTTTTAAGCCGGCGAATAAAGTGAATCCTGAGTTTTAACACGGAGAGTCATTGCAATTTCTTAATTTAAAAGTGTGTTATTATATGATTTGGAAGTCGTAATAACTCATATTATGAGCTTCATATGTAAAATATACGAAGGATTAACTTGCAAATACTTCGGCATTTTTCTTCAACATACAAAAATAGCGAAAATTTTACAAATCTCAAAAAAAAAAATTTCTTTGTTTTTTCAATATTTTGCTTGTTATAAATTATAGCACACAAGAATAACGAAATGTATAAAAACCCCAATTTCTTTATGTTTTCTTCAGATTTTCAACATTGTGCACAGTATATATAGCACACGAATATAGCGAAATTTTAAAAATATTAAAATTTCTGTTTTTTCGGTTTTCTAATATTTTGCTTGCTATATATAGCACAAGAAAATCATGAAATTTTTATAAATAAAATATTTTTGTTTTCTTCGGTTTTTCAATATTTTCATGATATACCACACGAACATCACAAAATCTTCTATTTTCTTCCTTTTTTCAATATTGGCACACGAAAATAATGAAAATTTCACAAATCTCGAACCTTTGTTTTTTTTGGTTTTTTAATATTTTGCATGCTATGCACATGACAATCATGAAATTTACGAAAATCCTAAAATTATTTGTTTCTTGAGATTTACAATATTTTGCACGACATGAAAATTGCGTAATTTTCCAAAATCTCAAACTTTTCGTTTTCTTCAGGTGTTCAATATTTTCTTTGCTAGCACATGAAAATCGAGGGATTTTCGGAAATCTAAAAGATATTCCGTTTTCTTCAATTTTGCAATATTTTGCATGCTATATAGCACATGAAAATCGTGAAAATTTCAAAAATCTAATTTTTTTTGTTCTTCGGTTTTCCAATATTTTGCTTGCTAAATTCTTCAAAAATCCCAAAACTTTACGTTTCCTTCAAAATTTCAACATTGTGCATGCTATACAAAAATTGCGATTGGTTTTAAAAAAATATTTTTTTTCTTCTCAAATTTTCAATATTTTGCACACGAAAATCGCGAACTTTCAAAAATATCAAAATTTATGTTTTCTTCCATTTTTCAAAATTTTGCTTTTTATTGCATAGAAATCGCTAAAAATTTAAAATTTTCATGAAACATTTTTTCCGTTGGTTTTATAATCTTTTGTATACAAATAGCATATAAGTTGTAATATCTCACATTTATGAGCTTTATATGTAAAATATATGAAGGATTAATATGTAAGATATATGAAGGATTAAATTGCAAATACTTCGGCATTTTTCTTCAACATACAAAAATCGTAAAATTTTAAAAATCTCAAAATTTTCTTTTTTCAATATTTTGTTATTATAGCACACGATAATCCAAAATTCCCATTTTTTTTCCTTTCTTCGAATTTTCAACATTGTGCACTCTCTATAACACGAATATAGCGAAATTTTAAAAATCTCAAAATTTATGGGTTTTTTCGGTTTTTTAATATTTTGCTTGCTATAGTTAAAAAAAATCATGAAATTTTTGTATATAAAATATTTTTTTGTTTTCTTCGGTTTTTCAATATTTTTCATTATATAACAAATGAAAATCGTAAATTTTCTATTTTCTTCCTTTTTTCAATATTGTACATACTAGCACACGAAAATCATGAAATTTTCAAAAATCTTAAAATCTTTTTGTTTATCAGGTTTTCTAATATTTTGCATGCTATATAGTACATGACAATCACGAAATTTAAAAAAAAATCCTAAAATTAGTTTTGTTAGATTTGCAATATTTTACACGTCATCACACGAAATTTGCGTAATTTTCCAAAATCTCAAACTTCCATTTTCTTGAGTTTTGTAATATTTTTCTTGCTATAATATTGAACACAAAATCGTGAAATTTTCAGAAATATCAAAAAATTCAATTTTCTTCAATTTTTCAATATTTTGCATACTATACACATGAAAACCGCGATGTTTTAAAAATTTTGAAAATTTTCTATGCTGTCGGTTTTTCAAATATTTTGCTTACAAATCGTGATTTATTTAAAATTCCCAAAACTTTCTGCAACTTTCAAATTTTCAGCATTGTGTACGCTACATGAAAATCGCGAATGGTTTAAAATTTTCAATATTTTGCATGCCATAACACAAAAATCGCGAACTTTTCAAAAATATCAAAATCTTCAATTTCCTTCCAATATTTTGTTTCTTATACAGTTGTACCACAGAAACCACTAACTTTTTAAAATTCTAATATAACTCTTGGTTTCTTCGGTTTTACATTCTTCTGTATGCGGTATAGCAAACGGAAATTGCGAATTTTTCAAAAACCTGTATAAGAAGTCGACAAGCACACGGAAATAGCGAAATTTTAAAAAAAAAAAATTTTTTTGCTTCCTACGTAATTTTAATATTTTAAATACTATAGCACATGAAAATAGCGAATTTTTAAAAATGTCAAAATATTTTGTTATCTTTGGTTTATATATATAAGTGATCCATTACAAACCGGTCCGCGTTTTTAATAAAAGGGGAACTCTCGGTTCACGGCATATTTTAACGATCTGATCCGTTCAAGTTGATCACCCTACACTCAAATATTTGTGCATGAAAAATCAAAGGATTTGAAGATCTCTAACCTATGCATCGATGGGTGTAAAAATGGACGTCATCGATGCATATGTCAGTGGTCTTCAAATCCTTTGATTTTTCTTACACATACGTTTGAGGGTAGGGTGATCAACTTGAACGGATCGGATCTTTAAAATGTGTCGTAGACCGCGAGTTCCCGTTTTTAGAAAACGCAAACCGGTTTGCAATGGAGCACTCATCTCTCTCTCTCTCTCTCGCTCGCTATATATATATATATATATATATATATATATATATATATAGTAGGAAAAGAAAATCGCGAAATTTTTAACTCTAATTTTTTTCTTTTTCCATATTTTGCTTTGCTACAACACACAAAATCATCAATTTTTCAATATTTTGCCAGTAAAAAAGTAGTGAGAAAAAACAGAAAGATTTTAAAGAAGGGGGCCGATCAGAATTTTTCCACCATATAAGCCTACTAGTATGTGATAAATAAGAAACCAATAAAAAAATTTCCATGACCCAAATATAGTAAGAATTAATTAGAGGCTAGATAACATTTTTTCTACAAATGACCTAGCTAGATGAGGTAATATTCCAAGTAATATTCTCTCATATAGCTTTATATATATTATCATATGGATGGCCATGAATATAACCAGTTGGTAACTCCCGCCAATAGTGATACTCTCTGAAAATTGAAATGCAAGTCACTAAAATCGGGACTATGACATGATATATGAGAGAGGTTAACAGTACTCTACAAATTGCAAACACATACAGGTGCATGATATAAACAGTTAAAACACGCAGCACACATTGAGTCAAACAGATGTGTTAATGTCCTTTGCTATCAAATGTAACATCCTGCTCAGAATCCACCTTTGCATTATAGCTTGCTTGTCTTTATCATCTGGATACCATATAGATTTGAATTTTGAGCAGCCACTTATCATTTAATTTTCAAACGTAGATATGATTAACAGAGGGCAGGTCTCATAGAGAGTACCAGGAACTTGACCTCTGAGATAAAACAGTGGTGCCCTATGGTTAATTTTAAAAAATATATCTTTGTTTATAACTGCAGCTCATAGGGTTGAAGTGTCCTCTTCTTTTTTCCCCAAGAAGAAATCCAAAAAAATATGAAAAATTCTCCAACCTAAAGTGATCCACATCAACTAAATTATGTTTTTTGAAGGAAACTCTCCCCCCCCCCCCCCCCACACACACACATCTAAACTCGCACTTTGGACTTATTCTTTATACATGTCACCCTACATTCATGCACATGAAAAACAGCTAGTGTTTCTCAAATAGAAACAAAGGCCTTACGCATGCTCCGACTTCTCATGTAGTCATGCTATAAATCTGTGGTTGCCGCCTGTACTTAAATTGGAATTAGAGAGCTAAAAGATGCGGGTGTTGGCTTAAAGGTAGGTTTTGTACTGGTCTTTATGATTTTTTAGGTTATTAAGTTGGCCAATGAATTGGCCCCTCGGATACAATTCGATCCTTCTATGGCCAAATCTCAATTGGTGGAAAGCCTATGTAATAGTACTACTTCATGCATGCTTAACATAGGCTTTTAATGACCACTTTTCCATTGTCCAGTCCAGGTGATATGTTTTGAGCTGTTGAAGTAGGAAGTAAAGAAATGAAAAGTTCTAACCCTGCGTCTCAATTTTTATTTGACAGATAACCTTACTGCAATTTTCTAGTTTGGGGGCACTACTGTTGTTTTCATATCATGTGCCATGTAGATAGGATTTGATTTTCGAATGCTTTTATCTTGTATATCGCAATTGCAGCCCTTTGTTAACCCCCCCCCCCCCTCCCAAAAAAAAATGGAGAGAGAGAGAGTGTGTGTAACCTATTTTTCCATTTAAATACTAAATATTTATTTGGTTCACAACTTCGGTATGAGGCATCCACAAAAAGCTGAATGCCGAGAAACTCCCTAGCTCCCTCGAACTCGTTAAATGCTTTTATTTGAACGCTGCTTAGAAAGACTGGAACACTTGGTATGCTTTCTAATTCCATTAAATGTTCAGATATTTGAAATATCTGCCTCTAAATGGAAGCTTAAAGTACAGAACAGATTGAGTCCATCGAATCTCGGAAGCTTAAAGGACAGAACAGACTGAGTCCATCGAATCTCATTGCTCTCTGGAAACTGTCCACAATCCATCTTGGTTTTCGACAGCGCCTTCAAAACTCTTGACACTTTGAAACATGCTTTCCTGCATATGCATACCCAAGCCTTAGATGTTCATAAAATCTCGATTATGTTATTGTCCTTCAGAAGATACATAGAACTTTTGATAGTAGACTTGTAGTAGGCAAGGAGCTTTCTCAAATGGAAAAATATGCCTTTGGCACAAATCATCAATCCTTACTAGCAAACGATCCTCATATGTTAAAAAAGAAAGGAAAAAAAAGGAAAAAAGAAAGAAAATAACAAAGAAAAAAAGTATTAATTTATCAGTATGTATGCCATTGAAATTCATTAGTTATTACTTTGAGCTATAGATTTGTAATAAGAGTAGCAAAGTAGCTTTCTCAAACAGATCTCAGAAGCATCTGTTAGCAGAAACCGGAGCACCATAATCATCCCCGCAGGAAGCCCTGGCGAAGAAGGATGGACAGCATTTAGGAACATCTTGCTAGAGATTAATGAAGAGGCCTCACGACTTTTCATGGTAAATGCTGCCTTCTCTGTTAAATACCTTAAC
Organism: Agapanthus africanus; assembly: GCA_030015575.1. NCBI lineage: Eukaryota > Viridiplantae > Streptophyta > Magnoliopsida > Asparagales > Amaryllidaceae > Agapanthus > Agapanthus africanus. Next base: position 181,643,394 of record CM057339.1, on the reverse strand, counting down.
CACCACTATTTTTCAACACGCTACCTTTAAGTTTTTTCCTACAGTCTCCCCTTAAACTTTGGTTTTAAGGAAGTTTTATTTCACTAAACTACCTTACATGCAACAGTTTGAGGGACCTTACCGTAATAATAAACTTTAAGGTGGTTTAGTCAAAATACTTATGGTTAAAGGTCGTTTAGTGTAATTTATCCGAAAACATCCCCTTTTCTCAAGGTTTTTGAATATTTTTTTTTAAAGGTGGAAAATCCAGAGCGACTTCCACCGGGGCTTTCAGATGATGTGGGTGCTGGATTCATATCAGGCCATAGCAACCAACCCGCTCCAGGTTCCGAGATGAATGTTCACCGTTTGGTCGAATTCTCTCCTCCGGAAGAAGTTGGAGGAAGCGGCGGCATGGGGATGTCTAACGTAATCAGGGCAGATCAGAAGAGATTTTTCTTCGACTTGGGAAACAATAACAGAGGGCATTACCTGAGAATATCTGAGGTATTGTTTTTGTAATCTGACGATATTCTCAAGGCTAAATTTCATGAAAACCTTTTACTTTTGCCCCAAAAAACATGCATTATGCCCTTTAGTTTAATTGTAGTTAAATATCCCCGGTTCCAAAATACCAGCGATTGTTTCGTTAATTGTTCATAGTTATTACTTTTATGGTTAAATTTGATTAAACTTTCCCTTGATCATAAGCAATTTTCATATAACTGCCTTAAATTCTTTTTACATGAAAGGGCATTTTAGTTGGGAAAAACTCCCTTAAAACCAAAAAGTTATCAGTAGTTTAGTGAAATTCAGCCTACTTTTAATATTTTTGTAATGAAAAATGCCAGATACTCAGAAGGCAAACAGTTGTCAAAATAGAAGGCAAACTGCAGGTGCTTTTTTTTATTAATTTACTTCTGAGGTGAGCTATGGCTAGACTTTTTTTCATCCAAAAAAAAGTGCAGGTGTTTAAATCAAGGGGTGCCATCCTAGGAGGGGGGCGTGTTTTGTTTTTGTCTTTTTTTTAGAGGGGGGGGGGGGGGTTCCTGAAATTTGACAATTATACTACTATGAATAGTATCGTTGTTTTTGGTTAGTACCAACAGCTAAATGTCCTCAAAACCAAATTGGGAATATTATGCAGGTATCTGGAGCAGATCGGTCATCAATCATCCTTCCCTTGTCGGGACTAAGGCAGTTCCGTGAAATGATTGGTCATTTTGTGGAGATAACGAAGGACACCCTCGACGGAATGTCCGCTGCAAATGTGCGCACTGTGGAATCTACACAAAGATGATTATTTATGGTGATTGAGCTTGCTAGATTTGGTAGCTATGTTTAGATTATGTTTTACTTTTTTATCCGTTTAATCAATCATTGTTCTAGGGGATAATAATAATAATAATTCCTAGTTGCAGGAGAAATGGATTTGTTTGCGAAGGTGTATTTGATGGGGAGAATAATGGAGGGTAGATATTATGCCCTTGCGAGTGAAGTGGTTGTAGAAAGGGAGCATGGGCATGATTAAGAGTAATAATTTAGTTTGCTAGTGGTGTTATTGTTAGTTTGCTTGCTTTCAAACATGGAATTTTTGGTGCTAATGAAATTGTGGTTTTTGTTGGTTGGATTTTATCTGAGTTTTTTTCTTTCCTTTCCTTTTTTGAACTTTTTACCAAGCTGATTATATCTGAATTTGGAACTTTTTATAAGTGTATTTTGGTCATATTTATTGCGTATGATGTCTCATGCAAATCGTGTATAGCCCTTTTTTTTTAATCAACTATCATAGCATGACACATCTTGGATCCATCTCAGGAAATTTTTGCCTGGTTTAAGGTGCTGCAAGAGTATTCTTACGTCTTCAAGAAAAAAGATTTGATCTGTGACTTGTCCTATCATCCCATGGGTCATCCCCACCTGCACCCCCCCCCCCTCTCTCTCTCTCTCTCTCTATATATATATATATATATATATATATAAGCTATACGAAAAAATATTTCTTAAAATATTCCTTTATTTTGTTTGGATGGTAGTCGGAAAGTTGTTTGCTAGCCTGTTTTTGTCTTTTACAACATTCGGGTCATGAAAAAGTTTTTATTCGCACTTCACTAATTATTTATCACTTTTTTATGTCGTAAAGATAGGCTTATATGGTGGAAATATTTTGATCAGTCTCTTCTTTAAAGTCTCTTTCTATTTTTTCTCTTAATTACTTAGGTTTTATTAGCAAAATATTGAAAAATTTCAAGATTTTTGTGTGCCACATTAAAAATAGTAAAATTGAAAAAAACAAAAAAAAACATTTAGAGTTGAAAGTTTTCACGATTTTTATTGGTATTGCAAAATATATATATTGAAAAACCAAAAAAGACAGAAAATTTTGACATTTTAGCTATTTTCCGTGGCTTGTAAAATAGCAAAATTTTGAAGCAAACAAAAATTTGAGGTTTTCGAAAATTTTGCAATTTTCGTTTGCTGTAGCAATCATAATATTGAAAAAATAAACGAATACAGAAACTTTGATATTTTTGAAAATTTAGAGATTTTCTTGTGTTGTGGCATGTAAAATATAGAAAGCGGAAAATATTGAATTTTAAAAAAAAATTCTAATTATGTATGCTCGCAAACAATAATTATTAAAAAACAGAAGAAAACAAAATTCTTGAGATTTTAGAAGATTTTCGTATGAAATAAAATTTTGATATTTTGGAAATTTTGCGTCTTTCTTGGTGTTGTGGCATATAAAATAGAAAACAAAATATATTGAGACTTTTAAAAGATTTTGCTATTTTTGTATGCTTGGATAGAAAAATTATTTAAAAACAAAACAAAACAAAAATTCTTGACATTTTTGAAGATTTTATGATTTCCGTACAAAATATTGAAAACACCAAAAAAAATTAAGAAAATTTTGAGATTTCTGAAAATTTTAACGATTTTATTGTGCTGTAACGTGCAAAATATTAAAAATTTGAAGAAAATAAAACATTTGAATTCCTTAAAATTTCATAATTTTCGAGTGTTGCCAAGGGTTCCCCGACATCCGTAGTCTCAATCACTCGGACTAGATGTTTTTGTTGTATTAGGTTTTTGGTGGCAATCGGCGGCCATTTCTTCTTTTACTTAACAAATCTTTTTGTCTTCTTAAATCGTTTTTTTTTACTTTACATAGCAAATAAAATATTGAAAAACTGAAGAAAACATAAAATTCGGAGATGTTTAAAATTTCATGACTTTAGAGTGCTGCAACATGCAATAAAATGAGAAAAAGAAAGAATTTTTTTTGGAGATTTTTGAAAATTTTGCGATTTCATATTTTATATCATGCAAAATATTGGGGGGGATAGGAAATTGTAAATTTTTAAGATTTCCAAACATTCACGATTTTCCTTTGTTATAGCAAACAAAATATTGAAAATCCGAACGAAAAAAAAAAGAAAATTTTGGGATTTTGAAAATATTGCTATTTTCAAGCTATATATAGCAAGCAAAATAATAAGAAATCGAAGATAATAGAAAATTTTGAGATTTTTGAAAATTTGAAGGTTTTATTTGCTAAATTGCATACAAAAAAGTGAAAGAGTTTTGAAATTTTCGCGTTCTCTATGTGCTATAACCATCAAAATATTGACAAATTGAATAAAACAGAAAATATTTAGATATTTAAAAATTTAGCAATTTTTGTGTGTGTAACATGCAAAATGTTGAAAATTAGAAAGAAAGGAAAAAAGAATTTTTTGGATTTTGAAAAATTCTTGATTTTCGTGTGATACACCATGCAAAATATTGGAAAATTAAAGAAAGTTGAAATTATTTTAGAGTTTTAAAAATTTTACAATTTTCATGTGTTATACCAAATAAAATATTGAAGAACAAAAAAATACATAATGTCTGAGAATTTTGAAAATTATGTAATTTTCATATGGCAGCATGTAAATATTTTACATTTGAATCAAACAAATAATATTGAGATTTTTGCAAACTTTGCAATTGTCACGTGTTATAGCATAAAAAAACAACAGAATATCGAAAAAACAGGGAAATCCGATATTTTTTAAAATTTCATGATTTTCATTTGTAGCATGCATGATATTGATAAAGGATAAAATAGAAAAATTTGAGATTTATTGAAAATTTTGTGAGTTTCATGTGCTATAATATTAAAATTACTGAAAAACCGAAAAAAATATTTTATTTTTGAAAATTTTATGATTTTCATGTAGCAAGCAAATATTGGAGGACCAAAAAACAAAAAATTGTGATTTAAAATTTTTTGCCATATTGGTGTGTTGCATGTAAGATGTCGAAAATTTGAAGAAAACAAAAAATTTACTATTTCTTTATATTTCATAATTCTCGTGATATAAAAAGCAAAATATTGAAAAACCGAAAAAAATAAAATTTTGAGGTTTTAAAAATTTCACGATTTTCATATGTTATAGAAAAAATATTGAAAAGTTGAAGAAAATATTGAAGTATTTAAAAGTAAATTCTTCATTTATTTATATATGATGTTATAAATATGACATATTACATTTTATAAATCATACGATAATAAATTTTTAAAATAATATTATATATCAAAATATTGAAAAACTTTGGGATTTTTAAAAATATCGCAATATTCATGCTATATACAGCAAGCAAAATAATAAAAAAAATTGAAGAAAAAATGAGATTTTGAAAATTCATGATTTCCATATGTTATATAGTATACAAAAATGTATAAAATCGAAAAAATATTTTTGTGGGATTTGTAAAAATTTAGCGATTTTCGTGTGATATAATAAGGAAAATATTTAAAAACGGAAGAAAACAAAAAATTTCGAAGTTTTGAAAAGTTCACAACGTGTGTTATACAACCATCAAACTATTGAAAAACTGAGTAAAACGGAAAATATTGAGACAGTTGCAAATTAAGCAAATTTTGTGTGTTATAAGCTGTCACGCCCCGCTTCCCAAAATACGGAATACGAGAGGTTGACAAGGCCAGCCATGCTCCTACGGTCAAGGAAAGGTCCTGCCGTAGTCACACTTTGGCTTCTAGTTTTAACTGGCAATCAGTAAATAACACGCAGGTAATTAGAAATGCAGTAACTGAAACAAATCAATGTAAAGAACTGACCTGATGGGAAACAAAAGATATAATGCTGGATAGCTAAACAAGATGTCCGTGAAGTGCGTCTAGTCCTGGTCCAGGCTAAATCTTCTCCTTACACTGAGCATGCATACTCAGGTCGTCAGAGCGACACAATAGCAATATAATATATATATAATCATGTGACAATTCTAACAGTGATAATAGGTATATATAACAGTAGATCAATGACAGTATGGATATGAACATGCAGTAATCAATGCAGCGGAACAGTAAAAGCAGTAGAATGATATGCCACGTATGTCAACATAATATGTAAGATATATTAATGCCAGTATCCCTATCAGTCTCTAAGTCTCACTGTACAGGTCACTAAGCCTATCGTCAGTCCAAGTGTGAGAGTCAACCACTCGCGAGTGTCCTCCACCCAAGGGTAGAACCCAAGGGCAAGGGACCACGGGCCCAACATGTATATCACGGTGATAATCACATACCCTGTAAATCTCCATATATCTCCCTAAATATATAAGCCGGCATGGGACTCCCGAGATTCTGTTGAACTCACACTCAAACTATCCCGCACCCCGTGGTCTACATCAAACGCTAACCATAACCCTAAATACCAATCGGTCGATGACAAGTCTGCGCGAGAGCTGGAGGCAGGACCTCCATCAAGCACGTCCCGACTAATACCTAAGGTAAATGGCAGTGTCTGGTGCCTTATCTGTGACACCCGTACAAGAGCTTCCATAAGTGTCCCATACCACTTATAGTCACACGTACACACATCCCACAGACGCCGACAATGGAATAGAATAATAAGGTCCACTGATTGTGTACAAGTACGTATCACTTTCACTTAATCACTTATACACGAACACTAACGTACTTGCCATAATCATCACTAATACCTAACACTGGGTAATGCACGTTATCACCTCGTTATCAATGCAATGACATGTGTATGATATGATGCGTAAACAGTATGTAGAGCATGTTTAGGATGTCCTGAATCATTAATATATCATTTGCATAATTTATCATAAATCATACGGTTACAATTTAGTGAAACAGTGAACAGGTAATAATTAGTATGTTCAGTTATCTATCCATCGAATTTAGTTTCGTGCCAATCGGGTTCCGGGATCACTAATTATAGCCATTTCATTTTAAGCGTTCACGGCTGGAAATCCGGTTTCAGAATCAGAAATCCATTTCGCAACGCATTTTAATCCCAATTAGGATCAGATTTTAGCGACGCTACAGTTGAATGAAATCTAGGGTATTCAGTAAGGTTTTCAACGCAATAGACGGATCTTCAATCGCGTCTGTACGTCAGGAGATATACACTGTTTAGTACTAGTATGTCAATTCTGATTCTGTTGGGACTGTTATGCGTCCCGATCTTTTACATTACAGAATAAATAACAAACAATAACGAAACAGAATGAAACCACTTGTGTTGTCTATCTAACAGGTTCAACTACAATAAACAGTGGAGTTCCGCAACCTACGAGTTAAGGAAATCCTGTGGTACCCATTACGGAACAGCAAGCAACAATTGGAGTCGCTCTGGACTCCAGTCCAGAGTCGCACTCCGATCCAAATATTGTCACAGTTTAAGTACAGGAATATCTGGAAACTAGTATAGGGTTAAAGTTCGTCGAGTTGGCTTCGATTTGAGCCCTCGAACGCATCATTCCAGTATATATATAATTTATGGTGATTTTAGCGGTTTTCAGGTACAATAAAATTTCAGTTTCACGAGTAAACTTGGGGGTAGTCGTTTTAGTTGTTAACGGTCATAATATCCAACGAAGTTCATACACTAGGTTCACGGCCATACGGGCCAAACTATACCATTGAGTTCCGTCAAATTAGGTGAGTAATTTCATTGGGAACACACGTCGAACAGGTATGGCACATAAAAGGTCTAAAATTGTAACTTTATAATTTAAGTAATCCAAAATTGTAACTTCAGTATATAGCATGTAAGCAAGTAAAATACTTGCCTGGACACGTCTCGGGGTCGTACGGCAGCAGCGGCGTCACGAACGCGTGATGTACGCCGTGAAACGGATTCGCGCGAGCTTGGCTCGAGATGCGGAATTTGCGTCGGAGTTGTCCGGGGTCGTTGCACGGTCACTGGGGGTGAAGCATGCGATTGCTACTGGGTTGTGAGGAGATAGTAGAGGAAGAGAGAGGTTTTAGAGAGAGAGAGAGAGAAATTTAGAGAGAGAGAGAGAGAGTGAGAGAGAGAACAGAGATTTAAGAGAGTGGTAGAGGGAGAGAGAGAGAGATCTGAGATTGAGAGAGGGGAAGACACACAGAGAGAAAGAGAAATTTATAGGGAACAGAGGAAGAGAGGGAGACAGAGAGAGGGTGAGAGAGATGATGCAGGGATGATGGCGATGGTGACGATGATGGTGGTGGTCGACGAGATGCAGTGGGCTCTGGTGAGGGGTGAAGGTGAGGGTGCTCGGGGAGGAGGTGGTCGGAGATTGGAGTTGTAGAGGGTGTCGGTTGCGGTTATTGGTAAATTGGTGGGTGCGACGAGGCTGAGGGCAAGGGTGGAGATGATGAGGTGAAGGCGAGCGACGGTGAGGTGATGAAGGAATGGGAATCGGTCGCCGTCGTCAGTGGAAGGGGTGGGTGCGGGAGTGGATGAGAGAGGAGGAGGAAGGAAAGAGAGGAGGGCTGAGGGAAAGACAATGGGAGTGAGGGAGAGAGGAAAGGAGACGAGGCACGTGCCGAGGATAACGCTCGCGAGCGTGGCAATCGTCGCAGGCGTGAGCGCGGGCGTGGGCGACGGAAGGGGAACGGGCGCGCGAGAATGGCGGAGAGAGCCGTTGGAGGAGAAGAAGAATAGGACGTGGGCCGGGTCTTGTAGGAGGCACGGGCTGCAAGGGAGTGGGCTGGGGAATAATGAGAAAAACATAAAGGAGATTGAAGAGAAGAGAGGGATGGGCTGAGAGGAGGAGTGGGCCGGGCCAGCGCAGTATTTAAATGGGGAAAAAAAGAAACGGGCCGGGTTTAATTATTAAGGTTTTGGGTTTAATTTTTGATAAAAGACAATGGGCTAGGGCTTGGGATTAAGGAAAGGAATAATGAAAAAAGAAAAGAGGGATTTGGGTTTTAGTTTAAATACAAATGGATTTCCATTTCTTTAATTTTCTGGGCTGAACAATGGTGTTGGGCCGGGATTGGGCCATGGAGAAAAATTAAAAGAAATTTTGAAGAGAAAAAAGGGATGAGCCGGGGTTTAGGGTTTCAAGGGATTTCTTTAAAATAATAAATAATTAAAATAACAAAATTTATAGTTTAACGAAAAATACGGATTTTGGCGTATATAACAGAACCGGGTATTACATCATACCACCCTTACAAAAATTTCGTCCTCGAAATTTAAAATAAACGATAAGTTATACAAACATAAACGAAAGCTGTTTTATTGCAAACTAACACATAATGCTTTACTTGAAATAGGCAGATAAAGAAATTTGAAGGTTTATATATGTAAGAACAACATACAAAGGATGTGTCTAAGTAGGTATAAGGCAGGAATAATTATAAGAGCAACTGCATATATACGGGAATATAAATAACAACCATAACGAACAATATTATTCGAGACGTACTCGAAAAATCGAAACTCAGATATGTGTACGTATAAGTATATCCAAAGTAGCAAAGCAGAAATGATGAGTATAAGGCTAAACCATTTAATAATAGTAACCATAGGCACAATACTCGGAAATGAAGTAACGACAATAAAGTAGTGAAGGATTTGTCGGTAGGTTAAAACATTTTAGGATGATGTATCGATCATATAACGTAGAAAGCTCACATAATGAAAACAAGGAACATGGAACGAAAATATGCGCGATATAAGGTTACGCTACTGAAAATGAGAATAATAATAATGTACTTAAAATACATAAAACGGAGTAATCAATAACACACACTCTTTGATAAATTCAAAATAATGAAAACTAAATTTTGAATAATAATGCCCCTAAATATAGTTAGGGTAACAGAGAAAACACCAATATGAATAGGGCTAGTTAGGGTAGGGATTATAATGGAGTGTGGCTCATTCAAAGTTCGGAGTAAGGCGGCTTTAGGCTAGCGGTCAAAGAGATTGGGGTAAGGGTGAGCAATAAGGGACTATAAGGAGAAAAATGTGTGGGGATGATACTGGTCGGTACACCATGTGAATAAAAAATTTGAAGGGTTAACGAACTCGGAGATTTCACTAGAAATGTTCTCCTCCCATAAGGATCTCAAACAGTGCACAGACGAAGGATGAAGGTGGACCTCTAAAGATCGGGTGTGGTACTGGTTAATCTGAGTGAGGGTTAAGGGAAAGTAAGGAGTAGAGGTGACAGATCTCAGTAGAGGAAATAATTGTACATAAGGAATAATCAAGTAGCAAGTGAACTAAGAAGATCGAAAGATTTGCGAACTCAGCAATTTTTTTTATTCCAGAAGATTTTAAACAAAGCATCATCAAAAACGAAATGTGGCCCTAAACTATACACAGATTTTATTTGGCCAAGGAAAACAACATCTAAAAGAAATCCCGTCAGTCGCGGTTGTGGAGATTCAGCAGGTTGCGGTAGGCTCACGCGCTCAAGTAGAGGCGTCCATTCCCATATCGCCTCGCGGGCATCGCCATTGGAAGTTCTTCCACAGTAGGGTCTTGATCTTCCGGTCCTTCTTCCTCGGGTGGAGCTTCTTCATCGAGGTCCGATTCCATGTGTTCATCTCCTTCTGGGTTCTCTTACATGGGGTCTTCCTCCACTGGATTTTCTTCTATCGGTTCTTCCTCGGGATCTTCTTCTATTGGGTTTTCTTCTGGGTCTCCTTCCTCTTCGTCAGAATCGCCTATCATGTCGAACTCTGGGGCGGCTACTCCTTCGTCCTCTGATTCGTTGTTTCCAAAATTGACCTGGGGACCGTTGATCTCATCGTCAGAACTCATCAGTGTGTGGTCTAAGGAAACGCATGACTGTACATCTTCATCTAGATGCGGTGCTGCTCCAGGGTGGGCCATGGCCTGGAAGAAAAGAGTCATGATTAGACAATGGAATACATCAGGAAAATGGCTAAGTGTACGAAGTATGGGAAGGTATGCGGTGGCAGGAATTGAAAAATCAAGATTAAAATGTTGTGCTAATGAACAGTATGAACAAGGGAAATGACAGGAGAATGATACATATATTACGATTCAAATTTTATTGCATTTAACTAAGAGTTCAACCGATACAAGATTTCAAACGGAAAGAAATATTCATAAAAAGATGACAACATTATTACTGAAAGTAGATAACATGAAAAATTCTTCTTCGACTACTATAACGTCGCATTCTCGTCGCGTGAGTTGAATCCTGCGTTAGGTCCGCCTTATCGTCGAAGTTCAAACTACGCGATAATCATCACTTGTCAGAAGTGTGGAGAGTGGACGAGTCTCCTCCTTGTAGTTCCTTCCTTTCTGGGCAACCGTTGATGAGATGTTTGTTGGACCCGCATATCAGACATTTCCCTTGGGCGCAGCGACAATCCCTCTGAAGATGTCCTGGCCTCTTACAGTACCCACAACAAGGGGTCTTCTGCTGCTTATGTCGTGGGGAAACAAATTGACGCTTCATCTTCTTCTCTTTTCCTCGTCTAATAAGGATCACTTTATAATTGGAGACTCCCGCTGGTGCCTGATTTATCTGTCTTCTCAGTCCTTCAGCCAACAAGTCGTTTGTTCGCTCCTGGGATTCCTTTAGACCTTGCAGTACACTCAGAATCTCAATGGTCTGATTCTGGGGAGCGGATATAGATGAAGAGTCGTTGGGAGACATGATCCTGAGACAACAATTTTGAGAATGATATAAGTCACACGCTAAACGAATCAAAATATAATATGGATATGATAAAGATTCAAGAATATCAGAGGTGATGAATTTATTATAAGTGGAGAATCAACTGTTATGACTTTAAGTCACTTAAACAAAGTACGGTAGTGCAATTGCAACCACGTAACCTTGCCAAGACATCCGAAACCCTAGCGAATGGATAGCTGAACAATCAATATGAACATGGATCAAGGATATCAAGTTTACAATCCTGACTGAGGGATGTCTTGGATTGTCAAGCTTTACATGGAAAACTGCAATCCCAATCGAAGCAAAACCCGGGCTCTGATACCAACTAAACCATGTCACGCCCCGCTTCCCAAAATACGGAATACGAGGGGTTGACAAGGCCAGCCATGCTCCTACGGTCAAGGAAAGGTCCTGCCGTAGTCACACTTCGACTTCTAGTTTTAACTGGCAATCAGTAAATAACACGCAGGTAATTAGAAATGCAGTAACTGAAACAAATCAATGTAAAGAACTGACCTGATGGGAAACAAAAGATATAACGCTGGATAGCTAAACAAGATGTCCGTAAAGTGCGTCTAGTCCTGGTCCAGGCTAAATCTTCTCCTCACACTGAGCATGCATACTCAGGTCGTCAGAGCAACACAATAGCAATATAATATATATATAATCATGTGACAATTCTAACAGTGATAATAGGTATATATAACAGTAGATCAATGGCAGTATGGATATGAACATGCAGTAATCAATGCAGCGGAACAGTAAAAGCAGTAGAATGATATGCCACGTATGTCAACACAATATGTAAGGGATATCAATGCCAGTATCCCTATCAGTCTCTAAGTCTCACTGTACATGTCACTAAGCCTATCGTCAGTCCAAGTGTGAGAGTCAACCACTCGCGAGTGTCCTCCACCCAAGAGTAGAACCCAAGGGCAAGAGACCATGGGCCCAACATGTATATCACGGTGATAATCACATACCCTGTAAATCTCCATATATCTCCCTAAATATATAAGCCGGCATGGGACTCCCGAGATTCTGTTGAACTCACACTCAAACTACCCCGCACCCCGTGGTCTACATCAAACGCTAACCATAACCCTAAATACCAATCGGTCGATGACAAGTCTGCACGAGAGCTGGAGGCAGGACCTCCATCAAGCACGTCCCGACTAATACCTAAGGTAAATGGCAGTGTCTGGTGCTTTATCTGTGACACCCGTACAAGAGCTTCCATAAGTGTCCCATACCACTTATAGTCACACGTACACACATCCCACAGACGCCGACAATGGAATAGAATAATAAGGTCCACTGATTGTGTACAAGTACGTATCACTTTCACTTAATCACTTATACACGAACACTAACGTACTTGCCATAATCATCACTAATACCTAACACTGGGTAATGCACGTTATCACCTCGTTATCAATGCAATGACATGTGTATGATATGATGCGTAAACAGTATGTAGAGCATGTTTAGGATGTCCTGAATCATTAATATATCATTTGCATAATTTATCATAAATCATACGGTTACAATTTAGTGAAATAGTGAACAGGTAATAATTAGTATGTTCAGTTATCTATCCATCGAATTTAGTTTCGTGCCAATCGGGTTCCAGGATCACTAATTATAGCCATTTCATTTTAAGCGTTCACGGCTGGAAATCCGGTTTCAGAATCAGAAATCCGTTTCGCAACGCATTTTAATTCCAATTGGGATCATATTTTAGCGACGCTAAAGTTGAATGAAATATAGGATTTTCAGTAAGGTTTTCAACGCAATAGACGGATCTTCAATCGCGTCTGTAGGTCAGGAGATATACACTGTTTAGTACTAGTATGTCAATTCTGATTCTGTTGGGACTGTTATGCGTCCCGATCTTTTACATTATAGAATAAATAACAAACAATAACGAAACAGAATGAAACCACTTGTGTTGTCTAGCTAACAGGTTCGCCTACAATAAACAGCAGAGTTCCGCAACCTACGAGTTAAGGAAATCTTGTGGTACCCATTACGGAACAGCAAGCAACAATTGGAGTTGCTCTGGACTGCAGTCCAGAGTCGCACTCCGATCCAAATATTGTCACAGTTTAAGTACAGGAATATCTGGAAACTAGTATAGGGTTAAATTTCGTCGAGTTGTCTTCGATTTGAGCCCTCGAACGTATCATTCCAATATATATATAATTTATGGTGATTTTAGCGGTTTTCAGGTACAATAAAATTTCAGTTTCACGAGTAAACTTGGGGGTAGTCGTTTTAGTTGTTAACGGTCATAATATCCAACGAAGTTCATACACTAGGTTCACGGCCATACGGGCCAAACTATACCATTGAGTTCCGTCAAATTAGGTGAGTAATTTCATTGGGAACACACGTCGAACAGGTATGGCACATAAAAGGTCTAAAATTGTAACTTTATAATTTAAGTAATCCAAAATTGTAACCTGAGTATATAGCATGTAAGCAAGTAAAATACTTGCCTGGACACGTCTCGGGGTCGTACGGCAGCAGCGGCGTCACGAACGCGTGATGTACGCCGTGAAACGGATTCGCGCGAGCTTGGCTCGAGATGCGGAATTTGCGTCGGAGTTGTCCGGGGTCGTTGCACGGTCACTGGGGGTGAAGCATGTGATTGCTACTGGGTTGTGAGGAGATAGTAGAGGAAGAGAGAGGTTTTAGAGAGAGAGAAAGAGAGAAATTTAGAGAGAGAGAGAGAGAGAAAGAGTGAGAGAGAGAACAGAGATTTGAGAGAGTGGTAGAGGGAGAGAGAGAGAGATCTGAGATTGAGAGAGGGGAAGACACAGAGAGAGAGAGAGAAATTTAAAGAGAGAAAGAGAAATTTAGAGGGAACAGAGGAAGAGAGGGAGACAGAGAGAGGGTGAGAGAGATGATGCAGGGATGATGGCGATGGTGACGATGATGGTGGTGGTCGACGAGATGCAGTGGGCTCTGGTGAGGGGTGCAGGTGAGGGTGCTCGGGGAGGAGGTGGTCGGAGATTGGAGTTGTAGAGGGTGTCGGTTGCGGTTATTGGTGAATTGGTGGGTGCGACGAGGCTGAGGGCAAGGGTGGAGATGATGAGGTGAAGGCGAGCGACGGTGAGGTGATGAAGGAATGGGAATCGGTCATCGTCGTCTGTGGAAGGGGTGGGTGCGGGAGTGGATGAGAGAGGAGGAGAAAGGAAAGAGAGGAGGGCTGAGGGAAAGACAATGGGAGTGAGGGAGAGAGGAAAGGAGACGAGGCGCGTGTCGATTATAGCGCTCGCGAGCGTGGCAATCGTCGCAGGCGTGAGTGCGGGCGTGGGCGACGGAGGGGGAACGGGCGCTCGAGAATGGTGGAGAGAGCCGTTGGAGGAGAAGAAGAATAGGACGTGGGCCGGGTCGGGTAGGAGGCACGGGCTGCAAGGGAGTGGGCTGGGGAATAATGAGAAAAACATAAAGGATATTGAAGAGAAGAGAGGGATGGGCTGAGAGGAGGAGTGGGCCGAGCCAGCGCAGTATTTAAATGGGGAAAAAAAGAAACGGGCCGGGCTTAATTATTAAGGTTTTGGGTTTAATTTTTGATAAAAGAAAATAGGCTGGGGCTTGGGATTAAGGAAAGGAATAATGAAAAAAGAAAAGAGAGATTTGGGTTTTAGTTTAAATACAATTGAATTTCCATTTCTTTAATTTTCTGGGCTGAACAATGGTGTTGGGCCGGGATTGGGCCATGGAGAAAAATTAAAAGAAATTTTGAAGAGAAAAAAGGGATGAGCCGGGGTTTAGGGTTTTAAGGGATTTCTTTAAAATAATAAATAATTAAAATAACAAAATTTATAGTTTAACGAAAAATACGGATTTTGGCGTATATAACAGAACCGGGTATTACATAAGCTTATAGCATGCAAAATATTAAAAATTGAAGAAAATAAATAAGTTTGGATTTGAAAAAAAAATCGTGATTTTCTTGTGCTCGCTTTCGCCACCGACTGCCGACCGTCCATCCTCGTCGCCGGTCAACGATCGCCTTCGTAGCCAATAGTCATCCACCGCTATCAATCGGCGTCCATCGATCTTCCGAAAAAATTGAATACCGGACAACGTCCATTATTAAATGTATTTTACTAAATTAGATGAGGATTTTCAAATCAACCGACTAGCATTTTGAATAGAAAAGAATTTTATCAAAATGACGGTCATTTCATTTATAAATTCTAGATTCTAAAATTACTTAGGACTCGCACCCCCTAGAATGCAAGATATATAAAAGTCAAAGAGAAGAAATATTTTGAAGATTTCACGATTTTTAATTGTAGCAAGCGAAATATTGAAAAACCGAATAAAATAATAAGATTGAGAATTTTGAACATTATGCAATTTTCATATGACGGCATGTAAATATTTTACATTTGTAGAAACCAAATAATTTTGGGATTTTTGTAAACTTCATAATTGTTTTTTAGCATGCAAAATATTAAAATATCGAAGAAAACAGATAAATTTGAGATTTTTGGAAATTTCAGGATTTTCGTGTGCAGTATGCATCACATTAAGAAAAGGAAGAAACATAAGATTTTCAGATTTTTTTAGAATTTTGCAATTTTCTTGTGCTATATATCATGAAAACTATTGAAAAACCGAAGAAAATGATGAATATTTTATTTTTGACAATTTCATGATTTTCTTGTGCTAAGCAAATAAAATATTGAAAAACTGAAGAAAACATAAATTTTTACCTTGTAAAATGTTGAAAATTTGATGAAAACAAAAAAATTTGGGATTTTATATATTTCGTGATTCTCATGTGTTATAACAAGTAAAATTAAAAATTTATGCTTTTTCGTATCCTTTACCAAAAAAAATTGAAAAGCTGAAGAAAAATATCGTAATATTTGCCTCTTAATTCTTCATATATTTAACATATGAAGTTATAAATATAAGATATTACAATCTATAAATCATATAACAATAAATTTTTTAATTAATATGACTTTTCTTAAGTTGGGATTTCGTACTCGTGCATTGCGAAGTAGGCTTGGAAATGAAGCAAGCCGGGCAGACCCGCTTCGCGAATCGCTTGACTGGCAAGGCAAGTTCAACAGTAGCCGACCACAACCCTGCTCGCCTCGCCGCCTCACCTAGGCAAATCCCGAGTCAGGACGAGTCACAGTCTGTTTTTTCTTTTAAATAAAAAAATCCTTAAAATTTTTTAAATAATGAATAGGGTTAAAATAAATAAAAAATAAACTAAAATTTTCATTAATATAAATCAAATTACAATTAAATAATACAATTTGTTTTTCATTTTTTTACATTAGAGACGGAACCCACTCGGATTGCCTACGTATCCTTCCCAAATATTGAGCTCAATAAGAGGAAATCAGATCTACAGAGTTCTTTTTCTACTATTACTAGTTCCTACTCACCACTCGCCGTCGCCGGTTGTGGTTCTTCCTTCGGTGTTTGACTCTCCCGATCCTGTAAGTTCTTCAGGTAGATAATCTAAGTCCAAAATGATTTGATTCTATTTCCTAACTGCTGTCGGTTCCTAATCTTGTGAGCAAACCATGCATTCCATAATGTCGTATGTCAAACTGTATCTTTTTTCGCCTAATATCCTACCACCGTACTAAAAGCACTTTCCGACGCTACTGTGGACACATGAATGGTTAGTAAATCATGAGCCATAATAGAAAACATCAGATATAAATGTCCATGGCTTTTCCACCAGGCTAGAACATCAATATCATTTACAGTATAATTTACGTCTAACTCAATCTGTAAATATATTGTTAATTCATTTAAAGTTGACGATGATGAGGTAACGTGACCTCATGCCCTTTTCGACTGTTGAATAAGTGTAAAGGCTGGAGTCGAAGCATGTGAACTGGTTGCGGCCGGTACCCTAGTACTTTTACTAGTAGAAGATCGTACAACATATAAATCAAACACCTCATTAAAATTACGTTTAACGGAATTAATATAAGCATTAATATCTAAAGTATGCCCAAGCATTCATGGAACCCCTTTAAAAGGGCCTCCAAACCTTCTAATTTAATTATAGGCTCTATTATCGAACATAAACTATAAACAATTGGTAATATTTAGAAATCTTAGTTAACATTGCAAGTATCACGAGATTTAGTATCACATTAGTACAATGATTAGAAAAATATTGAGCTATATTGGACAATTCATAGAAAATAATATGAGAAGTGGAGGTATAAATAGCAGAAAAAGGTTCGGTTGCTATTTTAAAAGTCATAAGAAAATCTTTAAAAGAGTCTGCAAATGCCCAATGATCATCTGTTAAGTAGTTTTCTACATGCATTTGCTCATTTCATATGTTACTAATAATTTTGCTAGTTTTTGATACAGTACAAAGTATGTCATATGTATTATTCCACTTAGTGGACACATCTTTTCTCAGAGATGACCTTATTCCTGCAGCCTGGCATCTAGCTTTATATTCAGATTTTCTTTTGAAAGAACTTTTAATAAACTTACATGCATCTTTAATTGTTTGAATATTTAAAGAACATACTGAATATGCATCCTGTACAGCAAGATTAAGTATATGGGAGGCACATCGAATGTGAAAAAAGCGACTATTGTAAATTGGTTTGCACGGTTGTATAAGTTTAGCAACAACAAAATTGTTGTTACTAGCATTGTAAATAAAAATAAAAAAAATCTTATTTAAATATTGATATTCTTCCAAAATATATTTAATTTGAGTAGTTATATGATTTGCATTATTTGGGAACTGAAACTGTCTAAAAACAATAAATTTTTTTTTGTAAATACCAATGAGAATCTATCCAATATGCAATAGCACAAATCCATGGAAGATCATTTTTATCAGTGCAAACATCAGAAGTTAAAAGAAATACTAGTATCTTAAAAAGCAAGAGTGACGATTAATAGTTATTTATGTTCGTTGTAGAGCCCAAAACGATGACTTTTAAGCATACTTATCGGAACCTTTTTGTATCCTGGTTGTAATGCTCTTTGAACGTACCGTTCAAAAACTTGGTTTTCTCCGAATCCGAGAACATGTTCATCCGCCATAACAAATGTTGTCATTTCTTCGACATTTAGATCATGATTATATTGAAAAAAAGTCTTCACCAAAGAAATTTATTTCTGATTGTGTGGAGGAGGAACATGTCGTGCTTTCTAAATGTTTTTTTACACGTTTATGTAAAGTACCGGTGCCAGTACCTTCCTTATGTTTATATAGTGCAGCACAATATTTGCATATTGCATATATAATCCCTTCCCTGTGTTCAGTTGTAAAGTGTTTCCAAACATCACTACTAAGTGCATGTTTTCTAGTTTCTCCAGATGTCTGTGTGGGTTCTTCTTCTTCTACATGCATTTCTAAATCAGGATTAGGAAGTTGGGTGAGATGTGTATCAGATCAACCCACCATATGATTTTGTAACCAATTAAAAAAATTAAATACTAAATATTACCAATACCAATACCAATTTAATCGCAAGAAGAGAGTTAATAAAATAAAAGCAAGAATAGCTAAAATGCTGTAGTAGAGCAATTGAGCAGAAGAGTAGTAGAGTAGAATAAGTCACTCGGAGCGTCGAAAGCTCGAAGCTGAAGTTTCAATTCTTTAAAATCTTGAAAGTTGAGAGTAGAAACTTGAGAGGAGGTTTTTTTTTAATTAGAGAGAGATTTGGTATGAGATGAAATGTGTGTGGGGTTCTATTTATTAGGATTTCAAAATTTTCACCCGTTATGAGGCGAGGCAAATCGTCGCATAATCCAATGAATCCGATCGTTGGATTTGGATTTCGAGACGAGACGAGGCAAGACGAGTTTTGACCGTTGGATATGGGTTTCAAGACGAGTTGAGGCGAGGCGATTCGTTTGGAATCCCTCCGTTGTTAACCGTTGGATTGGAATCTCGAGACGAGGCGAAACGAATTGAGACAAGTCATGAGGCGAGTCAACCGTTTGAACTCGTCTAGGTGAGTTCGGCGAGACTATACGAGGCAAGGGGCGATTTGGTGAGGTGAACTGGAGCGAGGCAACATCGAGATTTTGGGAAACCGGCTCGTCTTGCCTGACTTGGCCAAACGAGACGAGTCGACTCGCCGACTCGCCTAAGTTGACAACGAGACGAGGCGAAGCGAGTCAGTCTTAACTCGCCTCATTTGCCGGCCTATGTAGAGGCCCTTGCTAATATGCTACTAAATCACACGAGAGATGATAAGTGCCAGAGGAGGTATGCATGGATTATTATATTATATACATTATATCATATACATATTACTAAAGCTGTAGGCAATGCGAGATCCGGCTCATTTTTGTCCCATCCTTTGGAAAGTTATCTCCCAGCCCTTCCCTTTTAATATAATTCGTATTTGTCCCCTCCCTCATAAGGTGATGGAAATGTTTACCCGCTATATTTTAATAAAATTACAACTTAGGCCCTTTTATGCTCATTTAGAGAGATAAAAAGATTGGCAAATTAGATTTTGACCCTTGTTGGTTACAATTTTTATTCAAACCCTTTAAAATGTTTCTCTCGGGATTTCTAACCTTACCTTGGTCCTTGCTAAGAGACTAAAATTTTGATTTCATCTTCTCATATTTTCTTCTTTTTTCTTGAACTTGATTAAATTTTGAGGTATTATCTAAAACGTATATATTTGGCGGTTTTTATGAATTTCCGGTCAACGATGGTAAACTCGATACCACCCGTCGCTTCTAAAAATAAAAAAATGGTTGGACAATGTGACTTTTCAGTTTATTGGAGTGGTGCTTGTTGCTATGGTCACATCATGTGCTTGCAGTCTTGAGGCAACAGTTACCATTGCAACCATTTCAACTCATATTCGTCGAATATCATGCAAGATATCAAAACAGAATCTTTGTAGAGTTTCTAACAGCCCCGTGCATTTACACGGGGTATTATAAAAGTTGTAAGGTGTCCCCATATCCTCCGCTCAATTTCGGCGTTTAGCACGGAAAATTATCCTTCGCCCCTCAATTTTCAAGTAAATTTGCATTCGACCATTCATGGATGCATGCTAGAGCATTTTCTGCCTAATTTTTTTATGCCCCCAAGCTTTTATGAAAATTTCGTTTTGACACCTTACTTCTAAGGTATTGAGATTGCTGATGCAAAAATTTAGCTCCGCATCCAATCTTTTAAAAACAATTTGTATTTCATCCCTTCTTTGTTTGTCTTGATTTGAGACACTGGAAAATTAGATTTTACCTCTATTTTTCTTGAAATTTTCGTTCAATCCTTTAGAATAATGCATCTTTCGCCACTTTTCAAATTATCTACACATGGCTTAAAAGCTAAAAATTTCATTTCGCTTTTACATGTTTTCTTATTTCTACTTGAAATTGATTAAGTTTATAGGCCTTACCTAAACTAATACGTATTTTGGAGTTGCATGAGGTTACCCTCAACAACAGTGAACTCAAGACGTTATTTAAACTGATATACCGACTTGGTTGTCTAAACTAATCACAACTTAGTTCAGCTAAAAATCAACCTCCCAACAGTTAAGTTTGTATGGTTAAATAAATGGCTTAATTATTACTCTAGATATATTTTCACGTTAATTATTTTTTTGGTTGTCTACAGTGATATGTCTCATTATGACTTAGCTCAACTAAAAAACAACCTCCCAAATATGTAAGTTTATACCGATAAATAAACAGATGGCTTAATTATTTCTTTAGATACATTTTCAAGTAAATTATTTTTTGTTGTCCTAAATTATTTTATGTTTAATTTAAATTTCTTATATCATGCAGCATTCTTCTTTATGGCTCTTTTATATTAGTCGTATATTATTCAACATATTAAAACAAAATCTTTGACTTATTTTTCACGGATAATTATTTTTGTCGTTTTCGGTACATAACAATTAATCTTTATATCACTTGGCATTCTTCTATACGGCTTATTTATATTAATCGTATATCATGCAACATATCAAAACATAATCTTCCCAGTATTATTTTCGTACCACCATTTTCTGTAGTCCTTGGTGCATAACAATTAATTGCCGACAAACATTTTACTGAAAACCATCGCTTGCTGCATTGTTTATTTTGCTTTAAAATATACAGATGACAACTTGGTGTGTCCGCGTATTCCGCGGGGCTCCTGCTAGTTGCCCATATATTTATAAGAAAGAACCATAAAATTAAGCATTACAAATGTCAGCACTTTGAGCTTGCATTACATTTCTGAACGTTTCCCCTCAATAATTTTGGAAACATTGCAAAATGTCATCACCGTGAGCTTTCACCAATTAATTATGGTGTCTTTATATCGATAGCATGTTTTACTTCCACAAGTTAATTCTAAATACATTCTCCTATTTGACTGATGTAATTATTGACCTTTTTGGTTCGTTCTTTTACTAATTTTGGCACCTAAGATACTCATCTTTACTATTATAACCAGAAGTCCTTAGATGATATCATTACTTAACAAAATAAAAAATAGAAAAAATGATATAATTTAAATAGCCAAATTTGAGTATTGGAGATGTCCACCTCATCCACCACCACAGAAGATAAAAATAAGAAAATGAAAAGTCAACAACCCTTTTTCTCTCTCTCATAATTTAGCAGTTATATCTTTATTGTTTTGTATAATTCATAAATTTCTCAATTTTAATTTTGCCACTAACTGTATTCATTTAATTTAAATTTAGAAAACTATAGACATATCTAGGAATTTTCATATCATGCCCAGCATAATTTTTTTTTACATATGCCATCAGTATATATGTTGTTCAAAAATACACATATGCTTCGCACGTGCATATATTATTACTATTATAACCCAAACCCTTTATGTGATGATGTCATTATTGTATCATTTTTTAAAAAATAATAAATTCTAAAAAAGGAGAAAAAACTATTGTCCCATACTTCACCATAAGCTTGTCCATATCATCTATAGAAAAATACAAAAAAATAGCCAACTCATCTCTCACACACACCTCCCAGGAAAAAAGACACAAGAATATTTGATTCATCTATCTCTCTCACACAAATCTCCCTTAAAAAACAGAAAAAGACAAAAGGGCATATAATCTTCCCTATCTTCCTAATAAATTTTAATATGTCTACGCAAACATAATATTTTTTTATTTTCTAAATATGAGTACTAGCCCAACCATTTAACCACCAAAAGATTGAGAAAAAATATTATTTAAAAATAAATAACATGGAGCAACAACATAATTTCGTTAATAAAAGAAGAATTTGTTTCATCTTAAAAACTATAGACATCTTTAGAAATTTTCATGTAATGTCAACGATAGAGAATTTATATACGCTTTCAGTGCAATATATATATGTTGTTCAAAACATATAAAATACTAGCTGCTATTATAACTAGAAGTCCTTAGATGATGTTATTAATCAACAAATGGAAAAATGGAAAAAAAATGACAAAATTTCGGTTGGTCAAAGTAAAGAATTGGAGATTTCCACCTGATCAACCACAAAAGACAAAAATAAGAAGATGAAAAGTCGACAACCCTTTTTGCTTAATCATTCATTACACATTATTTCTGATGTTTAAAAGCTCAAAAAGAGACACTTTACAAATTTATACATAAGCACTTATGTATTTGTTATTTTGTATAAATTCCGCATTCATTTAATATAAATTTAGAAAAACTATTGATATCTTTAGAAATTTTCATGTAATGTTTAGGATTTTAAAAAAAAATTACACATGCTTCCAGTATATGTTGCTCAACATATACACACGTATCTCACGTGCAAAATACTAATAAGCATAGCTAGATGATGAGTATTTAAACTACCCCATTTTGAAACGAATTTCAATGGATTGTTTTTGAAATCCCCGCATGAGAAAAGTTACGGTGATATGTTATGTGATGTCTAAGAATTAAAGATTTCCCCCTTTTTTTTCTCAATTAAAATTTTGAATTGAAATCGGAAATGGCACACAATCCTGTAACTAATAGCACTAATAGTAGAGATATTATTATTTTTTTGTTATAATTTTCAAGTATATAATGTCACAACCTACATGAATTGTTATTTAATCAGGTATATGTCCAACAAGCTGGGCATGTTTGGATGGTTAGGATTAAAATTTATAGGGTTTAATTTAGGATTAAAATATCCTAAAATGCATACACATTCCCAAAATGAAATTTCTAGGCTTTTTTGTTAACCTTGTGCGTGTTTGGATATCTTGAGATAAGAATATGTATTAAATGCTGGCTTTTTTTTTTCATTTTTCTTTTTTTAGCATCTAGCCATGATGGCTTACTAAAGAATTAATTTGATTCCAAATAAATTAAGATTGAATTTAGAGGAATCCAGTGAAATTAAGTCTGAATTTAGAGGAAATTAGGGATTTTAAAAAAAAAATAAATAGTGGGAAAGAGATTTTGATGGTAGAAGAAAAGGGGAAAATTCGATATATAAATATTATATGCCAAAAAAATCAATGGTTCTCCAAGGCCATTCTGATCCAAAAATTAGCACTACCATCCATTGAAATAAGAACAGAACAAAAATTGCCACTACCATCATCCATTGAAATAAAAAAACAGAAAAAATGAAGGGGGAGAAATTCGATAAGTAAGAATTTTTCTAAGATTTCATCTCTATTTACAATTGAACCCCATGGCAAGAAAATCAATGGGCGTTATCATCCCAGCACCATTATGGTCTCCCTCTTCCAAGAAAGTTCAAATCTGTGAAGCCCACCTCTACTTCTTCAAGCAACGAATAGGCTCAAACCCACAACAAATTTGCTGCAGGAATAGATAGATTATTTTTTGCACACAAAGAATGGCTACATGGCTCAACTTTTAGGAACTGTTTCCCCCCCTCCTCCTGAATTGTCCTGTAAGCCTAACCCGAGTACACGAAACCCACTCATACAGCACACACAAGCACACAACACAAACATGCGTCCAAGGGGCCCACAAATTTGCCCCGAAAACGTTAATTTGTGATCATTATTGATGGCATCAATATTTAATGGGTTAATTTCTTAATAATACCACAATATTTCACCCTTTCTGCAGAATAATACCACAATGCTTTTTTCTCTGTACTTAAATACCACAATGTTTAGTGTTCCCTAACGGTATTAACAGAAGTTACAAAATGAGCAAACTACCCCTAAATGTATTTAGATTTTAAAAATAAAAAATTAACCCTAACAATGCAAACCCATGGCGGCCACCTCCGCCGCCACCCATGGTCGTCTCAGCCTCCATCTCGTCTCCATGGCCGTTGCATCCTATGCTTATTCCCCTTCCCATCACCATCCCCCTCCCAAATGTCCATCATCAACCTTCCATGGCCACCGCCTCTTCCCATCGCTGCCGCCACCTCCGCCTCCACCTCCACCTCCACCGACACCAGCTTCTCCCCATCGCTTCCATGGTCATCCATCAATCTCCGCCCCGCCTCTATAGCCACCATCTCCTCCACCTTCATCCCCATCATCACTATCTTCTCCACCTTCGCTCCCTTCATCATCGCCGCCTCCCCATCACTCCTATTGCTATCGCTTCCTACACCCCCATCCCCTTCACCGTCACTTCCTCCCATCACTCCCATGGTGACCGCCTCTGCCTCCATACCAATCGCCACTACCGCTCCGTCCCCTTTTTCGCCATCGACACTCTCATCTTTCCATTACTAGATCTCAACAAGCTAGAGAATGGAAGAAGATGGGTTAAGGTTAAGATTAGGTTTTTTTGTTTTGATCTTTTCTGAATTAAAAGAGACCAGGGCAAAATTGCCTTAAAATGCCAATGTGCAAGACATGCGACCAATTTTTCAAACGGTTAATTAACGAAAGATATCTTATTGCTAACACAGCAAAATATTATGGTATTTAAGTGCAAGAAAAAAATATTGTGGTATTATTATGCAGAAATGGTGAAACATTGTCGTATTATTAAGCAATTAACCCATATTTAAATGATGATTTGGGGCCTGCGGTGTCCATGCAGCCCGGCCTAAGGACTTATTTACAAACTAGTAAGTTGCACGTGCGATGCACGTTTGTATATTTTGATATCACAAAAATTTGAAACGATTTTTAAAGAATTAATAGTTGAAAGATGGGAAAGTTGATATGAGAAGAATTAGAGAGAGAAAATGGACCCTAAAATCTTTCAATTGTAAGGAGTTTGTTATGGATGAGTAGTAACAATAAGCCCAAAATCTTCATATATTTTTTTTTATTTAATGTTTAATATAAATCAAAATCACTAAAACACATCAATATTGCTGACATGACAGAAAATTAAAGGGGTTTATTTTGCACGTATTTCGTACACCCCTCCTTTGGCATTGTTACAGTAGAGACAGAGATAATCCCCGGCCCCATGTACCCATTGGTGTGGGCACTATTGGGAGGGGCCTGCCGAGGGCATGCAGTGTCTTAGCCTATTTAATTACCCATGATTCCTTAAGTTATGACCGACCAGCGATGAACATTAAATTTTTTATAACAAAATATTCCTCCCCAAAAGTCAGCTTCTCCATCTTTCAATCTCATCCGACCCCTTGTCCCCTTTCAACCAAACCATAAAATTTTGTTGTGGTGAATTGGAAGAACTAATACAGCAAATTTGACTCTTTTCGTTATAAAATGCGACAATTTTGGAAAGAAATGAAGTTGTGTTTCACTACATAGACTTCAAACTACCGACAATTGTTGGAAGGAAAATATTCATGCATTTTAGAAAAAGAATAAACTATCGATAAAGAAAACGATAAAGAAAGGGATAAAGACAGACAAATGAGCCCTCCAAAGAGAGAACACACATGAGAATCTGAAAAGATATTTTTTTGATTTTGGCCACTAAGTTATTTCATATTTTCAAAAAACCCACAAACTATTTCATATTTCTAAAAATAACACCAACTTTCTTACTCTTATCTAAAAAGAACATTTTCTGTTAGGTTGCAGTTATTTACGGTGGGTTAATAAGTGAGTTAATGTAACTCATCTCTCTCTGGTCTCTCTCTCTAATGTCTATGGTTCTCTCATCTCTCTCTCACTCATCTCTATCTTTAATATCTATGGTTCTCTCATCTCTCTCTTTCTCTCTCCAAACACAATCCATGAAATAGACGCCTCTCATTTCTCTCCAAACACAATCCATGAAATAGACGTGCAAGAAAGAGGATGACGAGGGTCGCATACGCGACGGTGAGGACGGTGGAGACAGCGAAAGCCAGGTTGAATCGGAAGGTGATGGTCGTCGTTGATAGCGGCGGATGAGGATACAAAGGTTTGGTGGCGTCATCATGACGGCGACGGTGGTAAGGGAGGGAAATTAAGGAGAGAGGAGATGCTGAGGACAGAGATAGAGGAGGTTGAAATGAAGGAGCTCGATGGGGTGTCGACAGCGGAGGGAAGGGGAGCGAGCACGAGAGAGAGAGATAGAGAGAGGGAGGGGAGAAGAATACCCTTTAAACCGCTAAATATGGCATTTTAGTCTTTACATGCTCCCCAAACGGTTATAATTAACTGCAAGATAACAATGTATGGAAGGAAAGTTAATAAAAGTTAACTATGGTGGCTTCTTTAGATAAGTTCAAAGAATTTGACGTTTTTGAAATTAAAAAATAGTATGGGGATTTTTTGAAAATGTGAAAAAAGTTGAATAAAAAAAAACCTATATTTTACACCAATGATAACAGTAAATAGCCAAGTGATGACAGAGAAAACCATTAGGCAGTTAAGGGCACGAACTTGTGCTAAAGTTTCCCGACAGCGTAAAATTTTGGGCTTTTAACTGCCTAACCACCCAAAAAATCACATTAATACCATATAAAACTAATAAACACCCTATTTTCATACACAAATTCAAGACATTATACAATGCAATTTAATATCTTGATGACGAAGAATCTAGCAAGCAAATAAGTTACTTATCTTTACTATAATAACTAGTACTCCTTAAATAAATGATGTCAATAATCAACAAAATATAAAATACAAAAAATGACAACTCAAATAACCAAAATGGAGAATTAGAGATGTTCACTTCATCCACATCATCCAAAGACAAAAATAAGAAAATGATCATCCACCATAAAAGACAAAAATAAGAAAATAAAATGCCCACAACCATGTTTCTTCTCATTCATTAGACATCATCTTCTCATGCTCAAAAGCCTAAAAAAAGATGAGCATTACAGATTTTTACTTGAGCCCTTGTATGTAAGCTATTCTGTATAATTCATAAATTTCTTAATTCTAATATTACCATTAACCGCATTCATTTAATTTAAATTCAGAAAACTATAGATATCTTCAGAAATTTTCATATAATGTCCAAAATAAAAAATTTCTACACATTCACTATATATGTTGTCCATGACATATCGCCTGAGCAAAATACTTGCAACTGATAACATTAACTACTGTACTTTATGTTTCGGTTACCAAGGACTAATGAACAAAATTATTAAAAAGAACACATGGGCGTGTGGTGGGGGGAGGGGGGGGGGGGTGGGGGCATAACCACAAAATAACATATAATATATTAAAAAGAGAAAAATCAACAACAGAGACTTTCAACAAATAAATATTTCCAGCTTTGCCAGAAGCCACCATTCTCGCTGCTTCAATTTTCTTGCCTGGTGCCGAGCAATATCACATAAAACAACAAAATTAGCAAAACAAATTATTACTTCATTGGAAATTTAGATATATCCAAGATATTCTTAAAACATTCTTTGATGTCGAGTAACTCAGAACAGAGCCATCAAAACTAAACTCCACTGATTTTACATCTTATGACATCCTTTTTCCCATCCAAGAATTTGAAGGGGGGGAAGCCAATCAGAACAGCACAAAATCTTTTTATTATTATTTATTTACATGAAGTCATAATCATGTGATACTATTGCATTTGACAAATAAATGGATAAGGTATGAGAAGTGTTGCCTATGCTTCTATCTCTCCTGGACATGCTAAATTTCCAAGGCATTCATTTATGGTTTATTCACCAGAATTCCAATTATCGTTTAGCTGACTATTAAACCACAAGCACAAGGACACGCATTACAAAATTTTAATTTAGGTATTTTTAATGTTGAGATCATTATCAATAACATGTGCAATTGAACATGCAACTACAGATTTTTACAACAAGAAGAAGCCTATATCCCAATTATTTGGGGTTGGCTAAATGAATCCTCTTCTTCAATTATGCTCTATTAAATATCATCTCCTCAAGTTAACTTGACAATTAACATATCAATTTTTATTTGTCCATGTTCATTTAGGTCTACCCTAAGCCCTCATTGCACCATTAACTATAATTTTGTCACTTATCAAACATGAGCATTTATTGATTTCTGTTATGCATGTCCAAGCCATCTCAATCGGTTCTCTGTCATCTTATCCTCTATGGAAGCCGCCTCTAGTTTGTCAAGAATACACCCAGTTCCTTATCCTGCCTTTCGAGCATAACAAATCTCTATACCTAAAAAATTTGCTTACAAATCTTTTCAAGGAGACCACCTTTTCTGCAAGTCAAGGTTTCAATCCATTATAAAGGCTGCTTTAATCTCGTAGAACACCTTGTCACAATTGTTTGTTAACAAATGAGTAAATGGATACCTTTTTGAATTTTAATTGGAGGAAGTTAAAATCTTACCTATGACCCAGCAATCAAAGTCTTTGCGCTTCCAAAGAAATTCATATCAAAACGCAGGCCCAAATTTCCATCTGTTCTGCATCCGTCTTGAACTAATTTGTTCTGTCATACAAATGCATGTGCAGCAAAAAAAAAGTTAAATCACGAACTGAAAAAGAATAGCTTTAGGAACTCATGATTGATTTCTAGATAATGTATAAAGCTATCAATCGATCGATCGATATAATATATATAAAGCTATATGAGATGATATTTCTTGGAATATTCATTTATCCAGCCTGGACTTTAGTGGAAATATTATTATCTAGCCCCTATTTAATTCTCTTGCTACATTTGGATTATGAAAAAAAATTGGCTCTAGACTGACTATTAATCACAATTATTATACCATAAGGATGAGGGTTATATGGTGGAAATTTTTTGATCGGACCCCTTTTTTAAATCTCAATCTAAATTTTCTTTTACTAATGTTTTAGTTTTTACCGGCAAAATAGTGAAAAATTCCACGAATTTTGTGAGCAATATAGCATGCAAAATATTGAAAAAACAAAAAAAACAAAAAATTTAAGAGTTCAAATTTTCATGATTTTTGTTTGGCATTGTAAAAGTAAATATAGAAAAACAAAAGAACACATAAAATTTTGACATTTTTGAAAAAATCGCTATTTTCATGTACTACATGTAAAGCATTAAAATTTTGAAGGAAACGGAATATTTAAGACTTTTGAAAATTTTGTGATTTTCGTGAGCTATATAACATGCATAATAATAATAATAAAAAGTCGGGAAAACAAAAAAATTTGCAATTTTCTTGTACAATATCATGCAAAATATAGGAAAACGGAAGAAAACTGAAAATATTCAGATTTTTGAAAATTTCAGAATTTGTGTGCTATATAACTGATATTCGCATTTTCTTGCATATTTTCTTGCCCATTTTATCTATATAACTGATATTCGCATTTTCTTGCATATTTTCTTGCCCATTTTATCTATATAACTGATATTCGCATTTTCTTGCATATTTTCTTGCCCATTTTATCTCTTTTTATATATAAATAATTGCTGCTCGAGGTATGTTTTAGTGAATACAGGAAACTCTTTCAAGAATAAAGGCAACTCTATTTTTATATATAAATTCTTGCATATTTTATTGCCCATCTTGATAATCCTCAAGTTTCTTAAGAATAGAGGCAACTCTTTCGATAAACGGATAAACTCTTTTAAAGCCATGTGATGTTTCGAATGCAATAAAGGTCAAGTCAAGGCTGACTGCCCGAACCTTAAAGTCAAGAAGGGCAAATCCAAATGAAAGAAGAGTTCGGAACGACACGCTTATCAAGCCGTCTGAGATAAATCTGATTTACTTGAGTTAGAGAATGAAGAAGTTGCGAACATGTACTTCATGGCGATAAACGATGAATAGGTTAGTGACGATATGCTTGATATTGAAAGTTTATCCAAAAATAACTTAGTTAATCTATATTTTTATTTGAAATCTAGTTATGAAAAAATTCATTCAAAATATAAGCTAAAAGATAGTAATAATCAAGAGGATAATCAAACTAAAATTGAATGTGAAAATCTAATTCTAGAAAATAACGACTTAAAAGAAAAATTAGTTTTAAAAGAAGCACACTTGAATATTGTTAATGATATAGGAACTTTAAAGAATAAAATTTTTGATTTAAAAAGAATTAGAAATTAAGAAAAATATAATTCTTAAGTTTACAAAAACTAAAGATAACTTTGACGTTATGTTAGGAACATGTATAAATCATTATAAATATCGAGGAGTAGGTTTTCATGACCATTCAAAGTATCAAAAACCAACCAAATTTATTAGAAGTTCTAATTCACATAGATATGGAAATAGATATGTGAATATTACGTGTAATTACTATTGTACGTTAGGACATGTTGCTAGATATTTTCAAATTAAATTAAATTCTACTTATAAATATCACTTTACTTTTAACCCCAGTGGACCGAGAATGAAATGGATTCCTAGGTCACACCAAAGTAATCTTGTTTTACAGAATCCCAAACATATTAAAAAGAGGATCCTTGATACCAATTGCTTGAGGTACACAACTGAAAATATCAATTGCCTCCAAATGCTATCAAAAGAAGGTACCGTTTCTACTAGAGACAATAAAACGGGAAACTTACTCGGTAAAGGTACAATTTAATTTATTAATGATTTTAATACTATTATTATTAACGATGGGTTGTATGTATATTGTTTGAAACATAATCTATTAGTCATTTTTTATAGGGATACGTTATCTAAAATAATAGTACTAAGTGGCTTTTCAAAAATAAACTTGACCAAATAAGTAAAGTAATTAGAAATAAAACCCGCTTAGTAGCCCAAGAATATAACCAAATAGAAGGAATAGATTCCGACGAAACGTATGCACCTGTCTCTAAGTTAGAACCTATATGTATCTTACTAACATATGCCTGCCATAAAAACTTCAGAGTTTTTTCCGGATGGACGTTAAAAGTGCGTTCTTAAATAGTCAAATAGATAAGGAAGTGTATGTATCTCAACCTCCCGGCTTTGAGAATCATGCATTCTCTGATCATGTCTATCAGTTCAGAAAGGCACTTTACGGTCTCAAGCAAGCTCCACGTGCTTGGTATGAACGTTTAAGTTCGTTTTTAGAAAATATAGGACTCACGAAGGGTATAGTAGATAAGACCTTATTTACTAAAACTCTTAACCAAGATATCATATTAGTCCAGATATATGTTGATATTATTTTTGGATCAACAAATGAAAATCTTAGTAAAGATTCGCCAAATCCATACAGAATGAATTTGAAATGAGTATGATAGGAGAACTCAATTTCTTCCTCGTATTTCAAATTAAGCAAAGGGATGATGGCATTTTTATCAATCAAGCTAAATATACTAAGGAACTCATAAATAAGTTTAGGTTAGAGAACACAAAGACTTATGAAACACCTATGGCTTCTAATACCAAACTCACTGACGATAAAAAAGGTCAAGATGTTGACACTACTTTATCGTGGCATGATAAGAAGTCTACTCTATTTGACTGCAAGTAGACCAGATATTATGTTCAGTGTATATTTATGTGCGAGATTCCAGGCTAATCCTAAAGAGACGCATTTGACCGCAGTGAAAAAAATCCTTAGATATTTGAAAGGAACCATAATTTTTGGCTTATGGTATCCTAAGAATAACTTATTTCATTTGACAAATTATTCTGATGCAGATTATGCCGGAAGTCTTAAAGATTGAAAGAGCACAAGTGACACTTATTACTTCCTAGGAAATTGTCTTGTCTCTTGGATTTCCAAGAAACAAAACTCCGTTGGTCTCTCGACAGCCGAGACAGAATATATTGCTGATGGTGCTTGATGTGCACAGAGTTTGTGGATGAAATATACACTTGAGGATTATCAAGAAAGTATTTCATAAATTCCTATACTCTGACAACACAAGTACAGTTCACACGACCAAAGAAGCCGATCAACATTCTAGGACTAAGCACATTGACATACGATATCACTTCCTCGAGATCATTTTCAAAAGGAAGATATCGTCTTGGAGTATGTGTCAACCGAAAGTCAATTAGCCGATATATTTACCAAGCCGTTAGATAAAACTATATTTTCTCATCTAAGAGGTGAATTAAATATGATAGAATTAACCACATCATAAAAACTATAACCATATTAGGCGACATTATAAGTTTAAACACATAATTTGAATATTTAAGTAGCAGACGTCCGTTGGAGACGGACGTCCGTACTGCTGTATGTCTAACGTCTATATAGACGTCTGTCTGTTTGTCCTTCCTGATGATTGCATGTTTGGCTTAATCGATTTGTTTAACTAAGAATTATTTAATCCACTAAAAATTATCAATTAGCACTTAAAATTTTCTATTAAATTAGATTTTCAAATTTCAAATTTTAAACGGAATGTTTGAAAACGTCTTGATAGTTTTCAAAACTTCTCGGTGGTTATTTTTAAACTTCCCTCATTTCTCTAAAAATAGGACCCAATTCCATTCAATTAGTCATTCCTATTTGATCTGAGAAAAATGGAGAATACAAAAGTGTATAAGAGGAACGCCAAGTTGGAAGAAGGAGAAAGTGCTAAGAAACCTAAGAAGAAACCTCCGAGTTCCAAACATGGGAAGAACCAAGTGAGGAATCTGTTTCTTTATCTCCTTATCCACCACCACCAAACCCGAATCCATCGAATCTTCCGACTACTGGTAGAATCGTGTTGCTCTTTCGCCAAATGTTCTCAGACGACACATGTATGTTCTTTGATCCCGAAAATGACATGATCATAAAAAAACGGACTACCGATGTCATTGAGAAGTTCAAGGAACATTAGGATAACGTGTTTAAGTTTTATGTTTGTACTTTATTTTTCCTTGTATTGTTTTTGTATCGTAATGTTTGTTTCAATCAATAACATAAGTGTGTTTAAGTTTCAATACATCGATTCAAACCTTAAACAAAACTGTCAGGACCAACATCGGACGTCTGTCTAGACGTTCGGTTAAAGATTTTTAGACCTGCAGATGTTTGGTCTTTGTTATCTGAACAACAAATGTCTTGGAAGACATCTTTAGTTCAAAACATGATGCTGGATAGTCCATCAATAGAAGTCGGATACAATGTTCAAGACAAGACGTTTGCACGTGCAAAATCTGAAATCGATCATAATTTTCAACCCTTCGATTTCCACGATCGAATCTGAACCGTCCATTCATTTATTAAATTATCATTTCCTTTCTCTCATCCTAACCCTAGACATCTATATATGAGATCAATCCTCTCTGTCTCCCTCTCCAATCGTCTTCCAAATCTCATCCAAAATCAAAAATTTCAAGTGGCCAGACAAATCTCTGTTACGGCAGTATCATAACCACGATTCTACTGTTAAAATTCCCGATGATCAAGACACCATGCGCGACCAAATCAACTTCGGTTCACGTATTATCAATTTGATGAAATTGGACCATCGAGTTCGTCTTAGCCGCCTCAAAATCCCGTCAACATTCCACCTCCGCAACAAGCTTATGATTTCGCCGCCTTCGAAACCCGTATCGTTGATCGCATCGCTACTTCTCATGATCATCTTCCCGGCCGCATCAATCACATTTCCGGCCAAATCGACCAACTCTCCGCACAAATGACTTTCTTGTCCTCCCAGTTTCCGTCAAGTGCACCGCCGCCGCAGCCAGAAGCGTAATTAGGATCCTAAGTTTTTAGGTCCTAGTTTAAGTTGTTTGTTTTGAGAGTTAGTATGCATGGTTTGGTTCATGTTTGAACTTGTTTGTTTGTGTTTTGGTGTGTTGGTTTTTAGTATGATGTGTAAAGTTTAGTCTATTTGTGATGATTGTTTAGTTTGTGTGTCGTTATGAACTACTATGTATGCAATTCATTTTTCTATCCATAAAATTATGTGTTTTGTTAAAATTTTGTGTTAAGTTCTTATTTCACATATTCCTATTTATATACGCTTCAATGGATATAAACATTACTCCTTGTTTATTGGATATACATTAATGTGCCTCATATTGTTTTTCCATGAACTTCTTTCAATATTCATGCTTGTTTTCATACCCCTCGCTCCATTTTTTTTAACTTTCTGATATTTTTCAAAAGGGAGGAGAAAATATTCATGAATATCATATCCATGTTAATGCTTTAATGGCCATAAAATTCGACTTAGATCACTCGACTTTATGCAATACTTCTTAAGAAATAGTATCAATGGTATGAGACACTGGTACGAGTTTAAAGATTTTTTCAACTAAGCATGAATTGAAGGAGATCATTTAAATCGAATTTATATTATTTATATATCATGAATTCTTTAAATAAGTTTTGCTGAAAATCAAAAAAGGGAAGATTGTTGAAATCCGTGTCACATGATCATTAGTTTCGATTATTTAGTTCAAAACTTTATTTAAACATACTCATATACTGATGACATTTCCAAATTTATGTCTTAAGTACAGCATACACGATATATCAAATAATCAAGCGAGACTGCCTACAAAGTGATACACTCAAAACGGTGATATGACATGACAACTTGAAGCAGGCGATAACGTGATGCAACCCTAATCAAGATTCAATGACGTCTTAACGTAACGATTCAAGGAAATGAAGCTAAACCAAGACGAAAATTGAAGTTATGAGTGTTTTACTTTTGTTTAGTGATGATTTCATAAGGTTAGAAACCTCATTCCAACATATTCTATATACCCCAGACGTCTCGCCTCTCATCGAAAGATGTCTAACATATCCGTTGGAATTCGAACTATAAACATATTCATTCGTGTCAGAATACAGACGTCTCCCACAAACGTCAGTATCATAATTTTTTGAACCCAGACGTCTCCCACAAACTTCTGCAACACAAATTCCCAAAATATCAAATACTGGATAAACTTCTGAGACGACTCTACAGACGTCTGCTGAATAAATTTTTGTTTTCTAGACGTCTCCTTGAATGAATTTGTCTAAATGGCAGACGTCTCCTACAGACGTCTTCACGGGCAATTTTTGTCAGTTAATTCAAATTTAATTTTGAATCGAAAGGATATTTACGTTGTTTTCAATTCAAACCGCCTCTAACGATCATATCTGTTTTATGACAGTTTTTGGTAGTTATGAGCCTCTCAACCCACGAGAGGTACGTCTCTCAACCCATGAGAGGGGGTGTCTCTCAACCCACGAGAAGAGATGCTTCTCAACCCACAAGAGGGGTACCTCTCATTGCTTGAATCGTGTTGATTCGGAGTGGAAAAAAAGATCTTTCTAGAGAGACGTGGATTAGAGAGGAAAGTGCGGCTTTCCTAAAGAATGACGGGCTAGAGAGAAAGAAAACGTGTTTCCTAAGGAATCACAAGTTCAAGAGTGTCATCCTTATGAAGAAGGATTTTTGTTCTTCACATTCATGTGAAGAAGGTTCATATTCTTCACAACAATAGTGCAAAAATCCTGAGAATGTCTCAGACGGGGACCAGCCACGGGAGTGTGGTGAACCCTAATCAACAAATCACTGTGTTTGCATTGCTTTTACTCTTTTTGTTTTTTTTATCTGTGTTGATTGCCACTTTAAGTTTCTTGTTTAAACCTGTTTAAATAATTTTCGCAGAAACTTGGTAATCACTTAAAATATATTAAAATTTTAAATTTTCCATAGGACACGTAATTACCTTATTCACCCATCTAAGGTATTTTCAGAAATATATTGATAATTCAGCATAATAACTAGTAGCATATTGATATTTTAATTATAAAAGTAAGCAAAAAGTAGATTTTGAGTTATATAAATTAAAAAATATTCAGAAAAAAAGAAAAAATTAACCAACTTTTATTTCATTAAGTATGAATTTGAGTCAGGTATGGTGAAAAGAAAACACAACCGACTCATGATGCTTTAAAAATATTAACTTTTAATTTTATTAAGCAGCTAGGCCCGCTTCCTAAGCGGGCTGAGCACCTTAAGCGCTTAAACAAGCCACCTAAGCTGACTCAGAGCGGCTTCACACCACTTCCGTCCAGACCGCTTTTTAAAACACTTGATTCATAAGTATTATAAAGTGGATATAAAAGAGAGTCATAAGATTATTAGCACATATATAGATCTAGTGGATTCAAAACTCTTGATATGTTTTATTTCAATTGATTTTCTTCAAGTAACTAATAATTAGAAATCCCTATCCAAGACTTTCTTTGAAGGGTTTTTTACTTAAAGCCCCCCAAGACCGAGCTCATTACTACACCCCAAAAACTTGATAATTACTTATTACCCCAAAAAACGTTTAAATTGCATCATTTTACCCCCCACTAGCCTTTCACTTCATTTCGTTTGTCAATTAACGAAAGAATTCGGGATAGGGTTATCAAACCCCCAAACTCACTCGTATTCACTCTTCTTTTCAAATTAGAGCCCCTATTCGGAATCAGGGCTTCAGAATTAAGGCTTCCAATCTCCAATTGGCAATGGAATATGGGTCCTCTTTCTCAACCAGGAGTTCTGATTTGGAATTTTGGATGAATAAGAGTGAATGCGAGTGGATTGGGGGCTTTGCTAACCCTAGCCCGACTTTCTTTATTAATCGACTAACGAAGTAAAATGAAAATGCTAGTAAAGGTAAAATGATACAACTTTAACGTTTTAGGGTAATAAGTAATTATCGAGTTTATGAGGAATTTTTAATAATTAGCTCAGTTCGGGGAGCTTTAAGTAAAAAAAACTTGCTTTTAATTCGCTTGGATATAATTAACCCATTTATACATGATTAGCGTTTTGAAAGAGAGGTTATGTGATATATATTTAAGGAGTCCGACTAGATTTCTATCGGAAGGATTTGAAATCAAATACTTCTCACATTTCAGCATTGAATTAATTTTGAGATTTGTATATTCAATTATGTTATGTTTGGTAATAAATGAAAATTTTTATTCATAATTGTCAGTACGCATCTTAAAATTAA
The DNA here is from genome assembly GCA_030015575.1 of Agapanthus africanus. Classification (NCBI taxonomy): domain Eukaryota; kingdom Viridiplantae; phylum Streptophyta; class Magnoliopsida; order Asparagales; family Amaryllidaceae; genus Agapanthus; species Agapanthus africanus. Next base: position 181,606,250 of record CM057339.1, on the reverse strand, counting down.
TCTAATGGTGAAAAGATGAGAATTATTTGTTTTCAAATTCTTCCAATAGGAGGCTAGTCGAACTCTATATTTAAGATTTAAGACGGTATCTTGTTCATTTTCAAACATAAAGAAGTTAAGTGGTACAACCCCAAGACTATGTTGAGGTTACTTTATTATCGGAAACTCAACCATCCAGACCTTCACTAATCGTTCACTAATCTCTTGCTGATTCAAAATAAATAAAGGCATGCGAGAATTTCACATTCTGGGAAAACTTGATATGAACCATAAAGATGCTTAGTCTTTTTGTAAGCAGTTGATTTCGTGGAGGTTTTTTTTTCATTTTTTTTTTGCCGGCTTTTTTTTTTCTTTTTCATTTTTCTTTTGCCGGCGAGTTTAGCTAAGGTTCTATTCTATTGGAAACTTGACTTTTGCATGTTTAAGTTGTGAATGAGGATGAGGGTCCACTCTTCGCTTTTTTCCATGTTGTTGGTTACGTTTAAATTCGATCCAAGAGATTTTCTACCATGCTTTGCTCTTTTTATGTATATAATTTCTCTTATTTATTTAATTTTATGAGTATGGAGGTTTTCCTGTTTTTCCCTCCAAATTTTTGTCAAGGTTATTTGGATTTTATAGGATTTTGTCATCGAAGATTAGATGACGCAGGGGTTTTATTTTTCCGAACATATTTTTTAAATCAAATGTGAAAGTGCCAGGGACAGATCCTTGTACGGACGAGGATAGACATGCATGTATGTATCCAGCCATTACTATAAAAGCTATTAGACATCAAAGGTATCGGAATGCACTTCTTAAAGAGGGTGATTTATTTGCAACGAAATGCACCGGAGGTTCGTGGATAGGTAACTGTATAAAAGTTAGCAACATGCTTCACCTGAAAATGGTTATTAATGTTTGAGCGGCTGGGATGGAATTTTGAGGCGGTGGTCAAGCGTTCGAATCCCCATCCTTGTAAAATTCACTTTTCTCTCTTCAAGCAAAAATAAAATTAGCTTAGGTACATTTTTCACTTTTACACTAAACTCTACCATGTTCTATATTTTTGCAAAAATGTTATTATAATGAAATGGAAAACTTACCCAAAATATCTAGTTGGGTACCAAATTCGATGCAAAATATTTATAGATGGTGCTTTTATCTCTTAAAAATTCTCTTTGCATAATTTGTTTTCAAATGGTTGCCCACGGTCCAAGATAAAAGCATCAATACAATGGCCAACCCAATTTTTGTTATATTCTTTTCCATAAAATTTCATTTTGTCATGTATTTGCAAGAAGATTTTTAGGGTGTATTTTTTGAGGGAAAATTTCTCTAAATATTAATTTTGATTAGACATATAAAATTTTTATCTGCAAAAGTTTACAAGCGTTTTTCTTCAATTAATAAAATCTTTGCACAAGATTTAAAAAAAAAACTAATTGATTAGTTCATGCGGTAAGAGTTTCTTTTCCCGAATGAGAGACCACTGTGACGATTCCGGAAGGAGTCATATATCTTAAAGGAGGAAAAAGAAAAGAAAAATCTTCTTTACATTGAATGATCATTCACGGTCTTTAGGTTAAAAAAAATGGGATCAAACCCAAAAAATTTATATCTCGACGTTGGCAATTCTTAAAATCTCGACGCACTTCATGTTCATTCCTTGTTTTGTCATGCATCGTTATAGTATAATTTTTTCGCCCCACTTAACAATAGGTTATTGTCCAGGATCTGTCACTGGAAAGTGCCATATACCCCCATGGTTTTTAAGTTATAATAGTGGAGATTTCCGGATCAATTTCTTCAGACTTAAATCTCCTCTTTAAAAAACACCGTTACAAATAAATATTCTAAAGTTAGTAAATTGTCTAATTCGTGTCATGACCATGGACAAAGATAAACAAGTTAATAACCTCTCCGTTTTCTTTTTGTAGATATTCGACTGTTAAAATTTTCTGTTCTGCTCACACAAACACATATATATTGTCATATTTTTTCCTTTTTTTAGTTGAGCCTTGACGATCACAAATCACAATCTAGTAAAAACAAGAAGGAGAAGAAAATTCTTTGCTTATCTGATACTTATTTTTCAAAGATTTCTCTAGAAATTAAAAAAAAACCGTGGATATATTCGGCGGTCTTAGATTAGATAAGGAATCTTCTAAATGTAAATTCATAACAAATTTAATTCATCACTTCATCATTTTCATTAGAGGAAGAATGTTTACATATATAGATTACATGATATTATAGGTTGCTACAAATCTAACAACTTGAATTTACAACTCAAGATTCATATTTATTTAGTTATAACAAAGAAGAGATTTGGTTAAATCTCATTTAGTTATAACAAAATAAGATTTGAATATGACCAAATCATATACAGTTAAATACAAATTCAAGACTCCCTCTCAAGTTGGAGAGTGGCGACTTGGAAATAATATTTTGAAAAAGCTTGAACCCCGCATTGGTGAACACATCAGCAATTTGATGATGAGTAGATATATGTGCAGTTTTGATTAATCCAGTTTGGATCTTTTCTCGGATTAGAAGGTAATCGAGTTCGATGTGCTTGGTTCGCTCGTGGAAGACAGGCTTGGAAGCAATATGTAGAGCTGCCTGGTTGTCACAATACAAAGTGGCAGTGTGAGGTGGAACTTGTGGATCGGAAAGTAGATATGTGAGCCATGTGATCTCACATGCCATGGATGCCATGGATCGATACTCAGATTCAATTCGGCCGAATATCTTGATACAGTGCCTTGTTTTTTGGATTTTCAAGAGATAGGGCTTGTGCCAAGAAAGGTACAATACCCTGAAATGGAGCGATGTGAAGGACAGCCCGCTCAATCTGAGTCAGAATAAGCATGCAATGTGAGAGAGCCTTTTGAAGAAAGCATAATTCCAGTACCACGGGGAGATGACTTGATGTAGCGAACAACACGTAAAGCGGCTTGCCAATGGGGCTCTCTAGGTTGGCTCATGAATTGACTAAGTATGCTGACGGAGCAGGCAATATTTGGCCGTGTGACCGTAAGATGAAGGAGTCAACCAATGAGTCGTCGATATCGTGATGGCTCTGACAATAATGTACCAACGTCGGTCTTAAGCTTTAGATTTTGCTCCATTGGAAAATCACAAGGACGCCCACCAAGATTGCCCATATCAGATAAAATATCCAACACATATTTGCATTGGGATAAGTAAATACCTTGCTTTGATCTACGAAGTGAAGAAAATATTTCAAGGTACCAATATCTTTTATGTGAAAACGGGAATTCAAAAACTTTCTAAGGTTGTGAATAGAGGTAGGATTATTACTTGTGATTATAATATCGTCAACATAAACCACCAAGACGGCCGTAAAAAAAGAAGACCCTTTATTTGATGAGAAAAGGGAATAATCCGCCTTTGATTGTGTGAAACCAGCATCAATAAGGGCATAAGAAAATTTTGAAAATCTATTTTGTGATGCTTGTTTGAGCCTATATACCGATTTACTGAGACTGTTCCCGCCAAAATTTAAACAACATAGAAAGAGCAAAACTCTGTTGAAATTTAATGGGGCAGCGCCCCACGTGCTTTTCACGATGGCGCTAGCGCCAATGTGCAAAGCACAGAAAAGCATCTGGGTAAGAATTAAATTCTTATACGGCGCCGCACGTGCTCCTCATGCGGGCGCCAATGTACAAAGCACAGGAATACCCATCTTAAAAATTAAATTCTTAAGTGGCGTCCACGTGCACAACACGTGAGCGCCAGCGTCCAGGTAGAATTAAATTCTACAATACTCTCTGTTAAATAGAGCCGTTGGATCAAAAATCCAACGGAGATGATAAATCATCAAAATACGGAATTAAATTCTGTTGGGAAAAAAACATTTCCCAAATCTCTCGGTTGGATTAATAATCCAATAATAGAATAAAATTCTATTTTGGAAATATATTCTCTCAATCTTTCTAAACAAAAAAAGATGGCTCTCTGTAAAACAGAGAACCCTTAGATTAAAAATCCAATGGTGATTAAAAATCACCACTTAATAGAATAAATTCTGTATATGGAAGAATATTTTCCCGATCTTGTTAAAAACAAGACCATATTCTGTAAAACAGAAGTCCTTGGATCAAAGATCCAACTGTGGATAAAATTTCCCACATCAATTTTGAGACCAATTATATCAATTGAAATCTTTCAATGAGAGATTTTCTCAAAACTAATTAACAATCTGCCTCCACTATATAAAAGACCTGAGACTTCAAGTCTCAAAGAGGAAAGGAAAAAGAAGCAAAGAAAAAAAAAGAGACACCATAAGCTTCTGTAAAATTACAGAAGGCTCTCAAAATAACAGAGAATTAAATCTCTCTAGGAAGAAGATCTCCCTCCTAAAAAACCCTGGGTAAAGAAAAAGGAAGAGATCAAAATATCTCTTTTACCTAACATATCATATCTAAGGATTTTAACCCTTTTCAAAGAACTTAGTTTTTTCTCTGGATCTGAGATCCACAAGACAAGTCTCCCGCAAGTTGAGAATTTAGTTCTCATCGGAAAGATCTTGTTTTTGAGAATTAAAAATACAGGAAAGAACAAAGAAGAACATGAAGAAGATGGAGTCCATAATACTCCAGAAACTTAGTTCCGTCAAATCAAGAACTTAGTTCTTTAAAAATCTGATCTAAGATCTTCAAAATAGTGATCTCGATGGTCGTTAATGGTCAAAATACCATTAACAGGGGTCTAACCTCTTTTGAAAGTATGAACATGGAAAACATGGAGTTCGTAATACTTCAGGAACTTAGTTCCCTCATAAAACAAAAACTTAGTTCTTAAAGAACCTGATCCCAATAGCGATCTTGGTGACCGTTAATGGTCAAAATACCATCAATAGAGATTTAAGTTCTCTAAAAATATAAACAGAGATTAAATCTCCAAAAGAACTCAGCGCCTCACATGAAACATACGTGGCGCCCAAAACAAAAGGCCAGCGCCATACGTGAAACACACGTGAGCGCTGAGTAAAGTGCTTAGCACTCCATAAATAGCCAAAACGGATGAGTGTTTAGCACTGATTGGGCAATGCCCAGCGCCTCACGTGAAATATACGTGAGCGCCACAAAAAGATTAGTGCTTAGCACTATTATAGCGCCTCACGTGATATGCATGTGAGCGCTATATGCAATCGAGTGTTTAGCACTGCTGGGTGTTACAGAAACCCAGTCTTAGCCCAAATTGGCTAAGTTTCCTAAAGTTAAACCTCTTTGATTTTTCAAACGAGCCAATATGCTCGTGACTTCCAAACCGATCCTAGTCTCGAACATGACTAATGATCTCTCATTAATGATATCCAAAATGATATTCATCTCATATCTCCCAAGATAATCTTAGTCTCAAATAAGACTAATGATTCTTAGATGATCCATTATGATTTTTTCCCTCAAATACGGGATTTGATTTAAGGGTACATCTCTCTACACCTTTGATATACGTCGTTATAATTTCTCAACGTCTTTAGAGAGGTGGTGAGTCACGACAACCAACAACTCCTTCCATCCCACATTAATGCACTTCCAAATTGACGTGCACACTTCAAATCAGACCGCACCCCAAATTCAATGCATTTCATATCACCATTGTTCACTTCGTCACGTAAAAAATACACGTGCATGCAAGATGAATATTGGACCGAAATGTCCTTAAACTAATCTTCATCCCAAACAGGGAATATTAGACCGAAATGTCTTTAAACTAACATTCGTCCCAAATACGGAATGTTGGACCGCGACGTCCTTAAACTAATATGTTTTGCCCTGTGGATTGTCTCCATAATGACTACCGTATACTATCCATGGGCTATTCATGTATGATCTAATGATCAGTTGAACCCATATGCTCACTGCTCATAAGTCGATCTTAATCTCAAATATGGGTAATGATTCTTAGATCAAACCCAAATATCCTATGAACTGATGGACCTCACAAATGTGAGGTTTGTGTCCTAAGTTCATTCCCGTTGGCAAACCAAGCTACCAACGTGGGCCCCGTCAAGCAAAATTCTTGACCTAAACCCAAATCTCAAATATACGGATTTGGACTAACCCGCGTCCTACGGGCGACGACACAAACTAGTCTCCGTATACAATCCACGGGCAACCAAAACAAACAAAAACACACACGACAGGAAATGAACTTCCGGAGTAAGAGAGAGTGGTTATCGTAATGCGGTAATGTAATTAACTGTAGGGATTTGCGTCTGCAGGGAAGAGCGTTTCCACAATAAAAAAACTCCTCATAAAATGAGGGGGGATCTGATAAAGTCTGCTATAACGGTCGCGTCTGTCCAAACCTCCGATATATGGTGCCGTAAATCAACTTGGTATTTTCGGAGAGATGGATGGAGAAATCCAAATAGCATCTGCCTCCAGAATTCAGGCCAGACGTCCCAATATTTCGGTCATGTCTTTCGACGGTGAACATAGACGACATACATAATGCTCCCCATGTTTAGAAAATCCGGGTGGAATTTTCATGTAAACTTCTTCAGCCAAACCATCATGAAGAATTGCGTTGTTCGCATCCAATTGATACAAGGGTCAGTTGCATATAGCAGCGACACGCATCGAACAGTGACAAGTTTAGCAACCGGGGAAAAATTTTCATCATAATAAATTCCTTCGGTTTGAGTGAAACCTTTGGCTACGAGTCATGCTTTACAACGCTCAATGGTACCATCGGATCGGTATTTGATTTTGTAAACCCATTTACATCCAATGGGTTTCTTGCCCGGAGGTAAAGAGGTAAGAGACCATGTATTGTTATCCTCAAGAGCCTTAATTTCAATCGCCATTGCATGCTCGTCGAAAATCGTGGTTATGACGGCCGGGGGTATGTCGGGTACATACGAGACTCGGCACCCTGCGCCAGCCGCGGAGGCCGACGGCCGACCGACGAAGAGGTCAAGGGAGACCAAGCCGATCACTTTTGACGATGGGGACTTTCACGGCATATCCTTGCCCCACAACGACCCCCTGGTGATTACGGCTCAAGTCCATCAATACGAGGTGCACAGGATCCTGGTCGACTCGGGAAACTCGGCCGACATTCTCTTCCACGACTGCTTCCTACACATGGGGCTCGCCTCGACAGACCTGAGGACGATCTCCCACGTCTTTTCAGGATTCACCAACCACTCCATCCCAGCTGAAGGGGTAATCACCCTATAGTTCAATAGGAGGCCAACCGTACGCGGACACTGCAGGTGGAATTCATCGTAGCCAGAATCCCATCGGCCTACAACATCCTCCTCGACCGCCCCACACTAAACTCCCTCCAGGCCCAGATATCGACCTATCACTTGGCGATGAAGTTCCCTCTCAACCAGGGCGGGATAGGTCGGGTCTATGGAGACCAGCGAATTGCAAATGTTTTCTTCACCGCAACATCTTCATCGGAGAGACCGGTCGACGATGTCGAAGGTGAGGATGACATTAGGGGTTCTCGAGACACTCGAGACGAGCAAACAGAGGTCCGAGGGACCCCGGTGGAGCTTCTGACAGAGGTCCCCTCGTAGAAGGGGACGACGAAAAACTCGTTCAAATCGGGTAGCTTCTGAAAGGAACTCAGCGAGATGACTTGGTCCACTTCCTCAGAAACAACTCCGACGTGTTTGCCTGAGTGCCTGCTGACATGCCTGGGATCGACCCCAAAATTATATCTCACAAGCTCGGGGTTGATCCTACGGCCCGACCCGTCAGACAGAAAAAGCGAAGCTTCGCCCTGGTCAAACAGAAGGCTATCGAGGACGAGGTGGATCGACTACTCGCCGCCAACTTCATTCGGAACGTGCCCTATTCGGAGTGGCTAGCTAACGTAGTCCTGGTCAAGAAATCAAGTGGGAAGTGGCACATGTGCGTCGACTTCACCGAACTCAACAAGTCCTGCCACAAAGACAACTATCCCCTATCTCGGATAGATCAGCTCGTCGACATCTCGGCAGGACACGAGCTATTGAGCTTCATGGATGCCTTCTCCGGCCGCAATCAGATCCGTATGAATCCGGCAGATGAAGATCTTACCGCATTCACAATGGACCGGGGGGTATACTGCTACAAGGTGATGCCCTTCGGCCTCAAGAATGCCGGGGCTACATACCAACGGTTGGTCAACCGCATGTTCAAGACACAGATCGGTAGGAACATGGAGGTTTACATCGACGACATGCTTGTCAAATCGGTCTTGTCGACCGACCACACCAAGGACCTGGGCGAGGCCTTCGAGGTACTTCACAAGTTCAATATGAAGCTGAACCCCGCCAAGTGCGCATTCGGGGTCACCGAGGGAAAGTTCCTCGGTTTCATGGTCACCCACCGTGGAATCGAGGCCAACCCGGAAAAAATCGACGCCATCCTCAACATGACCGCGCCCAAGACCAACGTCGAGATCATACGACTAATCGGGCGGGTGGCTGCTCTGAGCCGTTTCATGTCGAGGTCTGGGGAAAAATGCCTCCCATTCTTCAAATCTCTAAGGAAAATCCCGAGGTTCGAGTGGTCAGAGGAGTGTCAGACCGCCTTTGACCAGTTAAAGAGGCACCTTGCGACGCCGCCGCTGCTCACCCGACCAGTTGAAGGAGACGAGTTATCGCTGTATTTGGTGGTATCCGACTAAGCGGCAGGCTCAGTGCTCGTCCGGGAGGACGACGGAGTGCAGAAGCCGGTATACTATGTGAGCCACGTCTTCAAAGACGCAGAAACGAGATATCCGGCCATAGAGAAGATCGTCCTGGCCCTCATAGTGGCCTCAAGAAAGCTACGACACTACTTCCAGGTGCACACTATCCTCGTCCTCATCGAGCGCCCACTGGGGACTATCCTCGCCTCACCCGAATCCTCGGGCCGCTTAGAAAAGTGGAGGTAGGAGCTGTCCCAGTTTGACATAAAATACCGCCCGAGGCAGGCCATCAAAGCACAAGCCCCGGTCGACTTTATTGTCGAGTGCACCATCCCCAGCAAAGAACCAGAGCCCGCGCCGACCCTCGCGAATCAACACCCGGTCGTAGGGAGACCCGACTCGGTCCCTGAATGGGCCATCTACGTCGACGGGCCCTCAACCGAGGAAGGCTGTGGCGCCGGCCTTATCGTTCGGGGCCCGAACGAAGCAGAAATGGAATATTCCCTAAAGCTTGTATTCAAGGCTTCAAACAACGCGGCAGAGTACGAGGCCCTGCTGGCCGGACTTCGCATAGCCTCCGAGCTGGGGCTGAGGACAATTCGAATCTGCAGTGATTCAGTCCTGGTCGTTGGCCAAGTGACCGACCACTTTGAGGCTCGGGAACCCCTAAAGGTAAAATATCTGGCCGAGGTAAGAAAACTTCGGAGGAATTTCGACGAAGTCTAGATAGAACAAATACCCAGGCAGCTCAATGCCCAAGTCGATGCCCTGAGCAAGCTGGCCTCATCCTACTCGGCCAACAACAAGCGGTCTATCCTCTTCGAAACCTTGCCACGACCCAGCGTGGAAGACGGCGCGACAATACTTCATGTGTATACAGCGCAGGAAGATGTCCAGGACTGGAGGAAGCCCCTCGTGGAATTCCTAAGGGACGGTACGCTCCGAGAAGATCGAAGAGTAGCCCGCCGTCTCCGGGCCAATGCCCGTCATTTCGTCTGGAGCAATGGGAACCTTTACAAGAAATCCTTCACTCAGTCCCTGCTCCGGTGCGTCGACCCCCACGAAGCCGACTACATCCTCCGTGAAATCCATGAAGGGGTCGGCGGCGCCAACAAGGGGCCCGAACCTTAATCCAGAAGGCATTGCTCCAGGGATACTATTGGCCAACTATTCACGAGGACGCCCAGAAGCTCGTCAGGAGATGCGAAAGCTGCCAACTCCATAGAAGCATACCTCACCTCCCGGCCACCGAGCTGACCGCGCTAACCTCCCCATGGCCGTTCACCCAGTGGGGATTGGACATGATCGGCCAGTTCCCTACCGGCAAGGGTGGGCACAAATATATTCTCATTGCGGTGGATTACTTCACAAAGTGGATCGAAGCCGTCCCCATCAGAAAACCGGACGCTGCCACAACCATCAAATTCCTGCAGAACAACCTGATACTCCGGGTCAGCATCCCGAGGTGTATCATCACCGACCACGGGACGAACTTCGAGAACGAGAAGGTGAAAGATTTCTGCAACGAATATCATATCCTCATGAAGTTCGCCGCGGTCGCACACCCCCAATGCAACGGGCAGGCTGAAGTCGCCAACCGTGATGTACTCCGGGGTCTCCGGACCCGCTTGGAAGGGCGCCAAGGCAGTTGGGTTGAGAAATTGCCCCGGGTCTTATGGACCCTGCGCACGTCAAAGAAGACCCCTACCGAGGAAACCCCATTCAGCCTCTGCTATGGAACCGAGGCGATGGTCCCTGCGGAGATCGGGCTACCCAGTCACCCGGGTCGAACACTTTGACGATGAAGCAAATACCACGGCACTGCGAACCAACCTGGACATCTTGCTGGAGAAACGGGATCGGGCTCAAATCAGAGCTGCCGCCTATCAGCAGCAAACTGCCCGATACTACAACGCGCGGGTCAAGCGTCGTTCCTTCAAGACCGGAGACCTGGTCCTACGGCGAAACAAGTTCGTCGATCAAGACAGGCTGCATAAGTTCTCCCCGAAATGGGACGGTCATTTCCTCGTCTCCGAAGTACTTCCCGGCGGAGCTTACCGCTTACAGAACGCGGACGACCACAAGTTTCCATGGCCTTACAACGCTGAGAAGCTTAAGCTGTACCAATGAAGCGGATACTTACGAGTGTGTACCTCTCCTTTCTCAAAGGCAATGTAAATTTTTCTAAAAAGTTTTTTCTGCTTAAACAATAAGAAGGGAACGCTAGAGCATTTGCCACGCAGCCACGTGACGAAACTAGCACGGCATTCTAAAACGCTTCGCGTTCTCTATACGTTTGTGGAACGTGTCACTCGCGGCTGTCCATCTTCCCAAATCCCTTACGAAGAGGCAGCCCAGCAGCTATCCTGCTCGGCTATCCCTGGCTGGCAGCTTCCCTACCCCACAAAGCCAGGGATCAAAGCCCTCACTAAGAGGCAGCCCAACAGCTACCCTGCTCGGATATCCCTGGCTGGTAGCTCCCCTACCATACAACGCTAGGGATCAAAGCCCTCGCCAAGAGGCACCGGGCAGCAACCCTGTTCGGCCATCCTTAAGGACAAAAAGTCCTCGCCAAGAGGCACCGGGTAGTAATCTTGCTCGGCCATCCTTAGTAGGCCACTTACGGCCTCTCCCGTGCTAAGGATGAAAAGCCCTCGCAAGAGGCAACCGTACCCCAACAAACCAGGGATCAAAGTCCTCACAGAGGCAACCGGGCCCGCCCTTGTTCAGTTATCCCTGGCTGGTAGCTCCCTACTAAACCAGGGGCCAAAGCCCTCGCCAAGAGGCACCGGGCAGTAACCCTGCTCGGCCCGTCCTTAAGGATCAAAGCCCTCGCAAGAAGCAACCGGGCCCGTCCTTGCTCGGTTATCCCTGGCCGGTAGCTCCCTACTCCAACAAACCACGGATCAAAGCCCTCACCAAGAGACACCGGGCAGCTACCCTGCTCGGCCATCCTTAGTAGGCCACTTACGGCCTCTTCCGCGCTAAGTATCAAAGCCCTCGCCAAGAGGCACCGAGCAGCTACCCTGCTCGGTCATCCTTGGCAGGCCTCCTACGGCCCCTCCAGTGCCAAGGATCGAAGCCCTCACGAAGAGGCAGACCTGCAGCTACCGTGCTCGGCTATCCCTGACTGGTAGCTTCCCTACCCCACAACGCCAGGGATCTAATCCCTTAAAAAGAGGCAACCGAGTAGCTTCACTGCTTGGTTCATCCTTGGCAGACCTTCTACGGCCCCTCCAGCGCCAAGGATCAAAGCCCTCACGAAGAGGCAGCCCTGCAGCTACCCTGCTCGACTATCCTTGGTTGGTAGCTTCCCTACCCCACAACGCCAGGGATCTAAGCCCTCACCAAGAGCCAGCCCAGCAGCTACCCTGCTCGGCTATCCCTGGCAGGTAGCTCCCTTACCACACAACGCCAGGGATCAAAGCCCTTGCCAAGAGGCACCGGGTAGCAACCCTGTTCGGCCATCCTTAAGGACAAAAAGCCATCGCCAAGAGGCACCGGGCAGTAACCCTGCTCAGCCATCCTTAGTAGGCTACTTACGGCCCCTCCCGCGCTAAGGATGAAAAGCCCTCGCAAGAGGCAACTGAACCAGCCCTTGTTCGGTTATCCCTGGCCGGTAGCTCCCTACCCCAACAAACCAGGGATCAAAGTCCTCACAGAGGAAACCGAGCCCGCCCTTGTTCAGTTATCCCTGGCTGGTAGCTCCCTACTAAACCAGGGGTCAAATCCCTCGCCAAGAGGCACTAGGCAGTAACCCTGCTCGGCCCGTCTTTAAGGATCAAAGCCCTCGCAAGAGGAAACCAGGCCCGCCCTTGCTCGGTTATCCCTGGCTGGTAGCTCCCTATCCTAACAAACCAGGGATCAAAGCCCTCGCCAAAAGGCACCGGGCAGCAACCCTGCTTGGCCATCCTTAGTAGGCCACTCACGGCCCCTCCCGTGCTAAGGATCAAAGCCCTCGCCAAGAGGTGATTGTTAGATGTTTTGCGTACGTGCGTTTTGATATCAAAGAATTAACCGCAATTAAGAACGGTGTCGCTTGATAGCTAGCCGGTTGAGTACGGGTCGGTCCACAGGGAAAACGTGTATTTTCTAGTTATTCTGACGAGTCAATTCCTATTTGTGGTAGGTTTTGATATTCTATAAAAACTGAGGTTGAAATTGATTTGGATTAAAACCTTGCTAGGGTTAGGATTAGGTTAGTTTGGAAAGTCAATTATTCCCACCACTTTCTTTGCCCTAATTAAGAACTTTTAGGTGTTAAGGTAATAGTTAACAAAGGGGATTAGCATGTCCGGGAAGAAACTGGGTTTCTTCCCTTTGGTCCTTATCCGTCCTTTCTTAACTCTTAGCCCTAACCTCTATGGAAATCAAACACAACCGGTCTTTAACTAGGGAATCACCGCTACCTCGTGGGATAGGGTGCCGTAGTGAGCGGTGTGTGATTGTTTGCATAAAGTCCTACTTTAAAATATTGAATGGGCAAGAAAGGGGTGAGAGATTTTCATCTCTCAAACCTTCCCCAAACCTAACCCTAACAAGTGAGGAACTACTCACTCATTAGGGAATTAACAAATGAATTCATTTTTTTTCTTTTAATAATCTAATTAACTTGCGGAAAATAACTACGGCAGATAAAAAATTTGCAGAGAAATAAAATTTCTAGATAAGAAATTCAAGATAAGAAAACTTACTTTATTGATGTACTCTTTGACAATTACAAGGAATGAAAATTTTAATCTAGAGAAATAAAAAGAGGCATGCTCCAAAAAGGGCTGTAGACTTCCTATTTATAGATAATAGAAACCTTAGGGTTTACATCTGATCCACATCTAGAATTACAAAACTACCCTAAGAAAACAGGGTCAATGCACCGACTCCACCGACACGCACCGACACGGGCCGACACGGTCTCTGCACGGCCGCGGAACCGCGGCCATAAGCCTTGTTTGGCCGCGGATCCGCGGCCATCTTGGGGGCTCTCTGTCTCAATTTTCCAGGGTTTCCTTCTGTTGCTTTTTCCTTCTATTTTCTTCACTTGGTTCTTCAGAATCTTTTCCAGTTTCTTCCAGATTTCCACAGTGCAGAATATTATGGACTTTTACCATTCGCTTCGTGTTGAAGTCTTGAATCTTGTGCTGCCTTCGTACCTTGTGATATTGAACTGTTCATTGATCTTCACTTGTTCCTTAAACTGTAAGCGGTATCATAAAGATTCTTCTATTTGTTGGTCGAAGTCTACTTCTGTAGCGTTTTTTCATCATTTTCACTGTATTGTTCCGAGAACCCGTAACTTGCAACTATTCAGCAGACATGGATCAAAAGCACCTATTTATTTGCAATATGATTAAGAATGGGGAATATAATAATGCAAAATTCTGATATGAATAAGAGGCACCGAGCAGCTACCCTGCTCGGCCATCCTTAGTAGGCCACTGACGGCCCCTCCGCGCTAAGGATCAAAGCACTCACAAGAGGCAACTGGGCCCGCCCTTGCTCGGTTATCCCTGGCTGGTAGCCTCTTACCCCAACAAACCAGGGATCAAAGCTCTCGCCAAGAGGCACCGGGCAACTACTCTTCTCGGCCATCCTGAGTAGGCCACTTACGGCCCCTCCCGCATTAAGGATCAAAGCCCTCGCCAAGAGGCACCGAGCAGCTACCCTGCTCGGCCATCCTTAGTAAGCCACTAACGGCCCCTCCATGCTAAGGATCAAAGCCCTCACAAGAGGCAACAGGGCCCGCCCTTATTCGGTTATCCCTGGCTGGTAGCTCCCTATCCCAACAAACCAGGGATTAAAGCCCTCGCCGAGAAGCACCGAGCAGCTACCCCGCTCGGCACCATCCTTAGTTGTCCAGTTACGGCCCCTCCAACAACTAAGGATCAATGCCCTCGCCATGAGGTACCGAGAAGCTACCCTGCTCGGCGCCATCCTTAGTAGGCTACTCACGGCCCCTCCAACAACTAAGGAACAAGAACTTAACAAGAGGCATCCGGTCTATCAACGTCTTAGCGATTTCCACTTCGACTTCGGGGCCATAGAGATACCGTCTTCCCTCCGGTCCTCGCACACTCGGCAAGTGATCAGATTCAAGTTGACGAGTGATCGCTAGACAAGGAACATGCCGAACATAAAAGCAGTACTGTGCGAATACAATTGTCTACCAACAAAAGAAAATACAAGCACAAACACTACTGCGAAAACAAAAAGTGTTTATTCACAAAGCCAAAAGTCTTTACAAGGTATTGTGGGCTCCCTAGCCTTATTAAATTGCCTGGAGGCTTATAAAAGAGAGAGAAGGAAAAACCAAAAAGTTCGGGCAGCAAGCCCCTCCTAGACCTCACTCCCCTCATCGCTACCGGCCGGAGGCGTGACCACCAAGAGTGGGACTCGAGCACAGAGCTCACCGTCGGCGAACTCCGGAAGCTGCTCCTTGACGGTATCGAGAGCTTTGTTCCATGCAATAGCGGAGGCCTCGCCGAGGTCGACGTAAAACTGGTCTGACTCCTTGTAATCCGTCACCGCCTTCCCAGCCCGAATCTCGGCAACATCCGCTGCCTGAACCGCCGCCTCGGCATCCCACCTGTTGGAATCCCTCGCCCTCTTCATGGCGGCAAAGCGGTCGGCCAGTTCCACCAACTTTGCCTTGATGGCTTGGTGGGACTCACTTAGGCGGCGATAGGACTCCTGGCACTTTGAAATGGTGAGATCCGTGGCTTCTGACCGGGCTCTGAGGACGATCGACCTCTTCCTCTCCAGACGCAGCTCGAGTCGCAGATCCTCGACCTCCGAAAAAGACTCTTCTGCTGACCCCGTAGCCCGAATAGCCCCCTCGTCTTCCATACGAGTAACAAGGGCGCAGTGCTGAAGGACCTGGCGAAAAATGGCAGTGAAACTTAAGGACACCCGAACTAAAAAAAGGTCGCTTGAGATAACACATGAGGGAGTACATACCTGAACCGCCTCCTGTGCGATAGCCGCCATTTGGACCCTCAAGGTCCCCCGCAGCATCTGGCCCCCGGCCGACTCTTCCATACCAGCAAGAAGGCTAGCGGCAACGGAAAGCCCTTTCGGGACCACAAACTAGACGTCCCCCTCCTGCACGGGAGTCCCCTTAAGGACCTCCGTCGGCGGCGCACGAGAGACCGTCCTCTTCTGCTTAAGAGGAACCCTGTCTTCGCCCTCTCCTGCATCCCTCGTCTGTGATTCGCGAACCCATGTACGCTTTTGGCCGCCGCCGGAACAATCGTCAGGAGCTCATGACGGGGCAGGTGGCCCCGCCATCGGAGGCACATCCGGCGCAGGGCTCAAATCAGCCGGAAGCACGGCCGCACCGCCGGCCCCTCTCCAGGACTGAGCGCCGAAGGCACCAAGAGTCTGGGATCGAACCATTTGTCCTGCCAAAAGGGAGAAGATGCTCGACTCAGAAGGAGAAGAAGCAGAAGGAAGAAGAAGCAAGGCATCTAACCTGATGGGAAGAAGTCCTCGAGAAGAGAAAATGCAAGATCTGACCTAAATGGAGAGCGCCGAGTAAACAAGACTCAGAACGAGAAAAATGTGAAGAGAGAGAGAGAGAGATCCTGAATCAGGCCTCCTCCCTATTTATGCTACCGGCGTCCTCATCCAGCGGCGACAGTCGACTCCCGCCAAAACGATTCAGTGCACTCAACGGCCACGATCACCCTACCTTTCGCAAGCGCATTGGCGGCGTCCCATCGAATGCCAGAAGCCTGCGGCACGTCACATCAACCAACCGGCACCTGACACGTGGTCTGTTGCTTCAGCAAAAGTGCACACGATTCGGCGCACCCTCTTTAATGCAAAGGATCTCGCCCTGATTCGCTGGCCTCATCCAAAAAAGACAACCAATTGCCCAGAGACACGCCCGATGATATCTTCGGAAAGGAGCTCATCTCGGGTGATCCGGCGAACCACTCTCGACCCGGCCCGTCAGCTGGTCGGGACGAGAGTGGGGGGCTAATGATGATGCTCGATATCGGTAATCTCCCAGATCAGGACACGTGGCAGATGACGTGTTCCAGGGCCCACAAAAAAGGACCTATAGTGGCCGACCAGACCACTCCTGTGCCCGTCCTACGAGCAAACGCTGGCTCACCTCCGAGCCCCACCATAATTGGCCTCCTCGGCCCCACAGCTCATCTCCGAGCTATTACAGGCCCGAGCCTCCTCGGCCCTCTCAGCTCGCCTTCAGGCTCGAGTTGAACCAAGATACCTCGGCTCTTCCGCTCCTCCGCGAGCTCTCCCGCCGAGGTCATCTTCTTCGGTCTCATCGGCCGACCAACAACATCGCTTGCAGGCGTAACCGCCATCACGCGAATCTCTCCATGCACGAGATCTCCGCTAGCCACATCCCACGTTCCACGCCACCACGATCCCCCATTAACGAGCATGTCTCGCCATTAATGGGAGGTCCCGCTCATCACACGGGCGTGACGTCGGGAGCGTAACGACCGGCGTGATTCTCGCGCCTGCCTCGCCTGCTGCCACCGCTATATAAACCGCTCCTTCAGACAGTCCAAGTAAGCCATTTTTACTCCACTAAGCCGTTACTCTACGCGGATCTCTAGTCTAACTTGACCGTCGGAGGGTCCTCGGTGGTACAACCACCCCGTGACTTCCTTGCAGGTAGCTCGGAAACCACAACCTCAAACCCATTGAGATCCACACGCTTCAAGAGCGACAGCCACCAGATCCAATCTCAGCCACCCATTGCCGCCATCAGCAGATCAACGGAAGGTAACATCTTGGCGCGATCCAGGTCGCGTCAGTGTTTGAATTAATATCTTGTGATTTTATTATGGAAGGGCATCATATTCATTATCCTTCACACAAATGGAATCACTGTTGGATATAGGTTCCATGAATGCAATTATTGTAATTGTACATGGATCTATATGAATAGAACAGTCTTACTACTTGAGATGATAGAATGTTATCTGGTTTGGCTTTATCATTCATGTGAATATATTTTACTTGTTATTATATATCGATAATACATGATGATAAAACACATATGATCTTTGCTCGATTACAAGGAATATGACGTGGATCATAATAGTGGGGCCTGGATAATCTATAAGCACATCCTTAAATGTTCATAGTCGTGGGAGTATCGAGACTGGGTATCGGTACTCCAGAGTAGACTAATGTATACGTTTCCTGATCCGGTTGGAGGACAATAGCCGGTCCCACTGCTATTGATGTTTGACACAGAGAATTGTATATAGGTGTTTATTGGACAATAAGTTTCACTGAACGGACTCACTAAGAACTCCTAGATGGTATTATACCTATTGTCAGATAGCAGTTCTCTGGTGATATGAGTATATGGTAGTCTTTTGACCCGAGATCGTCATAGTGTCTTGTGTGTATTCTCGATGTACTTTGATTACTACCCTACCACGGTTTTAAAGAGCCGTGCAAACATATTTTAGTTGGATACGGTCTCGAAGCACATGGAGACGGTGACCGGTCGAAGAGATTCGTCTCTCCCGATATAGAGAGTTGATGTCGCACTATACTTGATTAACTATAACCATAAGTCATTGGCCAAAACGGTTGAGATAAACTAATAAGTGTCATCAGTTGTATCTCAGATGCTTATAAGTTTGACATTAACACGACTTATCGAGTTATTGGGGGTCTGACAGTTTTCACTCTCTAGACCCGGTATGCGGCACTCTGACGAAGAGACCGGACTGTACGGTGACTGTCACTAATAGACTTTGATTGCGTATGGGCGAGCTTGCTTGTCGATGTAACAACTCCATTTTTAGTGTACAAAAATTTGTTTAAAAGTTAATGTATACGTGGGGTATTTGTATTTTCTGTGAGTACTATAAGTAATTGTTTTGCTTTTTAATAGCAAGAAAGAGCTTGTAGCTTACCGGTAAGACCTTGCACTGCTGAACCAAAATACCAGAGTTCAAATCACACCACCCACATTATTTTTAATATTGTTTTCTTTTAATATTTTTAGAATTCCAAGAGTCTACACGTGCTAAACTCGTAAAACCAAAAGTCACATATAAAACAAACTAACCCAGGGGATACACCAAGAGTCGAAGGACACGTGACTGTAAGAGAGGCCTGACTCGGCCGGCCGACTCGACCGCCGCCGCCGGCCGATTCAGCTTGGATCGCCGAGTTCCCTTCTTGGACCCTCTGTCTTTTTGCCTTCTTGTAATTCCTGTGTAGTTTAATTTACTTACACAGTAACAGAGTCTTTAAAAATCCAATTAAAACCTTTTTAATAAAAATTTAATACATTTTTCTTTCACACCCTTTCACCTACCCTAACCCTAATCTTTTTCTATAAATAACACCCCTAAACACACACCCCTCACTTCCAAATTCTGTCCAAAACTCTCAAGAAAACTCTCTAGAATTTTGTGTACAAGTGAAGTTAGCGAAGGGCAAAACTCCAGCAATTTTCCGACGACGACTCTAGGAGCTTCCGGCGACGAAACGACGCACCGGCAAATCCTACTTCCTCCTCTCCCTCTTCTCTAACCTAACAACAAGTCCCTCCTCCCTCTTATCTATTCTATTCTTAAAACTTGTATTTATAAAACCCGACGGAAGCGGAGTTAATCCGACTTCCGATTCGGTTTCATTTAAAAAATGCAATTTTCATTAAACACAACCATTCCAAACTCTCACATCTTGACTATTAATCATTAACAAAACATCATAAACAAGTTTCATAGCAAAATATTTCATATTGCAATTTCTATCGTACTTTTTCGGTAAAATACCATGTAGTTTAGTTTCGACATTAAAACATCATATTTCTTGCTATACCTTTAAATAGATCACGAGGTAATGACCCACCTCTTCACAACACTCATATGCAACATAGAACGATGCCTTTCGGGAACATAAAATACGGGAATACGAAATTACACTTAAATACCTTTTACTATTAAAACCGTTTTCTACAAAATTACGTATTTATACAAATCTTTGCAAAGCGCCTCTACAACCCATTTTGGGAAACCCGTCTGAGATGGTGCGGATTATTGCACATCTCTGGGCTTAGTAGTGCGAGATGCAGACCTCCGCAAGGAGCATTCGGTCTCGAAAGATTTTAAAAATACAAATATCTTAAGAAAATGAGATTTCCAGAAAATAATAAATTAAAATTATTTTATATAAATAAATAAATATATATATATATATATATATATATATATGTATGTATGTATGTATGTATGTATGTATGTATGTATCATCAAAATATCTAATTTTTGTTATAAAATAAATATTCGAACTTTTCTAAATCAAAAGAATCCCTTTACATGAAAATACCATGTAAATCCATACAAGTTCAATACATTACAATTAAATACCATATATTATGAAAAATAGGTTTTATTCACTAGAATGTCACATATATAAAATCTACATCTATGAAAACTCAAAAGACGATAATTAAATACTTAAGGTGTCATTTGGAAATTATACAAATTATTTTTACATAAAACCCCTCAAGCTTTATAAATTACAATAAGGACCCTAGTAAATATAGGTTTAAGCGGGACCAGTCTCTTGAGCCTCAGGGAACCGAAGATATGGGTGCTTGCCTATTTAAGGTAGAAAACTTAACAAACGATGTTATCAACACGGTAATCGTTTTTGAAAAAGACACAAATCCCACCGCTCATGTGCGGCGGTTACCGATAACATCAAAATCTAATTCAGGACTTCAATTTCTATTTTTAATTATCTGACTCAGACTGAGTCGCATTATAAATAATCTGACGTGAATATGTTTCAAGTACAATCTACAATACTACAATTTAACATGAATCCATGAATCTATATTGACTGAACCGAACTATGGATATACTTCCATTTACATGATTCTCCAGTTACTTCCATTTACTGATATCATGGTTTCGGCAAGTCATCCATCTATACAAATCAAGTTACAAGACAATACAATACAAACAACACAATTAAGACATCGCGGGGTTTTAAGGGGTAGATTGGTACGGAAGGTGTTAGAAGTGGCACGAGACAGCAAGATTTAAGACACCTAACCTGTATTCATTTGCTGTTGTACCGTAGCATAAACGGTTCCTTGTACTCCACTTGCCTTTAGTCTCTGGCATATAGAGACTCCTCTCGTATACACTGGCCTCTTCTGTACCAAGCAACAAACAACAACGTTAACAATAATAATACAACTTAAAAAAAACTACACTTTTTATTTCTCTCTCTCTCTCTCTCTCTCTGTCTATTCTACTTCTCTCTTATTTTCAGGACTTACCGAGCGATTTGTTCGCTGACGACATTCCTTCTCTTTCTTCTTTGGAATGTTGTCAGGTGATTCGGACCTTCCAGAGATTGAGCCCGATGCCGAAGACTTGGACTAGTTTATTGAAGATCCCGAGCTGTAGTTACACTTGTACATTTCCTTTACATTCTGTATTTTCCATTTCTGTTATGCCACTGTTTAGGCACTGCTTTGATTCAGATGTATTTACTTTCCATGTATTGTACAAAAGAATGTTAATAAATAAAGTTGTTGTTTATTATATTTGTCTCTTGTGTATATTTCTTTTATATTGCTTAGAAACGCTTAGCGTAGTTACTTCAGAGTAAATACGTAGCGGCCTCGTCGTGTCCTCTGCCCGTATACCGGGAAGCGGGGCATGACAGGTTTTGTTGGTGGCCCATGCAGGTACAGAGCCGTATGGAACTCTACCATGCAGTTCAGTTCTGCGTGAACAACCTAAGCAATATAACACAAGAACTAGCAACTAAAAACATTCTTTACAATTCATACTTCTTGAATCTTATCATTTCATATACTTTGAATCTGTCATAACCCAAAATTTTCATTCAAGGTTATGGATTCCCCGAACAACACCAGCACCAATGTCAACAACACACCTCCACCACTACCACTCACACCTGTCGTCCCTGCTCCGATCAATAAGCAGACGGTTCTGCTTGAGGCGATCTGCAGCCTCCTGGAAGGACAGCAGCAGCAGGCTGCTATCCTGATGAACCGACCAGAAGCAGAAGCATCTGGGGTGAAGCAATTCAGGGCTTTGCATCCCAAACAGTTCTCAGGAAAAGAGAGCCCACTAGAAGCTGAAGAATGGACTCAGAGCATCGAAGATGATCTGGCAGCGGCACAAGTGCCAGAAATAGCTTGGGTCCGTGTTGCAAAACTACAGCTCACGGACAATGCACGGGTCTGGTGGAAGGCGTAAGAAAGCCGTCTTGACCAACCTATCGAATGGAAGACTATCCGAGACATGTTCGACGCAAAGTACTTCCCTGAGACTGCCAGGTTCGACATGGAACAACAGTTCATCCATCTGCAACAAGGTTCAATATGGACCAAGTCAGTAGATGAATATGACGCTGAGTTCACCATGCTCAGTCGGTAAGATATGTCTCATTAATTCGATTTTTTCAATAAATCACATACTACATAGCTAACACAATACTTTAACAGATTTGCGGCACACCTGATATCGACGGATGAGATCAGAGCCCGTCGATTTCAACAAGGTTTGGACTCGGAGATCCAGGCTGCACTAGCCATAGGAGATTTTCCGACTCATGAATCGGCTCTGAAAGCTGCCCGCCGTTATGAGGCAGTGGTAAAGATGAGAGGCGGATCTCAATCTGCTAGAGTTAAGCGCCCTGCCAACCAGATGGCAGGAGGAGCCTTATCAAGGCCATCTTTTATGGCAAGGAGACCGGGAGTACCGAACAACAGGCCCAGCCCAGCCTTTTGTAACTACTGCAAGAGAGATGGACATATGATGAAAGACTGCCAGCATGCAAACCGCCTTTGCTTAGTCTACGGCTCAGCTACTCATGACATTGTGTCTTGTCCTCGTAAACAAAACTCATTTGCTACACCCAGGCTAGCAATCACTTACCCGCAACGCCCAGCCATCCAAGCACCTGCACCGAGACTTGTTCTCCCTACTCCACCACCTAGAGGACCACCGATTGCACTTCATCCTCGTCAGTTCCATCAAGCTCAACGGAACGTTCCGAGGAATGCTCCTCCGGCCAGGAGGAATGTACCACGGCGACAGGCTTTCACGATGACCGTGGAAGAAGCTGAGGCCACTGGCCAAGTCATCACTGGTAACCCTTTCTTCTCAAGCTTTTCCTTTCAGTCTTAATACCTATCCACATATTTTCCTATACCTATTCCACATACCTTAGGTACAATCTTAGTAGCCTCACTTGCTGCACTCGCACTCTTCGATACTGGAGCATCTCATTGCTTTATGTCGCAACGGTTCATCCGAACTCATGCGATTCCAGTCACACCGCTTGTATCCAGCTGGAATGTCAGTTCAGGAAATGGCGTTCTAAAGGCAACAATGGGATACAACTTGTGTCTAGTAGTCGTCTGCAGCAGAGAATTCTATGCTGACTTTAAGGTGCCGGACATACCGAACTTCGATGTGGTTCTAGGAATGGATTGGCTAAGAACCTTTTACGCTACCATCGACTGTCTTCAAAGGAGGGTAGTGTTCGAGATTCCAAACCATCCGGTCTTTTATTTCAAAAGTAGAGACCGTACCCTGGAGCCAAGTACTTACAAGGCGAAACCATGGAAGGCAGTGATTGCAACAACTCAAGCGGAGGAAGAATCAAAGCCAGAAGTGATTCGAGAGTTTGACGATGTGTTTCCTGATATATCAGGTTTGCCTCCCGATCGAGCTCTTGAATTTAACATTGATTTAGTAGCAGGAGCACAACCGGTGATCAAAGCACCTTATCGATTAAGTCCAGAAGGTTTGAAGGAAGTCCGAACTCAGTTGGACGAATTATTGGCAAAAGGATGGATTCGTCCCAGCACTTCAAGTTGGGGATCACCTGTACTACTTGTGAAGAAGAAGGAATGTTCATACAGAATGTGCATCAATTATAAAGCCTTGAACGAACTAAAGATAAATAACAAGTATCCCCTACCGTGTATCGACGATTTATTCGATCAGCTAAGTGGATCTTGTGTTTTCTCTAAGCTAGATCTTTGTTCATGTTATCATCAAGTGAAGGTCAAGGAAGCTGATATCCACAAAACGGCTTTTAGAACTCGTTATGGACATTATGAATTTCTTGTGATGCCATTTGGAGTGACCAACACACCAGCAATATTCATGAACCTATTGAATCAAGTTTTCCGGGAGTACTTAGACAGGTTTGTTGTCATCTTCATCGACGACATCCTGGTGTATTCTAAGAGTTGGAAAGAGCATGCTGAACACCTACGAATTGTCTTGGAAACTCTACAACAACATCAGATCTATGCCAAGTACAGCAAGTGCGAGTTTTGGCTAGATCAAGTTGGGTTTCTTGGACATATCGTATCAGGCAAAGGAATCTCTGTGGAGTTTTAGCAGTAAGCGAGTGGCCGACACCAAAGTCAGTGAAGGAAGTTTCTTGGGTCTAGCTGGATATTATAGAAGGTTCATTGAAGGCTTTTCGAAGATAGCAACGCCCCTGACCAAGCTCACATGTAAAGATGAAGACTTTGTGTGGTCAAAAGCATGCGAGCAAATTTTCGTAGAACTTAAGTCAAGGTTGACATCAGCGCATATTCTCGTTATACTGGACCAATCTGGAGGTTTCTAAATGCATTGTGATGCATCCGTTAAGGGATTATGATGTATTCTACATCAGCACGGATAGGTTGTGGCTTATGCTTCCAGACAGCTGAAGATTCATGAGCGCAATTATCCGACACATGATTTGGAATTGGTAGCCATTATCTTTACTCTTAAGATTTGGCGCCACTATCTTCTTGGCGAGCGAGTGAACATATACACAGATCACAAGAATCTGAAATATGTGTTTACTCAGAAGGAGCTCAATATTCGGCAGAGACGATGGTTAGAACTTATGGCGGACTTCGACATCAACCTGCAATATCACCCAAAGAAGGTGAATGTGGTACCTGATACCCTTAGTCGCCAACCATTAGCAATGAATCTCACCGCTCAGTGGAAGCTTCAACAAGACTTACATCAAATGGAGATTGAAGTAGTCATACCAGGTAATGCTTCAAGTTTGATGAATTTACAAGTTCAATCTACCATTGTCAATCAGATCAAAGCAGCTCAAGCAAGTGATGCTAAGTTGCAAAAGATCATAGAACAAGTAGTGAATGGACTCAGAACAGACTTCATTGTTACGCCCCGCTTCCCAGTATATGGGTAAAGGACGCGACAAGGCCGCTACGTATTTACTCTGAAGTAAATACGCTAAGCGTATCTAAGCAATATAAATAAAAATGCATAAGATACAAAAGATATAATTGAACATCAACTTTATTTATTCACATTCTTTTTACAATACATGGAAAAGTAAATACATGGGATAAAGCGATGCCTAAACAGTGGCATAACAGAAATAAAAAGTACTGAAAGTGAATGTGTACAATGAATCTAAAGCTCAGGGTCGTAGGCTAGCTCGTCCAAGTCTTCACTGGTGGGCTCGATCTCCTGAGTGTCCAGATCACCTGACAATATTCCAAAGAAGAAAGAGAAGGAATGTCGTCGACGAACAATCGCTCGGTAAGTCCCAAAGATAAGGGAGAAATAGAATCGACACACACAGAGAGAGAGAGAGGGTGTGTAACTTTTAAAGTTGTATTATATTGTTAACGCTGTTGTTTGTAGCTTGGTACAAAAGGATACCAGTGTATACTAGAGGAGTCTCAGTAGACCAGAGACTAAGGTGAACGGAATGTACAAGGAACCGTTATGCCATGGTACAACAACAACGGAATACATGTTAGATGTCTTAAATCTTCCAGTCTCGTGCCACTTCTAACACCTTCCTACCAATCTACCCCTTAGAAACCCCGCGATGTCTTGATTGTATAGTTGTTGTCACGCCCCGCTTCCCAGAGTACGCTAAAATGGGCACGTGACATAGCCAACCATGCTACCTGTGGGTAGGAAGTATCCATCCACAGTCACATTACGGCTGTAGAGATATCAAGAACAAAAATAAAACTATCTAAAACATGTCCATAATCCAAGATAACATGAGTCAAGAATAATAAATTGCGGAAGCGAAAGATCCAATACAAAATAACTGGAATGTATGTCCCATAATGCGGGCTCACATCAGGAATAAAAATGCAGGAAAGAAAAACCAACTACTGCTGACACTCACAGCTCAGCCTGTTGGCTGAAGTACTCCTGCTCGGACTGCAACAGCGGTACAGAATCTGGGCCGTGCAAAACCCAGACGTCGGCGCGTCAAGTCATCAAGTAATAACATAATAAACAGGGTAACAGGCAGTGCGAATATAAACATGAATAAAGCAAGGGTAACAATAATATAAATCAGAGCAGTGCAGGGTAGTGTGCAGTGGGTAAACTAAACTGTTCTATCAGGTTTTCTGTTCTAAAGTCTTTGAAACCAAATTGGTGAATCAACGATGTAACTCAATAGTATCCCGTGCATACCCGGGACCACGGCCCAGATTCTCGGGCTGAAACCGAGACATGCCGCTAGGCACTAAACAGGAATATGTACAGATGAATGATGTCAGCAGCATCATTCCAAGGCTGGCCTAGTCTCTAAAACTGATCAGAACAAGTAGCGAACTATTGAGTTACAAGTCATGTTTCACCATTGATTTTCCCATACCCCCAAGTTATATGTGTATGTCAAGTCAGGTATTCCGTAATCAAGAACTAATACCAACACAGTATCAGGTAAGCAGGTTTGTCTGGATAGACAACAGGAACGGTCCATGAG
The DNA here is from genome assembly GCA_030015575.1 of Agapanthus africanus. Lineage (NCBI taxonomy): Eukaryota > Viridiplantae > Streptophyta > Magnoliopsida > Asparagales > Amaryllidaceae > Agapanthus > Agapanthus africanus. Next base: position 181,579,820 of record CM057339.1, on the reverse strand, counting down.
GACTACATGTCAGGTTTGTTGGCATTAGACACAAGATCAGGTAACGAGTCAAGTCATGGTACATCAGGTCAAGTCAAACAGTACACGGTACCATGTCGGGTCAATCAATATGTATGTAGCAAGTCAGGTCAAGATGTAAACGATATCATGGGTGTGCTCATACTCAGTTACATAATCAAGCATGGTCATCAACAACATAAATCTAAGTAACCAATTAAACAATAGAGAAGCTTCAATTACTTAGCAGCATAGTTATCAGTTGTGTTTCAGAGGTGATTTCAACATTATAAGAATACAATATGACAGTTATGGCCGTTAAATCATGTTAACAAGTTTAAGAATTTTATGGATGCAATGATGTGTATATATATATATATATATATATATATATATATATATATATATATATATATATAGGTCCAATGGATGAAATCACAGCTAATACAAGTTAAATGTACACGAGTGTCCGAATGAATTAAAACTATAGAGAGAGTGCCATAGGCTACGTCAATAGTGAAAGTGTGATTAAAACAAGTAAATGTGATTATTAGGTTTAATACAGTAATTGCAAACGGTAGGTTTCAAGTTTGGAAGATAAAATGATATATAACAATATTGAACACGAAAATGGGAAATTTATAGTACTAAAATTAAGCTGCAGGTTTAGGGTGTCATCAATGTATATGTAAATATTTTTTTGCATGTAGCAAGGGGTACTTGCCTCGACGGGTCGCGAATCGGGAAAACGGAACATTAAACGTCGGCGGGCAAAATCTCACGACGTGCGCACGGTTCACGGAATGAACCCAAACGACGAACAGTGGAAACACACAGGTCAGGGTACCTCGCTGGATCGTCGGGACACGTCGCCAGCACGGCCAAATTCCGGCGAACCCAAAACAGCAACTATTGGAATTGATATGAGATGCATGGAAATGAAGCAAGAAAAACGCAAGAGAATGGAGGGGATTCATGATGGAGACTTACTCACTGGATTGCAGGAGATGGCAGCGTCGTTGGCGCGTCGTCAACGGAGCTCCGGCGACCTACAGGGAATCCAAATATTTAACAGAAAAGCAATCCTTGAGATGAACAGAAGATAGAGAGGAGGAAGAGAAAAAGAAGAAGAAGAAAGTTGCTTACGGGGTTGCTAAGCTATGGTTGCAGGGTTGGAAGTCGTCGGCAAGGATCGCCGGCGAGATCGCGGCAAGGCGAGATTCCAAGTTGCAGGGAGACGGCTCGGCTAGGGTGTTGTGTTTGGTAGGGTTACGTTGCAGGGTTGGGTGCTCGGGAAACTGCAGAGGGAACGATTGGAGGAAGAGGGAGGTGGTGACGGCGAGAAGAGGGAGTCGGCGGCGACAAGATGGGCTGAGGCTGCAGGGTCGTTAATGGGTGCACAGGGGAGAGAGAAAAGGAAAAGGAGATGGAGACGAGGAGGAGGAGATTGAGAAGACGAAGAAGAAGAGGTGGAGATGGCAACGAGGCGGAGGCGGCTAGGGAAACGACGAGAGGAGACGAGGCGGCTAGGGTTTTCTGCGATGGGTTTAAAGGGAAGAGGCGTGGGGTTTTTAAAAGAAAGGAAGAAGAGAATATGAAGGGAGGTGACCGTAAGCACGAGGCGGTGACGAGATCCGAGAAGCGAACAGTGTTCGCGAAAGGAGAGAGAAAGGAGAAGGAGAGAGAGAGAGAGAGGGCTGCGAAGGAGAGAGGAAGAGAGAAGAGAGAGAAAGAGAAGAAGAAAAGAGAGAGAGAGAGAAAGGGAGCGGGGCCCAGAGGTTTTAAAATGGAAAATGATTGGCTGGGAGAAATGTGAAAGATTTGTGGGGGAGGTTTTGAATCAGTTAGGGGAAATCATTAAAAGAGTTTTAGGAAGTAAAAATATTCAGGGGTTATATTTTAAATATAATCGACGGTTAAAAAATATTAGAAATTGGGATTTGGCGCAAACTAAAATATTTCCAAATTGCGTCCGGGTCGGGTCCAAAAATTTGAAATTGAAATAAGAAAATTTTAGGCGGGATCCAAAATTTAAAATGAAGTATTTTACAATCAAAAAGCTTACCCCCAAAACGGACACACATACGTGCGCGTAGCCGTCCAGACTCGCCCGTTTCACTGAACGGGACGAGAACACGATGCACGGACGTTACAACAGGGTTAGGGGTGTCAAGCATGCCATGACCAGTATTTTAATTTTATTTTAGATACCTTAAATTATTATATGCAGAAGTGAAATGTCGGGTAAAATTTATACTAGCAACAGTCAATTAGGATCAATGAAATAAACATCATACACCATTCATACGGTAACAGAAACTAGTAGCATTGGGCTCGGTTGTTACATTATACCCAACTACAAAAAGAATTTCGTCCTCGAAATTCCAAGAATACAAAGATAGACGACAAATAACTACAAGAAAAGATGAGGAAACTTCTGTCGGATTTCATCTTCCCGTTTCCAAGTGGACTCTCCATGCGAGCGATTACCCCAAAAAACAAGCACAAGAGGGATCACCATGTTCTTAAGAACCTTTTCCCTTCGATCCACAATTTCAACCGGTCGCTCCTCAAAAGTCAAGTCTTCTCGTACCGTCAGCTCCGAATGATCCAATACATGCGTTTCATCTCGAACATACCTACGGAGTTGAGATACGTGAAACACATCGTGCACATTCGCCAAGGACTGCGGTAACGCCAAACGATACGCTACCTCACCAACACGCTCCAAGATCTCAAAGGGTCCAATAAATCGAGGACTGAGCTTTCCTCGACTTCCAAAACGAATCACTCCTCTAGTCGGTGATATCTTCAAGAATACCAAATCACCCACGGCGAACTCTAGAGGTCTTCTCGACGTATCTGCCCAACTCTTCTGTCTGTCTTGAGCTGCCTTCATATGATTTCTGATAGTGTTAACCTTCTCAACTGTCTGCACAACCAAATCTGGTCCCAATAATCTTCGTTCACCGACATCGTTCCAACAAATAGGTGAACGGCATTTGCGACCATACAAAGCTTCAAATGGAGCCATCTGGATAGTTGCATGAAAACTGTTGTTGTAAGAAAACTCCACCAAATGTAGATGATCCTCCCATGAACCCTTGAAGTCCAACATGCACGCTCTCAACATATCTTCAAGAGTTTGGATCGTTCTCTCCGACTGACCATCAGTTTGAGGATGATAAGCTATGTTAAATTTCAATCGAGTCCCCAAACTTTCCTGTAAACTCCGCCAAAAGTGTGATAAGAACCGAGTGTCCCGATCGGACACGATGCTCACCGGTACTCCATGCAATCTTACAATCTCCTGCATGTACCGCTCCGCCAAAGTCTTAGTTGATTGACCAACCCGAAAAGGGATATAGTGAGCTGCCTTGGTCAATCGATCAACAATCACCCATACAACATTGTTGCCTTTTGGACTCCGCGGTAAAGCCGTCACAAAATCCATGGTTATATGTTCTCACTTCCACTGAGGAATCGGAAGTGGTTGCAATAAACCAGCAACCCTTTGATGTTCAGCCTTTACTTGCAGACATACCAAGCACTTTTCCACAAAGCGAGCAATCTTCCGCTTCATGCCTTCCCACCAGAAATGCTGTCGAATATCTCGGTACATCTTTGTGCCTCCTGGATGTACAGAATAAGCTGAACTGTGTGCTTCTTTCATAAGCTCTTCACGAATATCTCCCTTTGGCGCACACACACGGCTACCATACCTCAACGAACCATCTTCGTAGATCAATAAATCTGTTCGTAGTCCGGCTTCAACCTGTACTCGAAACTTTTGCAGTCTAGGATCCTGCGATTGTGCTGCTTTAACATTCTCTATCAACGATGAATGTACTTGCAGCTGCATCAACTGTCCCGTAGAATGCGGTAGCACAACCTCTAAGTCAAATCTTCGAAAATCTTCAACGAGCTCCTTCTGCATAGTTAACACCTGAATTGCTGGTAACCGACTAAGCGCATCCGGCACGACATTAACCTTCCCCGAATGGTACTTAAGATCAAGATCGTAGTCAACCATCAGCTCCAACCATCTACGTTGCCTCATATTAAGCTCCTTCTGCGTGAACACATACTTCAAGCTCTTATGATCAGTAAAAACTTCGACCCTTTCGCCTAAAAGGTAGTGTCTCCAAATCTTCAAAACGAAAATCACAGCCGCAAGCTCCAAGTCATGAGTTGGATAATTCTTCTCATGGGTCTTCAACTGTCTCGATGCATACGCTACAACCTTCCCATGCTGCATCAAAACACATCCCAATCCTTTCCTAGATGCGTCGCTGTGAATCACTAATCCTCCAGAATTGTCTGGCACGGTCAGAATAGGGGCGGTTATCAACTTCTGCTTCAACGTCTCAAAAGCTAACGCACATTTATCCGTCCATACAAAAGGTACCTCCTTGCGCGTAAGCTTGGTTAACGGCTCCGCCAGACGAGCAAAGTCCTCCACAAATCTTCTGTAATACCCGGCGAGTCCAAGAAAACTTCTTATCACCGCAACATTCTTTGGAATCGGCCAATCTCGAACTGCTGCAATCTTTTCTGGATCAACGGCAATCCAATCGCCAGACACAACATGCCCTAAAAACTTTACTTCCTCCAGCCAAAACTCACACTTACTCATCTTCGCATATAACTTCTCTTGTCTCAATATTTGCAGTGCGATCTTCAAATGTTCCGCATGCTCTTCAAAACTCTTCGAGTAAACCAGAATATCGTCAATGAATACCACAATAAACTGATCCAAGAATGGTGAAAAGATTCGGTTCATCAAGTCCATGAGTACTGCCGGCGCATTTGTTACTCCGAAGGGCATTACTAAGTACTCGTAATGTCCATACCGAGTTCGGAACGCCGTCTTGCAAATATCTTCTGCTCTCACTCGAACCTGATGATATCCGGATCGCAAATCCATCTCCGAGAATACCCTCGTGCCACTAAGCTGCTCGAAAAGTTCGCCAATACGAGGGATCGGGTACTTGTTCTTAATAGTCACCTGGTTTAATTCTCGATAGTCGATGCACATCCTTCTTGTGCCATCCTTCTTCTTTACTAGAAGAACTGGAGCTCCCCAAGGCGAGTTACTGTTTCGAATCCAACCCTTCTCAAGCAATTCAGCAATCTATTTCTTGACTTCTTCCAACTCTACTGGTGCCATTGGATAATACGCTTTGGATACTGGCGCTGCACCAGGAATAAGATCAATTGCGAACTCCACGTCTCGCTTCGGCTGTAAACCCGATATATCTTCAAACACGTCCATAAAATCACGAACAACAACCGGCTCTTCACTTTTATCAACTTCCATTGATGCAAGAATATTATTTGTCGGCCTAGCCCTGAACTCGACTGGCCCGACAGAACTGCTTCCTGCAGTGAAGCTAAACTCGGGATGTCCGGGAATCTGGAAAATTACTTTCCTTGCCCTACAATCAATGTGAGCGTGGAAAGTGCCAAGAAAATCCATTCCCAAGACGACCTCGTAGCTTCCCGTATCAATCACCAAGAAATCTGCAAAAAGCTCCCGTCCGCACACAACAACTGTACAATCTTTACATTCCCTACTAGCTATGATTTTCCCATTCCCAGTGTGTATGTCCCAGAAACTAGACAGGGTCGTGCAGGCAATCGAGTGTGTAGTTATAAACTTGGATGACATAAAACAATGGGATGCACCAGAATCAAATAACGCTAATGCGGGAAAACCATGAATGAGTAGAGTACCTGAAACAACTTCTCCTGACGCCTTAGCTTCTTCAGCTGTCAAGGTAAAAGCTCGAGCCTGATTAGGTCCTTGAGTCAGCTGTTTCTGTAGGGTTGCTAGGCACGCGCACAAGGGTCTACGAGGCATCAACCATGCCCGATTAAAAATTTAGCCGTGCCGAACAACCCGAATACGGATCTTTAAACTAGAGATTAGGCGAAAACTATCATGTTAACAACTTTAACACTAAGTGAGAGGGATTACAACCTTTGTAGATCCGGTCCTTCACTTCATATGCTCCGTGTTGTAGTCCCTTCGCTGCGATCATCGGGTTCCGGACTCTCGAGAAGTTCCACGAAGAGAAAGATGCAACCTTTGCTTCCGATCTTCGATACTAAGATGATCTACCTTGAAGTTTCTTTAACACAAGCTAACACTCATGAAATGATGTGAACACCCTCATCTAAATGGCAAGGGAAGATGAGGATGATGAAGTAGGATTTTTGCTCTCTTTATTTATTTTTTTCTCATATTTATTCATCACTTGAAGAAAACTAGTAAGATTTTTCTATCAAAAGAATGAAGGAAGAAGATGAACAATATGATAAGAATTCCTTTTGTGATGAATAATGCAAAAGAGATAATGATGAATTATGCAACCGTGGTTGACTTAACCATTGTAGAGAATTGACCAAGGGTTAGGGTTTAGGTTGAGTTAAGAATGAGTCACTTGAAAATATCTTTTCCAAAACAAAATAGAAAACCTTCTAGAAACATCTAGAAAGCTTAACCCTAATCCAAACCCTAATCATGTTTAAACTCCACTAAACAAGTTGCATTAGTTATCATATCATGTTACAATATTATATATCACATATATAATATTTATCGTAACAAAATAAAATAATACAATTAACATATATCGCATATATATCAATGTATTACCCGAGTGAGAAAAAGAATCTTTTAGTGAGCAAATATTAGTTAATGTAATTTAATATATCATATATATTATTATACATTAAATTATCGAATCAACACTTGATCCGACAATCCGGCTATATCGCATATAACCGACTAATATTTATCCGTACCGATTCATCGAATCAACACTTGATCCGATGACCCGGCTGATATCAAATATCGCGAGAATAGAATACGATATCTCATATCGTATTATCCTCGGTCCCGTACATATCACATATGTGCTCCTACTCCATTTTGCCTGAGCCAAGAAACCTCTGTGTAGGACTCTAAAGAATCGTCAATACGCCGGCAGTAGGTGATGATCATATTAAATACCCACAAGCTGCAAGCGGTCAGCTAAACGTAACAGCTACCCAGGTATTGAGCGCTCAGAAGATCAACAAGCAAGCCTGTAACTTCTCCTGTGAATCCAATCGGTAACACTCCCGTACAGTCCGGTCTCATCGTCTGATATGTTGCATATCTCGCCTATGGGTGGTAAACGTCAGACCCCAGTAGCTCGATAAGTCGTGTCGATATGAGGTCTATAACAGTTCGAGAAACTACTGATAACACTTACCAGTAAATCTCAACAACCCTGGCCAGGGATTTCCGGTTATAGCCAATCGAACACAGCACAACATCAACTCCCTATACCGGGAGAGACGAATCCCCTCTTATCGCTCATTGCCTCCATGTGATTCGGGACTGTACCCAAAAGCCACCTTTTTGCACGCCCTCTTGGACGTGGTATGATGGAAATCAAAGCACAGTGGGAATCACACAAGACTCTATGACGATCTCGGGTCAACAGACTACTCTGTACCAGTGTCACCGGAGAACTGCCATCTGACGTATGTTATAATACCATCTGGGAGTTCTCGGCGAGTCCGTCCAGTGTAACCAGTCTCCACTGAGCACCCGTACACTATCCTTGATGTCAAACACCGATGGATATGGGATCATCCATCGCCCATCATATGGGTCAAGATGCGTATACGCTAGTCTACTCTGGTGTATCGATGCCCTGTCTCGATACACCCTCGACTAGGAACAGTTATAGGATGTACTCGTCGACTACCGTAGCCCCACTAGTATGATCTCATCATAGTCCCAGTAGTCGAATACATATCCTAAGGGCTTTATCAACATGTAATATAGAGACAATGAGAGTACATGTTAAGATAAAGTACAACCAGATAGCATACTATCATGTCGAGCAAGAAAGTCCTCCCTATATATGTCCTAGCATCCACTACAATATACATCGTATGTACAGTAATGGCCTCTAGGGCATACATATAACTAACAATCTCCCACTTGCACTAGGGTCATCTGTTATGGTATCGCATACCCAACAATTAGCTGCGGTTGAAGTATCTCATACTCAACCATCCCATAAAAGTCTCTACTGGGAAAAAGGCCTTTGTGAGTGGATTCGCGCTGTCGTCCTCTGTGTCTGCTCTCCTAACCTCGATCTCCCTGAAGATCAACCATCTCCATGATCAGGTGATACTGCCTAAGAATTATATCTGGATTTCTGATGGGACGGTAGTTCCTTGGCAGAAGCCACAACTCCATTGTCACACAATGGTAGGAACGAAGTTCATCTTATGAACTTATATATATCCAAACTGCCTCTTTGGTAGCATCCTTGGTAACGATGTATCTTGCCTTTAATCGTCTAGTATGTCACGGTATCTAGCTTGGAACTCTTCCAACATACCGTCCCTCCACGGAGGGTATAGACAATGCCTGCGACTGACATTCAGTCGTCCTTCCCAGCCTGGAACCTTTCCAGTGATTCTCCCCAGGATCGATTGATACCATCTCACTACAACTAGTGAGTGTCCTAACATCCAATTAGATCTATCTCATAGATCCAAAACCCAGGATTTAGGAGGTATCACTTTGATCCTATATGGAGAATCCTTCTGATAAGCGGAGATTGACCGAGCGTAGCATAGGAAACTCTTTCCCTATCAAGAGTATGTCATCCACGTACTCTATGAGGATCATCACCATACTCTCTACTACCTTTTCGTATATACAAGGTTCATCTACCATTTTGATGAAGTCAAACTCTTTGACTACCACATCAAAGCAGATGTTCCAACTCCGCGATGCCTGTTTTATCACATAAAACATCTTGCACACGTTTCCGCTGCTCCCACTATCTACGAAGCCCTCTGGCTGTGTACTTATAGACGCTCTTTTCTAAAACATCACTTAGAAAAGCAGTCATGACACCCAACCACCAGATATCGTAGTCATGGTATGTAGCCGTGGCAAGTAGGATCTGGATGGACTTAAGCATAGCTTTGAAAGTCTCAACTTTTCCATGTACACCAAGTAATCTTCTCAAGATATACTCGCTCCTGATGGGGATTCAACCCTTCAGATAAAGCAACCAAAGTCCATACTTTGTTGGTGTATAAGGATTCCATCTCAGATCGATAAGCACCCAGCCATTCTTACAGAGTCCCACTCCTGATGGCCAGCTCGAAACTAGTTGGGTCATCATCTCATGATGCAATCCTCGCTCCCACTGTCATAGAGAAACTAAAGTATCTCTCAGGTGGGTGAGGAACCCTACTAGATCGGCGGAGAGGCTGAGCTTCGTTGGAAACTATTGAATCCTTTGGTTCTACTAAATCATTAGCTGCAGTTTGTATAGCTGGAACCATTCCAGTTCTACATAACAGACCTTGCCTCGAGCTTATCCGGATTTTGCTTTTAGACACAAGCCGGACAACCCCAAATCTTAACAAACTTAAGATATGGGCTCTTCCCTTTCCATATCATATATGAAGTGGTAGGCAACTGATTTGATTTGAACCCTATTCAATAGGTATGCAACTTCACAAGTGCATAACTCCCTAAAGGAAATAGGAAACTCAGTAGTACTCATCATAGAGCACACCATATCACATAGGGTGCTATGGCTCCACCCCGATACACCGACGTGCTGTGGTGTATACGGAGGAGTAATGCTGAGAGAGAATCTCATTCTCCTTTAGAATAGTCCAGAAATTCCGTGCTCAAGTATTCTCCTTCTTGATTTCATCAAAGGACATAATACTTATACCTTTATTTTGGTTCTCTACTTCTAACTTATATTCTGTGAATATCTCAAAAACTTCGGACTTATGTTTCAACAGGAACACATGTCTGAATCTTGAGAGATTATCAGAGAACGTAATGAAGTAAAAAGAACCGGTCTTGGCATGTGTAGACAGGGGACCTTCATACATCAACATGTATCAATCCCAAGAGTTCACTAACTCTTTCTCTGTTTCCAATAAACAGAGATATAGTCATCTTATCTTTGTGACATGACCGGCAAGTTTCACAAGATGTAAATTCAAATAGATTTAAATATGCATCTAAATGTAACTTAGCTAGTCGGGTCGCATTGATATGACCTAGTCTACAATGCCTCAAGAAGGATTCGTTCATTTCTGAACTCTTCCTCTTGTGTGTGTTCTATATACTAAGAACTGTGGTTTGATTTAGAACGTCAATGCTTTTAGATAACGTGCCTGAACCGATCAATTCTTGATATAGGAAATGTTCAAAACATTATCCAACAATACAAAATTATATCCTTTCTTTACTAATAAAGATACTGATATGATTTTGTATATCAGGTTCGGTATCTAATAACATTTGTTCAGAATCAATGTATTCCGGTAATACAGGATGATAGTGACCAACAGACTTGGCTGCAACACTTGCACCGTTTTCTGTCTCATGAAACTTATCACCCGTTCTCAGTTCTCTACCTTTCTGTAGCCCATGTAACAGATTATATATGCGGGATCCTGATCCGGTATCGCATACCCAGGACGTAAAGGATACTGAGAAACAGTTCTCTGTAATGAACACACCCGAAGATGATGCATCAGCATGCACTTTCTTCGTTTGGGCGGCACGGGAAATCTGGTATTCCCCAATTTCCTGCTCTGTCCTATAACAATTATAAGTTGGAGCGGGACCAACGTTCCCCAGCTCAGTATAACAAACGGGTTCGGTCAATATATCCGTTTTATTATCTTGATTAAGCGTGATATGGTCGCTATCTGGAGAGAGAGAAGAAAACACTCAGCGTATGCTCTTGCAAGATTAGATTGGTTATCTAATATATCTAATCAGGATGTCTCCCACTGTTTTAATCAAATCTTCCTTCAAACCTTAAAAGGAAAGACTAGCCGGGATTAATTACACGCTACAAGTTCGCCAATCTTTCAGCCAGGCCAGTGTCGGTACTTTGAGGGAGGTCCCCCGTGCTTTCGCACGAACCTAATTAAAGTAAACCTCGTTTTCCCATAGGCGTAACCCCATTAACACCTTTCTAGACACCTACTTGATCGGCTAATTGTAATGTGTAAAACTCTCCCAGGAGTAACTCTTACTCGCAGCGGGTATCGGGATCCAACTATCTCATAGAAGGTATGCAATCTCATTGCAAATTTCAACACTTGAAATTCCCGATAATATTTTGCCCCAAGCCTCCTATGATCTTGACAAAGGCCAACAAACCATAGGCTGCTAGTCAAGTTCAACCCGTCATTTCTTGATTGAAGTAAACCCACCCGCACGGCCCTTGACAAAGGCCAACAAGGTCGCACGACTACCCTAATCCAATCTGCATCATATGCATAAGCAGATAAGTACTATTCAGCTACCGCACACTACGCCTTGATAAAGGCCAACAAACGCAGCACGAAGACTAAACAGTCCTTATCTGAAATGACGGAGGGCTACGATGGGTTTTTCAGAAAACCCTTTGCGTAATGAACTTGATATCGTTGTAGAATCGAGTGATTTTAAATGGAGTGTTTTTGAGGCTTTTCTAGTTTTGCTAAAGGGGTCACTCCCGGTGAAGGGATCGTTGGCCGTTTCCTCATCGAATAAGGTGCAGGATATTTCACAAATATCACTATGCAAAGCAAGAACTATAGAAGCAATCAAAAGACAAACCGAGTTTGTAGCATCTGCCAGTTATTGCTAAAGGAGTCACTCCCGGTGAAGGGATCTCGGTCCTTTCCTTATCGAATAAGGTGCAGGATGTTCTACAAAGAACACCGCGATGCAAAGCAAGAACTAGAGCTACCAGTTTTTAATTTAAACAAGTTTCTACAATATCTTAGGTTTCTTTTATTTCATTAATCTCATTAATGAAGTCCCATTTTATTATGCTTCACAAGCATCTCTTTTGAAACGAAATCTGCAATATAACATATATCTCATATATATAATATAAACATTCGTCTCAGGCAGTAATATGATCTCATCACAGAACATTGCAGCAGAAGAACATATATGAAATATTGGATATACTAGGACGTCCGTGTTTTCAATACGAGCCAGTATAAAACACGGATTCCACGGTCGCGATGAATAGCCAAACCCACATCCCCAGACCCCTACGAGAGCGACAAGCAACACTGCCAATTCTAGGGTTAGGAGACCCGGTCCTGACTCCTCGAGATGGTCTTCCACTGGACCCTAGAACCCGGTTACTTGTGCTCCCCGCCTTGGGTCTACCTAATACGGAAAAGTAAATAATATACAACGGTGACATCTTCCGCTACCTGGAAGTGCCCCAATAAAAGAATATTACATACAAATGAATTTTACATGAATGAAAAAGAAAAACTCTCATCTCACATAAAACCCCCGGCTATTCAAACGCGACGATCCAATACAACATATCACAGCAACACATAATATCTCATATCATCAACGTAAGCAAGTATGCGTATCCCGATTGTCGTTGATGTATAGCAACGAAGCCGGCGATACACCACATACTACGCTTACGGTCACAAAAAAGAAAGTGTAAAACTACAACAGTTGGAATCCGCAACCTCCTTTGACATCGCATGCCTAACCAAATGAATTCCTTAGACATCACATGCCTAACAATTATAAACCCCGCATTTTAGTCTCATTATCGAAAACTCTTTTCAATATCAAGTCGGGCAATTCAACAAGATTCCCGACGTCCTGATCGAATGCTCATCGCAAACTCTAGTAGACGGCCGCACCCCAGATGCCGTCGACGAAGTGCACTAAGGAGGAACACCGCTGCCGCGAGCACCCGAACGGATGCTTTCGGTGACGGGGTTCTCCTACAGTCACTTGGTCGGGGCTATGGGGCGTAGCTGTCTATCAAGTTTACCCGGCGAGTATCCGCGTACGCTACGTGATTGCGACAGACTTTTGATCACATCAAAATTCCGTGGCAACCGATCATTTGAGACTAAACTGCTATGTTTATAATATTCAAATTAGTTATCTCATAACTACCTGTGGATTCCAAATATTGTATCACATTCCAGATAAATAGATAAAGTTAAACTTTCCGATCGAATCATCAAACACCCAAGATTTCCCCAATATATCTCAACACATGAAATCAGTTTAAAAACATCCATCACATGCCACAGTACCAATGGTCCAGCCGTAGAAGGGTCAAGCCAACGCCTCACATGTGGCACGCCGTACTGCCCCAAACCCTAAGGTTCAAAAGGCAGTTCAAGACGGTCACATAATCGAGTTAAGGTTTGTTGTCTTCTAGAGGGTCCACCGAGTTACTTGCACGACTTAGAACATTCTTAAACACGAGAAAAAATCCAACTTTTGAAAAATTTTCCGACAGGGGAAAAAGTGAGTTATTGATATCCGTTCGAACTTTTTAACAGTTTCTAAAAGTTATCCGGACAACACATAGACAAAATCTGATAATCCGATCGAATCATCGAATCCCCAAAACAACCACAGAAAATTCAACTCTTGAATAAATATTAAAAATTCCCAGAAAATCCAGAAGCTGAAGTGACAAATTACTGTGCAAAAATGGAGGGATGACGTCATCATTAGGCCGCGGAACCGCCGCATAAGGCATGCTTATGCCGCGGTTCCGCCGCGCTTTAGATGATTTAGCCCCTCGAATTTCACAGTAATTCAACTAAGACCCTGCTGAATTTTTTAGCAATTTTTAATCTGGAAAAAACCACATTTTCAGAAAATGTACAGAGAAGGGTTCGTGTCGGGGTTTTCGGGTTCGATCGGACTTTAAACTTCGTCTAGACTTCGCCTAAAGTTCTAGCTTGGCTCTGATACCACTGTAGGGTTGCTAGGCACGCGCACAAGGGTCTACGAGGCATCAACCATGCCCGATTAAAAATTTAGCCGTGCCGAACAACCCGAATACGGATCTTTAAACTAGAGATTAGGCGAAAACTATCATATTAACAACTTTAACACTAAGTGAGAGGGATTACAACCTTTGTAGATCCGGTCCTTCACTTCATATGCTCCGTGTTGTGGTCCCTTCGCTGCGATCATCGGGTTCCGGACTTTCGAGAAGTTCCACGAAGAGAAAGATGCAACCTTTACTTCCGATCTTCGATACTAAGATGATCTACCTTGAAGTTTCTTTAACATAAGCTAACACTCATGAAATGATGTGAACACTCTCATCTAAATGGCAAGGGAAGATGAGGATGATGAAGTATGATTTTTGCTCTCTTTATTTATCTTTTTCTCATATTTATTCATCACTTGAAGAAAACTAGTAAGCTTTTTCTATCAAAAGAATGAAGGAAGAAGATGAACAATATGATAAGAATTCCTTTTGTGATGAATAATGCAAAAGAGATAATGATGAATTATGCAACCATGGTTGACTTAACCATTGTAGAGAATTGACCAAGGGTTAGGGTTTGGGTTGAGTTAAGAATGAGTCACTTGAAAATATCTTTTCCAAAACAAAATAGAAAACCTTCTAGAAACATCTAGAAAGCTTAACCCTAATCCAAACCCTAATCATGTTTAAACTCCACTAAACAAGTTGCATTAGTTATCATATCATGTTACAATATTATATATCACATATATAATATTTATCGTAACAAAATAAAATAATACAATTAACATATATCGCATATATATCAATGTATTACCCGAGTGAGAAAAAGAATCTTTTAGTGAGCAAATATTAGTTAATGTAATTTAATATATCATATATATTATTATACCGGATTGCTCGAATGCGGGAAAGGAAGACTAGAGACTTATGTGCGGTGAAGTGTGTCAAAAATGAAAATCAGAAGGTTTTAGTTCGAGACGAGGATATCAAGGAAAGATGGAGAGATTATTTTGACAAATTGTTCAATGAGAGCTTTACTAAGAATTTGGATGGACTTGTCATTCAATCTCAAGATATAAATCGTGATTTCATGCGTAAAATAAGACTTACTGAGGTTAAAGAAGCTTTGAACAGAATGGGTTTAAGAAAAGCGGTTGGTCCTGACGGGATTCCTATCGAGATTTGGAGATGCTTAGGCGAAATAGGCGTTAAATGGCTGACAGATCTGTTTAATAAGATTTGGCAGACAAAAAAGATGCCAAATGAATGGAGGAAAAGTATCCTTGTACCTATCTACAAGAATAAGGGTGACATTCAAAGTTGCTCAAACTACCGTGGAATAAAACTAATGTGTCACACCATGAAACTTTGGGAGAGGGTGATTGAACACAGGCTAAGGAAGGATATTAAGATAACAGAGAACCAATTTGGGTTCATGCCTGGACGATCGACGACAGAGGCGATTCATTTGCTTCGTCAACTTGTCGAGCGCTTTCGAGAGAGGAGAAGAGATTTGCATATGATATTTATTGATTTAGAAAAAGCGTACGACAAGGTACCTAGAGAGGTATTATGGGGGACAATGATGAAAAAGGGGGTCCCCGTCAAGTATATTGACATAATCAAGGATATGTACGACGGAGTAGTGGCAAATGTCAGAACTTGCGGTGGCTTAACAAGTGATTTTCCGATTACTATTGGTTTACATCAAGGCTCTGCATTAAGTCCTTTCCTGTTTACCATCGTGATGGATGAGCTTACTAGAACTATCCAAGATGAAGTCCCTTGGTGTATGCTATTCGCTGATGATATTGTTCTAGTAAATGAGACGAAAGCAGGGGTTAATGCCAAATTGGAATTATGGAGACAAACATTGGAATCTCGGGGATTCAGATTGAGCAGGTCCAAGACAGCATATATGCACTGCAAATTTAGTAGCCAGAGAAATCAAAACCATATTGGTATAACATTGGAAGGGCAAGAGATATCACCGAGCGACCAGTTTAGATATCTAGGTTCCATCATCCAAAGGAGTGGAGAGATCGATAGTGATGTTAATCAAAGGATCCAAGCTGGTTGGTTGAAATGGAGGAGTGCAACAGGGATTTTGTGTGATCATAACTTTCCCTTAAAATTGAAAGGGAAGTTTTATCGGAGCGCTATTCGGCCTGCCTTATTATATGGTACAGAATGCTGGGCTCCTAAAAAGCATCACACACAGAAGATGCACGTAGCGGAGATGCGCATGCTTCGTTGGATGTGCGGTAACACTAGAAAAGACAAGGTGCGAAATGAGGATATTCGTGCAAAAGTTGGTGTAGCACCCGTGGAGGAGAAGATGCTGGAAAACCGGCTTAGATGGTTTGGTCATGTGCGACGCAGACCTATGGAAGCACCGGTTCGACGAATAGATACTCTCGATATGGGTAATGGAAAAAGGGCAAAAGGGAGACCGAAGAAAACATGGATGGAGGTGATACGAAACGATATAGTTGCCAAAGGACTCAATGAAAGTATATTGTTCGATAGAAGTGAGTGGAGACAGAGGATTCATGTGTTGGACCCGGCGTGATTCTCATGTTGGTTCATGTAGCCTACCCCTTATGCTTGGGATAAAAGGCTCAGTTGTTGTTGTATATATATTATTATACATTAAATTATCGAATCAACACTTGATCCGACAATCCGGCTATATCGCATATAACCGACTAATATTTATCCGTACCGATTCATCGAATCAACACTTGATCCGATGACCCGGCTGATATCAAATATCGCGAGAATAGAATACGATATCTCATATCGTATTATCCTCGGTCCCGCACATATCACATATGTGCTCCTACTCCATTTTGCCTGAGCCAAGAAACCTCTGTGTAGGACTCTAAAGAATCGTCAATACGCCGGCAGTAGGTGATGATCATATCAAACACCCACAAGCTGCAAGCGGTCAGCTAAACGTAACAGCTACCCAGGTATTGAGCGCTCAGAAGATCAACAAGCAAGCCTGTAACTTCTCCTGTGAATCCAATCGGTAACACTCCCGTACAGTCCGGTCTCATCGTCTGATATGTTGCATATCTCGCCTATGGGTGGTAAACGTCAGACCCCAGTAGCTCGATAAGTCGTGTCGATATGAGGTCTATAACAGTTCGAGAAACTACTGATAACACTTACCAGTAAATCTCAACAACCCTGGCCAGGGATTTCCGGTTATAGCCAATCGAACACAGCACAACATCAACTCCCTATACCGGGAGAGACGAATCCCCTCCTATCGCTCATTGCCTCCATGTGATTCGGGACTGTACCCAAAAGCTACCTTTTTGCACGCCCTCTTGGACGTGGTATGATGGAAATCAAAGCACAGTGGGAATCACACAAGACTCTATGACGATCTCGGGTCAACAGACTACTCTGTACCAGTGTCACCGGAGAACTGCCATCTGACGTATGTTATAATACCATCTGGGAGTTCTCGGCGAGTCCGTCCAGTGTAACCAGTCTCCACTGAGCACCCGTACACCATCCTTGATGTCAAACACCGATGGATATGGGATCATCCATCGCCCATCATATGGGTCAAGATGCGTATACGCTAGTCTACTCTGGTGTATCGATGCCCTGTCTCGATACACCCTCGACTAGGAACAGTTATAGGATGTACTCGTCGACTACCGTGGCCCCACTAGTATGATCTCATCATAGTCCCAGTAGTCGAATACATATCCTAAGGGCTTTATCAACATGTAATATAGAGACAATCAGAGTACATGTTAAGATAAAGTACAACCAGATAGCATACTATCATGTCGAGCAAGAAAGTCCTCCCTATATATGTCCTAGCATCCACTACAATATACATCGTATGTACAGTAATGGCATCTAGGGCATACATATAACTAACAGTTTCTGTCCCTGGAACGGTCTCTGCGGAGGCTTCTGAATATCATCCCTCGTATGAACCTTCGACGGACAAGCGCTGACAGCGTGATCTGCCGCTCCACAAACTAGACAGAGTCCCAGCCTCCTTCGACAATCCTTTTGCACGTGGCCAGGTAAATTGCAGTAGTTACAAGTCATGCTCTTCCTTCGATCGATGACAATAGGCTTCTTCATGGGTGCTACGCCTCGACGGTCCACTGGAATACTTCTACGACCATGAGCTCGGTTTGGTACAAATGCTGGCTTCCTTACCGCAACTGCTGTCTGCTGCAAACTCCCCTTCATACCAGATAACCTCTGCTGCTCTCGGGCTGCCGCAAGTACTTGTGAGAAAGTTGTCAAATCCAGGAAGACAATCTGCCTCTGGATGTCCACGTCCAAGCTGCGCATAAACCTCTGTGCCCTGTCTGCATCGTTGGCAACTAAAGGTCCAACGAATCTGCCGAGTCTTGTCCATTCTGCTGCATGCACATCTACAGGTGCTCCATTCTGCTTTAGCCCGATGAACTTCTCTCCCATTTCCTCCCGTGCGGTCCGCAGGAAGAACTTTTCTAGGAAACTCTTTGGAAAATCCGCCCACTTGATCTGCTTGGGCAAGCGGGTCTCCTCCACAAGCCACCATTCTCGGGCGTAGTCCACTAACTGAATGCGTACCCCATCAACTCTTTTCTCATTTGGAATCTGTGTCGCAATAAGCAAATTCTCTGTGTCCACTAGCCACTGCTCCGCTGGCAACGGCTCCTCCAAACCAGTAAAGGCAGACGGACCCAAACGCCTGAAATCTGCTACGGTCCCTACTCGGTCAACTGGTTTAGCTCCAACATTGTTCACAGACTGCTGAACGATCTGCAAACCTTCCTGAAACGATTCCGCTTGCTGCTGGATCAGCTCAGTCTGTCTCTTTTGATTCTCCAGCATTCCTCTTATCACTCCAAGCATGGTGGCTTCGTCCACACGTCTTTGGTACGTCTTCAAATTCTTACCTGCCATATTCCTGAAATCAAAACACACAACATTAGCATGATGATAGATTCAAAATATAGATCAAGGCTAGAACTCCAAGTTACTTAAATAGAGTGCCGCATTGTAACTAAGCCGCGGTATCATAGCCACAATTACATAACTCCACCCAAGTCGCCTAAGTCCTAGAAATAACAAGGAATCAGGTTTCGAGTCGATATGCAAAGGAAGTTTGCACATCGTAGAAGATATAACCAGGAAGAACTTGATTCAAGAACGGTAAATGGCAAGGTGGCAGGACATGTTTCCTAAACACGGTATTCTGATTCGTGTATTGGGTACAATACCCAACTACAAAAGAATCAACCCGACTAACCTATGGCTCTGATACCAAAAGAACCATGTCACGCCCCGCTTCCCAGAGTACGCTAAAATGGGCACGTGACATAGCCAACTATGCTACCTGTGGGTAGGAAGTATCCATCCACAGTCACATTACGGCTGTAGAGATATGAAGAACAAAAATAAAACTATCTAAAACATGTCCATAATCTAAGATAACATGAGTCAAGAATAATAAATTGCGGAAGCGAAAAATCCAATACAAAATAACTGGAATGTATGTCCTATAATGCGGGCTCACATCAGGAATAAAAATGCAGGAAAGAAAAACGAACTACTGCTGACACTCACAGCTCAGCCTGTTGGCTGAAGTACTTCTGCTCGGACTGCAACAGCGGTACAGAATCTGGGCCATGCAAAACCCAGACGTCAGCGCGTCAAGTCATCAAGTAATAACATAATAAACAGGGTAACAGGCAATGCGAATATAAACATGAATAAAGCAAGGGTAACAATAATATAAATCAGAGCAGTGCAGGGTAGTGTGCAGTGGGTAAACTAAACTGTTCTATCAGGTTTTCTGTTCTAAAGTCTTTGAAACCAAATTGGTGAATCAATGATGTAATTTAAAAGTATCCCGTGCATACCTGGGACCACGGCCCAGATTCTCGGGCTGAAACCGAGACATGCCGCTAGGCACTAAACAGGAATATGTACAGATGAATGATGTCATCAGCATCATTCCAAGGCTGGCCTAGCCTCTAAAACTGATCAGAACAAGTAGCGAACTGTTGAGTTACAAGTCAGGTTTCACCTTTGATTTTCCCATACCCCCAAGTTATATGTGTATGTCAAGTCAGGTATTCCGTAATCAAGAACTAATGCCAACACAAGATCAGGTAAGCAGGTTTGTCTGGATAGACAACAGGAACGGTCCATGAGGACTACATGTCAGGTTTGTTGGCATTAGACACAAGATCAGGTAACGAGTCAAGTCATGGTACATCAGGTCAAGTCAAGCAGTACACGGTACCATGTCGGGTCAATCAATATGTATGTAGCAAGTCAGGTTAAGATGTAAACGATATCATGGGTGTGCTCATACTCGGTTACATAATCAAGCATGGTCATCAACAACATAAATCTAAGTAACCAATTAAACAATAGAGAAGCTTCAATTACTTAGCAGCATAGTTATCAGTTGTGTTTCAGAGGTGATTTCAACATTATAAGAATACAATATGACAGTTATGGCCGTTAAATCATGTTAACAAGTTTAAGAATTTTATGGATGCAATGATGTATATATATAGGTCCAATGGATGAAATCACAGCTAATACAAGTTAAATGTACACGAGTGTCCGAATGAAGTAAAACTATAGAGAGAGTGCCATAGGCTACGTCAATAGTGAAAGTGTGATTAAAACATGTAAATGTGATTATTAGGTTTAATACAGTAATTGCAAACGGTAGGTTTCAAGTTTGGAAGATAAAATGATATATAACAACATTGAACACGAAAATGGGAAATTTATAGTACTAAAGTTAAACTGCAGGTTTAGGGTGTCATCAATGTATATGTAAATAGTTTTTTGCATGTAGCAAGGGGTACTTGCCTCGACGGGTCGTGAATCGGGAAAACGAAACGTTAAACGTCGGCGGGGAAAATCTCACGACGTGCGCACGGTTCATGGAATGAACCCAAACGACGAACAGTGGAAACACACAGGTCAGGGTACCTCGCTGGATAGTCGGGACACGTCGCCGGCACGGCCGGATTCCGGTGAACCCAAAACAGCAACTATTGGAATTGATATGAGATGCATGGAAATGAAGCAAGAAAAACGCAAGAGAATGGAGGGGATTCATGATGGAGACTTACTCACTGTATTGCAGGAGATGGCAGCGTCGTTGGCGCGTCGTCAATGGAGCTCCGGCGACCTACAGGGAATCCAAATATTTAACAGAAAAGCAATCCTTGAGATGAACAGAAGATAGAGAGGAGGAAGAGAAGAAGAAGAAAGTTGCTTACGGGGTTGCTAAGCTGTGGTTGCAGGGTTGGAAGTCGTCGGCAAGGATCGCCGGCGAGATCGCGGGAAGGCGAGATTCTAAGTTGCAGGGAGACGGCTCGGTTAGGGTGTTGTGTTTGGTAAGGTTACGTTGCAGGGTTGGGTGCTCGGGAAACTGCAGAGGGAACGATCGGAGGAAGAGGGAGGTGGTGACGGCGAGAAGAGGGAGTCGGCGGCGACAAGATGGGCTGAGGCTGTAGGGTCGTTAATGGGTGCACAGGGGAGAGAGAAAAGGAAAAGGAGATGGAGGCGGGGAGGAGGAGATTAAGAAGACGAAGAAGAAGAGGTGGAGATGGTAACGAGGCAGAGGCGGCTAGGGCAACGACGAGAGGAGACGAGGCGGCTAGGGTTTTCTGCGATGGGTTTAAAGGGAAGAGGCGCGGGGTTTTTAAAAGAAAGGAAGAAGAGAATATGAAGGGAGGTGACCGTAAGCACGAGGCGGTGACGAGATCCGAGAAGCGAACAGTGTTCGTAAGAGGAGAGAGAGAGAGCGCGAGAGGAGAGAGAAAGGAGAAGGAGAGAGAGAGGGGGGGCTGCGAAGGAGAGAGGAAGAGAGAAGAGGGAGAAAGAGAAGAAGAAAAGAGAGAGAGAGAAAGGGAGCGGGGCCCAGAGGTTTTAAAATGGAAAATGATTTGCTGGGAGAAATGTGAAAGATTTGTGGGGGAGGTTTTGAATCAGTTAGGGGAAATCATTAAAAGATTTTTAGGAAGTAAAAATATTCTGGGGTTATATTTTAAATATAATCGACGGTTAAAAAATATTAGAAATTGAGATTTGGCGCAAACTAAAATATTTTCAAATTGCGCCCGGGTCGGGTCCAAAAATTTGAAATTGAAATATGAAAATTTTAGGCGGGATCCAAAATTTAAAATGAAGTATTTTACAATCAAAAAGCATACCCCCAAAACGGACACACGTACGTGCGCGTAGCCGTCCAGACTCGCCCGTTTCACTGAACGGGACGAGAACACGATGCACGGACGTTACAACAGGGTTAGGGGTGTCAAGCATGCTATGACCAGTATTTTAATTTTATTTTAGATACCTTAAATTGTTATATGCAGTAGTGAAATGTCGGGTAAAATTTATACTAGCAACAGTCAATTATGATCAATGAAATAAACACCATACATCATTCATACGGTAACAGAAACTAGTAGTATTGGGCTCGGTTGTTACAGTTGTATTGTAAATTGTATTGTCATGTAATAGATGGACGACTTGCCGAAACCATGATATCAGTAAAAATGATGTAACTGGAGAATCATGTAGATGGAAGTATATCCATGGTTCGGTTCAATCAATACAGATTGAATAGATTGATATATGGATTCATGGATTCATATTGAATTGTAGTTTGTACTTGAATCACATTCAAGTCAGATTATTTATAATGAGACTCAGTTTGAGTCAGACAATTAGAAAAGGAAATTGAAGTCCTGAATTAGGTTTTAATGTTATCGGTAACCGCTGCACATGGACGGCAGGATTTGTGCCTTTTTCAAAGAATGATTACCGTGTTGATAACACCGTTTGTTAAGTTGTCTAACTTAAATAGGCAAGCACCCATATCTCCGACTCCTTGAGGCTCAAGAGATTGGTCCCGCTTAAACCTATATTTACTAGGGTCCTTAGGGTAATTTATAGAACTTGAGGGGGTTATATGTAAAAATACTTTTGTATAATTTTCAAAATACACCCCAAGTATTTAATTATCGTCTTTAGAGTTGTCATAGATGTGGATGTTATATATGTGACATTTCTAGTGAAAATAACCTAATTTCATAATATAGGGTATTTAATTGTAATATTGAACTTGTATGGAATTTCATGGTATTTTCATGTAAAGTGATTCCTTTGATATAGAAAAGTTGGAATATTTATATTATATCAAAAATAAATATTTTGATGATACATATATATTTATTTATATAAAATAATTTTAATTTATTATTTTTCTAGAAATCTCATTTTTCTTAAGATATTTATATTTTTAAGTCCTTCGAGACCGAATGCTCCTTGCGGAGGTCTGAATCTCGCACTACAAAGCCCCGAGATGTGCGATAATCCGCATCATCCCAGTCGGGTTTCCCCAAAATGGGTTGTAGCGGCGCTTTGCAAGGACTTGTTTAAAATACATAATCTTGTGAAAATGGTTTTTATAAGTTAGAGATAGTTTTGTGTAAAACGGTATTTTCCGAATCTATATTTCCCAAAAGGTATTGTGCTATGTTGCATATGAGTGTTGTGAGGAGGTAGGTCATTACCTCATGATTATCTAAAGGTATAGCAAGATTAATGATGTTTTAAAGTCGAAACTAAACTATATGGTATTTTACTGAAAAAGAGCGGTAAAAGTTACAAAATGAAATATTTTGCCATGAAATTTGTTCAACATATTTTGTTAATGATTAATAGTCAATATGTAAGAGTTTGGTGGGCTTGTATTGAGGAAAGTTGAACTATTTAAGAAAAACCGAATCGGTAGTCGGATTAATTCCGCTTCCGTCGGGTTTTAGTTTTACCAATTTTTAGAATGGAATAGAGAAGGGGGAGGAGGGAATTACTTGTTTTTAGGTTAGAGAAGAAGGAGAGGAGTAAGTAGGATTTGCCGGTGCGTCGTTTCGTCGCCGGAAGCTCTTAGAGTCGTCGTCGGAAAATTGCCGGAGCTTCACCTTCGCTAACTCCACTTGTACACAAAATTCTAGAGAGTTTTCTTGAAAGTTTTGAACACGATTTGGGAGTGAGGGGTGTGTGTTTAGGGATGGTATTTATAGGATAAGATTAGGGTTAGGGTAGGTGAAAGGGTGTGAGAAAAGTAATAAATTTTGTATTAAAAAAATGGTATAATGGAGTTTTAAAGAGCTTTGTTAATATGCAGAAAATTTAAAGTATACAGGGGTAATAGGGAGGCCAAAAGGTAGAACTTTCATGTAGACAACTCGGCGATCTGACCGAGTTCGGCCGGCGGTGGCGGGCCGAGTCGGCCGAGTCGCTGGCCGATTCAGGTCGGGGTTCGCCGTCAAAGGTCCGTCGTCGCTTGGTTTACCCCCTGGGACAGTTTGTTTTATATGTGACGTGGGGTTTTTACGAGTTATGCACGTGTAGACCCTTGGACTTCTAAAAATTTACAATAAAACAATAATAAAAATAATGTGGCTGATGGGATTTGAACTCTGGTGCTTTGGATCAGTAGTGCAAGGTCTTACCAATGAGCTACAAGCTCCTTCTTGCTATTAAAAAGCAAAACAATTATTTATAGTACTCACAGGAAATGCAAATACCCCAAGTATACATTAACTTTTAAATAAATTTTTGTACACTAAAATTTGAGTTGTTACAGTCTACCCTCCTTACAAAAATTTCGTCCTCGAAATTTACAAATTTTATTTTAAGGACTAGTTTACAAAGAGGTGAGGATATCTTACACGCATCTCATCTAACCTTTCCCATATTGATTCTCCTGGAGTGTCTTTTCTCTACATCACTCGAACCAAGTTGACTTCCTTGTTCCGAAATGACTTCACTTTCCTGTCCAAGATCTCCACAGGTTGTTGCTCACAAGATAAGTCAGGCTGTACAGTGAGCTCGGAATGATCGAGAATATGGCTGGGATCACTCACATACCTTCTGGGTTGAGATATGTGGAACACATTATGCACTCCTTCCAATGAAGGTGGAAGTTCCAAGCGGTATGCCACTTCACCGACTCGTTCGAGTATGTCGAATGGTCCAATATATCTCGGACTTAGCTTACCCCGTCTTCCAAATCAGATCACTCCACGGTTCAGAGATATCTTTAAGAATACGTGATCTCCTGGCTAGAATTCCAAGTGACGTCGCTTTGCATCAGCCCAGTGCTTCTGTCGATCTTGGGCTATGCGCATTCTTTCCCTGATAGTACGAACCATATCAACAGTTGCTACTATCATCTCAGGTCCAAGAAGTTCCCTATCTCCGATGTTTTCCCAACTTAATGGCGGTCGACACTTCCTTCCATAGAACGCTGCAAAAGATGCCATTCCAATACTTGCTTGGTAGCTGTTGTTGTATGAAAACTCCATAAGGTGTAGGTGATCTTCCCATGAACCTTTGAAGTCTGCATTGTCTTCGATCATGACACCAGATTTCGATCGTAATTTTGGCAGAGTCTGCAAGCGAGCTTGGGAACAAGTCTGAACTTCAGTACGGCCTATCATCTACAAACAGATGGTCAGTCTGAGCGAACTATTCAGATCTTGGAGGATATGCTCAGAGCATGTATGTTAGACTTCGGAGGATCGTGGGAAGATCACCTACATCTTGTGGAGTTTTCATACAACAACAGCTACTAAGCAAGCATTGGAATGACACCTTTTGCAGCTCTATATGGAAGGAAGTGTCGATCGCCATTAAGTTGGGACGATATCGGCGATAGGGAACTTCTTAGACCTGAAATAATAGTAGCAACTGTTGATGTGGTTCGTACTATCAGAGAAAGAATGTGCATAACCCAAGATCGACAGAACCACTGGGCTGATGCAAAGCGACGTCACTTGGAGTTCCAGCCAGGAGATCGCGTATTCTTAAAGAGATCTCCGAACCGTGGAGTAATTCGATTTGGAAGATGGGGTAAGCTAAGTCCGAGATACATTGGACCGTTCGACATACTCGAACGAGTCGGTGAAATGGCATACCGCTTGACACTTCCACCTTCATTGAAAGGAGTGCATAATGTGTTCCACATATCCCAACTCAGAAGGTATGTGAGTGACCCCAGCCATATTCTCGATCATTTTGAGCTCATTGTACAGCTCGACTTATCTTGTGAGCAACAACCTGTGGAGATCTTGGATAGAAAAATGAAGTCACTTCGGAACAAGGAAGTCAACTTGGTTCGAGTGATGTGGAGAAAAGTCACTTCAGGAGAATCGACATAGGAAAGGGAAGATGAGGTGCGTGCAAGATATCCTCACCTATTTGTAAACTAGTCATTAAAATAAAATTTGTAAATTTCGAGGACGAAATTTTTTGTAAGGAGGGTAGACTGTAACAACTCTATTTTTAGTGTACAAAAATTTGTTTAAAAGTTAATGTATATTTGGGGTATTTGCATTTTCTGTGAGTACAATAAGTAATTGTTTTGTTTTTTAATAGTAAGAAGGAGCTTGTAGCACTGGTAAGACCTTGCACTGCTAAACCAAAGCACCAGAGTTCAAATCCCATCACCTACATTATTTTTAATATTGTTTTCTTTTAATATTTTTAGAATTCCAAGAGTCTACACGTGCTAAACCCGTAAAACCAAAAGTCACATATAAAACAAACTAACCCAGGGGATACACCAAGAATCGAAGGACACGTGGCTGCAAGGGGGGCCGACTCGGCCTGACTCGGCCGGCGGACCGGCCGACTCGGCCGTCGCCGCCGGCCGATTCATCTTGGATCACCAAGTTCCCTTCTTGGACCCCCTGTCTTTTTGCCTTCTTGTAACTCCTGTGTAGTTTAATTTACCTGCACGGTAACAGAATCTTTAAAAATCCATTTAAAACCTTTTTAATACAAATTCAATACATTTTTCTTTCACACTCTTTCACCTATGCTAATCCTAATCTTTTCCTATAAATACCACCCCTAAACACACCCCCTCACTTCCAAATTCTGTCCAAAACTCTCAAGAAAACTCTCTAGAATTTTGTATATAAGTGAAGTTAGCGAGGGGCGAAGCTCCGGCAATTTTCCGACGACGACTCTAGGAGCTTCCGACGACGAAATGACGCACCGACAAATCCTACTTCCTCCTCTCCCTCTTCTCTAACCTAACAACAAGTAAGTCCCTCCTCCCTCTTCTCTATTCTATTCTTAAAACTTGTATTTCTAAAACCCGACGAAAGCGGAGTTAATCCGACTTCCGATTCGGTTTCCTTTAAAAAATGTAATTTTCATTAAACACAACCATTCCAAACTATTAATCATTAACAAAATATCATGAACAAGTTTCATAACAAAATATTTCATATTGCAATTTCTATCGTACTTTTTCAGTAAAATACCATGTAGTTTAGTTTCGACATTAAAACATCATATTTCTTGCTATACCTTTAAATAGATCACGATGTAATGACCCACCTCTTCATAACACTCATATGCAACATAGCACGATGCCTTTCGGGAACATAGAATACGGGAATACGAAATTACACTTAAATACCTTTTACTATTAAAACCGTTTTCTACAAGATTACGTATTTATACAAATCTTTGCAAAGCGCCGCTACAACCCATTTTAGAGAACCCGTCTGGGATGGTGCGGATTATCGCACATCTCTGGGCTTAGTAGTGCGAGATGCAGACCTCCACAAAGAGCATTCGGTCTCGAAAGATTTTAAAAATACAAATATCTTAAGAAAATGAGATTTTTAGAAAATAATAAATTAAAATTATTATATATATATATATGTATATATGTATGTATGTATGTATGTATCATCAAAATATCTAATTTTTGTTATAAAATAAATATTCGAACTTTTCTAAATCAAAAGAATCCCCTTACATGAAAATACCATGTAATTCCATACAAGTTCAATATATTACAATTAAATATCATATATTATGAAAAATAGGTTTTATTCACTAGAATGTCACATATATAAAATCTACATCTATGAAGACTCAAAAGACGATAATTAAATACTTGAGGTGTATTTTGGAAATTATACAAATTATTTTTACATAAACCCCCCTCAAGTTTTATAAATTACAATAAGGACCCTAGTAAATATAGGTTTAAGCGGGATCAGTCTCTTGAGCCTCAGCGAGCCGGAGATATGGGTGCTTACCTATTTAAGGTAGAAAACTTAACAAACGGTGTTATCAACACAGTGATCGTATTGGAAAAAAACACAAATCATGCCGCCTATGTGCAGCGGTTGCCGATAACATCAAAACCTAATTCAGGACTTCAATTTCTATTTTTAATTGTCTGACTCGGACTGAATCACATTACAAATAATCTGATTTGAATATGATTCAAGTACAATTTACAATACTACAATTTAACATGAATCCATGAATCTATATTGACCGAACCGAACCATGAATATACTTCCATTTACATGATTCTCCAGTTTTCCATTTACTGATATCATGGTTGTGGCAAGTCATCCATCTATATAAATCAAGTTACAAGACAATACAATACAAACAACACAATCAAGACATCGCGGGGTTTTAAGGGGTAGATTGGTACGGAAGGTGTTAGAAGTGGCACGAGACAACAAGATTTAAGACACCTAACCTGTATTCATTTGCTGTTGTACCATGGCATAAACGGTTCCTTGTATCCCACTTGTCTTTAGTCTCTGGTATATAGAGACTTCTCTCATATACACTGGGCTTTTCTGTACCAAGGTACAAACAACAGCGTTAACAATAATAATACAACTTTTAAAAAAACTACACACACTCTCTCTCTGTCTATTCTACTTCTCCCTTATCTTTGGGACTTACTGAGCGATTTGTTCGCTGACGATATTTCTTCTCTTTCTTCTTTAGAATGTTGTCAGGTGATTCGGACATTCCAGAGATCGAGCCCAGTGCCGAAAACTTGGACCAGTTTATTGAAGATCCTGAGCTGTAGTTACACTTGTACATTTCCTTTACATTCTGTATTTTCCATTTCTGTTATGCCACTGTTTAGGCATTGCTTTCATTCAGATGTATTTACTTTCCATGCATTATACAAAAGAATGTTAATAAATAAAGTTGATGTTCATTACATTTATCTCTTGTGTATATTTTTTTTATATTTCTTAGATACGCTTAGCGTATTTACTTCAGAGTAAATACGTAGCGGCCTCGTCGCGTTCTCTGTCCGTACACCGAGAAGCGGAGCGTGACGGTCGACCTTTTTTCGATCAATACCTGGACAGCCGTTACGTGCAGCTAGTATCGCCGACGTGTTTGTGGGTTTACACGTGAGAGAATTGATCTGAAAGTGTTCTAGGTTTAATCAGATATGATCCTAAACTACTGCCAGCGTATTGTCGAGTCTTTAGAGTCCCATAGAGGTTTTCCCTGTTCAGGCGAAACGATATAGTGTGCGTATAATGATACGTACGGGAGTTCAATTAATTACGTGTATATGATACCCGTATATTAATCAGACGTTTAATAATACTAGCTGGTTTATTATAAATCTGGATTATATATATATATATATATATATATATATATTCCAGTATTATGTTCACTCTCTCACCCACTTTCTCCCATTTGCTATTTGTATGTGATACAAGTACATGTATATATATGATACATATACTAATATATTGTGTACACATATACTTCTAGAAGTGATGATAAGTACAGGAGTTCAATTAAATATATGTATATAATGCACGTATGTTAATCGGACGTTTGATTATAAAACCGGATTATTAAATCAAGTGTTGATTTAATAATAAAACATATGTTGATATGTAATCTAGTATTATGTTTACTTCTCATTTGCCATTTGTATTTGATTCAAATATATGTATATGTATATGATACATATACTATGATACATGTATATGATACACGTATACACTTATAGAAGGCACGCCTCATTTCATGTTATTATAAAAGAAAATGAGCAATTTTCTTTTAATAATAAAGAAAAGAGATATGGTTGTAGAAAGATATGAGCATTGTTTTTTAATGGAAATAATTCCTATACTAGCATGTTAGCTTTCTCTCTCTTGATTCGTTCCTTCATGCCTCTTCTCTCTCCTTTTTTCCTTAACAGAGAAAGAGAGCTAAAGGGAGAAAAAGAGAGAAAAATAAAGAGAGTGATCTAACTACATCTTTTCCTCTCATTCTTTAGCAAATTTTGAGGGCAAGTTAGTTCACAGAAGTGAAGCTTTTGGTGAAATTGAAGGTTAGGTTGGGATCTTCTTCAAAGTGGATCATCTTCGGCGTGGAGGTCCGCTTACAAGCTCGTTCGTACGGCAATGGAGTCTAGCTTGTGTCCTGCACGATTGGATGGATACGCTACAAAAGTTGTAATATTCTAAAATCTATCTATTAGCTTACTAGATTCGTTGCAACTATTAGTATTTGGATGGTTTTGGGATTGGTATTTAGTGTTATGCTCTTGTAAATTTTTTGTTCATTATTCCGCCACGGTTTACAAGTGTTGTGACCCTAGAACCAAATGCTAACGTGATATCAGAGCCGATTCAAATACTGTTAGTTGTTTTTGCAGCTAAAAATTTCAAAAACCCAATTTTTTGAAAACTAGTTTTGAAAATTGCATAAAAAATTTCTCGTTTTGGCTTGTACCTGAGCCCTGGGGGTCTTTGGTTTGGACCAAGACTTTTGTGCGGGCTCGGAGGTGACCCCGGGGATTCCCCGAGGGCTGGGGTAGGGCCCCTCACCCGAGACTATCTTGTGGTGGCCTCGGGTGGGGGCCTAGGCCCGATAGCACCCATAAGGGTGCTCTCGGTCTGGCCAACCAACCCATGGACACTAAGTTGTGGCCATGGGTTAGAAGCCCCACCTAAAGCACCTAGGGGTCCTATGGATCGAGCCCGAGGTCCCTCCGGGGTCTCGGGCACTTTTTAGGTCGTTTGAGACTTGAAATTTTGCAAAAACGAGGGAATTTTGGACTACCGGGGTCGATTTGAATTTCGGTTTTCGGAATTCAAGTTTGCGATCTCGTAGATTATGAAGCAGTTTTGTCGCGGCTTCAAATTAACTTGATTAAAGTGTTTGATCGAGTTTGCTTGATTGCATAAAAGGACGTGTTGGTAAACGTCACCTAATTGATGTGTGATCAATTAGACGGGATTGCACATTATTTGTATGCTATGTTGGTGTGTTATGGTTTGGTTTGGATTGTCGCGATGAATAACCCCTCATGTGATTGTGAATATATACAAGTGTTGTATGTAATTCATTATTCAATAGATTGCCAAATGTATTATTCTTTTATGGATCGCGGTTGGGTTGAGACCATCGAGTTCGATTATATGTATATGATACAGGTTACCCCGTGGAGAAGCGCTCGAATCGCCGGGATCTAGAACGCGCAAGGTGGCCATCTTAAGGAGTCAAGACCGGGCCGCCTCATTCTAGAATTAGCGGGTTTCTCGCCGCGCTTGTGGGGGTTTAGGTTAGACCTACGGAGGAGTGCTCGAGTTGCCGGGTTTTAGAAAGCGTTGGATGGCCCCCTCATGGTGTTGAGGCTGGGTTGCCTCATTTCTAGGATAGGTGGGAGGCTCGCCGTACTCGTAGGGGTCATGATCTGGTTATGTACGGGCTATTCATGCTACCGTGTAATGTTACATTTCGTTTAAGACTCAAACAAAACGCGGGATTTTCAGGATATCCGTCTATTCCATTTTCTGTGATGTTTACAGCATGCCTGTAATGTTTACCGCATTCCTGTAATGTGATGATTACTTGCCTGTGATGTATATATATGCATGATATATATAAATAATTGTTTCTATATATTTTACATTCGCGCTAGCCTTGTGTCCCCCTGCCGTAAGTTAACTAACCTTACGGTGAAGACCTGATACCCTGTGGTGAATGCGAATGGCATATAAAATACTGTATTTTCTTTTTCCATTCATGTTTTTTTTAGTATGGTAGAATGCTAGATAATAAGTGTTATTAATGAAATGATGGTACTGCGTTAATATGATTAATGTGTTAGTTATGTATATGCCCTAGAGGCCATTGTTGTACATATGATGTATATTATAATGGATGCTTGGATATATATAGAGATGACTTTCTTGCTCGTCATGATAGTATGCTATTTGGTTTCACTTTATCTTAACATGTTGACTTGTATTGATTTACTGTTTTTCTCTCACATGTTGATAAAGCCCTTAGGATCTGTACTCGACTACTGGGACTATGATGAGATCATACTAGTGGGGCCTTGGTAGTCGATGAGTACATCCTATAACTGTTCCTAGTCGAGGGTATATCGAGACAGGGCATCGATACACCAGAGTAGACTAGCGTATACGCATCTTGACCCATATGATAGGCGATGGATGATCCCACATCCATCGGTGTTTGACATCAGAGATGGTGTACGGGTGCTCAGTGGAGACTAGGTACACTGGACGGACTCACCGAGAACTCCCAGATGGTGATATACCACACGTCAGATGGCAGTTCTCCGGTGACACTGGTACAGGGTAGTCTGTAGACCCGAGATCGTCATAGAGTCTTGTGTGATTCCCACTGTGCTTTGATTTCCACCTTACCACGTCCAAGAGGGCGTGCAAAACGGTGGCTTTTGGGTACAGTCCCGAATCACATGGAGGCAATGAGCGATAGGAGGGGATTCGTCTCTCCCGGTATAGGGAGTTGATGTTGTGCTGTGTTCGATTGGCTATAACTGGAAGTCCCTGGCCAGGGCTGATATAGAGATTTACTGGTAAGTGTTACTAGTAGTTTCTCGACCTGTTATGAGCCACACATCGACACGACTTATCGGTTACTGGGGTCTGACGTATACCACCCCTAGACTTGATATGCGACATATCAGACGAACAGACCGGACTGTGCGGGAGTGTTACTGATTGGATTCACAGGAGAACGCACATGCTAGCTTGTTGATCTTCTGATCGCTCAATACCTGGGTGGCTGTTACGTTTAGCTGACCGCTTGCAGCTTGTGGGTGTTTGATATGATCATCACCTGCTACCGGCGTATTGACGATTCTTTAGAGTCCTACACAGAGGTTTCTTGGCTCAGGCGAAACGGAGTAGAGGCACATATGTGATATGTGCAGGACCGAGGATAATGCGATATGAGATATCGTATTATATTCTCGCGATATTTAGATATGAACTGGGACATCGGATCAAGTGTTGATTCGATGAATCGGTACATGATATATTAGTCGGTAATATTCGATATAGCCGGATCATCGAATCAAGTGTTGATTCGATGATTTAATGTATAATAATATATATGATATATTGTATTACATTATCTAATATTGGCTCGCTTTATTATTTCATTTTCTTACTGGATGATACATTGATATATATGTGATATATGTTAATTGTATTATTTTCTTTTGTTGCAAATATATAATATATATGTGATATATATTATTGTGACATGATATGATTTATTGTTAAACATGTTTAAGGATGATTAAATGAGGTTAGGGTTTGATTAGGGTTAGTTGCTTCATGCACCTTCTAGAAGCAATTTCTTTTGTCATGGTTAAGATATTTCTTGGTGACTCATTTCTAAACCTAACCAAACCCTAACTCTAGTTTATTCTCTACACATTATTAGCCACTCATCCTTGACCATGGTTGATATATCAATCATATAGCTTTATTTTCTATTCATCACAAAAGGATTATTATCATTATCATTTTCCATTATCATCTTCTCTCTTGATTTTGAGCTCACTAGATATTCATTTTGTGATGAAAAATTATGAGAAAATGATTTAAAAAGAAAGCATAAATACTACTCTCTCATCCTCATCTCATCTAACCCATGAGATTAGTGTGTTCATCTCTTTAGAGTGAGAAAGCTTGAGTTATTGAAACTTCGACGTAGATCATCGGAGATTTGGAACACTTCAAGCTAGCATGGATCGTTCGAGTCGTGGAGCCTCTCTTGAGTCTGGGAGATCGTGGATCGCTGCGAAGGGACTTCTACTCGGAGATTGTGAAGTGAAGGAGCGGACTACAAAGGTTGTAATCCCTCACACTTAGCTTAAAAGATGTAATCTTGTATGCTTAACCCTAATAATCTAGGAAAGATCCCGGCTTTGGGTTGTTCGGCACGTCTAAATTTTTATCCGGGCATGTTTGATGCCTTATGAACCTTCACAAGAGTGCCTAGGAACCCTACAGTGGTATCAGAGCCTAGCTAGAGTATTAGGCGATGTGTTTACGAAGTTAAAACTCCGATCGAACCCGAACCGACAAAATT
Source organism: Agapanthus africanus (assembly GCA_030015575.1). Classification (NCBI taxonomy): domain Eukaryota; kingdom Viridiplantae; phylum Streptophyta; class Magnoliopsida; order Asparagales; family Amaryllidaceae; genus Agapanthus; species Agapanthus africanus. The sequence goes on along the minus strand of CM057339.1, from coordinate 181,545,714 downwards.
TACCCCCTCTCTGGAAATTTTTTAAAATCTGGATTTTTTCTGAATTAAAAATACCTGAAAAATACAGCAGACAAAAATAAGAATAACTGTGAAATTCGAGACTGTGATCCGTACAAACGACCGCGGAATCGCGGCCATTGCCTGCTTGGGCCGCGGTTCCGCGGCCGTATTGTTTGATTGGACTTTTTATTTTACACAGTAATTCTTTATTTGTGCTTTTATAGTTTCTGGTATTTTTATATTGACTCAAAAGTTGAGTGATCTGGGGTTTGCTTTGTAATCGTAGATTCGATCGGAATATTTAAATTCGTTTTTATTTCCGGATATTTAGAAACTGTTAAACTATTTGAACGGATATCATTAACTCACTGTTTCCCGGCACGGTAAATTTTCAAGTGTTGAATTTTTATCGGGTTTAAATCTTTCAGAAAAATTGTACATGTTAAGCGGTGGACCCTCTAGAAGACAACAAACCTTAACTTGATTATGTGACCGTCTTGAACTGCCTTTTGAACCTTCGGGTTTGGGGGAGTACGGCGTGCCACATGTGAGGCGTTGGCTTGACCCTTCTACGGCTGGATCACTGGTACTGTGACATATTCTGGGATTATTTGAACTCCGCTCAAGAGTTGAGCACTTTGGGAAATTTTGGGTATTTGATTATCTGTTCGAAAAGTTTAATACTGTCTATTTATCTGGAATGTGATACAATATGTGGAATTCATAGAGTTAGGCATGAAATGCGAAGTATGTGATATTTCGGATTTACGATTTCTAAAGTGATTGTGGATTCCAAATGTTGTAGTTTTACACTTTCTTTTCTGTGACCGTAAGTGTAATATGTGATATCGCCGGTTTCGTTGCTATATGTCAACGACAATTGGGATGTGCATATTTACTTACGTTGATGATATGTGATATTATGTGTTGCTGTGATATGTTATATTGGATCGTCGTGTTCTGAATAGCCGGGGGTTTTATGTGAGATGAGGGTTTTTATTTTCATTCATGTAAAATTCATCTGTAATGTAATATTCTTTTATTTGGGGCATTTCCAGGTTGAGGTTGCTGTCACCAGTGTATATTATTTACTTTTCCGCATTAGGTAGACCCAAGGAGGGGAGCATAAGTAACCGGGTTCTAGGGTCCAGTGGGAGGCCATCTCGAGGAGTCGAGACCGGGTCTCCTAACCCTAGAATTGGCAGTGTTACTTGCCGCTCTCGTAGGGGTCTTGGGATGTGGGTTTGGCTATTCACCGCGACCGTGGAATCCGTGTTTTATACAGGCTCGTATTGAAAACACGGACGTCCTAGTATATCCAATATTTCATATATGTTCTTCTGCTGCAATGTTCTGTGATGAAATCATATTACTGCCTGAGACAAATGCTTATACTATATATATATGCTGATATATAAATATTACTGCTTTCGTTTCTTCTGTGATGCTTAGGAAGCATAAGCTGATGGGATTTTATTAATGAGATTAATAAAAAGAAAAGAAACCTAAAGATGTTGTAGAATCAAAACTTTATAAAAAGGGTAGCTACAGTTTTGCTTTGCACAGTGATATATATGATATATCCTGCACCTTATTCGATGGGGAAAGAGCTGACGATCCCTTCACCGGGAGTGACCTCTTTAGCGAAACTGGCAGATGCTACAAAACGCGGTTTATCTTTTGAATGCTTTTAGTGTTTTGCTTTGCACAGCGGTATATATGATATATCCTGCACCTTATTCGATGAGGAAAGGGCCGACGATCCCTTCACCGGGAGTGACCCCTTTAGCGAAACTAAGAAAAAGCCTCAAAAACACTCCTTTTCAAAAACACGTGATTCTACAACGATATCAAGTTCATTACGCTCAGGGTTTTTTCTGAAAACCTGCGTAGCCCTCCGTCATTTCAGATAAATACTACTTAGTATTCGTGCTATGGTAGTTTGGCCTTCGTCAAGGCGTAGTGTACGGTAGCTAACTAGTACTTATCTGTTAGCATACGATGCGATTGGATTAGGGTATTCGTACGGCGTAGTTTGGCCTTCGTCAAGGGTCGTACGGGTGGGTTTAATTCAATCAAGAAATGAACGGGTTGAACTTGACTAGCGCCCTATGGGTAGTTTGGCCTTCGTCAAGGTCATGGGACGCTGGGGGCAAAATATTATCGGGAATTTCAAATGTTGAAATTTGCAATGAGATTGCATACCTTCTATGAGATAGTTGGATCCCGATACCCACTGCGAGTAAGAGTTACTCCTGAGAGAGTTTTACACAGGACAATTAGTCATTCAAGTAGGTGTCTAGAAAAGTGTTAACGGGGTTACGCCTCTGGGAAAACGAGGTTTACATTAATTAGGTCCGTGCAAAAGCACGGGGAACCTCCCTCAAAGTACCGACACTGATCTAGCTGAAAGATTGACGAAATTGTAGGGTGTAATTAATCCCGGCTAATCTTACCTTTTAGGGTTTGAAGGTAGATTTGATAAAAACAGTGGGAGACATCCTGATTAGATAAGATAATAACCAATCTAATCTTGCAAGAGCATACGCTAAAGTGTTTTTCTTCTCTCTCTCTCCAGGTAGCGACCATGTCAGGCCATAATCAAGATAATAATATGGATGTATTGACTGAACCCGATTATTGTACAGTGCAGGGGAACGTTGGACCCGTTCTTTCTTATAAGAGTTATAAGACTGAACAGGAAACAGGAGAATATCTGGATTCTCACGCCGCCCAAAAGAACATGCATGTTGATGCATCTTCTTCGGGTGTGTTAGTTATTGAGAACTGTTTCTCAGTTCACCCTACGTCCTGGGTATTAGATACCGGATCAGGATCCCACATATGTAAACAGTTACATGGGCTACATAAAGGTAGAGAACTGGGAAAAGGTGATCATTCCGTTCAAGTAGGGAACGGTGCAAATGTTGCAGCCAAAGCAGTTGGCGAATATCACCTAGTATTACCAAGTGGTGATACACTGATTCTAAATGAGTGCTATTATATACCGAACATGATGTGCAACATTATATCAGTTTCTTTATTAAGTAAAGAAGGATATAATTTTGTAGTAAAGGATAATGTTATGAACATATTCCTAGATCAAAAGTTGATTGCATCAGGCTCGTTACATAATGGCATATTCATTCTAAATCAGAATACAGTCCTGAATATACAAAACACACATAAAAGGAAAAGTTCAAATATGAACGATTCCTACTTGTGGCATTGTAGACATGGTCATATCAATGCGACACGACTGGCTAAGTTACATAAGGATGGTTATTTGAATCCGTTCGAATTATCATCTTATGATACTTGCCATTCATGTCTCAGAGGAAAAATGACCAAAGCTCCGTTTAGAGGACACGGAGAAAGAGTTACTGAAATTTCTTGCACGGTATTATATTAATTCCTATGATCTATCCTCATCGATACTGGTTCTGATCTTGCTGCCATGATTACACGGGCAGAGAGAGCTACGGCTAGAGTTGCGTCAGCATGAGCTCGTCACGGACGAGGACTGACCAGGGCGTGATTCCAGAAGCGTACGATCGCGTATAGAGGCGTCGTTTTATTGTATTTTCGCGCCATGACCGTTTGACAGATCGACTTTACGAGATTTCTCGGATGTGCTGATCGGCACCAGAGGATCAGGCTACTGCTAGAGGCCAGCCAGAATGTGATGACCATTGATATATCGCTTATTCATGATGATTGAGGTGTTGTTCAGCGTACAGACGAATGAGCCAGTTGCTGCTGCAAATGACGAGATATCGCCCAGATATTGGAGCTACTGCAGCATAAGTATATACTTAGAGATATGATGGAAGGTCGCTAGTCACCCAAGGATGAAGGACTAGGACATGTGGTTCGTTCGCTTACCCCGATATGAGGTCATCAGATTGATGGGTTCCAGCTAGAGACGACTTCACGCAGATTCGTTGAGAGTCGATAGAGACGATCGAATGTCCGGAAACCATATTCCAAGTTTAAAGTATTCGAAAAGACGTGCAAGCAATTCTATGGACCCTCTAGAAAAATGAAACCCTAACTCGACATAATGACCGTGTGAAAGCCTTTGAACCTTAGGGTTTGCGACAGTTCCACGTTCCATTAGTGAGGCTTGGGTTTGCCCTTCTACGGCTGGACCATTGATGCTGTGGTATGTACTCGATACTATAAAACTGTACCCAAGATGTTGATCTCTTGGGGGATTATGAGGTTTTGACAAATCGATCGGATGGTTCGACATCTTTCGGATATCATGTGATGGGATACACTGCTTGGGAGACTCCAGATACGAGTATAGCCGTTGGAGCGCAGTCCATGCAGCCACAATGAAACCAGTCCGAATCAGTCGACATTGGAACAAAGTGGAGTAAAGAGTTCGCACGAGATTTCAACGAGATGACGTTCCACTCCGCTGACATCAGAGATGCGATACGCATACAGAAGCGTTGTATATGGAGTATACCTCCGCAGGTTGGGATGAGTTCTCGAGGACGCGTTCAGCCAGATATCTTCTACAGAGTGATGAAGATACCGAGTTCATGATTTCGAGTCCGTGTGAGAAACTTCGGATGGACCATAGCCGAGAACAATTGCAGAGCGCAGATAGAGACATGACGTCGGAGTATATGATGATGTAGACAAGTGGGACAAGAGGTTCGTGTGAGATGCTGACGAGCTGTTGTTACTCCCCATTAAAGTTAAAGGCCGGATATGTCTACAGAGGCGTTGGGATGCAACCAGTTTCCGAGGAAATGTTGTGCTGAGGACGCAGATTGGCCAGAGAAGTGCCAAGACGGAATCGTCCCCGTTAGCACACCTGATAGGGCCGATGAGCCGATGGATTACGAAATTGGCAATCCACAGAGAAGATAAGTACCCAGAGACAGAGGATGCCATACCGTGAGCATGAGGCAAGTAGATATCTTGCGCTGCTAGCATTGGATGCACCGACACCTTCTCGACTGCGAAGGAGGAAATACCGACAACGGTATTTATGATTTGTGATTTTGTGATTCGATTATCACGTATCCGCCACCTTGGATTTCGGTATTTTGGGCGATTTATTCGCATGATTTAGTCTTGATGACCGAGTTCCATGATATTTGTTTTCGTGCACCATGGTTGCACCTATTGGATATTTATATTTTGCGCATAGTTATTACGCTTGAGGTATTGATTGTGATTTCATGCCTATTTTATGCCGGTGATTTGATTTACGCTTCCGGTATAGTTTTCATGCACTTTTAGTGTTTTGATTTGATTTGTACACGCTGATGCACATGCTTGTGAGCTAATATACCGCGGTATACCTGAATTGGATTGAGCCGTATTGTATACCGTTGACTTTGATTCTGATATTGATGTTGATTTCTTGCACTCTGTGCATTTGATTTGGATTTTCGCGCGTGTCGAGCGCATGTTTTGAGATACGATTTTGGTGCACACCAGATGCGCTAAATCGAGATTTTTCGTGCATGACTGATGCACCTGATTTTGCTGTCAGGCACACGCGTTGCCCTTGGCAGATGTTTCGTGCACACCCGTTACACCTAGATGATATTTCTGTGCACATGTATGTCACACATATGGATTTTTATTTCCGTGCGCACCAGACGCACAGGGTATTCCTATATACATTTTGGGATTTATTCCTTACGGACCAGTACGTTTTTATGATATTTGCTATTCGTTTTCGTACTGAGCAGGACTAGTCAGGGGACAGTACCTGGATATATTTTGGCATGCATTTCTTCAGATATTTACATGTATAGATTTGATGTCTACATGTATGGTTATGATATATATCATATTGGTTTTGTTTCGGATTTGACATTTGTGTCTTTACCATGACTCCGATGATTGCGGGATACTTGACGGAGTTTTGATTTTGAGTTATGTGCTCATTTCTCATGCGCGTGCATTGCGCTATGATGCGTTTTATGTATTGATGATTTCGGAGCCCCAACGACTTGGAATTTTTATTGAAATATTTTAGAATTTGGGGGTTTAAAATTTAAATTCGGGGACCGAATTTCTTTAAGGGGAAAGATTGTAACATTTCAAAAAAAATAAAATATTATTTTTGGAAATTTTTATAATTTAATATTATTTTTAATGAATATTTTAATATTTCGGTATAATTAAATACCGATAAAATGGGGGGAAATTTTGGAAAATTATAGAAATTATTAGAAAGAGGATATTTTATGAGAATTATGTAAATTTTAAGATTTTATGATTAGTTTGACACTAATTTAGTGCTAATCGCGAATAAAAATCGCTAATCGGACTTTAGCGTGTTTTGTGCACATGTCTTTTTTCCACACTAGTTACATTTTCCTATATGTTTTGGGTGCATGGCTTGTTATTTTGGGGTTACTATTGAGGAGAGAATGATTTAGAAAAGAAAAAGAAAAGGATTAGAATATTAGGTATGGTGAAGAGAGAGAAAGAGTAGGTGAGAGTCAACTAGGGTTTTGAACCATTTCCTCCACCATTTTACCTCATTTTCTCTCCCCTCAACTTCCTTCAGCTGCTGCTGCCTCCCCCTCACTCCCTCCCCTCTTCAAACCTCTAAAACTCCATGCTAAACACCTCAAAACACCATTTTCTTTTCACAAAAAAGGTGCACAAGCCCCCTAGCTACCCAATGGACCAAGAAAGTATTCATTTTGGCGCTGTTGAGGATTCATGAGGGTCTATTGAGGTATTTCCTTCACAATTAGTGTAGTATTTCTTGTGTTTAAGCCTCTTTTAAAGTTTAGTATCGATTTGGCGAAGTTTAGAAAACCCTAGAGAGGGTTAGGGTTAATTTGAGTTGTGGCTGTGCAATTGGACTTTAAAGATAACCTTAGACCCCCTATTGTCTAAAACCCTGACCTAACAAAACCTGAAACCTAAAATACGGAATTACAGAACTTCCATGTCGGTTTGTGACGACTTAGAGTGTGCAGGGAAATCTAGAATGGACTGGGATTTTTACTGGAAAAATAAACAAGTCCATAGACCCATTTGAGACCCTAGGAACCCCCTGTAGCAAGACGGACCACAGAGGAGAACCCAGGGCCGGCCTGACCGGATTTTTAGTGAGAGGGGCTCGGCCACTTGGTGTGGGGTAGGGTCCGGGTTTCTCCTGTAGGTCACATGTACCCTATATATCACCCTAGTGTTGTTTTTGAACCTTGGTTTCACCTGAGACGAAATCTGGGACATATTTTCAGTGTTGCTGCATTGATTTGAGATATGGTTTTCCGTATTTCGATTTCTAGATTTTTGTATTTGTGCTTTATCTCGATCATATGACGTTTGTACGTCTATCTCGAGTGATATCGGGTTGATTTGCGAAAGCTAACCATAGGTTCTAACCTATAGGCTTTTAAGCGTATCGTTTTGGTTTTCGTGTGTCGTTTTGGTTTTGATTTGGTTTTAATGCGATGTGATACGTATGACATGTAGGTACCCCCACGACTATTCGAGATGATGAAGAGGATGGTGGCGACACCGACACCGACACGCAGGATGCATGGTGAGTAGATTATATCTACGGGGGAAGTCGGGTGGATGGCGTATAGCACCCCCGCAGTCCGATATTTAGTAGTATATATACTATTTATGATAGCTTATTGTGTGTCGTGGATATTTGAGATGAGATTAGGTGTACTATGGTTAGATTAGGGCGTAGAAGTAAACTAGTATAGTTTCCTAGTTACGAACCCTACAATAGGTTTTCACCCACACACACACATGCTTGCTTGTATACTTATACCGTGATCATGAGGATAGTGTATGATATTTGGAGATGAGTCGATGAGATTGGGTATAGTGCCATGATATCGGTGATATGATGTGATTCGTATTTGGGATACGACATGCGATTTTAGCGGGCCTTTAGACATGTGTTTCACACACGCATTCATATTTATATAGATGGTATCGATTGTACTAGACTTAGATCAGTACCCCAGATAATGTGATATGACGATAAGGATACCAGATAATTGATGGGGTGAATGTGATATTGACACGTACCCAGCTATTGGGATGCCGTGCGATGATTTACCGTACGAGCTTTACATTGATGATAGATCCGCACTCATGAGTCGAGGACGTCATATGATACTATTAAGGCGGGATCACCGACTAATATATATATATATATATATATATATATATATATATATATATCGACTCAGATGTAAGTGGTTTCCATACCCCTCCCGATTAGCGTATTTGCTGGATCTGTAGTTGCTTAGTAGATGTTAGACTAGGCCGATATTATACCTATTTCCAAACTAACGAATCGGGAGTATTTCAATGATAGGCAAAGAGATTCTACGGATATTTTCAAAAGACGCATCTTTTCTTAAAAACACTGTAGCCCTTATTTTACTAAAAACCCCGATTCGTCTTATTTCAAATGGTAAAGCTGCATGACATTTATAGATTGTTGTAGATTCTTCACTGTTGCGTTGATTATTCGATTTCCGCATATTCATGCTATTCGCATTGCATTGCATGTGTAAATGGGTTATTGTATATTGAACCCATGCTGTTAGGACACCGGCACCATTATCGATGATGCGTATGTTCCACGTACACTTACTATCCGGCTCACACACTTCATCATCGATAATTGCCATGTCACTACACTGTAGTACTGTTGCGTTCAGGATATGACCCTTGCATGGCATACTTGTAGACATACATATATGCACATACATAGATGATTTCTCATTTGATTTGGAGATTTAGGAACCGCAAGATACTCTTTAAAACTGATTCATTTTTAAAGAGCGATTTTCCCCAATATGTGCATATTACTATTCCATGTTGCATGATATATTGATATGCTTACATTTCTTTTACATGTCGCATACATCATGCTTTTTTTGATTAGACGCATTGAGATATGTTGTTTCTATGATATTTCTGGTTTTGGGAACCGTGGATATTTCAAAGAGAGTATGTAATTGTTTTAAAAACCCGGTTACCCTTGATAGCATATTTCAGTGCGTCCACCATGTGTTTTCTCGGTGCTGAAAGCGACATGTGAAACCTGATTCGAGAAGGCGGATGAGGCCGATTGCGGGTACTTGGTAGACCCGGTATGGTACCCCGGGGCGAGAACGGATCGCTGTGTAGTAGACGGTGAGCCTGGCAGAGGGGCTACTACCTACCGGTGATATTATTTAGGTTCGGCGGATATCCGGAGGATACCGACCGGAGTCGAGAGATGATAGGGGCCGATCAAGACTGACGGAGCCCGATATATGAGGATTTACGTGCCGATGATAGGTACAGGTTTCATGATGTTTTCGAGTGTCGATGCTTGACACTCAAGTTCCATGATTTTGATATGTCGCGAGTGACACCTGTTGATTTACATCCTCATACTTCCATGCATATGGTTATGATGTTTACATGCATGATGCTTATTGTCATTGGGTGACGCGTGGACGATTTCCACATACATATATTGGGGTAAAAATTTACACCCCCGTTGACCGAGTCAAAGTCAAGGTCAACCCCAAACCAGGTGGGCCCAAGCCCAGGTCAAGCGGGCCCATGCCCAAGTCGAGCCCGCGGCCAGCCTCCTCCATGCTAAAATATAGATCGATCATGTAATAAATAATTTTCACGTAATTTTTTATACATGAATGTATGCAAAATGGGCATAAAGCCAAATTTTTGTAAGCCCATGGCTTATGTGCAAAAATGAAATGGCACATGAGCCATGGGATAGGCAAAAATACCATTTTTGTAAAGCCCAAGAGGCTATATGTAAATATGTAAGCCTATATAAGGCAAAATGATGATGAATAAAGTAACACTTTTTCATTCCCCCAAAACGAGGGTTCTTTGTGCCTCCTGCTCCTTCTCCAAGGTTCTAAACCTTCTCATTTCTTTGAATTAAATCAAGAGTTTTACTCTTTCTTTTCCAAAACTAAGTAGTTTTCCACCACAAAACCCACAAAGGGGAACTCAGATCTTCCATCAGATCTTAAAAAGGAGTGATTTTTTTAAAATCTCCTACTTCTCAATATTCAAGATCCGGCCAAACAACAGGAGGAAGAAGAAGAACCCCCTTCATCAGCTTCAAAACATCCTAGGAGTTTAACTCCATATATATAAAACAACAAATATTACCTTTTTGAAGCATTGCTTCTGTTTCTTAGGCTAAAAGCCTCCTTTTCTCGCCGGCGCTCAAGCGCAGAGCGCCCGCGTGCCGACACGTGGCGCGCTTACGCTCCATCGCAAGTCGCCCCGGTGCCGACACGTGGAGCGCTTGCGCTCGAGCGCAAGTCGCCCCCGTGCCGACACGTGGCGCGCTTGCGCTCAAGCGCAAGCACTCGAGCGCAAGTCGCCCCGGTGCCGACACGTGGCGCGCTTGCGCTCCAGCGCAAGCGCTCGAGCGCAAGTCGCCCCCGTGCCGACACGTGGCGCGCTTGCGCTCAGACGCACGTGCTCAAGCGCAGAGCGCCCACGTGCCGACACGTGGCGCGCTTGCGCTCAAGCGCCCAGCGCTCAAGCGCAGAGCGCCCACGTGCCGACACGTGGCGCGCTTGCGCTCAAGCGCCCAGCGCTCAAACGCAGAGCGCCCACGTGGCACTCTAGCGCCTAAGCGCACAACATCTAGGCCCACAGCGTCCAAGGTGCTGCCCCACGCATCCTTTGGATGTCTTTTTCCCCTATTTTTATGTACATACATATATATATACATATGTATACATATTTATACACACACATACTCCGCGACACTGTCCCTGTTAGAAAAAAATTTCTAACGGGGCGCTGCCCCGCACCCCGCAAGGGGGCTGCTAGCCCCCTTGACCCCCAGCCCGCTATCCGGGTAGCGGGACCCCCGTAAAAAACTCTGCGTGGCTCCCGATATATCCAAACCCCCCTTTCAAAACACAACACACGTACACTGCACATTGAATTCGCATGACCATTTTAACCCGTTAATCGGAGGTTCCCTCGCTCCAAAGGCGAGGGGTAATTAACGGCAGCTTAGTCCGCGGCTGCCGGAGATTCGGATCCCCACAATCAATAAACCCCGGCCTACCCTAGGCAGGGGGAATCTGTAGTATACGCCTGACAAGCGCGCGCGTATTCCCATCTCAATGGGGTGACGAAAAACACCCTACAGATTCTGGCACGCCCGGTGGGACCAATCTCTCCTCCCATATTTCGGGTTAAGCGTTCATGCGAGCTCAATCAATATACATACCTGTATTTATACTAAAAATAATGCTTTTTCATGCAGATTTTCAAGCAATCACCTTCCGACGATGTCTTCGATGATGAACTCAGCTCCCGTCTCCCACACGATGAGGATAGACTCTAGGACGGTCCTTCCAGTCAGTCTCGGGCGACAATGGGAGGAGCCACTGCTACCATTCGGCTCTATTATGTTCATGCCAGTTGGCGCCATCCCAGCTCCTCAAGCCCCGGTGGCAGACAAACCGGTCTCGAAAGGCAGGAGACCAAATGTGGTGATCTCAAGGGCGCCCCAACCCAAACGCAAGTCGGTATCTGAACGACTTTCCATGGCCCCAGCTGGGGGCAAGGGCATCAACACCAACAAAGTTACAACGCGTCCCGAGCAAGCTCCAGCGGCGCCTCTGACAAATGCTCGATCGGGTGTCTTCTCTAAGCTCCCCGCTGATCAACTCACAATGGCTTCCCGGGTAGCGGATGCCCGCCAAGCCTTCAAAATCGAGAAGCTGAGGGAGAAAAGGCTCAGATATAGAGCCAACAAAAGGGCTAGGGCTCCTGCCAGGCTGAACCTCATGAGGTTCGAAGAACAGGGTTACCCCGCCGAAGATGAGGAAATGGCTGGGTATATGGTCCACACTGTCTACACGGTGGGCACGCGCAGCAAGAGCAAGGACGGGGCTACCACATCTCAAACCCAATCTGGCTTGAATGTGGTGGCCGCTTCCCAAGAACAGCCGCCTCTGCTGGGTGATGAAAACCCTCTTGATGAGGACGATAGGCGAAAAGACCCTTCGGTCCATGAGGAGTCGGGCTCGGAAAGCGAAGAAGAGCCGACTTTCCGCCCCAGGACCGTGGAGCAAGAGCTGCTTCAAGAGCTCCGAAGGAAGCTCAGAAACAAGACAAGGAGGTGGACAAACTCTACTCCAAAATCGATGACTTGACGAATGTCGTGATGCAGCTCACGGCCCGACTTGCCTCTCAGCCGCCCAATCAAGCGGAGGGCTCTGCTCATGAACCGGGAAATGGTGTCCCAAAGCAGCCGACGCCTATTCCCTCAAATCCAAAAGTGGGCGAACTACATGAAAACCAGTCGCATCCTATCTTGGGAAATGTCTTGGCTACCGATGACAGTAGCCCGCTAACTCAAGATCAAATCATAGATTTGGTTGCCAGCAAAGTCAAAACATTGGTGGCCGAAGCCGAAGCGCAAAAAGATATCAGCAGTAGTGGGAGACCATATCCTGCTCAGTATGATCTGGTAGAATTTCCTAGCGGCTATGTCATCCCCAAATTCGGAAGATTCGATGGGACGGAAAATGCGAATCAGCATATCGCCCACTTCAAAGCCTCATGCGGGAATACTGGGGGAAATGATGCGCTTCTCCTCCGCCAGTTCGTTAATAGCTTGACCGATGTTGCTTTCGACTGGTACGCGAGCATACCGGATGGCTCCGTCACAACTTTTGTCCAAATGGAGTCTCTGTTTCGGCAGAGGTTCATGAGCGTCAGCGATAAGATTACCATTGCCGAGCTCGTAAGGACCAAGCCCAAGAGCGACGAAAGCAGCACGGATTTTATAACCCGATGGCGCAATCTCTCCGTCAAATGCGAACCGCCGATAGAGCAAGACCAATCTTTCAGTCTCCTCGTCGGAAATCTCAACAATTGGATGGCCCCGTTTTTATGCACTGCGGGTCTCAAAACATTCCAAGAGCTGACCAGGAAAGTCCAGATGCTGGAGCGCTCAAAACAGGATTCCTCCTCGGATTCTCAAAATAACAATAGGCCCTGGAGAAACCGGAAGGACGATAATCGCAAAGGCGGAAACTCCGATGATTCTGAATCTTTCAACACTTCGGCTAACCGAAATAAGCAAGGGATGAGTGGACCTAGCGCCAACCAGCCTCGGAAGCCAATGTTCGGAGAGGGAGGAGAATCTCCACTGAAAGAGAAGCTGGATAAGGTCTATTCCTTCAGAAGGGAAAAAATCCGTAAAATATTCAAAGACGCCCTGAAGAACGGTCTACAACTGCCAGAGTCAAAAAGACCGCAGGAAGTGAATAGGACCGACGACCCCAAATACTGCCCCTATCACAGAGTGATAGGTCATGCCATTGAGGACTGCTTCGTCTTCAAAGATTGGGTCGAAAAGCAATACAAGGCAGGAGAGATAGAACTGTCCAAAGGCGTGTTAACAAACAGTCAAGCTGCAACCGCCAATTTCATACAAATGGAGACCGAAGTTCTTCGTGAAACCGATTCTCTCAGACATCTGCCTTTCTCTGAAAACAGTCGACCACCACGTCATTAAACTGGGAACAATCGACCTCTAAGTCGTTAAACTGGGAATGTAAAAAAAATGTAAATAGAAAAAAAATGTGTAAATAAAAGAAAAATAAAGAAAAGCCGAAATGATAGGGCAACTCGCAATAAAAATCAGCAAGTAAAAATAAAAATGAAAATAAAGCCGAAATGATGGGGCAACCGTGAATAAATAGCCGAGATGATAGGGCAATTGCGACCTTCACGATAAGAAAAGCTGAAATGATAGAGCAATCGCGGTAAAACAAAACAAAAAAAGCGGCGAATGATGAGTCGCTCCTGGTACCATATTCCAGTGCAGCGATGCAGACGCCAACCAAAATCCAATTTCCCAAAATTCTTCCAGCCCTACGGCCAGTCCCCGAATTGACTACCGTATACAATCCACGGGCTCAAATAATTCTCATCATACCCATGCCCCACCGTAATCACCAGTTACGCGGCTGGTCTCCGCCTTTGGAATTATGCTTCATTGGAAAGACCCACTCATGTGTCCTCACGATGCATGAGGAGAACAAACCTTCGTGAGATCTTTACGACTCACCAAGGAAAAACACACTTAGGAGTCCTCACGACTCTTAAGGAGAAAATACACCTGCGGGATCCTTACGACTCGTAGGGAGAAAATGCTTTTATGGGACCCTCACGGCCCATAAAATTGAAAAGTCTTAGGTGATAGGCATCTAAACCTGTCTCCTAAGCCATCGCTCCCCAATCCCCAAGCGGCGAATGATGAGTCGCTCCTGGTACCATATTCCAGTGCAGCGATGCAGACGCCAACCAAATTCCAAATCCCATACCCCAACGACGAATGATGAGTCGCTCCTGGTACCATATTCCAGTGCAGCGATGCAGACGCCAACCAAATTCCAATCCCATGCCCCAATGGCGAATGATGAGTCGCTCCTGGTACCATATTCCAGTGCAGCGATGCAGACGCCAACAAAGTCCCGAAATTTTTATGGCCCTACGGTCTGAATCATACATCCTGCAAAACCGTATACAATCCACGGGCGTAAAACAATCCCAATTCCTCCCAAGTCCTACCGGTGAGACCACATTCAAAGTCCCATCGGCGGTGAAGATTCAAAAAAAAAAAGAAGGGTATGTCCACAAGCAAAATGGGCACGGATGAAAACCCGAAAGGGCTCCGTGAGTAAAAACAGCAGGACTGCCGGCGAGTTTGTGAAAACCCGAAAGGGCGCAAACTTATGAAAAAGAGATAAAATGCACTCGCAAAGTCCTCTCGACTTTGTGAGGAGAAAATTCCCGCGTGAGATCCTTACGACTCACAAAGGAGCAACACACTTGGGAGTCCCCACGACTCCCAAGGAGAAAATACACTTACGGGATCCTTACGACCCGTAGGGAGAAAATGCTTTGTGAGACCCTCACGGATCACAAAATTGAAAAGTCTTAGGCGATAGGGACCTAAAACCTGTCTCCTAAGCCATCGTTTCCTAATAAGCAAACGCAAATGATGATTCGCTCCTGGTACCATATTCCAGTGTAGCGATGCTGATGGCAAACAAAAAAAAACCAATTCCTAAATCCTCTCATGACAAATGATGATTCGCTCCTGGTACCATATTCCAGTGTAGCGATGCTGATGTCAACCCAAATCAAATCAAACCAACAACCTCTACGGCGGAATCATGCTCCGTCCCAGAATTTACCCCGTGTCAAAATCATGCTTCGCCTCGGAATATCTACCTTCCCTGCCGGAATTATGCTCCGCCTCGGAATCAAATCAACCAACAAGCTCTGTGTCGGAATCATGCTTCGTCACAGAATATGCACCCCGTGTCGAAATGATGCTTCGCCTCGGTGTACCTTCCTTCCCTATCGAAATTATGCTTCGTCTCGGAATCAAGTCAGCCAACAAGCTCTGCGCTGGAATCATGCTCCGTCTCAGAATATACCCCGTGTCGAAATCATGCTTCGCCTCGGAATATTTTCCTCCCTTGTCGAAATTATACTTCGCCTAGGAATCTACCTCTGCATCGAAATCATGCTTCGGTCAGAATGTCTGCCGATCATCGGAATGATGCTCCGATCTCTGGAATTATGCTCCGCTCTTCGGAAAGATGCTCCGAACTCTGGAATCATGCTCCGCTCTTCGGAATAATGCTCCGATCATCAGAATGATGCTCCGATCTCTGGAATTATGCTCCGCCCATTGGAACGATGCTCCGATCTCTGGAATTATGCTCCGCTCTTCGGGAAGATGCTCCGAACCCTGGAATTATGCTCCGCGCAAATCGGAATGATGCTCCGAATCCTGGAATTATGCTCCGCCCTTCGGAATGATGCTCCGATCTCTGGAATTATGGTCCGCTCTTCGCGAAGATGCTCCGAACCCTGGAATTATGCTCCGCGCAAATCGGAATGATGCTCCGAATCCTGGAATTATGCTCCGCCCTTCGGAATGATGCTCCGAATCCTGGAATTATGCTCCGCTCTTCGGGAAGATGCTCCGAACCCTGGAATTATGCTCCGCGCAAATCGGAATGATGCTCCGAATCCTGGAATTATGCTCCGCCCTTCAGAATGATGCTCCAAATCCTGGAATTATGCTCCGCTCTTCGGAAAGATGCTCCAAACTCTGGAATTATGCTCCGCAAATCGGAATGATGCTCCGACCCTGGACTTATGCTCCGCGCTTCGGAATGATGCTCTGACCTTAGAATTATGCTCCGCGAATCGGAATGATGCTCCGATCCTCGGGAATCATGCTCCCCGGGATGATGCTTCGCCTCCGGAATGATGTTCCACCACGAAGTTCAGCTTCAAGATCCATCAATTTCATGCACACAACTCAAATGTGCGGTGTGCACTTATTGATGGGGGGCACTTTGTTGGGGTAAAAATTTACACCCCCGTTGACCGAGTCAAAGTCAAGGTCAACCCCAAGCCAGGTGGGCCCAAGCCCAGGTCAAGCGGGCCCATGCCCAAGTCGAGCCCGCGGCCAGCCTCCTCCATGCTAAAATATAGATCGATCATGTAATAAATAATTTTTATGTAATTTTTTATACATGAATGTATGCAAAATGGGCATAAAGCCAAATTTTTGTAAGCCCATGGCTTATGTGCAAAAATGAAATGGCACATGAGCCATGGGATAGGCAAAAATACCATTTTTGTAAAACCCAAGGGGCTATATGTAAATATGTAAGCCTATATAAGGCAAAATGATGATGAATAAAGCAACACTTTTTCATTCCCCCAAAACGAGGGTTCTTTGTGCCTCCTGCTCCTTCTCCAAGGTTCTAAACCTTCTCATTTCTTTGAATTAAATCAAGAGTTTTACTCTTTCTTTTCCAAAACTAAGTAGTTTTCCACCACAAAACCCACAAAGGGGAACTCAGATCTTCCATCAGATCTTAAAAAGGAGTGATTTTTTTAAAATCTCCTACTTCTCGATATTCAAGATCCGGCCAAACAACAGGAGGAAGAAGAAGAACCCCCTTCATCAGCTTCAAAACATCCTAGGAGTTTAACTCCATATATATAAAACAACAAATATTTCCTTTTTGAAGCATTGTTTCTGTTTCTTAGGCCCAAAGGCGAGGGGTAATTAACGGCAGCTTAGTCCGCGGCTGCCGGAGATTCGGATCCCCACAATCAATAAACCCCGGCCTACCCTAGGCAGGGGGAATCTGTAGTATACGCCTGACAAGCGCGCGCGTATTCCTATCTCAATGGGGTGATGAAAAACACCCTACAACATATATTGACATTGATGACATTGATTACATAGTTGGATGATATCCACTTTTTCATAGACTTCATGATATACTCGACATTGATCATACCTCATATTTATGATATGTTATTACCTGATGCACTGGCACGAGCACTTGACACTACACTCATGTATAGATGTTATATTGCCACCTTATCATGCTTCAGACTTATTCATTGAGGATATATTATTATTGATCGTATTGACCTAGGATTATGTCATGCATACGATTTCTTCTCTGCGATGTTTTCTATTCACGAGTTGACAACTCACCCCCGTTGTGCCACAGTTCTTGCAGATTTTGCCGTACAGGTTCCATTGCGGTTTTCTGGCACACTGCTTCCTTTCTGGGTGATTTGCTTTGGTGGGTGGGTTCTTTTGCATCAGAACCACTATTGTACATGTATTATTCAGTTGTATCTAGAAATTCCATCAACCAAAACTTGTATATTGTTTCAGACTTAGAAAACCAGTTAAGTATTATTTCGACCTTAGAGTCGCATGTTGTAGTATTATGGTTTTCATGTTGATTTTGAGTTTCTTTTTGAGTTTTGATCCTCGCCCTTCGGCATTGTATATTATATTGCTGTGTGGTTGTGACCGTCGATTGACGAAGAGCTAGCTCCCGCTTGGGGATGCCTTTTATCATTGTATATATATTATTCTCGTTGTACCCCGTTCGAGGCCATTATTTACAAAGGAAACTCTGCCGAAATTTTTAGAAAATGATATAGATTTTAAAAATGCATCTTCGGCTACTTATTTAAAAACCTTGTTTTTAAAACTCGTTTCTTTACTTCTTAAAACTACTTTTCCTTCATTTATAATTAAAATGGTTTTAGATTTCTGGACTTTTGCTTACTTGAATTAGATGGGGTCATATAGACTTCATATGATTCAAGTGCCAGTCACGAGCTATTTCGGGTCGTGACACCCACTCTCCATTGGTAGCAACCTTGGAGCGTCGGTTGCTTCGCTAGGCGAATCTGGAGCCTGCATCTTTTCTCTCAGGTGGACCATCTTCGGCAAAGGAGAACTGGCTTGCAACCACGATCCGGAGCATTTGAAGAAAGCTTAAGAATGTGAGTATTCTGCACATAATAAATTAGTTTAGCTCACCAGGTTTTTTGTATAAAAGTTCTAGCTATTTAGTTCGATTCTTGGTTTGGGAATTTTGGCAAACTAGAAATTTTTTGAAATCCATGTTTCCATCTTCGAAAATTAGTTTGCTAATGTGCCTAACTTCCCAGCAGTGGTATCAGAGCCAGGCAAAAAGGCTAGACTTGTTTGCACCAATTTAAAGTTTTGATCGACGGAATTTTCCGAATCGTATTTCCAAAACTGTTGCTTGTCGTTCGAATTTCAAAATTGTTCAAAAAAATTTTTGGTTGCATTAAAATTATATGCAGGCAAAACTAGAGCTAAGAAAAAAATTTGGGCACCTAATCCCAAAAAACGACCACAGAACAGAAGCCAAATGACACATTTGGCCACTGAACCGCTACCCTTTTTAGGCTACAGTGCCCCAAATTTTTTCTGGGGATTTAGTTCGAGGAAATATGATTTTTGGGATATTTGGTTTTGCTCCAGATTTGTTTGTGTACTGGTTTGTACTTTGGGGGCCAATGCAGAAAGTTTTAATTGATCAAAATTTAAATTTTTGTTTTTCTGAGTATTTGTTTCTGCGATCATGAATATTATAGCGCGGTATAATCCGACTGGTTGTTATATGAACAATCAGATGGGTTTATGAACATGATATTCGCGTTGATGTCCTGTGTTGCTCTATAATTATGGTTATGTTGGATTTGTAGTGATGGATAGCCCGGTGTACGTAGTATTAGATATAGTTCTCTCTGATGTAATGTATATTCATATAGCGTGGCGAGCGTCCGACATATGGACTGCCGTCATTACGGCTTGTATTATTCTTTGGGGTGCGTCCAGGTTGTGAACGTAGTCATCGTTGTATATTCTGTTTTTCATTACATGCACTAGGATTACCCCACGGCGGGGTGCTCGAGTAGCTGGATTCTAGAGAGCAACGGGCCTCCATCTCATGGCGTTGAGACCGGAGTGCTTTACGCTAGAATTAGAGGGATATTCGCCGCACTCGTGGGGGTATAGGATTGACCCGCGAAGGGGTGCCCAAGTCACCGGATTTTGGAAGTGCTGGGTGGCCCACTCACTTCGTTGATTGGGGTTGTCTCGCTTCTGGGATTGGCGGGTGACTTGCCGCACTCATAGAGGTTTAGGGTCTGATACTACGGGCTATCCACATAACCAGAAAATTGCATTTCATATTTGGCTCCATTAAAATGCACTTTTCCTTGTTTATCCGCATTTCCATATTGTATTTGTTTCCGCTGTGATCCCGCTGTGATGCTTCTGTGATGTTATTTGATACCATGCGTGAGACGAATGTTCATATATATATATATATATATATATATATATATATATATATATAATGTTTTGCATCCACGCTCGTCCTGTCCCCGCCCTGCCGTAAGTTAAGTAACCTTACGGTGAAGATCCGGGACCCTGTGGCGAATGCGGATGGAATATATGTGCGTGTTTATTTTCGTTTCTTTTTAGCATGATATGATTAATTGATGGGACTGCATTAATTCTGATTAATACAAGGAAAACAAACCTAAATGATGTTGGAACCAATTTTTGAAAAACTGACATTACAGACGTTTTCTTTTGCTTTACACAGCGGTATTCGGTTATGAATATCCAGCACCTCATTCGATGAGGCAAGAAAGGAGATCCCTTCATGGGGAGTGGCCTCTTGGACAAAAATTTGCGTCATTGTAATAACTTCACTATAGTCGATTCTTTTGCTTTGCATCGTGGTATTCAGTTAGGAATATCCTGTACCTCATTCGATGAGAAAAGAGCCTAGATCCCTTCACAGGGAGTGACCTCTTTGGCAAAAGTTTACGTGACTATAAACTACTCGGTTTTCATCAAAACCATGGTTTTTTACAAAACCACTATTTTTAAAAATACGGAGCTTAAACCACTCCTTTTTCAAAACCGCTCAGGTTCCTTCAACGATATCAAGTTCATTACGTTAAAGGTTTTTCGATAAAACCAGTCGTAGCCCTCCGTCATTTCAGATTAGTATTGCTAGTATTCGTGCTACGTATGTCGTCTTCGGTCGAGACGTGGTGTTCGGTAGCTATGTAGTGCTTTTTTGTTGCATGGTGATGCGCCTGGTTAGGATAGTCGTACGGTCATTTTGGTTCAGTCAAGGACTCGTACGGGTGAGTTTAATACAATCAAGATAATGACGGGTTGAACTTGACTAGGACCCTTTGATATATTGGCTCAGTCAAGATCACTTGGGTCCTAAGGGTTAAAACTAAATCGGGAGTTTCAAATATAAAGGAAACTAGCCAGTTATGCACATACCTTCTGGAGTGTAGTGACTTGAGTGACTTCCATCAAGTTATCATGCGATGATAGTTAGGTCCCGATTCTCACTGATGAGTAGGTGTTACTCCTCGGGTGATTTTCAGATGATCCCGACTAATTCTCCTTTTAGGATTTGAAGGAGAATTCGAGAAAATAGTAGGAACCATCCTGATTAGATAAATGATTAACCAATCTAATCTAGATAGAGTGCATGCTAAGTATTTCTTTTCTCTTTCTCTGGCAACGACTATGATCTGACCATAAACTAAAACTCATGAACCAAATTAACCGAACCTTCTTACACACCTTGGCTTTGAATTGTCATTATTCACGATGTAGTCGCATATATCATTGCCACTCCTAATTCCCTTTTGCATTTCTCCAGAACCCTCCGTATTACTACGAAAATCCATATTTCTTGGGTATTCCATCATATAATTACATACGAACTCGAAGAAACTTGTTTCTATTCGAGAATGGATTCCGGTTCTAGAGAAATTGAATAAGATTATTCGGTTGACTTTTCCTTTTCCCTTCTCTCGGGTTGCAAGAGCTCCTAGTATTATGAGAGTACATCTATTACGCTTATTGGATAGTTTTTTCCAAACCTTAGGCAGGTGCTAAAAGGTAGGGAAAGTAGAAAACCAATTAGCCTAAGTGTGGTGTACAGAAGGTAAGAAGTAAAGACATATAAATGGATTAAAATGAGGGCAAAGGAAATAGCGACTACTGTCATGATTCATGACAAAGTTGCATATATCCCTGCCACTCGTACTTCCCTTTTGCATTTCTCCAGAACACTCCGTATCACTACGAAGATCCATATTGCTTGGGTATGCTATCGTATAGTTACATACGAACACGAAAAAACTTGTTTCTGTTCGAGAATAGATTCTGGTTCTGGAGAAATTGAATAGCATTATTCGGTTGTCTTTTCTTTTTTCCTTATCTCAGGTTGTGAGGGCTCCTAGTATTAAGAGAGTATACCCATTACGCTTATTGGTCAGTCTTCTTCCAAACCTTAGGCTGATACCGAAAGGTTGGGAAAGAAGAAAACCAATTAGCCTAAATATGATGTACAGAAAGTAAGAAGTAAAGACATATAAAGAGATTGGAGTGGGGGCAATGAAATATACGGTTACTGTTATGAATCTGGCCCCTTCGAAACACCCGGCCACCCCTTCGAAACATTTCCATATTTCAGTTTTACTGTGTGGTATATTAATTGAAAACAGTTTTCCCAATTAGGTTCTGACTCCAGGGTATGTATTTACCAGACTTGATTCTCACATCTGTATGGCATTACAGATGATGAGTGAGAGTAGAATATTGGGAATTGGGTGATTAGATTCTCAATATATTAGAATTCTTTGTAATTGGTGATATTTGAGGAAATCACCTGGTTTTTTTCTAACAACAATTTTTTGGTTTTGAATATTTATTGTTATGCACCAATTTCAAATTGATATATCTGTACATTTATTTATAAAGTGAGATATAACTTTTTGGAATTATGTTTAGGACATTTACCTATATCAGTTGATGGTTGGGTAAGGTGCATTCAACAACGGTGTAATTCTTATTAACCATAACACAGTTTTCAACCTATGACGCACAAGGTTTGCGTTATTAAACTCATAAGACTTATACAAAGTATTATATGTTGTCTGATGTCCATTAGGACAAGGGGGTTAGTACTCGTACTATATTCTGTTTACTTATGACTTCTCTAGTTTTAAACAAGTATTTCGTTGAAATTAAAGGTCCAAATTTTGAGAAGTTATAGGTATATGAATAAAGTAGAGAACCATATGTTGCAAGTATCAGAATTCTTCGGGGTGATCGAAATTATAGATACTTGTGCTAGGTATTCCGTCGTAAATAATAAATTTGAGAACTTGCTTCTGTTTCAGGTTACTTATCCGTGGGTACACTCCTTGATGAGTAATGTTGCATGGCCTTCTTCCATTTAATCGATATGCACTGAAAACAGCTGCATGGTTTTTGAATCTAGTTCAAATTAAATTAGTACATTTGTTTCTATATTGGATATAGAATGGATTCATATATTAACGATATTAAGGTATATGTAGTAGTCTGGCTTATGCTTAAAACCAGAATCTGGATAAACTCAAGGCACGTTTCAGTAATGGCAATTTGTGAGTTATCCCGAGTTTTGACGAGGGTTAACATTCTACCATTTGGAAGATCAATAATTATATTGTTCTTGACTCACCACCTCTTTAGTAAAATGAATTCTTTTCAGAAAATATTAGTGGGAGTATGGTGGAACTGGAAGTCATTCCAGAACCACAAACGGTCACTAAAAATTTAGTAGAACCTAAAGATTCAATTGGATTCGACAATACATTAGCCACTCCGCAGATTTGGTGGGTAATCTCAGCCGCCCGAGAGGTATTTTGGTCTCCTCAAAGACGGTGACATGGAGGTTTTGATGACCCAAACTAGCCACTACTGCTATACTAAACTATGAGATCTGGCAGGTGGATGACTATAACATCGTTCTAAATTAGCTTTAAAAGTGCACGTATATATGACTCTGCCAAAAGGTTGTTGTAGTCAGTGGGAGCAGCAGAAACGTGGTGGGCAAGTAGTTTATGTCTTTTTATAGACTAAAGCAAGTGTAGCGGAGATAGATCGTCTATTTTTGATGTGAAAGTCATAGAGTTTGACTTCATCAGAATAACAGATGGACCTGGCAAGAAAGTAGTAGGGAGTGATGTCCTGATATTTGGATGACATGCTCTTAATAGGAAGTGATCTTTTTATACTACGATCGGTTATACTGTGGTTGTCACAAGGTATTTCTCCACATAGGATCTGGATAAAATATCAGGGATTCTGGTGACTAATCTATGGTTTTAGATATAGATTTGGGAAGTGCCCCAATTCAGATACTTTAGCACTATTCTAAAGTGTTTTAGAATAGACGACTCCTGGCGTGATGGTGTACCCGCAGGTGATGGAGTCACCCTCTCTAAAGAGATGTCTTCTAAACCGATGAGGAGAGGGATTTGCATGATTGACATATCACTTGTTTAGGCAATTGAGTTAATCATGAAATGTCAAGTACACACCAGATATTGCTTTTGAACAGGATGCAATAAACACATATTAATCAAATCCTGGAGAAACATTGTGAAGCGGTTATAAACATAAGAGGACGTTCTTGGCATATGGTAATGGCAGCCTCCTTCAGGAGGTGGTTATCATTTCAGGCTTCCAAGATGACCTGAATGACAGAGTGACTGTCAGAGTTAAAGTTTACCCTTTTCTGAGGGACAGTATGTTGGACAGGTGGTCTAAGCGGATACCGAGGAAGGCATGACGCAGGATACTGATTAAATTCAGTGAAAGATACGGTCTAAGAAGTTTGTTGGATTTGGAGTTCATTTATGAACTTGGTCTCATCAGATATCCAGACAAATTCGAAGACAAGTATCGCTCATTTTGGAAGATAGTCTTTCTCCGTGAAATTGAGATATAGAGAGATAAAAATAGAAACATTGGAGTCGATCCATTCACTGAGGCTATTTCTCGAACGCGATAGTTTCGCAAACAAGCTTTGCGAGACTGATTAATAAGGAAGTTGGGTGTTCGGTATCACACAGGTTGTGAGTATGCGACACCGCAATAATTAACCTTAAGTGTAAGTGGAAAATTGTTGGATATAGTGCCATCAAGGCAATTATTGTAATCGCAGGCAGGCACCTATACAGGTAGAATAGTCTTACTCGAAAAGATAGTATGCTATCTGGTTTGTCTCTATCTTCATGTACATGCATTATGTGGTATTACAGATCACTATTACATATTGATAGAACTCATAAGATTCTTACTTGACTACTAGTATTATGATGGCGATCATATACGTAGGACCTGGGTGGACTATAAGCACATCCTTAAATGTCCCTAGTCGAGAGAGTATCGAGACTGGGCATCGATACTCCGAAGTAGACTAGTGTATACTTTTCGAGAGCCCGACGAGGCGCGGTGGCCGGTCTCACAAGCCATTGGTGTCAATTAGTCACATAAGATAGTGTACATAGGCTCATTGGGTTATGAGTTACACTGGACAGACTCGCCGGGAACATGCTGGATGATATTATACCTATTGTCATATAGCAGTTCTCAGATGACATGAGTACAGGTTAGTCTGTCGACTTGAGATCGTCATTTGTCTCGTGTGAGTTCCTACTGTGCTTTGATTACTATCCTACCATGGCTCAAAAGAGTCGTGCAAACAAGTTTTAGTTGGGCACAGTCCCGAGCCACATGGAAGCAGTGAGCAGATCATCGAGGATCCGTCTCTCCCGGTATTGAGGGTTGATATCGCGCTGTGCATGGGTGGTCATCACCAAAAATCCTTGGCCAAGGTGGACAAGAATTACTGATTTGGATCAGTAGTTTCTCAGTGGGTGATGGGCTACACACCGACATGAAATATCGCGTTATTAAGGGTCTGACTTTATCCACCCCTAGATCCAATATACGATACTCTTAGACGAACAGACCGAACTGTACGGAGATTGTCACAGACAGGCCAGTAGGGGTACGGATGAGTTTGCCTGTCGGCCTTCCTTTCGCTCAATACCTGGGTAGCCGTTACGTACAGCTAGTGTCGCTAACGTGCTTGTGGTTAAACCTACTGTCAACGTATTAACGAGTCTTCAGAGTCCCACACAGAGGGGTTTTCCGGTTCAGGTGATATGATGTAGATGACATATGTTGGTACATACATGTGTTCGATTAAATATGTATACAAGCTACACAGACTTTAATCGGACGGTTGATAATACTAACGGCTTAGGATTAAGCCGGATTATTGAATCAAGTTTTGATTTAATAATTTTTATATATGTATTCTAGTATTATTGTTCACTATTCATTTTCTCTCTTGACTATTCGTATTTTTATACGAATACATGTATATATATTTCAACACGTATACCGAGTTGTATTCCGTATTTATACAAGATATCTTCTGAAAGATGGACACCTCATTATATGTTTTTCTTTTTAGAAAATCAGTTGTAAATGAGATGGAGGGTGGGGTGGCATGAGCATGGTTGGAGGTATGAAAAGAGGTATGGCCTTTAATTGTTTATTGTAAAAATGATATGAGATATTTTATGTATGGTTGTAAAAATGAGAGCCATTCTTTCTATATGCCTTTCACACTCTTCATTCTATCATGTTTGAGAGCTCTTCTACACTTAACTCATTTTTCTTTCTTGAGTTGCTCATGCCTTGGTTTTCCTCACCTCCTTCTCCTTATTCTTTAGTTGCTCACTTGAGCTTCAGAAATGAGAGAAAAAGATAGTGAAAATTTCTACATCCCCACTTTCCATTGCTAGCGACCTTAGAGCGTCGGTTGCTTCGCTAGGCGTGGCTGGAACCTGCATCTTTTCCCTCAGGTGGATCATCTTCGGCAAAAGAGGATCGACTTGCAACCGCGATCCGGAGCACTTGAAGAAAGCTTGAGGATGTGAGTATTCTACACATATTAGATTAGTTTAGCGCCCTAGGTTTTTTGTATACAAGTTCTAACTATTTAGTTCGATTCTTGGTTTGGGAATTTTGGCAAATTAGAAAATTTTTGAAATCCATGTTGCCATCTTCGAAAATTAGTTTGCTAGTGTGCTTAAGTTCCCAGTATATAATATGTGATTTGTGTTGGTTTTGATATATTAAATATGGATAATAAAGAATTGAATCGGTTGTAGAATGATGGGTTTGAAATTAGGTTTTGAAATTTATTATGATTTTGGGGGTTAATGGGTTTTAGCATTAAAATATAATTTGCGAAAATTGTTTTAAATGGATTTTAGAATTGAAAATAGATGAAAAATTGAAATATAAATTTGGTAATTTAGGGTTGGAGTTAAACATATAAGAATTATAGGTAATCGATGGATTTACTTGTTAGATTAATTTAGGATAAGATTGATTATAGAATTATGTTACATGTATTTAGAATTTTGTTACATGTATTTAGGATAAAATGTATTATAGTTAATTGAAGGGGTATGAGCGAGTGCACGCGCGCATGTGTGTTTGTGAGAATGTGTAAATGTGTGTGCAAGGGTACGTATGTGAGCGAGTGTGTGTGAGTGTGTGAACGAGTGTATGGATGAGTGCTTGCGCGCGCGTATGTGTGAGAGTGTGCGCGTGCGCCCGCCCACATATGAAATATTTCAAAAATATATTCATCCTAACTTCTAACTTATATTTTGTAAATTTAATGATTCGATATCCTTTATTTTGTAGATTTAATAATTTGATATCTTGTTGCTTATGATTTATTGCTTAGATTTTTTAATTGTAGCATAATTTATAAACCAAATCAAAATAAAAATCAAACCCTTTAATACCAATTAAACTATAGTAGATGCATAAATCAAAAATAAAATCAAACTGATTAAGAAAAATTAACATTAATTAACATATAACATTAATTGTATTAATTAGAAATCTTAATTAACACCAAATAATAGTGAATCGAGACCCTGATTAAAAAACGATTAAATAGAAAATTAAGGGATACACTGATTAGAGACTTAACTAGGGTTTTATGTTTTTATTTAATTAGTAAGTTTAAAATCGAAAGATCTTAAATTTGTTTAAAATTGACCTATAGTTTTGACAATTGGTGTATGTCAAATCTTTTTCCTGTCGAATTGATAGAATCACATTATATGTTTGTAAGTTTAGCGTCATATTCAATTTTTTAAATGTATGTGTAGTATTCGATGAGCGGATTTAACATACAGTAATTGTTGGATTGTCCAGTTTGGACATGTTACGAATGCAACAAGACTCACATCTCACATTCTCCTGTATTTTCGTCCATTTCGAGAAGTTTCGACGGTGTTTTCCACTTGTTCTTTGTGTACAGATTTATTTACGAACATGGGAAACAGGGGGTAGTGCTGTCGAAATTTTCTTGAAATGGACAAAAAACAGGAGGATGTGAGATACGAGTGTTGCATTCGTAATAGGAATTATGACCTTTATCTCTGACAGCTGTGAAACTAATTATTCGTCTCGACCTTTTGCCCCGAGTATTTAAGCCAATCTTAAATGACTTTAGATGCTTTGATACGTCCACATCATGAAATTTTATTTAAAACTTGAAAATTTATTTAATGATGAGCTTGTAATAAACTCATAAGATATGTTAAACTCATATTATTATCTGTGTAATAATAGATGAGAATTCTTTCGGATAAATCGTTTATGCACATGGGAAAAAAAGATATGTATAGTTTGAGAGACACCAGATTTAAAGATGGGCTTAAAGCCCTTTTAGATTACGCAGATAAGAACCCAAAGCGTAACAAGACGGACTCTTGTTATGTTCTTATAAGAAATGTAAGAATAGAGTTCGTTTTCGACGTGAAGTGATAGAAGAACATGTGTTTGTAGAGGGTTTTGAACCGAACTACATACATTGGAATTACCATTACGAGGACATACGTGACGAGAAAACGAGGATGGATAATGAGACCGCGGCTTCGCAAGCTGCATTGCCGATGGGTGACAGGATAGAAGACACGCATGAGATGTTGGAAGATTTATTTGCTGGAGAGAAAATGAATGATGTTGAACCGTCTGAAGGCACCAGTGAATTAGAAGAATTGCAGAAACTTTTGGAGAAAAACGAACAAGATCTGTACGATGGCTGTACGGAATTTAGTAGGCTGTCATTTGTAATAAGGCTCCTCTATTTGAAGATGATTAGCGGGATGGCTAACGAGTACTTTGACATGTTTCTTGATCTCCTATGCAAGATAATTTCTAAAGAAAAGGAAAGCATTCCAAAGAATCATTACCAGGGAAAAAAGATTGTTAAGACACTTGATTTCTCATATAAGAAGATTGATGGATGTCCTAATGACTGTGTGCTGTATCGCAAGGATTATGCGTCTCTCGATGAGTGTCCCACTTGCAACTTGTTTAGGTGGAAAAATGTTAAGCGAAATTCAAATGTAGAAACGTCTGATGTACTTCAGCCAAAATCCTTCGTTATTTCCCCCTGGTTAAGAGGTTCCAAAATTTATATATTTTAAAGGATATGGCGAAGTGCATGTGATAGCATTTCGATCGTCGGATAAAAAATGGGAAGCTGAGGCATCCGGCTGATGCAGAAGTATGGAAGCAATTAGACAGTGTTGATCATTTTAGGGATGAGCCGAGGAATGTACGTATAATTTTGGCAACCGACGGTTTCATGCCTTACGGACTCATGAGCTCTAGTTGGTCCACGTGGTCGATATTGCTTATGCCTTATAATCTGCCTTCCTGGATGTGTATGAAGCAACCGTATATGATTCTTTTCTTATTAATTTCTGGAAAATATTCACCTGGCCAGAACATCGATGTGTATATAGAACCTTTAATTGAAGAGCTGGTAGAACTCTGAGAACATGGAGTAGAGACATATGATGCGTACGCTGAGGAGAAGGAATGCGAGCGGCTGCTATTTAGACAATCAACGATTTTCCAGCATACGGCATGTTATCTGGATGGTCTACCTATGCGAAGCATGCATGTCCATCATATGGTCTTGATTACAGTGCCTTACAGTTTAAGACACATGGTAAGTTTTGCTACTGGTTTCATTATAGGTGGCTATCGACGAATCATCGGTATAGAAAGATGGCAAGTAAGTTTGATGAAATATTGGAAAAGGGTGAAGCACAAAAACAATTGTCAGGGAATGAAATTTTTGAGCAGATTTCATCATGTCAATTTCAGCAAGGTTCTAACCTGTTGGGGTCAAAATTTACACCCCGGTTGGCCAAGTCAAAATCAAAGTCAACCCCAACCCAAGTGGGCCAATTCCCGGGTCGAGCCCGAACACGAAGCGTCCGGCCTTCCGCCATGCCAAAATAAAAAATTTGTAATAAATAATTTTGGTATATTTCTTTTTTTTATTTTTTGAATAAATGTAAGAAAAATGGGTATAAAGCCAAATTTTTGTAAAGCCCATGGCTTATGTGCAAAAAGAAATAGCACATGAGGCATGGGATGGGCAAAATGCCATTTTTTGTAAAGCTCAAGGGGATATATGTAAAATGTATAGCCTATAAAGGCAAAGAATGAAAATATCTCATCAACTTTTTCTCTCTCCCAAAAAGAAGAAAAATGCAGTTCGGCGCGAAAAAGAGTCTGTAGGGAGATCGACCATTCAAAAATATATAGATTCTCTCGAAGATTATGAACAGAAGGAAAGAACTCTGATTCAATTGAAGGAGTTCCTCCCTATAGAAGCGGCTGAAATTTGGGAGGAGCTAGAGGAAGACTCCAATGAAGAGATCCCTATAGTGACCTGCTACGCCATCCATCTTGGCAGCGACTCTGAAGAGGAGCTATGTTTTCCTGAAGATGACGAGGAGCTCGCCACAAAGGCCAACCAAATCCAGCTCAGAAGTGGCAGGGCTCTACCGCCGAATCAGGGCAACGCCCCAAAAGGAAAAGAAAAGCAAGTAGCTAATGAGGAAGATGGCAGAGAACCGACTAATGAAAACTCAAGTCCTCCCTCAGTGGAATATAATGTCTTGGCTCATCTCCGAAAGCTTCCGTCTCTCCTGAGCATCTACGATGCCTTGGTCCTATCTAAGGAGCTTATAGATGTTCTCATTCATGCTCTACAAAACCCTGAGCAGTATCAGGCTCGCTTTGCGGAAATTAATATGAAAGAAGCCCAGTACACTTTGCATGCCGCCGCAGTCACGTTTAAGGATAAAGACTTGCTACTGGGAACAGCTGAGCATAATCAGCCGCTTTACGTGACTGGGTACAGCGACAGAGATCGGATTAATCGCATATTGATTGATCCGGGGTCCTCAGTGAATATCATGAACTTGCGGACTCTGAAGAGTTTGTCAATGGACGTCCGACACCTGTCAAGGGAAAGGATTGTCATTCAAGGCTTCAATCAAAACTGCCAGCAAGTTCTAGGGTCTATAGCTTTGATAATCAAATTTGGGGATCTGCAAACTGAAGCTAAGATATATATGATCGACGCTGACACGTCTTATAAAATTCTCTTGGGACGGTCGTGGCTCCACGATTACGGCATCGTTCCACAACTCTCCATCAATGCATGAAGTATACTAAAAATGGCGAAGAAAGACGCATTGACGGAGACATCCAGCCGTTCAGTGTGCATGAAATCCGATATGAAGATTCTCGATACTTTGTGAACCTCCAAAGTGCTGAGCCACAGCTGACCAAAGATAGAGCAGCCCCAAAACTCAAAAGCAAGTCTGAGCCGACTGTCACTTTCAAAAGCAGAAACCCCCATGTGCGTCCGTGTTTCGGTAGCGACACTGATGAGTCCAATGAAGTCCGTCCTTCCATAAAGCTCGCCCTCGTTTCTGTAGCGATACGGACGGGTCCAATACCGAAAGCCCATTTAGCAGCAAAGTCCGCCCTCATCTTGGCAGCGACACTGAAGAGTCGGAAGAAGAGGACCTGCCGTGCAACAGCTGTGCAGATCGGACCCCCATGCAGCAAGCAAAACTACGAGAGACCTTCGAAATTGCAGAAGGGTCCCTGGCCATCACAAGGGTGCTGGAGCAGATGTGCAAAGAGCTCGATGCATTGTCAGTCTCCACCGTGGACCAGCTGAAAACATTCTACGTTCCCGGAAGGAAAAGTGGACAGAAGAGCATCCTGTTTTATGGATCAAATCTTGTTGTGCACCCGGACGATTTTTCTGTCGCGTGCCTTCCCTATGAGAGAGGCATAAGAGCCATCCTCAATCCCAGATACTATGCGCCCGAGATGCGGGAATATTTCAAAAGGTGTGGATGCCGGCTATATCAAACGGAGTCCGAAGTAAAGTTTTATGAAGGGCTATGGCATCCGCCTCAGGTCCGAGCACTCATCGATAGACGAATTCCAGATAGACGGGGCATAGGCTTCATTCAACCTTATTCCAAAGCATGCTACATGATCCATGTTGGTGAAGCCAGCGAAAGATCAAATGATGATGACGAGATAGCCGAGCCAGAAGAAGCTCCTCAAGAGCTCGAAGATGGCGGACAAGCAACCTTTGACGAGCTAACCGAGATTGACTTAGAAATGCCCGATAATCCGAGGCCGACCTACATCAGCTCACTCTTGTTAGAGGAAATGAAAGAGCAGATAATTTCCCTGCTGCATGAGTTCGTCGACTGCTTCACGTGGACATACAAAGAAATGCCTGGCCTGTCCCCTAAAGTGGTCGTGCATAAACTGGCTATATCTCCTGATGCTAAGCCAGTCAAACAAGCTCCTCGAAGAATGAGAAGGGAACTAGATGAAATGGTCATCGAGGAAACCAAGAAGCTCATCGATGCCGGCTTCATCAGGGAAGAGAAATATGCGGACTGGATCGTATGCATAGTCCCGTGAAGAAGAAAAATGAGCAGATCCGAGTTTGTGTCGATTTCAGGGACCTCAACAAGGTATGTCCTAAAGACGACTTCCCGCTACCGGTCATGGAAATGATGGTCGATGACTCCTCGAATTACGAGCTGTTCACCTTTATGGATGGCTCGTCTGGGTATAATCAGATCAAGATGCCGCCTAAGGATGAGAAGCACACAGCATTTCGAACCCCGATCGGAATATACTGCTACAAAGTGATGCCGTTCGGACTGAAGAACGCAGGGGCTACATATCAAAGGGCAATGACCAATATCTTTGATGACCTAATTCATAAAGTCGTCGAATGTTATGTTGATGATCTGGTCGTCAAGACTAAAGCCAAGGCCGATCACATCCAAGATCTTAGGACCGTTCTCACGAGACCGAGGGAATACGATCTGAAGATGAATCCTCTAAAGTGCGCTTTAGGCGTGTCATCGGGAAAATTCCTGGGCTTCATAGTCCGACATCGAGGGATTGAAGTTGACCCATCCAAGATAAAGGCCATCATGGAGATGCCACCTCCGAAGAATCTGACACAGCTAAGATCTTTTCAAGGCAAGCTTGCTTATATACAAAGGTTTATCTCAAATTTATCGGGGAGATGTAGGCCCTTCTCAAAGCTCATGAAGAAAGGAGCTCCTTTTGTCTGGGATGCCGAATGTCAAGAAGCGTTCGAAGGCATCAAACAGTACTTGTTGCACCCTCCAGTGCTGGCCGCTCCCATTCCAAATAAACCGCCAGTTCTCTACACTGCCGCGCTAGATGAATCACTCGGTGCGCTCCTTGCCCAGAACAACGAGGAGGGAAAAGAAAATGCCCTCTACTATCTCAGTTGAACTTTAGTTGGGGCGGAACACAACTATTCCCCGATTGAAAAGCAATGCCTGACCCTGATATTCGTTGTGAAGAAGCTGAGGCACTATCTGCTTGCTCATCGGGTTATGCTGATCTCCAAGGTCGACCCGCTCAAACACTTAATGACCAAAGCAAGCCTAGCCGGTAGAATGTCAAGATGGGCTGTCATGCTATTTGAGTTCGACCTAGTTTATACTCCTCAGAAAGCAGTAAAAGGGCAAGCCCTCGCCGATTTTCTCGCTGCTCATCCTATACCAGAAGGGTCACCGCTAAATTGTGAATTACCTGATGAACAAATATTGCACCTCGAGGACAGTGAGCCATGTTAGGAGCTCTACTTCGATGGAGCCTCATCAATAAGGACCTCCAGTAAATCAAGCGTCCCGGAGATAAATGCAGGGATAGGATTGGTGTTCATCACGCCATCGATGGGAACCCTACGGCGTTCTTTTGCCCTCATCGAGCCTCGCACAAACAATGAGGCTGAGTACGAGGCTCTGATAGCTGGTCTGGAGCTCGCTACAGAAATGGAAATCCTTCGGCTACGAGTCTACAACAATTCCCAGCTTGTTGTCAACAAAGTAAGTGGCGACTATAAAATATACAAATCCGAGTTAGCTCGGTACAGAAGACGAGTAGTGAAACTCATGAAACGGTTCACTCACATTGAACTAATGAGAGTCCCTAGAGCGTTGAACGGAAAAGCCAACATACTCGCTCGGCTAGCTAAAGAGCTGGCTGATTCTGACATGAACGAAATTCTAATCACAGTCAAGAGTCGGCAAATTCTGCCTCCAGCCACTTTGCGTAAAGAAGAAAGCGTAGAACAAGGGAACACTCCTGCCGAAGAAGCTTCGATCATCCAAGACGAGCCCGATTGGAGAGAACCCTTTATAGAGTACCTCCGATACGGCAAGCTGCCCGAAGAAAAATCTGCGAGGATTCAGTTGAAGAGAGCTCTCCGATACGTGTTTGTAAATGACACGCTATACCGCAGGTCATATAACCAACTCTGGCTCAGGTGTTTGTCATTGGCCGAAACCCAAAAGGTCATGAAATAAGTTCACTCAGGCGTCTGCGGGGCTCACCAGTCCGGCCCCAAAATGCGGCTTCAGATCAAACGGCTTGGATATTACTAGCCCACCATGATAAGGGATTGCGAAGAGCATGCAAGGAAATTCCATCTCTGCCAAATTCACGGTGATTTCATTCACAAGCATCCCAATCCGTTGCATCCTATGGTGGCGTCGTTGCCCTTCGAAGTTTGGGGCACCGACATAGTTGGTCCAATTGATCCTCCGTCATCCAAAGGCCACCGGTTCATACTAGCTGCAACAGACTACTTCTCCAGATGGGCTGAAGCTGTCCCGCTAAAAGAAGTCAAGACAGAAAATATTCTGACGTTCTTCCAGCATAATATTCTATACCGCTTCGGTACACCAAGAAGAATCAATTCTGACAATGGGCCTTCTTTCAAGAGCTTCAAAGTCCCAAGGTTCGCTACTCAGCAGAAGATAGACTGGAGATATTACTCCATCTATAATCCAAGAGCCAATGGGCTAGCCGAAGCCTTCAATAAGACTCTATGCAAGCTCCTGAGGAAAAATGCTTCAGCCAACAAGAGAGATTGGAATCTCAAACTTCACGAGGCGTTGTGGGCATATCGTACCATGCACCGTACTCCAACTCAGTCCACTCCATACTCATTGCTCTTCGGAGTAGAGGCGGTCCTCCCTTTCGAAGTCGAAGTTCCAAGCTTAAAAATGTTCGTTCAGCACGAGTTGACGGAGGAAGAAAACGTGCTCTTTCGGCTTGAAGAGCTTGACGCCCTCGAAGAAAAAAGGCTCGCGGTACAGCAAAATCTGGAGCTGTACCGAGCCCAAATGTCACGGGCCAATGACAAGATGACCCGTCTCCGCGCTTTCAAGAAAGGCGAATTGGTGTTGGTCCTTAAAAGACCGATCATCCCCAATCGACATGCCAAGGGAAAATTCAAGCCAAACTGGGAAGGACCATACGTTATCGAGAAAGTGTTCGACGAAGGATCTTACCAACTAATAAGTGCCGAGGGAGAAAGGCCCATGCCACCCATTAATGGCCGATATCTCAATAAATACTACGCGTGAATGCTCCAAGTCGCAGGCGAATTGAGCACACTAGCCCTATGGTCTAGATCATACATCCTGTAAAACCGTATACAATCCACGGGCGTAAACGACCCCTATCTCTCCCAAATCCTACCGGTGAGACTACTTTTAAAGTCCCACCAACGAAAAAACGGTATGTCCATAAGCAAAACGGGTATGGATGAAAACCCGAAAGGGCTCCGTGAGTAAAACAGCAGGACTGCCGGCGAGTTTGTGAAAACCTGAAAGGGCGCAAACTCGTGAAAAGAGATAATATAGACTCGCAAAGTCCTCTCGACCTTGTGAGGAGGAAACCCCTGCGTAAGATCCTTACGACTCACAAAGGAGCAACACACTTAGGAATCCCTACGATTCCTAAGGAGAACATACACCTGCGAGATCCTCTCGACTCGTAGGGAGAAAATGCTTTTATGAGACCCTTACGGCTCATAAAATTGAAAAGCCTTAGGTGATAGGGATCTAAACCTGTCTCCTGAGCCATCGCTCCCCAACGGGCAACGACAAATGATGAGTCGCTCCTGGTATTTCGCTTCAGTGTTAGCGGTGCTGATGCCGACTGTAACACCCGAGCCCAATACTACTATTTTTCTGTTATCGGTTGAGCATTAGATATTACTCATTTCATTTATCTTGCTTGTTTGGGTCTTACTGTAAAATTTTATCTGGCTAAGTCATTTCTGCATATAACAAATTTTAACACCTAAAATAAAATTTGAAATATCTATCTTGGCCTACTCGTCACCCCTAGCCGCGTGGTAGCGTCCGTGCGTCCAGTTCTCGTCCCGTTCGGTGAAACGGGCAGGTTTGGACGACTACGCGCGCGTACAGGTGTCCGACTTGGGGGTATGCTTTTTAATCATAAAACATATCATTTTAAAATTTGGAACCCGCTTAAAATCTTATTATTTAAATTTCAAATTTTTGGACCCAACCCGGACGCGAATTGGAAATGTTTCATTTAGCACCAAAATCCTAAATTAATATAATATTAAACCATAATATATTCATAAATCTCACTGTTAACTTAATATTTAAAAAAAAAATCTTTTAATATTCGTTTAACCCCCACGAATCTTTTCCCAGCCAATCACGAGGGTTTTAACCCCGTGGGCCCCCTCCATTATTTCTCTTTCTCTCTCTCTCTAACGTAACTCTCTCTCTCTCTAATTTCTCTCTCTCTCTCTCTCTCTAACTCCCTCTCTCTCTCCCCTATATATATACATTCCTCCTCCCCTCATAATTTTTTCCAGAACCCCATCGCGAGAACCCAACAACCTAACCCTAGCCGCCTCGTCACCGTCGCCGCCGCAGCCCCGACGCCGGCGCCAACGACACCAGCACCTTCGCCTCATCCTCCTCGTCTCAACCACAGCCCTCCTTCCTCGTTTCCCTTCTTTCCGTGCACCCTGCATCTTCGCCGCGGCCACCCGCAACACCCCTGCACGCGTCCGCGCCGCCCCGGATCGTCGCCGACGATCACCATACCACCCTTGAACGCTCTGTAAGCCTCTCTCCTCTCTTCCTTTCTTCTTTCCTTCTCTCCTAGTTTAATTCTTGATCTGCAGATCTCTGTCGCTGTCGAGTAGGCCACCGCCGGAGTTCTTCGACGCCGTCGATCCTCGCGACCCCTCTACAGACCAACATAAGGTTCCTTCTCCTCAGATCCCCTCTCTCCTTCTCTATTTTCCTTTTCCCTCATTGGTGGCAAGTCGTGGTTGTTTACTGTTCACTTTTTGGCCGGATTCCGACGGTGCCGACAACGTGTCCTGACGATCCAGCAGAATTCTCTGACCCGTGAGGTCCCTTGGTTCGTCGTTTGGGTTCAATCCGTGAATCGTGCGTCCGTCGCGTGTTTTCCCGCCGACGTTACGTTCCATTTTCGTGTTCGTCGTTTCGTCGAGGCAAGTATCACTTGCTACATGCTATACTATACATTTATATATGTATGACTCATTAAACCTGCATAACTTGACTTGGTATAGTCGTTTCTCATTTGGTTGCAATATGACATATATCATTTTATAGTTAACATAACATTTACAGTCTGCCAATTTAACACTGATAACTAAGTTTACCTGTTAATCACATCTTACCGTTTAATAGATTGTAGCACTTTCCCATGTAGTTCTATTACATTCGGATATTCATATTCAAAGGCTTGATATAACTGTATTGCATCATCATTTAATCTGTTGCACCGCGAAGGGTGCTCAAAACCTGTTAATATAATAAAACGGCTGCACTATATTAATGCACTGTTGTGATTGAATGATCTGCTTATTGTTGTTTAATTTATTGCTTATTTCTTGTTGTTAATCCCCTGTTCGATTACATATCTGTTGTGAGCACACCCACGATATCGTTACATCTTGACTTGACTTTGTCACACATGATATATATTTGATACACCTGACATAGTTTTGCACCGTTTACTATTGACTTGACCTGTTGTACTATGACCTGACCTGTTACCTGATCTCGTGCCTAATGCCAACAAACCTGACATGTTGTCCTCATGGACCATTCCTGTTGTCTATCCAGACAAACCTGCTGTTACCTGATCCTGTGTTGGCATTAGTTCTTGATTACTGAACACCTGACTCGACACATATAACTTGGGGGTATGGGGAAATCAAAAGTGTAAACTAAAGTGTAACTAAAAGGGTATTACTTGATCCGTGGTCCCGGGGGGTAACGGGACAGAGCCATTCGTGACTCTTACATTTTCCTGATCCGTGGTCCCGTAGGGTAACGAGACAGAGCCATTCGTGACTCTTACATTTTCCTGATCCGTGGTCCCGGGGGATAACGGGACAGAGCCATTCGTGACTCTTACATTTTCCTGATCCGTGGTCCCGGGGGGTAACGGGACAGAACCACTATTGGTTCACATATTCCTGATCCGTGGTCCCGGGGGGTAACGGGACATATCCTTGAGTTACATGGAGGATTACTCAAATTGATTTCAAATACTTCAGAATAGAAAACCTGATAGAACAGTTTAGTTACCCACTGCACACTACCCTGCACTGCTTGTTTCATACTATTGCTTTATTCATGTTTATTTCTGCATTGCCTATTACACTGTTCATATTATATTACTTGATGACATGACGCGCTGACGTCTGGGTTTTGCATGGCCCAGATTCCGTACCGCTGTCGCAGTCCGAGCAGGAGTACTTCAGCCAGCAGGCTGAGCTGTGAGGTGTTAGTATTAGTTAGTTTTATTTCCTGCATTTATTTCCTGATGTGAGCCCGCATTATGGGACATACTTTTCAGTTATTTGTATTGGATCATTTGCTTCCGCATTTATTTATTATTGACTCATGTTATTCTGGTTTATGGACATGTTTTTAGAAAATTTATCTTGTTCTTGATATCTCTACAGCCGTAATGTGACTGTGGATGGATACTTCCTACCCACAGGTAGCATGGTTGGCTATGTCACGTGCCCAATCTAGCGTACTCTGAGAAGCGGGGCGTGTCACCGACCAAAAACCCAAATCCTAAGTTTTCCCAACGGCAAATGATGAGTCGCTCCTGGCATTGCTTCAGTGTTAGCGGTGCTGATGCCGACCCAAAAACCAAATCCCAAGTCCTCCCGGGGCAAATGATGAGTTGCTCCTGGCATTATTCCAGTGGAGCAATGTTGATGCCAAACAAGATCCAAATTCCAAGTCCCCAAACGGCGAATGATGAGTCGCTCCTGGTACTATATTCCAGTTCTGCAATGCAAACACCAACCAAAATCCAATTTCTCGAAATTCTCCCGGCCTTACGGTTAGTCCCCAAATTGACTACCGTATACAATCCACGGGCTCAAATAATTCTCAGCATACCCATGCCCCGCCGCAATCACCAGTTACGTGGCTGGTCTCCGCCCTTGGGATTATGCTCCATTTGGGAAGACCCACTCATGTGTCCTCACGATACATGAGGAGAACAAACTTATGGGGTCCTCACGACTCGTAAGAAAACACCTTCGTGGGATCCTTACGACTTACAAAAGAAAAACACACTTGGGAGTCCCCATGACTCCTAAGGAGAAATCACACCTACGAGATCCTTTCGACTCGTAGGGAGAAAATGCTTTTATGGGACCCTTAAGGCTCATAAAATTGAAAAGCCTTAGGTGATAGGGACCTAAACCTGTCTCCTAAGCCATCGCTCCCCAACAGGAAAAAGCAAATGATGAATTGCTCCTGGCACATGTACTTCAGTGTTAGCAACGTTGATGCCTACCCTAACCCCAAAATTCCAAACTCCAATCCAATAGACCCCTAAGTCTTTAAACTGGGAACAGATGACCTCTAAGTCGTTAAACTGGGAACAGATGACCCCTAAGTCGTTAAACTGGAAACGAGGGAAATCCACTCATGGCAGATGATGATTCGCTCCTGGTACCATATCTCAGTGTAGCGATACTGATGTCAACCCAAATCGCATCAAATCAGCAAAACAGCCAACGACCTCCCTGGCGGAATCAAGCTCCACCTCGGAAACAAGTCAAATCCCTGACACCGCAAGAAGCGGAGCAAGTCAAATCAAGTATCGACCGTCCAAGTCGCTAAAAGGGCAGCATCGACCGTCCAAGTCGCTAAAAGGGCCGCACCGACTGTCCAAGTCGCAAAAAGGAAGCATCGACCGTCCAAGTCGCTAAAAAGGCAGCACCAACCGTCCAAATTGCTAAAAGGGCAGCACCGACCGTCCAAGTCGCAAAAAGGGCAGCACCGACCGTCCAAGTCGCAAAAAGGGCAGCACCGACCGTCCAAGTCGCTAAAAGAGCAGCACCGACCGTCACAGCACCGACCGTCCAAGTCGCTAAAAGGGCAGCACCGACCGTCCAAGTCGCAAAAAGGCCAGCACCGACCGTCCAAGTCGCTATAAAGGCAGCATCGACCGTCCACGTCGCAAAAAGGGCAGCATCGACCGTCCACGTCGCAAAAAGGGCAGTACTAACCATCCACGTCGCAAAAAGGGCAGCACTGACCGGCCAAGTCGCAAAAAGGGCAGCACCGACCGCCCAAGTCGCAAAAAGGGCAGAACCGACCATCCAAGTTGCTAAAAGGGCAGTATCGACCGTCCACGTCGCTAAAAGGCAGCAACGACCATCCACGTCGCTAAAAGGGCAGCAACGACCTCCTCGTCGGAATTACGCTCCGCCTTGGAATCAAGTCAACCAAACACTCCATCTTGAAGACACGTCAAGCATCGACCATCCATGTCATAAAAAGGGCAGTGTCGGCTTCCTAAAAAGTGGGAACCAAATCAAGTCGCCTCCACATGAAAGAAAATCCATCAATTTCATGCACACAACCCACATATGCTGTGTGCATTTATTGATAGGGGGCACTTTGTTGGGATTAAAATTTACACCCCAGTTGGCCAAGTCAAAATCAAAGTCAACCCCAACCCAAGTGGGCCAATGCCCAGGTCGAGCCCGAACACGAAGCATCCGGCCTTCCGCCATGCCAAAATAAAAAATTTGTAATAAATAATTTTGGTATATTTCTTTTTTTTATTTTTTGAATAAATCTAAGAAAAATGGGTATAAAGCCAAATTTTTGTAAAGCTCATGACTTATGTGCAAAAAGAAATAGCACATAAGGCATGGGATGGGCAAAATGCCATTTTTTGTAAAGCCCAAGGGGCTATATGTAAAGTGTATAGCCTATAAAGGCAAAAATAATGAAAATATCTCAACAACTTTTTCTCTCTTCCAAAAAGAATCCAGATCTGTGATCTTTCTCCTTCCACAAGGTTCTAAAAGCTTCTCTTTTTTTGAATTAAATCAAGAACTTAACTCTTCCTTTCTCAAAAATAAATAGTTCTTCACCACAAAACCCATGAAGGGGAGCTCAAATCTCCAATCAGATCTCGAAAAGGGGAGACTTTTAAGTCTTACCCTCTTTTCTCAAGATCCCGCCGATCAAGAGAAGGAAGAAGGAGACCCATCTCCAAAAATCTAACTTTGGACAGATCCGAGGCTTAAAAGAAAAGCCAAAGATTTCTAGGAGTTTAACTCCTTTCTAGATTTGTTGGAGTTTAACTCCAAAAATTAGTTTCTGTTAGGAGTTCAACTCCAAAAAAACCCGTTGGGAGTTCAACTCCCCAACGTAGGGGCTAGGCCCCTTTTCCGCGGATGTTTCTGTGGCCACGTGTGCGCCACGTGACCCCGGGCGCTAAGGCGCCCGTCGGTCACGTGTGCGCCACGTGACCCCGCGGCGCTAAGGCGCCCGTCGGTCACGTGACCCGGGCGCTAAGGTGCCCAATGGTCACGTGTGCGCCACGTGACCCCGAGCGCTAAGGCGCCCAATGGGCACGTGCGCGCACGTGACCCCGAGCACTAAAACGCCCACGTGCTACCCACGCGTCCTTTGGACGCCATTTTCCCCCCATTTTACACACACTCCGCACTAAAAATACCTCCCCAGTTAGAAAAAATTTCTAACGGGGCGCTGCCCCGCACCCCGCAAGGGGGCTGCTAGCCCCCTTAACCCCAGCCCGCTATCCAGGTAGCGGGACTCTCGTAAAAACTCTGCGGGGCTCCCGATATATCCAAAACCCCCTTCAAAACACAACACTGCACATTAAGTTCGCATGACCAATTTAACCCGTCAATCGGAGGTCTCTCGCTCCAAATGCGAGGGGTAATTAACGACATCTTAGCCCGCGGCTGCCAGAGATCCGGATCCCCACAATCAATAAACCCCAGTCTACCCAGGACAGGGAGAATCTGTAATGCGCCTGACAAGCGCGAGCGTATTCCCATCTCAATGGGGTGACGAAAAATACCATACATAACCGTTTTAACCCAGATGGTTCCTTTAATTAACAAAAACGAAAGTGATCCGAAAATAACGAATTGTTGAGTGTGTGGAAAAAGAAAAGTA
Organism: Agapanthus africanus; assembly: GCA_030015575.1. Taxonomy (NCBI): domain Eukaryota; kingdom Viridiplantae; phylum Streptophyta; class Magnoliopsida; order Asparagales; family Amaryllidaceae; genus Agapanthus; species Agapanthus africanus. Next base: position 181,503,645 of record CM057339.1, on the reverse strand, counting down.
TATTATGAAATCTTCCATACTATAAATATCTGTTGATTCAACACAATATTGATGTCATGCATGTAAAGAAGAATGTGTTTGATAATATTTCCGGCACATTGTTACAGGACGATTTTAAGTTCAAGGATAAGTTGAGTGTTCGCGAGTGCTTGGAATCCAACAGGGATTGCATCCAGTTGATGATGATGTCTATGAATTACCAATTTTGAGCCACACAATATTGAAATTGGCGATGGAAATATTTTGTGAGGTGCTAAACACTAGTAGAAACTATACACTTTAGCGACCGTTTATTAGGGACCGCAATAATTTATACGGTCGCTAATATGGTATTCACGACCGTATTATTTATACGGTCACGAATAAAAGGTCGCCAATGTATTGGCAACCGTTTCCAAAACATTAGCGACTGTTTAAAACGGTCGCTAATTCTTCGATCAGATTATACCGGCGAGCTGCCTTCTTCTTCTTTTCATTCTCCCTTATCAACCCGCGAAGATAAATTCCCACCCCCCATTTCATCAATTTTTTTAAAAAAATTATCAGACTTGTTTCAAATTTTTTCTTGTAGATGTTATAGTTTGATTTGTTACTGTTGGAGCTTGCTATAGGTTTTCTTTTCCCAAATCCGATCAAGTTTGGTGGTTTCTCCTCCAAGCCATAATTTTTCAATTAGATTAGTAAATTTTGAAATTATTTGATTAGTAATTTCAAAAAATTGAATCATTTGTAAGATGATGGGTTTAGGATTATGAAATAGTGGAATTATGAAATTAGGGTTTGAAATTTTTTATGATTTTGAGGTTGATGGGTTTTATCGTTGAAATATAATTGAGAAATTGAAAGCATATGAAAAATAGAATTAGAAAATTTGGTAATTTAGGATAAGATGAGTTTTAGAATTGAAAATATATGAAAAAGTGAAATAGAAATTTGGTCATTTAGGGTAAGATGGATGAGTTCTAGATTGTGTGCATGTGTGTGTGTGTGTGTGAGAGTGAGAGATAGAGAGTATGTATGAGTGTTTGAGTGCACACGTGTATGTGTGAGTGTGTGAGAGAGAGTGTATGCGTCCGCATGTGAAATATTTCAAAATTTTATTCATCCTATTTATTAATGATTCGATATCTTTTATTTTGTAAATTGAATAATTTGATATCTTATTGCTTATGATTTATTGCTTAGATTTTTTAATTGTAGCATAATTTATAAACCAAATCAAAATAAAAATCAAATCCTTTAATACCAATTAAACTATAGTAGATGCATAAATCAAAAATAAAATTACACCGATTAAGAAAAATTAACACTAATTAACATATAACACTAATTACATTAATTAAGAAATTTTAATTAAGACCAGATAACGGTGAACCGAGGCCCTGATTAAATAGAAAATTAAGTGATACACTAAAATTTTGATTAGAAACGTAACTAGGTTTTATATTTTCATTTAATTAGTAAGTTTAAGATCGAAAGGTCTTAAACTTGTTTAGGATCGGCCTATAGTTTTCCGTCTGACAATTGGTAAATATTTTTCCCGTCAAATTGATATGATCACATTATATTTTTGTGAGAGTTGAGCGTCATATTCAATTTTTTCCAAACGTATGTGTAGTATTCGACGAGAGAATTTGACATACAGTAATTGTCGGATTTGTCCAGTTTGGACATGTTACGAATACAACAAGACACACATCTCCCATCCTCCTGTATTTTTGTCCATTTCGAGAAGTTTCGACGGTGCTTTCCGCTTGTTCCCCGTGTACAGATTTATGTACGAACACGGGGAACAGGAAGAAAGTATTGCCGAAATTTTCTCGAAATTGATGAAAAACAGGAGGATGTGAGATGCGAGTGTTGCATTCGTAATGAGAATTAGGACTTTTTTCCCTGATGGCCGTGAAACCAATTATTTGTCCTAACCTTTTGCCCTGGGCACTTACGACAATCTTAAATGACTTTAGATGCTTTGATGCGTCCACATCATGAAATCTAATTTAAAACTTGAAAATTTATTTAATGATGAGCTTGTAATAAACTCATAAAATATGTTAAACTTATATTATTATCTGTGTTATAACAGATGAGAATTCTTTCAAATAAATCGTTTATACACATGGAAAAAAAAGATAGGTATAGTTTGAAAGACACCCGATTTAAAGACGGGCTTAAAGCCTTTTTAGATTACGCATAAATGAACCTAAAACGTAGCCGAGACGGACTCTTATTCTAAGAAATGTAAGAATAGAGCCCGTTTTCGACGTGAAGTGATAGAAGAACATGTGTTTATAGAGGGTTTTGAACCGAACTACATACATTGGAATTACCATGGCGAGGGAATACGTGACGAGAAAACGAGGATGGATAATGAGACCGCAGCTTCGCAAGCTGAATTGCCGATGGGTGACAGGATAGATGACACGCATGAGATGTTGGAAGATTTGTTTGCTGGAGAGGAAATGAATGATGTTGAACCGTCCGAAGGCACCAGTGAATTAGAAGAATTACAGAAACTTCTGGAGAAAAACGAACAAAATCTGTACGAAAGCTGTACGTAATTTAGTAGGTTGTCATTTGTAATAAGGCTCCTCTATCTGAAGATGATCAACAGGATGGCTAACGAGCACTTTGACTTGCTTCTTGATCTCCTACGCAAGGTAATTTCTGAAGGAAAGGAAAGCATTCCAGAGAATCATTACCAGACAAAAAAGATTGTTAAGACACTTGATTTATCGTATCAGAAGATCGATGCATGTCCCAATGACTGTGTACTGTATCACAGTGATTTCGCATCTCTCAATGAGTATCCCACTTGCAACTTATCTAGGTGGAAAAATATTAAGAGAAATTCAAACGCAGAAACATCCGAGGTCAACAAAAAGAGCAAGAAAACTTCAGCCAAAGTCCTCCGTTATTTCCCCTGACTAAGAGGTTGCAAAATTTATATATTTCGAAAGACATGGCGAAGAGCATGCGATAGCATTCCGATCGTCGGATCAAAGACAGGAAGCTGAGGCATCTGGCTGATGCAGAAGTATGGAAGTAATTAGACAGTGTTGATCATTTTGGGAATGAGCCGAGGAATGTACGTCTAGGTTTGGAAACCGACGGTTTCATGCCTTACAGACTCATGAGCTCCAGTTGGTCCACATGGCAGGTATTGCTTATGCCTTACAATCTGCCTCCTTAGATGTGTATAAAGCAACCGTATATGATTCTTTCCTTATTAATTTATGGAAAATATTCACTTGGTCAGATCACCGACATCTATATGAAACCTTTAATTGAAGAGTTGACAGAACTCTGGGAACATGAAGTAGAGATATATAATGGATACGCCGAGGAGAAGTTTAGAATGCTAGCGGCTGTTATTTGGACAATCAACGATTTTTCAGCATACGGCATGTTATCTGGATGGTCTACCTACGCGAAGCATGCATGTCCATCATGTAGTCTTGATTACAGTGCCCTCCAGCTTAAGACACGTGGTAAGTTTTGCTACTGGTTTCATTGTAGGTGGCTATCAGCGAATCATCCGTACAAAAAGATGGCAAATAAGTTTGATAGAAGATTGGAAAAGGGCGAAGCACCAAAACAATTGTCAGGAATAGAAAATTTTGAGCAGATTTCATCATGTCAATTCCAGCAAGATTCTAATCATTTTAACTCAGATGGTTTCTTCAATAAACAAAAAAAGGAAACGGTCCGAAAATAATGAATTGTTGAGCGTGTGGAAGAAGAAAAGAATATTATGGAATCTTCTTTACTGGAAATATCTGTTGATTCGACACAATATTGATATCATGCATGTAGAGAAGAATGTGTTTGATAATATTGCTAGCACATTGTTACATGACGATTCTAAATCCAAGAATAAGTTGAGTGCTCACGAGTGCTTGGAGGAGCTTGGGATCCGACATGAATTGCATACAGTACTTCGTGATGATGGTGTCTATGAATTACCAACTTCGAGCCACACAATGTCGAAATTTGCTATGAAAAGATTTTGTGAGGTACTAAAGAGTATCAAAACCCCAGATGGGTACTCCTCTAACATAGCAAAGAATGTGCAGGTCGAGCCACCAAAGCTCTTGAATCTTAAAACTTACGATTGTCATATCCTTCTGCATCAATTGCTTCCAGTGGCTCTTCGACATAATTTGCCATCCAATATCACCAAAGTTTTGATAGAGTATTGCGATTTTTTCAATAAACTTTGTTCTGAAGTGAAAGATGTGGCCAAACTCGAGAAGTTGCAAAAGAGTATTGTTGAAACGCTCTGTAAGTTGGAGATGATATTTCCACTATCTTTCTTCACCGTCATAGTTCATCTTTTTGTGCATCTAGCTACATATGCAATGACTGCTGGATCTGTCTCATATAGGTAGATGTATTCAGTAGAAAAGTAATATATTTTTTCAGTCAATTGTATTATTTAATTCATTATAATATTCACATTTTTCTAGAGTATTCATTAACGTTTTAAATAGTTGGGATTCTTGAAATGGTAAGTGCGCAATCGAGCTCGACCGGAAGGGTCAATAACCGAGAGTTATTGCGCCAACGAATGCCTCAACTTCACTTCTCGTTATTTGCGTGGAGCTGAAACAAGATTAAATCTCCCTTCTCGAATTAACGATGATCAGCTATCCCATTCACACGGGGAGGATCGATCCTACCGGAGCGAATGGCTCGATCAAGCGCATTCATATATCCTTAATAATCTTGAAATTACTGTCGATCACAAAAGGTATATAAATTAAAAAATTTAATCGCGTCAATATTTTGAGTACCTACATCTATACATGCCTAAATAATTAATACAGCTATTCTTTTATCCGACATATTGAAGAACTTACAAATGCGATTTCCGAAAAGAGTGCTAATTGGAAGATTAATCAAGAACATAAAAAACACTTTCCACGGTGGTTCCGTAAACACGTACGTATGACTTGTATATTTCACGTTTCACATGCATATATCACATATAGCTTATACATTTTACGTGTAAATGCATTGTAGATTGAAAATGTAGCAAAGGGGATACAATTTCCGGATGTAATCATGCGACTATCTAAAGGTCCTACTTCAAAAGTGAATTGATACGGTTCATATTGTATTAATAACCTAAAAAAATTTACAACCGAGAAACTTACTATCCAAAACAATGAGATTTATTGTCCGTTTGAACAAACGTGCTTCTCAAGTTCCTATGATCAAAGACCGCAGGAAGAAAAAAAAGAATATTACAGTCAGCAAGAGAATATAATAGAGTTGTTTTACGGGAATAATGAGCAAGAAAAATTTGTAATGTTCCAAGTTCGTTGGTGCGCTTGCATCCAGATCGATGAGTACAGCTTTCATCTTGTCAGTCTCAATAAAGAAATTTATCAAGATGATAAGTTCATGTTAGCTTCATAAACTGAGCGGTGTTTCTATGTCAAAAATCATAATCGTGAAGAAACTTGGATTGCATTGCTGACACCTCCTAAAATTTTCTTCGATAGTTCTACCGACGAGATTGACCTTGATGAAGCAGATCCGGTTGACATATGAAAAACTTTGCAGTTTTAAACAATTGTAATCAATTGATATATGTTATAAACTTTGCAGTTATAAAAACTTATAATCACTTGCATGTAAATGATATATGAAAACCTAGCGGTTCTAATCACTTGTAATGTATTGATTTGTTGGCTTAATGATTTTTGCATATTATATATTTTGTATCGTCATTACTTTTGCATGAAACAGATGGGACAAAAAGGCATATTCGGAAAATTTGCCAAAGCATTTTCTGTAAAGAAAAGAGATCGAGATACTGAATTCTCGACACGGTCTGATACTGGGAGTAGATGTATATATTACGAGTTTTAAGTAATCATCGACTGCATTATTTTATTCAAATAAATAGTCCATTGATTATAATAAATTAAAATATGTAGGTACATATGATCAGGAGTATGCAGGTCCATCAGTGCAGCATGATCCGTATGCACGTCTACACAAACAGTGCACGAACTTAAGTAGGGAACCTATGGCGTTCTCGGATCCCGTCACCGATGACTGGATTCATGCATTACCTCTTCCTCGCGATTTACAAAATGAAAACCGTATCGCGATGGGCACAATACGAAGGCAATGATGCGGTGGGCTGCTGCTCGATCTCAAATCGATATGATGATAGAGGCAGCAGACACGAGTATTGATGAGGCACGAGACGCGGGGGATAATCCGGCCCGGTTTGAACACCACGGAAGAGGTGTTGCAAACGAAATTACGAAATACGATATGCGTGGAAAAAGGGTAATTCTGCAATGAGTAGATGGAAAGCCCGTAGTTCCGGGTATATGGGTTACACATTTCTATGGTTATATCGGCATTCTCGTCCGCAATACCGATTTCTGGAACGTGGGCTTCACGTTTGCATATAACCCCTAGAAAGCATACGTATGGACTTGACGCTCACTCTTGATAATAATAACTCAACTATATTTCAACATTACATGCATACCTATCATAAGTTATAAATTTATTAAATAATACATTTATTAATCTGTATTATAGAAACATTTCGTCTTAGAAGATGATATAGACGAACATTGGACGCATGTTTGGTATGAGATGTCACAAATATTCAAAAGATGGCGTCAAAGATTGAAGAAAAAATTCAAAAAATCGGAGAAATTTACGGATGGTTGGGAACGTTATGCCGCTCTTCCCTCCATCATCCCTAAAGATCAGTTTGTGTTTCTCTTATTGCATCGGAATACACCCGAAGCAAAAGTAATGAGATATATATATATATATATATATATATATATATATAATTTGAATACTGAATTTAGATTAAATTACATCTAGAGATATTATCTTCTGAATAAGCAGAAAGTATCAGAAAGAAATAAGCAGAACCGAAGGAAATCCACAGATGACTATTATGGTGGATTGGTTCCTGCTGATCAGTATAGAGCTAATTTGGTTAGCTTATCTTTAACATAAATGTTCGATTTTCAATTTCATCATTACAGATCTACACGTATAAATAAATCAAATATCCGTTACAGGAGAAGGCTGGGAAAAAGCCGAGCCTCCCTGAGACTTGGGAGGCATTGCACATGAGAGAGGGCATGTCAGAAGAAAGGATGGATATAGCCACTCAACATGTGATAAGCTTGCAATTTTCAATTCTTTTCAGTAAATTAATTACACTTGTTAACTTCATAAAGAAAATTAATTATTGTTTTATTTATCGAATAAGGATTTCGAGGAGGTGGAGAGGAGCTATCGGGAATCAAATCCCGAATATGCGGCCGACAATCCTCTTCCTACGGAGGCCGAGATATCTTTTATAGAACAGCTTTTCCCTCAGTCGAGAGGACATGGTCGTATTCTTCTATACTGTGGTCCCGTTAGTCTTTCGCAGTCCGGTTCCAGAAGAAGTACTTCAACTTCGTCGACCGCTCAATCCAACCAACAATCGACCGAGGCACAACGGATCAATAAGGTAGAGGAGCAGCTCAGGAGGAGAGATGAAGCAGATAAAAAGAGGGCGGAAGATGAAGCGGCTTGGAGTGCTCAAATGGAGGTGCGGTTGGAACAATTCTCGCAACAATACGTTTCGCGTCCGAAATCGTGGTCAGCACAGGATTCATTCCCGCCGCAGCCGGCATATTACCATCCTCCGACGCAGCGACCATATTACCCTCACTCATCACACGGAACGTCATACTATTCTCGGCCTCCGCCTCCACAATCACAAGGAGGGTACTACCCTCGGCCTCCGTCTCCACGACAAGATCCTTATTACCCTAACCCTCCACAACAGGAACCGTATAACCCTGATCAGCCGACCCCACAGGGAGGGTTATTAGGTAACTTTCTTCGCAGGAGGACTTCGACGATGTGAATCGATACTATTCAAGATGAGCTTCTGATGGCGGCGGTAGCGGTGGGAGTTGGTGAAGTACGTATAGTTGTTATTTACAGAAATTTGAGCATACAATTAAACTGTGTTAAGTTTTGATATTTAAAATCCATGTTATGTATTCATAAGGTTCTTATAAGTTAACGGCGAAGGAATTATGTTTTGACGATGGAAGTGGCGGGAGTGAGTGAGGTAAGTATATATGTGTGTTAGTATAGCTAACATTGTTTCGAAGATTATAATTTGAGTTCATATATTTATATATTTATATATTTATTTATTTCGATTCACAGGGTTGAGTGATCTGCAATTGCAAGTGATTTGGAGATTTTTTTCGTTTTGTTGGACATATATATAGCGTATGTACTGTGTTCATATTCAAAACAATTTACTTTATTTATGCTTGTTTATTAAAAATTTAGTTCATATGTGTTTGATTGAGTTGTTGATATTGGTGGATATATCGTGGATAATGTTTATATGTTGGTTTGTATGCGCATGTGTTCGTATTTGTTGTTGATCTTGTTGGATATGTTGTGGGTTGTGCATATATATTGATTTGTATGCGAAACGCTATTGTGGCGTAATTTATTGTGATATTGTGTATTATTGTATTGAATACAGCACTTTTCTGTAATTTTTTCCCAGAAAAATAGTTATTAGCGACCGTATAAGCTACATGAACGGTCGCTAATACCCCATCAGCAACCGTTCGTTGATATTAAGAAACATGTATATTTATTGAGATGTCTACGTGTCTGCTTATTAGCGACCGGTGGAACGGTCCTTGATACATCTATTAGCGATTGTTCGTATTAGAAACCGTTCGTTAACGGTCACTAATAGATGTATCAGCGACCACCCAATTAGCGACCGTTTTTTAGCGACTGTTTAAAATATAAACGGTCGCTAATATACATTAGGGATCGTTCATTATTTTTTGGAGACCGTTCCATATGGCCTCTAATAGTGCATGTATGTAGTAGTGAAAGAGCGTCAAGACCCATATGGGTACTCCTCTAACATAGCAAAGAATGTGCAGGTCGAGCCACCAAAGCTCTTGAATCTTAAAACTAATGATTGTCATATTTTTCTGCATCAATTGTTTCCAATGGCTCTTCGCAATAATTTTCCATTCAATGTCACCAAGCTTTTGATAGAGTATTGCGATTATTTCAATAAACTTCGTTCTAAAGTGATGGATGTGGCCAAATTCGAAAAATTGCAAAAGAATATTGTTGTAACCCTCTGTAAGTTGGAAATGATATTTTCACTATCTTTCTTCACCGTCATGGTTCATTTTTTTGTGCATCTAGCATATAGACAATAATTGCTGGACCTGTCTCATATAGGTGGATGTATCCAATAGAAAGGAAATATATTTTTTCAGTCAATTGTGTTATTTAATTCATTATAATATTCACATTTGTCTAAAGTATTCGTTAACGTTTTAGATACTTGGGATTCTTGAAACGGCAAGTGCGCAATCGAGCTCGACCGAAAGGATCAATAGCCGAAAGTTATTGCGCCAACGAATGCCTCAACTTCACTTCTCGTTACTTGCGCGGAGTTGAAATAAAATTAAACCGTCCTTTTCGAATTAACGATGACCAGCTATCCCATCCACAAAGGGAGGATCGATTCTACCGGAGGGAGTAGCTCGATCAAGCGCATTTATATATCTTTAATAATCTTGAAATTATTGTCGATCACAAAGTATATAAATTAAAACTTTTAATCGCGTCAATATTTTGAGTGTATATATCTATATATACCTAAATAATTAATACTATTATTCTTTTAGCCGACATATTAAAGAACTTACGAATGTGATTTCCGGAATGGGTGCTAATTGGAAGATTAATCAAGAACATAAGAAACACTTTTAACGGTGGTTTCATAAACACGTATGTATGTCTTGTACATGCATATATCACATATAGCTTATACATTTTACATGTAAATGCATTGTACATTTAAAATGACATAGCAAAAGGGATGCAATTCCCGGAAATAATTGTGCGACTATCTAAAGTTCCTAATGCAAAAGTGAATCGATGTGGTTCATATTGCATTAATAACCTAAAATTTCTTACAACCGAGAAATTAACTACTTAAAACAATGAGATTTATTATTCGTTTGAACAAATATGCTTCTCAAGTTCCCGTGATCAAAGACCACAAGGAAGAAAAAATGAATACTACGGTCAGCTGGAGGATATAATACAGCTATTTTACGGGAGTAATGAGCAAAAAAGATTTGTTATGTTCAAAATTCGTTTGTGTGCTTGCATCCAGATAGATGAGCACGGTTTTCAGCTTGTCGGTCTCAATAAAGAAATTTATCGAGAAAATAAGTTCATGTTAGATTCACAAGCGGTACAGTGTTTCTATGTCAAAAATTCTAATCGTGAAAAAGGTTGGATTGCATTGCTGACACCTCCTAAATCCTTATTCGATAGTTCTACCGATGAGATTGGCCTTGATGAAGCGGATTCGGTTGACATATGAAAAACTTTGCGGTTGTGTGTGTGAGTGTATGACATATGAAAAACTTTGCGGTTGTGTGTGTAATATAAATTTTGCAGTTGTAAACAATTGTAATCAATTGATATATGTCATAAACTTTGCAGTTGTAAAAACTTATAATCACTTGCATGTGAATGATATATGAAAAACTCTGCAGTTCTAATCACTTATAATGTATTGATTTGTTAGTTTAATGATTTATGCATATTATATATTTTGTATCATCATCACTCTTGTATGAAACAGATGGACGAAAAGGCATATTCGGAAAATTTGCCAAAGCATTTTCTTCAAAGAAAAGAGATAAGGATACTTCCTCTTCGACACAGCCTAATCCTGAGAGTAGAGGTATATATATATCGAGTTTTAAATAATCGTCAATCGCATTATTTTATTCAATAATTATTGTATTGATTATAATAAATTAAAATGTGTGTGTACATCTGATCAGGAGGATGCAGATCCATCAGTGTAGCATGATCCGTATGCACACCTAGATGAGCAGTGCACGGACTTGAGTAGAGAACCTGGGGCGTTCTCGGATTCCGTAACCGATGAATGGATCCATACATTGCCTCTTCTTCGCGATTTACAAAATGAAAAACCGTATTGAGATAGGGACAATACAAAGGCATTGGCGCTGCTCAACCTCAAATCGATATGATAATAGAGGCAGCAACCACGGGTATTGATGAGGCACAGGCTACGGGAGATAATCTGGCCCGGTTTGAACACCGCGGAAGAGGTGTTGCAAACGAAATTACGAAAATGATACGCGTGGAAAAATGACAATTCTGCAATGAGTAGGTGGGAAACCCGTAGGTTCGGGTATGTGGACTATACATTTCCACGGCTATATCGGTATTCTTGTCCGCAACACCGACTTTTGGAACGTGGGCTTCACGTTTGCATATAACCCCTAGGAAGCATACGTATGAACTTGGCGCTCACTCTTGATGATAACAACTCAACTATATTTCAACATTACATGCATACATGTTATATGTTATATATTTATTAAATAATATATTTATTAATCTATATTATAGAAACACTTCGTCTTAGAAAACGATATCAACGGTCATTGAACGCATGTCCGGTATGAGATGTGTTGGAAATAGTCAACAGTGAGATATTTCTCAGATTAGTTAGAATCTGTTTGTAACAAAATCTGTTAGAATCTGTTTGTAACAGAATTTGTTTGTAACTTCCTTATTTTATTGTTTTCCTCATATCTTCCTATACTTGTGTAACAAGGCTATAAAAAGTGCCTCTCTGTATACTGAATTTAGTGTGAAAGAAAGTTCAATTCGCTTATATGGTATCAGAGCGGTAAAACTTTCTCCAAAATAAAAAATTACCATTTTTCCTCGATCAAAAGAAATCCCAGATCATTTTTTTTCCAGCCATAATGTCCTCCACCACAGAGACCGAAGTATCCTCCGTGTATCAACCAATATACAGGTCCGGAACTCAAGAGGATCGGAACACCCGCCAGAGTCCTTTACAAAAACAGGCTTTGCAGATCGAGTCCGATGGTTCTCAGGAGTCAAGAATCAACTCAGGATCGCCTCCATTCACAAAGGAACAACTGGAGCACATGTATAAGTTTTTTAACTCCATCGCAGACCCGTCAACACATCCCTCCTGTTCTTTAGCCCAAATCGGTAACAATCACCTTATCTCTTTTTCATGTATCAATCAACTTCCTTGAATTCTTGACTCTGGAGCAACTGATCACATGACCAGTTGCTTCACATTATTTTCAACTTACACACCCTGTGCAGGAAACAAAAGGGTCAAAATTGCAGATGGTTCGTATTCTGCCATAGCCGGCCAAGGAACCATCACAATCTCTCATTTCTTAACCCTTCTTAATATTTTACATATTCCAAAGCTTTCCTGCAATCTGATTTCCATTATAAAGCTAACTCAAGACCTTAAGTGTCAAGTTAAATTCATGCCCTCTCATTGTGAAATTCAGGTTATGAACTCGGGGACGATGATTGGCAATGCTAGGACCAGTGGAGGTCTCTACTTGCTTGAAGAAGGATTGCATCTCAATAAGTCTGCATCTAATTTGTGTTCTCAGTCAATGTTTGTTTCTCATGACAATGAATTAATTATGTTACATTTTCGTCTAGGTCATCCTAGTTTCCATTATATGCAGTATTTGTTTCCAAAGTTGTTTTGGAATAAAAATCCTTCTCAATTTCAATGTGAAGTATGTGCTTTTGCTAAACACATAAAGGCAATTTATCCACCTCGACCCTATAAACCTTCAGCACCGTTTGCCTTAATCCATAGTGACATTTGGAGACCATCCGGCGTTCTATCTGTCTTCGAAAAAAATGGTTTGTTTCGTTTATTGATGATCATACTAGAGTCCTTTGGGTGTTTTTACTAAAAAAGAAATCAGAAGTTGAACAAGTTTTCAAAACCTTTTATGCCATGGTTGAAACACAGTTTAACACAAAAATTCAGAATTTTCGAAGTGACAATGGACGAGAATTTTTTAACGAAACCTTGGGAGATTTTTTTGCAAAGAAAGGCATCATTCACCAAAGTTCTTGCATTAACACACCGCAACAAAACGGTGCGGCTGAAAGAAAAAATAAACATATTGTTGAAATTGCTAGGGCATTATTATTCATCAACCATGTTCCAAAAACATTATGAAATGAAGCAATTTTAACAGCAACCTATCTTATTAATAGAATGCCCTCGAAAATTCTCAATTTTAAAAAACTTGTTGCCTTGTTAAAATCTCTTTACCCTCAAAGCCGTCTTGCAATCTCGGATCTGCCGTTGAAAATTTTTGGTTGTACCGTGTTTGTTCACGATCACAACCCCACTAGGGGTAAACTTAATCCAAAATCGAAAAAATGTGTTTTCATTGGCTACGCCACGAATCAAAGAAGGTATAAATACTTTGATCATTTATCAAATAAAATATTTTTCACAATGGATGTGTTGTTTTTTGAAAATAAATCGTTTTTAAGCCTCCTCTTCAGGGGGAAACAAATGGTGAAGACTCGGTTTCCATAAAAAATAGTCTCCCAAAAATACCCAACTTAATCCCACATACAAATTCACAAGATCTAGATTTTTTAAATCAAGACATTTTAGACTAGTCTTTTGAACACCTGACAAACCAAAACAATGAAAATTCACTGGACACTCAAAAAAAGGTCCTTGATAACTCAGAAAATGTCTGTTGAAAACTCGGTTCCTTTATTAGAAAATCCGGAAAAATCCCATAAAAATAGGAACACACCACCGACTCCTAAAACAACTTGCCCTGTGGATTTAAATCCACCAAAAGTTGATGTGGAAATTAAAACTTACAAAAGGAAACAACGTGAAACATGTCTGGAAAATACACAACAGGAGCATTTAATTGAGATAGATCCTTCTCTAGAAGCAGAGGCCGACTCTGTCCAACCCCACCAAGAATCCGACTCGAGAACAGAACCGGATCACAGTGAGCTGGATCTTCCCATAGCTCTCCGAAAGTTCACAAGGTCATGTACTAGTCGTCCCTTGTATCCAATGTCAAAATTTGTGTCCTCAAATAACCTCTCATCCAGTTTTTCGGCCTTTACCTCTAATGTGTCTGCTGTGGAGATTCCGAAAACTGTACAGGATGCTCTGAGAGCTACAGAGTGGAGAAAGGCGATTTTCGAGGAGATGAATGCACTTGAGAAAAATCAGACTTGGAACATGGAGGAGCTGCCGAGAGGAAAGAAGACTGTAGGATGCAAATGGGTATTCACACCAAAGTTTCGTGCAGATGGAACCCTAGAACGATATAAGGCGAGGCTCGTTGCTAAAGGGTTCACTCAAACATACGGGATCGACTACACGGAGACTTTTGCACCTGTGGCTAAGCTAAACACGATCCGGATCCTGCTGTCATTTACAGTAAACCTTGATTGGCGACTTCAACAACTAGATGTGAAGAACGCGTTTTTTAATGGAGACCTGGACGAAGAAGTGTACATGGAACCTCCGCCGGGGTTTGAAAAAGGGTTCGGCTCCAAAGTGTGCAGACTGAAAAGATCACTTTACGGCCTTAAACAATCTCCACGAGCTTGGTTCGAACGTTTCCATCAGTTTGTGAAAGGGCAAGGATACAATCAGGCTCAAGCAGATCACACCATGTTCTACAGAGTCTCCAGACATGGAAAAATTGCAATACTAATTGTTTACGTTGATGACATCATTGTTACAGGAGATGACGAGGAAGAGATCAACCAGTTAAAAGGAAGTCTCGCCAAGGAGAAAGACTTGGGAGAATTGAAGTATTTCTTGGGTATGGAAATTGCTCGAAGTAAGAAAAGCATTGTCGTGTCTCAACGGAAGTATGTTCTCAATCTTCTCAAAGAAATAGGGATGACAAACCGCAAACCTGCGGAGACACCGATAGATCCAAATAAAAATCTCGGAGAATTTACACAGAGCCCGTCAGTGGACATTCCACAATACCAGAGGTTAGTGGGAAAATTGATATATCTCTCACACACACGTCCCGATATCACCTTTGCAGTGAGTATGATAAGCCAATTTATGCACTCACCTCAAGAAGATCACCTTGATGCAGCATATAGAGTTTTGAAATATTTAAAGGGCGCACCAGGAAGAGGTTTATTCTTCAAAAAAGGTGAGACTCGCAGCGTCGAAGTATTCACTGACGCGGATTGGGCAGGTTCCATTGTAGACAGGAAGTCAACTTCAGGGTATTGTACGTATGTGTGGGGCAATCTAGTTACATGGCGGAGCAAGAAACAAAGTGTCGTGGCAAGGAGTAGTGCGGAGGCAGAATTTCGAGCCATGGCCAACGGTACTTGTGAAGTTCTGTGGGTTCAACGGGTACAGGAAATAAAGCAGCCTATAACTCAGCCACTAAAACTATACTGTGACAACAAAGCTGCCATCAGTATAGCACACAACCCCGTACAACATGACAGAACGAAGCATATTGAAGTCGACCGCCACTTCATCAAGGAAAAACTGGATGCCGGTACCATCTGTATCCCCTACATTCCGACAAAAGAACAAACTGCAGATAGTTTTACAAAGGGACTATTCAAAGCAGTGTTCGAGGGACTCATAAGCAAGTTGGGCATGATGGACATCTACGCACCAACTTGAGGGGGAGTGTTGGAAATAGTCAACAGTAAGATATTTCTCAGATTAGTTAGAATCTGTTTGTAACAAAATCTGTTAGAATCTGTTTGTAACAGAATTTGTTTATAACTTCCTTATTTTATTGTTTTCCTCATATCTTCCTATACTCGTGTAACAAGACTATAAAAAGTGTCACTCTGTATACTGAATTTAGTGTGAAAGAAAGTTCAATTCGCTTATAAGATGTCATAAATATTCAAGAGATGGCGTCAAAAATTTAAGAAAAAATTCAAACGGTCGGAGAAATTTACAGATGATTAGGAGCGTTTTACCGCTCTTCCTTCCATCATCTCTAGAGATCAGTTTGCGCTTTTCTAATTGCATTGAGATACATCCGAAGCAAAGGTAATTAAAAATATACTTAAATAATTTAAATACCGAATTTAGATTAAATTATATTTAGAGATATTTTCTTCTGAATAAGCAGGAAGTATCAGAAAAGAATAAGCAGAACCGATGGAAAGTTACATATGACTATTATGGTGGATCGGTTCCTGCTGATTAGTATAGGGTTAGTTTGATTAGCTTATCTTTAATTACATAGATGTTCGATTTTTCAATTTCATCGTTACATATTTTCAAGTATAAATAAATCAAACATCCGTTACAGGAGAAGGCTGGGAAAAAGTCGAGCCTCCCTAAAACTTGGGAGGCATTGCACATGAAAGAGGGCATGTCAGAAGAAAGAATGGATATAGCCACTCAACATGTGAAAGCTTGCATTTTTCAATTCTTTTAAGTAAATTAATTACACTTGTTAACTTCATAAAGAAAATTAATTATTGTTTTATTTATCGAAGGATGATTTCGAGGAGGCGGAGAGGAGTTGGGAATCAAATCCTAAATATCCGGCCGACGATCCTCTTTCTACGGAGGCCGAGGTAACTATTATAGAGCAGTTTTTCCCTCAGTCGAGAGGACACGGTCGTATTC
Organism: Agapanthus africanus; assembly: GCA_030015575.1. NCBI lineage: Eukaryota > Viridiplantae > Streptophyta > Magnoliopsida > Asparagales > Amaryllidaceae > Agapanthus > Agapanthus africanus. Next base: position 181,487,063 of record CM057339.1, on the reverse strand, counting down.
TCCTATACGGTGGTCCCGATAGTCTTTCGCGGTTCGGTTCTAGAAGAACTATTTTAAGTTCGTCGACTGCTCGCTCCAATCAATAATCGGTTGAGGCATAACGGATCAACGAGCTAAAGGAGCAGCTCATGAAGGATGAAGCAGATAAGAAGAGTGCGGAAGATGAAATGACTTGGAGAGCTCAAATGGAGGCGCGGTAGGAACAATTCTCGCAACCATATGTTCCGCTTTCATAACCGTGGTCAGCACAGGGTCCATGGCCGCCGCAGCCGGCATATTACACTCTTCCGATGTAGCGGTCGTATTACCCTCCCCCATCACAGGGAACGCCGTACTATCCTTATCCTCCGCCTCCGCAATCACAAGAAGGGTACTACCCTCGGCCTTCGCCTCTATCACAAGCTCCTTATTACCCTCACCCTCCGCCATATGAACCGTATAACCCTGATCAGCCGACCCCACAGGAAGGGTTATTAGGTAGCCTTTTTTCGCAGGAGAACTTCGACGATGTAAATCGATACTATTCAAGACGAGCTTCTGATGACGATAGTAGCGGTGGGAGTTAGTGAGATACGTATATTTATTATTTACAAAAATTTGAGCATACAATTAAACTGTGTTGAGTTTTGATGTTTAAAAATCATATTGTGTATTCGTAGGGTTCTTATAAGTTAACGGTGAAAGGATTATGTTTTGACGATGGAAGTGGCGGGACTTAGTAAGGTACACATATATATGTGTGTTTGTATAGCTAACATTGTTTCGAAAATTATGATTTGAGTTCATATATTTATTTATTTGTTTCGATTCACAAGGTTGAGTGAGCTGCGATTACACGTAATTTAGAGATTTTTTTGTATTGTTGGACATATATATACAGCGTATGTATTGTGTTGTTCGTATTCAAAACAATTTAGTTTATGTATGCTTGTTTATTAAGAATTTAGTTCATATATATTTGATTGAGTTGTTGATATTGGTGGATATATCGTGGATAGTGTTTATATATTGGTTTGTATGCGTATGTGTTCGTATTAGTTATTGATCTTGTTGGATATGTTGTGTATTGTGCATATATATTGATTTGTATGTGAAACGCTATAGTGGCGTAATATATTGTGATTTTGTGTATTATTGTATTGAATATAGCATTTTTCTCTAATTTTTTTTCAGGAAAAATAAGTATCAGCGACCATATTGGTCGCTAATACCTTATCAACGACCGTTCGCTAATATTAAGAAACGGTTAAATTCGTTAGGATGTCCACATGTCTCCTTATAAGCGGCCGGAGCAAACAGTTCCTGATACATATATTAGCGACCATTATTATTCGAGACCGTTCATGAACGGTCGCTAATATATATATCGACGACCACCCAATCAACGACCGTGTTTTAGCGACTGTTTAAAATATGAACGGTCGCTAATAGACATTAGCGACCGTTTATGATTTTTTGGAAATATCTATACGGCCTCTAATATAGACTGTATGTAGTAGTGTTTCCACTCATACTTCTCTTTACCTTCTCCAGAACCCTCTGTATTAGATATAGAGCTCCATATTACTTGGAAGACCATCTCGTATAGTTATATACGAACTCGAAGAAATTGTTTCGGTCCGAGAATGACCACTGGTTCTGAAAAAAAATGAATTGTATATTGATATAATTTAATTATCTCTTCCCTCCACCTTCTCTCAAGTTAAGAGATCCTTTAATAAGGAGAATACACCAGTTATGCTTGTTGGATAGTCTTCTTCCTAACCTTTGGCTGAAGCAAAAGGGAAGGAAGAAAACTAACCGGCCTAAATATGATGTACAGAAGGTAAGACGTAGAGATTTAAAAGGGTTGCAGTTGAAGATAAAGGATATTACAACTACTGTCATAAGCTTGAGCAGTGGAAGAAACATTACTGAGAATACCCGGCCACCCCTTGAAGCATTATGACGTTTCATTTTTCTGTGTGGTTGTAAATAAAAACCGTTTCTCAATTAACTCACTCCTAGGTATATTGACATCGGATTAGAACCCCACATCTGTAAAGTGTTGCAGATACCGAGAAGAGTAGAGTATTGGGAAATGGTGATTTGATTCTCAATGTTGGAATTTGAAGCAAAAGTTGGTATTGGGGACTGTCAACTGGTTTTGCCTAGCGGCAAACTTTAGGTTTTGAATAACTGTTGTTATGCACCAACTTTTAAAAATAATATATGTCTCTTTATTTGATAAAGAATGATATAAATTTTGAAAAATTATGTTGTGAACATTCTTCTTCATCAAATGTTGATTGTGAATGATGTATAGAATAACGGTATAGATATTCTTAACCAAAACAGAGTTCTCAACTTACAACACACGGAATTTGAGTATGTGAACTTTTAGGACTTATATATAGTGATGTACGATGTCTTTACGAATAAGGGGTTGGTACTCATACTTCATTTCGTTTACCTATGAGTACTCTAGCTTTGGATACGCGTTCTTGTTGAAATGCAAAGTCCAAAACCATTAAGAAGTTCATAGAGTATAAGAATAAAGTAGAGAACCAGGTGTTCAAAGTATCAAGATTCTTCGATGCGATCGAGAATACGAATACTTAAGCTCGGTATTCCGTAGATGTCTAATAGAGAATTTGATTCTCTCATATTACTCTACATATACCATAGTACTATGGAGTATCGGAGAGGAGGATACGCACCCTATGGGATATGGTGCACTCCAAGATGAGTAATACTGAGTTGCTTCTTTCATTATGAGGATATACACTGGAAACCGCTACATACTAATTGAATATGGTTCCATCTAAATTTGTACCTAAGATTCTATATGTAATATAGAATGGAAAGAGATCATGTCTTAAGTTTGTTAAGATATGATATTGTCCGGCTTATATTGAAAAGCACAATCCGGAAAAACTCAAGACACGTTTCAGTAATGAGTAGTTTATGAGTTATCCCAAACATTCACAAAAGTTTAACTTCTACCATTTTCAGGATCAAAAGTTGTTTTGTTCTTAACACGCCATCTTTTCTAGAAAATGATTTTTTTGCAAAATAAATTAGTGGAAGTATGGCAGAACTGGAAAAGATTCCAAAACCACAAATGGTTACTAAAAATTTAGCAGAACCTGAGAATTCAATTGTACCCAACAAAGCTTAGCCATTCCGCGGATTTAGTTGGTGACCTCAGTCACCTGAGAGATACTATGGTTTCCTCGTAGACGGTGATAAGAAGCCTTGCATCATGATTGATAATGACCCTACTAGTTATCAGCATGCCATATGGAGTAGTGACTTCCGACTGATAGCTGGATGCCAAGATATCCAATTTAGACTCCATACACTACAACAAAGTACGGATCTTGTTGGATGCTCCTGAAAGGGATAAACCCCATTAGGAGCATATAGATCTTCTAAAAGAATATCAGTGCAAATGGAAAGATACTGACCTAATAAGGCTAGACTTGTAGTAAAAAGTTTTCGTCAATTACCCAGTATGGATTGTGATGAAACTTTTTCTTCAGTATTTATGCTGAAGCCCATTCTGATATTACTTGTCACTGTTGTTTTTCATGACTATGAGATCTGGCAGGTGAACGTCTATAACGCCTTTCTAAATAGAGATTTAAAAATGTCTGTATATATGAATCTGCCAAGGGCTTTATAGTCGGTGGGAACAGCGGAAAGGTGTGCAAGCAGGTTAAGTCCATTCATGAACTAGAGCAGGCATTGTCACGCATCGCTTCCCAAAAGATGGTAGCAAGCACGTGACGAGACCCGCGGCTTCCGAAAAGTTTTTTTCTCGCAACAAGTACGTTAAGCATATATAAGCAATATAAAATATGACAAGAATAAATAAGTAAAATAAAAATTCCAGCTACTTATTATATTCAAATCCACATAATTTAACAGTTGACAAGATATCCGAATACAAAGTGAAATAACATAAGGAGGCTTAATAAGATGCATAATGAAAGGAAAAGCTGGATGAGAAGCTAGTAGTAAGCCTGTGACGACAGTTAATTGTACTTTTCTTCCGTCGATTCTAGCTCCTCTGTCCTAAATGATCTTTATAAGGATAATCTAATCTAACGTCGGTTCAAGATGTGAGTGTCAACCAAATCTCAAGAGTAATCTCAAACCCAAAGATAGGGCCCTAAGGGAAAGGAATCACGGGCCCTCAAGAGAGTGTTGGTATTCATGTCGTAAGTATTCGTGTCGTTAGTATGGCGCCCATTCCTCACCAGTTCTAAAAAGGTTCGATCATGCTAGAAGGGGCATCCCACTTAGCGATCGGTCCACTAGTTCACGAAAATCCGAAGAAGTTATCACGGACAAGCCACATGCAGGGAAACTTGCACGTGTGGTTCTGGACGGGCTTTCCTTCGGTATCTAATAACGTTGCTTCTGCTCGCCGCTGGCGCACCTCTCCTAACTATTGCCCATTTATTCCGAAATAATCTTTTGAGGAGGGGCAATTTTACATATTTCTGCAAAATCCTTCGATTATTTAGTACGATAGGTACCATTTAGATGTGGACTCTTGAGGTTCTGTTGGACTCAGAACTCAAACTACCCCAACACCCCGCGTATTCTAGATTATAGTTAAAATTACAAGTCTTGAGCGAAAGTACAAGTCCAAGTTTCAAATCGAGTTCAAGTATTCATGTCAAGTTCTAACATTCATGTCAGGCCATATTCATGGTTCGTGATTGGTGTATTTTAATGAATATTTTATAATCATATTTATCTTTATCATGTCGCATTTAATACAATTTTTAATGTGTTGCACTAATACAATTTCCTACAACCCTGAACACCAAGAAATGCTAAAGAGCGAATTGGTTTTGCCCATCTAAATAGTTCTAATATCTATTATGTACCTTTGGTTCAAGACATGGATCATTTTTCACAGCAGTATTTTTTCCCCTCAATCCGCAATTCAAATAGCGTGTCCCATGCGAATCAAACATATGTTGCACTGATCTTTTTCACTGCACCGCAGCTCTAACGATTTTGATGAAGTTTGAGGTAGTAACTTTAAATAGATAATTAGATACTATACTCAAAGAATTTATATAAATGATAACACTGTTTTAAACAATAGAAGTCTATTTGAAAGAGTTTGGAATCTAGAAAATTTTATAAAGGTTTCAGCATGGCACATGCCAAGCCAAAACATGCAGAGGCAAAAAGACTTTTTTATTATTATATTTTTTTAATGAGTCAGGCTAAAAGCAATTCATATTTGTCAAATAAATTCCTAAAAACTAACAATGCGAAGTCTTCAGAGTTCAAACACAATCACAACAATAAGCATATAGGTTTCCAAGTCTAATGTGACAAACTTTCACTCACACTAAAATATAAACAGAGACACAAACTGACATCAAATACAAATTATTCTTTAGAAAATTAATAGTAACTAGCTCACCAGAGATAACTATTTGCCAATAGTACTCCCCTATTACATTTATCCTGCATCAAAAAGTTAAAAAGGAAGGGTAAAAAAATTAGAAATGCCAATTTGATACAAAATAATGAAAAGGCTAGATTAACTAAAATACCATAATCTTTCACTCTTGTTCAGATAAATATCATGAATTTTTTATCCGTTGCAGAAAAGTACCATGAACTTGGCATATTTTCAAACGAAAACGAAAAAGAGAAAAAGAGAATGCCATAAGCTTTCGGCATCTCGTTTAGTGCAATGTCTTTTCTATGAATAATGGAAGGGTGTATAAGAGACAGAAGGTTCTCACCAAAGATGGCATATGATGTCAACCGGGAAAACACCGAAAGCTTGTAGTATTATTAAGAAATTAAGTATTTATGGTATTTTAGTAAAAAAGAGTTTTACAGAACAACTCAATGGGAAAAACTTACATTAGTAGGGAACAATTTTCCACCTCTGATTCTTTCCCTTGAGCCACTCCCAAAGGACAATGGTAGTCCCGTCACGAACCCCGCCATGATCCTCATCGCCATGGAAAGCATCAAAGTTTAAGCGAATATTGTTCACCATCCTGATACATCGGAAGCCTTCCCCAGTGTCCTTGCTCTCCGTCCATAGGACTGATTCATCCAAATAATCCGGATTGTATGTAACCAACCGAACCTTCAAAAGTTTTCAACAATGAAAACATGAGAAATTTGAAAGAAGAATTAATTGGTTTAATTTCACTAAAATACCATGTTTTTTGGCGTTTTAGATAAATACATGTACTTAATAAATTGCACATAAACACCATGAACTAACCATTCTTCATATATAAATACCAAGAGATATCAGTACTTTTCTGTGGAGACAAATGCCATTTTTTAAGAAAGTTCTATCTCTATACCCCTGTTTGTTATTACACTGGATATGGCATATGGTTAAACTAAAACATGTTAAAAGATAGTGGTATGTATTTGAAAAAGAGAGAAAATGCTGAATTCATGGTATCATATGCAAGTTACAAAGCATGTGTTATGTATAAAAACAATAACAGGTCATGGTATTTTAGTTAAATTTAGCCAAACTTATAAAAACCTAGTGTTCATGCTTTTACTTTTCATGTTGGGAATGACTTGATCTACAAACCTACAAGCATTGAATGTTAAGGCAGATTGACGGCTGAAACAAAATATAAACAACGTAAATAAGCACAAATTAGAGCTAAATTACTAGTGCAACTGAGTAGATGATCAGCATCACATCCCACAATGGATATCACAGCTACCCTAACCGGAAAGTGCTTCACAATAAAATCGAATCCCAAAGTGACAAGATGAAGCGTAAAGGATAACGTGGAAGTAAAGTGGCCAATGCTCTACTATCTGAGAGATGTAATATAAAGAAGCATCACTACTTCTGAATGTTATGCTCATGTTCATGTTCGATTAGTGAACATAAATGAAAATATAAGATAAAAATAGAAGTTTATCGCTCAAGATAAAACAATTTCTCTAGTAAAATTACATAAATAAGGATGTATAACTTTCACTCATAATCAATTTTATTGGAAATAAGAGTTCATCTTCCCAAAGTGTTGAATAATCAAAATATAATGGAGCTGTTGTTATATCTTGGCCTAAGCATCATAAGTGGAACATGTATGCTATTTATGTTTTTGGCCCCATGTGTCCATATAGACAAATAATTTTCTGCTTGTATGCATAGTAATGATAACCAAGCAATGGAGGGTGCCTATTGCATGAGCTTAAATGAATCTCATGTATGATTAGTAACTAAACTAAGGACAGTTATTTCAATTTGTAAGTCTTGAATTTTGTTACAGTTTTCATAGTTTGTTGTCTTTTAACGAGCATTCTTTTAATGAGCATAACAATCAGTAATGAACATCCGATTGTCCTGTCAAGAATGCCAGTTTGAGATCCTATCGACCACAGGCCTGCTGCTAACATGTATGTTCTGTGACTAAAGTGAATTCTAATTGTTGTTTTTCAAGACCGGGAAGGCAAAAAAAAAAAATCAAACACGGTAGGTTTCCAGCCTAAACCAAACCTGACTTTTGGTATATTCAATTTATGTTTGGAATGTTAAACTAGTATTTTTATTATGTTCTTAATTAATACTCTAATACATATACAAACTCCCAATCCAAATAGCTTGCCTGCCTAATCTTGACCCACCTTGGATTCTCTGCTATGCTCATCCAAACCTTTGCTCCCAAAAAGTAGGTATGCATTGGGCACAACTCTTAAGTTGGTAGGATAAACCATCGTCCACCAGCATATTGATGCAAATGGGAAAGCACTTGAAATATCTCAAAAGCAATAGACTACTAATTTTTAATTCTTAAAACGAATAACTAATATTATTCTATAATTATAGACGTAATCCCAAATAAGTCAGAAAAATAGAGTGCATAGGTATTAGAAAAGGAATATTAAAAAATCTAGAAATAAAATACAGCCATTAACTACGTAACTAAATCAAAACAAGTCAAAATTTGAAACTGAAATACCAAAATCATTAAAAAATATATATAAATACCAGGCAAATTCAATTTTCAACAATAATCTGTAACTTAATAATAATGCATTGCAAAATTGTAAATAAAAGCTAAAATAAGAAAATTTACAGTGAGAAAGGTGTTGACGGTGTTGTGGCTTCAAAGAAGACATGAATTTGCGGCTTTTGCAGTGCCATGAAAGCAGACTACATGGAGCAAATTAAAATAAGACAAAGGCTCAAATAAAAAGAAACTGAGATGAAGGCTGAAGGGACGAAGATTCTGAACCGCAGGATAAGTTGAAGGGTGGGTAAGATTCGCAGACAAACATTGAAGAACCTTCAACGGAGAGGAGGAGATAAAGTTGACACCTATTTGAAACACTGCTTTAAAGATTGAATTATAGTGTTATGTAATCCTATAAATAGATAGATAGATTTTGGAATGTAACTATTAAATGGAACAACAATCTCGCGAAGGAAATAGAAACTAAAAGATTTGCGGTGCAAAGAGAAAGAGCATGCCACTATATCTCGATCAAGACTAGCTTACAGGTTTGGTTCCTCCAACGGCATGTTTGATAGCTTGGCCAGTGACTTTGTTTACAAGTGCAAAGCTCGGTAAACCCTCTTCATCCTTGACCCTTGTGCTGTACCTCAAATCTTTGATCCAGTGCTGAAAGAAAGCAGGAGACAAATGTGAGAAAAAAATTCTTGGAATTGTACAAGTAGCAACAGAACACACGCAAGGCAACCGATATTAGTTACCTGGTTAAAACATTAACTTAAATAAGGAACTCCACACAGAGAAAAACACCAGTGAGATAATAAATAACACAAAGGGTCCGTTTAGGATGAATTGATGAACATATGGAAGCTTGCATCTGTCATAAATCAAAAAGACTTTGTCTCCTCTGATTTGCTTTTCCTTTGTTTCAAGTGAATCATATTTGGGAATTTGTTGTGTCACCAATTATTTATTTTGAATGAAAGTTTAAAATGAGAAGGAAAGGAAACCCCATAGCATTGTTTCCTCATCAATTGTAGGCTTTCAAAAGAAGAAGAAGAAGAAGAAAAACTAATGGTCTATTCACACGTCTCCTTGGATTACTCACCAATTTATTGGAGAACACAAGGAATTTGGTTTGATTATTTTGATGATGCAGGATATTGTAATAACCACATGTCCCCTCGATTCCTCTAAAACAAACAATGGAAACAAGATTCTCCAATAAACCTAGCAAGTGACAATAATCAATCAGCCCTCTAGCAGGGTTCTGTTTGGTTTGAGGGAAAGTAAAATCAAGGAAAATAAAATAAAAGGGGAAATCAATATTTTTCCTTTTGTTTGTTCCAATGGAACATGAACAACGAAAGTTAATGGGGAAAAAAGCTAAAAAAACATTATAAAAAAAGTATGATAAATTTTTAGCGAAAAAGTATTTCACTTGCATTAGATTGATTGAAAAATGAGAGGTGTCTGCTTCTCACTTAATAAAAGTGAAAAATATAATAGTGATGCAAAGATCTCACAAAATCATCACCAAACCCACTTCTCTCATTCAAGCTTTGTAAGAGATGGATTAGATTCATATTTAACTTAGATGGAGATTTTCTATTCAATAGCTCTTAGTTTTAAATTAGAAAAACAACCTTTTTCTTCTTTTTTTTCTTTCCCCTCGTTGGTTTTAAATTTTGATCCCCTAATACCATTAAACACATAAGATTGGCAATCACATCAAGAAGAAAAACATTAAGATGTAAAGCAATGTTGTAAAACACATATTTGTTCTCTATTTTGCTAATCAGCATGTATTGAACGAATTATAAATTGCATAATCAAACTACATGAAACTAGACAGACAAACTTTTACTGTAGGTATGTCTATCTCTGTGTTTGTTCTCGTGTGTGTGTGTGTGCACGCGCATGTGTGTAGAAAAATGCTGAAGGAAGAAGAAACGATTGAATTAAAGTTTATCGAAGGGGAGAAAAGGTATAAAATGGGTATTTACGAAATGATATTTGAGTGTGTGCTTCGTATTTTAGAAAACGAATGAGTTGTGCACATCGTAGATGTGCCAATTAAATGGATTTCCAACCACATATTTCACAAAGGAACAATTATGCAGTCATTTAGCCTTCTATTACTATTCAAAGCAGGTATTAGGAGGAAACATTTAAAAGCCAATTAGTCGGCCCCTCGGTCCTCTTATTGCCTTGTTTCACAAGACTAGTTAGATCAAGCCCGCCAACCTGCCCTATGTCCACTAGGCACAATCTCGAATAGGGTTTCACTAACATGAGAAAGAAACAATAGACAAGACAACTCTCATCTCTCACCAAATCTCTTTTACCTCTCAACATTACCGCAAGAGAGGGAGATGACTCATATGATATTGCATCACTGGCTTTTAACCTTAAACCCTCACCAAACAATATATATACTGCGCACAGAAAATAGAACTCCATCATCCATCGGTAGCCCACACCAATAGAGCAATAAACAGTTCGCCCTCCTCCATCTCCTTTCAACTTCACCGGTGGCAAACCACCCCACCCCCCACCCCCATCTCCTCTCAATCCCATCTCCTTTTTCTTCTAACTTCTCCTTTCCCCTCAACCCCTCACCCATCCCCTCACATCCATGAGAACAATTAAAAATGTGTGTGTGTGTGTGTGTGTGTGAGAGAGAGAGAGAGAGATCTTGGAATGAAGATAAGAGCCATCAAACCCTATTAGCTAACCATTGGTGGAATATTTCATCTTCTCCCTTCTCTAATGACTATAAAAGCATGTGTTAAATGTACTTTCCACAGCACCAGAACTCACCAGCTATAATGAGTATGAAAGGATAAATTCTATATGCTACCACGTCCCACGTCCCTGCAAGTCGAAGGACCTTTGGTTCAAAATCCAGGCTTATGCTCACAGACAATTTTTTTATAAAAAAATTTAATTATAATATGCATCTAATACATGTCTCGAATCTGTGTTGCTATGGTACCATGTTTAATGTCCCTCCCACTGCAAAGAAGACTTGGTTTTTTTATGATGAGGCATGAGGGCACCTAAAATTGAAGGAACAAGGACAATAAGTAGATGGAAGTTAATTAGGGTGCTACTTTAGCTCAGTTTGAAGATTTGAGTGTCCTAAATTAAAAATACCCAACTTCAAGAAAACCCTAAACAAATTGATCACAAAAAAACATAAAAATAATATGATTTTTTTTGAACGAAGAAGAAAAAAAGCCCTAAAATTGATCACCTGATAGTCGTCTCTGGGATTCTCCGGCACGAGCACCACGTTCCCGTCGCGGATGGAGAGCGAGTAGCCCTCCTTCGCCTTGGTGAAGACCCTCACCGTCCTCTGGTGGCGTGGCGCCTCCTCGTGGCTCACGTTCTCCGCCGACGGGGGGAAGAGCCCCGGCCACTGATCACGATTATGGTGGTGGTGGTGGTGGTGGTGGTGGTTCTCGTAGCCTTCAGCGGGCCCCACGTACGGAGGCGGCGGGTACTCGTGGGACACGTGCTGGAAGGGGGGAGGTGATGGACCATAGTCCGTACGGCCTCCGCCGTCGTAGTACGGCTGATGCGGAGGCGGTTGGTAAGGGTAGGGGTTGTAAGCGGGCGGCGGGTACGGGTTCGGGTTGTAAGCGGGCGGCGGGTATTCCTCGGGTTCGGGTCGGCGGCGGTGGTGGTGGTGGTGGTGGTGAAAGGGGTCCATGATGACCGTAAAATGGAAAAATGAGAATGTGGGTGGGGTTTTATTTATAAAAGGATGCAGGTGGGATCCAGTCGTGGGCGTGTTCGTTGAGAATATGTTTTGGAGTTATTAGGGTGATTTCGAAATTAAGTTATCATGTTGGATTGGACAACGTATCAAGAGCATGAAACGTGTGTTTCGCCTCGATTCCGTCACCTCTTTGCTCTTGTTTTCTTGTGTCTGGACTTGATTATTCATAATAGTTACTCAAATACTTTTCGGATATTTATCTAAAACTATTTATCTTTTTTTTCTATTGTTTCTTAACCCATAAACCCTAATTTATGCATACAACACACCCATAAACATATCACACACAAAAGCACGCAACACACACGTATCCAGAAGAACCCACGAACTTTCCCCAAAAATATTAATTGTTACTACTTTCCCTCCAATGAATCCTCCCCTCCAATGAATCCCGAGCCCGAGGTTCGAAACCCGCACTCTCCTGGAGGACCTTCTGAGATATTTTTATTGGTAAACTATTTATCAATTGAAATTGTGATACACTGCCTCCCCATATGGTTTTCATTTATTTGCTTACATTTGTCTCATGATATGAGAAATGCAACACTTCCTACCTGCTCCTAGTCTGTTGGTTGAAAATAAACGTGTGATAACTTTAAAATACAAGGACAATCAAAGATCTCTCCAGAATAAATAGGAAACAGAAACAGAATTATTATAATAATAAATAAATAACAGGTTTCTTCATACATGTTCAAACACAAGCATAATTAGCATAGATGTACAAAGCAGGACTTTTATATATAAAAAAAAACTCACAAACTCCACTCAAATAAGAAAGGCTCCAGTGCTCCAATGCACAACTTATTCTTCTTCATATAGTAGAATAATACCATTTGCTCTTCATCATATTAACTTAGAAAACAAGCATGCACACATAATATCTGCAACTCCACACATAATATCATCCTGCACGCATTCATTTTAAAAAATTGAATGATAATTAAACCAAACTCTTGGCTTCGTCGTTGTCAGTTCAAAGATGGCTAAATTTCTCTAAAATTCCATGACTTTTCAGAATTTTGAGATAAATACCATATGCAGATTGCCTCAAACACACCCCCCCCCCCCCCAACGCAAAAAAAATAGAATAAAATAAAATATTGGGTAAATTGTCAAAAATCCCTCAGCCCCCTCAAAAGTTATCTTAAAACCCCCAGTAGTTTTCAAAATTGTTTGAAAGGGCCTTCTGTTCAAAAGATTTGTGAAAAAAACCCTTGAGCTTTAGTTCATTTAGGCTTTGTGTTCCCTCAACTGTTTAGATATTATAGGAAATTGTTTAGATATTACATTCAACTGCAACTGCTTAGATTTTACAGGCAACTGCGTAGATATTACAAGCAACTGGTATACATGGGGGTTTTGATTGGGCCCAAGGGTTTTTTAACAAGAGAAAAAAGCTCAAAGGTTTTTACACATGTTTGAAGCGGGCCGGAGGCTTTTTGAAAATTTACCCTAAAATATTCCCTGTATTCCGCAAGAACCTTCTTGCATTTATACCCATCATTTCACAAAGACTTCAAAAATGCATGGTACTTATTTGAAAAACTCTAATTTCATTGTGTTAATTTTCCAATTTACACGACGAACGCTGGAGTTCATGGTAATTTAGTAAAATTTTGCCTTCAAAGAAATTGGGGCATCTATTATTACTTACAGTAGTAGGGCACAATCTTCCACCTTTGGTTATCACCCTTGAACCACTCGTAGAGCACGACAGGCGTTCCATCATGGACCCCACCATGCTCCTCATCGCCATGAAAAGCATCCCAGTTTAAGCGTATGTTGGTCACCATCCGTATGCATCGATACCCGTCTCCTAAGTCGTTGCTCTCACTCCAAAGAACCGATTCGTCGAGGTCGTTCGGATTGTACCGAACCAACCTAACCTAAAATGATAATAAGAATCGGGGAGAAAAATCAAGGCCACATTACGAATGACCCCCTCTGTAGGGGTGGAAGACGAGTCATGATTTTATCTTTACTTTTATTTATTTATTTATTTTTTTAATGAAGGAGCAGGGTACAAATCACCCATTCTATGCATTAAAACTAAAAGAGTTTACGCAAAAAGAAAGAGAAAAAACATCTAAAAGAGAAAAACGAAAAACCTCAAGGATGATGAATAGATCTGGCGCCCCAAGAATAGTGCTTTACAAATGCACGGTATACACATACACAACATTGCTATTGACGACTTTTTGGGCTTAGCTCAGTTGGTATCAATTTCCTCTCCAACGTGAGAGGTGGCAAGTTCAATCCCCGAAGGGGTTGATCCCAAAAGGCAAAAAAAAATACTGTCGATGCATCCATGAATACACTCTCCAAAATGATCATGACGGTATAGTTAAGTTACAAAACTGCAGCTGTCTACAGTTTTCTGAACTTAACTCTAAAGCTTAAGAATACCTCATTTGGCTTTTGGAGTTCAGGTAACTATGATTATCAAATATTCAACCCTAGTTTCTCTTTCACTTAACGTCAAAGTCGAGTTTGTTCATTATGGCTTTCGAGATGAAGCCTTTGAATCTGGAGTTTTGCATAACTATACCACCAATTAAAAGTAAACTCCGGTTAATTTCAGTGTAAGGCCATACAAGGCCTAAAAAAGACAATGAGGGGAAATTTCCATCAATATTATCCTAAAAATGTTTCTTAGAGAGAGTTGAGGACAACTATAGAGAAAACCATTGAGCTATACCAATATATGTCTAAGTTTATGGTTCTTATTTACTGAAATCTAACAAAGATATTCCTCAGCTTAATTTAGCTTCCTATATGAAGCTAATTTCTTCATATATATAAAGCAAAATGCATATTTTAGTTAATTATCTAATACCATTTAATACAGTGTCAATCAAGTTGATGCAACAAGCCATTTGTTCCCCACAAATGACTTTAAGACAAGCAATCAGATCCAAACAATTTCATACAAAAGCTGTACCATTTTGTAAATAAGATACTAGCATGACCGTAATATTTTCTTTTTCCTTAATGATGACCTTTGCAGCAATAAATTGATATGTAATTATATGGAATTGAGTTAAAACTTACAGGCTCGTGTTTTTGCCGGGAATGTTTGATAGCATCACCAGTGGCTTTGTTAATGAGAGCAAAGCTTGGAAAACCCTCTTCGTCCTGCACTTCATTGCTATATCGCATTTCTTTGATCCAGTGCTAATATGACGGAAAAAATGGGATGAAAAAAAATATTAATAAGAAGAATAAAAACAGACATGGATTAAGTCAAAATTTACACAGCAGGAGGTGCTCAGTTGTGAAGGATTAACGGCAGGAGTGAGTGGTATCGGGAAATAAATGGGTCACGACACCTTATGAAGACTACAAATTTGTTGCTTTATTTTCATGTTGACGGGTCAATACATGTTGCTTCTATTTTTGCTTGACATCCATGCAGAGTTATAAGAGAGAAATTTTGAAATCTTTATGATATTGTATTTTTATGAAAGAACCGTGCACTTTCTGCACTCAAGGGCGGACCCAAAGCCAACGGAGAGGGGGCAGCTGCACCCACCAATTTTTGAAGAAAATATGATATCTATTACAATTGTCGGAATTTATGAATATATGTTTGTATCATAAATTAATCAATAGTACGAGCCCAAATGGTAGATTGTTTTGCTTCCTTGTACAATGTTGAGGGTTCAAGTCCCAACACATGTGTTGAATCTTGTGAGTGTTTTATGTAAAAAAATTGGGTGAAGTTTCAAGCTATATATTATATGTTATCTATTTTGAATAATAACAAAATACTTCAGCAGCCCAATTGGTTTGCATGTGTTCTGCCACCCAAGAGGCCAGCGGTTCAAATCTTGCCTTAGGCAAGATTGATTGATTGATTAATTATCACAAGTAATACCGGTGGATTGGGCTTGGGCCGGGTTCGGGCTTACGGGCGCACTAACACTTTGCACTTAGCACGTGTACATCGTGGCCTAATTGGTTGCATGTTGGCGTATACGTGGCTGCCTAGTTGGACATCGCGTGGGTGCCTCGTAGGTTGCTTCGCAGGAGTTTGGGGTTCTTGGATTACTCTGGGTCGTTCTGGACAGTTCGGGCTAATTAAGTGGAGCCTGTTAGACTGACCATCAGTTACAAAGAGTTGTAACTGATGAGACTCTTGGGCTGGGTCTGAGCTCTCTCTGTAAAATGGGCTTCAGACCCAAGAGCCAAAACTGCTGGAAAAATTGCCGAGAACAGAACTATCTTCATAGTTCAAGAACATAGAACTGTTTCCATAGTTCATCGAAGAACTGAGAACTATTTCCATAGCTCCCGAGAACTGAAACTGATATACTTTCGTAGTTTGTCGAAAACTGAATACAAATATAGAACTACTTGTAGTTCTATTCTAATCAGAAAACCGAATAAGAATTCTTAGTCAGAAGAATTCAATTAAATTCGGAACAGAGAATATTGCGAAATATTCTCGTCGTTCTCAAATTCAGAATTCTACATAATATTATGAAATATTCCAGTTTCAGAACTCCTGAAAGTGCTACAACGTACTTATGTTAATCAGCCTAGAATCATATAGCTCTGCCCATGCGCCACCGGATCGTTCACCGCTGTCAGAACCGAATTGTTGGTTAGTGCACACCAAAATTCATAGTTGTTCCTGAGTAGATCGGCTTTGTAATCCTTGCACCGGAGTAAGCCGAATCTACTTTAAACTCCGCGTTTGTAAAACGCACAGCAGCTCTCAGATACTCAACCTTGCAGAATTTTTAAAATTTTGACTGCCCATTTTCTCACATACTCCAACAATCTTAAAACAGATTTCGAACAATCTAAAATGGACGCTACAAGAACTATGAGACTTGAATGCCTGAAACTCGAGAGTTTCGATGGAATCGACTTCAATACTTGGCGTCGCAAAACAATACTTGGGATGCAACTATTAAATATTTTTTATATTCCGAAGACAAGCCGGACTTTGATGATGATGGGGATGAAAAAGCCGAATAGAAATGGAAGCACAATAATCATTTCTACATTAGCTACCTCCTAAACTGTCTCGTCAATCCCTCGCCGACACCTATTCCCACGAGTCCTCTGCAAATGAGATTTGGGACTCGGAGAAACAATACAAGAGGAGAAATTGTCGAAAACTCATTTGATCGACAAGTTTCTCGACCTCAAGTTTGAAGACGACAAAGAAGTGATGCCTCAAGTTAAAGAACTTGAAAAACTTGTAATGAAATTAAAAAATGAAAAAATTGTATTGGTTAATACTTTTATTGCATGAGCTATCATTAACAAACTTCTTCCTTCATGGATATCGTTTTCAGCAGACATACACAGAAGGAAAAGACATGTTTTCTTAGAGGACCTTAAGCGGTATATCTGCATCAAAGATGAAGTTCGAACTCATTCGAAAAATGAGTAGCTTACCAAGAAAAAGGATCAGCAAATCTGGTTTCTTCCAAACTGGATTTCAAGAAGAAAAAGAAGAATTTCAAGAAGAGCAAAAAGACTTTCGATCTAAATATTCAGAAGACTTAAAGAAGGATGGTTGCTTTAATTGTGGCAAGCTGGGTCATTTTGCCAGGGACTGCAAAGGGCCTAAGAAGGACAAGAAAGAGAACGTTAATCAGGTCGCGCAGGTTCAGAATTGTATTGCGATGATCGTTCTGACGCAGCACTCCTCCAATAAGGACCGGTGGCTTGATACCGGGGCTACTTGTCATGTATGCTCTAACAGGGACCTCTTCACCTCCTATTTGTCGGCTAAGGAGGCTGTAGCAATGGCCGATCACTCCATCACTGCGGTTCGTAGGATCAGCACAGTTGTCCTCCCTGACATCATGGAAGACTTTCACTTTGAAGAATGTGAAGCATGTTCCTTCGATCGCCAAGAACCTCGCCTCAGGAAGCTTGCTCTGCGGTGCAGAAATGCGATTGGACTTTCAGGGAAGGAAAACCGTATTATCTTTTAAGAAAGAATATTTTGGAAATGCTTTTCTTGTTAATGAAATGTATAAATTAAGTATTTTGTATCCTTCAGTTATCAATGAAATATCTGTTTGTTGTTTACTCGTCGGTTCTTTGGCATCATAGGCTTGGTCATGTTAACTTTAAGAAAATGAGTAACATGACGAAGTTGGGTTTAATACCAAAATGTTATGATGATAAACCATAAAAGTGTGAAATCTATGTTCAAGCCAAAATAACTCAAAAACCTTTTCCTAGTGTCATCCGAAGCACTAAGCTGTTGGACTTGGTTCATTCCGACTCCTGCGACTTCAAAAGTTTCGTGACTATAGGAGCGATGAAATATTTTATTACCTTCATCGACGATCACCCTCGCTTCTGCCATGTCTATCTGCTGAAGTCTAAAAATGAAGCATTCGGTAGATTCAAAAAGCTTCAAACTCGAGTAGAGAAGCAACTTGGCAGACCGGTAAAGAAACTCAGAAATGATAGATGAGGCGAATATCATTCTAGAGAAACAGAGGCTTACTTTAAGGAGTATGATATAATTGCTGAAACCACTGCACATTCTCCGCAGTCGAATGGGATTGCAGAGAGAGAAGCACATATTGATTGAGATGGTGAATTCGATGCTGATCACATCGGGACTTCCAAACCGCTGCTGGGGAGAGGCTCTTCTGATGTCTAATTGGATCTTGAACTTGGTTCTTTATTTAAAGACCAATTCTACTCCGTATAAACTATTCTTGGATTATCCTGATTCCTTGGATACACTCAAAGTATGGAGGTGTCTGGCATATGTCTAAGTGCCAAATATCAGAAGGCCAAAATTGGGACCGAAGGCAAATATGTGTATTTCTGGAATTTGCTGCAGACAGCGAGACATGCAGATTCTTAGATTTAGACACCAACACAATCATTGAAGCTTGTGATGCGGAATTCTTTGGGGATAAGATCATCAAAGATAAGAACATACATCTCGAGAATTCTTTCGAGAATACTCAAGTGAAAAAGTCGCCTTCTGTACAAAAAGTTGTACTTGAGCCACCTTCGATACAAGAAAAAGTTGTACCTCAAGAAATAGAAGAAAGCGAAGCTGCTCCTGAAGTTGCAGAACCGTCTCTTCCTAACCGTCTCGAAAAGCTCAAAACCTCGAAGATGATTTCATCACCTTCAATGTTGAAGGAGATCCGTAATCTTTTGAAGAGATGAAATCTAGCGATGCTATTCTTTGGAAAGAAACTGTGGATGATGAGATAGACTCACTGATTCAGAACCCTACTAGGGAACTGACATATCTTCCTCGAAGGGCAAGCCCGATCCAGTGCAAATGAATATTTAAGAGGAAGCGGTGGGCAGATGATACTATAGAGAAGTACAAAGCAAAGCTGGTGGTCAAAGGATGCACTTAGAAAGAAGGAATCGATTTCTTTGACATCTATGCTCCAGTCGGCTGAATGACCACCATACGTTCTGATTGCATGGACAGTGAGCTAGGGTCATGTCATTCTTCAAATGGATGTGAAGACCGTCTTTTTGAACGGTGATCTTACAGAAGAAATCTATATCGATCAACCGGAAGGATTAATTGTTGGCGGCTTGAACAATAAAGTATGCAAATTAATCAAGTCTTTATGGATTGAAACAAGCTTCGAGCTTATGGCACGAGAAATTCAGTAAAATCATTCTGAGTGATGGATTCCGGGTCAGCGAATCTGATAAGTGCTTGTATACGAAGATCGTCGAACAAAAGGTAGTTGTGATCTGCCTGTATATTGACGACATGCTGATTGTTGGGACCGATATGCAGATAGTCACTTCTATGAAGGGGTTTCTTTCGGTCCAATTCAACATAAAGGACCTTGGAGTTGCAGAAATGATTCTGGGATTCAGAATTATAAAGACTGGGCACGATCTATACCTATCTCAATCTCATTACATGCTTAAAAAGTATTGATACTTCGATCAGCCAGAGCTAGCTATTCCGTACAACTACAACAAGAAGTTTCAACCTAACACTGAAAGACCGATGAAACGGTTGAAGTATGCACGAGTCATCGAGAGTTTGATGTATGCTACGAGCTGTACAAGACCTGATATCGCTTTCGCAGTTGGGATACATAGTAGGTTTCCTAGCAACCCAGGAAAAGCACATTAGGATGTGATCGAGAGGCCGATGGAATACCTGAAGCGAACTTTAAAGCTGGGCTTGTTCTATTCCGAGTATCCAGAAAATGTTAAGGCTTCTCTGATGCAAGTTGGTGCTCGGAGACACATGAGTGCAGATCAACTGGAGGGTTTGTATTCACTATGAGAGGAGCGGCTGTCTCCTGGAAGTCAAAAAAGCAAACTATGATCGCACAATCGTCAATGGAGTCCGAGTTCTACGATTTGGCTATGCAAGAGATGAAGATGGGTGGCTCAGCAATCTTCTATTGAAGGAAATGCAAGGATTAGTAATCATTGTCTATTATGACAACCAGGCAACGAGCGCTGTCGCACTAAACTCATTATTCAATGAAACGAAGCGGACTATTTGTCTAAAGCATGGGTATCTAAATGAGTTGATAACTCACAGAATCATCTCGGTGATTGACGTCAGATCTTCAGAGAATGTGGCAGATGCCTTAACAAAAGGTTTGAAAAAGGATCTGATTGATAAGATTTCTGCTTGTATGGGTCTTAAGTCTATGTAAGTTTATTATATATTTACCATGTAATCATATTATTAGTTCAAAACCTCGCTACTATTAATGAGATTGCTGATTCAAAAATCATGAAAAGTAGACGGGCTGATTTGGAGCCTTAATGAGTTCTATACATCTAGGATGTTGGATACTTGGTAACAAGCATGCCTGAGAAACACATTAAAATAAGGATGGCTTAGAGCCTTAACGTGTTCTGCACATCGGGATGCAGGGTGCTTGGTGGAAAGCACGCCTAAGGAACTCACATATGCTTGAGATGGAGTTTTAGCTGACTCCTATAGAATCTTGAGGCAGATTCTTAAAGCTCTCGCAGAAATTTGGTTAAGGCACAGGGTCGTTAACGTGCTAGGACTTAGGAAATGGGCAATAGTTCAAGGCACAGTCCATTATTGCATAGTTTGGTTTAGTCATAGTGTGATCACTGAGCTGTTAGCGAAGTGCTGGTTTAAGACTTAATTCACCATGCACCTAACTTCAGCTTACTTGGTCTAAGTGGGATTCAAGTTCATGTAACATCTTCACTATGCATTGTGACTAAAACTTGGATACTAGTTAGAAACTTGTGGAGGATTTGTTGAATCTTGTGAGTGTTTTATGTAAAATTATTGGGTGAAGTTTCAGATTATATATTATATGTTATCTATTTTCAATAATAACAAAAGACACTAGTAGCCCAGTTGGTTTGCATGTGTTTTGCCACACAAGTGGTAAACGGTTTAAGTCTTGTCGTAGGCAAGATTAATTAATTATCACAATGCTTCGGCTCCGGCTTGAGCTCGGGCCGGGCAATGGCCAGGGGCCATGGAACGGATTCGGGCTTACTGGCGCACAACACTTTGCACTTAGCACATGTGTTTCGTGGCCTAGTTGGCTGCCCGTTGGTGCCTATGTGGCTGCGTAGTTGGACATTGCGTTGGCGCTCGCGTGGCTGTCTCGCAGGAGGTTAGGGCTCATAGGCTACTCTAAGCAGTTCGGGTTGGTTAAGTGGATGTTGGGCTGGGCATTGTAACTGATGAGACTCCTGGGCTAGGTCTGAGCTCTCTCTATAAAAAGGGTTTTAGAGCCAAGAGCCAAGTTGCGAGGAAAATTGCAGAGAACAGAACTGTCTTCATAGTTCAGGAACATAGAACTGTTTCCACAGTTCATCGAAGAACCAAGAACTATTTCCATAGTTCCCGAGAACTGAAACTGAACTACTTTCGTAGTTCATCGAAAACTGAATAGAAATATAGAACCAAATGTAGTTCTATTCTAATCAGAAAATTGAATAGGAATTTCTATTCAGAAGAACTCAATTGAACTTAGAACAGAGAATATTGCGAAATATTTTTGTCGTTCTCAAATTCAGAATTCTACGGAATATTGTGAAATATTCTAGTTCATAACTCCTGAAAGTGCCGCAACGTACTTTCGTTGATCAGTCCAGAACTAAAGAGCTCTGTCCGTGCACCATCGGGTCGCTCACTACGGGGTGAACACCAGAATTCATGGTTGTTGTTCCTGGGATAGATCGGTTTTGTGATCCTTGCACCATCGGAGTAGGCTGAATCTGCTTTAAGCTCCACGTTTGTGAAACGCATGGCAACTCTCGTACCTTGCAAATTTTTTTAAAATTTTAACTGTCCATTTTCTCACCAACTCCAACAACATGAACATAATTTAACTTTGAGTTTTTGAACGGATTTGAATTCCGTAGAGTTCTTTTTAACAAGGTACGTTTGGTCTCAATCATACTAAGCATTTTAGCAAGGAAAGTTTAGTCGCACAGCGTAAAATAAGGCGCTGGAAAGTTGAATATACCCTAGCCTCTATGATGTAGTCCAAGATAGACTACAACATATAGTGCCAACGACAAAAGGTTAAGAGTTCAGTCCCCAGAGAAAGGTTATTTTGATGATCAGCATTTAAATTCTTGAATAATACGATAATTTTAAGTATCATGTAATTGTAATTCCGGATGAAGGTTTGTTACTTGCAGTGTCTCGCCCCCTCCGACCAAAATCCCTGAGTCTGCTACTGTTGGTGTCTGCACTGCTATATTATTTAGAAATCGAAATATACAACTAAACTAAGTAGTGATTGGTTTGCAATAAATTTTTTTTATTCCATCAATTGAAAGAGATTTGGCTTCAAATTGGCCAAATTGAGGGGCCTACTTTTTATACACATCCATACCCACAATGTCATTGCACACGCTCTTTCTACATACATACATTTGGTTTCAAAATGTATGTATTTGTGCTCCCATGTCCTACATTTTATGAAATTTGAGTTCGTGTCCGCATCTGTGTAGTGTCATATACACGTGGCCACGCCCCATGGGCCACACATGTTATACCAGCTAACCATCTTTATTTCATGTATGAGATATGAATAAGCAAATCACCACGCATCGACATGGATCTTTAAGTTACCTGATAGTCATCCCTTGGATTAGTGGGGGCCAGCACAACACTCCCACGTCTAGCTGTAAGCGAATAATCCTCCGCAGCTTTACAATATACCCTCACTGTCGGGTGACGAGTTGGCTGCTTATCATCAGGTAAATCTGACCTCAGAAAATTAATTAAACATATTACTTTATATAAACCAGAAAAATACCCAATTATTTTTTTCTAAAATGTGTAGAGATAATGGAATTGGCATAATTTCACTAAACGGCCTTAACTATGAGCGTTTTTCAGTTAATTATCTGAAAATTTTATGGCAGCACAAAAATTTTAAGATAGTCAACCAAAGAAGCTCGTAGTTATGGGTAATCTAGTGAAATTTAGCCAATGGAATTTACCATAGGGAACAATCTTCCATCTCTGGTTATCTCCCTTGAACCACTCGTAAAGGACCACGATTGTTCCATCGCGGACCCCGCCATGGTCCTCATCCCCATGGAAAGCATCAAAGTTCAAAGTGATGTTACTCGCCATCCTTATACAACGGAAGCTGTCTCCTAGGTCCTCGCTCTCACTCCAAAGAACTGACTCATCGACGATATCTGGATTAAATTTGACCAGCCTAACCTGAAACAATAAATTTCAAGGAGAGTAAAACAGGCATTGACTGCGAATCTTTAATATGGAGATCATCTAAAGGAGCACAAATATACACTGAAAATGGAGCATATATGATGCAGCACATCAAGCCAACTGTGTATCATTAACCTCCTAGTTACCTTTTTTCAAGTATGCAACGAGTCCATACTAATTCAGATACTCTTTGCACTTCCCAAATCAATTATCATTCTCTACCTCTTTTACTTGTCTTCACTTCTCTTACTAAGAGTATACTCCAAGTCTTGACGTGAAAAGTTATCGTTGACTTGAAGATTTTACTGGTGGAAAATGGATGTTGACAGGTTTGAATTACGTATACGTTAGCAAAATTTCCATTTATATGGTATCCCACCAAGAGGTATCTTAGCAAAATATCCCTTCAGAGTTAGGATAATGATGCTATCCCACCAATCATCAGCTTAAGCTTTTGGGTAGAGTGGCTCTTGACATGGTATTGAAAAGCGACACCTTTTTAAAAGATCCAGGGTTCAAACGTTATTGCTCTCACTCTGAAATATATCTACATATTCCATTTATACTAGCTTTGCAAGTAAAATTTCTGATATAGGCCTTTCCATGTGTCCCAAAGGCCTACATGAGTGGGTGTGTTTAAAGCGTTATGTTAGATTAATGTAAATTTTACTCGATACTTAGGCGGGTTTCGTGCCGAAATCAAGGATATCATCGAGCTGCAACAATATGTTTCATACAATGACCTGACCTGTATAAGTTGGCCATCAAAGTAGAGAAACAACTGAAGGCCAAAAAATGGCCGAGGTCGTATAACGACACCAGTCGAGGAGGTTAACAATCATCAACCACTGTAAACCTCCAATTATAGCATAAAGTTTTAATATAAGATATCGATCCGACACAGACCTATTTAATACTCAAGTTAACTCGAGTTTAACTTACAGGTTTATGAGGTCCAGCAGAGTGCTTGATAGCTTCTCCAGTGGCTTTGTTAACAAGGGCAAAGGTTGGAAACCCCTGTTCATCCTTCACCTCACTGCCATACTTCAAATCCTTGATCCAATGCTATTAAAATCCGGTAAAAGTTTAAACATCGGTGAAGTTAAGAGAAACCCAAATTCAAAAGCACCAACAGATCAACTTATAAGTTAAGTATAACAAGTATTAAGAACCCCATGTTCAGTAAAGAATTTTTGAGGTAAAAATACTAGTATTACAAAATTACAAAGATAAACCAAATCCACATTAAAAAGTCCTTTTTTGCATGGATTTGTTCTGGTTTCATAAAAGAACTATTTCGCGTGGTCCATATATACAATTAATTCCAGTGTCAAAAAAAATTAAATTCAATTAACAGATAAACTGAAGAAAGCAAATAAAAATAAAATAAAATAAATACCAAATGAGAAAACCCGAAACTTTGAAAACAACATCCAAACAGGACTTTACATGGAATTTTAATTTCCCACATAGAAGTAAAATCCAATTGAAAAAAGGTTTCTAATCACACTGTCATCAAAGAGTGTGGCAATTATACAAATACCTAACTAATAAAAAAATGAAGGTTAAATCATATTAAAATACTATCCATTTTTATTATATTTTAGATAAATACCCTGAACTTTGTAAATTACATTTAAATACAATGAACACAAGGTTGTGGCACGCAAATTCCATGCTTCTTTTACCATGTGAAAAACATCGGTACAAAGTCATGACTAACAGGTGAGCAATATATGTCCAATTTTTTTTCAATATATCTCCATTTTAACCTTCTGCCTTCTTTGTAAAATCTTTTCCGTATCTCTATTCCCCTAATTTTTCTCTTTCTAAATAAATATGGATAGCTTTAAGGTATGGAGACATGCATTGAATGATAAATTTTACAAGATGAAAAGGTAAGAGAGAATCGATAGATAAAAGAAGCTACAAGGATAATATAATGATATATTGGTCGCCTGGAGGTCACTTGATCAATGTAGTAATAGTTTTGGTGATATAAACGCAGCATGGTATTTTCATGCAGCAACCAGAGATGGTTCATGTCATTTATAAAGGTCATGGTATTTACCACAAAAAAGCAATGAAATTTCATGGTACTGTAGAATAATTTACCCAATAACAAATTCAAGTCCATTTGATATTCATGCTAAAAAATATTCATACTAAAAGAAAAGAAAAGATTACCTGAAACAAATCTAAAGGATTGGCCGGGGCTAACACAACCTCACCATACCTAGCAGTAAGCGAGTACGTCTCGTCCGCCTTAGTATAAATCCTCACTGTAAACTCTTCATCTCTCTCGCTCATGGTTTCAGTACAACCAATCGATTAAGTTCAAAAAAAAGTTAAGAACGTACCTCGTGTGATTGGCTTTAGTCGAGGTGCTTCTCTTTATATAGAACTAATGGAAGAGCATCCGATGCCTGCAATATCCTATAATGATACACGCAAATACGGTACAAAAAGATAGCAATGAGTGAATTTGAACAGCATAGAAACCACAATGAGGCCTCACCTGCTTATATCATTTAATTTTCCCACATGTAATCGGATACTTCTCGAGAAAAATAATGCATGCATAGGATACTTCTTTCAGGAAATGTGTTATCATATCCCTTCAGAAAATTAATCATTAATCATCACCAAACAAATCCTTTGGGATAGCAATTTGAGAATTCGAAGCGCTTGCACAACAAAAATGTATAGAGAAAACGCGACGACATTAAAAATCCCAGGTTAAGTTTTGTGATTAGACAAAAAGAATGTCACTAATCCTAGATACCCATTTAGCTCCTTACCAAACTGAATTATTTCATCGACAAATATCTTCCTGATGCAATATGGGCTTTGCCTTTAAGCATTATCCATTTGATCATATAAAACGGGGCATTGTATTCACCTAAGTACATGAACTATAAAAATTAAACTGCGCTTAACTAATCAGTAATGTATCTGTAAGCATTTCTACTGTTCAGAAAATTCGCTTCCAGCCTCTATTACCATATTGCATAACTAATTAATAATATAATGAAGAGGAAATTGTTTCTAAGCAGCTCTTTCTTAAGCAACTCCTGCGCAACAAGGAAAAGGGGTGGATACGATGATTCGCCAAAACCCCCATCTTATTCCTTGCTGCTTAGAAAAGTGTATCTTAGGACCACTTTCCTCTATAATGAAATCATTAGAACTTCACCAGTAACAACGAAGAGAAATAAAAAACGAAGAGACAACCGAAACTTTCATAGATGTTCAAACACAAACATAATTAGCATAAAAGTACATTGAAGCTACCCAATACAAATTGACACTCATACTTGTAGCTCAAACACAGACATGCCAGATCCAGGGCAAACTTATTCTTCATCTACTAGGATAACTACTAGTTCAACATCAGCAGGAACTCTTAGGTAAGCAAGCATGCATATAACCTGTAGCCCGAACACATGGATCCTGTGTGCATTAATTCAGAAAATGTAAAATTAAATTAGACAAAAGTTTCAATGTTGTTGCACATGACTACCAATTTCGTACATATCTACATATTATAACGCTAGGGTGTTTGCAATCGGAATTGGATTTATGCAATGTTAAATGGTACAAGTGCCATGCATTTACGGGAAACAATCATAAGCGATAGCGGCATGAGATAGGCTTACTTCAAAAATAACACCTTAAATTCTTTAACATTCACATAAAAGGTAAATTACACTAAAATACCCTTAACTATTGCAGTTATTCGCTAAAAGTTTTTTTTGTTATAGTAAATTACCAAGTGCTACTTCTCCGGATATTTTAGTGAAAAATCCCCTTTAAAACCGTAGTTTAAGGTAATTTACTGTAATTAAATACCTTACGATAGTTTAGTGAAAAACCATGATACTAAAGGATATTTTAGTGTAATTTACCCTCGTGTGTGTGTGACACACACACACACAAACAAATATATGTATGGGTATATAAGGGTGTGCATGCGCTCCAGCATGCATGCACATATAAATGTGTGTGTGTGTGAGAGAGAGAGAGAGTTTTAGCTGATATTTATAGGCAACCAGAAATGTAGTTGGCGATAACTTACAATAGTAAGGCGCAATCTTCCACCTCTGGTTCTTGCCCTTGAACCACTCATAAAGCACAACAGTTGTTCCATCATGCACTCCCCCATGTTCCTCATCTCCATGGAATGCATCAAAGTTCAAGCGGATGTTATTCACCATCCTAATGCAACGGAAGCCATCTCCAAGGTCCTTGCTCTCGCTCCAAAGAACCGATTCATCAAGGTAATCCGGATTATACGGAACCAACCGAACCTGGAATCATAATAGAAAAGAATAAAAGAAGAATTTGGGGGGAGGGGGTACAGCAGCAGCAGCAGCAGCATTTATTCCATACTTCCAGGATCGGCTAATGGTGCCTCATTTCCATTCTGCGAAGTTAATGACTCTCTCCTAGATTAAAAAAATAACATATACTTATAATTGTGTCTATTCGTTTAAGTTTTAGTCTACCCCTAGCCTTGGTTGGGACATTAACTACAATCATATCACTTCTTCTAACTAGAGCATTTATCGCTCCCCGTCTACTCAGGTAAAAGTGGGATAAAAGATATTTAAGGAATAGCATCATATTATTCAAACCTTTTTGTACACAGATTCATCCTCGATTAGACATATCCGTATAGGATTCGTATTGCGAAACGGATACTTAGGATATTTGTGAGTTGTGGAAAACTCCCAACACAACTGAAGACTTTATATTGTATTCTAGATGTATTTAAGATAGATCAATTACTAAAGACACTAATAATCTATGAACCAACAGGACACGATTTTAATTCAATCCAGACACGTTTATGTACTTTATTCTATTTTAAATGAGACTATATAAAATATTTGATTGTTCGAATAATTATAGATGAAGGAAAGATATAGATGAAGTAAATAAGGTGACTGGTTAATGCCCTTTTGGTTCTCAATAAATCAGAGGAAACTCTAGGCAATGGAGAAGGATTAGGATTAGCATTCTTATACTAGTTAACAGTGTTGTACAAAGCGGTTAAGTGGTCGATTAAGCATTTTGAGCACAAGAACGCTTAGATTTCGATGAAAGCGATGGGTAAAATCGGTCGTGGTGATTTCTCGTTATCAAGGCATGGAAAGCGGCGCTAAAGATGTCTTCAATCGGTCAAAGCGGTTTTGAAGCGGTCAGAACGGTCATGAAGCGGTAAAAGTGGTCTTTAACCGGGTCGGGTGAAAGCAGGTCAATTTGAACTATTTTGCAACCAACATCCATTCCCAACAGTTTTTTTTTTACAACTTAAACATGTTCGGCCCATTCCCAACCCTAAACCCTAGCTATAAGATCCTTTTACTACCGAAACCCCAAGATTTTACTCCCAACCTCATTTTTTTTTGTATGTGACTCTGTGCCTCTAAACTTGGAGACTTAGCCTCGGTTTTGACATTCCACTACTTCGGCTTAGCCAAGTGGAGCTTCATTCTTAAGGTAATCTCTGATGTTTATTTTCTGTATCCGTCATCCTCCAAGGAGTCACAAAACATACCAAGAGTCGCAGCGGATAAATAATCTATCAGGATCGCGTGCAAACAAACTACTTGAAAAAGATTTACCGGACAATCTACCAAAACAATACAAATTATCAAAAGCACACGCCAAACAACGCAAACACAAGACTTACCCGATGACGAAATCTTCCACTATTAAGAAAGCATTACACGAGTATCCGATCACCGCCAAAATAAAACTAAATTTCTCCACAAATCTCTCCCCCTCTTCCCTCTCTGATTTTTGGCCTCGGAATGTACCGCAACCCCAAAAACAAGTCTACGTTGTTTTTGATTAATTCCTTGGCCGCAAGCTTCTCATTAATCTCTCGCCGCTACGACCTCTGTTGGATTTTTCTCTCAGTCGTAATTTATTAAATCTTGAAGCACTGTAGCACAGACCCTTGATTCTGTTCCTTGATTTAATTAGTGGCCGCAGGCTTTCGTGAAGGCTTACTGTGTATTACTTTTAACCTTAGCATATATATCTTTTATATAGAGAAAGAGTTAGTTAAGAATCATATATTAACTAATATATAAAATACTTGATTATCTCGAATAACCAACCCATAACTAATAGAGATATCTTAGAGATTTAATATATATCTCCATGAGATATCCTTAGAGATAATCTTGGAATTTAAATTAATGATTAAATTTAAATCCCACTACGTTCACTGCACGTACTCACTATTTTGGGCTCTTGATCTCGGGCTCTGAATTTGTAATCAATTTCAACAATCTCCACCTTAATTCAAATTCATCACAATCTCAACACCTTCTTAAAAAAACTTGGAACTCCCGCTCTCGTCGTCGCCGTGCCTCATCAATCAACTAGGCAAATCAAGTCCAAGCACTGCTTGATCTAGAATTTCGGAACCATCCCCGTAAATGCAATTGTCTAACTCTCATGGGTACCAACCTTCGTAAGAACCACAATCGTCTTCCCAACCTCCAAGAAGAACATTCTCACCTCTTGTGAAACACCTAAAACCAACAATCTTCGTAAATACCTTGTCTTCTTAACCGCCTCCAAGATGGTCAACAATCCTGCCTCTTCTGTTGATGTCGCGATAACAATCTGAAGTGTCGTCTACCTGACACCGCATCTGTGTCCTTGTAACCCATCCTTGACCTTCAACTGTCCGTATCACCAGCTATCCCTGATGATGACGCTAATCTGAAGTATGCCTCTAACTGAGAAGACACAGACTGAATCTCTCCCATACCAAGTGAGAACCTGCTTGATATACCGCTGCAACGGATGCAACTTCCCATCCATGACAATATCCATGTCACGAATCTCGCATGCAGACTTTCTGTCGAACTCTCGATCCCATATTCTTAGAGCTTCATCCCTAACCTCTCTCGTGCGACTAAATCCCATAGGCATCGGCATAACTGGCTGTACCGGACTCTCCGCCTGAATCGAAATATCAACCACCCCATCTATAATATGGACTTAAGCCTCGAATACCACCTGGCTCGGTGATACTGTTCCATGTTCACCATCTGACTGAGTCTGTTTTCTCCGAGAAATCGCAAACACATCGACTATCATATTTTGGCTGATTACTCCACCCTTAGTACCAGAACACCACAACTTGTACCCTTTTGCTTCGCTTCTAGAATTACGAAGCCCTGAGTAATTCTCAGCCCTTCTAGTCCATACCTCTTTAGGAATTATCATGTCTACTACCGTCGATGGTGACCGATCGATGAGGTACTCGGTAGTAGACAGGGCCTCCGTCCGAAACTCCCTTGGAACTGCAGCCATAAGCCGTGAATACATGTTCTTCCTAAACACCTTCCGAACCATCTGTTCTACTACGCCAATATGCCTAAGATCAAAAATGGTGTGATGCACGATCCTTCTTAACTTGCAAAACTCTCAACCATGATCGGAACAAGAACTTTCACGCGCTTCCCGAACTACTCCACAACCACCTTTCTGAAAATATGAAAACTCTTCGCCTTCGGCTCAACACAATTTTCTCGAGAAGTCGTCAATGAAAGAACCATGATGCCTGACCCTATCTCAAGAACAAACCGGTGCCGAAACATCTGTCTTCTTCCCTTGAATACAGTCCTCCTGAAGATCTCTTATACCGATCTCTATACCTCCAAGTGACTATCTCTTTCGAGACCCCTCCAACCCCTCCTCGCCAATATGGCCCGATCGTTGTAGCGACACCTTGACGGATTCTGAACCACCTGAACCAGTAGAACCTCTTGCAATATCTCCTATGACCGTCCGTCCTGGAAGAAAACACAGAGTACTCACCTTTTTCGCCTTCATGACAATACCCGTATCTCAAAATCATCACGGAATCTCTATCGATTACGCACTTGTAACCGATCCCGCCCAAAGCACCTAATAAAATCAAGCTCTTCAGATCTCACATGTGCCCGACATCGGTCAATGTCCAAACTCTCCCATCATGCATGCGAATCCAAACGGCACCAATCCCAACAACTCTGTTGACTATACCGTTCCTCATAAAGACCGAGCCTCTATCAACGGGACAATACGTAGCAAACCGACTCCGATTTGGAGTCGTATGGAATGAACACCCCGAATCCAACATCCACGATTCATGTGCGTCTAAAGTCGCACATGCCGACAGAGTCGAACCATCACCACTCTCATTCGAATCCTCCACCGCAACTGCAGTACCAGAAGAAACATGCTTACATTTTTCCTTGTGCTTCGGACAATCCCTTTTCCAATGCATGCTCTCCTTACAAATAATGCACTTGTCATTATCGCGATTTCTCAATTTTCTCTAAGAGACTCCATCTGAACGGTATCTAAGAGACAACGCGTCACCGTGACTACTCTTGTCACCTACCACTTTTTTCTTCAACACCTCACTGTGCAAACCTACTTTGACATCTTCTAAAAAAAACTTATCCCGGCCATACACCATCGACTTGACAAACTGCCCATACTCCGAGGTTAACAAACAGAGTAGAATCATCACCTGATCCTCATCCTCTATCAGCATCTCCACGTTCCACAAGTCCATCACGATCTGATTGAGTTCGTCTAGATGATCTTTGATAGATTTCCCCTCCTTCATTTTTAACGTATACAATCGTTGTTTGAGGTAGAAACAGTTTATAAGAGATTTCTTTATGTACAAGGACTCCAACTTGCTCTATAACCCCGCTAACGTTGTCTCTTACGCAACATCGCATAAAACCTCATCAGCTAACTGAAGCTTTATCGAACTGAAGGTCTTTT
The DNA here is from genome assembly GCA_030015575.1 of Agapanthus africanus. NCBI lineage: Eukaryota > Viridiplantae > Streptophyta > Magnoliopsida > Asparagales > Amaryllidaceae > Agapanthus > Agapanthus africanus. The sequence continues at coordinate 181,454,812 of CM057339.1, read as the reverse complement.
CCTCCATCTCTTCTTTCTTATCATCCGTGATCGTTTCTGGAATACTGTCTTTGCAAAAAAAATCTTGTGAACCCCTTGCTGCTTGAGAATACTCTTCATTTTCAGTCTCCAAAGGCTAAAGTTGTTCTGCCCATCAAACTTGACCACCTTATAATGCATAGATTCTATCTCCCCGAATAATTCAAAAACACCGAATCTGATGCTCTGATACCACTTGTTGTGAATTTTCTGTATCCGTGATCCTCCAAAGAGTCACAAAACATACCAAGAGTCGCAGGGGAAATATAATTATCAGGATCACGTGCAAACAAACTACTTGAAAAAGATTTACCGAACAATCTACTAAAACAATACAAATTATCAAAAGTACACACCAAACAACGCAAACACAAGATTTACCCGACGTCGAAAGCTTCCACTATTAAGAAAGTATTATACGAGAACGCCCTATCCGATCACCGTCCAAATACAATTAAATCTCTCTACAAATCTCTCCCTCTTCTCTCTGATTTTTGGCATCGGATTGTGATGGACTTGTGGTACTTGTCTCATTAATCTTAGCCACAACCCCAAAAACAAGTCTGTTGTTTTTGATTAATTCCTTAGCCACATGCTTCTCATTAATCTCTTGTTGCCACAGACTTTTCCAATCTAGCCTCTATTGGATTTTTCTCTCTGCCGCAATTTATTAAATCTTGAAGCACTGAAGCGCTGATTCTGTTCCTTGATTTAATTAGTGGCCACATGCTTTCATGAAGGCTTGATGTGTATTACTTTTAACCTTGGCCTATGTATCTTTTATATAGAGAGAGAGTTAGTTATGAATCATATATTAACTAATATATAAAATACTTGATTATCTCAAATAACCAACCCATAACTAATAGAGATATCTTAGATATTTAATATATATCTCCATACGATATCCTTGGAGATAATCTTGGAATTTAAATTAATGATTAATTTAAATCTCATTGCGTGCACTGCACACGTACTCACTATTTTGGACTCTTGATCTCGAGCTCCGAATTTTAATCAATTTCAACAATCTCAAATCTCAAATTCGAAAACTATAAGCTTATTTTCTTTTTGCGTTTTTTATTGTTATCCAACTATTTATATATAAATATTTATTATAATTTCTAATATTTAAGAAATAGATTGGCACTTTTTCCCGCTAAAGCTCACTAAAGCTAAAGCCCTACCACATCTTTCCACTTTCCATAACCTTAAAAGTAAAATTATCTGTATTATAAGTTCAAATTTTATGATTATACTTTTTAATTATGGATATATACTGCATAAGAAATGGGTCTCCAATGAATAGTATGCTAAACATTTGAATTATTGGAAACCACCAAATCTGACATGTGTCTTATCCTATAATTGTATCTGAATCCATGCTATTTAGATAAGAGCGAGGAAAACTATAGAGCAACTCTTTGGGAAAAAAGTAAACCAAATTTGGACCAAACTGATTTCACCTTGTAAATAAGCAGCTAGCTAGACCATGTTTGTGCCTAATCAATTTTCTAAATATGAAGACTTGCTTATTGAGATTAAACATAAACCAGTTGCACTCAGCTTAATTTAGCTCGCCGAAAGCGAATATCATCATGTTTATGAGTTTATCTGCAACTTCAATTGTCATATTTGAATCTAGAAGCTAAAGATTTCTCTTCTGAGTAAAGAGAAATCATAAACTCGTTTGTCATACATATAGTAGCACTTTGCCATTATAGGGTCATGCCGTTGTATTATTTTGCAAAAGCAACAACTACGTATCTTGAGTTAAAATACAAGACGATAATACAATCTAGTTTATAACGAGGATCCATGAATATGCAGTACAAATTGGGCTAAAAACATATTACTCACAGGGTGCTCTTTTCCCAGAGAGTGTTTCAGAGCTTGGCCGGTGGCTTTGTTAATGAGAGCGAAACTTGGAAAACCCTCTTCATCCTTCACAGTTGTGCTATATCTCATGTCTTTGATCCAATGCTACGAGAATAGAAACACGAAATTAGATTCTCTAAATAGGTTCAATCACAATGCAATAACGATAGAATGTAAAGATTACAGAAAATAAATCAGGGGTCTCCAATTACCTGACAGTCATCCCTGGGGTTAGCCGGAGCGAGCAGGACATTCCCATTCCTAACCGTAAGTGAGTAATCCTCCGCCGCTTTAGTATATATCCTCATCGTCGGATTACGGGTTAGTGGCATGTCATTAGCTAGTTCTTGCCCTTTATGAGAATCAAGATATGGCTTGTATAAGCATAAGATCATACCTTTACATCTCTATGGCTTGTATCAGCATAAAGATCATACCTTAACATCTCTATCTCTATTCTATAATGCTAACCCAAGAGGTTCAGTAATTGGCATTTCAAAATATCGTCCCTTGTTACTTGAGTGAGAAATGACGTAACGGGTAAAAGAAAAATAATAGTTGAGAGTGTAAGATGCTTTTGGAAAGCCATTTGGCATGCGCCCCATTAAAAGTTCTCTTATATATTTCTTCCCTCTACATCCCTTTCATGTGATATGGGATATGGATCCATCTAAATAAATTTTACAACTACATCCTAAAATAAGTATATTTTCGATGCATATTTTTATATATCCGATGATCAGGTCATTTAGATCACACTTTCAAAATATTTGCATGTCCCTTCATACAAAGCTAACAAGGATACTTATCTATGGTTATTATATGTGATTAAAAATATACTTCGCAATTATGACTCTCTTTCTTTTATACAGTACTAAATTTAATTAGAAGTGCATCACGCATACTAAAATTATACGTCCTGTTTGGCATTGAAGTTGGGATAACCAGAAGTTTATGCAAGTGGATGTAAAGGTTATGCAAACTGGGAGTTGCAAGGCTCACGCGCTTGAAAAAAATAACTCCGCTTGCCTCATAAAAGAGGTCTATGGATTTATTTAGAGTCGAGGCAAAAAAAAGACAGGATTGGACTTTATATAACGGCAGTTATTTCAACCGTGTAGTAATCCTAACTCCAAAAGCAAAGCCAAACAAAGTGCAATTAGACTTCTTAGGGCCTGTTTGGGAATGGAGTTAAGTTTTCTAATCTGGAGTTTCATAAAGTTAGCAAAACTCAACTCCAAAAAGCTAACTTTGCCATGTTTGGCATCCATTTTGGAGTTTAGATAACTACGGTTATCTCAACCCGAAAGTTGAGATAACCGCGGGGTTCAGATAACCATAGTTATCTAAACTCAACTATAATCAATCTAAGTTTAGTAAACTCCATTTTCCCAAATACATATCTACAAAAATAACCATAGTTTATTTGAAAATGGAGTTTGGGGCTTGCAAACCATAGTTTGCATCCCCTCTATCTCCACTTAAAATAAACTCTATTTTTCCTAACTCCATACCCAAACAGGACCTAAAGATTAAGTTTAGATAAATTTTGAAAACGACAGTTATCTCAACTCAAAAGCCAAAGCGGACCCTAGGGTCTAAATAAAATGTGATATGAGGGAATATAGTCAATATACCATAAGGAGCGATCTTCCACCTTTGGTTCTTTCCCTTGAACCACTCATACAAGTGCACAGGTGTTCCATCATGAACTCCTCCATGATCCTCGTCTCCATGGAAAGCATCAAAGTTCAAGGCTATGTTGTTCACCATCCTTATACAACGGAACCCATCTCCCAAGTCTTTGCTCTCACTCCAAAGCACTGATTCATCAAGATAATCTGGATTATATGGCACCAGACTAACCTGAAATTCAAACACACAAAAAATTTACATGGAAGAAAAGTTAAAATTTGTTTCATAAGAGAAATATCATCAATCCAATCGAGTTTCATTAATAAGTTGATAATGAAACACACAACATGCTCAAAATGTTGGGAGAACTTGGGCATAGCTTAATGGAGAAAGATATACCTAATAAAGTCAAAACAACGATATATCATCATGTTTCAGAGCTTGGTGGCATACAAAATGAGCAGTTTTGCAACAAATCATGAACTAGTTATCATTAGAGTATAGAGCCGTCAATAGAGGCTAATAATGTTTAGCTCATCGTTCATCAGTCCAAATGCAAACCATACAATCTACATCATGAAGTCTGGGAATTATCGATTAGATGCAGACATATCAAACAAGTAAATAAATGTACAAAAACAAAAAATAAGAGAATGGTTTTCAAACCTTCTCTATGCATTTTTAGGTTAATCTTCATAAGCTATTATTTAGCATGATGAACTAAATATTGACATGTGAAATACTTTCAGATCAAAATATCCACTTTTTTTTATCATTTCTATGCAATCACATTGGCATTTACCAATTACAACAACAACGATCATCCTTTTGCATAAATCTTTTTTCTTCCATTGAGTTTTATCAAGAATCATGTCCTCTATTACATTAATAACTAAAGCATCATCTCCACATTCTACCATTAACAACCAAGTCATTTAAACAACTTGGAGAAATTTCAATAACAAGGCAAGAAATTAGACCACATGAAGAAAAATATTTACTTGTTTGCTAAGTTTTCTTTGAGATTAAGAAAGCTGAACTTACAGGATGATGGGGTCCAAGAGAATGTTTGATAGCTTGTCCAGTGACTTTGTTTACAAGAGCAAAGCTTGGGAATCCCTCTTCATCCTTCACCTTTGTGCTGTACCTCAAGTCCTTGATCCAGTGCTACAATAATTCAATTGAAAAAAAAAAAGAAATAATTGTGAGTCAAGGTAAGAGAATCCCAAATTATAGAAGAAAAGTTTTTGACATAACATAAAAAAAAATTCAGATTACAAAATTACAGTGAGAAAATCCCAAGCAAAGATTAGAAAAACTCCATATTTTCCCAAAAGTGATCATGATGATGATCAAACGTTTTCCCATAAAATGGATTTCACTTCAAATTTACATGAGATGGGTAAAGATTAGATTTTTTTCGGGAAAAAAAGTAAATTGAGGAAATAAAAAAAAAACACAAATGGTTTTTTCCCCCTCATCACATTAAAGAAAAAACAAGAACAAGGAAAGTTCCATATTATTCCATCTGATTTCACAAGCTCATGAGGGTTTTACATAATTTCACTCACCCGAACTATTCACACCAAATAAACCCTTAAATTACACTAAAATATTATGAAAAAAAACTTATCAGCCAATTTTTAAAAAAATAACTCCAAACAAAAGAAGAGGCTAAAATTGCAGCAAATCTCCCTAGTTTCTCACCATATTCTTTCTATTATGATAAAAAGATGCTTCTTAAGATCCATCAAAGAATCAATCCGACGGTCATTATTGGCCAGCCGCAATAAAACCATAAAAGTGTCATCTCATGGAAACATTTTTTTCCCCTTTCTAGTAAGATTTTTATCCCAAAACATTTCTTCTATTTATAATGACAAAAGATGAATTTTAGGATCTCCTAAAAAAGCCATCGGAACAGTCATCACAGATCAGCTCCAATAAAATCATTTCGAACCAACCGCAATAAAAACCCTGAAACTGTCATCTCATCAAAGCCAACAACACCAAAACCTTTTAAAAATAACAAAAGAGATGTATAATACCTGAAACTCATCTCTGGGATTAGCTGGGGCCAACACGACCTCCCCATTCCTAATGGTGAGTGAGTAATTCTCCTCAGCCTTGGAGTAAATCCTCACTGTGTATTGCTTTTGAGCATGCTCAGCCTCATCACTGTTGTGGTGGTGATGGTGGTGGTGACCCAAAAAGCTCATTTTCTCAGCACAATCTCAAACTATTCAAAGTTCAATGGAAAATTGCAAGGGTGGTTGGCTTGAGGTTGATGGGCTCATTTTGTAGAGTTTTGACAGAAGAGGGCAGGTGAGTTTTCTCTCTCAATTTTTGGTAAATTCCAGAAATCACCATATCATTTTTTGTATATATGGCATACAGTAACACTTTCCTTCTTCTGATGGAAAATATTTGGTTTTTCGGGATGCAATGCACTTGGACAAAAAATGTAAGAATGATATCATAAGAATGCACCATTGCATGTGGACAGAAAAGAAAAAGAACATTAGGGCATGCAATTGGACATGAACCATTGTCGATGTTTTTGGTTTGTGTGGTTATTTAGAACTACTTTTGTATAATTATATAATCATTTAAAGCAGCGGCTAATTTACTCTTTATTTGTAACCTAGTTACACCCTATGCAAAAACAATATCATTTTTTCGGACGATCATAATCGTTCATCTTGATTTTCATGTTCCAAAACATAGCTAAACAAATTTTCATATGATTTGGACATTCTTTGCCCATTGATTTAGGTTTGTAAAATGTTATATTGTCGAAAAAACATTCATTTTGGTACCATCCGATTCATAGATAGAAAGTGTCTAAATTACATATAATTTGGTATGCACCTGTATTAAAACATGGAGATCAAGATAAAAGTAAGGATCATCCGAAAAAAATTCTATCATCTTATTTTTGCATAGACCGTAAACAAACTTAGTTACATCAAGTGATCAGTAAATTAGCAGCTCCCATCATATAAAAAAGACATTTGTGGAGAAAGCCCAACTGCTCTAGCAACGTGTTACTACTGTTTTGTTTTGTTGGTCTTTACCAAACCTGTTTACTGTATCCTGTTCCCACGGAAATGCGTGGCTATCATATTTTTAACCCAATCCCTAAAGGAATCAAATCGGCGATCTCAAATCTTGGAGGGTTGATTCTTATTGTTGGAGTAGAGCTAGGAATTATCGCAAGTGCAGACAGTGTTCAATGTAGCAAATAGCACATAATTTAGAATATGATTTTCCATGGGAAAAGAAAAGAAATAAGATATAAAGTTCTTACATAATTGATTTAAGAGTAAGGCTTTTCTGGGCTTGAAATCCTATCATAATCTATTAAAGATACCAAATGCTTGATGCACAACATCAGGTTCCTAGTGTCAAACAAGCAGGTCCATGGTATTTGTCTCTTGGATAGATTATGATAGCATTTCAAGTCCGGTAGGTTAAGCTTTTTTCTTGATTTAATTGTGTTGAACAAATGGATTTAACAAGCTTAATTGATGGCCTTGCTATCTGACTTAAGCATATTTGAACGGCCGGCAAGACGGTTCTAAAATCATAATTTCCACGCCGAAGCAAATCCTTGAGTCCATCAAGTTAACCTTGCCTTCGTAGGCGTATTGATTCGCCTTTGTATAGGCTACAACTTCCTACAATAAATCATATGAGATTCCAGTATTTTTTTTGCTTTTGCATTGGGTTATTACAAAATGAGATTATATAAAAGCCATAAAAATTGATATGCATTAGACCATGAACATCACATCAGGAGGAAGTCACATGATCTGATCCTATCGTTTAGATAATGAGACGCTGGTACCATATTATTCCAGTATGATCGAATAATAAAACCAAACAAGCAGATTGGATTCGCTATCAAATATTTCTAGCTTTAAAATGCCGCCCGTGATTTTCATATGACAGTACTCTCATTTTGGGGCTCTGGGCCAAGCATGGACTCATATGGTTTGGATAACAGTACAATGGCATCCATTCTTTTACTTGGCATATTCGCATTATTATTGATCGACACTAAATCTTGCTTCTTCTCATTGGATAAAGAATCCCCTCGACTCCCCATGCTTTGTGGACCCCATTATTTGATTCTCTATTTATACTATTATTCAGCAAGTGTCATGCACATTTGATATTTTGGCTGTCCCAACAGATATTAAAGAAAATTTTAGTTCAAACGATTTAAGTTTTTAAAGGCTTTCATCAGGATTTAGATTATTTTTGTTGATATTTAAAAGGCCGGCCATGTCTTGAACATATTTTTCACAAAACAATGAGAATTTTCCATGTTATCAATGTTATCCTTGGGTTATTTAAAGTTGGTCCTTTCTTGGTAGAAAACTCAAATGATGATTTGGGTTCTATTTTGGGTTTGAATTTGAATTTTGAAGTTTGGAGTTGCTGAATGAAAATTGACTTTTCTTATGTCTTTACTGGGATGACATGACAAGTCTGGGTTCGTGATATTTTTCCTTGTGTTTTTTTAAAATCTAAACAAATTACTAAACTGCAAATCATTTTGAAATCTTCTTTGGAAGTTACATTGTAATAGCCGAGATATTTATAAATTTGTTTAATTTTTCTAAAAAATAAACTGTCGGTTTTCTGCTAATCGAACAAAATGAAAGTTCTATGCAACCAACCCTGTGCCATTCCCCAAGGTTGGTTTCCTACCAAGCATAGGGTGTAGCATTAGCTTAATGTTTTATATTATATTAATAAATTTAATGTTTTCTTTTTTGGTAGAAAAAGGGATTACATTAGCTTAATGGGCCATCCGTCTAACTAAACAACAAAACATAAGAACGAGGTGATAAAGATCTTCGGTCTAAAAACGGGTTTATAAGACCATCGGTTTATCGAAATCCTCGACTTATAATAAATGGATTTACGTTTGCTTTCTATATTTGGAAAGTTATCATGATTCCACAAAATTTCATCATTTAAACGCACGCGTGTGTGTATTTTACATATCAAAACCGGCCATCTTGATATACGTATCATAAAACCCTTATATACAAAAAAATCTTGGGATTTAAACACCTCTAATACGTTCATCAAGAGTACCGATAAGCTATTAATTTTCTATCAGCTTGATGAACGTGTTAAATGTTTTTAAATCATGAGATTTTTTGTACACACGGGTTTTATAATACGTAGATCAAGATGACCGGTTTGGATCGATGAAATACACAGGAGATAAGTGTGTTTTGGAGCGAAAGATCATTTTAAAAAAAGGGCCACCGGTTCATTCCGCTCTTTCTCTCTCTCTCGGGAAGCAGTCTATTGCAAACCGGTCCGTATTTTTTAAAAACGGGAACTCTCGATCCACAATATATTTGAACGATCCGAACCGTTCAAGTTGATCACTCTATCCTCAAATGTATGCGTATGAAAAATCAAAGGGTTTGAAAATCTCTAATCCATGCATCTAATGAGTACAAAATGATCGTCTTTATAGAAACATAAACTCCATCTGATACATAGATTAGAGGTCTTCAAATCTTATGATTTTTCATACATATAGAGTTTAAGATAGGGTGATCAGCTTGAATGGTTTGGATCGTTCAAATGTGTCACACCTCGCTACCTAAAAGAACGATAACAGTATGTGACAAGCCTGCGACGTATTTACTCTGAGAAGGTCCTTTTTCGAAACAAATACGCTAAACGTCTATAAACAATATAAAATAAGACAGGCATGAACATGGTAAAGAAACAAATCCAACTTCGATACATCTACATTCCAACTTTTACAGAATGTCAAACTGATACAACATATCTTAAACAAAAGTACAATAATAAAGAAACCTTAAACATGAGGCATACTGAAGTAATGTTGAAATAAACTAGTAGTTTGACTTGCGAAGACAGCTTGTTGCACTCTTCTTCCGTCGGTTCCACTTCCTCAGTCCCTAAGTCATCTGATAAACGTTCTATGAAAGAAAGAAATAAGGTGGAATGTCAGTCAACGAACTTGCGCTAAGTAAATCCAAAAAAAGAGATGAAAATGATATGTATGAAGTGCAAAGATGATATGTGATATAGCATGGATATAAAATATGAACATCTAAACAAGTATAGTAGTGTGCATGGTAATGTGCATGTCAACTATATAAGCATGGCAAGATAACACGAGCATGGCAGTAAGTTATCACATGTGTTGGTCAACATGAGCATGTAATAACCGAAAGTGCTGAACATTTAATAAATTGCAATGTGTCCTAAAGGTCTGTCACGCCCCGCTTCCCAAAATACGGAATACGAGCGGTTGACAAGGCCAGCCATGCTCCTACGGTTGAGGAAATATCCTTCCGTAGTCACACTTTGGCTTTTAGCTTTACGTGGTAATCAGTAATCAATGCACAGGTAATGAGAAATGCAGTAACTAAATCAAAGCGAATACAAAAGAACTAACCAGATGGAGATCAAGAGAATACAGCTCTGGGTAGCTGATTAAGATATCCGCGATATCCTCGAGGTACGTCAGGTCCTGGTCCAGGCCAAATCCACTCCTCACTCTGAGCATGCATACTCAGGTCGTCAGAGCGACACGATAGCAATATATATGGGTACAAATAGTAACTCGTATGATCATAATGAAATGTAACAGTAAATCAAGAGAGTAAAAATGTGAACATGAAGTAGCCAATGCGGGTGTATAATAGAGCAGGTGAACAGTAAAGCAGTAAAATAATATGTCATGTGTGTTGATTTAGTAAGCAATGCATGTCAATGTCACTAACCCTATCAGTCTTTAAGTCTCACTTTATAGGTCACTAAGCCTATCGTCAGTCCAAGTGTGAGAGTCAACCACTCACGGGTATCCCCCACCCAAGGGTAGGACCCAAGGGTAAGGGACCACGGGCCCGAAAAACGCACGGTAATAATCAGTGATATCCCTATATATATCTCCATATATCTCCATATGTGCCGGCATGGGACTCCCGAGATTCTGTTGAACTCACACTCAAACTACCCCACACCCCGTGGTCTACATCAAACGCCAACCATAAACTCAAATACCAGCCGGTCCATGACGAGTCTACGCGAGAACTGAAGATAGGGTCTCCATCAAGCATGTCTCGACTGATATCCAAGATCAATGGACAGTGTTTGGTGCCTTACCTGTGACGCCCATACAAGTGCTTCCATAATTGTCCCATACCAATTATGGTCACACTTATACGCGTCCCACAGACGTCAATAATGCAATAAATCAATAGGGTCCACTGATTATGTACAAGTACGTGTCACTTTCACTTATCCATTCATGCTCAACACTAACATACTTTCCACAATCATCACTAATACCTAACACTGGGTAATGCACATGATCACTAGGTTACCAATGCAATGACATATATATAATGTGATGAGAAAACAGTATTTAAGGCGTGATTAAGATGCCATCAAACGATGTCCTACCACTTGCATAAATCTTCATAAATCACACATGCAAAATTTAGCGAAACAATGAACAGGGGATAAGTAGTACGTTTGATTATCTAACCAGAAAATTTGGTTTCACATCAATCGGGTTCCGGGATCACTAGATATGGCCATTTCCTTTTAAGAGTTCACTGCTGGAAATCCGGTTTCAGAATCGGAAGTCCGTTTCGTAACGCATTTTAATCCCAGTTGAGATCAGAATTTAGCGACGCTACAGTTGAATGAAATTTAGGGTTTTCAATGAGGTTTCTAAAGCACTATACGGATTCTCAATCGCGTCTCTACATCAGAAGTTATCCACTGTTCAACACTAGGGTATCAGTTCTGGTTCTGTTTGGGACTGCTATATGTCCCGATCTTTTAAATTGCAGTTTAAATAATAAACGACGATGAAAAGGGGTGAAATCACTTGATTTATTTAGCTAACAGATTCATCTTCAATAAAGTGTAGGGTTCCGCAACATACAAGTTCAGGCAGCGAAGAGTTAGGCATTACGAGACAGGAAACAACAACCAGAGCTGCTCTGGACTGCTGTCCAGAGCCGCTCTCCGAACCAATTCTCATCATAATTTCAGTACAGAAACAATTAAGAACTTGCATAGGGTTACAGGTCGTCGAGTCGGCTTTGATTTGAGCCCTCAAACGCATCATTTCAATGTGTACACAATTAATTGTGATTTAAAAAAGTTTCAAGTGCGGGAATTTCTCAGTTTTTACGGGTATAATTGGGGTAAACGTTTATGTCTTTAACAACCATATTTTTCAGTGAAATTTCTACACAAGGTTCATTGCCAGACGGGACATAATATGCAATCGAGTTCCGTCAGTTTAAATGAAGGTTTTCATTTGGATCTTGCATCAAACACTTATGTCATATAAGGTTTCACGAAACGTAACGTGGAATTTATAGTATTATGAATTGTAACGGATATAATATAGCATGCAACAAGTAGGGTACTTGCCTGGAGACGCTTTGGCGACGCACGACAGCGGCAATGGCACGAACGCGACACACGAGCGGCACGGCAACGACGATTCCGGCACGGCACAACAGTGACAAAAGTCTCGATCTTGGCTCGAGCTTGTCGGAGTTGGAGGCTCAGTGTTGCTGGCGACGATCTGCAGCGACGTGGCGGTGCAGGGAGTGGTGACGGCGATGGTCCAAGGAGCTCCGGCGAAGGTGGCAGCCGGCGGCAGAGGGCGTGTAAGGGGTTCGGGTAGGTTTGCAGTTGGTTGTCGGTGGTGTTCAAGTTGGTCACTGGGGGTTGCTCGAGGGGGATGGTGAGGTGGTCGGCCGGTGAAGTTTCTGATGTTGGAGGCGGCAGCTTGTCGGCAATGGTGGTGCAGCAGGTGGCCGGAGCAGGGGTGTCGAGAGAGTTGGAGCTCGAGTGAGGGGTGCTCGGTTGAGGGGCAGCGGTTGTTGAGGTGAAGGTGTCGACGAGGTGCGGTGGGGGCTCGCCGGCGAGAGGGTGCAGGGGCTCGAGCTCAGGTGCAGTGAGTTCGGCGTGGGTTGAAAGAGCTCGGTGGTGGAGGATGAGCGGGCGAGGGGGTGAAGTAGTGGGTGAAGAGGAGAGAGATGCGAGGGAGAAAGGACTAGGGGGTTGTAGTCGGCGGCGGCGGCGGCGGCGAGGGCTCGGCAGTAGATTTTTCTGAGGTAAGAGGGGGGTGAGCAAGAGAGTGATTGAAGGTGAGTAGAGAGGGAGAGAGGTAGAGACGAGAAGGGGTTGCGCTTGTGGGGCTCGCGAGGCGCGCGGTCGTGGCGACGGGCGCGGAGACGTGGGCGACGTGGGGGAAGTTTGGGGACGTGGGTGTGAAGGAAGAAGAAGCGGGAAATTTTTAGAAGTGGGGGAAGAGGGAGTTAACGAAGCGGGTCGAGTTCGCTGCGGCACGGGTAAGGTTAAGGTTGGGCTTGGGAAGCTTGGGCTGGGCCGAGGTGAGTATAATTATGGTTTTAATTAACCCTTTAATTTGTGTTGGGCTGAGGAAGGGGACTTAGGCCGGGGAAAGTTAATTTAAAAGGAAAGAAATGGAGTTGGGTTAATATATATATATATATATATATATATGTATATATATATAGTTTTAGATTTTGGGCTTTGATTTTAATGGTTCAGAAAGATTTAAATACGACAAATCTAACAATCAATTTCCTACGAAATTACGAGGAAAAGGAAAAGGGAAAATATAGAAAAATAACAGAGAGAGTGGGCCGGCTCAGGTTGGGTATTAAATGGAAGATAGAGAGTTAATGAACTTGGGGAATTTGGGCCGGGCTTGGGAATTAAAATTAAGGAATAAAGGAAAATGGGGAAAAGTGGGCCAAGCAGTGAGGGGTCATGGGAAAAGCAAAGAAGATGAAACTGGACTGGGGAATTAACTTGTGTATGTTAAGAATTGGGTTGGGTTATGAGGAAATGGAAAATATAAAAGAAATAGGTAAGTGGGTTTTAGTCTAGTTTAAGGAAAAGTAATGAAGGAGAAGATGGAAGTGTGGTTAGGGTTTTTGGAAAAATAAAAAGGGGAAAAATAAAAGGGTTTTAGATAAATTAGGGTTAGGGAATGTTAAAATACTAAAAGTAATAATTATAAAACAAATAAATTTTAAGGGTAACAAAATATACGGATATTGGTATATGAAAGAACTGGGTATTACATCATACCACCCTTACAAAAATTTCGTCCTCGAAATTTAAAATAAACGATAAGTTATAAAATCATAAGCGAAAAGCTACTACATCGAACACTAATACATAGTGGTTTACTTAAAAGGTCAGAGAGAAAATTTTTGAAGGTTTATATATGTATAAAAAAAACTAACGTAACTGAAGGGCGGGTCTAAGTAGATATAAGGGGATAAAATAGCAATGACAACCAATAACACTCGAGGCATGCTGAATAAAAATCGAAATCCTAAATATGTGCACACATACGTATATCAAAAGTAGCGCAGCTAAAATAATAATTATAAGGCATAACCATAATGAAATAATGAAGGATCTGTCGGTAAGTTAAAACATTTTAGAATAACGTATCAATCAAACAATTTATCATAACTTAGAAACCACATGGTGAAAATAAGAAACATAGCACCAAAATAATATGTGCAATATATGGTTGCGCTACCGAAAAATGGGAAGAATAGTAGTGTACTTAAAATGCATAAAACGGAAATAGTTAATAACACGTACTTTTCGATAAACACAAAATAATGAAAACTAAATTTTCGAATAACGATGTCCCTAAATATAGTTAGGGTAACAGGAAATAGCACAAAGATGTATTGAGCTAGCCAGGGTAGGGATTACGATGGAGTATGGCTCATTCAAAAGGTCGGAGTGTGACACTTTAAACTGAAGGTCGAAGAGACCGGGGTCGGGTTAGCCCAGAGTGTACGGGTGAACAGTAATGAACCTCGGGAGGGGGAAGGGATGTATGGGAAGGAAAACGGTCGATACATCATGCGAATCAAAAATCCGAAGGGTTAGCGAACTCGGAAATTTCACTATCAATTTCTCCTCCAGAAGGATTTCAAACGAGGCACATACGAAGGATGAAGGCTGGCCCATTCAAAAGATCGGGGTGCGGTACTTTTTAATCTAAGCGAGGGTCAAAACAGCATAAGATGCAGGGGTGGACAGTCAGGGATCTCAGGAGAAAAATAAATGTATAGGGGAAACAGTCAAGCATCATGTGAACCAAACAAATCAAAAGATTAGCGAACTCAGCAACATATTTCATTTCAGAAAAGTCCGAACAGGGCATCCATGACGAATAAAAGATAGCCCTAAACTATACATAGATTTTATTTGGCCAGAGGAGACGAAAGCTCAATCACGTCAGTCGCGGTTGTGGAGGTTCAGCAGGTTACGATAGGCTCGCGCGCTCAGATAGGAGCATCCATTCCCATATCGCCTCGCAGGAATCGCCACTGGAAGTTCTTCTGCCATGGGGTCTTCTTCTTCTAGCCCTTCTTCCTCGGCTGGAGCTTCTTCATCGAGGTCTGATTCTACGTGATCTTCTTCTGCTGGATCCTCTTCCATAGGATTTTTTTCCACTGGATTCTCCCCAAGGTTTTCCTCTCCAGGATTTTCTTCTATCGGGTCCTCCTCGGAATCTTCCCCTATTGGGTCTTCTTCGAGGTACTCTTCTTCGTCATCAGAGTCGCTGACTATGTCGACTTCTGGGGCTGCGAATCCCTCACCCTCGGAATCGATGTTTCCGAAAATAACCTGTGGACCGTTAATCTCGTCATCTGATCTTACCAGCATGTAGTCCGAGGAAATGTAAGACTGTGTGTCCCCATCTAGAGGCGGCGCTTCTCCAAAGTGGGCCATGACCTGAAAAGAGGGAGTCATGATTAGGCAGTGGGACACATTAAGAAGATATCCAAGGATACGGTGGCACAGGGAGGCTATGCTTGAGGCAAGGACGGAAAAATTAAAATGTAAAAATGCTGATGCAATGATTAGTATAAGGAAGGTAAGTGACAAGGGGACGTTACATACACCACAACTCAGAATTTCATTGCATTTCAACTAAAGTTCAACGGATACAAGATCTTAAACGAAAGGAAAATATTTACAAGGGAGTGGCAATATTTTTATTGAAAGCAGAAAACACGATAACCCTTCTTGGATTTCTAGACCGCTGCAATCTTGTTACGCGAGTTGAATCCTACGCTGGGTCCGTACTATTCTTCGAAGCTCGAACTACGAAATAACCATCACTTAGCAGAAGTGGAGAGCGTGGACGAACCGCCTCCTTGTAGCTCCTTCCTTTTTGGGCAACCATTGATAAAGTGTTCGCTGGATCCGCAAATCAGGCATTTCCCTTTGGCGCGGCGACAATCCCTCTGAAGGTGTCATGGCTTCTTGCAGTACCCACAACATTGGGTCTTCTGCTGCTTCTGTCGCGGGGGAACAAGTGGGCGCTTCATCTTCATCTCTTTTCCTCGTCTAACAGGGGCCCCTTTCCGATTGGAGACTTCCGCTGGTGCCTGAGTCATCTGCCTTCTTAGTTCTCCAGCTAACAGGTCGTTTGTTCGCTCCTGGTCTTCCTTCAGACTTTGCAGTGCATTCAGAATCTCTACGGTCAGATTCTAGGGAGTGGAGATAGAGGAAGGGTCATTGGAAGATATGGTCCTGAAACAACCATTTTAGGACGGCATAAGATACAGGGAAAAATCAGAACAAGATATAAGATTGACAATGAAACAAGAATATCGGGTGAGGTGAAACTCATTCAAACGGAAAAACAATTGTATAACTCCAAGTTACCCAATAGAGTACAGTATTGTAGCTATGCTGCAGTTCATAATTACAACCACATAACTCTACTAAGTCACCCAAAACTCTAACGGATGGAGTCAAAATATGGCATGACGAATAATAAAGATTCAAGTCAAAGATAACAGTTCACAATCTGGGCCGAAAGAGCGACCTAAATTGTCAAGCTCTACTCGGAAACTGCAATCCCAATCATAGAAAAACCTGGCTCTGAGACCAACAAAACCATGTCACGCCCCGCTTCCCAAAATACGGAATACGAAGTGTGACTACGGAAGAATATTTCCTCGACCGTAGGAGCATGGCTGGCCTTGTCAACCCCTCGTATTCCGTATTTTGGGAAGCGGGGCGTGACAAGGTCTCTACAAGAGTTATCTAATCTAATGTCAGTTCAAGTGTGAATGTGTTGGTTATAGTGCACTCAAGGCAATTATTGTAATTGCAGGCATGCGATTATGATAATTGAGGGATGACCTATACGAGTAGAACAGTCTTACTTAAGATGATAGTATGATATCTGGTTTGTCTTTATCATCATGTGCATGTATTATATGGTATTGCGTATCACTATTACATGTTGACAGAGCCCATAGGATTTTTGCTTGACTATCAGGGTTATAATGACGATCATGCAGGCAAGACCTGGATAGTCCATAAGCACATCCTTAAATGTCCATAGTCGTAAGAGTATCGAGGCTGGGCATTAATATTCCAGATTAGACTAGTGTATACGTTTCTTGACCCCGACGAGAGGCGATGGCCGGTCTCACAGCCATTGATATTAATCAGTAACCAAAGATTGTATACAGATGCTCATTGGGTTATGAGTTATACTAGACGGACTCGCTGGGAACATGCTAGATGGTATTATATCTAACGTCAGGTAACAGTTCTCCGGTGACATGAGTACAAGTTAATCTATTGACCTGAGATCGTCATCTGTCTCGTGTAAGTTCCCACTGTGTTTTGATTACTACTCTACCACGGCTCTACTGAGTCGTGCAAACAGGTTTTGGTTGGGTACAGTCCCGAACCATATGGAGGGAGTGAGTGGATTGTTAGGGATTCGGTTCTCCCGGTATTGGGGGCAGATGTCGCGCTATGTTCGATCGGCTGTCACCATAAATCTCTGGGCAGAGTGGATGGGATTTACTAATTGCAGATTGATAGTGTCTCGGTAGATGAATGTTCGTCGCCGATGTTGGGTGTTTTTCGTCACCCCATTGAGATGGGAATACGCGCACGCTTGTCAGGCGTACTACAGATTCCCCCCTGCCTAGGGTAGGCCGAGGTCTATTGATTGTGGGGCTCCGAATCTCCGGCAGCCGCGGACTAAGCTGCCGTTAATTACCCCTCGCCTTTAGGGCGAGGGAACCTCCGATTAACGGGTTAAACTGGTCATGCGAACTCAATGTGCAGTGTACGTGTGTGTTGTTTTGGAAGGGGGTTTGGATATATCGGGAGCCACGCAGAGTTTTTACGGGGGTCCCGCTACCCGGATAGCGGGCTGGGGGTCAAGAGGGCTAGCAGCCCCCTTGCGGGGTGCGGGGCAGTGCCCCGGCCCAAATTTTTTTTGGAGGGGGACAGTGTTGTGGAGTGTGTGTGTATCTGTACATATATATATATGTATATATATATATATATGTATGTATACATACATAAAAAAAAAGGAAAAAGCGCTCAAAGGACGCGTGGGGTCAACGCCTTGAGCGCTGTGCGCTTAGGTGCTATGCGCTTAGGCGCTAGCGCGCCATATGTCGGCACGTGGGCACTTTGCGCTTGAGCGTTGGGTGCTTTGCGTTTGAGCGCTGGGCGCTGGAGCGCTAAGCGCGCCACGTGTCGGCACGTGGGCGCTTTGCGCTTGAACGCAGGGCGCTTGAGCGCAGGCGCGCCACGTGTCGGCACGTGGGCGCTTTGCGCTTGAGCGCAGGGCGCTGGAGCGCAGGCGCGCCACGTGGGCGCTTTGCGCTTGAACGCTGGGCGCTTGAGCACTGGGCGCTCGAGCGCTAGCACGCCACGTGTCGGCATGTGGGCGCTTAGCGCTTGAGCGCTGGGCGCTTGGGCGCCGGCGAGAAAAAAAAAGAGGCTTTTAGCCCCAGAAATTCTCGAGAGAGAAATCAGAGTGGAGTTAAACTCCTAAGATGTTTTGGGGTTGATGAAAGGGGTTTTCCTTCTTTCTTCTCTGGTTGCTGGATCTTGAAGATCAAGAGATATGAGATTTTAAAAATCTCTTCTTTTTGAGATCTAATGGAAGATCTGAGTTCCCCTTTATGGGTTTTGTGGTGAAAAACTATTTAGTTTTATAAAATGAAGAGTAAAACTCTTGATTTAATTCAAAAGAAAGAAGAAGGTTTTGGAACCTTGAGGAAGGAGAAAAGATCTCAGATCTAAATTTTTTTGGAGAGAGAAAAAAGTTATCAGATATTTTCATTATCCTTGCCTTTATAGGCTATACACTTTACACATAGCCCCTTGGGCTTCACAAAATGGCATTTTGCCTATCCCATGGCTCATGTGCCATTTCTTTTTGCACATAAGCCATGGGCTTTACAAAAATTTGGCTTTATGCCTATTTTTCTTACATTTATCCATAAAATAAAATAAAAGAAATACAACAAAATTATTTATTACAAAATTTTTATCTTGGCATGGGGAAGGCCGGCCGCTTCATGTTCGGGCTCGACCCGGACATGGGCCCACTGTATCTGGGCTTAGGCCCACTTGGCTTGGGGTTGACTTTGATTTTGACTTGGTCAACCGGGGTGTAAATTTTTACCCCAACAGCCGAAAGCCGGGAAAGACAAACGTCTTGCCTGAATTTAGGGGCAGATGCTATTAGGATTTATCCGTCCATCTCTCCAAAAATGCTAAGTTGATTTATGGCACCATGCATCGGAGGTCTAGACGGATGCGGCCGTTGTTGCAGACTTCGTCAGATTCCCCCTCGTTTGCGAGGGGTTTTTGATTGTGGGGGCGCTCTTCCCTGCAGGCACAAGCTCCTGCAGTTAATTACGTTACCGCGCAGCAATAATCACTTTCTCCTGCTCCAGAAGGTCACTTCGTGTCGTGTGTGTTTGTTTTATTTTTGGTTGCCCGTGGATTGTTGTCATGCCCCGCTTCCCAAAATACGGAAAACGAGGGATGACTAGGCCAGCCATGCTTCTACGGTCAAGGAATAATCCCGCCGCAGTCACACTTCGGCTTCTAGCATTACATGGTAATCAGTAAACAAAGCATAGAAGTAAAGGAAAAACATCACTAAATTATTACATTAACTTTCATTGTTCACAAATTACAATAAAACAAGAAAAGAACTACTAACCAAGTTCGAATACAAGGTCTCTTTAGGGAAAGCAGTAAAGATGAAAGAGGTACTCCTGACTAAATCTCCGCAAGCTCAAAGGGTAAGTCCGACTCCTGCACTGGTTCTTCCTCGAGATCTGAACATGCATACTCAGGTTGTCAGAGCGACGTAATAGCAATATTATAATAGTGACATGAAACAGGCAAATAAGGTAATAGCAGTGGAAGTAAAATGCAGGTAATCACGATGTCACTAACTGATGCAAAGTATGATCTGTGTCCCTATCAGTCTCTAAGTCATCTTTGAAATCGAGTTGTGGAAAGGAGGATCATGTTTAACGGGGGTCTCGTACATACCCGAGACTACGGCCCGCAACGCCCGGGATATAACCCTGTCAGCCGGACCGCTAGGCCCTACCTAATATATATAAGAGTCGATGTTCGAATGATCATCCTCTAAATCACTGTCCTCGCTAAATACGATGTTCTTTCCACTTCGATTTTCCCTTTTTCCCCAGGTTTACACTATTTATGAGTATGGTCTAGTCGTATACAAGTATGCACCAATAACACGGTTTTGTCACTGTTCACTGTATTATTCACTGTCTCGAATCATTCACTTTTCCATTGGTGTACTTGACACTTCTAAACCAATACCATTCACGCACGATAATGCATTGTACACTGAATAATAACGCGCACTATCACTAGGTATATGTCAATCGGGTAAGATATGTGCATTTATACAGTTAACAGGTCATGTGTAATATGAACTATTATGCACCTTATGAGCTTATAAAAATTGCAGTAAATCATACGTTCAAAATTCAGTGAAATGATACAAAGGCGGTAGCAAGTATACTAAGTTGGAAGTTCATAAAAATTTATTTCAGCGCAATCGGATTTCTGTTTTTCAAGTTACAGCCGTTTCAATTTAAGTGTTCGCTGCAGGAAATTCAGTTTCTGTACTGAACATCCGTTTCACGACACGATTTTCACCCTATTGGGATCAGAATTTAGCGATGCTAAAGTTGAATAAAATTTAGGTTTTTCAATAAGGTTTCCAACGCACCATACGTATTCTCAATCGCGCCTCTACGTCAGAAGTTATGCACTGTTCAACACTAGGGTATCAGTTCTGTTTCTGTTTGGGACTGCTATACGTCCTGTCTGTTTAAATTACAGTTTAAATAGTAAACGACGGTAAAACGGAGTAAACCACTTTAATTATTTAACTAACTATTTCATCTTCACTAAAGTATAGGGTTCCGCAATATACAAGTTCAAACAGCAAAGGGGTAAGCATTACGAGATAGAAATCAACAGTCAGAGCTGCTCTGGACCGCAGTCCAGAGCCACCCTCCAAATCAGTTTCCGTCGTATTTTCAGTATAAAAACAATTTAAAACTTTTATGGGGTATCAGATCGTTGAGTCATCTTCGATTTGAGCCCTCTAACGCATCATTTCAATGTGTACACAATTAATTATGATTTTTACAAGTTTCAGACGCGGAAATTTTCAGTTTTTTACGGGTGTAATTGGGGGTGGTCGTTCAAGTCAGTAACGATTATATTTTCCAGTCAAATTTTAACACAATGTTCATCGCCACACGGGCCAGCATATATGATCAAGTTCCGTCAGTTTAGTGGAAGGTTTTCGTTCGGGTTTTGCATCAAGCACTTGTGTCATATAAATTTTCACGAATTATAAACAAGGAATTAATAAGATTTAGATTTGTAACAGAATAATCTAGCATGTAGCAAGTAGGGTACTTGCCTGGAGACGCTTTGGCGACGCACGGAAGCGGAAACGGCACGAACGCGCAACGAATGGTACGGTTTGGGTTCACGGCCTCGGCTCGAATTCGGGTTCGTCGTCGGTGTTGCCCGGGGGATGGCTCGCGATCACTGGAGGCGGAGTGGGGTGCTGTGAATCTCCTGGGAGTGTGCTGGGGTCGACGGTGGTCGGCGGAGGTAGCTCCGGTGATGGTGCAGCAGGGGGTGAGGTTGCAGGGTTCGAAGCTTGGAGTTTGGTGTGGGTTGCAGCGAGGGAGTGAGGTAGTGGGGGCTCGGGTTTTAGAGGTGATGGTGATGCAGAGGATGTAGAGGTCGACGGGGCAGTGGGGAGCTCGTCGGCGAGGAGGGTGCAGGGGAGTTTGAGCTCGGCGGTGGGGTTCGGTCGAGGGGAGGTGAAGCAGTGTAGGGGCTCGGGGTAGTGGGTGAAGAGGAGAGAGATGTGAGGGAGGAAGGTCGAGGGGAGGCTCGCGATCACTGGAGGCGGAGTGGGGTGCTGTGAATCTCCTGGGAGTGTGCTGGGGTCGACGGTGGTCGGCGGAGGTAGCTCCGGTGATGGTGCAGCAGGGGGTGAGGTTGCAGGGTTCGAAGCTTGGAGTTTGGTGTGGGTTGCAGCGAGGGAGTGAGGTAGTGGGGGCTCGGGTTTTAGAGGTGATGGTGATGCAGAGGATGTAGAGGTCGACGGGGCAGTGGGGAGCTCGTCGGCGAGGAGGGTGCAGGGGAGTTTGAGCTCGGCGGTGGGGTTCGGTCGAGGGGAGGTGAAGCAGTGTAGGGGCTCGGGGTAGTGGGTGAAGAGGAGAGAGATGTGAGGGAGGAAGGACGAGGTGATTGTCGCGGTCGTCGTCGTCATCGGGGTTCAGTGGGTTGTAGGGAGTGAAGCAGGGGGTTTCGTAGAAGATGGAGTGAGGAGAGAAGAAAGGAAGAAAGTGGAGAGAGTTAGCGGGATGAGGAGGAGTTGAGGAGCTCGTGAGCGTGCGTAGTCTCGTCGACGAGCGTGGAAACGTGGTCGCGAGCGGGGCGGGGAACGTTGGCGACGTGGGGACGCAACGGAAGGAAAAAGGAGCGGGAAAAATTTTAGTGGGGAAGAAGGAAGCTTAACGGGTCGGGTAGGGTTTGTTTGGGCGTGGGTAGCTGGGCTGGGCCGGCTTATATGATTATTTGTTTAATTTATTTTATAGGGGAAAGAAATGGAAGTGGGCCGGCTTATATGATTTTAAGATTAATTCGTTTATTTGGTTTTCATTATGTGTTTTCTTTGGCTGGGCTTGGGGTGTTATTTAGGAATTTAATTATTTGTTTAGGGCTGGACTGGGGTTTAATTAATTTGTATATTTATTAAGTTCTGGGCTTCATTTTAATTGAGTAATTATTTTGTTTTGGAAGGTTTAAATACTAAAACCTAAGCGACTAATTTCACACAAAAATAATACGAGAAAAATGGGATAACATTCGGGGGACTCGGAAAAATATAGAAAGATTCTATTGACGGAAACGGGGATTTACATCATACCCCCCTTACAAAAATTTCGTCCTCGAAATTTAAAGAGACGACGAAACAACAGTACTAAACAAAGAGATGTGGAAAAAGTGCACAGATATCTTCCTCACGCTCCCAGGTAGATTCTCCTAGGGAACGACCGTCCCAAGACACTCGGACTAACGGAATGATCTTATTCTTCAGCACTTTCTCTCTGCGGTCGAGGATGGTGGTGGGCTGCCCCTCGTAGGATAGGTCGATACCCAAAGCTAACTCCGAATAGTCCAGGACATGGCTCTCATCCCGAACATAACGCCGCAACTGAGACACGTGGAATGTATTGTGCACACCAGCTAGCGATGGAGGTAAGGCAAGTCGGTAGGCCACCTCTCCTACTCGCTCTAGCACCTCAAAAGGTCCGATGAAACGGGGACTGGGTTTCCCGCGACCTCCGAACCTGATAACTCCACGGGTAGGGGAAATCTTTAGGAAAATGTGATCTCCGACGTCAAATTCTAGTGCTCTCCTGTTGGTATCTGCCCAACTCTTCTGTCGATCCCGAGCCGTCTTAATGCGCTGCCTGATCATTTGGACCTTATTGACTGTCAGAACAATGAGCTCGGGACCCAGTAATCTTCGTTCTCCTACATCATCCCTATAAACTGGGGATCGACACTTCCGTCCATAAAGTGCTTCGAAAGGAGCCATATGAATGCTAGCCTGATAACTGTTGTTATAAGAAAACTCGACTAGATGCGGATGATCTTCCCAGGAACCTTGAAAATCCAACATGCAGGCCCTCAACATATCCTCGAGCGTCTGAATCGTACGCTCGGATTGTCCGTCCGTCTGCGGGTGATAAGCCGTGCTGAACTTGAGGCGGGTACCCAAACTCTCCTGTAAGCTCTTCCAAAAGTGCGAAACAAATATGGTGTCTCGATCTGACACAATGCTGACCGGAACTCCGTGAAGTCGCACTATCTCCTGCATGTATCTCTCTGCCAGTGACTCTGTCGACTGTCCCACTCAGAATGGTAAGAAGTGTGCGGCTTTCGTGAGGCGGTCGACGATAACCCAAATGGCGTTGTTGCCCCTAGGGCTCCGTGGTAAGGCCGTCACGAAATCCATAGTAATGTGCTCCCACTTCCATTTTGGTATCGGAAGCGGTTGTAATAGTCCTGCTGTCCTCTGATGTTCCGCCTTCACCTGTTGGCATACCAAGCACCTGGATACGAACCGCGCAATTTCTCGCTTCATCCCGTTCCACCAAAAATGCTGCTTTAGATCTCGATACATCTTTGTACCTCCCGGATGCACAGAATAAGCTGAACTATGCGCCTCAGCCAGTACCTCTTCTCGAACATCCCCTTTGGGTATACAGAGTCTACTACCGAATCTCAGAGAACCGTCTTCATGTATGATTAAGTCCGTTCTCAGCCCGGCTTCTACTTGCGCTCTGAACTTTTGCAATCGAGGATCATCCGCTTGTGCAGCCTTGATACGATCCACAAGGGAAGACTGCACCCGTAGTTGCCAAAATTGACTGATTGCGCTCGGTGTAACGACCTCAAGCTCGAGTCTCTGAAAATCCTCAATGATGCTCCTCTGACTGGTCAACATCATGACTGTTGGTTTACGACTGAGAGCATCTGGTACAACGTTTACTTTTCCTGGGTGATACCGAAGGTCCAAGTCGTAATCCGCCATCAGTTCTAGCCATCTGCGCTGCCTCATGTTTAGTTCTTTCTGAGTGAAGACGTACTTCAGACTTTTGTGATCTGTGTACACTTCTACCTTCTCGCCCAACAGGTAATGCCGCCAAATCTTCAATGCAAAAACCACTACAGCTAACTCCACGCCATGCGTAGGATAGTTCCTCTCGTGATTTCTCAGCTGTCGAGAGGCGTAAGCAACCACCTGACCGTGCCGCATCACAACACAGCCTAAGCCCTTCCCTGAGGCATCACTATGTATCACCAAACCACCGGAATCATCTGGTACTGTAAGAATGGGTGTCGTGGTTAACTTCTGCTTCAGTGTCTCAAGTGCCCGGGTACATTTCTCGGTCCACGCAAACGGTACATCCTTCCGTGTCAGTCTCGTCAACGGTTCAACGATTCTTGAAAAGTCTTGGACGAACCACCGATAATATCCTGCCAGTCCTAGAAAGCTTCTGATCTTGGTCACTGACTTCAGTGTTGGCCAATCTCTGACGGATTATATCTTTGCCGGGTCCACTGAGATGCCTTCGCCCGAAACAATGTGTCCCAAGAACTGAACCTTGTCGAGCCAGAACTCACACTTGCTCAATTTCGCGTACAGCTTCTCCTCCCAAAGAATTTATAGAACCGTGCGCAAATGCTCGACATGCTCCTCCCGGGTCTTCGAGTAGACTAGTATATCGTCGATAAATACAACGACAAATGTATCCAAGTACTTTGCAAACACCATGTTCATCAAATCCATGAATATCCCTGGAGCATTGGTAACACCGAACGGCATCACGAGGAACTCATAGTGTCCATATCGGGTCCTGAAAGCCGTCTTGCATATATCCTCGGCTGCTACTCTGATCTGATGATAGCCGGAACAGAGATCCAACTTCGAAAATACCTTGGCTTCACTTAACTGATCGAATAAGTCGTCGATGCGCGGAATTGGGTACTTGTTCTTTATTGTGACTTTGTTCAGCTCTCGATAGTCTATACACATCCGCAGCGATCCATTCTTCTTCTTCACTAACAGGACTGGTGCACCCCACGGTGAAACGCTCAGCCGGATAAATCCCTTCTCCAGGAGTTCTTCAATCTGCTTCTTCAATTCTGCCAACTCAACCGGTGCCATTCTGTACAGGGCCTTGGAAACCGGTGCTGTACCTGAAGTCAAGTCGATCGAGAATTCCAAGACGCGTAGAGGTGGTAGACCTGGTAAATCTTCAGGAAACACGTCCAGAAAATCTCGAACAATCTCTGGGGCAGGGCTCTCATCAATCACCATAGCTGTCAACTCTTTTGGCTTGGCTCTATACTTGGCTGGCTCCAAAGATTCGCTCCCGCCTTCGAAAATAAACTCTGGGTGATTGGGAATGCAGAAGATCACATTCCTGGCTCGGCAATCAATAACTGCATGGAAGGTACTCATCCAATCCATCCTGAGAATTGCGTCATAGCTGCTTGTCCCGATCAAAAGGAAATTCGCATAGAATTCCCTGCCACACACTACAACCGGACATGATCTACATTCTCGACTAGATACTATAACACCATTACCCGTATGTATTTCCCAGCCCTTGGTTAATGGTTCATGTGGTATGGAGTGTGTATCAACGAAATGCGCAGATATGAAACAGTGCGATGCTCCAGAATCAAATAGTACTCTAGCTGGCATGGAATGTACGAGTAGAATACCTGTGACAACTTCTCCTGAAGCCTCTGCCTGCTCGGCGGTCAAGGTGAAAGCCCGTCCCTGACCGCGGCCTGTGTAGAGTTGCCTCTGCTCCTGTGATCTCTGTAGCTGCTGTCCAGACCCTCCCTGTATCTCTGCTCGCTCGGAGCAATCGCTAACTCTGTGCTGACTGGATCCGCAAATCAAACACTGTCCCTTGGCACGGCGACAGTCCTTCTGGGTGTGCCCATCTCTGTTGCAGTAGCCGCAAACTACGTTCTTATTCTGGGGGCGATGCTGGGGCACGAATGGGCGCTTCATCTGTGTCGTTCCTTGCCTGTGAACTGGTATGACTCCTCGAGAAAGTGGTTGGGTGTGTGCTGGAACAACTGGGGGCTTCCTGAATTTATTGATCAGTTTCTCCTGGATTCGCGCCGCGTTGAGTACCTGTGCAAAAGTCTACAACTCGAGTGACGCGATCAACTGCTGCAGCTCGAAATCAAGTCCCTGTAAGAAGCGCCTGGCCCTGGTGGCCTCTGAAGCGACCATGTACGGAGCAAATCGGCTCAGACGGTTGAACTCTGCCGCGTATACGTCCACGGGATGGCCATTCTGCTTCAGTAGGATGAATCTTTCTTCCATCTCTGCCTTGGCGGTGGAAGGGAAATAGTGGTCCAAGAAGCACTCCTTGAATTTTCCCCATTCAATTGGCCTTTCTAGTCTGCTTTCCTCCACTGACCACCAAGTACTGGCTTCATCTTCCAACTGGATCTTTATCACATTCACTTTATCTTCCTCTGGTACCCTGGTGGCCGTCAGTAAGTTCTCCATATTAACCAGCCATTGCTCGGCCTCGAGTGGTTCGGCTAGGCCCGTAAATGCAGCTGGACGTAACCTCCTGAAATCTGATACGGTGCCAGCCCTGGCAGAAAAAGCGGGTGGGACAGTGCCCTCGGGGACGGTAATGAGGGCGGAAGGTCCCCCTACAGCGGTAATAGCCCCGAGTCCCTCGGTGAGTAGGTCCGTCTTTCTCTCCTGAGCTTCTGCGAGAGAGGTCAGTGCACTAAGTATCCTCTCCGTGTGATCCTGAGAACTTGAGTCTGAGGAGTGGTCGTTCGGGGACGTCATATCGCTGGAAGATATTTAAAAGGATATGATTAGATACAAGGATGAAAGTCAAGAATAGTGAAGCGAAAATAACGTAATAAAGTGTAGTTAATATTATCCCTTACTACTAAACACGGCTCTGATACCAACAAAACCATGTCACGCCCCGCTTCCCAAAATACGGAAAACTAGGGATGACTAGGCCAGCCATGCTCCTACGGTCAAGGAATAATCCCGCCGTATTCACACTTCGGCTTCTAGCATTACATGGTAATCAGTAAACAAAGCATAGAAGTAAAGGAAAAACATCACTAAATTATTACATTAACTTTCATTGTTCACAAATTACAATAAAACAAGAAAAGAACTACTAACCAAGTTCGAATACAAGGTCTCTTTAGGGAAAGCAGTAAAGATGAAAGAGGTACTCCTGACTAAATCTCCGCAAGCTCGAAGGGTAAGTCCGACTCCTACACTGGTTCTTCCTCGAGATCTGAGCATGCATACTCAGGTCGTCAGAGCGACGTAATAGCAATATTATAATAGTGATATGAAACAGGCAAATAAGGTAATAGCAGTGGAAGTAAAATGCAGGTAATCACTATGTCACTAACTGATGCAAAGTATGATCTGTGTCCCTATCAGTCTCTAAGTCATCTTTGAAATCGAGTTGTGGAAAGGAGGATCATGTTTAACGAGGGTCTCGTACATACCCGAGACTACGGCCCGCAATGCCCGGGATATAACCCTGTCAGCCGGACCGCTAGGCCCTACCTAATATATATAAGAGTCGATGTTCGAATGATCATCCTCTAAATCACTGTCCTCGCTAAATACGATACTCTTTCCACTTCGATTTCCCTTTTTTCCCCAGGTTTACACTATTTATGAGCATGGTCTAGTCGTGTACAAGTATGCACCAAAAACACGGTTTTGTCACCGTTCACTGTATTATTCACTGTCTCGAATCATTCACTTTTCCATTGGTGTACTTGACACTTCTAAACCAATACCATTCACGCATGGTAATGCATTATACACTAAATAATAACGCGCACTATCACTAGGTATATGTCAATCGGGTAAGATATGTGCATTTATACAGTTAACATGTCATGTGTAATATGAACTATTATGCACCTTATGAGCTTATAAAAATTGCAGTAAATCATACGTTCAAAATTCAGTGAAATGATACAAAGGCGGTAGCAAGTATACTCGGTCAGAAGCTCAGCAAAATTTATTTCAGCGCAATCGGATTTCGGGTTTTCAAGTTACAGCCGTTTCAGTTTAAGTGTTCGCTGCAGGAAATTCAGTTTCTGTACTGAACATCCGTTTCGCGACACGATTTTCACCCTGTTGGGATCAGAATTTAGCGACGCTACAGTGAATAAAATTTAGGTTTTTCAATAGGGTTTCCAACACACCAGACGTATACTCAACTGCGCCTCTACGTCAGAAGTTATGCACTGTTCAACACTAGGGTATCAGTTCTGTTTCTGTTTGGGACTGCTATACGTCCTGTCCGTTTAAATTACAGTTTAAATAGTAAACGACGGTAAAACGGGGTGAAACCACTTTCATTATTTAACTAACTGTTTCATTTTCACTAAAGTATAGGGTTCCGCAATATACAAGTTCAAACAGCAAAGGGGTAAGCATTACGAGATAGAAATCAACAGTCAGAGCTGCTCTGGACTGCAGTCCACAGCCGCTCTCCAAATCAGTTTCCGTCGTATTTTCAGTATATAAACAATTTAAAACTTTTATGGAGTTTCAGATCGTCGAGTCATCTTCGATTTGAGCCCTCGAATGCATCATTTCAATGTGTACACAATTAATTATGATTTTTACAAGTTTCAGACGCGGAAATTTTCAGTTTTTTACAGGTGTAATTGGGGGTGGTCGTTCAAGTCAGTAACGATTATATTTTCCAGTCAAATTTTAACACAATGTTTATCGCCACACGAGCCAGCATATATGATCAAGTTCCATCAGTTTAGTGGAAGGTTTTTGTTCGGGTTTTGCATCAAGCACTTGTGTCATATAAATTTTCACGAATTATAAACATGGAATTAATAGGATTTAGATTTGTAACAGAATAATCTAGCATGTAGCAAGTAGGGTACTTGCCTGGAGACGCTTTGGTGACGCACGGCAGCGGCAACGGCACGAACGCGCAACGAACGGTACGGTTTGGGTTCACGGCCTCGGCTCGAATTCGGGTTCGTCGTCGGTGTTGCCCGGGGGATGGCTCGCGATAACTGGAGGCGGGGTGGGGTGCTGTGAATCTCCTGGGAGTGTGCTGGGGTCGACGGTGGTCGGCGGAGGTAGCTCCGGTGATGGTGCAGCAGGGGGTGAGGTTGCAGGGTTCGAAGCTTGGAGTTTGGTGTGGGTTGCAGCAAGGGAGTGAGGTAGTGGGGGCTCCGGTTTTGGAGGTGATGGTGATGCAGAGGATGTAGAGGTCGACGGGGCAGTGGGGAGATTGTCGGCGAGGAGGGTGCAGGGGAGTTCGAGCTCGGCGGTGGGGTTCGGTCGAGGGGAGGTGAAGCAGTGTAGGGGCTCGGGGTAGTGGGTGAAGAGGAGAGAGGTGTGAGGGAGGAAGGACGAGGTGATTGTCGCGGTCGTCGTCGTCGTCGGGGTTCAGTGGGTTATAGGGAGTGAAGCAGGGGATTTCGTGGAAGATGGAGCGAGGAGAGAAGAAAGGAAGAAAGTAGAGAGAGTTAGCGGGATGAGGAGGAGTTGAGGAGCTCGTGAGCGCGCGTAGTCTCGTCGACGAGCGTGGAAACGTGGTCACGAGCGGGGCGGGGAACGTTGGCGACGTGGGGACGCAACGGAAGGAAAAAGGAGCGGGAAAAATTTTAGTGGGGAAGAAGGAAGCTTAACGGGTCGGGTAGGGTTTGTTTGGGCGTGGGTAGCTGGGCTGGGCCGGCTTATATGATTATTTATTTAATTTATTTTGTAGGGGAAAGAAATGGAAGTGGGCCGGCTTATATGATTTTAAGATTAATTCGTTTATTTGGTTTTCATTATGTGTTTTCTTTGGCTGTGTTTGGGGAGTTATTTAGGAATTTAATTATTTGTTTAGGGCTGGGCTGGGGTTTAATTAATTTGTATATTTATTAAGTTCTGGGCTTAATTTTAATTGAGTAATTATTTTTTTTGGAAGGTTTAAATACTAAAACCTAAGCGACTAATTTCACACAAAAATAATACGAGAAAAATGGGATAACATTCGGGGGACTAGGAAAAATATAGAAAGATTCTATTGACGGAAACGGGGATTTACAATTGTATACGGAGACTAATTTGTGTTGTCGCCCGTAGGGTGTGGATTAGTCCAAATCTGTATTTTTTAAGATTTGGGTTTGGGTTGGTTTAAGGATCGTTAATCTTGTTTTAGATTAAGATCAACTCAAACGTTTGTTGAGGATACGTTAGTCTAATTTTAGACTAAGATCTACTCAACAGGATTTTCTTTAGTTTATAGGGATATTGCGGTCCGCAATTTAGTTTTTAGGGACGTTGCGGTCCGCAATTTAGTTTTAAGGACATTACGGTTCAAAGGGTTTAGTTTTAAGGACGTTGCGGTCCACCATTTAGTTTTAAGGACGTTGCGGTCTAAAGTTTAAGGACATCATAGTCCGTGGAATTTAGTTTTTAGGGACGTTGCGGTCCGCAATTTAGTTTTAAGGACGTTGCTGTCCACAATTTAGTTTTAAGGACGTTGCGGTCCATCGTTAGTTTAAGGACATTTCGGTCCGTTGTTAGTTTAAGGACGTTGCAGTCCTCAATTTAGTTTTAAGGACGTTGCGGTCCATGGGGTTTAGTTTTAAGGACATTGCGGTCTACTGGATTGTTGGTTTGGGGGGTATACCATGAATTTTTGGTTATTTGGACCCTCCATCTTTCTGAAGACGTTGAAGAATTACAACGATATGTATCAGTGGTGTGGAGAGATGTACCCCTGAACCAATGAAGGTTCATCAAAGATCTGATACCTTGTTTGAGACTAAGTCCAATTTAGAAGAAAACTTATGGGCTCGGTCGATTTTGGGGTTTGGCTAACCTTGGGCTCAACCCACTTACTTTTTGTCATTTCCCTTTTTTTTATATAAAGTGTTAGACACTTGCTAGGACACAGTCCTTTCTCTGTGCACATAATGCTAAATATTTATGTGAATACTGACACCCACTTTCTTTATGTTTTTTATGAGTGTTGAACACTCTTCATGGCGCTAGGCTCTTCTTGAGGAGCGCAGAGCGCTCTATGTTAAGTAGCGCCCACATAAGGGGCACGTGGAGCGATTGGCGCTGGGCGCCAAACTTGGAGCGCTTGGCGCTGAGCGCCAAACTTGGAGTGCTAAGCACTTCTTATAGAACAACGCCCACGTGAGGAGCACGTGGAGCACTCGGCGCTGAGCGTCAGACTTTAAAAAGCTAAGCGCTGCTTATAAAATAACGCCCATGTGAGGAGCACGTGGAGCGCTCGGCGCCAGACACTGGTTTTGGCAATTCCGAACAGTTCGATGCTCTGAGACTCGTTTGTGAGAGATTTTGTCTCATGGATCTAAGAACTAAGTTCTTTTTTATGAGGAGATGATATGATCTCTTTTGTTTTTTATTTATGAGAGACTTAGTCTCATGGATCTAAAAACCAAGTTCTTTTTTATGAGAAGATGATATGATCTCTTTTGTTTTTCCCTACCTTGAAGAGAGGCAGTTCTCTCCTTGAACTCTGAAATTGATGGGGGAATTCTTCTGTTATTCTTCTTTCGATTTGAAACTTATGGGGAGGTTCCTCTCTGCAAGACTTGAAGTCTTGGGTCCTTTATATAAGGGAGGCTGATTTGTTGAATCAGTTAGGGAAATCTCTCATTGAGAGATCTCTGATTGATTTGGGGATTTTATCCACCGTTGGATCTTTGATCCAATAACTTCTGTTTTACAGAAGACATCTTTCTTGTTTTTAGCAAGATTGGGAAAATATTTTTCCATACAGAACTTATTATGTATCTTGGTGATGTTTAATCACCATTGGATCTTTGATCCAACGGTGCTCTGATTTACAGAGCACAATCTTTCTTGTTTGGAAAGATTTGAGAAGTATTTCCTCAACATAATTTTATTCTGGTAATTTTATGATTTATCATCTTCATTGGATCTTTGATCCAATGGTGGAGAACATTTAGTTCTAGCGCTGGCGCTCTCGTGCTTTACACGTGAGGCGCTGCCTCAGGGTCTTTGACTCTTGGTGCAGGCGCTCTTGTGGCGTTAGCGCTCTCGTGCTTTGCACGTGAGGCGTTGCCTCAGAGTCATTGACTCTTGGTGCCGGCGCCCTTGGCGCTGGCGCTCTCGTGCTTTGCACGTGAAACGCTGCCTCAGAGTATTTGACTCATGGCGCTGGCGCCGGCGTTGCCTCAGTTCAAATTTCAAATTTTGAACAGAGCCCTGCTCTTCTTATTGGGGGGAAACAAATGCCCCCCCTCCATTGCGCTCACGTGGCTCACACGTGAGTATAGCGGTGGCAGCTTTTCCACCATTGGATCTTCTTGGAAGTTGGATCGACTTTCCCTTCCTATAAATAGGGTCTTTGGCCCTTGAGATGACTGCTTGTTCATCTTCTCCCCTTTTTGTTTTTATGAGAATTCAATTCTATCTTCAGAGCATAGATCTTTGTCCAAAGAACTTTCTTTAAGTTAGAACTTTGTTCAAAAAGTTTGTAAGAATCATGTTCGACCCTATTAACAGAGCTTTGCTCTTACTAGATCATAGATCTTCAAACCGTTAATTAAAACAGAGCTTTACTCTTTCTAGATCATAGATCTTTTTTAGGGTTTCTTAACAGAGCTTTGCTTTTTCTTAGATCATAGATCTTTTTTAGGGTTTCTTAACCCATTAATGAAGAACCCTTAGAATTTCTAAGATTTGTGTTTCAGATCTTTAAATATCTTGGGGTTTTACCTCTGTAAAAAAACTTTGCTTTTTAAGGGTTCTGATGGCATGTTCCATCCTCTTCGCAGAGCATAGCTCTTAAAATTTTTAGGGAATTTTATTCCTCTCATGACTGGAGTTGACAGATGTCACTCTTATTTGCAGAGCGCTGCTCTCAAGTGAGTTTAACTCCTTCGCCCGAGGGGTCTCTCATTAAATGAGAATCTTTTTTGGGATTTCTTTTTTAATGAGTGGCTGTCTCATCAATAATGAGCCGTCACCTTAATTTTGTGGGTTCCCTTTGGTCCCTTTCCACTGCATTGCAGTGTGGTACAAATTTAAAGTAGAAAGTATCAGAATTTGAACTGTAGCCTTGACAGCTAACTCTCGTTCTTTTTCGCGCAGGTACCATGTCTTTTGACACATCTTTCCTATTTGTTCGTCTGGAGAGCGCATTTACTGACGCGCCCGTGGATAGGGAAGTCTTTGCGCTCATTAAGGATCACGACCCGAAGCGGAAATCTCTTCATCTATGGGGGTCGTGGTATAATTAAATTATCCAAGGTCGGCATAGCTTTTCTTGTGCCGCACCCTCAGAGCCCATTTCAGCGATTCATTATGCTGACTCACCCCCGGTGAACTACGCTATAGAGGAGGTCAAATGGACCTCAGAGGGTTACCTTCAGCCTTCTATGGCCTCAATACCTATACAGCCACCGATGGCTTTGGATATTTTGGGGCGACGCATATGTCAAGGAGAATCGCGCCCCTGGGGACAAACATATATGATTGGCTTGACTCCTCGCCATTCAGCTGGATATCTGCAGTGGGCTCGGTACATCTTGTCAGCGAAGAAATCACTGCTGCTGAAGCTCGGGTTGTACCCCGCAGTTTATGTGTCTCTTTTCCAGTATTCCATGCCC
Source organism: Agapanthus africanus (assembly GCA_030015575.1). Lineage (NCBI taxonomy): Eukaryota > Viridiplantae > Streptophyta > Magnoliopsida > Asparagales > Amaryllidaceae > Agapanthus > Agapanthus africanus. Next base: position 181,420,576 of record CM057339.1, on the reverse strand, counting down.
CCTGTATGGTGGGTCAAAGCTTTTTTGGAGCAATGGAATATTCTAACTCACACCTTCCTTCTGTCAGACCGGAAAGTTTCAATCTCCTTGGAGGAATTCGCAGAGATCTCCGGCTTACCCGTCAGGGGAGAACATTACGAGGAGCTACTTCCTCCTGACGAGTACATCTTTGCCACCAAATCAGTGGTAATGGTCCTTACCCCGGAGAACACCATTCAACACCGTTTCCCGATTTTGATCAAGGTGTTGAACATTTACGAAAGTCTATTTATAGAGTCCGGAAGGCATGGAGTCAGCTTTGCGGACTTCATCGCCAGCTTTCTTCGTCTGGAGGTCTTATCAAAGCAAGCTGCGATGTTTGCCAAGCTTGACGATTCGTTTGGTTTTGGTTTGGATAACCAGCCGACGGCGGAAGCAGATTTAAAAAGCTTCTTTATTCCGGATACCCCGGTCGTTCCTTTCGCAGAGCTTGCTGCTTCAGACGTCGATGAAGAGACGTTCTTGCTGGGGTTTATTGGCTTGTGGTTGAACTGGTTCGTGCTTCCGATGCACCCTCTTTATATGAGGCCGTAGGTTTTTTACCCAGCCCACCGCATGGTTGCGGGAACACGAGTGGCCGTCGGGATTGCTGGGCTGGCTCATTTGTATCATGGCCTCAGCTAAGCGGCAGACACTACTTAGCCAAGGGTACAGCCCATAACTCTCCCGTTGCACTATTTCACGTCATGGATCGAGTTGCATGTGCTCGGCGCTTTTGGAGTTCACAAACGACCCTGCTTCTTCGACAGTTATAATTTCCCTCGGATTATGCACTTAGTCGACGCTTCCGCTTTAAATCCGTCGTAGCGGGAGGCTCAGGGTCTGATCCTCCGCCCGCATACAGTTGGAGATAGCAGGACCTTCGTCGATAAAGTTTTAACTATTGACAAGGAATCTACTAAAACGGTGAAGCCGCTGCGCGACACCTTCAAAGACGGGGCTCCTATCTTGACAGCTCAGGAGATTCTGCATCTGTACTCGATCAGGCCAGGCTTTTTAGTATTCAGGCAGAACGACTCGGTGCTATTCATGAGGTACACCCCGCACCGTTTCGCTCAATAGTCTAGCTATAATCAAGGTGTCCCGCTAGAAGCCTTTTTAGCTGAGCCTGTCGCTACGGAGGAGGGTATCCGCAACGCGCTACACCATTTCATGCGGCTGAACACTGGGTCCAACTTCTTTATCAGCGAGCCGAGCTGCGTTCCGAGAATCTCGAACGCATGCGTGGCGTGGTACTCGCATGCGACGAGTGCGGTCATTAGGGAAGAAAAGCGGTTACTGCTTGATCGCAAGGGTGCAGCCCCTGTTGGTAATCCCGCTGTCCCTTGAAGGAACGGACCATTGTTTGTCCTTCCTTAAGAGAAGCTGGTACGGTTGTGGTCCCGCATGCCTTTCCTGATAAGCCTCTACCTCGTGTGCCTGTAGAAGCGGTGGCTGCAACGTCTCCTGAGTCTGACGTGGGTACGGAGATCGGGACCCGTCGCCCAAAATTGCCCGCCAAGCGCAAGCTCCTGTCATCGGCTGCCGTTGCTCGCTCACAGAAAAAGAAAAAGTCACTCTTTTCTGCTGACATTGTACTCGGCTAGGAGCCACATGCCTTTTACAGCGAGGGTTTGTGCGAGTATGGGACCAACGAGGGTCTATTTATCGCGCATGCGGATGATATTGATCTTCATGCTGCCCTTGTGGCTTCTGAGCGACTGGCTCGCTATGAAGCAGCACTGATCAATATCACATAGTCAGGTAGACTTCAGTCGTATCTTTCCGCGGTTATTATTATTTTTATTATGCTTTTACTGACGCTTTCTTCTTCAACAGGTATCTCTGCCAAAGAGGCTCCCGCAGCTTCTCTCAAAACATTTGAAGAGGGAGAGTGGCTCCGCGCTTCTTTGGGCCTTGGTATATTTCGGCTCATTGTGCTTTCATTCCCTTTTTATGTATTCGTGGTTTGATCCTCTCTTTTATTTTGTTGCAGGGACTACCTTGACTCGGGTTATTCCAAGTGCGGTACTGATCCCGAGCGGTGATGCAGCGACGCTTCCCGAGCCGGCTATTGTGGCCCCAGCTCCCCCGATAGTACCGCAGGAGACTTCACTTAAGCAGTCGATGACAGACGCTGTAACGGCTCCAGAGGCAGAACTTAGTTCGGACGATGACGTCCCTTTGACGGAGGTCTTGAGGAAATCGCTTCTCACCGCTCAGATCGAAAAGAAGCATAGGAAGCGTACGGTGAGGGAACGCGGTGATAGCTTGGCTATTGGTGCAGGTTCAAACACTACCCCATCTGTCGCTATTCCTCCAGAGGATGCTCCAGCTGCCCTGTCTACCGCCCATAGACAGGTTGCGTGCGCGGCTCGGGAAGAAACCGAAAAGCTGCCCGAAGGTAACGTAACGCTGAGTCTTTTATTAGAACTTGATCTTCAAATTCTTATATACCATGTCTTGCAGGGCAAAGTCCTGGCGATGAGATGGTAGGTGAGATGACGACGACCACAGAGCCCGAAGCGGCTACTCTCTTTCGGGAGCCTGGGACTGCCCAAACCGCCGCTCTTTTCTTTTGCAGCTCCCTGATATCGGCGGGCATCGCAAGCGTCATGACGGCTCTTGTCGAATCATGGGATGAAGCCACGGGCGTCGAAACTATTCCACTGAAGGAAAGCGAAGAAGTCGCTGCGCCTGGTGATACTTCTGTCGCAGTTTTGGCTGATGATCCATCCGGTAGGTCTTGGGTTGTTGTTTACTTTTTATTTCGCAATCCCTTTCAGCTTGTTCTGACGGTATTTTGTTTGTAGGTGCAGCGAACGCTGAGATTGTGTCATCTGAAGCACCTTCGGTCGCTGCCATGACGGTTGTTGTCCTCTCGCCTTCTCCTATGTCCTCTGGAATGCTGGAAGATATGGGTTTGCGAATTATCGGTTTCCTCATGGGTATCATCCAACTTGTACTGACAGTATATTGGCACAACTTTGCAGGAGTCCTTTTTGACCATCTGTATCAAGTGCTGAACCCGCATTTCTCCTTCCATTCGGACGTCATTCCGCCTTCTGGTATTGGTTAGTATATCTTTCTGCTATTTTCTCCTTTTTATAAATAGATGTATCGTTGCTAAGTCTTCCTTGTATTGATCGTAGTGCTACGGATCGGAGGAGGGGACGAGAGAATAGCCTTGCTTCCGGTACTCCCAACTCTGCCACCTGCCACAACCAGTATAATATACTCCATTGCTCGTGTATTTTCTTTACCTTTCGAGTTGACATTTGACCATAATTTCTTTTTGCAGCAATCGCACCGACTCCAACTCCCTTCGAGTCTCGAATCCTAATGCCTGCAGGGCCCTTTTCTAGACGTCCATCTTCCAGGGGCGCTGCGACTAGCCTATAAATGTTGACCGAATTCGTTGAGGATCTTGACGCCGAGGCCCTCGCATTCACTGCAGATTTTGTTGCTGAGATTAACCCTATGCTGGCGACGCTCGTGAACTTCCATAACGAAAGTGCCGTCAATTCTTGTGTTGATTATTGTAGAAAGATCGAGGCTTGTCTGCATGAGATTGAGCTCAAGCGTCCCGCTCCTGAAGTATCAGCTTTGAACTCCCAGCGGGCTGCATGGGTCGAGAGTAGTGTTCCTTTCATTCGCCATTTTGAACAAGAGACGACCCTGAGGCGAAAGGAACATGAAGTAGCTTCAAGCGAATCTGCTCGGTTGCATGCCCAAGTTGAAGCGAACGTTGCGCAGTTGAAAGTTGTCTTTGACAATCTTCAGCGGTGCATTTCGGATGGGTTGACGCTGAGACGGACGCTTGACTCTGCGGAGCGGGTCATGCAGGACTGCGAAGCTGTCATGCTGGGAACTGACGAAAAGCTTTCGTCCTGTTTGCAACAGCGGGCCCAAGTCGAAGCGGAGCTGGCCGTGGCGGCTGACCATGAAAAGGAGTTAAGAGGAGTGCGCGAGCGACTTACTGATTTGTTGAAAACGCCTCCTCCTCAATAACCGTCTTTGTATCAAGTGAAAATTTGTAATCTATGAATAACATGTATTATCATTCATTCATTTTTTTATGATGTATCTTGTATTCAATTGAATTTATGAATAAAAGACAAGTTTTTTTATCTCCTACCACCGCCTTCTTTTCTTTGCTGTGTTGTTGGCATGCTACTTTAGCAAATGTGGCCTGTAGATGATAAATAACGGTTCATCTTGAACACTTTGTGGGGTAGCGATGACTTAGGAAACAGGTTCAGGTCTGCCGCCTAAGACTTTTCAACTTTATGAGCCGTGAGGGTCTCCTAAAGACTTTTCTCCCTACAAGTCGAGAGGATCCCGTAGGTGTATTTTCTCCTTAGGAGTCGTGAGGATTCCTAAGTGTGTTTTCTCTTGAGAGTCGTAAGGATCTCATAAGAGAATTTTCTCCTTTACAAGTCGAGAGGACTCGTAAGTGGTTGGTGAGTTGACTTGTTTCCGAGTCGAAGCATTGCTCCGATGAGGAGGTCGTTGGCTGACTTGTTTCCGAGACGGAGGTCATTTGCTGACGTGTTTCCGAGACGGAGGTCATTTGCTGACGTGTTTCCGAGACGGAGGTCATTGGCTGACGTGTTTCCGAGACGGAGGTCATTCATTGACGTGTTTCCGAGACAGAGGTCATTCGCTGACGTGTTTCCGAGACGGAGGTCACTGGCTGACGTGTTTCGGAGACGGAGGTCACTGGCTGACGTATTTCCGAGACGGAGGTAATTTACTGACGTGTTTCCGAGACGGATTTCATTTGTTGACGTATTTCCGAGACGGAGGTTACTGGCTGACGTATTTCCGAGACGGAGGTCACTGGCTGACGTATTTCCGAGACGGGGGTCATTTGCTGATGTGTTTCTGAGACGGAGGTAATTTGCTGACGTACTTCGCTTTCTGCGGTGTCGAATTGACTTGCTCCGCTTTCTGCGGTGTTGGGGCTGACTCTAGGTTGTCTGTGAACCGTAGAGTCTTGGAACTGGGGACTTTTCCGTGGCTCCGATTGGTGGTGTCGCGTCTGTGCCTTGCTGGCATGAGGAGGAATGCCGTTGTTAGTCTTCTGGGATGAATATGTTGCTGTCGAGATCTGACTTTCCCTTTGACAGAGTTTGTTGGGACCTGTGGTTCCCTTTTCGTTTATGCCCATGGATTGTATACAGGGGTCGGTATGGACTTACCTGCAGGGAAGAAGTTTCATTCTTTCATTTTTTTTATTTCTTTCCGCGATGCTCTATCATTTCAGCTTTTATATCGCGAAATTCGCGATTGCCCAATCATTTCGGCTATTTTTCTTTTTTTTTTACTCGCTGATTTTTATTGCGAGTTGCCCAAACATTTCGGCTATTTCATATGCATTTTTTTCTCCGAGTATGGAACTTAAGATCTGATACCAATTTTAGCATCAGCATCGCTGCGGCTGGAATATTGCCAGGAGCGAATCATCATTTGCCGTGAAAGGACTTGAAATTTGATACCGATTTAGGCATCAGCATCGCTACAACTGGGATATTTCCAGGAGAGAATCATCATTTGCCTTTGTCGATTTAAAAAAAGATGGCTTAGCAAACAGGGTTATAATCCTGTCGACTAAGGCTTTTGACTTCATGAACCGTAAGGGTCTCATAAAAGTGTTTCTCCCTACGAGTCGTGAGGATCTCGTAAGTGCATTTTCTCCTTAGGAATCGTAAGGACTCCTAAGTGTGTGTTCTCTTATAAGTCATAAGGATCTTACAAGAGTGTTTTCTCCTTATAAGTCGAGAGGACTTACAAGTGTCGTTCACCACATGAGAACATTTCGCGCCATTGATGGAACTTGGTGAGGGAGGCGTTTATTTGTGCCCGTAGATTGTATACAGGGGTCAACATTGAACCGCTTGTAGGGCAGTCTGGAAAATGTGATGGCTTAAGAACAGGTTCAGATCACTGTAGCTGAAGGCTTTTGAATCTTATGAGCCGTGAGGGTCTCATAAGAGAGTTCTCCTTACGAGTCGTGAGGATCTTGTAAGTGTAATTTCTCCTTAGGAATCGTAGGGATCCCTAAATGTGTTGCTCCCTTGTGAGTCGTAAATATCTCACGCAGGTATTTTCTCCTTACAAGGTCGAGAGGACCTTGCAAGTGTACATGAATTTTTTTTTACGAATCTGCGCCCTTTCGGATTTTCACAAACTCGCCGGTAGCCCTGGTGTTTTTACTCACGGAGCCCTTTCGATTTTTCATCCGTGCCTGTTTCGCTTATGGACATACCATTTTTTTTTGCTGCGTTAGCCTTAGGATGTTGCGGTTTGTAGTAGTTTAAAGTCGTTTCGGTCCGTAGCTAGTTTCAGGACATCTCGGTCCCTTATTAGTTTAGGGATGTTTCGGTCCATTATTAGTTTAGGGACGTTTCGGTCCATAGTGAGTTTCAGGGATGTTTCGGTCCATTGTTTTGAAGCGAGATTTTGCCGGATACTATCTATAGAGTTTGGGCTTGGGAAGATAGAGAGCGGATATAGGCATCGTCATCTATCGTTAAACTAGGTCGTGACTCGTCAGGCGTAGTATTTCTTAAGGAACCGACCGTTTATTAGCCGAAAGGGTCTTTCTCCATGCATATCCATGAGCAAGTAAGCTCCACCTTGGTAGACTTTGTCTATGATGTACGGGCCCTCATAGTTCGGCTCGAATTTCCCCCGTTTGGCACGATTGAGGATCATAGGTCTCTTGACTACTAGCACGAGTTCGCCTTGGCGAAATGTTCTCAGCCTAGTCAATCTTTCATATGAGGGCGTCATTTTTACTTTGTAAGCTTCTAAGGTTTGCTGCGCCATGAGACGAGTTTCATAGAGGGCGTCGAGCTCCTCAAGCCGAAGATGAGCATTCTCTTCGTCTATTAGCTCGTAATGAAATGCCACTCGTAGAGAGGGTAGCTCTATCTCGAGGGGGAGTACCGCTTCTGTGCCGAATACCAATGCATATGGCGTTGTATTCGTAGCCATTTTGAACGTAGTTCGATACGCCTAGAGAGCTTCATGCAGTCTCTCATGCCAGTCCTTTTTACTTTTGGACACCGTCTTCTTTATGATCTTTGTCAAGGTTTTGTTGAAAGCCTCAGCTAGACCGTTATCTCAAGGATTATAGCCCGAGGAGTATCTCCAGTCTATGTTATGCTGCTGTGCGAAGCGGCTGATTCTGTGACTTCTGTAGGCTGGCCCGTTATTGGAGATAATCCGTCGCGGAGTGCCGAACCGATAGATGACGTATGTCTTGAAGAAATGGAGGATGTTCTCTGTCTTCACTTCTCTTAGCAGTATGGCATCTGCCCACTTAGACAAGTAATCAGTTGTCGCCAATATGAACCGATGTTCTTTAGATGACGCTGGTTCGATGGGCCCAATTATGTCGATTCCCCACATTTCGAACGGACATCTAGCCACTATTAGGTGTAGCGGGTTTGGATACTGGTGGATAAAGTCTCCATGAATTTGGCACGAGTGGCACTGCTTCGCGTACTCGAGGCAGTCTTGAATCATCATGGGCCAATAGTAGCCCATTCTTTTGATCTTCAGCTTCATCTTTGGCCCGGCTTGATGGGAACCGCAGAGTCCGTCATGAGTTTCTTGAACGACTCTCCTTGTTTCTTCTAGCCCCATGCATCTCAGCCATAGAGAGTCAAACGATCTCTTATATAGAGTATCATTGACGAAGGCGAAAGACAGAGCTCGTTTCATGAGCTGATGTCTTGAGGATGCATCTTCAGGTGTTCGACAGGATTTGAAGTAGCCTATAAAGACTTCTCTCCAGTCCTTAACCTTTTCTTGGTCCTCTATTTGCAGGGCCGTTTTCTTGGTCGCTTCCTTTTCCTCAGTCGACTCCGGAGATATTTCTGCCGGTGCAAGAACTCGACGGCTTTGTACAACGATCCTTACGTCATCGAGGTTTTCGTCAGCCAGTTCTTTGGCGAGTTTGGCTAATGCTTCCGCTTTGCTATTTTCTGTACACGGTATGCTTTCCAGGACGTAGGAAGGGATTTGAGTCAGCAATTATTGCACTCTTTCACCGTATTTTACCAACTCCGGTTTGCACGTTTGATAGTCGCCGTTTACTTGACTAACGACCAACTAGGAGTCTCCATATATGAGGAGGTCTTCGATTCCCATGTCAACAGTGATCTCAAGACCTGTTATCAAAGCCTCATATTCCACTTCCTTATTTTTCATCGGCTCTGTTAAGGAAAAGGCAAAGCGCATTATCTCTCCTTGTGGAGTCATGAAGATAAGGCCTACCCCCGATTTGATTATAGGGGTGGCGTGATTTCTCTTCTTCATGGAAGATGCCCCGTCGAAGTAGAGTTCCCATCGGGTATCACTCCCTCCCCTCTCCCCGTCGATCATGTCAAACGCGTGCTCGTCCGGCAATTCACAATTTAGGGGTGAATCGGCAGGTATCGGATGCTTAGCGAGGAAGTCGGCGACGGCCTGGCCTTTTGACCGCCTTCAGAGGTCGGTATGTTATCGAGAATTCCATTAAGAGTAGGGCCCATTTAGCGAGTTGTCCCATTAGTATGGATCTTGACATCAAATATTTGAGAGGATCCACTTTTGATATGAGATGGACCTCATGCGCCAAAGCATAATGCCGAAGCCTCGTTATAGCGAAGATTAATGCCAGGCAGTGTTTTTCGATAGGGGGTAGTTGTTTTCTGCCCCCAGGAGAACTCGGCTCAAATAGCAGAGGGCTCTCTCTTTCCCTTGGTCGTTCTCCTGTACCCATAACGCGCCCAAAGAACCTTCAAGGGCGGTTGTGTACAGGATGAGGAGCTTTCCCTTGACCGGAGCGGTCAGTACCGGCGGATTCTGCAGGTGTTGTTTGATTTCTCCAATGCGCTTTGGCATTTGCGATCCCAAACGAACGGGGTTCCCTTCTTCATCAGGTGACTGTAGGGACGGTATTTGCCGGAGAGATTGGCTATGAACCGCCGGATATACGCGAGCTTTCCTTGGAGAGACCGCAATTGCTTGAAAGTTCTTGGCGAAAGTATTTCCATAATCGCCTTGATCTTTGATGGATCTATTTCGATGCCCCGGTGTCGGATGATGAACCCCAGGAATTTGCCCGAGGAAACTCCAAACGCGCATTTGAGAGGGTTCATCTTCAGATTGTATTTCCGAAGACGCTGGAACACTATTTTCAAATGCGCCCAGCGTTCCTCATATGATTTGCTTTTCACCACGAGGTCATCAATATAGTATTCGACGATTTCTTGTATGAGGTCATCGAAAATCTTCGTCATGGCCCTCTGATAGGTAGCACCGGCGTTCTTCAGACCGAAAGGCATTACTTTGTAGCAGAATATGCCCAGATGAGTCCGGAAAGCGGTATGCTTCTGGTCTTCGGGATGTATCTTTATTTGATTGTACCCTGATGAGCCGTCCATGAAGGAGAAGACTTCGTGAGTAGACGTGTTGTCTATCATCAGCTCGGTAACCGGTACGGGAAAATCATCTTTCGAGCACGCTTTATTGAGATCCCGAAAGTCCACACAGATGCGCACCGTCCCATTTTTCTTCATCACTAGAAAATGTTGGCGATCCAGTCGGGGTATTGAACTTCTTGGATGAAACCGGAATCGATTAGCTTCTTGACTTCGGCGTTGATGCTCATTTCAAGTTCGAGCCGCATTCTTCTTGGTGCTTGTTTAACTGGCTTGACGTCCGGAGATATCACTAATTTATGCACAGCTATTTCCGGATATAGCCCCGGTATCCCGGAATAGTTCCATGCGAAGCAGTCCTTATACTGCATGAGCACGTCCTTTAGCGTAGCCACCTGTTCTTTAGACAGCAACTCGCTGATGAACGTAGGCCGCGGGTCGTTTTCCGTCCCCAAGTCGATTTTTCTTAGGTTGTCCGCAATGGTGTGTAACCCATCTTCTAACTCTTTTGGCGCCGGTGGAAATTCTGAGATCAATTCCTCTTCATCCTCGTTTTTGAAGCACCAGGTGAGATCATCCATATTCTTGGGCACTCCTTCTTCTGACAACGTTATCACGTGATAGGTACGAGATCGTTTCCAAGACCGATGTTGATCTGGTTCTACTCTCGCCATATACGTTGCTTTTGGTACATGCTTTTGCGTGGGGCTACCCTCCAACTGTTGGATAAAGCGAATCTGCCGAGTTGATATTAGTCTTCAACCCAGTTTTTGAAGGTAAAGCAGTCTTCAAGAGGATGTCCTATCGCTCGGTGATAGGAACAATAATTCGGATGATGAACTTCGCTTGCTTGATCAGGGTGCTTGGACTCCGGGAGCGTAATCATTTGATGTTTCACGACGAGGTTGAAGATCCTCCTTATTTTGTCTCTAGGGAAAGAATATGCTCGATCCATCTTTTTCATAAGAGATGGATTCCGGCTGACCTTTTCTTGATCACGTGGCCTTTTGGATCCGTTTTGCCGCTATCGAACGTTTTTCCGTTCTTTGACTTGTTTTTGCCTCTGCGTCGGGCATTTTTCTTGTCTTGGGAATGCATGGCGGGCTGACGGCGAAGGGCATCGTCGTCCTCCGTAGCCTGCTGAAGAAGGCGTTGCGACTTGGTTTTCTCGTAAATGGCCATTTCGCGGCTGTGGTCATCCCGAACCCTTTGACCCGCTTCTCTTATTAGCTTGTCAATCTGTTCTTCAAATGACAGACTCGGCACTTTTATGGCAGAACCTCATTCCGGTTCAACGTCAGCGTCCCCTTCTTCATCGAGGTCATTTATGATATAGCAGTCATGAAAATGCTCCCGTTTTTTGGACTGGACATATCCAAGCTCAATCGTCTCCATTTTTCCGTTGGGCAATTTTCGCTGAGTTTCGGGGACGTTCCAAATTCTGTTGTAGAACTAAGCTTGTCGAGGAGTTTGTTTGAATGGTACGCCTTGGCATCTTAATAACCTTTTCAATACCTCGGTGTAATACCTTGGCAGTCGAATGGGTTGGAGTCTGTTGAGCACAGGATCGGCACTATGCCAGATTTCTCTTTCGACTTTAGTCTCTGTGGATTGATAGAATAGGATCATCTTTTCACCTCTTCTCCTGGGAGGGACGTAGAACGTCTGCAACTCTTGCACACTATATGTCTCCAAAGCATCAAGCTCTCTGTAGTGCCGCCACGGAACTATGGCGATTTGCAAACTCCGGTCTACTCCAACGAAGGTTTTCCTCGACGGGCGGACGGAGAATACGGCGTTGATTTCATCTTCAGAGTCGCCGCCAAAGACCAAAATCGGAGCGGATGGTCCGGGTTTATCATTCCGCTTCTGAGGCTGTCCTGAGTAGACTATTTCTATATCCTCCTTGGTATCGCTTCTAAAGGTAGGAATGGGAGTGACGGGCTTCTGTTTAAGCTCTAGCTTATGACACTTCTCCATGTCTTTGAAGTCTGGCAGGAAGTACTTGGCGTCTTCATATTTTCGGACTTCATTCACAGAGAATGGGTTTAGCTCTCCCGTAACGGTGTACTAGAGGCCATCTTTGAAATACTTCATACACTAGTGTTGTGTAGAAGGGATGACGTTATATTTGTGTAACCAAGGACGACCAAGTAGAGCGTTGTAGCAAGTCCTAGCGTCGATGACATGAAATTTGATGTCTGTGATGAGAAGACCAAAGCGTAATGTCAGTATCACGGACCCGAACGTCTACGATGACTGCGAATCAAATCCAGAGATAGTGATTTTATCTCGGGCTAAATGCTGAACGCTCATGCAGATTTCTTTTAACACCCGCACGTTGAGAAGGTTGACAGAGGACCCGTTTTCAACAAGTATTTTCCCTATTTTGATATCATGGCAGTATCCAGTGACATATAAAGGACGGTTGTGGTCGCACATACCAAGGAGAAGATCCTCGTCGTTAAATGTAATGTTAGCCGTGTGGACTTCTGCCAGCTCATCTTGCATTTTCTTCTCTGTGATGAAGGCCTGAAACTGATCGGACTCTTGTAATGCCTTGACCAAGGAATCCCGTGCTTCTTTAGACAGAAAGAGAGCATCCAGTATGCTTAGTTGTGAGGGTATCTTCCTCAAATGCGCTAGGATATTGTAATCCACTTTGTTTTTCTTGGGTGAGTCTTTGGCTACGAGCTCTTTGACGACCCTATCATCGAGGGCAATATCCTCATGGATTTTCTCCTTCACCTTGTCTTTTCTGTTCGAACCTTTGTTTGAAGGTCCGAGATTCTTTTCAGGCAACGTACGATTACGCAACTGAATGTTCTTGCAGTTTTTCATTTCTTCTTCTCTTCCAGAGGTGGATTCCTTAAGGAGGGGGTCAAGGGCCATTTCTTCGTCAGAATCGCTCCCAAAGGTGAGAACTTGCGATCCCCTGGTATCAACCATGTGACAGCTGCCGGCGGCACTTTTGTGCTCATCTGTCGTATTTCTCTGCTCTCGACGAGTTTTGCATTTCAACCGCTTGAAATGTTGTCGATGTGCAACGTATCCTTGCCATCATTTCTTAATGGTATTGCTCTCTTCGGTAGGATGCGTAATCCTCCGATGGTATAAGCAGTAGCTAGAATGTTAGTGTATATGCCCTAGGGGCCATTATTGTATCATACTAGATTGTATATTACTTAATGGAAGCTTGGGATATTCACAGTTGTATAAAACAGTCTTGCTAAACATGGTAGTATGCTACTTGGTTTTGTCTACTTTAATATATGCATATGTTTCTTGTAACGTATCACTTATACATATTAGTAGAGCCCATAGGTTCTTTGCTTGATTACCAGCGTTGTGATGGCAGTCACACTAGTGGAGGCTAGGTAGTCTATAAGCAACATCCTATACTTGTCCATAGTCGAAGGATTATCGAGACAGGGCATCGATACTCTAGAGTAGACTAGTGTGTACACTTCTCATCACAGTTGGGGAGATGGTCTGTCCCACAGCCATCAGTACGTCGTACTAGAGATAGTATACAGATGCTCGTTAGGTTACGGGTATACCGGACAGGACTCGCAGGAGAACTGACTGGATGGTATTATACCTAACGTCAGATAGCAGTTCTCAGGAGACATGTGTGCAGATAGTCTGTTGACTTAGGATCGTCATTTGTCTCATGTGAGTTCCCACTGTGCTTTGATTACTACCCTACCACGGCTCAAAGGAGTCGTGCAAACAGGTTTTAGTTGGGTACAGTCCCGAGCCATATGGAGGCAGTGAGCGATTGTTAGGGATTCGTCTCTCCCGGTATAGGGAGTTGATATCGCACTGTGATCGGTTGGTCATTACCATAAGTCCCTGGCCAGGGCTGATGGAGAATTACTGGTGGACTGATCAGTAGATTCTCAAATGGTCATGAGCCATACCGGCATGACTTGTACGGTTATTAGGGGTCTGACGTTCTCCACCTCCCTAGACCATGCATGCGATACTCTTAGACGAACAGACCGGACTGCGTGGATATTGTCACGGACAGGCTCAGTAGGAGTTCGGATGGTTTCCTCATCGACCTTCTTATCGACATCTACCTGGGGACCGTTACGTACAGCTAGTGCCGCTTGCGGTCTGTGGTTAAACCCACTGCCAGCGTAGTGTCGAGTCTTTAGAGTCCCACACAGAGAGTTTCCCTGCTCCAGGCAAAACGATATAGAGGTCGTAGGATTTTACGACAAGGGTTTGGACGCATACATGTTTAAACGCACGTGCGACGTTCGGACAGTTTTTACTAGCCGGCTTTGGTTTAAGCCAGATTCTAGTATCGGGTTATTGGATTTATACAGTCTAAAGTTTTTCCGTATTTTCACGGATTGGAGGGGCGTTCTCGTAATTTTCCGGGAAGCTTCTAGAAGCATGGTAAGTTGGAGGCTAAGGTGGCATTTGCATTATTTGGATTAGTGAGTCATGTAGTGATTCATACATTAAGTTAATGATTCATTTAATGAATTATATGACTCATATGATGAATCACTTAGTGCATTTATGAAACATGATGATAAATCAATATTTATTATTTACTTAATAATATCATATGTTTCATATATACACAAATGATTTCATTCATCCAAAAGGATTCACTTTCTCACCTTCTCTCTCCTCAAGCTCTCTCTCTTCAAACCCTAACCCTAACATCTCATGTGTTGAGATCAAGGGTTAGCTAGATTAATACATCCATTACCTCACTCTATATCCCCTAGGTATTTTAGATTAGCACTTTGAGCAACCTAGTTATCTCAAGTTAGAGATCAAGCTTGGAGTAGGAGCTCTCGGGTGAATCGTCTTTGACTCGAGGAGACCGTTGAGGTGCCGATGTTCCAAGGAGCCTACGAGGAGTGGAGGACAGTGATGAAGACCCGAAGGACAAGTAACGTGAGGTATAACTTCGAATCCGAGTAGTTAAACCTCTCGTAGTTTGCTAGTAACGGTTTAGATACGATTCATGCGCTCAAGTCCGTGTTATGAAACTTTGATAATCGTTTTTCATATATTCAGCCTCCCCGCAAGTTCGTGGGGTGCGTGACATGGACTTACAGTTGTATCAGAGCCAACTAAACCATTACTAGCTTGTTTGCAACTAATTAGAAGTTCGATCGACGGAAAAATGCGAAAAACGAAAAACCTTACCCTAACAGTTCTGTTAATTTTAAACATGTCTAAAAAATTATTTGATATGCCTTAAAATTCACAGCAGGGAAATATAAGAATTCTGAGAAAATACGAGACCCTAACTCAGCAAGATGGCCGCGGATTCGCGGCAAGATGGTGCTTTTGGTCGCAGATCCGCCGCCGAGTCAACTCCGAGTTGACTCGGATTTCTTCTGTAATTCATATTTTATGGTTTTCTGTTTTTCAGAATGTTCTGTTTCTACCCAGATTATTCAGTGCTGCTTTGCTTTTGGGGTAGACACGGAAAAAGGAAGTCGATCGATGTTCTAAGTTATTTGCTAATTGGGTTTTTATCTGTAATGTTTAATGTGTTCGTAAACCTCCCCTAACTGTTAGTATGTCGGTTGGCAGGGGGTTGCACATTTCTGTAATGTTTACTGTTTGTGTATATAGACTTGATTGGAATGTTGTGATGATTAGCCGGGGTTTGAGATTGGTTTAATATTCATTCATTCAATATAATTGTAATATGATGTAATATTCTTTTGCGGGGCACATCCAGGTTGCGGTTGTAGCCACCGTTGTATTATTTCTTTTTACCGTTTTTGCTCCTAGGATAGACCCAAGGTGGGGTACACAAACTACCGGGTACGTTGAAGTGTTTAGTGGCCTACTCACATCGTTGAGGGAGACCACTTCACTTCGGGTACTTGGCGGGTAGTTTGCAGTACCCGTAGGGGTCTAGGGTGGGGTAATGGCTATTCATCACAACTGTGTAATCCGTCTTTTGTTGCAGGCTCAAAGCAAACGCGGATTGCTAGTATATCCAATAAAGTTCATCTGTGATCTGGAATGCCTATTATTGCGTCTGACGAATGTACAATATCTATATATGATAGCTATTAGACGTCACTTATGTTTTACACCCGTGCTAGCCCAGCCCCCGCTCTGTCGTTAGTTAAGTAACCTAACGGGTGATGACGGAACCCCATGGCGAATGCGGATGGCATAAGAGGACGTGGTATTTTTCGTTGTTTTCTGCAATGATAGGATAAATGATGGGACGCATTATTATAATGCAAAGAAAATAAACCAAAGTTAAGTCGTTGGAACAAATTTAAAAGAAACCACTCGGTTATTTTAAAAGATCAGAATTTTTAATTGCGGAGCTTTAACCACTCCTTTTAAAAAGTATCAGGTTCCTTCGATTTTATCAAGTTCACTACGTTCACGGTTTTGCCAAAACCAGTCGTAGCCCTCCGTCATTTCATATGGATAGTCAATAGTATTCAAGCTGTATTTGTTGGCCAAAGTCAAGGCACAGTGTTTGGTAGCTATTGAATATTCATATGCAGCATAGATAGATGCGTTGGTTTGGGACAGTCGTACTGCCTTGTTGGCCAAAGTCAAGGGTATGTACGGGTGGGTTCAAATTAACCTGGAAATTGACGGGTAGAACTTGACATGTGACTTATGATTTGTTGGCCAAAGTCAAGGTCATAAGAGCATGGGGCAAAAATCCATATCGGGAATTTCTAAAGAAACTGAAATTTGCAGAGAGATGCATACCATTTTGGAGTATGATGAATGTTGGTAGGATTCCTTCAACATTATCAAACGATGATATTTTGGATCCCGATCCTACTGTGAGTATATACTACTTATCAGGAGATTCGTCACTTAACAATCAATGCTATAAACCAAGTAGGTGCCTAAAGGTGTCAGCGGGGTTACGCCCCCAGAGAAAAGAGGTTCTTTAATTAAGGAACTTCGCGAAAGCGTTGGAAAACCTCCCTCGAAGTATCGACACTGGCCTGGCTGAACGGTTAATGAAGTATTGTACGGTGAGAATAGTCCTGGCTAATTCTTCTTTTATGGTTTGAGGAAGGATTCGAGAAACAGTGGGAGCCATCTTGTTTAGATAAATTAAAAACCACTCTAAACTTGCAAGTGCATCATGCTAAAAGTGTTTTCTTCTCTCTCTCTTAATTGCAGCGACCTTGTGACCACGACTAGGTTACATCTAGATAACAAATTGACTGAATCTGACTTATATGACAGGCAAAGATCTGTCCAGATGTCCATTGCCTATGACAATCTGGACCACCCTATTACTACTCAAGATCCCGCCGTCCCAGATCCAGTTTCCACTGTCGCGGATATGGATATCCGTCAGACAAGGGAAAATGATAAAGCGAAAGCCAAGTGCCTCGTGTTAGCTTCAGTTGATGGTGTATACCAGAAGCAGCACGAGAAGATGGACTTATTTTCCACCTTTCTCCATAACAAAGATTTATATGGAGAGCAATCTCATATCACGAGATATGAGACCTCGAACGAATTAATTCAAGCGAGGTTGGCTAACGAGTCATCTGTAGAGGACAACGTCCTTACAATGACTAGCTATATTGATGAGCTCACGGACCTGAAGACCACATTGGAGAACGGGTCAGATACTGACTTGATTATACAATCTCTACCTTCTACCCTGATGGAAACCTGGGAAGTAGAAGGAAAGGGAAGGGCAAAAGTTTTGGGACTGGATGTAGAAAAAGAGGGACGTTCCAATTGTTACGGGAATGAACATTGGCAGAAGGATTGCAGGGCTAGCAAAGCCAGTAGCCAGGATTCGAAGCATGTTGTGGCTTCGGCTTCGGGTGTGTTTGTGATAGAGAACTGTTTGTCAGTTAACCCTACTTCCTGGGTATTGGATACCGGATCAGGATCTCACATCTGTAATTCGTTACAGGCTCTGAGAAACCGTAGGGTTATCAGGATAGGTGATATGACCCTCAGGGTTGCTAACGGAATGAGCATGACCGCTGAATCCGTAGGGGAATATCATATTGGACTGAAAACTGGGCAGATATTGATACTGTGTAATTGTTTTTATGTACCAGGTACAACTTGTAATATCATATCGGTATCCTTACTTTCTAAGGAAGGATAAGATTTTACTTTTATAAGCGATGTGGTTCACATCTACCTAAATCAAGTTATGATTGGGTCAGGTACATTAAAAAACGGGATATACGTATTAAATCAAGCTCAGATTTTCAGTGTCCAGAACACACTTAAAAGAAAGTCTCCGGAATTAAATCAGGCTTTCTTATGGCATTGTAGACTGGGTCACATCAATGAGAGAAGGTTAACTAAGTTACATAGAGAAGGATATTTGAATCCGTTCGAATATCAATCTTATGCTACCTGTGAATCTTGTCTCATAGGAAAGATGACAAAAACTCCGTTTACTGGACACGGAGTAAGAGCAAGCGAGCTCTTAGGGCTCGTACACAGTGATGTGTGCGGTCCAATGTCTACACATGCGCGAAGCGGTTATTCTTACTTCATTACTTTTACGGACGACTTTTCAAGGTACGGATATGTCTTCTTAATGAAACATAAATCTGAAGCCTTTGAAAAATTCCAGGAATACAAGAATGAAGTAGAAAACCAAACAGGCAAAAGTATCAAAACATTGAGATCTGATCGAGGTAGTGAATACTTAAGTGCCGAGTTCCTAGGTTACTTAAAAGAGAATGGAATTCTCTCTCAGCTTACTCCTCCATACACACCACAACATAACGGTGTATCGGAGAGACGGAACCGAACCCTATTGGATATGGTTCGTTCCATGATGAGTAACGCTGAGTTGCCGCAATCATTCTGGGGATATGCACTAGAATCAGCTGCATACCTTTTGAACCGAGTTCCAACCAAGACTGTGCCTACCACACCATATCAGATGTGGAGTGGAAAGAAACCCTGTCTTAAGTATCTTAAGACATGGGGATGTCCAGCTTTTGTAAAGAAGCAGCACGCGGACAAGCTCGAGGCACGCTCAGTAAAATGCAAATTTGTGGGATATCCAAAGAACTCCAAGGGATATTATTTCTATCACGTAGAGGAACAAAAGGTCTTTGTTTCTCTTCATGCTTGCTTCTTGGAAACTGAGTTTTTAGAAAATCAGAAGAGTGGGAGCTCAATAGAACTGGAAGAAATTCCAGAACCACAAGCTATTACTGAAACCTTGGTAGAACAAGAAGGTTCAGGAGAACCGGACATCCCAGCACCTATCCGCAGGAGTAGTAGGCCATCTCATCCGCCTGAGAGATACTACGGTTTCCTCATAGACGGGGATCGAGAAGATTGCGTCATTGATAATGATGACCCTACTAGCTTCCAGCAAGCCATTCAGAGCGGCGACTCAGTAAAATGGCTGGATGCAATACGGACCGAAATGGAGTCCATGTACACTAACAAAGTATGGACTTTGGACATTGCTCCAGATGGGGTAAAACCCGTTGGATGCAAATGGATCTTCAGAAAGAAGATTGGTGTAGATGGACAGGTTGAAACCTATAAAGCTAGACTTGTTGCAAAGGGTTTCCGTCAAAGACCTGGTTTGGACTATGACGAAACCTTTTCTCCAGTAGCTATGCTCAAATCCATTCGGGTCCTTCTTGCTATTGCTGCCTTCCACGATTATGAGATCTGGCAGATGGACGTAAAGACGGCTTTTCTAAATGGAAATTTAGAAGAAAGCGTCTATATGGATCAGCCAGAGGGATTCATTCAGAGTGGGAGCAGCGGTAAAGTATGCAAGTTGGTTAAGTCCATTTATGGACTAAAGTAAGCATCGCGGAGTTGAATCATCTGTTTTGATGATGCTGTCAAGGAATTTGACTTTATCAAAAATCCAGATGAACCATGCATATACAGAAAGATTGTAGGGAGAGCTGTAGTATTCCTCGTCTTGTACGTGAATGACATTCTCCTAATAGGAAATGATATTCCTATGTTACAGTCAGTCAAAAGATTCTTGTCACAGAAATTCTCCATGAAAGACCTGGGTGATGCCACCTATATTCTGGGGATCCAGATCTATCGTAATAGATCAAAAAGGATGTTGGGACTTTCCCAGTCCAGGTACATAGACACCATACTGAAAAGATTCAGTATGGAAGATTCTAAGCGCGGTAATCTACCGGCTTGTCACGGAATCACCCTCTCCAAAGAGATGTCTCCCAAGACTGATTTGGAAAAGGGATTGCATGTCGATTATACCCTACGCTTCAGCGGTAGGCTCTATAATGTATGCGATGTTATGTACCAGACCAGATGTAGCATACACATTGAGCGTTGTAAGCCGGTATCAGGCAAACCCAGGGGAGAATCACTGGATAGCAGTAAAGAACATTCTCAAGTACCTAAGGAGGACTAAGGAGATGTTCTTGGTGTATGGCGGAAAAGACCTCCAGATCGAGGCCTTTGCCGACTCCGGCTTCCAGAGTGACAAAGATGACTCCAAATCCATGTCGGGTTATGTCTTTACCCTCAATGGAGGGACGGTCTGTTGGAAGAGTTCCAAACAGGAGACCGTTGTTGACTCAACGATGGAAGCGGAGTACATAGCTGCTTGCGATGCCGCAAAAGAAGCTGTCTGGATGAAGAAGTTCCTCACAGAACTTCAGGTGGTTCCTACCAGTGTTGATCCAATACCTCTGTATTGTGACAACAACGGCGCTATAGCTTTAGCGAAGGAACCCAGGTCCCATCAAAAGTCCAGACACATCAAAAGTCCAGACACATCGTAGATCGCCGGGAGATCGAGGTGAAAAGAGTAGGGACAGAGAATAACATTGCTGATCCATTCACAAAGGCCATTCGTCAGACGCAGTTCGAGAGGCTATTCGAGATGATAGGTCTACGATATGCCAGCTCATGACCCTAGTGCAAGTGGGAGATTGTTAGTGTATATGCCCTAGGGGCCATTATTGTATCATACTAGATTGTATATTACTTAATGGAAGCTTGGGATATTCACAGTTGTATAAAACAGTCTTGCTAAACATGGTAGTATACTACTTGGTTTTGTCTACTTTAATATGTGCATATGTTTCTTGTAACGTATCACTTATACATATTAGTAGAGCCCACAGTTTCTTTACTTGATTACCAGCGTTGTGATGGCAGTCACACTAGTGGGGGCTGGGTAGTCTATAAGCAACATCCTATACTTGTCCCTAGTCGAAGGATTATCGAGACAGGGCATCGATACTCCAGAGTAGACTAGTGTGTATGCTTCTCATCCCAGTTGGGAAGATGATCTGTCCCACAGCCATCAGTACATCGTACTAGAGATAGTATACAGGTGCTCGTTAGGTTACGGGTACACCGGATAGGACTCGCAGGAGAACTGACTAGATGGTATTATACCTAACGTCAGATAGCAGTTCTCAGGTGACATGTGTGCAGATAGTCTGTTGACTTAGGGTCGTCATTTGTCTCATGTGAGTTCCCACTGTACTTTGATTACTACCCTACCACGGCTCAAAGGAGTCGTGCAAACAGGTTTTAGTTGGGTACAGTCCCGAGCCATATGGAGGCAGCGAGCGATTGTTAGGGATTCGTCTCTCCCGGTATAGGGAGTTGATATCGCACTGTGATCGGTTGGTCATTACCATAAGTCCCTGGCCAGGGCTGATGGAGAATTACTGGTGGACTGATCAGTAGATTCTCAAATGGTCATGAGCCATACCGGCACGACTTGTACGGTTATTAGGGGTCTGACGTTCTCCACCTCCCTAGACCATGCATGCGATACTCTTAGACGAACAGACCGAACTGCGCGGATATTGTCATGGACAGGCTCAGTAGGAGTTCGGATGGTTTCCTCATCGACCTTCTTATCGACATCTACCTGGGGACCGTTACGTACAGCTAGTGCCGCTTGCGGTCTGTGGTTAAACCCACTGCCAGCGTAGTATCGAGTCTTTAGAGTCCCACACAGAGAGTTTCCCTGCTCCAGGCGAAACGATATAGAGGTCGTATGGTTTTACGACAAGGGTTTGGACGCATACGTGTTTAAACGCACGTGCGACGTTCGGATAGTTTTTACTAGCCGACTTTGGTTTAAGCCAGATTCTAGTATCGAGTTATTGGATTTATACAGTCTAAAGTTTTTCCGTGTTTTCACGGATTGGAGGGGCATTCTTGTAATTTTCCGGGAAGCTTCTAGAAGCATGGTGAGTTGGAGGCTAAGGTGGCATTTGCATTAATTGGATTAGTGAGTCATGTAGTGATTCATACATTAAGTTAATGATTCATTTAATGAATTATATGACTCATATGATGAATCACTTAGTGTATTTATGAAACATGATGATAAATCAATATTTATTATTTACTTAATAATATCATATGTTTCATATATACACAAATGATTTCATTCATCCAAAAGGATTCACTTTCTCACCTTCTCTCTCCTCAAGCTCTCTCTCTTCAAACCCTAACCCTAACCTCTCATGTGTTGAGATCAATGGTTAGCTAGACTAATACATCCATTACCTCACTCTATATCCCCTAGGTAGCTTAGATTGGCACTTTGAGCAACCTAGTTATCTCAAGTTAGAGATCAAGCTTGGCGTAGGAGCTCTCGGGTGAATCGTCTTTGACTCGAGGAGGCCGTTGAGGTGCCGATGTTCTAAGGAGCCTACGAGGATTGGAGGACAGCGATGAAGACCCGAAGGATAAGTAACGTGAGGTATAACTTCGAATCCGAATAGTTAAACATCTCGTAGTTTGCTAGTAACGGTTTAGATACGATTCATGCGCTGAAGTCCGTGTTACGAAGCTTTGATAATCGTTTTTCATATATTCCGCCTCCCCGCATGTTCGTGGGGTGCGTGACATGGATTTACATAGAATGCCCATCCACTTCGTCAAGGTGTATGCTGCCAGGAGTATTTCCTTTAAAAGGTGGCAGCTTCATTCCCATCGACAGGGCCTTAGCGAACCGTTTCCTCGTCTTAAGCCTGCTTCTGTCTGCCGCGAGCGTGTTTCGCTTTGGTTGGAGTGCTTTAACCTTTTCATCCTGTCGCCGACATTTGGCTTTTTCGAATATGGCAATTTCATGCTCTCGATCAGCTTTGCTCCTCTGACGGGCCTCGTTCAGCAACATGTCAATCATCTCGTCTGACGGTTCCAAGAGTTCCAGTTCTAGATCTGCCCCCAATTTCTCTGCATCAGGAGCTCCTTCGCCCTTTATTGACGAGTGAGAGATCGTGTGGCAGCTTGCCACATAATCTTTGGACTCTTCTGAAGAATCGTCTCCTTCATCAGCGTTATCGTCTTCATTCTCAAGAACATGCTTGAAGAATTCATCCAATGTAATTGGGGACCATGCCTTCTGGTTATATTCTTCCAGTGCATCGATGTATTTTTGCAAACCTGTACGGTTGTCGTCGGGTTGGACGGGCTTCTTAGCCTTTTTCTTTTTCTTTAAAGACTTCGGAGGCTTGGCCCAAAGGTTCTGTCCACCATCACCAACTTTCAGCGTTGGGTGCGGCTTCAGCATCCCCTCAATAATCTCAGGCTCCAGCGGGCTCTTCCACCTAATTGCCGGACATGCTTGAAAGTCATTCAGCATTCTTTTAGTCTTAGCTGAAAGGGCCACCTCTCATAGGGATTCCTCTAAAAGTGAGCATGATGCCCCCGGCATGTCAACCTTTTTAGGAGCATACGGTTGTGGCGGGTTCACCCTCCAGTTTTCGGACAGCGCGAACTTGCCCTGTTGGTACTGGTCTTCGATCCAAATTTTGAAGATGTAACAATCTTCGATTGGGTGACCCAATATTCGGTGGTAAGGACAGTAATTGGGGCTGTTAACGTCGCCTGATTGCGTTGGGCGTCTCGGCTCTGGCAGAGTGATGAGCCTATTGCGCAGCGCTAGCTCGAATAATCTCTTCGTCTTATCCCGAGGGAACGAGTAAGTGTGTCTCATCTTTTCTCCGAGTGATCGCTGTTTATCATTTTGGTGAGTGACCGGCTTCGGGCCACTCGGTTGTTGCTGAGCGTTGATGACGAAGGTCGCTTTCCCTTTCCCCTTTTCATTCCGAGGATCCATTTTTGAGGAGGACGGTCTATGGCCCATCTGGTCCATTTGGGCCAGCTTGTCGATCAAGGCCTGGAAAGTGGTCGGCTTGAAGAACATCATGAATTGAGAAATGGTTGCCTGAGGGTCAAGGGTCCCCACGAACATGCCCACGGCAAGAGCTTCCTCCATGCGCTGTTCACACTTTGACCACAGGTTCCGCCACCGAATGGCGTATTGAACCCATGTCTCTCCCGGCTTCACTCTAGCGTTAATTAGTGCGGTGATCGGAGTGCGCTCATTAGCGCTTGTGAATATTTGTGTAAATAGTAGCTCCATTTCTGCAAATGTCTTGACAGAGACATTCGGAAGCTCGGAGTACCATTCGAATGCTGTCTCTGACAAACTGCCAACAAACTGGCGAAGCAGCAGTTTGTCGTCACCCCCAGTATTACCGCACAGAGTCCTGAATTGAGCAACGTGCAGGTGTGGATTACCCGTCCCCTTATACACATGGAATTTAGGGATCGTATATCCTGGCTGGTACTTTATTTGATCGTACGAACCCGTATAGGGACGTCCAGTCTTAACGATTTGGCCGGCCGCTTCGCTCGCGTAATGAGCTCGTATCTGTTGAGCTATATAGTCGTCAAGGGCGGCTTTGGTGATGGTCTCTTCCTTGGCTGCTGATAGAGCCGGAAGATGGTTTGATGTCTCTCCTCTGTCGTCTTCAAGGATTATTGGAGGGTCTTCAGCTGGAGGATCCGGCTGTATCATCATCCCGACCATATCTTGGAATAAGAGCGTCATTTGTTTTATGTTGGCCGCTTGTTCTGCGGCCTCTTTGTCTTTCTTCTCGAGCATTCTTTGGAGGAACTCGGCGTCGGTTTCCTGTTCCTGGCGTTGCTCCGACGACGTCTCCGGGCTTTCTTTCAGCTCAGTGAGCACGGCCATCTTCGTTAGCTTCTCCTGGAGCTTTTGCTGTTGCTCCTGAGCATTTGTCACAGACCGGGTGAGTGGTCGATGACCCGTGGAGATACGGCTATCCTCTTTCCCGGAAGCCATGTAGATGGTGTGCACCACCATACCCCCAGACTTGGGGCGTTTGGATTCAGCACCCTTGAGATTTGTCGCAGACATAGGGATCTTCTCCTGCCTTCTCCTTTTATGGGCGGACGAAGTTGAGGGGGCCGTTGCAGCTGATGGTTTCCGTAGTACGACGGCGGTGAGATGGTCCTCCTCTTGCTGAACTTTCATTTTCTTCTGTCGGCGGGAGTAATCTTTGTCGATCACGGAGTCTTAAACTCTTCACCAGACCTTGTGGATTTTGGAGGACAGCCGCTGAGGGGGCTGCTCCGGCTTCGCCTTTGTAACATTTTCAGCAGGTGGAGGAAACCTTTTCAATACGGCATTTGGAGAGTTCTTGCGCACCCTCCTGAGCGGCTAAAAGTTGTTCCCAGTTGGAACAACAATATCAACTTCCACCATCGGAGCTGGTGGATTCAATCCAGAAGGGGAACTGCCCCCATCTTTCCTCATTCGGCGCCAGTGGAAACATCGAGCATGTCTTGTAGACGGGACCGGCTCAGTTACGGGGGTGGCTTCGTCATGCCCTCTGCTTTGAGGAGTTGTTGTCGGTGTCAGCCTATCGAAGACAGACGTCCGCTGAGAGGGAACATCTAATCTGTCGAAGACCGATTTTCGAGCAGGGGAAGTAGTTTGAACGACTCCACCTACAGCGGGAGTTGGAACGGTCAGTCTTGCGAAGATCGACCCCTTAGCAAGAGAAGCCCCTCTGATGACTTCATTTATTGGAGCTGAGATGGCTATCCGATTCGGGATAGCTCCTTCGCGTATTGCAGGCTTCTTCACGGGCCCCCTTGAGCTTTGGTCTAGTCTATTAAAGACTGATGCGTTGGACTTAGACGACCCGTTGAGAAAGGCCGTGGTAGTAGTAAGCCGATCAAAGACCGACTTCTTTGGAGCTTCCTGTGACGGCGCCGGAGCGTTGAAGCTCATTGGCGGCAACATGGTCCCGAAGAACAACCCAGTGGTGGCATGTGTCACCTGTTCCACCTGCAGTGCGAAGATGAAAGCCACTTAGGGCCCATAGGTCACTCCTCCGGCGAGGACGGAGCGGGAGTTGTTGTTGCAGTTGGTGCAGTTGGAAGCCATTGATGCCATCTTCTCTTCTGCACGGAGCAAGACACCAAATCTTAGTACCTCAAATCCAGGAGAAACCATATTATACCGCGATTTGTTCGCGAACACGACACATGAAGTGTGGAGTGGAAAGAGAAAAAGGTCCCACCGGGCGTGCCAGAATCTGTTCGCCGCCGAAAACCGGGAAAGACAAACGTCTTGCCTGAATTTCGGGGCAGATGCTATTTGGATTTATCTGTCCATCTCTCCGAAGATGCCAAGTTGATTTATGGCACCGTGCATCGGATGTCTAGACGGATGCGGCAGTTGTAGCAGACTTCGTCAGATTCCCCTCGTTTGCGAGGGGGTTTTGATTGTGGGGACGCTCTTCCCTGCAGGCGCAAGCCCCTGTAGTTAATTACGTTACCGCGTAGCGATAACCACTTTCTCCTGCTCCAGAAGGTCACTTCGTGTCGTGTGTGTTTGTTTTATTTTTGGTTGCCCGTGGATTGTATACAGAGACTAATTTATGTTATCACCCGTAGGGCGTGGATTAGTCCAAATCCGTATTTTTTTAGATTTGGGTTTGGGTTGGTTTAAGGATCGTTAATCTTGTTTTATATTAAGATCAATTCAAACGTTTGTTGAGGATACGTTAGTCTAATTTTAGACTAAGATCTACTCAACAGGATTTCTTTAGTTTATAGGGACATTGCAGTCCGCAATTTAGTTTTTAGGAACGTTGTGTTCCGCAATTTAGTTTTAAGGACATTACGGTTCAAAGGGTTTAGTTTTAAGGACGTTGCGGTCCACAATTTAGTTTTAAGGACATTGCGGTCCACCATTTAGTTTTAAGGACGTTGCGGTCCAAAGTTTAAGGACATCATAGTCCGTGGAATTTAGTTTTTAGGGACGTTGCGGTCCGTAATTTAGTTTTAAGGACATTGCGGTCCACAATTTAGTTTTAAGGATGTTGCAGTCCATCGTTAGTTTAAGGACGTTTCAGTCCGTTGTTAGTTTAGGGACGTTGCGGTCCTCAATTTAATTTTAAGGACGTTGCGGTCCATGGGGTTTAGTTTTAAGGACATTGCGGTCCACTGGATTGTTGGTTTGGGGGGTATACCATGAATTATTGGTTATTGGGACCCTCCGCCTCTCTGAAGACGTTGAAGAATTACAACGACATGTATCAGAGGTGTGGAGAGATGTACCCCTGAACCAATGAAGGTTCATCAAAGATTAGATAACCTTGTTTGGGACTAAGTCCAATTTAGAAGAAGACTTATGGGCTCGGTCGATTTTGGGGTTTGGCTAACCTTGGGCTCAGCCCACTTAGTCTTTGTCATTTCCCTTTTTTTATAAAGTGTTAGACACTTGCTAGGACACAGTTCTTTCTCTGTGCACATAATGCTAAATATTTATGTGAATACTGACACCCACTTTCTTTTTGTTTTTTATGAGTGTTGAACACTCTTCATGGCGCTAGGCTCTTCTTGAGGAGCCCAGAGCGCTCTATGTTAAGTAGCGCCCATGTGAGGGGCACGTGGAGCGCTTGGCGTTGGACGCCAAACTTGGAGCGCTTGGCGCTGAGCGCTAAACTTAGAGTGCTAAGCACTTCTTATAGAACATCGCCCACGTGAGGAGCACGTGGAGCGCTTGGCGCTGAGCTCCAGACTTTAAAAAACTAAGCGTTGCTTATAAAATAGCGCCCACGTGAGGAGCACGTGGAGCGCTCAGCGCTGAGCGCTCAGCGCCAGACACTGTTTTTGGCAATTCTGAACAGTTCGATACTCTGAGAATTAAATTCTCGTTTGTGAGAGATTTTGTCTAATGGATCTAAGAACTAAGTTCTTTTTTATGAGGAGATGATATGATCTCTTTTGTTTTTTTATTTATGAGAGACTTAGTCTCATGGATCTAAGAACTAAATTCTTTTTTATGAGGAGATGATATGATCTCTTTTGTTTTTCCCTACCTTGAAGAAAGGTAGTTCTCGCCTTGAACTCTGAAATTGATGGGGGAATTCTTCTGTTCTTCTTGTTTCGATTTGAAAACTTATGGGGAGGTTCCTCTCTGCAAGACTTAAAGTCTTGGGTCCTTTATATAAGGGAGGCTGATTTATTGAATCAATTAGGGAAATCTCTCATTGAGAGATCTCTGATTGGTTTTGGGATTTTATCCACCGTTGGATCTTTCATCCAAGGACTTCTGTTTTACAGAAGACATCTTTCTTGTTTTTAGTAAGATTGGGAAAATATTTTCCCATACAGAACTTATTCTATATCTTGGTGATGTTTAATCACCATTGGATCTTTGATCCAACTGTGCTCTGATTTACAAAGCACAATCTGACTTGTTTGGAAATATTTGAGGAGTATTTCCTCAACAGAATTTTATTCTGGTAACTTGATGATTTATCATCTTCATTGGATCTTTGATCTAATGGTGGAGAACATTTAGTTCTAGCGCTGGCGCTCTCGTGCTTTGCACGTGAGGCGCTGCCTTAGGGTCTTTGACTCTTGGCGCTGGCGCTCTCATGCTTTGCACGTGAGGCACTGCCCAGAGTCTTTGACTCTTGGCGGCGCCGTCTTTGGCGCTCGTGCTCTCGTGCTTTGCACGTGAGGCACTGCCTCAGAGTCTTTGACTCATGGCGTTGGCGCTCTTGGCGCGGGCGCTGTCTCAGTTCAAATTTCAAATTTTGAATAGAGCCATGCTCTTCTTATTGGGGGGAAACAGCGATGAACTTGACACTGACACGACTTATCGGGTTATTAAGGGGTGTGGCGTTTACCAACCCCCTAGACCCGGTATGCGATACTCTTTGACGATCAGACCGGACTGTACGAAGACTGTCACTTATAGGCTCGGCAGGCGTTTGGACGATCTTGCTTGTCGGTCTTCTTTTCATTCAATACCTGAGTAGTCGTTTCGTACAGCCAGTGCCACTGACGTGCTTATGAATAAACCCACTGCCAATGTATTGTCGAGTCTTTAGAGTCCCATAGAGAGGTTTTTCCTACTCGGCTCTAGCGATATGATGTAGATGTGCGTATTGGATGCATACTGGGGTTCAATTAAAACTAGTGTAGTGATATACTGACGGTAATGGACATGAGAATATACTGGCCGGTCTTTTTAGAAAAATGGATATTAAATCAAGTGCTGATTTAATATATTGATACATGTATTGGCTATATGTATTTGCTAGTATATTATCACTATTTATTTATGTCTCATACATGTATTTATAATACATACATACATGTATTTATAATACATGTGGAAATTATATATATATTAATGATTTTCCTTTTTCCTTTTATTCTCTTTATGCTTATGTTGTGCCTTAGGTATAACACATGCTTGCCCACTCTCATATAGTGTATAAGTGGATGGAAGAGAAGAGAGTGGACAAGTGGAGAGGAGATGGAAATCCAACGGTTATGATCTTTTTGCTTTTATGTTAAAAGGTTAGTAACCATTTTGAAATAGTTAAGTCTTTTTCCATTAGTTTTCCTCCTCTCTTTTCCCATAGCCTAACTCTCTTCTTCCTCCTCAAAATTAAGAAAAAGAATTCAAAATGGAAATGGATTTGGTGAGACAAAAATATAAGTGACTTGCTACATCCTAACACTTCATTCCTGGCAAGCATGGAATGTTAGTTTCTTCACAAGATGCTTGTAGTTACAAGTGGAGATAGATCTAGAGAAGGATTTTCTCAAGTGGATCATCTATGACAAAGAGAGATCTTCACCAAAATTATTCACTCATTCATGAAACCTAGCTAGAGTCCAACACAAATTGGAGCATATGAGGATACTACAAAGATTGTATGATTCTAACTTTGGCTTGCAAGTTTGATTCTTTAGCTGGTGTTCCAAGTATGTAAACTTAAGCTCACTACTAATTTTGAAAACCAATTTGTGCATGATCTAAAATCTTAGTAGAGTGGAATTCTAGCGGCGGTCAATTTTTGTTTCAACGCTTCAAAAGCTGATGCACATTTCTCCGTCCATACGAACGGTACCTTCTTACGTATTAGCTTGGTCAATGGTTCAGCTATTCGAGCGAAATTCTCCACGAACCTTCTATAATATCCAGCAAGCCCAAAAAATTTCTGATCTCCGCCACGTTCTTCGGAATCGGCCAATCATGAACTGCTGCAATCTTTTCAAGATCACCGGCAATTCCATCTCCGGATACGACATGACCCAAGAATTTACTTCTTCGAACCAAAACTCGCTCTTGCTCATCTTAGCATATAACCTTTCTTGCCTCAACATTTACAGTGCGATCTTCAAGTGTTCTGCATGCTTTTCTTAACTTCTCGAATAGACCAGAATGTCATCAATAAACACTACTATAAACTGGTCCAAATACGGTGAAAAGATTCCGTTCATCAAGTCCATAAATATCGCAGGTGCGTTCGTGGCTTCGAATGGCATCACTAAGTACTCATAATGCCCATATCGAGTTTGGAACACCGTCTTGCAAATATCTTCTGACTTTACTCGAACTTGATGATATCCAGATCGCAAATCCAACTTCAAATAAGTCAGTGCCACTGAGTTGATCGAATAATTCGCCGATGTGAGGGATGGGGTACTTGTTCTTAATAGTCACCCGATTTAATTCTCGATAATCGATGAACATCCTCCGCGTACCATCTTTCTTCTTGACTAGAAGAACCAGAGCTCCCCAGAGTGAATTGCTGCTGCGAATCCAACCCTTCTCTAGTAATTCGGCGACATGTTTCTTGGCTTCTTCTAACTCCACCAGTGCCATCGGATAATATGCCTTAGAAATCGGCGATGCTCCAGGAACAAGATCAATCACGAACTCCACATCTCATTTTGGCGGTAAACCCGAGATGTCTTCGAACACATCCATAAACTCTCGAACTACTGCTGGCGCTTCTTCCTTATCTGCTTCCATCGACGAAAGAACGACGCTTGTCGGCCTAGCCCTAAATTCGACTTGCCCGACAGATCTGCTACCACCTGAAAATATAAACTCTGGATTTCCAGGAATCTGGATTATCACTTTCTTTGCTTTATAATCGATGTGAGCGTGGAAAGTGCCAAGAAAGTCCATTCCCAAGACGACATCATAACTGCCCGTATCGATCACCAAGAAATCCGCGAATAACTCTCGTCTGCAAATAACAATTGGACAATCCTTGCACTCACTATTAGATATAATTTTTCCGTTCCCAGTGTGTATGTCCGAGCAACTAGACATGGCCGCATGTGGAATCGAGTATGTAGTAATAAACTTGGATGACATAAAACAATGGGATGCATCCAAATCAAATGATGCTAATGCGGGAAAATTATGAACGAGTAGGATACCTGAAACAATTTCATCTGAAGCCTTGGCCTCTTCGGCCATCAAGGTAAAGGCCCATGCTTGATTAGGCCCCTGAGTAATCTGCTTCTACCCCTGAATCTGTTTCTGT
Organism: Agapanthus africanus; assembly: GCA_030015575.1. NCBI lineage: Eukaryota > Viridiplantae > Streptophyta > Magnoliopsida > Asparagales > Amaryllidaceae > Agapanthus > Agapanthus africanus. Next base: position 181,389,486 of record CM057339.1, on the reverse strand, counting down.
GGTAGCATCTAAGGATCGTCCCTCTATCTTAGTTTTGAAGGACAATCATTGATGGTATGGCCAGCTGATCCGCAAACAAGACAGAGTCCAAGCCTCCTTCAACATTCCATCTGTAAGTGTCCGGGTAGATGGCAAAAGTCACAAATCACAATTCTTTTCGGATCGGATACGACTGGCTTCTTCATAAGTACAATGCCTCGTCGGTTCACCGGGATGCCTCTGCGTACATGAGCTCATTTTGGCGTAAACGCCGGCTTTCGCATTACGACGGCTTGCTGTTACGTATTCTTCGCTTTCACCGATAAACTCTGCTGCATCATGGCTGTCTTGAGAACTTAAGAAAATGTGGTCAATCCTAAAGATATGATGTGTCTCTGGATCTCCACATCCAAGCTACACATGAACCTTCGTGCACCATCTGCCTCGTTGGCAACCAAAGGGCCCACAAATCGATTGAGCCGAGTCCACTCAACCGCATGCGCATCAACATATCCGCCATTCTGCTTCAAGCTAATAAACTTTTCTTCCATTTCTTCTCGAGCAGATTGGGAAAAGAATTTCTCCAAGAAACTTCGCGAAAATGCTGCCCAACTGATCGGCTTGGGCAGATGGGTCTCCTCTACGAGTCACCACTCGCGAGCGTAATCCACCAGTTGGATACGTACAACATCCATCCTCTTGTCATCTGGAATCTGTGCGGCGACGAGCAGATTCTTCGTGTCAACTAGCCACTGCTCCGCTGGCAATAGCTCCTCCAGTCCAGTAAATATGGACAGACTAAGCCTCCTGAAGTCCGCCATGGTGCCCTCACGCCATGCTAGCTCGGGTGCTGCTGCAACTACGGACTGCTGGACTGTCCGCGGTCCCTCGTGAAAAGTCTCGACTTGCCACTGATTCAGATCGGTTTGCCGCTTCTGGTTTTCCAGCATCCCACGTATAACTCCAAACAATGCGGCGTTATCAACACGCCTCTGGTATGTTCGCAAATCTCTATCCGCCATTCTGAAGTCAAGACACTGAAGATGATTAGCAATGGTAAACAGGATTCAATAAACAAGATGGTTATAGATTCAAAAATGGCAAGATAGTAATATGGCAGGACATGTTCCTAATTACAGGTTTTCTGGTTAATGTATTGGGTCCAATGCCCAACTACAAAAGAACCAAACCCGATTAAACTAAATCCTATGCTCTGATACCAAACAAACCATGTCACGTCCCGCTTCCTAGAGTGCGCTAACTACGGCACGTGACCGATCCAACCATACTACCTATGGATAGGAATCATCCCTCTACAGTCATATTACGGCTGTCTATAGGATATCAAGAACAATAAAATATAAAAATCTATCTATCACATGTCCATTTGCCAAAAGAAAAGAGTCAAGAAAATATATAAGCGGAAACGATAGTAATATCCAATAAACAACATCTGGAAATACGGCCCAATATGGGCTCACATTAAGAAATAAAAATGCGGAATAATAAGCTAAGAGTTTAAAAGCTAAACATCTCTAAACCACACATAATTAATTCCTCACTGCTCGGCTTGACGGCTAAAGTACTCCTATTCAGCCTACGATATAGATAGAGGAACTGGGCCATGCAAAACCCAAATGTCGGTGCGTCATAATAGCAAAACAATAGTAATAACCCGGATGTAATGATATAGATAAACAAGAATATAAAGAATAACACGGATATGAACGGTGAGGTATGTATGTGTATGTGAAGTGCGATGAGTAACCTAAACTGTGCTACTAGGTTATCTACTCTAAAGTTTTTGAAATCAATTTAATAGAATCGTCGATATAACTCAATAGTATCCCGTGCGTGCCCGGGACCACGGTCAAGACTCTCGGGCTGAATTCGAGACGTGCCGCTAGGCAGTAAACAGGTAACATGTATATAGGAATGATGTCAGCAGCATCATCCCGGGGCTGGCCTAGCCCGTAAAGACTTATTAGTATAAGCATCGAACTGTTGAGTTACAATTCAGGTTTCATTATTGATTTCCACTTACCCCCAAGGTTATGTGTTCAAGTCAGGTATTGAAAATATGAATCTAATGCCAACACAAGATCAAGCAGGTACAGGTTTTGTCTATGCAGACAACAAGTTACGTCCATCAGGACAACAAGTCAGAATTGTTGGCATTAGCAACAAGATCAAGTAACGAGTCAGGTAGTGTGTCGTGAACATGTCATGTGATGCCTATGTATCAAATAGATACCGAATATTAAACTGTAAACGATATCGGAATCATGGTAAATAGTACTGTTGTCAGGATGCATATATGTCTATTTGTAATAACCTATATATATATATATATATATATATATATATATATATATATATATATATATATAACACCATGGCTATGTATGATGCAAGCTAGATAACATGTCACAATAATATAGAAGTAACATGATATAATGAAGTTCCGGCATGTAACTAGATATGCAATTGTCAGTACGGATATCGAAAGACGGTAAATCTATAACATTGGCTGCATAATTAGAATACATGTATTATTTTTATTCATATGGATGTAAATATATTAACATAGCATGTTGCAAGATAAACTTGCCTGATCGGATCTCACGTCGGGGTACGTACGTCACGTTCAACGTCGGGTAAACGTCACGATGCACACACGCGCGTACAGGACTAGACTTGGCTACTCAAATACGTGTCCACACTGGCGATGATGACTGGGTCGTCCGGATCGTCGGCGACGTACGTGACTCCGGCAAATGGCTAACAAAGAAAAAAAAGAGAAAGAAAGAAGAAGAAATGGACCGTGGTGTCGGCTCTGGTATTGAGCTCTGGGTCAGAGGAAAGAGAAGGTGACGATGGCGATGATGGGCAGCCGTCGGTGATGGGTAACAGCAACGGCAGAGGGGGTTTTCTCGGGTTGGTTGGGTGCTCGGGGAGTTTGTGGTGTCGGGGGTCCGCAGGGAGGTGAGGAGAAGAGAGAGGGATGATGAGGTGAAGGCGGGGATGAGGGTGACGGTGATGAGGTGGTGAGATGATCGGCGGTGGAGGCGCAGGCGTTAGGGTTCTCTGGTCGATGGGTTTTTGGGTGAAGTTGTTGGGGATCGTGGTGGTGGCATTGTGGTGCTGGTGAGGAGAAGGAGGAAGTGGGGTGAGGTGGTGACGACGAGATTGTGGGGAGATCGGAAGTGAGGGGATGAAGTCGAGGTCGGGTTCTTGGGTTCTTGAGTTTGGGTCGTCTGGATGATGGAGGAGAGAGGAAGAAGAGGGGAGGAGGTGGAGAAGGTGAGGTCGACGAGGGTGAGGTGATGAGGTGGTGTGGTTGGGATCGATGACGATAGAGAGGTCAGGCATCGGGTTTGGATTCTCGTGGGTTTCGTGAGCGGGAGGTGAAGGAAAAAGAGGGGAAGGAGAGAGAGAGAGAGAGCGCTGTTATAAAATTTAATATATATATATATATATATATATATATATATATATATAGAAGAGAGAGAGAGTTTAGGAAATATTTTATTAGTTAATTATATATATATATATATATATATATAAAAGTATATTGTTATATATGTTTAGTATTATAAAAAATATTATAATATATATATTCTGGGTTTAAACTGTTATTACAAAAATACTCCGAAAAAAATACTCGGGTCACTTCTAAAATTATAGTTTTAAAATACGGATAATACACATGTCAGTTAAAATTATAATGTGACATTCGGTTAAATAAAATGCATACCCCCAAAAACGGATACACGTAAAAATACGTAGCGATTCAAACGAATCTGTTTCATCAAACAGGAAGTGAACACGATGTTTTGGATGCAACCACAGGATATGGGGTATGATACAGGTCAGGCTAGATGTTAAAATATATTATCAGGTTATAATTTGTATTATCTAAAAGAAATGTAGATGCAACCTATCATATAAGCGTAATATCAAATCTAAATGTGCACGAATCCTCTATACTAGTAATCATATAACGTAATCTAGAACCATGATGAGTTTCGAGCATGCGGGTCGGGTCGGATACTAAACACAGATATCAAAGCACTATCCGCACCCAAAACAATTAATAATCAAGGAATAGCCATAAGATTAGAATATACTCAAATCTAATATGGTATAACTGAACTAGAGTGTTACATTATATCCAACTACACAAGAATTTCGTCCTCGAAATTCCCGGAACAAGAAAAGACAAGAAAACATGAATCTAAGAAAATAGGTGTGGAAACTTCGGTCGGATCTCGTCTTCACGCTCCCAAGTTGATTCTCCGTGCGAACGATTTTCCCATGAAACAAGTACTGGAGGGATAACATTCTTCTTGAGGACCTTTTCTCTTCGATCTACAATCGCCATCGGTCGTTCTTCGTATGTCAAGTCCCCTGTCAGTTCCGAGTGATGTAGGACGTGCGTCTCATCTCGAACGTACTTACGGAGTTGAGATATATTGAACATGTCGCGAACACTCGCCAAGGATGGTGGTAAAGCCAATCGATAAGCTACTTCTCAAACGCGCTCGATAATATCGAAAGGCCCTACGAATCGAGAACTAAGCTCGTCTCGACTACCAAATTGAATCACTCCTCTGGTCGGTGATATTTTCAGGAATACAAGATCACCCACTGCGAACTCTAGATGTCTTTGTCCTGTATCAGCCCAACTTTTCTGTCGATCTTGTGCCGCCTTCATATGGTTTCGGATCACATTGACTTTCTCCACGGTTTGCACGATAAGATCCGGTCCTAATAATCTTCTTTCTCCAATATCGTCCCAACAGACGGGAGAGCGACACTTATGACCATATAATACTTCGAATGGAGCCATCTGAATAGTCGCCTGAAAACTGTTATTATACGAAAACCCTACCAAGTGCAAATGATCCTCCCATGAACCCTTGAAGTCCAACATGCATGCTCTCAACATATCTTCAAGAGTTTGGATCGTCCTTTCTGACTGGCCATCTATCTGAGGATGATAGGCCGTGCTAAATTTCAATCGAGTCCCCAAACTTTCTTGTAGACTCCTCCAAAATTGTGACAGAAATCGGGTATCACGATCAGAAACGATGCTCACAGGTACTCCATGTAATCTCACAATCTCCTGTATGTACCATTCAGCTAACGCTTCCGTCGACTGACCAACTCGAAACGGTATAAAATGAGCTATCTTGGTCAATCGATCAACAATCACCCAAACTGCATTATTGCATTTTGGACTCCGTTGTAATGCTGTCACGAAATCCATGGTTATATATTCCCACATCCACTGAGGAATCGGAAGTGGTTGCAATAAATCAGCTACCCTTTGATATTCGGCCTTGACTTGCTGACACACCAAACACTTTGATACATAGCGAGCAATCTCCCTTTTCATGGCTTCCCACCAGAAATATTGTCGTAGATCTCGGTACATCTTTGTGCCTCCCGGGTGTACGGAAAACGTGGAACTATGAGCCTCCTTCATAACTTCTTCCCGAATATCTTCTTTAGGCACACACAAACGGCTCCTATATCGTAACGAACCATCTTCATGAATCAACAAGTCCGTTCGAAGTCCCGCTTCTACCTGTTCTCGAAACTTCTGCAACCTTGGATCGTGTGACTGCGCTGCTTTAATATTATTGATCAAGAACGACTGTACTTGCAGCTGCATCAACTGTCCCGAAGAATGCGGTAATATGATCTCTAACTCAAATTTCTAAAAATCAATTATAAGCTCCTTCTATACAGTCAACATCCGTATTACTGGCAATCGACTTAGAGCATCCGGCACTACATTAACTTTCCCCGGATGGTATTTTAGATCAAGATCATACTCAGCCATCAGCTCCAACCATCTACGCTGCCTCATGTTGAGCTCTTTTTACGTGAAAACATATTTTAGGCTTTTGTGATCGGTAAATACTTCTATCCTTTCGCCCAATAAATAGTGTCTCCAAATCTTCAAAGCGAAAATCACTGCTGCTAGCTCCAAATCATGAGTCGGGTAATTCTTCTCATGGGTCTTCAATTATCTTGACACGTAGGTTATAACCTTCTAATTCTGCATTAGAACACATCCCAAGCCTTTCCCAGATACGTCGCTGTGAATAACCAACCCTCCGGAACTGTCTGGCACTGTCAAAATAGGAGCGGTGCTCAATCTTTGCTTTAATGCTTCAAAATCTGACACACATTTCTCCGTCCATATGAATGGTACCTCCTTGCATGTTAGCTTGGTCAATGGTTCAGCTATTCGAGCGAAATTCTCCACGAACCTTCTATAATATCTTGCAAGCCCAAGAAAACTTCTGATCTTCTCCACGTTCTTCGGAATCGGCCAATCTTTAACTGCTGTAATCTTTTCAGGATCAACAGCAATTCCATCTCCGGATACGACATGACCCAAGAACTTTACTTCTTCGAGCCAAAACTCGCACTTGCTCATCTTAGCATATAACCTTTCTTGTCTTAACGTTTGCAGTGTGATCTTCAAGTGTTCTGCATACTCTTCTTGGCTTCTCGAATAGACCAGAATGTCATCAATAAACACTACTATAAACTGGTCCAAATACAGTGAAAAGATTCGGTTCATCAAGTCCATAAATATCACTGGTGCGTTCGTGACTCCGAATGGCATCACTAAGTACTCGTAATGCCCATATCGAGTTCGGAACGCCGTCTTGCAAATATCTTCTGACTTTACTCGAAGTTGATAATATCCGGATCATAAATCCAGTTTCGAGAATACCCTCGCGCCACTGAGTTGATCAAATAATTCGCCGATGTGAGGGATTGGGTACTTGTTCTTAATAGTCACCCGATTTAATTCTCAATAATCGATGCACATTCTTTGCGTGCCATCTTTTTTCTTAACTAGAACAACTAGAGCTCCCCAAGGGGAATTGCTACTGCGAATCCAACCCTTCTCTAGTAATTCTGTAACAACCTTAAACTTTCTGTACAATTTTTTTTCCAAAATACAGAAAGGGGTACTTAAGCCTGAGCACAAGTTATAAGTTTATTTTGCTTTTGAACTGCAAGAAAGCACTTGTAGCTCATTAGTAAAACCTTGCACTGCTGTGACATAGCACCTGAGTTCAAATCCCATCAGCCGCATATTATTTTTATTGTATTTTCTTTTAATCTTTTAGAAACCCAAGAGTCTACACGTAAACTGAAAAGACACGGAATAAATAAATACTTGGGAAATAGCATTTACACAGACCCCAACACGTGGCCTAAAGACCAAGCCCACCAGACATTAAAGACCCGGCAAGAACCTCAATAAAACCGGTACCACCGGTCTAAACTGACGGTATTGCTCCCATCTTCTGCCCTCTGCACCTTTTGGCCTACCCCACTCCCCCTACACTGTTTATCTTCTCTGCAATTAACAAGAGAATTAAAATACCCCTTTTAATCAAATTTTAATGCATATTTTAAATGCATTCTTTAACACACCAAACCCTAATTTTTCCTATAAATACCACCTCTCATTTCACACTTCCCCACTCACAATTCCCTGCCAAAACTCTCAAAACTTTCAAGTCCTTATTGTATGCAAGTGGAATTAGCGAAGGGCAAAGCTCTGAGGAGATTCCGGCGACGAAACGACGCCCCGACAAATCCTGAACCTTCTCCTACCTCCCCTCTCTCATCGAAGCCAGTAACTCCCCCCTTCTCCTTCTTTTCTCTATTCTAAAAACTTTAAATTCTAAAACCCGACGGAAGCGGAGTTAATCCGACTTCCGATTCGGTTTTTTATTTTTCTTAAACAAGAAAATACCAAACTCTTATATCATGTTTAATAAACATTAATAAACACCTTAAACAAGTTTCATCATAAAATATTATTATATGCAACTTCTATTGTAGTTTCACAGTAAAATACCACATACTTTAGTTTCTGACAAAATCATCATAATACCTATTATATCTTTAGATAGTTCATGAGGTAATGACCTATCTCATCACAACATACATCAGTGACATAGCACGATGAAGTTTGGGAGATATATTTATGGGATAATACAAAATTTTCAAATAAATACCATCAACTTATAAAACATTTTCCTTAAAACGGTGCTAAAACAATTCTTTGCAAATGAATCTCTACAACCCACTTTTAGGGAACCCTGTTTCGGGATGGTGCGGATTATCGCACGTCCTTGGGTCTAGTAGAGTGGAATTCAGACATCCGCAAGGAGCATTCGGATTCCGATGGAATTTTAATACCATTTTTAAGAAAATGAGATTTCTAGAAAATAAATCAAATATATTTTAAATAAATATATAAATAATATCAAAATATCTATTTTAATTATATTATATAAATATTCCAAGTTTTCCAAATCAAAGGAATCATATTTACATGAAAATACCATTCAAATGCAAAACAATTGCAATATTTCAATAAAATAATTTATACTATGAAAACTAGGTTAAACTCACTAGAAATTTCACATTTATAAAATATACATCTGTAAAAACCCTAAATACGATAATTAAATACTTGAGGAGTATTTTGAAATTATACCAAAATTATTTTTACATAAAACCCTCTCAAGTTATATAAAATACCATAAGGACCCTAGTAAATATAAGTTTAAGCGGGACCGGTTCTCTTGAATCTCAGAGAGCCGGAGAATATGGGTGCTTGCCTATCTGAGGTAGACAACCTACATAACGGTGTTATCAACATGGTGATTTTCTTTGAAAAAGACACAAATCATGCCGTCCATATGCAGCAGTTACCGATAACACCAAAACCTAATTCAGGACTTCAATTTCTTTTTCTAATTGTCTGACTCAGACTGAGTCTCAATATAATCAATCTGACTTGAATGTGATTCAAGTATAAAACTACAATACAATATGAACCTATGAATCCGTCTCTTCAATCTATATCAATCTATACAACTTGACTGAACCAAACCATGGATATACTCCATTTACATGTCCATCCATTATATCCATTCCATTACTGATATCATGGTTTCGGCAAGTCATCCATCTATACAATTTATAATACAAGATAAGACAATACAATCAATACAATAAACACTACGGGGTTATAAAAGGATAGACTGGTACAGAACATGTTAAATGTGGCACGAGGTGGTCACTTAAGACGTAATTACATCCATACCGTTGTTACATAGTATTATCAACCGAGCCTTGTACTACAGGTTACCAAAGTCTCCGGTGTAAATGGGACTCCTCTCGTATACACTGGCATTTTCTGTACCAAGCTACAAACAACTGCGCTAACATAACAATCAAATATAATACAGTTATACTCTCTCCCTGTCTATTCTACTTCTCCCTCATCTTAGGACTTACCAAGCGATTGTTCACTGACGACATTCATATTTCTCTTCTTCTTTGGAATGTTGTCAGGAGGACCCGACGCTGAAGAGTTCGAAACCAGCCAGGAGCATTTAGAGCAGGCCACTGAGCAGTACACCGAAGAAGACCCAGAGCTGTAGCTACTTCTACTTATTCCATTTTCATTTCTGTTATGCCATTGTTTAGGCATTACTTTCATTCCATGTATTTACTTTTCAGATGTATTGTAAAAAGTATGTTAATAAATAAAGTTGATGTTCATTTACATCTTGTCTCTTGTGTACTTTAATTTTATATTATTTTGATACGCTTAGCGTGTTTACTTCTGAGTAAAAACGTAGCGGGCCTCGCCGTGCCCTCCTCCCGTACACTGGGAAGCGGGGCTTGTCAGGTTTTATTGGCGGCCCATGCAGGTCAGTGTTGCATGGAACCGTGCCATGCAGATCAGTTCTACGTGGACAACCTAAGCAATATAACACAAGAAATAGCAACTGAAAACATACTTTACAATTACATATTCCTTGAATCTTATTCTTTGAATCTATCATAACCCTATTTTTCATTCAAGGTTATGGATTCCCCGAACAACACCAGCACCAATGTCAACAACACTCCTCCACCTCTACCGCTTACACCTGCCGTAACTGCTCCGACTAATGAGCAGACGGTACTACTTGAGGCAATCCGCAGCCTTCTAGAAGGACAGCAGCAGCAGACTGCTATGTTAATGAACCGACCAGAAGCGGAAGCCCCTGGGGTAAAGCAATTCAGAGCTTTACATCCAAACAATTTTCTGAGAAAGAGAGCCCTCTGGAAGCTGAGGAATGGGCTCAAAGTATTGAGGATGATCTGGCAGCAGCACAAGTGTCAGAGGTCGCTTAGGTTCGAGTTGCAAAGCTGCAGCTCACTGACAATGCACGAGTCGGGTGGAAGGCGGAAGAAAGCCGTCTCGCCCAACCGATCGAATGTGGGACTTTCCGCGATATATTCGACGCAAAGTACTTTCACGAGACTGCCAGATTCAACATGGAACAGCAGCTCATCCACCTACAACAGGGTTCAATGTGGACCAAATCCATGGATGAGTACGATGCTAAGTTTACCATGCTCAGTCGATTCGCTGCACACTTGATATCGACTGCTGAGATCCGGTCAATACGATTTCAGCAAAGGTTGGATCCGGAGATCCAAGCTTCTCTAGCTACAGGGGATTTTCCAACCCATGATTTGGCATTGAAAGCTGCCCGAAGATACGAGGCAGTAGTAAAGAGGAAGGGCAGACCTCAATCTGCCATCTGCCAGGAGGAGCCTCTTCAAGGCCAACTGTTGAACCCGGGAGACCGGAAGAACCCAATAACTAGCCAAGTCCCATTTTTGCTTCTATTGCAAGAGAGAAGGACACTTGTGGAAGGACTGTAGGCGCGCAAAATGCCTGTGCTTAGTTTGTGGCGCATCCAATCACGGAATTGGAAACTGTCCTTATAGACGCAACCCATCTCATACACCCACTAACTACCCACAGCGGCCAGCTATTCAGGCTCCTGCACCTCGTCTTGCACTTCCAGCTCCACCTCCTGCACAGCCTAATCGCCAATTCTATCAGGCACTGAGGAACATGCCTCGAGGGCAGAAAAACATGCCCCAAGGACAGAGAAATGTGCCTCCAGTTAGGAGGAATGAACCACGGCGCCAGGCTTTCCTTTTAGCGGCCGAAAAGGCAGAGGCTGTAGACCAAGATAACACTGGTAATTCTCTTCAACATTTTCAAACCATTATATCATTTTTTTACTTTTCATACACTACCAGTACTTCCATTACCAAATTGTTTTGAATCTGTTACACTTTCCTTTTACAAATTTCAAGAACGAAATTTTTATAAGGAGGGTGGAATGTAACAACCCTTAACTGTCACGACCCACCCGCAAACACAGATAGTATTGTCCGCTTTGGCCGAAACCGCACCGTTTTGTCCCTTTGAATGAACCGGACTCAAGAAAGGGGCTACTTCCCAGTAGGTCGCCCATCCCAGAATTTCCCTAGCTCAAGCAAGCTTAACTATGGAGTTCTTTAAACTCCGGAGTTCCGATTCATCCAAAAGGCGCTTCCATGTTATAGGAGTGGTATCATTCTATTTATAGTTCTGATCATGCTCTCTATCGGAATGGAATTCGATACTCCCCATTGTTCTACAGTGGGTCCCCATGTGTATCTGTATCGGTTACATCCCTATCTTGATACCGGATAACATCTCACTTCTCACGAGATAGGTGGTATTCATCCCTAACTCCACCTGGGGTATTACATTCCCCCCACTTAGAATAATGGTTCGTCCTCGAACCACAAACCTACTTTTGAGAGACCGGCTCTGATACCATATTTGTCACGGCCCTACCCCAAACACAGATGGTATTTTCCGCTTTGGACGAAACCGCACGGTTTTGTCTTTTTGAATGAACCGGACTCAAGAAAGGGGCTACTTCCCAGTAGGTCACCCATCCCAGAATTTCCCTAGCTAAAGCATGCTTAACTATGGATTCTTCAAACTCCGGAGTTCCGATTCATCCAAAAGGCGCCTCCATGTTATAGGAGTGGTATCATTATATTTATAGTTCTGATCGTACCCACTTTCGGAATGGAATTCGATACTCCCCATTGTTCTACAGTGGGTCCCCGCGTGTATCCGTATCGGTTACATCCCCACCTCGATACCGGATAACATCTCACTTCTCACGGGGTAGGTGGTATTCATCCCTAACTCCACCTGGGTTATTACATAAACTTTCTGTACAAATTTTTTCAAAAATACAGAAAGAGATATTTAAGCCTGAGCACAAGTTATAAGTTTATTTTGCTTTTGAACAGTAAGAAAGTACTTGTAGCACATTGGTAAAGACTTGCACTGCTGTGACATAGCACCTGAGTTCAAATCCCATCAGCCACATATTACTTTTATTGTATTTTCTTGTAATCTTTTAGAAGCCCAAGAGTCTACACGTGCACTACACGTAAACCGAAAAGACACAAAATAAACAAACACATGGGAAATAACATTTACATAGACCCCGACACATGGCCTAAAGACCAAGCCCACCCGACGGTAAAGACCCGGTGAGAACCTCAATAAAACTGGCACCACCGGTCTAAACCGACGGTATTGCTCCCATCTTTTGCTCTGTGCGCCTTGTTTCGCCCAATCAGAGCAAAGCTCTGTTTGAATTCAAAATTCAAATTTTTGAAGCAAAGCTTCAAGTCCCGCGCGCAGCGCCCAAGAAAGCGCACCCAATCAGAGCAAAGCTCTGTTTAAAGGAAGCAACGCTTCAGCTGCGCTGCGCCCTGCGCTGCAGACACGTGTCAGCGCAGACGCGCTAGCGCAGTTGCGCTGCGCTCTGCGCTGCGCGACACGCGTCAGCGCAGATGCGCTAGCGCACTTGCGCTGGGGCATCTGCGCCAAACTGAATTAAGATTTTTATGAAATCTTTTCTGTTCTTTCCAGAACTATAAGACTTTCTTCGGCCTTTGGATCAAAGATCCGACGGTGGGAAAACTCCCAAAAATCATTCAGGAAAGATCCCGTTAACAAATTCAACAGATTTGTGGTCGCTATAAATAGGACCCTAAGCCTCAATTCAAGAGGATGAAGAATTTTTCTCGAAAAATCAAGAAGTCTAAACAGAGAAAACTCCGAGAAGAAAAAAGGTAAATAACCTTTATAAGGTAGAGAAAAGGCCTTCTAATAGATCATTGATCTAAAAAAATAAAAAAAAATAGTGCTTTGCACTTCTTGTGAACCTTCGGTTCTGTAAAAACAATAAAATAATAAAATAATAAAAGAATAGTGCTTTGCACTTTTAAGAACTTCTGGTTCTTCCAATAAAGAAAAAATTTATTTTTCTTTGATCTAATTTAGACGAAGAAATTAAACAGTGCTTTGCACTTCCCTTCTTGAATCTAAAAGATTCTCAGTGCTTTGCACTTCCAAGTTGCGCCGTTGCGCTCTTAACAGAGCGCCACGTGTCGGCTATAAAACCACTTGCGCTAAGCGCCCTTCAGATAGAGCTTTGCTCTCTGGAATTAGCGCAACTCGCTGAGAGCGCGCCACGTGTCAGCAGCGCAATAGCGCAGCGCAACAGCGCAACGCGCTGCGCTAGTGCGCTTGCACTCGTCAGAGCACGACACGTGTCATCACCATATGGACTTGCGCTCATTGCTTAGCGCAGAGCGCAGATGCATTAAAAAGGGCCAAGCCCAATTAAGAGAAGGCCTAACAGGCTCAATAAAGCGCAAATGCATTATTTTAAGGGGCCGAGCCCAAATCAAAACAGATGCTTTGCATCATTTATAAATGGGTTGAGTCCAAACAGAATCTCCAGAATGCTATGCATTTTTCAAGGGGCAGAGCCCAAATCAAAACAGATGCATTGCATCATTCATAAATGAGCAGAGCTCAGAATAAATTGATGTTCTGCAGAGCCCAAATGCAATGCAGTACTTAATAAAGATGTTGAACTGGACTTAGCCCAATCGTGGCCATAAGTCCTTAAATTAAATTGACTGAGTAAAATGGCTCTCCTAAATCAATTCACGACCGGTTCGAGGGTACATCTCCGAACTCCTTTGACATTTGTCGTTGTAATTCCTCAACGACGTCAAAGAGGTGACGGGTCCCAACGACCACACATCGCTATGGACTGCGGGGTCCTTAAACTCGTGGACCGAGACGTCCTTAAAACTAATGTCGGACCGAAACGTCCTTAAAACTAATATCGGACCGAAACGTCCTTAAACTAATATCGGACCGAAACGTCCTTAAACTAATGTCGGACCGAAACGTCCTTAAACTAATGTCGGACCGAAACGTCCTTAAACTAATGTCGGACCGACACGTCCTTAAAACTAATATTGGACCGAGACGTCCTTAAAACTAATGTCGGACCGAGACGTCCTTAAAACTAATATTGGACCGAGACGTCCTTAAAACTAATATGGGACCGAGACGTCCTTAAAACTAATATCGGACCGAGACGTCCTTAAAACTAATATCGGACCGAAACGTCCCTAAACTAATATCGGACCGAAACGTCCCTAAACTAAAGATGGACCACCACGTCCTTAAACTGGCGACGGACCGAAACGTCCCTAAACTAATAATGGACCACTATGTCCCTAAACTGGCGACGGACCACCACGTCCCTAAACTAGTGCAATAGGGCCCAAACGCTCTTTTGTCGGATCTAAACGGTCCCGCCTAAGTTGATCTTAACCCCAAATACGGTTAACGTGTCCTTAGACATTTAAATAAACGACAAAACTCCAAATTAACTTTGGTTCAAGGGTACATCTCTGAACTCCTCAGACGCCTATCGTTGTAATCTCTCAACGACGTCAGAGAGGTGACGAGTCCCGACGGCCGGATAATTAAATCAATCATGATGTTAAGTTGATCTTAGTCTAAAACAGGACTAACGTATCCTTGACAAATGTTTAAGTCGATCTTAGACGCAACGCGACTAATGCATCCTTAAACTAAAAACACCAAACCCAGATCTAAGTAAATACGGATTTGGACTAATCCACGTCCTACGGGTGACGACATCACTCAGTCTCTGTATACAATCCACGGGCAATCCCAAACAAAACAAACACACACGACACGAAGTGAAATTTTGGAGTAGGAGAAAGTTGTTACCGCTATGCGGTAGCGTAATTAACTGCAGGGGCTTGCGCCTGCAGGGAAGAGCGTCCCCACAATCAAAAACCCCTCACCCTGAGGGGGAATCTGACAAAGTCTGCTATATCGGCCGCATCTATCTGAACCTCCGATACAAGGTGCTATAAATCAACTTGGCATCTTCGGAGAGATAGATGGATAAAAACCAAATAGCATCTGCCCCGAACCTCAGGCACCGGACGTCCTAACGTCTCGGCCGCCGTTCGGAGGGGAACAGATTCTGGCACGCCCGGTGGGACCTCTTCCTCTTTCCACTCCACACTTCGTGTGTCGTCTTCGCGAACCAATCGCGGTTTGTTAAATGATTGCCTTCGGATTTCAAGTTGCTAAGATTTGGTCTTTTGTTTGGTACAGAACTCAAGCATTCAATGGCCACCAACTGCTCGAAGTGCAACTGCAACGGACGCTCCACCTCACCTAGAGGTATAGCATATGGGCCCCAGGCGGCTTCCTTCCTGACCCTGCCGGTAGGCCAGTTGACTCAGGCCACCACCGGCTTGTTCTTCGGGACCATGGTCCCACCTACAAGCTTCTCGGCGCCGATACCCACACCGGAAGCGAACAAGAAGTCGGTGTTCGACCGGCTTACTGCTACTCCGACCCCTGTCAGCGGGTCGCCTGCTACTGGACCAACAGCCTCCGTTTTCACCAGGCTGGGCCAGAACTATAAGGTGGCTGTCCCAAAGAGGGCAACGGCCGCTGCTTTGGAAGTCGTTAAAACGGCTTCTCCCATTAGAGAGTCAGTCTTCACAAGATTGACGGTTCCTACTCCTCCCCCAGCTGGTCAGAAGGCGTCGGTCTTCGATAGGCTGACATCAACAGTTACCCCGCGCTCAAACAGGGGGCAACAAGAAACCATCTCAATCTCCGAGCCAATCTCGGCGGCTCGTCGTGCGCGACGTCGCCATTGGCAGAGAGTAAGGAAAGCAGGGGGCAACTCCCCCTCAGGGCTAACCCCACCTGCTCCAACGGTGGAAGTCGATGCTGCTGTTCCAACTGGGAACAGCTTCGAAATGCTGAGGAAGGTGAGAAAGAACTCCCCGGTGGCTACGTTGAAAAGGTCTCCTCCACCCAGGGAAAAAGCTCCGGAGATGAAACAGGAACAGCCCCCTCAACGGCTGTCAGCGAAAGTTTATAAAGTTTGGCGGAGGGTTCAAGACTCCGTGATTGACTCCAACCACTTCCGTCGCCAGAACAGGGCAGGGGTGGAAAAAGACAAAAACCGCCCCGCTCAACGGCAGGGGGCAACAAATGCTAGGATGCCCGCTTCAACGGCTCCTTCAACCTCAAAGGCCCATAAAAGGAAGAGGCCAGAAAAAGCTCCCATGACGCTGACAAAGTCTAAGAATGGTGAACCTAAACGCCCCAAGTCAGGGGGCATCACGGTTCATACGGTCTATATGGCTTCGGGGAAAGAAGAAAGTCGTACTTCTATAGGTCACCGACCGCTTACCCGGTCAGTGACCAAGTCTCAGGAGCAGCAACAAAAGCTCCAGGAGATGATGACTACAATGGCTGCACTCACGGGGCCAAAAGAGAATCCTGAGACGTCCTTAGATGAACGTCAAGAAGAAGAAACCGACGCCGAGTTCCTTCGCCGAATGCTCGAAAAGAGAGACCAAGAGGCTGCTGAACAAGCAGCCAATATACAACGTATGGGCCTTCTCTTCCAGGATATGATAGGGATGATGATAAAACCAGAATCCCCGACTGAAGAACCCCCGATCGTCCTTGGGGATGATAGGGGAGAAACATCAAACCCTCAGCCCGTTCTATCGACGGCTAAAGAAGACACAATCTCTAAAACAGATCTGGACGAATATATAGCCCAGCAGATAAAAGTTCATCACGCGGCCGAAGCAGCCGGCCACGTTGTAAAAACGGGACGGCCATACCCGGGCTGGTATGACCAAATCAAATACCCGCCAGGTTACACAATTCCAAAGTTTCATGTCTACAAGGGGACCGGCAATCCCCATCAACATGTTGCCCAATTCAGGGCGCTTTGTGGTAACACTGGAGGCGACGACAAGCTCTTGCTGCGCCAGTTTGTTGGAAGTTTATCAGATACGGCTTTCGAGTGGTATTCCGAGCTCCCCAACGACTCCATTAAAACCTTCGCAGAGATGGAGCTGCTCTTCACCCAACGCTTTGCAAGCGCCAGCGAACGTACTCCGATGACGGCGCTGATTAACGCCAGGGTAAAGCCCGGCGAGACGTGGGTCCAGTACGCTATACGGTGGCGTAATTTATGGTCTAAATGTGAACAGCGTATAGAAGAAGCCCCTGCGGTGGGAATGTTTGTCGGAACCCTTGATCCACAAGCAACCATTTCGCAGTTTATGATGTTCTTCAAGCCAACTTCTTTCCAGGCTTTGATCGACAAATTGGCGCAGATGGACCAGATGGGCCATAAACCCCCTCTCCCAAAGCCGGACTCTCGAAACGATAAAGGAAAGGGAAAAGCGATCATCGTCGCTAATGCCCAACAACAACCGAACGACTCGAAGCCGGTCGCTCGTCCAAATAACACGCGCCCGTACGTACCCCTTGAGGACAGGATGGGACGTGCTTACTCCTTCCCCCGTGATAAAACGAGGAGGTTATTTGAGCTGGCATTGCGCAATAGGCTTATAAATCTGCCAGATCCAAAACGTCCGTCACAACCAAGCGACGTTAACGAGCCTAATTATTGCCCTTACCATCGAGTGCTAGGACATCCAATCGAAGATTGTTACGTGTTCAAAAATTGGCTCGAAAACCAGTACCGTCAGGGCAAGTTTGCGCTATCTGACAAATGGAAGGTGAATCCTCCGCAGCCCCACACCTATAAGGGAACGAATACGCCGGGGGCAACATGCTCTGTCATTGAAGAAGCTCCCTGGGAGGTTGTATTATCAGCCAAAACGAGGAGAATGCTAAATGATCTGCAGACCTGTCCAGCGGTCAAGTGGAAGAACCCCTTGGAGCCGCAGGTTATTGAGGGGATGTTGAAATCACGTCCGACTCCGAAGGCCGATGGTGGTAGTTCAAGCGTTCATAACCAGCCGTCAAAATCTTCGAAAAAGAAGAAGAAGAAATCTAAGAAGCCCGTGAAGCCTGGCGACGAGCGCACGGACTTACAGAAGCAGATCGACGCACTGGATGAGTACAACCAAAAGGCGCGGACTCCCATTACGCTCCAAGATTTCCTTGATCACGTCTTTCAAAGAGAAGATGAGGAAGAAACTTCATCGGATGAATCCGACGAATATGTGGCAAGCTGTCATATGATCTCTCACTCGACCTCGAACGATGAAGGGACTTCTGGCACCAAAACGCCGGGGGCAAATACTGAGTCAAGGGTTCCGGAATTATCAATAGAAATGATTGACGCGTTTCTTAGTGAAGCTCGATTGAAAAGTAAAGCTGATCAAGAACGCGAGACGACGATATTCGAAACGGCCAAGCGCCAGCGACTTGAGGGAGGAGCTGAGATGATCCCACTGGAGCAAAATGCCTCCACCGTTGACAAAAGCCAATTTAAGATAAAAAAGAAGTTCGCCAAGGCCATATCGATGGGCATGAAGCTACCACCCTCAGAAGAAAGAGTTACTAGCGTGGAAGAAATGCACCCCTCTTATTGCTTATATCATCAGAAGGTCTCACATTCTACCCAGGAGTGCAAAGCGTTCGATAAATGGTGGCAAGGATACGTCGCTAATCAACAACGCTTTAAACGAGAAAAGCGTAAGGTTCGTCGGGAGCAAAGAAACACGACCAAAGTGCTTGAAAGAACTGCCGGCAACTGTCACATGGTTAACACTACCAGATCACAGGTGCCCACATTTGGGAGCGACTCTGATGAGGAACTAGAGATTGCCCCTCTCTTTAAAGAGTCAACTTCGGGAAAAAAAGAAGAACCGAAGTCTTGCGAAAATATACAGCTGCGGAATCGGACACTGCCTGAAAAGAACCTCTGACCCTCGAATAGAAAAGACAAAGGGAAAGAGAGGGTCTCTGAAGACATAACTTTGGATGACCAAGTCGCGGAAGAGTTAACCTCCAAAAATCCGCCAAAGAGGAGTAAGGTGGATTACAATGTCTTAGCGCATCTGAGGAAGCTACCCTCACAACTCAGCATCCTCGATGCCTTGTTACTATCAAAGGAGGCGAGAGACTCTTTGATTAAGGCGCTACAAGATCCGGACCAGTTCCAAGCCTTCTTGGCCGAAGAAAAGATGAAAGACGAATTGGAAGAAGTGCACACAGCCGACGTTGCTTTTGGTGATGAAGACCTTCTCCTCGGGACGTGTGAACATAATCGCCCTCTTTATGTCTCAGGATACTGCCATGACATAAAGATAGGTAAAATCTTGGTCGATAACGGATCGTCCGTCAATTTACTCAATGTACGAGTGTTAAAGGAGATTTGCATGAGTGTCCAACACCTCGCCCGAGACAAGATCACTATCTCCGGTTTCGACTCTCAATCCTCAAAGACTCTTGGATCTGTGATATTGACGCTACGCTTCGGGTTGCTCGTCACAGACATCAAATTCCATGTTATAGATGCCAAGACGTGCTATAATGCTCTGCTCGGCCGACCATGGCTACACGAGTACAATATCATCCCTTCTACACAGCATCAGTGTATGAAATATTCCAGGGATGGCCTCGAGTACACTGTAGCCGGAGAGTTGAATCCGTTTTCCGTGAACGAAGTTCGCAAGTATGAAGATGCGAAATACTTTTTGCCGAGCTTCGAAGACACGGAAAGGTGTCACAAACCGGAGAACAAAACTAATGCCACCATCCCTGTCTTCGGCAGTGACACCGAGGAGGAGGATATAATTTATTCAGGTTCATCCCAATCTACCAGGCCAGGACCATCCGTTCCTTCGTTGATCTTCGGTAGTGATTCAGAGGATGAAGTTCATGCTGTATTCCCTGCTCGGCCTTCGATACGGATCTCCGCTGATGAAGAGCGAAGTCTGCAGATAACCATGGTGCCGCTTGAACATTACAAAGAACTGGATGCACTCGACACCAACAGCGTAGAAGAATTGCAGACATTCTATATCCCTCCCGGACGAAGGGGCGAGAAGGCAATCTTATTCTACCGTTCTGAAGAGAACAAAGTAGAAAAAGAAGTTTGGCATGGCGCAGATCCCACGCTTGACAGGCTTCAGCCTATCCGTCTTCCCCGGTATTATACCGAAGGTTTGAAGAAACTGCTAAAACGCCAGGGGATGTCCTTCACACAGACCGTTAGAAAAGCCAAATTCTATGACAAGGTCTGGAACATTCCCGGGACCCAATACAAACTGCCTAACGGGAAAGTAGAAACCAAAGGGCTTGGGTACATCCGGCCAAAGAAGCGGGAGCTAGTAAACAGCTGTTATGCCACGTATGACTTCGATGAAGAGGCGGACGCTCAATGGGAGGACGCTAATTCCGAGCCCGTGAAAGTTCCAGATGCAAAAGTGCTCAGTCCGTCGTTCGAAGAACAAATGGACAAGCTTATAAGGGAAGCGAGTCAAAAAGCCCGAGATGATCACGATCGTGAAATGGCAATCTATGAGAAAGCTAAGACACAGCGCCTCCTCCAACAGGCAGTAAAGAACGAAGATGCCGCTCCTTGTCAACCTGCTACAAAAAAAGTTCGACGCGAGAACAAAAACAAGTCGAAAGGCAAGAGAGGCGCTCGACAACTACAAAGCAGAGCTAAGAAGCCGCGCATCCGAGAATCGAGCGTTATTGACTTAGCCCTCGGGAAGAAAATGGGACGAGCATACTCTTTTCCTCGGAACAAAACAAGGAAAATATTCGATCTCGCTCTAAAACATCAAATGCTTACGTTGCCAAAGTCTAAACACCCTGAACAAGCAGGCGAGGTCTCCGACCCGAAGTATTGCTTTTACCATCAAGTAGTAGGGCATTCGCTTGAAGATTGCTTCACCTTTAAGAATTGGGTTGAGGACCAATATCAGCTTGGCAAATTCGCGTTGTCTGACAGTTGGAGGGTAGCGCCGCCGCAAAAGCACGAACCCGAAAACACAAGAATAAAACCAACTCCGCATTGGGATTGGCAGAAAATTCGCACCTGCCATGTGATAACAATATTAAAAGAAGGGTCCGAAGACATGAACAACCTCCCTTGGTGTTTTGAAAGCGGCAGCGATGAGGTAATCTCAGAATTTCCCCCAGCTCCGAAAGAACTAGAGGACGGAATACATACCACTGCAGATAATCTCAAGAAAATTGAGTTGGGAACGGAAAATGACCCGCGACCAACATTCATCAGCGAGCTGCTATCTGAAGAAAGGGTGGTTGCGTTAAAGGATGTGCTTCTACAACACAAAGACTGCTTCGCGTGGAACTATTCCGAAATGCCGGGACTAGATCCAGAAATCGCTGTGCACAAGTTGGCGATATCCCCGGACATCAAGCCAGTCAAACAAGCGCCGAGAAGAATGCGACTCGAGCTTGAGATGAGCATCAATGCCGAAGTCAAAAAGTTGATAGATTCAGGCTTCATCCAAGAAGTCCAATACCCTAAATGGATCGCCAACATCGTCCCAGTGATGAAGAAAAATGGGACAGTGCGCATATGCGTAGACTTCCGGGATCTCAATAAAGCCTGCCCAAAAGATGATTTTCCAGTGCCAGTCACCGAACTGATGATAGACAACACATCCACTCATGAGGTTTTCTCCTTCATGGATGGCTCATCGGGGTATAATCAAATAAAAATGCACCCTGAAGATCAGAAGCATACAGCCTTCAGGACTCCGCTTGGTATATTTTGTTATAAAGTGATGCCTTTCGGTTTGAAGAACGCCGGTGCTACTTATCAGAGGGCCATGACGAAGATCTTCGACGACCTTATACACGAAATCGTCGAATGCTATATCGACGATCTCGTGGTCAAGAGCAAATCATATGAGGAACATCTCGAGCATCTGAAGACTGTATTTCAACGCCTTCGGCAATACAACTTGAAGATGAATCCTCTTAAATGTGCGTTCGGGGTTTCCTCGGGCAAATTCCTGGGATTCGTCGTTCGACACCGAGGTATTGAAATAGATCCGTCAAAGATCAAAGCGATCATGGAAATGCCTCCGCCGAGGACTCTCAAACAGCTGCGGTCTCTCCAAGGGAAACTTGCGTATATACGGCGATTTATAGCCAACCTTTCAGGAAAGTGCCGTCCTTACAGCCATCTGATGAAGAAGGGAACCCCATTTGTTTGGGACCAAAAATGCCAGGGTGCACTGGACGAGATCAAGCAATACCTGCAGAACCCGCCGGTGTTGGCTGCTCCGGTAAAGGGGAAGCCTCTTATTCTTTATACAACCGCCCTCGAAGGTTCCTTAGGCGCATTATGGGCACAAGAGAACGATCAGGGGAAAGAAAGAGCGCTCTACTACTTAAGTCGAGTTCTGCTGGGGGCAGAAAGCAATTACTCTCCCATTGAAAAACACTGCCTGGCGTTGATCTTCGCAATAACAAAGCTTAGGCACTATGCGTTGGCGCACGAGGTCCGTCTGATTTCAAAAGTGGACCCCCTTAAATATTTAATGTCAAAAGCCATATTGACAGGAAGACTCGCTAAATGGGCCCTACTCTTGATGGAATTCTCGATAACGTATCAACCTCTCAAGGCAGTGAAAGGCCAGGCCATCGCCGACTTCCTCGCTGAGCATCCGATACCCGCCGATTCTCCTCTGAATTGCGATCTTCCAGACGAACATGCGTTCGATGCGATCGATGGCGATAATATTCAATGGGAGCTTTATTTCGATGGAGCATCTTCCATGAAGAAACGCAAACAAAGTATCCCTATAATTAAATCAGGGGTAGGACTCATCTTTGTAACTCCACAAGGAGGAATAATGCGCTACGCCTTCTCCCTAACGGAGCCGAGAACAAACAATGAAGCCGAATACGAAGCTCTGATAGCAGGCCTCGAGATCACCATTGACATGGGAATTGAAGATCTCCTCATATACGGCGATTCCTAACTGGTCGTTAGTCAAGTAAACGGCGACTACCAAACGTGCAAACCGGAATTGGTAAAATACGGTGAAAAAGTGCAACAACTGCTAACCCAAATTCCCTCATATACTTTGGAGAGCATACCGCGCGCGGAAAACAGCAAAGCGGACGCACTAGCCAAACTTGCTAAAGAACTGGCGGACGAGAACCTCGACGACGTTAGAATCGTGGTGCAAAGCCGTCAAGTGCTTGCCCCAACAGAAATATCTCCAGGATCATATAAAGAAAATGGAGCAACTGAGGAAACAACCCTGCAAATAAAAGACAGGGAAAATACCGAGGACTGGAGAGAAGTCTTCATAGATTACTTCAAGTTCCACCGAATACCTGAAGAGGCGTCCACAAGACATCAGCTCACGAAACGAGCTCTGTCTTTCGCCTTCGTCAATGATACTCTATACAAGAGGTCATTCGACTCTCTATGGTTGAGATGCTTAGGACCTGACGAAGCGAGAAGGGTCGTCCAAGAAGTTCACGACGGACTCTGCGGTTCCCACCAAGCAGGCCCTAAGATGAAATTGAAAATAAAGCGGATGGGTTACTACTGGCCCACGATGATGCAGGATTGCCTGGAATATGCGAGGCAATGTCACCCCTGCCAAATTCATGGGGACTTCATCCATCAGCATCCCAATCCACTGCATCCAACAATGGCTAGTTGGCCATTCGAAATGTGGGGAACTGACATAGTCGGTCCCATCGAACCAGCATCGTCAAAGGGACATCGTTTCATCTTGGCGACGACTGATTACTTTTCCAAATGGGCAGAGGCGGTTCCGTTGAGGGAAGTAAAGACGGAGAACATCCTCCATTTCTTCAAAACGCATGTCATCTACCGGTTTGGAACCCCGAGAAGAATCATCTCTGATAATGGGCCAGCCTATCGAAGTCATAAAATTAGCCGTTTCGCACAGCAGCACAATATAGACTGGAGATATTCCTCAGTTTATAACCCGCGAGCTAACGGTCTAGCTGAAGCCTTCAACAAGACCTTGACGAAGATCATAAAGAAAACAGTGTCACGAAATAAGAAAGATTGGCACGAAAGATTGCAAGAGGCTCTTTGGGCGTATCGGACTACGTTTAAAACGGCCACAAACACAACGCCATACGCGTTGGTATTTGGGACGGAAGCAGTACTCCCTCTCGAGATAGAATTACCCTCTCTACGAGTGGCAGTCCACTACGAGCTGACAGACGAAGAAAATGCTCACCTTCGGTTTGAAGAGCTTGACGCCCTTGATGAAATCCGGCTTCTAGCACAACAAAATCTGGAAGCCTATAAAGCAAAGATGACGCGCTCATATGAAAGATTGAGCCGCCCGAGAACATTCCACCAAGGCGAACTCGTGCTAGTAGTCAAAAGGCCCATGATCCCCAATCGCGCCAAGCGGGGAAAGTTTGAGCCAAACTATGAAGGACCGTACATCATTGATAAGGTCTACCAAGGCGGGGCCTATCTACTCATGGACATGCACGGTGAAAGGCCTTTCAGGCCAATAAACGGACGCTTCCTCAAGAAATACTACGCTTAATGAGCCACAGCCTAGGTCAATGGTAGATGACGACGACTATGTCCGCTCGCTATCTTCCTAAGCTCAGGCTTTATAAGTAGTAGCCAACCCTCTCAACGGTGGACCGAAATGTCCTTAAACTAATATCAGACCGAAACGTCTTTAAACTAATACTGCAGCATCCTTGGGCTGACGAGATAAAAAAAAAAGAAAAAAAAAAGAAATATAAATAAAATAAAAAAAGGGGGGGCGGTAAGTCCATAAGCAAAATGGGCACGGATGAAAACCCGAAAGGGCTCCGTGAGTAAAAACAGCAGGACTACCGGCGAATGTTGTGAAAACCCGAAAGGGCGCAATTCGTTAAGAAACACTTATAGGGTCCTCTCGACCCTGTAAGGAGAAACCACCTGCGTGAGATCCTTACGACTCACGAAGGAGCAACACACTTAGGGATCCCCACGATTCCTAAGGAGAAAATACACTTGCGAGATCCTCACGACTCGTAAGGAGAACTCTCTTATGGGACCTTCACGGCTCATAGGATTTGAAAGTCTTAAGTCACAGAGACCTAAACCTGTGCTTGAGCAAACCCCCACAAACTTCCAATATAGCCCTACAAGTGACTCAGCATTGACCCTTGTATACAATCCACGGGCGCGAATAAACATTTCCCTAACCAAAGTCCATCCGTGACTGGGGATATGTTCGCATAACCCTTGTAAGTCCTCTCGATTTACAAGGAGAAAACCCCCCTGTAGGATCCTTACGACTTACAAGGGAAACAAGCACTTAGGAATCCTCACGATTCCTAAGAAGAAAATACACCTATAAGATCCTCACGACTTGTAGGGAGAAATAACTTCGTGAGACCCTTACGGCTCATGAAGTCAAAAGCCTTAGTCGACCGGACTCTAACCCTGGTCGCTAAGCCTCCTTTGTTCGACAACGACAGAGGCAAATGATGATTCGCTCCTGGTAATATCCCAGTTGCAGCGGTGCTGATGCCAAAATCGGTGTCCAATTTCAGGTTTACGGCGAAAAAAGCCAGTAGGCCGCACATGCATACGAAATAGCCGAAACGATAGGGCAACTTGCAATAAAAAGCAACAAGTAAAATGTATGCATGCAAAATAGCCGAAATGATTGGGCAACTCGTAATAAAAAGCAACGAGT
Source organism: Agapanthus africanus (assembly GCA_030015575.1). NCBI lineage: Eukaryota > Viridiplantae > Streptophyta > Magnoliopsida > Asparagales > Amaryllidaceae > Agapanthus > Agapanthus africanus. Next base: position 181,363,695 of record CM057339.1, on the reverse strand, counting down.
AAAAATAAAACAAATAGCCGAAATGATTGGGCACCGCGAAAAATAGCCGAAATGATTGGGCAATCGCGACCTTCGCGATATAAAAGCTAAAATGATAGAGCATCGCGGAAATAAAATAAAATAAGAAGAAGAAATGATAAAAAACTTCGGCCCTACAGTTAAGATCACGTCAATCCCTGTATACAATCCAAGGGCGTAAACAAAAAAGGAGCCATACCTCCCCAGCAGATTCCGTCAAACGACGAAACCAAGCCTCAACGATTCATTTCAACCGAAGAAGCCAATGAGTTCAACGACAAACTTCTCAACTCACGGATACAAACACTCCTTGACGAGAGCTCCCTGATCCGCGTCGACCCGCAGAGCCACTAGTGCCTCCGTAGGAACCCTCGTCTCGCTTCAAATACTAAGGACACAAATAATCCTTGGCGCTTGGGAAACAAATAATCCCTCGCAAAACTTCTCAACTCACGAATACAAACACTCCTTGACGAGAGCTCCCTGATCCGCGTCGACCCGCAGAGCCACCAGTGCCTCCGTAGGAACCCTCGACTCGTTTCAAACCCCAAGGACACAAATAATCCTTGGCGCTTGGGAAACAAATAATCCCTCGCAAAACTTCTCAACTCACGGATACAAACACTCCTTGACGAGAGCTCCCTGATCCGCGTCGACCCGCAGAGCCACCAGTGCCTCCGTAGGAACCCTCGACTCGTTTCAAACCCCAAGGACACAAATAATCCTTGGCGCTTGGGAAACAAATAATCCCTCGCAAAACTTCTCAACTCACGGATACAAACACTCCTTGACGAGAGCTTCCTGATACGCGTCGACCCGCAGAGCCACCAGTGCCTCCGTAGGAACCCTCGACTCGTTTCAAACCCCAAGGACACAAATAATCCTTGGCGCTTGGGAAACAAATAATCCCTCGCAAAACTTCTCAACTCACGGATACAAACACTCCTTGACGAGAGCTTCCTGATACGCGTCGACCCGCAGAGCCACCAGTGCCTCCGTAGGAACCCTCGACTCATTTCAAACCCCAAGGACACAAATAATCCTTGGCGCTCGGGAAACAAATAATCCCTCGCAAAACTTCTCAACTCACGGATACAAACACTCCTTGACGAGAGCCTTCTGATCCGCGTCGACTCGCAGAGCCACCAGCGTCTCCGTGGGAACCATCGACTCGCTTCAAACCCCAAGGACACAAATAATCCTTGGCGCTTGGGAAACAAATAATCCCTCGCAAAACTTCTCAACTCACGGATACAAACACTCCTTGACGAGAGCCTTCTGATCCGCGTCGACTCGCAGAGCCACCAGCGCCTCCGTGGGAACCATCGACTCGTTTCAAATACTAAGGACACAAATAATCCTTGGCGCTTGGGAAACAAATAATCCCTCGCAAAACTTCTCAACTCACGGATACAAACACTCCGTGACGAGAGTTTCTTTGACTCACATCTCGGGCAGTAAGGATTCAAAAACTTGCTTCCTAAAAAATGGGACCCTGCAAGTCAATCCTAAATGGTCTCTTGCATACTATTCACAGGTCTCACTCTCTGAAGTCGATTCTCGACAAAGAGGGAAACAACCGCTTACGAGCCTTCCCGACTCATAAGAGGGTAATGGGACCCTGCAAGTCAATCCTAAATGGTCTCTTGCATACTATTCACGGGTCTCACTCTCTGAAGTCGATTCTCGACAAAGAGGGAAACAACCGCTTACGAGCCTTCCCGACTCATAAGAGGGCAATGGGACCCTGCAAGTCAATCCTAAATGGTCTCTTGCATACTATTCATGGGTCTCACTCTCTGAAGTCGATTCTCGACAAAGAGGGAAACAACCGCTAACGAGCCTTCCCGACTCATAAGAGGGCAATGGGACCCTGCAAGTCAATCCTAAATGGTCTCTTGCATACTATTCACGGGTCTCACTCTCTGAAATCGATTCTCGACAAAGAGGGAAACAACCACTTACGAATCCTCTCGGCTCGTAAGAGGGAAAATTCTCTTATAGGATCCTTACGACTTAGAAGAGAAAAATACACTTAGGAATCCTCACGATTCCCAAGGAGAAAACCCACCTACGAGATCCTCTCGATCCGTAGGGAGAAAAGTCTCCATGAGACCCTCACGGCTTATAGAGTTGAAAAGTCTTAGGCAGCAGATCTGAACCTGCGGCCTAAGCCATCGCTATTTCTTAAGAAGGTCGGGATGCTCGTCCCAATCGTATGTAAATTATGGTTATTAAGGTGGCGTACTGATTATAAAAAGAAAGAAAAAGCGAAGAAGTGACACAAGACATTACGAAAAGGTGTATCTCTTATTCATAAACTTGATCAAATACAGGATACATTATGTCAAAGGATAAATAAAAAAAAACATATACATATACATTCTTTTATCTATAAGTATGACTGATACAAAAATGGATAGCTACTGAGGAGGAAGTGCCTTTAGTAAATTCACAAGCTGTTCTCGCACTCCCTTCAGCACTTCCTCTCGGGTGACAGCCGCGGCCACCTCCGCCTCCACCTGAGCCCGTTGTTGCAAGGAAGATGAAAGTTGCTCCTCTACCGCCTTCTGGGCTGCTTCCTGGCTGGCTGAAGCTCGCTCGACAACGTGAAGGTTATGCCTCAATGATAATCCTTCGGAGAGACATTGCAGGAGGCCCTCAAAGATAACCTTCAGCCGTGCAGCGTTGGCCTCCACCCGAGCATGCAGTTGAGCAGACCTACTTGAAACATCATCACGCTCTTTGCGCCTTGAAATAACCTCTTGTTCGAGATGGCGGAAGTAAGAAGCGCTCTGCTCGATCCACGCAGTCCTTTGAGTATTGGCAGCCACAGTCTCAGGAGTGGGACGCAACGATTCCAATTGGAATAGGCAACCCTCGATCTCCTTACAATGGTTAACCCAAGATGCAATGGTGCTCTCGTTATGGAAGTTCACGAGTACTGCTAGCATCGGGTTAACCACCAGAGCGAAGTCCGCGGCAGATGTAGGAGCTTCAACATCGAGTTCCTCGACATAATCACTTAACATGCGCAGACTATTTGCAGCGCCCTTTGAAGACAGACTCCTCAGATAAGGACCCGCCGGCATTGTGACGCGAGGTTCGAAGGATGCCGAAGCCAGAGCGGCAGCTGAAAGAGACGGGATGCGATCAGATAACGGTAGAGAAAATAGAGAGAGGAAAAGTTACCAATATGATGGTCTTTGTACCAGTTAAGACAGGTGGCAAGGTCGGAAGGGCTGGTGGCACAGCTGAGCTTTTATCCCCTTCTTCAATCTGTAGCACTGCAGTTGAGATGAGAAAAAGAGTTTAGGGACAATTCCATCAATAAAAAAAAGGGGGGGAAAGAGAAAGAGGAAAAATGCTGACAGAAATTATACTTACCGACGCCACCAGGGGAAGAAGCAAGCTCAGATGGGAAGGAGAAATATGGGAGCAACATCTGATGAACATGATCAAAAAGCGCTCCTGAGAACACAACAGGATGACTTTAGTACGCGAATTAAATATCTAGAAAACAAGATTAATAAAGTGTAAGCATATACCTTCCAACATCTTCGAGGGTATGAGAGAAGGTTGAGAGGTGACCACCGCCAAAGCGGTCATCGAAGGCGTTCCCTCGAGCGGTGGGGCACCGGCACTAGCTGCACCTGCATCACGAAAAGGCGGACTTGTCAGAAATGGTTGTAAAGTAAAGAAAAACAGCCATTTAGGGTTTACCTGAGGAGCTCCCGGCTGAAATGGAGGCGACTCCCTCCTCCATCGACATGAGGCCACCACCTGTAGCCTCATCGCCCGACTCGATGGGGACCGTTGTCGTGCTCGCGAGACCTGGAGACGGTGGAGGGCCATAGAGGGGGAGGGCAATAACCGGAGTATTGCCAGATTCCAGAGAAGGAGCGTTTGGTTCGTCCTCGGGAATCATGGCCGCCTCACCCACTACTTTCTCAGGTTCAATAATGACGGTCGTATCGTCCGCCATCGCCAGGGGATCGCCGACCTTGAGCGCTTCACTCGCCACCACCCTGGACTCAGCTATAACGATCATATCATCTGCCCCCGCTTCAGGTTCGGCATCAATGACCTTCTCAGTGGTAGGCCCCTCGACCTCCACACCAGGCTCAGTGGCCTCAACAATGTTACCTACTGTCGGCTCGAGTTCGGCAGGCGTCGCCTCCTCCGTTCTCCTCGGGTCAACGGCTGCCGCCTCTCCCTCGATCAGACTTGGCCCTGTAAAGATAAGAGATATAAGGACCAATGACGTTAAAATCCTTATAACAAAAACTCTGAGAGAAATGTTACCTGAAGCGGATTTGCCGTTTGCACTCCGAACTGCTCGCGCCACCTCTCTACGGGCGGTAGATAGGGTGACAGGGGCCTCTTCGGAGGGAGTATCAGCGCGAGGGGCGGCGCTGGGTCCCGCTCCCATGGCCAGGGCAGCCCTGCGTGCCTTCGTCTCACGCCTCAACCGCTTCCTCTCCTCCCGAGCGGTTATGAGGGACCTCTGTGACACCTCCCTCAAAGCATCATCATCTTCGTTCAGGGAAGCCTCCAAAGCCTTTAAGGCATCTCTCATCGGCTTTTCAAGACGAGCCCCCTGCAATGTCCCAGAGGGAACAGGAACATCGGCCGCTGGCAGAACATCGGCGTCGCTAGGAGGAAGCGGCATTGAGGTCCCTACAATTAAATGGAAAGGTTAGATCGACCATAACGCAAGAAAAATGAAAAAATTCGATGAAGTCGAAACTTACTAAGGCCGACAGACGCCCTGGCACGTTCCTCCTCCTGAAAGGTCTTCAGAGAAGCGGCAATGGCTTCTTCATCAGTAACGCCTGTTAGAGGAAAAGTGAGAAAAGCGTTAGCCAAAAATAATGAAATAAGGAAGAAAATACGTTACAGTAAAGAAAGAGTGACTAGTAGTTACCTGATTGCACAAGCTTGGCCAGCCACGCATCACGCTTCACCAGCCATGCCGAAGCTCTGAGAGCAGCTTCCAAATCTGTATCGTCTGGCGGCGGCATCACTAATCCCGCGTTAGTCCCATATTCGAGCAGACCCTCGGAATAAGGAGCGTGGGGTTCCTGGCCGAACGCAACGTCCGCGGCGAAGAGCGATTTCTTTTTCTTTTTCCCTCCAGCCCTGGGCTCACGGGGAAGCGACTTACGCTTGGCAGCCGCTTTGGGACGACGGGTCCCGATGTCCGCGCCCGCGCCAGACTCCGGCGAGGATACAACCACTGTTTCCACCTGAACGCGGGGTGCAGGAGATGCATCCGCGATATCGGGGAGCGGTAATTCATGCGGAGGACTTTGCGCGCGTGACGGTCTACTTCCAGCATCTTTTAAAGGAGCGACTATTGGAGTCCTCGGCACCAGAGGAGCGCTGCGATCACTACCTGGAGGTGCACCCTTACGGTCGATCAGCAACCGCCTTTCCTCTTTTATGACCGCTCCCGTCGAATGACTATACCATTCGGTGTATACCCTAAGGAGACGGGGAGCACAAGACGGCTCACTGATAAAGAAGTGAGAGCCCGTGTTTAGACGCATGAAGTGATGCAGCGCCCTCTCTATCCCTTCTTCGTTTGCGATAGGCTCCGATAAAAAGGCCTCCAGCGGCACCCCTTGGTTATAACTCAACTGCTGAGCGAAACGATGCGGGTTGTATCTCATGAAGATCGCTCCCCCGTCTTGCCTAAACACCAAAAAGCCCGGTCTGATAGAGTACAAGTGAAGGGTCTCCCGGGCCGTTAAAATCGAAGCGCCGTCCTTGAAAGTGTCTTGCAATGGCCGCACTGCAGTAGCGGACGTTTTTCCAATGGTCAGCACCTTGTCAATAAAAGACACACCGGCTCCAACGGTGTGGGAACGAAGGAGTAAACTCCTGGCATCTCGCGGCAATGGATTTACGATTGATGCGCCAATCAACTGTAAAAGGCGAGGGAAAATGCACCTTTCGTAGAATGAGGGCCTTTTGTGCATGCCGAAAACACATGCTGTATGTAATTCGAGCCACGACATGAAGTAGTGCATTGCGAAAACCACATGCAACGCCCCAGGCTCATTAGCATCTGCCGCTCGGCTAAGGCCATGATATAAATGTGCCAAGCCGGCGATCCCGACGGCCACCTTTACCCCGATAACCATCCGGTGAGCCGGGTAAAAAACAGAGGGCCGCATGCGGTGAGAATGCATTGGAAGTGCAAACCAACTCAACCAAAGCCCAAGAAATCCCAAAAAGAAGGCCTCCTCATCCATCTCGGGGGCTGCAACTTCCGCAAAAGACATGGTTGAAGAGTTGGGAAGAAAAAAGTCCTTCTGATCTATGTCTCTCGCTGGCAGGTTATCCAAACCTAAGCCGAAAGGATCCTCAAGGTAAGCAAACTTGGCAGTCTTCGCCGAAAGGACGTTTGGATGAAGGAACCGAGCAATAAAATCCTCAAAATTAACTCCACGGCTCCCATGCTTAACGAAAAGATTCTCATAGATGTTCAACACCTTAATCAGACTTGGAAACTGATGTTGAACAGCGTTCTCTGGCGTGAGCTCCCTTACCCTCGGCTTAGCCCCATAGATGTACTCGTCCGGCGGGAGCAATTCCTCATAATGTTCCCCCATAGCCGGTAGGCCAGACACCTCCGTAAATTCTTCCAGCGAAATGGACACTTCCCGATCCATGGCGAGGAAAGTATGAGTAGGAATGTTCCACTGCTCCAAGAAGGCCTTGAACCACCAAGTAGGAAGCGTAGGATACTGGAAGAGAGAGACGTAGACTGCGGTGTACAGTCCTAGCCTTATCAACTGCGACTTCCTCGTCGACAGGATATACCGGGCCCATGGCAGATAGCCGACCGGGTGGCGGGGGATCAGACCAAGGTTATATGATTGCCCCCAAGGTCTCGCCTCGCCCTGACAGATACGGCGCCCTAGGATGTCCAAAACCATCGGACGCTGGACCGGGATGGCATCTATGGCCGGATGAAGAAAACCCTTCGATGTCCAATCTGTCATCTCCGCGGCATACTGCACCGGGGGTGGGCTGGCATAGTGAATCGCCGTTATGGGCTCTGACGGCACCGCACATGTAAAGCTGCGCCGACCCATAATAATTTGATTGTACCACGACCCCCAAAGGTGGAGACTCTTATACTCCGGGTCGTGCGCCTTGATCATTGCCAGAACCTCGCGATCCAAAGGCGCCTCTGGAAACCCCTCCTCTGAACGGACAAACGGGAATGAAGTGTCTTCAGACATGATCGCTGCAAAAAGAACAATCTAGCCGTTAGTGTTGTAATCCCAACGTTTGGCGTCTAAAAAAATGCATTAATTAAATTAAATTAAAATTAACTAATTACACCACACAGCAGTGCAGTGAGTAGGGGACCAAAGGGACCCACAAAATCTGGATGACAATACGTCAGTTAATAAAACAACCTCATCATTGGATGAGATTGTCAGTTGGTCCCCAGGGGAACATTCCCATTAATAAAAAAGGGGAAGAATCCCTAGGGACAAGGAGAAAATCTCCTCTTTCAGAGCAAGGCCCTGTCACAGAGTGACACTTGTCAAACTTTGGAAAATAAGTTTCCTTAAAAGAGCATAGCTCTATGGTAATAATGGAAAAGTCCATCAGAAAATGTTTACACCTAAAAGAATTAAGAAATTTGGAATCCTGAGAAACCCATGAAAAACTCATAAAAAAGAATTGTCTCATTTTTCAGATCTAAAAGAATCTACAGATGATTCAAAGAGCAAAGCTCTGTTCATGGATTAGAACCCATGAACAAGATCTCTGCAGATCTATAAGTTTTTGAGAGCAAAGCTCTGTTTATGAAACCCCAATGGGGATCTCTTTAAGATCAAAAAGATCTGTAAGAGCAAAGCTCTTTGGTTAAGGTTAATTTAAATTAATTTGATTTAAATTAATGTTACCTAAAGTTTCTAACTTCAGAAATGAGCAAAGCTCTGAAACTCTCAAGCAAGAGCAAAGCTCTGGAAATTAAAATTCTGAAGATGGTAAAAATTTCTGAGGGTCAAACGCCCTATTTATAAGGCGCTTGCGCCTCTTCGGATTCCCCTTTGATCCAACGGTCTGGAAGGTGGCCACCGTTGCACTCACGTGTGCGCCACGTGAGCGCAACGGTGGGGGGCATTTGTTTCGCCCAATCAGAGCAAAGCTCTGTTTGAATTCAAAATTCAAATTTTTGAAGCAAAGCTTCAAGTCCCGCGCGCAGCGCCTAAGAAAGCGCACCCAATCAGAGCAAAGCTCTGTTTAAAGGAAGCAACGCTTCAGCTGCGCTGCGCCCTGCGCTGCAGACACGTGTCAGCACAGACGCGCTAGCGCAGTTGCGCTGCGCGACACGCGTCAGCACAGACGCGCTAGCGCAGTTGCGCTGCGCTCTGCGCTGCGCGACACGTGTCAGCGCAGATGCGCTAGCGCACTTGCGCTGTGCTCTGCGCTGCGCGACACGTGTCATGCGCTGGGGCATCTGCGCCAAACTGAATTAAGATTTTTATGAAATCTTTTCTGTTCTTTCCAGAACTATAAGACTTTCTTCGGCCTTTGGATCAAAGATCCGACGGTGGGAAAACTCCCAAAAATCATTCAGGAAAGATCCCGTTAACAAATTCAACAGATTTGTGGTCGCTATAAATAGGACCCTAAGCCTCAATTCAAGAGGATGAAGAATTTTTCTCGAAAAATCAAGAAGTCTAAACAGAGAAAACTCCGAGAAGAAAAAAGGTAAATAACCTTTATAAGGTAGAGGAAAGGCCTTCTAATAGATCATTGATCTAAAAAAATAAAAAAAAATAGTGCTTTGCACTTCTTGTGAACCTTCGGTTCTGTAAAAACAATAAAATAATAAAATAATAAAAGAATAGTGCTTTGCACTTTTAAGAACTTCTGGTTCTTCCAATAAAGAAAAAATTTATTTTTCTTTGATCTAATTTAGACGAAGAAATTAAACAGTGCTTTGCACTTCCCTTCTTGAATCTAAAAGATTCTCAGTGCTTTGCACTTCCAAGTTGCGCCGTTGCGCTCTTAACAGAGCGCCACGTGTCGGCTATAAAACCACTTGCGCTAAGCGCCCTTAAGATAGAGCTTTGCTCTCTGGAATTAGCGCAACTCGCTGAGAGCGCGCCACGTGTCAGCAGCGCAATAGCGCAGCGCAACGCGCTGCGCTAGTGCGCTTGCACTCGTCAGAGCACGACACGTGTCATCACCATATGGACTTGCGCTCATTGCTTAGCGCAGAGCACAGATGCATTAAAAAGGGCCAAGCCCAATTAAGAGAAGGCCTAACAGGCTCAATAAAGCGCAAATGCATTATTTTAAGGGGCCGAGCCCAAATCAAAACAGATGCTTTGCATCATTTATAAATGGGTTGAGTCCAAACAGAATCTCCAGAATGCTATGCATTTTTCAAGGGGCAGAGCCCAAATCAAAACAGATGCATTGCATCATTCATAAATGAGCAGAGCTCAGAATAAATTGATGTTCTGCAGAGCCCAAATGCAATGCAGTACTTAATAAAGATGTTGAACTGGACTTAGCCCAATCGTGGCCATAAGTCCTTAAATTAAATTGACTGAGTAAAATGGCTCTCCTAAATCAATTCACGACCGGTTCGAGGGTACATCTCCGAACTCCTTTGACATTTGTCGTTGTAATTCCTCAACGACGTCAAAGAGGTGACGGGTCCCAACGACCACACATCGCTATGGACTGCGGGGTCCTTAAACTCGTGGACCGAGACGTCCTTAAAACTAATGTCGGACCGAAATGTCCTTAAAACTAATATCGGACCGAAATGTCCTTAAACTAATATCGGACCGAAACGTCCTTAAACTAATGTCGGACCGAAACGTCCTTAAACTAATGTCGGACCGAAACGTCCTTAAAACTAATATTGGACCGAGACGTCCTTAAAACTAATGTCGGACCGAGACGTCCTTAAAACTAATATTGGACCGAGACGTCCTTAAAACTAATATCGGACCGAAACGTCCCTAAACTAATATCGGACCGAGACGTCCTTAAAACTAATATCGGACCGAAACGTCCCTAAACTAATATCGGACCGAAACGTCCCTAAACTAATATCGGACCGAAACGTCCCTAAACTAAAGATGGACCACCACGTCCTTAAACTGGTGACGGACCGAAACGTCCCTAAACTAATAATGGACCACTATGTCCCTAAACTGGCGACGGACCACCACGTCCCTAAACTAGTGTAATAGGGCCCAAACGCTCTTTTGTCGGATCTAAACGGTCCCGCCTAAGTTGATCTTAACCCCAAATACGGTTAACGTGTCCTTAGACATTTAAATAAACGACAAAACTCCAAATTAACTTTGGTTCAAGGGTACATCTCTGAACTCCTCAGACGCCTGTCGTTGTAATCCCTCAACGACGTCAGAGAGGTGACGAGTCCCGACGGCCGGATAATTAAATCAATCATGATGTTAAGTTGATCTTAGTCTAAAACAGGACTAACGTATCCTTGACAAATGTTTAAGTCGATCTTAGACGCAACGCGACTAATGCATCCTTAAACTAAAAACACCAAACCCAGATCTAAGTAAATACGGATTTGGACTAATCCACGTCCTACGGGTGACGACATCACTCAGTCTCCGTATACAATCCACGGGCAATCCCAAACAAAACAAACACACACGACACGAAGTGAAATTTTGGAGTAGGAGAAAGTTGTTACCGCTATGCGGTAGCGTAATTAACTGCAGGGGCTTGCGCCTGCAGGGAAGAGCGTCCCCACAATCAAAAACCCCTCACCCTGAGGGGGAATCTGACAAAGTCTGCTATATCGGCCGCATCTATCTGAACCTCCGATACAAGGTGCTATAAATCAACTTGGCATCTTCGGAGAGATAGATGGATAAAAACCAAATAGCATCTGCCCCGAACCTCAGGCACCGGACGTCCTAACGTCTCGGCCGCCGTTCGGAGGGGAACACACCTTTTGGCCTACTCCACTCCCCCTACACTGTTTATCTTCTCTGCAATTAACCAGAGAATTAAAATACCCCATTTAATCAAATTTTAATGCATATTTTAAATGCATTCTTTAACACACCAAACCCTAATTTTTCCTATAAATACCATCTCTCATTTCACACTTCCTCACTCACAATTCCCTGCCAAAACTCTCAAAACATTCAAGTCCTTATTGTGTGCAAGTGGAGTAAGCGAAGGGCGAAGCTCCGACGAAGTTCCAAAGAGATTCCGGTGACAAAACGACGCCCCGATGAATCCTGAACCTTCTTCCGCCTCCCCTTTCTCATCGAAGCCAGTAAGTCCCCCCCTTCTCCTTCTTTTCTCTATTCTAAAACCTTTAAATTCTAAAATCCGACGAAAGCGGATTTAATCCGATTTTCGATTCGGTTTTCTTTAAAAATCATATTTTTCTTAAACAAGAAAATACCAAACTCTTATATCATGTTTAATAAACATTAATAAACAACTTAAACAAGTTTCATCACAAAATATTATTATATGCAATTTCTATTGTAGTATTACGGTAAAATACCACATAATTTAGTTTCCGACATAATCATCATAATACCTATCATACCTTTAGATAGTTCACGAGGTAATGACCTACCTCATCACAACACACATCAGTGACATAGCACGATGAAGTTTGGGAGATATATTTATGGGATAATACAAAATTTTCAAATAAATACCATCAACTTATAAAACATTTTCCTTAAAACGGTGTTAGAACAATTCTTTGCAAATGCGCCTCTAAAACCCACTTTTGGGAAACCTGTTTCGAGATGGTGCAGATTATCACACGTCCTTAGGTCTAGTAGAACGGAACTCAGACCTCCGCAAGGAGCATACGGATTCCGATGGAATTTTAATACCATTTTTAAGAAAATGAGATTTCTAGAAAATAAAAAAAAAATATTTTATATAAATATATAAATAATATCAAAATATCTATTTTAATTATATTATATAAATATTCCAAATTTTCCAAATCAAAGGAATTATATTTACATGAAAATACCATTCAAATACAAAAAAAATTGCAATATTTCAATAAAATACCTTATACTATGAAAACTAGGTTAAACTCACTAGAAATTTCACATTTATAAAATATACATCTATGAAAACCCTAAAGACGATAATTAAATACTTGAGCAGTATTTTGAAATTATACCAAAATTAAAACCCTCTCAAGTTATATAAATTACCATAAGGACCCTAGTAAATATAAATTTAAGCGGGACCAGTTCTCTTGAGCCTCAGAGAGCCGAAGAATATGGGTGCTTGCCTATCTGATGTAGAAAACCTAAATAACGGTGTTATCAACACGGTAATTGTCTTTGAAAAAGACACAAATCCTGCCGTCCATGTGCAGCAGTTACTAATAACACCAAAACCTAATTCAGGACATCAATTTCTTTTTCTAATTGTCTGACTCAGACCGAGTCTCAATGTAATCAATCTGACTTGAATGCGATTCAAGTATAAAACTACAATACAACATGAATCTATGAATCCGTCTATTCAATCTATATCAATCTACACAACTTGACTGAACCGAACCATGGATATACTCCATTTACATGTCCATCCATTATATCCGTTCCATTACTGATATCATAGTTTCGGCAAGTCATACATCTATATAATTTATAATACAAGATAAGACAATACAATCAATACAATAAACACTATGGGGTTATAAAGGGGTAGACTAGGAATATGTTAAAGGTGGCACTAGGTGGTCACTTAAGACGTAATTACATCCATGCCGTTGTTCCGTGGTATTATCGACGGAGCCTTGTACTACGGGTTACCAAAGTCTCCGGTGTGAGTAGGACTCCTCTCGTATACACTGGTATTTTCTGTACCAAGCTACAAACAACTGCTCTAACATAATAATCAAATATAATACAGTTATACTCTCTCCCTGTCTATTCTACTTCTCTCTCATCTTGGGACTTACCGAGCGATTGTTCGCTGACGACATTCTTATTTCTCTTCTTCTTTGGAATGTTGTCAGGAGGACCCGACGCTAAAGAGTTCGAGACCAGCCAGGAGCATTTGGAGCAGGCCCCTGAGCAGTACACCGAAGAAGACCCAGAGCTGTAGCTACTTGTACTTATTCTATTTTCATTTCTGTTATGCCATTATTTAGGCATTGCTTTCATTCCATGTATTTACTTTTCAGATGTATTGTAAAAAGAATGTTAATAAATAAAGTTGATGTTCATTTACATTTTGTCTCTTATGTACTTTTATTTTATATTGCTTAGATACATTTAGCGTGTTTAATTATGAGTAAATACGTAGCGGGCCTCGCCGCGCCCTCTTCCCGTACGCTGGGAAGCGGGACGTGACAGGTTTTGTTGGCGGCCGATGCAAGTCAGTGCTGCATAGAACCCTGCCATGCAGATCAGTTCTGCGTGAACAACCTAAGCAATATAACACAAGAAACAGTAACTGAAAATATTCTTTACAATTACATATTCCTTGAATCTTATTCTTTGAATCTATCATAACCCTATTTTTCATTCAAGATTATGGATTCCCCGAACAACACCGGCATCAATGTCAACAACACTCATCCACCTCTACCGCTTACACCTGCCGTAACTGCTCCGATCAATGAGCAGACGGTACTGTTCAGTTGATAAAACTGCACTTTTAATATGACATTTTTCCTACTATTTCTATATAAAAAAGGTGTTTATTATATATGACACATATGCGGGTTTATCTGTAAAAATATTATTTTCATGTGTTTATATATTATAATTAACATTATGAAGAAAAAAGTAAGCATATAATATCCATGTAACATTTGGCCCATTTAATATGCTTACCTTATTAAATACCTTTGACCAATTCTCTTAAAACTAAAATATCATGACAAATGGTTAAAAATAATATCTCAATAAAAACAAATTCTACTAACATTATTTATTGAGATAATTGTGCAGAAATTATTTCAGGACTGGAATCAAGGAAATCCGAGTTATCGAGATCTAATCTGCCGAAATAGTAAAGTAAATTGAAGAAATCAATTCCAGCAGAGACGTAGAGAAGATTTTCAGATTCCAGATACCAAAATAGTCTACATGTGTCACCAGAAGAAGCCTCAAGAGAAACGAACCCACGATCCTCCTAATCCATCGTGGATCCGCGGCCAAACCCACCATTACGCCGCGGTTCCGCCGCACTTCTGAGGAGCTAGGGCCCTGGATTTTCTGGTTGGGATTCTAACAACTACTTACCATATATGGAAAGTCACCATATTAGAAAAGTCACTATATATGGAAAGTCACCATATTAAGAAGTCGCCATATATGGTAACTGGTTTTCTTCTTTGAGGGCTATATAAAAGACCAAGGGCTAAAGTTAGAAGGCATCATAGCGACGCGATCACGAAGTTCACGAAAATTCAAGAATCCTGGTTGATTATCAACAGTTCATCTACTTCCTTAGAAGAGATCGAGAAGCAAACTAGCATTTTGAAATCATTTTCTAAGGGAACAAAGTGTAATTGATCTTGTTGATTAATGAAGGTAGTTGTTTTCTTATTTTATTTCTTTGTAGTTTTTCAATATGATTTCCCTCTCTATCTTTTCTTTTCCCAACATGCGCGAGTAATTCTTCACTTGTTAGGGTTCATAGGATTATGGTAGATTAATGAATGATGAAGATCCTTAAACTCTTTTTACATCTTATAAAGTTTATAAATTTTATCAAAAGAATAGTTAACATCCTAATCGGACGCGCTATCAATTCATTGATAATCACGACAACAATTAGAGATTAGATTAACAATTGTTTTGGTAAAGGCTGGACATGAACGGAGATCCATGTCGAGATAGGGGTTATGAGTGGGAACCCTTTTCCCTCCAGAAACCCTAATCTACATGCATCACTGTCGATCTAGTTTTAAATCTATTAAAAAATAAAAGGAGTAATCTTTAATTAATCATCTATGACTACTAAATCTTAACAAACCCTACAAGCCCCTTTTAATATAAATCCTACATCCGTAGTTAATCTAGATCTATATCCTGCATCCGTGTTTGACGTAGATCTAGAACCTACAACCATTCTTCACCATTCTTTATTCTTTCTCCTCTCTTTTTCAACACGCCTAAAGTAAGATTAAAAGATTCAACATTTCCTAAAGGACGACCCGTACTCATCTTGGTCTAGCTACACGCGATACCTTATTGATTGCGGTTAACTACAAACACTTTTTCAGATCAATCAAATGGCGCCGTTGCCGGGGATACGTGCGTAATTTTTTATTTTTACTATTTGTGTTGAATTCTTATTCGATCTATATCATAAAAATAAAACAAACTGCATCTTGCATATTTAACGATAAGTGTGATTTTTGCGAGGGGATCTGGAGTCACAGACTTGAGGAAACAGAGATCCAACGACATTCATCAAGATCCAGAGGAGGAAGGGAAGCCATGTAGCAAAAATCTTCTTCAGATCTTCCTAGTCGGCGGCGGAACCGCGGCACAAAGAGCATATTGGCGGCGGAACCACGGCGCATTAGGGGATTTAGGGTTTCCGAATTCTCTGGTATCTTTTCTATATCTTTCTCTCTCCTCTGAAATCCAATAAAATATTTTTTCTGCAGGATTCTTTGCAAAATATCGCCGCTCAAAAATCTTTTTGCAAAGTTTTGTACTTGGTTTGTTTATTCATATTTTAATATGGATTTTAAGGGGCAAGACCAAAATTCAGATTAGGTGGGGATTTTATCACCCTTCCTAAGCCCCACAAATCACAAACCGAGCATCTGCATCAACCCTACATTAATTTAAAAAATATCTAGACAAGACTCTAAGGACTGTCGCGCTCAATAAGGATAGAGGAAGGTCGTGGGTAATTTATCGCTTATCCACATTACTTTTGTGGTGCCTAGGTAAGTGTGTCTAAGGCAAGTGGTTACTTAATTAGGCCCGCTATTTTCGGTGATTCGTATAGCAGATACCTCCTACTTACCTGGCACTTACCTGGCCGCAAGGGTAGTAAAGAGGTGATAGAGGATTGATCATGCGGCTTGTCCTTTGGAAGTATAGGAGCGGTCTAGAGACTTGACCTACGTAACCTTAGTTCTAGGGTTGTTTGTGCATTTTTGTGTGATTTGTCTCACGTCCGACACTTTTTAAAACAAACCATTTGTAAATCACATACACGCTGCCACTTGCGCTAAACCCGTTTAGTGCATGCTTGGCTGGACACGGGATTCTAGTGCCCGTCTTGTCCACGTTCCTGTTATCGACTCCGAAGTCGGTGCTTCTTCATCTTCTTTTCCCCCACCACCCACCACATCGACCGAGATGGACGGTACTCCATCAAATTATAACACCACGCTGCCACCGCCCGTAGGTGAGCAGAATCCACCGCGCATCTCTCTCCAAGAGAGATGTTATCCTATCCATGGTCCACTTCCTACCTGTCTATCCATTCCACCAGCCAACGGGGATAATTTTGAAATTAAATCCCACTACATCAACCTGTTGCCCAAATTTCACGGGCTTGAGTTTGAAGATGCATATGTTCTCATCACTAAATTCGAAAACGTATGTGCAATGATGTGTACTTCACAATTGTCCGTGGACGCTATGCGCTTGCGTCTTCTCCCATTCACTTTGTGCGACTTGGCAGAAAAATGGCTTTACAATACTGCCGCACACTCTATTGCCAATTGGGATGAATTCGTGATAGCATTCCTTAAGAAATTCTACCTAAATCATAAGACCGCCCGTGTTAGGAGCGAAATCAACCAGTTTACACAGCTTCCAAATGAACCATTTTGGAAGTGCTTTGAACGTTTCAAGGATCTGTTTGTCCAATGTCCTCATCATGGAATACATAGATGGGATTTGTGCCGAATTATATATGAGGGCATTAATCCAGCGACAAAGCAAATGCTTGAAACAATGTGTCAATACAATTTCATGTCCAAAGACGATGGTGAAGCCTGGAAATATCTGGAAGATCTCGCTGAAAATACTTTGCACTGGAAAAGCGTGAGACCACCTTCATCTAGAGGAGGTATTCATCAGCTCGATATTTCCATCGCCGTAAAAGCAGAAATGGCAGCGATGCAAAAGAAACTCGACGCTATTGAAAACAAATTTTCATCAATCTCCCTAAATCAGGTCACGCTCCCTAAGACCGTGTGTGGTTGCTGTTCCGATCCATCACACTTGACGGAAGAATGTCCTATGAATGCACCGTTTCAAGGCCACGAGCAAACTAATGCTACTTTTCAGCAGCGACCTAGAAACAATCCTTATTCTTCCACGTACAATCAGGGATGGAGGGGTCATCCTAATTTTGCTTGGAACCAAAACCAACCCCAAAATCAAAACCAGTTCCAAAGCAATTATCAAAGACCACCTCTACAGCAACAGCTACCTCCACCACAGAGTCAGCACCCCTTCCAATCGCAACCTGTTCAAAACCCGGCCAATAATTCTTTCCAAACGACCGGTACCGATAACTCCTCTTCACTCGCACAAACTTTGGATTTGTTTATGAAACATTCGATCCAAATGTCGGCTGATATGAGGTCTTCTATTGATTCCATAAAGAAAGACTCCGCCTCCCACGGTGAGAGTATTAAATCAATAGAAACCCAAATTGCACAGTTGAATGCCGCGATGAGTGCGAGAGAAAAAGGGAAACTCCCATCTCAACCCCTACCGAATCCTGGCCACTCACAACATCATAATGTGAGTGTCGTTACTACGTTGAGATCGGGAAGAGTGCTGGATAACCGAGTGGGTGAACAAGTTGATGACGTTTGTGATACCAATGAAACCTCGGCTTCTACTTCTTCCCCTAATTCGTCTAGTCTCCCACCTACTTCCGAGCCTATTTTACGGTTTTCCCAAGGCTCGAACACTTCGCCCAATCTATCTAAGACGATTCCCACTCCAATTCTGGGATCGAATTCTTCCCCACAATCTTCTCCACAAATATTGGACCCAAAACTCATTGATAAAACTCTGTTTCCAAACAGATTAAGGGCCAACAGACCTAACCCACAAATGGAGAAGATTGTGGAAATGTTTAAGCAAGTCAACGTAAATATTCCTCTTCTAGATACTATTCAACAAGTCTCATCTTATGCAAAAATCCTTAAAGACTTGTGCACTAGGAAGAGAAAAACTCAAGTGCCGAAAAAAGTTTTCATGACCAGTAATGTTAGCACAGCTTTTACCCAGCAATTACCAAAGAAACGTAAGGACTCTGCCTGTCCTACCATCTCTATTTCTATTGGGGGTAAAAATATTAATCGTGCTCTACTCGACCTCGGCGCCGGTGTTAACTTTCTTCCATATTCCGTATATGAGCAGTTAGGAATTGGAGAGTTGAAACCTGCCTATTGTACTCTTCAGATGGCCGATCGATCTATCACCCAAGCTAGGGGTGAGCTAGAGGATGTGTTAATCAAAGTTGGGGAATTTATATTTCCTGTGGACTTTATCGTTATAGATACACAACCTATAGCGAACCCACGAAACCAAATTCCAGTGATTTTAGGTCGATATTTTCTTGCAACTTCCAACGCTGTAATCAATTGCCGTAACGGCTCTATGAACCTATCCTTCGGGAAGATGTCAATTGAGCTTAACATTTACAAGTTGGGAAGTGAACCCTCCGAACCCTATGCTCATGTGTGTTCGGTCGAAACAATAGATTCCGACAGCAGCGAAATTGAAGAGCTTCACGATACTGATCTCGACTCCGCTATTACGTTGTTGTCCGGGTCAACATCTAACGCTAAATGTGAACCTTTTAAGGAGTCCGAGTATTATCCTATTCTTTCCGATGAGATTATTATTCGGGATATCGATGAAACCTTTGAAGAAATCTTCGCTGAAGAACTCGCATTCTTAGAAGACATGGGCTTTGTGATGAATCAACCCCAACCCAAAGAAGTTGAACCACCACATCTTCTTCTTATCAAGATCGAGAATGCGAGTAATCGATCATTATTGTTTCGTCTCTACAAACCGAGACGTAAACCTTTTTCATTACACCTCTTATCTCCTCCCCACTTCTTCATGTCAATAGGCGACATGTTCTTCCACCAATCTTGGTGCTTCATCGATAAAATTTTTGAATGGTTGGTGTTGACTTTTGGTCTTTGTAAGGCTTTACTTTGACCAATAACTTTAACCCCCCCTCATAATTTAAAATGCTTAATACGATTTTACTCAAGTTTGGGGAGGGGGGATATTTTGGCTCTTGAAAGAAAAATTTTACAAAATTACGAGCCAAAAATAAGTTTGGGGAAGAATTTCACTTTCATTATTTCTTGTCCCCTTTGATAACTTTTCCTCCCAAGTCTACAGATTTTGAGATTTAAAAGATGACAACAGTTAGGACACTGCTGCAAACAGGTTTGGGGGAGGTTTGTGCTTATTTACGCATTACTTTGCATTATACTATATATAAGCAAAAAAAAAATTATAATAAAAAAGTAGAAAGTGAAAAATTACATATGAAAAATAGGAAAAGTTTAAGAAAAGCAAGAAAGTTAGATGTTTTCTTAAACGAAACTAGTAATAAGTAGTTATGAGCCGTTGTCCCAAGAGTTAGTAAGATAAAGAAAATTACTAATCTAAGGATAAAATTAAGTCTGAAAAATAGTCCTTATTTTTGACGCCAAACATTTGAACGTTGATACCCTACTATACGCACTTACACACATCTTGAAACTTGGGATAGTAGAGGATACCTTGAAATGCTTTTGTCTAAAAGCCTTAGTATAAAAATAAAAATAAATAAATAGAAATAAATAAATAAATATAAGTGGGGAAGAAAAAAAAATGAACACTGGTTTTGTAATTACCAAGGCAGCATAAAAAATATAGCGATGGTGCTTTATCACCTAGTGCCTTAGACCAACTGGTTTGGGAGTCACTGCTAAGCCTTAGGTGTTGCATGACGAGGAATTACGCCTAAATGCGCGAGCACATTTTGTAATAGGTCGGTTAGTACCTCAAGAAGTATTAACGGTCGCATGAAGAATGTGTGAGCAATTTTATCGAAAATATTCACTAACTATAAAGTACTTTGGAAGATGGACAAGAGTATGATAGCTTGAATTGAATTCTCTAAGTGTAGGGATGTCTTTTACACACACGTAGGGGTATATGATCAATGTTTGGATGAAAGATAGGGAGGAAGACTAAAGGCTATATTTTATTGAGGGATGATGTGATTTCTAACATTTTTTCATGACCATTAAGATAGGGCTCATAGCAACTGAAAAGCTGGTATAGTTGGAAACTCTTATTTTCAAGTTCTTTCTTTTATAGTTCTTATTTTTATATGTAACTTTCACCATCTCTTTTTTATTATAGGATTTTGTGGGTGTAATCCGCTGAAAACCCTCAGGAGACAACACTCCTCCTACTAGGGACACCTAGAGGTTTAACGGCTTGTTGCACGTGCTCAGTGCAATCGTGTTGCCTACGAAAGTGTGCTACTTAGTTCTTCTTCTTTTTCTCCTTCTCTTGAATAACTAGTTTGCTCGGGACGATCAAAGTTAAGTTTTGGGGTATTTGTTCAGTTGATAAAACTGCACTTTTAATATGACATTTTTCCTACTATTTCTATATAAAAAGGGTGTTTATTATAATATATGACACATATGAGGGTTTATCTGTAAAAATACTATTTTCATGTGTTTATATATTATAATTAATATTATGAAGGAAAAAGTAAGCATATAATATCCATGTAACATTTGGCCCATTTATATGCTTACCTTGTTAAATACCTTTGAACAATTCTCTTAAAACTAAAATATCATGACAAATGGTTAAAGATAATATATCAATAAAAACAAATTCTACTAACATTATTTATTTAGGTAATTGTGCAGAAATTATTTCAGGACTGGAATCAAAGAAATCCGAGTTATCGAGATCAAATCTGCCGAAATAGTAAAGTAAATTGAAGAAATCAATTATGGCAGAGACGTAGAGAAGATTTTCAGATTCCAGATACCAAAATAGTCTACATGTGTCACTAGAAGAAGCCTCAAGAGAAACGAACCCACGATCCTCCTAATCCACCGCGGATCCGCGGCCAAACCTACCATTACGTTGCGGTTCCGCCGCACTTCTGAGGAGTTAGGGCCCTGAATTTTCTGGTTGGGATCCTAACAACTAGTTACCATATATGGAAAGTCACCATATTAGGAAAGTCAGTATATATGGAAAGTCGCCATATTAGGAAGTCGCCATATATGGTAACTAGGTTTTCTTCTTTGAGGGCTGTATAAAGGACCAAGGGATAAAATTAGTAGGCATCGCACCGACGCGATCACGAAGTCCACAACGGCTCAAGAATCCTGGTTGATCATCAACAGTTCATCTACATCCTTAGAAGAGATCGAGAAGCAAACTAGCATTTTGTAATCATTTTCTAAGGGAACAAAGTGTAATTGATCTTGTTGATTAATAAAGGTAGTTGTTTTCTTATTTTATTTCTTTGTAGTTTTTCAATATGATTCCCTCTCTATCTTTTCTTTTCCCAACATGCGCGAGTAATTCTTCTCTTGTAAGGGTTCATAGGATTATGGTAGATTAATGGATGATGAAGATCCTTAAACTCTTTTTACATCCTATAAAGTTTATAAACTTTATCAAAAGAATAGTTAACATCCTAATCGGGCGTGCTATCAATTCATTGATAATCACGACCGCAATTAGAGATTAGATTAACAATTGTTTTAGTAAAAGCTAGACATGAACGGAGATCCATGTCGAGATACGGGTTAAGAGTGGGAACCCTTTTCCCTCCAGGAACCCTAATCTACATGCATCACTGTCGATGTAGTTTTAAATCTATTAAAGGATAAAAGGAGTAATCTTTAATTAATCATCCATGACTACTAAATCTTAACGAACCCTACAAGCCCCCTTTTAATATAAATCCTACATCCGTAGGTAATCTAGATCTATATCCTGCATCCGTGTTTGACGTAAATCTAGAACCTACAACCATTCTTCACCATTCTTTATTCTTCCTCCTTTCTTTTTCAACACGCCTAAAGTAAGATTAAAAGATTCAACGTTTCCCAGAGGACGACCCGTACTCATCTCGGTCTAGCTACACACGACACCGTTATTGATTGCGGTTAACTACAAACACTTTTTCAGATCAATCAGGTACTATTTGAGGCAATCCGCGGCCTCCTAGAAGGACAGCAGCAGCAGACTGCTATGTTAATGAACTGACCAGAAGCGGAAGCCCATGGGGTAAAGCAATTCAGAGCTTTACACCCCAAACAATTTTTCGGGAAAGAGAGCCCTCTGGAAGCTGAGGAATGGTCTCAAAGCATTGAGGATGACCTGGCAGCAGCACAAGTGCCAGAGGTCGCTTGGGTTCGAGTTGCAAAGCTGCAGCTCGCTGACAATGCACGAGTCTGGTGGAAGGCGGAAGAAAGCCGTCTCGCCCAACCGATCGAATGGAGGACTTTCCGCGATATGTTCGATGAAAATACTTCCCTAAGACTGCCAGATTCGACATGGAACAGCAGTTCATCCATCTACAACAGGGTTCAATGTGGACCAAATCCATGGATGAGTACGATGCTGAGTTTACCATGCTCAGTCGATTCGCTGCACACTTGATACTGACTGCTGAGATCCGGTCAAGACGATTTCAGCAAGAGTTGGATTCGGAGATCCAAACTGCTCTAGCTACAGGGGATTTCCCAACCCATGATTTGGCTTTGAAAGCTGCCCAAAGATACGATGCAGTAGTAAAGCGGAAGGACAGACCTCAATCTGCCAGAGTTAAGCGCACTGCCACTCAGATGGCAGGAGGAGCCTTTTCAAGGCCAACTGTTGAACCCAGGAGACCGAAAGAACCTAATAACCAGCCAAGTCCTGATTTTTGCTTCTATTGCAAGAGAGAATGACACTTGTGGAAGGACTGTAGGCGCGCAAAAGGCCTGTGCTTAGTTTGTGGCGCATCAAATCACGGAATTGGAAACTGTCCTTATAGACGCAACCCAGCTCACACACCCACCAACTACCCGCAGCGGCCAGCTATCCTGGCTCCTGCACCCCGTCTTGCACTTACAGCTCCACCTCCTGCATAGCCTAATCGCCAATTCCATCAGCCACTAAGGAACATGCCTTGAGGGCAGAGAAATATGCCCCAAGGACAGAGGAATGTGCCTCCAGGTAGGAGGAATGAACCACGGCGTCAAGCTTTCCTTTTAGCGGCCGAAGAAGCAGAGGCTGTAGACCAAGGTAACGTTGGTGATTCACTTCAGCATTTTCAAACCCTTGTATTACTTTGTTACTTTTCATACACTACCAGTACTTCTATTACCATTTTTTTTGAATCTGTTATACTTTCCTTTTACAAATTTCGAGGACGAGATTTTTATAAGGAGGGTAGAATGTAACAACCCTAAACTTTCTGTACAATTTTTTTCAAAAATACAGAAAGGGGTACTTAAGCCTGAGCACAAGTTATAAGTTTATTTTGCTTTTGAACAGCAAGAAAGCACTTGTAGCTCATTGATAAAGCCTTGCACTGTTGTGACATAGCACCTGAGTTCAAATCCCATCAGCTACATATTATTTTTATTGTATTTTCTTTTAATCTTTTAGAAGCCCAAGAATCTACACGTGCACTACACGTAAACTGAAAAGATATAGAATAAACAAACACATGGGAAATAGCATTTACACAGACCCCGGCACGTGGCCTAAAGACCAAGCCCACCCGACGGTAAAGACCCGGTGAGAACCTCAATAAAACCGGCACCACCGGTCTAAACCGACTGTATTGCTCCCGTCTTTTGCCCCCTGCACTTTTTGGCCTACCCCACTCCTCCTACACTGTTTATCTTCTCTGCAATTAATCAGAGAATTGAAATACCCCCTTTAATCAAATTTTAATACATATTTTAAATGCATTATTTAACACACCAAATCCTAATTTTTCCTATAAATACCACCTCTCATTTCACACTTCCTCACTTACAATTCCCTGCTAAAACTCTAAAAACTTTCAAGTCATAATTGTGTGCAAGTGGAGTTAGCGAAGGGCGAAGCTCCGACGAAGTTCCGAGGAGATTCCGGTGACGAAACGACGTCCCGACAAATCCTGAACCTTCTCTTACCTCCCCCCTCTCATCAAAGCCAGTAAGTCCCCCCTTCTCCTTCTTTTCTCTATTCTAAAAACTTTAAATTCTAAAACCCGACGGAAGCGGAGTTAATCCGACTTCCGATTCGATTTTTCTTTACAAATCATATTTTTCTTAAACAAGAAAATACCAAACTCTCATATCATGTTTAATAAACATTAATAAACATCTTAAACAATTTTCATCACAAAATATTATTATATGCAACTTCTATTGTAGTTTCACAGTAAAATACCACATACTTTAGTTTCCGACATAATCATTATAATACCAATTATACCTTTAGATAGTTCACGAGATAATGACCTACCTCATCACAACACACATCAGTGACATAGCACGATGAAGTTTGGGAGATATATTTATGGGATAATACAAAATTTTCAAATAAATACCATCAACTTATAAAACATTTTTCCTTAAAACGGTGTTAAAACAATTCTTTGCAAATGCGTCTCTACAACCCACTTTTGGGAAACCCTGTTTCAGGATGGTGCGGATTATCGTACGTCCTTGGGTCTAGTAGAGCGGAATTCAAACCTCCGCAAGGAGCGTTCGGATTCCGATGGAATTTTAATACCATTTTTAAGAAAATGAGATTTCTAGAAAATAAATCAAATATATTTTATATAAATATATAAATAATATCAAAATATCTATTTTAATTATATTATATAAATATTCCAAGTTTTTCAAATCAAAGGAATCATATTTACATGAAAATACTATTCAAATACAAAACAATTGCAATATTTCAATAAAATACCTTATAGTATGAAAACTAAGTTAAACTCACTAGATATTTCACATTTATAAAATATACATCTATGAAAACCCTAAAGACAATAATTAAATACTTGAGCAGTATTTTGAAATTATACTAAAATTATTTTTACATAAAACCCCCTCAAGTTATATAAATTACCATAAGGACCCTAGTAAATATAAGTTTAAGCGGGACCAGTTCTCTTGGGTCTCAGGGAGCCGGAGAATATGGATGCTTGCCTATCTGAGGTAGACAACCTAACTAACGGTGTTATTAACACGGTAATTGTCTTTGAAAAAGACACAAATCCTGCCGTCCATATGCAGCAGTTACCGATAACACCAAAACCTAATTCAGGACTTCAATTTCTTTTTCTAATTGTCTGACTCAGACCGAGTCTCAATATAATCAATCTGATTTGAATGTGATTCATGTATAAAACTACAATACAACATGAATCTACGAATCCGTCTATTCAATCTATATTAATCTATACAACTTAACCGAACCGAACCATGGATATACTCCATTTACATGTCTCCATCCATTATATTCGTTCCATTACTGATATCATGGTTTCGGCAAGTCATCCATTTATACAATTTATAATACAAGATAAGACAATACAATCAATACAATAAACACTACGGGGTTATAAAGGGGTAGACTGGTACGGAACATGTTAAAGGTGGCACGAGGTGGTCACTTAAGACGTAATTACATACATGCCGTTGTTCCGTGGTATTATCGACGGAGCATTGTACTACGGGTTACCAAAGTCTCCGGTGTAAGTAGGACTCCTCTCGTATACACTGGCACTTTCTGTACCAAGCTACAAACAACTGCGATAACATAACAATCAAATATGATACTGTTATACTTTATCCCTGTCTATTCTACTTCTCCCTCATCTTGGGACTTACCGAGCGATTGTTCGCTGACGATATTCCTATTTCTTTTCTTCTTTGGAATGTTTTCAGGAGGACCCGACGCTGAAGAGTTCGAGACCAACCAGGAGCATTTGGAGCAGGCCCCTGAGCAGTACACCGAAGAAGACCCAGAGCTGTAGCTACTTGTACTTATTCCATTTTCATTTCTGTTATGCCATTATTTAGGCATTGCTTTCATTCTATGTATTTACTTTTCAGATGTATTGTAAAAAGAATGTTAATAAATAAAGTTGATGTTCATTTACATCTTGTCTCTTGTGTACTTTTATTTTATATTGTTTAGATACGCTTAACGTGTTTACTTTTGAGTAAACACGTAGCGGGCCTCGCCGCGCCCTCTTCCTGCACACTGGGAAGCGGGGCGTGGAAAATTCGGCGACCTATTTCTTAACTTCTTCTTACTCCACTGGTGCCATCGGATAATACGTCTTTGAAATCGGCGCTGCTCTAGGAACAAAATCAATCGCGAACTCCACATCTCGTTTTGGCGGTAAATCCGAGATGTCTTCAACACATCCATAAACTCTCGAACTACTGCTGACGCTTCCTCCTTATCTGCTTCCATCGACGAAAAACGACGCTTGTCGGCCTAACACTAAATTCGATTAGCCCAACAGATCTGCTACCACCTGAAAATATAAACTCCGGATGTCCGGAAATCTGGAAAATCACTTTCTTTGCCCCTACAATCGATGTAAGCGTGGAAAGTGCCAAGAAAGTCCATTCCCAAGACGACATCATAACTGTCCGTATCGATCACCAAGAAATCCGCGAATAACTCTCGTCCGCAAATAACAATCGGACAATCCTTGCACTCGCTACTAGATATAATTTTCCCGTTCTCAGTGTGTATGTCCCAGCAACTAGACAGGGCCATGTGTGGAATCGAGTGTGCAGTAATAAACTTGGACGACAAAAAACAATGGGATACACCAGAATCGAATAATGCTAATGCGGGAAAACTTTGAACGAGTAGGATACCTGAAATGACTTCGTCTGAAGCCTTGGCCTCTTCAGCCGTCAAGGTAAAGGCCCGTGCTTGATTAGGCCCCTGAGTAATCTGCTTCTACCCCTGAATCTGCTTCTGTGGTAACTTCTGAGTATCGTCCCTCAATCGTAGCTTTGAAAGACAAGCATTGATGGTATGGTTAGCTGATCCGCAAACAAGATAGAGTCCAAGCCTCCTTCGACATTCCTTCTGTAAGTGTCCGGGTAGATGGCAAAAGTCACAAATCACACTTCTTTTCTGATCGGATACGACAGGCTTCTTCATAGATACAATACCTCGTCGGTTCACCGGGATGCCTCTACATATAGGAGCTCGGTTTGGCGTAAACGCCGGCTTCCGCATTACGACGACTTGCTGTTGCGTACTCTTCGCTTTCACCGATAAACTCTGTTGCTCCCTGGCTGCCTTGAGAGCTTAGGAAAAGGTGGTTAATCCCAGAGACATGATGTGTCTCTGGATCTCCACATCCAAGCTACGCATGAACCTTCGTGCCCTATCTGCCTTGTTAGCAACCAAAGGTCTCGCAAATCGACTGAGCCAAGTCCATTCAGCCGCATGCGCATCAACGGATCCGTCATTCTGCTTCAAGCTAATAAATTTTTCTTCCATTTCTTCTCGAGTAGATTGCAGAAAGAACTTCTCCAAGAAACTTCACGAAAACGCTGCCCAACTGATCGGCTTGGGAAGACGGGTCTGCTCTACGAGCCACCACTCGCGAGCGTAATCCACCAGTTGGATGCGTACAACATCCACCCTCTTGTCATCTGGAATCTGCACGGCGACGAGCAGATTCTCCGTGTCAACTAGCCACTGCTCCGCTGGCAATGGCTCTTCCAGTCCAGTAAATATAGACGGACCAAGCCTCCTGAAGTCCGCCACAGTACCCTCACGTCGTGCTGGCCTGGGTGCTGCTGCAATTACAGACTTTTGGATTGTTCGCAGACCCTCCTGAAAAGTCTCGGCTTGCCGCTGATTCAGATCGGTTTGCCACTTCTGGTTTTCCAACATCCCACATATAACTCCAAGCAATGCAGCATTATCAACACGCCTCTGGTATGTTCGCAAATCTCTATCCTCTGAAGTCAAGACACTGAAGAGTATTAGCAACGGTAAACATGATTCCATAAACAAGATAGTTATAAATTCAAGAATGGCAAGATAGTAATATGGCAGGGCATGTTCTTAATTATGGGTTTCCTGCTTAGTGTATTGGGTACAATACCTAACTACAAAAGAACCAAACCCGATTAACCTAAATCCTATGCTCTGATACCAAACAAACCCTATCACGTCCCGCTTTCCAGAGTGTGCTAACTACGGCACGTAACCGAGTCAATCATACTACCTATGGATAGGAATAATCCCCCCACGGTTACATTACGACTGTCTATAGGATATTAAGAATAATAAAATATAAAAATCTATCTATTACATGTCCATTTGCCAAAATAAAAGAGTCAAGAAAATATATAAGAGGAAACGATAGTAACATCCAATAAACAACATCTGGAAATACGCCCCAATATGGGCTCACATCAAGAAATAAAAGTGCGGAATAATAAGCTAAGAGTCTAAAAGCTAAACATCTCTAAACCACACATAATCAATTCCTCAATGCTCGGCTTAACGGCTAAAGTACTTCTGTTCAGCCTGCGATAGAGATAGAGGATTGGGCCATGCAAAACCCAGACGTCGGTGAGTCATAATAGCAAAACAGTAGTAATAATCAGGATGTAACGATATAGGTAAACATGAATATAAAAAATAACACGGATATGAATAGTGAGGTATGTATGTGTAGGTGAAGTGCGATAAGTAACGTAAACTGTGCTACTAGGTTGTCTACTTTAAAGTCTTTGAAATCAATTTAATAGAATCGTCGATATAACTCAATAGTATCCCGTGCGTGCCCGGGACCAAGGTCAAGACTCTCGGGCTGAATCCGAGACGTGCCGCTAGACAGTAAATAGGTAACATGTACAGACGAATGATGTCAGCAGTATCATCCCGAGGCTGACCTAGCCCGTAAAGACTGATCAGTATAAGTATTGAACTATTGAGTTACAAGTCAGATTTCATTATTGATTTCCCCTTACCTCCAAGGTTATGTGTTCAAGTCAGGTATTGAAAATATGAATCTAATGCCAACACAGGATCAAACAAGTACAGGTTTTGTCTATGCAGACAGCAAGTTACGTCCATCAGGACAACAAGTCAGGATTGTTGGCATTAGCAACAAGATCAAGTAACGAATCAGGTAGTGTGTCGTGAACATGTCATGTGATGCATATATATC
Source organism: Agapanthus africanus (assembly GCA_030015575.1). Lineage (NCBI taxonomy): Eukaryota > Viridiplantae > Streptophyta > Magnoliopsida > Asparagales > Amaryllidaceae > Agapanthus > Agapanthus africanus. Next base: position 181,334,433 of record CM057339.1, on the reverse strand, counting down.
AAATGGATACCAAATGTGAAACTGTAAACGATATCGGAATCACGATAAATAGTGCTGCTATCAGGATGCATATGTGTCTATTTGTAATAACCTATATATATATATATATATATATATATATATATATATATATATATATATATATATATATATATATATATAACCATGACTATGTATGATGCAAGCTAGATAACATGTCGCAATAATATAGAAGCAACATGATATAATGAAGTTCCGGCATGTAACTAGATATGCAATTGTCAGTATGGATATCGAAAGACAGTAAATCTATAACATTGGATGTATAATTAGAATACATGTATTACTTTTATTCATATAGATGTAAATATATTAACATAGCATATTGTAAGATAAACTTGCCTGATCAGATCTCACGTCGGGGTACGTACGTCACGTTCGACGTCGGGTAAACGTCGCGATGCACACACGCGCGTACAGGACTGGACTTGGCTACTCAAAGACGTGTCCACGCTGATGGCGATGATGACTGGGTCGCCCGGATCATCGGGGACGTGCGCGACTCCGGCGAACGGTCAAGAAAGCAAGAAAAGAGAAAGAAAGAAAAGAGAAGAAAGAAGAAAAAAAGGACTGTGGTGTCGGCTCTGGTATTGAGCTTTGGATCAGAGGATAGAGGAGGTGACGACGGTGACGATGGGCAGCCGTCGGCGATGGGTAACGGCGAGGGCAGAGGGGTTTTTCTCGGGTTGGTTGGGTGCTCGGGGAGTTTATGGTGTCGGGGTCTGCGGGGAGGTGAGGAGAAGAGAGAGGGATGAGGAGGTGAAGACGGGGGTGAAGGTGACGGCGACGAGGTGGTGAGGTGATCGACAGTGGAGGTGCAGGCGTTAGGGTTCTCTGGTCGATGGGTTTTCGGGTAAAGTTGCTGGGGATCGTGGTGGTGGCATTGTGGTGCTGGTGAGGAGAAGGAGGAAGTGGGGTAAGGTAGTGACGGCGAGATTATGGGGAGGTCGGCGGTGAGGGGATCAAGTCGAGGTCAGGTTCTTAGGTTTGGGTCGTCGGGATGAAGGAGGAGAGAGGAAGAAGAGGGGAGGAGGTGGAGAAGGCGAGGTCGGCAAGGGTAAGGTGATGATGTGGTGTGGCTGGGATCGGTGGCGATGAAGAGGACCGAAATCGGGTTAGGGTTCTCATGGGTTTCGTGAGCGGGAGTTGAAGGAAAAAAGGCGGAAGGAGAGACAGAGCAGTTATAAAATTTAATATATATATATATATATATATATATATATATATATATATATAAAAGAGAGCATAAAGAAAGAGAGATAACGGAGAGAGAGAGATTGAGAGTTTATGAAATATTTTATTAGTTAATTATATATTATTATTATTATTATTATTATTATTATTATATATATATATATATATATATATATATATATATATAAGTATACTGTTATATATGTTCAGGATTATAAAAAATATTATAATATATATATTCTGGGTTTAAACAGTTATTATAAAACTACTCCGAAAAAATATCCGGATCACTTCTAAAATTCTAGTTTTAAAATACGGATAATACATGTGTCAGTTAAAATTATAATGCGACATCCGGTTAAATAAAATGCATACCCCTAAGAACGGATACATGTAAAAACACGTAGCGATCCAAATGAGTTCGTTTCCTCAAATAGGAAGTGAACACGATGTCTGGATGCAACCACAGGATATAGAGTATGATACAGGTCAGGTTAGATGTTAAAATATATTATCAGGTTATAATTTGTTTTATCTAAAAGAAATGTAGATGCAACCTATCATATAAGCGTAATATCAAATCTAAATGTGTACGAATTCTCTGTACTAGTAATCATATAACGTAATCTAGAACCATGATGGGTTTCAAGTATGCGGGTCCGGACGGATACTAAACACAGATACCAAAGCACTATCCGCACCCAAAACAATTAATAATTAAGGAATGGTCACAAGATTAGAAAATACTCAAATCAAATATGGTATAAATGAACTAGGGTGTTACAGTCTCCATCAAGCATGTTTCGACTGGTATCTAAGATAAATGGACAGTTCTCGATATTTTACCTATAACACTAATATAAGTGCTTTCATACCCGTCCCATTCTAGTTATAGTTACACTTTTATATGCCCCATAGACGTCGACAGTGCAATAACTAAATGTTTCCGCTGATTGTGTACAGGTACAAGTTACTTCCATTATTCAATCACGCTTTTACACCAATGTATTTACCACAATCCAATTACAATCACTTATCATTTGGTAATCTAAAACAGTCACTATGGTATCAATGCAAATGATCACTAATTACTGAGGGTATAACAGTCACGAAATATGATAGAAATGTATTAAAATATACGAGTAAAATATGGGCCGTTTATTCAGGTTAGAAAATGCACAGTAATTTATAAGTGTAGAATCAAACGAAACAATATAAAAGTCATAAACAGCAGACCCAATTATCTAGACAATAAAATTGGTTTCACACGGATCAGGGTTCTGGTTAGGAAGATACGACCGTTTTAGATAAATACCATGAATTTTGTAAATTACATTAAAATACAATGAACACAAGGTTGTGGCACGCAAATTCCATGTTTCTTTTACTTTGTGAAAAACATTAGTACAAAGTCATGACTGACAGGTGACCAATATATGTCCATTTTTTTTTTCAATATATCTCCATTTTAACCTTCTGCCTTCTTTGGTAAAATCTTTTCCCTATCTCTATTCACCTAATTTTTCTCTTTCTAAATAAATATGGATAGCTTTAAGGTATGGAGACATGCACAGAATGATAAATTTTACAAGATGAAAAGGAAAAAGAGAATCGATAGATAAAAGAAGCTACAAGATAATATAATGATATTTTGGTCGCCTGGAGGTCGCTTGATCTCTATAGTAATAGTTTTGGTGATATAAAAGCGGCAAGGTATTTTCATGCAGCAACCCGAGATGGTTCATGTCATTTATAAAGGTCATGGTATTTAGCACAAAAAAGCAATCAAAATTTCAAGGTACTGTAGAATAATTTACCCAATAACAAATTCAAATCCATTTGATATTCATGCTAAAAAATATTCATACTTAAAGAAAAGAAAACATTACCTGATACAAATCTCTGGGATTGGCCGGGTCTAACACAGCCTCACCATACCTAGCAGTAAGCGAGTACATCTCGACCGCCTTAGTATAAATCCTCACTGTACACTCTTCATCTCTCTTGCTCATGGTTTCAGTACAATCAACCAATCAAGTTCAAAAAAGGTTAAGAACGTACCTTGTGTGATCGGCTTTAATTGAGGTGCTTCTCTTTATATAGAACTAATGGAAGAGTATCCGATGCCTGTAATATCCTATAATGATACATGCAAATACGGTACAAAAATGATAGCAATGAGTGAATTTGAACAGCACAGAAACCACAATGAGGCCTCACCTGCTTATATCATTTAATTTTCCCACATGTAATCGGATACTTATCGAGAAAAATAATGCATGCATAGGATACTTCTTTCAGGAAATGTGTTTATCATATCACTTCAGAAAATTAATCATTAATCATCACCAAACAAATCCTTTGGGATAGCAATTTGAGAACTCAAAGCGCTTGCACTACAAAAATGTATAGAGAAAACACGACGACATTAAAAATCCCAGGTTAAGTTTTGTGATTAGACAAAAAGAATATGTCACTAATCCTTGATGCCCATTTAGCTCCTTACCAAACTGAATTATTTCATCGACAAATATCTTCCTGATGCAATATGGGCTTTGCCTTTAAGCATTATCCATTTGATCATATAAAACGGAGCATTGTATTCACCTAAGTACATGAACTATAAAAATTAAACTGTGCTTAACTCATCAGTAATGTAGTAGTAAGCATTTCTACTGTTCAGAAAATTCGCTTCCAGCCTACATTACCATATTGCATAACTAATTAATAATATAATGAAGAGGAAATTGTTTCTAAGCAGCTCTTTCTTAAGCAACTCCTGCGCAACAAGGAAAAAGGCTGGATACGAAGATTCACCAAAACCCCCCCATCTTATTCCTTGCTGCTTAGAAAAGTGTATCTTAGGACCACTTTCCTCTATAATGAAATCATTAGAACTTCACCAGTAACAACGAAGAGATATAAAAAACGAAGAGACAACCGAAACTTTCATAGATGTTCAAACACAAACATAATTAGCATAAAAGTACATTGAAGCTACCCAATACAAATGACACTCATACTTGTAGCTCAAACACAGACATGCCAGCTCCAGGGCAAACTTATTCTTCATCTACTAGGATAACTACCAGTTCAACATCAGCAGGAACTCTTAGGTAAGCAAGCATGCATATAACCTGTAGCCCGAACACATGGATCCTGTGTGCATTAATTCAGAAAATGTAAAAATTAAATTAGACAAAAGTTTCAATGTTGTTGCACATGACTACCAACTTCGTACATATCTGCATATTATAACGCTAGGGTGTTTGCAATCGGAATTGGATTTATGCAATGTTAAATGGTACAAGTGCCATGCATTTACGGGAAGCAATCATAAGCGATAGCGGCATGAGATAGGTTTACTTCAAAAATAACACCTTAAATTCTTTAACATTCACATAAAAGGTAAATTACACTAAAATACCCTTAACTATTGCAGTTATTCGCTAAAAGTTTTTTCGTTATAGTAAATTGCCGAGTGCTACTTCTGCAGATATTTTAGTGAAAAATCCCCTTTAAAACCGTAGTTTAAGGTAATTTACTGTAATTAAATACCTTATGGTAGTTTAGTGAAAACCATGATCTAAAGGGTATTTTAGTGTAATTTACCCTTATGTGTGTGTGACACACACACACACACACACAAATATGTATATGGGCATATAAGGGTGTGCATGCGCTCCCGTGCGCATGCACAAAAAAAAAAGTGTGCACGAGCGCGCGCGCGTGAGAGAGAGAGAGAGAGAGAGAGAGAGTTTAGCTGATATTTATAGACGACCAGAAATGTAGTTGGCGATAACTTACAATAGTAAGGCGCAATCTTCCACCTCTGGTTCTTGCCCTTGAACCACTCATAAAGCACAACAGTTGTTCCATCATGCACTCCCCCATGTTCCTCGTCTCCATGGAATGCATCAAAGTTCAAGCGGATGTTATTCGTCATCCTAATGCAACGGAAGCCATCTCCAAGGTCCTTGCTCTCGCTCCAAAGAATCGATTCATCAAGGTAATCCGGATTATACGGAACCAACCGAACCTGGAAGCATAATAGAAAAGAATAAAAGAAAAATTAGGGGGGAAGTACAGCAGCAGCAGCAACCTTTATTCCCTACTTCCAGGATCGGCTAATGGTGCCTCATTTCCCTTCTGCGAAGTTAAGACCCTCTCCTAGATTAAAAAAACAACATATACTTATAATTGTGTCTATTTGTTTTAGTTTTAGTCTACCCATAGCCTTGGTTGGGACATTAACTACAATCATATCACTTCTTCTAACTAGAGCATTTATCGCTCCCCATCTACTCAGGTAAAAGTGGGATAAAAGATATTTAAGGAATAACATAATATTATTCAAACCTTTTTGTACACAGATTCATCCTCGATTAGACATCCGTATAGGATTCGTATTGTGAAACGGATACTTGGGATATTTGTGAGTTGTGGCAAACTCCTAACACATCTTAAGACTTTATATTGTATTCTAGATGTATTAAAGATAGATCAATTACTAAAGACACTAATAATCTATGAACCAACAGGACACGATTTTTAAACAATCCAGACACGTTTATGTACTTTATTCTATTTTTTAAATGAGACTATATAAAATAATTGATTGTTCGGATAATTATAGATGAAGGAAAGATATAGATGAAGTAAATAAAGTGACTGGTTAATTCCCTTTTGGTTCTCGGTAAATCAGAAACTCTAGGCAAAGGAGAATAATTAGGATTAGCATTCTTATACTAGTTAACAGTATTGTAAAAAGCGGTTAAGTGGTCGATTAAGCATTTTGAGCACAAGAACGCTTAGATTTCGATGAAAGCGGTGAGTAAAATCGGTCATGGTGATTTCTCGTCGTCAAGGCATGGAAAGCGGCGCTAAAGATGTCTTCAAGCGGTCAAAATGGTTGTGAAGCGGTCAAAGCGGTCGTGAAGCGGTCAAAGCGGTCGTGAAGCCGTAAAAGTGGTCATTATGCGGGTCGGGTGAAAGCAGGTCGATTTGAACTATTTTGCAACCAACATCCATTCCCAACAGTTTTTTTATAACTTAAACATGTTTGGCCCATTCCCAACCCAAAACCCTAACTATAAGATCCTTTTACTGCAGAAACCCCAAGATTTTACTCCCAACCTCATATTTTTGTTGTCTGTGACTCTGTGCCTCTAAACTTGGAGACTTGGCCTCAGTTTCGACATCCACGACTTCGACTTAGCCAAGTGGAGCTTTGTGAGCTCCATTCTTAAGGTAATCTCAAGTCTCAAATTCAAAAACTATAAGCTTATTTTCTTTTTGCATTTTTTATTGTTATCCAGCTATTTATATATAATTAGTTATTATAATTTCTTATATTTAAGAAATAGACTAGCGCTTTTTCCCGCTAAAGCTCACTAAAGCTAAAGCCCTACACTACCACTTCTTTCTGCTTTCCATAAGCTTAAAGGTAAAATTATCTGTATTATAAGTTCAAATTTTATAATTATAACTTTCAATTATGGATATATACTGCATAAGAAATGTCCAATGAATAGTATGCTAAACATTTGAATTATTGGAAACCTCCAAATCTTACATGTATCTTATCCTATAATTGTATCTGAATCCATGCTAATCTTACAGAGCAACTCTTTGGGAAAGAAGTAAACCAAGTTTGGACCAAATTGATTTCACCTTGTAAACAAGCAGCTAGCTAGACCATGTTTGTGCTTGATCAATTTTCTAAGTATGAAGACTTATTTATTGAGATTATACATAAACCAGTTGCACTCAGCTTAATTTATAGATTGCTGAAAGCGAATATCATCATGTTTATGAGTTTATCTGTAACTTCAATTGTCATAATTGAATCCAGAAGCTAAAGATTTCTCTTCCGAGTAAAGAGAAATCATAAACTCGTTTGTCATACATATATAGCACTTTGCCATTATGGGGTCATGCCGTTGTATTATTTTGCAAAAAGCAACAACTATGTATCTTGAGTTAAAATACAAGACGATAATACATTCTAGTTTATAATGAGGACCAATGAATATGCAGTACAAATTGGGCTAAAAACGTATTACTCACAGGGTGCTCTTTTCCCAGCGAGTGTTTCAGAGCTTGGCCGGTGGCTTTGTTAATGAGAGCAAAACTTGGAAACCCCTCTTCATCCTTCACAGTCGTGCTATATCTCATGTCTTTGATCCAATGCTACAAGAATAGAAACACGAAATTAGATTCTCTAAATAGGTTCGATTACAAAGACCAAAAATTGTTCAAGTGTTTAACAAGAGGAAAGTGGAGTGGCGGTTCATATGCCAGCATGAATGCTTTGTAGTTTCAATGTAGAAAGTTCATGGAATAGTTGACTCCAAACTGCATTAGCTTATGTTTTCAATGCCTTTCGAAGGTAATTCCATAAATTTAAGACCGAATGACAAATTTTGGCAGAATGGTACCAAAACGAAGAAGAAACCAACAAAACCACAGATTATAGCCAAGATGGAACTAAAAAATGAACCAAATCAGACATCACACATAGGTATAACAAAGCCATACAATTTGTTATGGATACGGATACAAAGTATTTCAAGAATAAATAAAAGATTCAAAAATTTTTTTAAAAAACAAAACAAAAGGATAGCAAAATAATGCAACATTGTCACAAGAATAAGATAACAAACTTGGTCAAGGAACAAGGAGTAGCCTGATAATATTTAATATTTCGGTTATGAATAAATAAATCACAATGCATTAACGATAGAATATACAGGTTACAGAAACTAAATCAGGGGTCTCCAATTACCTGATAGTCATCCCTGGGATTAGCCGGAGCGAGCAGGACATTCCCATTCCTAACCGTAAGTGAGTAATCCTCCGCCGCTTTAGTATATATCCTCATCGTCGGATTACGGGTTAGTGGCATGTCATTAGCTAGTTCTTTCCCTTTATGAGAATCAAGAAATGGCTTGTATAAGCATAAGATCATACCTTAACATCTCTATGGCTTGTATCAGCATAAAGATCATACCTTAACATCTCTATCTCTATTCTATAATGCTAACCCAAGAGGTTCAGTAATTGGCATTTCAAAATATCTTCCCTTGTTACTCGAGTGAGAAATGACGTAACAGGTAAAAGAAAAATAATAGTTGCGTGTAAGATGCTTTTGGAAAGCCATTTGGCATGCGCCCCATTAAAAGTTCTCTTATATATTCTTCCCTCTACATCCCTTTCATGTGATATGGGAAATGGATCCATCTAAATAAATTTTACAACTACATCTTAAAATAAGTATATTTTCGATGCATATTTTTATATTTCCAATGATTGAGTCATTTAGATCACACTTTCAAAATATTTGCATGTCCCTTCATACAAGCTAACAAGGATACTTATCTATGGTTATTATATGTGATTAAAAATATACTTCCCAATTACGACTCTCTTTCTTTTAATTAGAAGTGCATCACACATACTAAAATTATACGTCCTGTTTGGCATTGAAGTTGGGATAACCAGAAGTTTATGCAAGTGGATGTAAAGGTTATGCAATCTGGGAGTTGCAAGGCTCACACACTTAAAAAAATAACTCCGCTTGCCTCATAAAAGAGGTCAATGGATTTGTTTAGAGTCAAGGCAAAAAAGAAGAAGACAGGATTGGACTTTATATAACGGCAGTTATTTCAACCGTGTAGTAATCCTAACTCCAAAAGCAAAGCCAAACAAAGTGCAATTAGACTTCTTAGGGCCTATTTGGGAATGGAGTTAAGTTTTCTAATATGGAGTTTCATAAAGTTAGCAAAACTCAACTCCAAAATGCTAACTTTGTCATGTTTGGCATCCATTTTGGAGTTTAGATAACTACGGTTATCTGAACCCCAAAGTTGAGATAACTGCGGGGTTCAGATAACCGTAGTTATCTAAAATCCAATATAATCATTCTAAGTTTAGTAAACTCCATTTTCCCAAATACGTATCTACAAACATAACCATAGTTTATTTGAAAATGGAGTTTGGGGCTTGCAAACCATAGTTTGCATCCCCTCTATCTCCACTTAAAATAAACTATATTTTTCCTAAAACTCCATACCCAAACAGGACCTAAAGATTATGTTTAGATAAATTTTGAAAACGACAGTTATATCAACTCAAAAGCCAAAGCGGACCCTAGGGTCTAAATAAAATGTGATATGAGGGAATATAGTCAATATACCATAAGGAGCGATCTTCCACCTTTGGTTCTTTCCCTTGAACCACTCATACAAGTGCACAGGTGTTCCATCATGAACTCCTCCATGATCCTCGTCTCCATGGAAAGCATCAAAGTTCAAGGCTATGTTGTTCACCATCCTTATACAACGGAACCCATCTCCCAAGTCTTTGCTCTCGCTCCAAAGCACTGATTCATCAAGATAGTCTGGATTATATGGCACCAGACTAACCTGAAATTTAAACACAAAAAAAAATTACATGGAAAAAAAGTTAAAATTTGTTTTATAATAGAAATATCATCAATCCAATCGAGTTTCATTAATAAGTTGATAATGAAACACACAACATGCTCAAAATGTTGGGAGAACTTGGGCATAGCTTAATGGAGAAAGATATACCTAATAAAGTCAAAACAACGATATATCATCATGTTTCAGAGCTTGGTGGCATACAAAATGAGCAGTTTTGCAGCAAATCATGAACTAGTTATCATTAAAGTATAGAGCCGTCAATAGAGGCTAATAATGTTTAGTTCATCATTCATCGGTCCAAATGCAAACCATACAATTTACATCATGAAGTTTGGGAATTATCGATTAGATGCCGACATATCAAATAAGTAAATAAATGTACAAAAACAAAAAATAAGAGAATGGTTTTCAAACCTTCTCTATGCATTTTTAGGTTAATCTTCATAAGCTATTATTTAGTATGATGAACTAAATATTGACATGTGAAATACTATCAGATCAAAATATCCACTTTTTTTAATCATTTCCATGCAATCACATTGGCATTTACCAATTACAACAACAACGATCATCCTTTTGCATAAATCTTTTTTCTTCCATTGAGTTTTATCAAGAATCATGTCCTCTATTACATTAATAACTAAAGCATCATCTCCACATTCTACCATTAACAACCAAGTCATTTAAGCAACTTGGAGAAATTTCAATAACAAGGCAAGAAATCAGACTACATGAAGAAAAATATTTACTTGTTTGCAAAGTTTTCTTTGAGATTAAGCAAGCTGAACTTACAGGATGATGAGGTCCAAGAGAATGTTTGATAGCTTGTCCAGTGACTTTGTTTACAAGAGCAAAGCTTGGGAATCCCTCTTCATCCTTCACCTTTGTGCTGTATCTCAAGTCCTTGATCCAGTGCTACAATAATTCAATTGAAAAGAAGAAGAAAAGAATTAATTGTGAGTCAAGGTAGGAGAATCCCAAATTAGAGAAGAAAAGTTTTTGACATAACATAAAAAAAATCAGATTACAAAATTACAGTGAGAGAATCCCAAGCAAAGATTAGAAAAACTCCATATTTACCCAAAAGTGATCATGATGATGAACCAAACATTTTCCCATAAAATGGGTGTCACTTCAAATTTACATGAGATGGGTAAAGATTGATTTTTTTTATGCAGATGGAAAAAAAAGGTAAATTGAGGAAATAAGAAAAAAGAACACGAATGGTTTTTCTTCCCTCATCACATTAAAGAAAAAACAAGAACAAGGAAAGTTCCATATTATTCCATTGGTTTTTTTCTCAAAATAGGGTAGTTAGAGATTAAAATTAGGGGGAAATGGTAGTTTGAATTTTAATTAGCAGAATAGGACGTGGCCCCAAATATAAGTTTGACCAAATTTTTTTTTCTTTAAAAGAGGTAGGGAAAATAATTGGAATTTTCATATTAACCCAGAAATTCGATACACATAAAAATCACAGATAAAAAATTTTTTGCTCAAAAAAAATTACTATCAAATTGTACATATGAAACCTTATGTCAAGTCTCATCAACACTTTAAGTACCCTGATATTATGTCAATTCTCATCAATACACTGACATGCAAATATTGGATAAGATTGACGGACTAGATTCCATATTTATTTAAAAAAGTGAGAAATAATATTATAAATAAGGGTTGTTACTGTTTCTAGAGGAGAAATCAAATACTTAGATCATACTATAAATATCAATGAAGAACACTCCGGTAATAATATACTACAAGCGAAGAAAGCCGAGCAAAAGAGTCTAAGTTTTTGTTCTGTCTACTCATGGAAGAATTAGAGAAGATGCGAAGAATACATCTACAATGAAGTTTCTAAATGGTTACTAAAGGGTGAAAAATATAGGGATGGAATGACTCAAAGTTTTTAAGCGGTTACTAACGTGATTTCTTAATATTTGAAGTTCATTCCATTGCCGATCTAAAATCAAGACACTCGTTGAAGAGGGCATTATAGTATGCCGCAGAAGATAGAAAGAGAAAGCGGGCCCATATAGGAATACACTCTTTTATCTCTCTCGGATGCATTCAATTCAATATCATAAACTATATAGCATCTACTTCTTTAATGTTATTGTATAACATTTAATTGATGAATGTGGTGTACCACAAATTTGTAGTACTGTAGTTAAAAATCAGTATGCCGCATAAACTATTTCAATTGAAAACGAGCAAATTCAAGTGATGTTCTTTACTACCCAATTTACATCTTGAAATTTTAACAGTAGTTTACAGTAAATTAGCCTCCAACGAATAATGCAAAAAGATCATACTAAAATTGTACAAGTCTCTTTATAAATAATCATTGATTTTCCTTTCATTGCTTCTTCACGAACTCGAAAATCCCGTTCCTAATGACTGTCTCGGGCATCTGGTCCTATAATGACATGGTTGTTTGCATAAACTACATCTGTTGTGCATTTGCTGAGTATCGGCATCCATTATCATTCGATCTCGACGCAACTTGGATCTTCCGGGTCCTATGTATTTGTCCGGTGGAAATACCGTCAGTATTTGTCTGTTCCCGGTATAGCAATGCCAACATCGATTATCCGGTATAGGATGAAATTTTGGATCGTATGCGCCATGATAACTCCAAACCGTATAGTAACATGATGCAAAATTATAATGTGAATTATACACGTTGCTCACAGCAGTAATTGCGTGGGCACACGGTAAATGTTGTTGCCGAAAAGCACCACATGTGCATGAAAAGAGCCATTCATCTCTAAAATTAACGGTACATTTATTCCCATTTCTCCCGGTAAATTGAAACTTCACTGCGTCAAACTTTCAGATATGTAGTATTGTGATGTTCACTCTCTTTTCCGAAATATATGTTTAGGTCATAACTATGGAGAAAACAAAAGGAAAGCGGTAGTGAAATTATTAATGTGGTGAAAACAAAACAAGATGTAGCCAATTATTGGGCAGATCCATCAAAAGTGAAATTATTTTTTTTAAAGGAGGGGGGTTCTTGGAACCCGTGCCAAATTATTGTCCATAATGAGGGCCTGCTCCCTAAACCCCTTTTTCATCTTTAAAAACATCCATCTTCCCTTATCACATTTTTTTCTAAACCCCATTCTAACCTCACTGCTTTTCACAATCTTTAAATTATTTGAGCTTGAAAAAAATAATTGCAATGGAGAATCAATCATTCGACAAATCACTCCTCGTATATTAAAACGTGCATAGATCTTTCGATATATTACACGACGAGGAAATATTTAAAACTTAATAAATTAAGAGATATTTCTCCATATATTTTAATTCAAATAGTTGAAAATAATATGAATAAATTTTGCAGAATATAGATAATTTTACAGTCGTTAGTCATAGTTCTGACAAATGGTAAGTTACTGATTATCGAGCGGATTCGCAGAGCTGGTTTTTATGAAACTTCATTATTACATCATATTCAACTCGACCACAGCCTCATTAGCTTTTTTATTGAGTATTAGAGAAGAGAGACTCATACTTTTCATCTTAGATAGGATGCGTTCACTATCACGCTCCAGAATGTTGCTCTTTTATTTGGTTTACGAGTGAATGGACTTGTATTGATTGGAGGTACAATTGTGGGCCCGAAAACTGAGCATCCATATTTGGATACGTATTTGGAGTCTGCTCTCGGACAGCTATACTTCATAGTTTTTTAAATTAAAAATTGAACTGTATCACAGTGATATTAATTAACGATTAATTATAAAATTCAGGTAGCCGGAGAGTCTATTAAGGGGTATAAGATACAATCATCGGTAGATTTATCAGGGATATTAGTAAATGTATTTTTGAGCCAGCTTAAACTGATCTTATACCCCTTATTAGACCCTTTGGATACCTGAATTTTACAATTAAGTATTAATTATCACTGTGATATATTTCAACTTTTAATTTAAAAATACTATGAAATATACCTGTCCGATAACAAACTGTAAATACGTATCCCAATATGGGTGTTCAGTTTTCGGACCCACAATTGTACCTCCAATCAATCCAAGTTTATTCACTCGTAAACCAAGTAAAAAGACAACATTCTGGAGTGTGATAGTGGAATCACCCCATCTAAGATGAAAAACGTGAGTCTATATTTTTTAACACTGGACAAGAGAGGTAACGAGACCGTAGTCGAATTGGATATGACGCAGTAATGAAGTTTTTTACAAACCGGCTCTACGAATCCGCTCGATAATACGATGATCAGTAACTTACCGTTTGTCAGAACTATGACTGATGACCGTAAAATTATCTCCACTCTACAAAATTTATTCATATTATTTTCAACTATTTGAATTAAATAATATAGGGCAATCTTACTTAATTTAATAAGTTTCTAATCTTAGCTCCCCGTGTAATATATCAATAAATCTATGCTCGTTTTGATGTATAAGGAATGATTTGTCGAATAGTTGATTCTCTATTATATTTGTTTTTTCAAACTCAAATAATTGAAAGATTATGAAAGGCTGTGAGTATAGAATGAGATTTGGAAAGAAATGAGATAAGGGAGAGAAGAGAGAATAGTAGGTGTTTTTATAAAGCAAAAAGGGAGTTTAGGGAGCATGCATTCATTATGGACAATAATTGGACGCGGGTTCCAAGAATCCGCCCTCTCCTTTTTAAAAGAGATGGCACTTTAAAAAGAGCCCTCTTCTTTAAAAAGGAGAGGACGGGTTCTTGGAACACACCCTCATCCTTTGTTAAAATAAAGTTAAAAAAACAATCTCTTTTGATGGGTCTGTCCAATAATTAGTCACGTCTTGTCTTGTTTTCACTGCGTTAATAATTTCACTAATGCTTTCTCTCTTTTCTCCAAAGTTATGACTATTATGAAGATATATTTCGGAAAAAAAAGCGAAGATCACAATACTACATATCTGAAAGGTTTGACGAAGCGGGGTTTCAGGTTACAGGAAGCAATGGGAATCCATATACCGTTAATTTTAGAGATGAAGGACTCTCTTCATGCACATGCGGTATTTTTCAGCAACAATATTTACCGTGTGCCCATGCAATTGCTGCAGAGCATGTATAATTCATATTTTAATTTTGCATCACGTTACTATACGGTTTTCGGTTATCAAGACGTATACGATCCAAAATTTCATCCTATACCAGATAATCGATATTGGCATTACTATATTAGGAACCGATAAATACCGACGGTATTACTATCAGACAAAAACATAAGACCCGAAAGATCTAAGATGCGTCGAGATCGAATAACAATGGATATTGATTCGCAGCAAAGGCACAACAGATGTAGCTTATGAAAACAACCAGATCATTATAAGACCAGATATCCGGGACGATCATTACGGACGGGACCTTTGAGGTCATGAAGAAGTAACAGAAGGAAAATCAATGATTATTTATAAGGAGACTTATGCAATTTTAATTTTAGTACGATCTTTTTGAATTATTCGTTGGAAACTAATTTACTGTAAAATACCGTTAAAATTAGAATATGTAAATTAGGTAACGAAGAATAACACTTGAATTTGCTCGTTTTCAACTGAAATAGCTTTTGCGGTATACTGATTTTTTATTACAGTGCCACAAATTAAAGCTACGCTACATAAATCAATTAAATATTATACGATAACTTTAAAGAAGTAGATACTACATAGTTCGTGATGTTGGATTGAATACAGCTTTGAGATGGATAAAAAGTGTATTCCTATATTGGCCCGCTTCCTCCTCCTAACTTACGCGGCATACTATAATGCCCTCTTCAACGAGTGTCGTGGATTTGGATTGGCAATAGAATATACTTTAAGCATTAATAAATTACGTTTGTAACCTTTTAGAAATTTTGAGTCATTCCACACCCATATCTTTCACTCTTTAGTAACCACTTAGAAACTTTATTGCAACTGTAAATGTATTTTTCATATCTTCTCTAATTTTTTCATGAGTAGACATAACAAAAACTTATATTCTTTTGCTTTGATTTCTACACTTGTAGTATGTTGTTATTGAAGTGTTTTTCATTGATATTTACAGTATGATCCAAGTATTGGATTTCTCCTCTAGAAACAATAACCCTTATTTGTAATATTATTTTTCACTTTTTTAATAAATATAGAATCTAGTCTGTCAATCTTATCCAATATTTGCATGTCAGTGTATTAAAAAGAATTGACATAATGTCAGGATACTTAAAGTGTTGATAATACTTGACATAAGGTTTAATATGTACAATTTGATAGTAATTTTTTTGGAGTAAAATAATCTTTCTTTGAGATTTTTGTGTGTATCGAATTTCTGGGTTAATATGAAAATTCCAATTTTTCCCTGCCACTTTTAAAGAAAAAATTTGGGCAAACTTGTTATTTTATTTTATTTTGCCTCGTGACAGAGGCAGGTTCCCACCCTCCTCTTTAATAAGGAGAGGGCGGGTTCCTGGAACCCGCCCTATGTGGGTTCCTCGAACCCGCCTTCTCCTTATTAAAGGAGAGGGCGGGTTCAAGAACCCGTCATCTTATTTGATATATTTGGGGCCACATCTACATAGCCCCAAATCATCCTATTCTGCTAATTAAAATTCAAACTACCATATTTCCCTAATTTTAATCTCTAAATATCCTATTTTGAAGAGAGAGAAAAACCCTTATTCCATCTGATTTCACAAGCTCATGAGGGTTTTACATAATTTCACTCACCCACACTATTCACACCAAATAAACCCTTAAATTACACTAAAATATTATGAAAAAAACTTATCAGCCAATTTTAAAAAATAACTCCAAACAAAAGAAAGAGGCTAAAATTGCAGTAAATCTCCCTAATTTCTCACCATCTACACAAAGAACCTGCACTTTTCCCCTATTTTAACTAGGGTAAAAAAAAATTCTTTCTATTATGATAAAAAGATGCTTCTTAAGGTCCATCAAAGAATCAATCTGACGGTCATTATTGACCAGCCGCAATAAAACATTTCTTCTACTATGATAAAAAGATGCTTTTTTCCCCTTTCTAGTAAGATTTTTATCCCAAAACATTTCTTCTACTTATAATGATAAAAGATGAATTTTAGGATCTCGTAAAAAAGCCATCGGAACGGTCATCACAGATCAGCTGCAATAAAGTCATTTCAAACCAACAGCAATAAAAACCCTGAAACTGTCATCTCATCAAAGCCGACAACACCAAAACCTTTAAAAAAAAATTAACAAAAGAGATGTATAATACCTGAAACTCATCTCTGGGATTAGCTGGGGCCAACACAACCTCCCCATTCCTAATGGTGAGTGAGTAATTCTCCTCAGCCTTGGAGTAAATCCTCACTGTGTATTGCTTTTGAGCATGCTCAGCCTCATCACTGTTGTGGTGGTGATGGTGGTGGTGACCCAAAAAGCTCATTTTCTCAACACAATCTCAAACTATTCAAAGTTCAATGGAAAATTGCCAGGGTGGTTGGCTTTAGGTTGATGGGTTCTTTTTATAGAGCTTTGATAGAAGAGGGCAGGTGAGTTTTCTCTCAAAATTTTTGGTAAATTGCAGAAATCACCATATCATTTTTTGTATATGGCATACAGCTAACACTTTCCTCTTTTTTTTTTCTGATGGAAAATATTTGGTTTGGGTTTGGTGGATGCAATGTATTTGGACAAAAAGAATAAGAACGATATCATAAGAATGCATTGTATCTGGACATAAGAGAAAAAGAACATTCGGGGGGCATGAACCGTTGTCGATGTTTTTGGTTTGTGTGGTTATTTAGAACCACTTCTGTATAATTATATAATCATATAAAGTAGCGGCTAATTTACTCTCTATTTGTAACCTAGTTACACTCTATGCAAAAACAACATCATTTTTTCGGAGGATCATAATCGTTCATCTTGATTTTCATGTTCCAAAACATAGGTAAATAAATTTTCATATGATTTGGACATTTTTTGCCCATTGATTTAGGTTTGTAAAATGTTATATTGTCAAAAAACCATCCATTTTGGTACCATCCGATTCATAGATAGAAAGTGTCTAAACGACATATAATTTGGTATGCACCTGTATTAAAACATGGAGATCAAGATAAACCTTAGCGATCATCCGAAAAAAATTCTATCATCTTATTTTTGCATAGAGCGTAAACAAACTTAGTTACATCAAGTTATCAATAAATTAGCAGCTCCCATCATATAAAAATGACATGGAATATTAGTGTGCAGAAAAAGAAAAACGGTGCAAGAGATAAATGGATAAAATGAAATTTGTCATTTATGAGTGGTTTTCTGGATAATTTAAAAGGGTTCTTTTGCAATTAAACTTTTATGGAGAGATGAAAATGAGAATCGTTTCACCTTTTTGGAATTTTTTTGAAAAGGGAAGTCTAATTATGTGATGCCTCGATTCCGTCGCCTGAGGGTTGTCACCGTACCAACAACTTGAAGACACTTGTGGAGAAAGCCCAACTGCTCTTGCAACGTGGTACTATTATTTTGTTTTGTTTTGTTGGTGTTTTCCAAATGTTGCGTGAAAGCGAAATAAATATGATATGATGTTTCCATTGTCGGCTCTCTAATCTTTTCTGGTTTTGGGGTTAATGTTTCCTATCAGCCCGGTAAATTTCATGGTATAAAAGGCTTAACCCATTACCCAATCACCTGTCGGGTAGCATAACCTATCTGATTTAAGGATGAAAGTCGGGTTGGGTTTTATTTAAATCCGACCCGACCTGATTTTTCTGTGGTTTTTAGACATCCTATATCTGTTTGAACCTGATCGAGCGGGTTGAAAATTAGGTACAAAATTTTCGGATTGGAAATGCAGAAAATATTAAAATTCGTCCGTCCGGACCTTAGACCCGACCCGAACCAAACCTGCCTCCTGTATCCGATACCTACGGAAATGCGTAGCTATCATATTTTTAATACAATCCCTAGAGGAATCAAATTGGAGATCTCAAACTTTGGATGGATGATTCTTATCGCCAAAGTACAGCTAATGTATCAGATACATAATTTAGAATATAATTTTCCGTCGTAAAAGAAAAGAAATAAGATAAAGAGTTCTTACATAATTGATTTAATAATCTTATCTTGGAACTAGCCAGCATGTAAATTTCTTTCCAAGAATTCTATTTAAAATTCCAATCTTCATGTCATAGGTCCGTACATGCATACTACATGAGCTGAGCTTAATTGATCCGCCTTTGTGAAGGCTACAACTTCCTACAATAAATCATATGAGATTACAGTAATTTTTTTGCTTTTGCATTGGGTTATTACAAAATGAGATTATATAAAAGCCATAAAAATTGATATGCATTAGACCATGAACATCACATCAGGAGGAAGTCACATGATCTGATCCAATCGTTTAGATAATGAGACGCTGGTACGATATTATTCCAGTATGATCGAATAATAAAACCAAACAAGCAAATTGGATTCGCTATCAGATATTTCTAGCTTTAAAATGCCACCCGTGATTTTCATAGTACTACTCTCATTTTGGGTCTCTGGCCCAAACATGGACTCATGTGCTTTGGATAACATTATAAAGACAATGGCATCCAATTTCTTTTTCTTGGCATCTTCGCATTATTATTGATCGACACTAAATCTTGCTTCTTCTCATTGGATAAAGAATCTCCTCGACTCCCCATGCTTTGTGGACCCCATTATTTGATTCTCTATTTACGCTATTATCCTGCAAATGCGATGCACATTTGATATTTTGGCATCGCGGACAGATATTAAAGAAAATTTATTTTAGTTGAAAAGATATAAGTTTTTAGAGGCTTTCAGCAGGATTTAGATCATTTTGTTGATATTTAAAAGGTCGGCTATGTCTTGAACATATTTTTCACAAAACCATGAGAGTTTTCCATGTTATCAGTGTTATCGTTAGGTTATTTAAAGTCGGTCCTTTCATGGTAGAAAACTCAAATGATGATTTGGGTTCTATTTTGGGTTTGAATTTGAATTTTGAAATTTGGAGTTACCGAAGGAAAATTGACTTTCCTTATGTCTTTACTGGGCTGACATGACAAGTCTGGGTTCGTTATAAGTTGATATTTTCCCTTGTATTTTTATAAAATCTAAATATATTACTAAACTACAAATCATTTTGAAATATTTTTTGCAAGTTACATTGTAATAGCTGAGATATTTATAAATTTGTTTAATTTTTCTAATAAAAAGAAACCGTCGGTTTTCTGCCGATCGAACAAAATGAGAGTTTTCTGCAACCAACCCTATGCTATTCCCCAAGGGTTGGTTTCCTACCAAGCAAAGGGTGTAACATTAGCTTAATGTTTTATGTTATATTAATAAATTTAATGTTTTTTTCTCGGTAGAAAAAGGTATTACATTAGCTTAATGAGCCATCCGTCTAACTAAATAACAAAACATAAGAACGAGGTGATAAAGATCTTTGGTCTAAACACGGGTTTATAAGACCATCGGTTTATTGAAATCCTCGACTTATAATAAATGGATTTACATTTGCTTGCTATATTAGAAAGTTATCATGATTCCACAAAATTTCATCATTTAAACGCGCGCGTGTGTATTTCACCGATCCAAACCGGCTATCTTGATTTACGTATCATAAAACTTTTATGTATAAAAAATCTTGGGATTTAAACACCTCTAACGCGTTCATCAAGCGACCACAATTTTTTTTACCGATAAACCATTAATTTTCTATCTGCTTAATGATCGTATTAGAGGGTTTTAAATCCTGAGATTTTTTGTGCACACGGGATTTATGATACGTGGATCAAGATGACCAGTTTGAATCTGTGAAATACACAGAGAGTAAGTGTGTTTTGGGGCGAGAGATCATTTTTAAAAAATGGCCGTCGGCTCATACCCCCCCCCCCCTCTCTCTCTCGGAGTGGTCTATTGCAAGCCGGTCCGCATTTTTTAAAAACGGAAACTCTCGATTCACAACATATTTGAACAATCCGAACTGTTCAAATTAATCACTCTATTCTCAAATGTATGCGTATGAAAAATCAAAGGGTTTAAAAATCTCTAACCCATGCATCAAATGAGTACAAAATGAACGTCTTTCAATATAGAAACATAAACTCCATCCGATGCATAGGCTAGAGATCTTCAAATCTTTTGATTTTTCATACATATAGACTTTAAGGTAGGGTGATCAACTTGAACGGTTTAGATCGTTCAAATATGTCATGCCCCGCTTCCTAAAAGAAAGATAACGACATGTGACAAGCCTGTGACGCATTTACTTCGAGAAGGTCCTTTTTCGAAACAAATACGCTAAGCGTCTATAAGTAATATAAAATAAGACAAGCATGAACATGATAATGAAAAAAATCTAACTTCGATACATCTACATTCCAACTTTCACAGAATTTCTAATGGATACAAGATATCTTGAACAAAAGTACAATAATAAATAAGCCTTAAACATGAGGCATACTGAATTAATGTTGAAATAAACTAATAGTTGACTTGCGAAGACAACTTGTTGCACTCTTCTTCCGTCGGTTCCACTTCCTCGGTCCCTAAGTCATTTGATGAACATTCTAAGAAAGAAAGAAATAAAGTGGAATACCAGTCAGCGAACTTGTGCTCGGTAAATCCAAAAAAAGAGATGAGAATGATATGTATGAAGTGCAAGGATGATATGTGATATAGCATGAATATAAAATATGAACATGTAAATAAGTATAGCAGTGTGCATGGTAATGTGCATGTCAACTATATAAGCATAGCAAGATAATATAAGCATGGCAGTAAGTTATCACATGTGTTGGTCAACGTGAGCATGCAATAACTGAAAAGTGCTGAACATTTAGTAAATAGTAAAGTGTTCTAAAGGTCTCTACAAGGGTCATCTAATCTAACGTCAGTTCAAGTGTGAATGTGTTGGTTATAGTGCACTCAAGGCAATGATTGTAATTGCAGACAGGCGGTTATAATAATTGAGGGAGAATCTATACGGGTAGAACAGTCTTACTCAAGATGATAGTATGATATCTAGTTTGTCTTTATCATCATGTGCATGTATTATATGGTATTGCGTATCACTATTACATGTTGATAGAGCCCATAGGATTCTTACTTAACTATCAGGGTTATGATGACGACCATACAGGTGAGATCTGGATGGTCCATAAGCACATTCTTAAATGTCCATAGTCGTAGGGGTATCGAGACCGGATATCGATATTCCCGAATAGACTAATGCATACGTTTCTTGACCCCGACAAGAGGCGATGGCCGGTCTCACAACCATTGATGTTAATCAGTCACTAAAGATTGTATACATGTGCTCATTGGGTTATAAGTTACACTGGACACACTCACCGGGAATATACTAGATGGTATTATATCTAACGTCAGGTTACAGTTGTAACGACCCTAAGATTCCTATACCTTTACGTATCATTTCTTTAGTAAAATATTACAATTATATATTTTTGGTATATTTTATTTTCTAGTAAATATATTATTTTATCACTTCATCTATTTTATCCATTTTATAATTTTTCAAAGCCCAAATCCATTTGATTTCTTTCTTTTTTTCTAAACCCGCTTTCTTTTCAAGCAACAACATATATTTAATTCTTATTAAATATGTGCATGAACAACTTTTTAGCCCATTGGTTCATTCCTTGTATTGTTTTTTCATAGGTCACATGTTCAAATCCCTATTTTTGCAATTATTTTTATCTATTTTTTAAACTCTCTCATAACCTACATATGAAATCTTTTATTTTCTTTAACTTCCAAGTGAATGGACACCGTTTCAATTTCTTTTTACTCCCAAAATGAATTCATAATAAATTAAAATTATTATGAAGAGTTTTTATCACTATTAAAGCTATTTTATTATCTCTTTTAATACAAACAACACCCTCTTCTTCATCCTATCTTAGTCATTCTCTCTTCATCAATTCTATTTTTTTTCCTTTGGAGATTTGGAGAAACATCAATTTTCTTAAACCTTCGAAATCAGGCTTTCTTCACTAATCGGCAATACGGTTGTTATACCGTATTGCAAGACCCGTAAGTCCCTTCTCCCTCCCTCCCTCCCTCTCTTTATTCTCATCTTGTCATACCTCGTGAACTTGCTATTCTTTTCATATCATAATTCGTAAGAGAAGATAAATATAAACATATATATATATATATATATATATATATATATATATATAGGTCTAGATATATATGGTTTAATAATTTCTTATTGCCTCTTGTTCAAATTAAAGTGTTTTCAATTCTTTGTTCATGACTATGAATATTTATTATGAGTTGTGAGAACATAAATTTCATGCCACAATATATCTACGATATTTCATGAAATCGGTTTGCTTATTAAAAGAAAAAGAGAAGCTTGCATAAAAATACTAATTAATCTTTTTGCCGATTTTTGTATACATATCAATACCTTTACCTTTAAAATAATTTTTAGAAATTAATTTTTACTTCTGCAAATTTCATGAAATTTACATATGATAAAATATATTTTTGTGTACACGTTGTAAAATTTTTAGATCGAACCGCATAACGGTTTAGAAATATATCATTTTTATTCACTGTTCATAAAATAGAAAACTGCAGTTATCGGTCAACTTCTAAGACACATAACTTTATATACCGATGTATAAATTGAGCAAACTCTGGTGTTTTGGACATCTACATCGAAAGATCTAGATTTTCTTAGTTTTAAGTTCTTACTGAAAACCGATGTAAAATATAAAAAAAACTGTGTTGCAATATTAAGCGACGAATCTGGACAGAATCTGTCCTGATTCGCACACTATTTTTAAATTGGACATAACTCGAACACCCGATATCCGTTCGTGACAAAATTTAGATGTGTAGATGCACAATTGATAGATCTATAATTTTATGTATATTATATTACCTTTAAACATATGAAACAACCCGATATAGACTTTTCAATATAACATATAGTTGTTGTCCAGAAATCTAAATTTCTGTTTTAAACGCTGATATTAAAATGATCATAACTAGAGATTCAAAAATCCAAATCGCGCTAATTTTAGTGTTTTGGATAAGTACATCGAACTACCTACAATTTTCTAATAATTTTCGTAACCTGAAACCTAATGGAAATAGACCCAAACTACGTTTTTAAAATGTGTGACGGTGCTGAACAGATTCTAATTTGTTTTGCGCGATGATACGAAAACAGATATATCTCCCAAAACCGGTAGTCATATTTAGACGAGATTGGAACTCACATGTGTATAATACTTAAGGACATATTTTCGTTTATATTTCCGACTTCAATTTACTTGATTAACTAGTCGTACATATCACATATTTACAATATTGTTTTTGGACGTTACTTGTATACTTATCTCATATCATGTTCTTTGATTACATATTTATTTTTATGTATATGACTTATGATTAAACCATTAAATGCTAGAATTGGCTTGATCTTGACACGGCTTAATCATGAATACTTGAACCCAATATGTACATTTGAACCAATTTGACTCGAACCATGAATACAATTGGCATGACTTACACTTGATATGACTACACGAACTCCATCTTGAAAACTTGATATCTTATATCACATTTTGTATTCATGAATTCGATCAAGACTCGTAACATTAATCATAAACTAATATACGCGTGTTGGAGTAGTTTAAGTATGAATCCAACGGAATCTCATTAGTCCTATTAATACAAATCATCTTACTGTGGTACCGGGCTGAAACGGTACAAATCATGTTGCTGTGGTACCGGGCTGTGTAACACCCTAGTACGGTTATACGACAATAATTGGTATTTTAATACTAATGTAACACCCTAATACACTTATACGATATTAATTGGTATTTTAACACTTGTTTTATATTTCTTCTATTTTATTCTTTTGGGTTGCGAGTGGTTCGAATAGTAGTAGTAGTTATTTGACCCGACCCGCATGTGTGAAACCTAGTATTGTGCTAGATTATATCAGATATTTATCAGTAAACCGAATCTATGTGAATCTAGTATAATACACACACACACACACACACACACACATATATATGTATATAGCCACAAGTTAAGGATAGATTATATTTTGTTAACTGTTATCATATGGTTGTCATCTCATATCTTATTTTGCTTTTATCTTTTATGTTTAAATCTCAAGATATCTAATATCAAATATTTACTAAATCTAGATATATTTTTAGAATCCTTTTAAATCTTAAATTATGGGTATGAGTTATTTAAAATATGTTTTTGCATTATGGTTGAGAAAATTACGTATGCGAATTATTTTCCAAAATATATTTTTGATGAGACTTTGATAGAGATTGGTTATAGTTTGATATTATCTATATATATTAAAACTAATATATATTCATAACCCAATTTAAACTATATTATATATTTTTATATTAAACACAAAATCTATTTTCTCTGTCTCTCTCTCTACATAACATCTCTCTCCTCTAACGAAATCTCTCCCTTATCAATTTATATATTCTCCTTCTTCGTTCTTCAAGCTCACAACCACTCTTGCCGACGCAACTCCAGCCGCATTTACAACCAGTTCGCATCATAAACGGATGTCTAGTTTTATTCAGTTTTTCATTTCATTTCACCTTATTTATGTATGCCTCCTTGTTAAGGCTTATCATATTAAATATCATGTATTCAAATATTTTGTTAACTATGAATCGTGAATGTAATAAATTAGATTTGAATTTCATTCTTTTGTTTATTCTTGTTAGTTTATGTTGCTTGTAAATGTTTGGCGTATTTATTTCGAGAAACGACCTTCTCATAATAAATACGCTGCGGGCTTGCCACGTCACTGTTTCCATTTACTGGGAAGCGGGGCGTGACAACAGTTCTCCGGTGACATGAGTACAAATTAATCTATCGACCTGAGATGTGTTAGGAATATGTATGCCCTAGAGGCCATTATTGTATATTATAGTGGATGCTTGGACATATATATAGAGAACTTTCTTACTCGACATAATAATATGCTATCTGGTTGCTCTTTATCTTAACATGTGTGCTTGTTTTAGTTTATTATCTCATTGATACATGTTGATAAGGCCTTTAGGATGTTGTCTTGACTGTCAGGACTATGATGCAGATCATACTAATGGGGTTTGTGTAGTCCACAAGCACATCCTTAATAGTTCCTAGTCGAGAGAGTATCGAGACAGGGCATCGATATTCCAGAGTAGACTAGTGTGTATGTTTCTTGACTCTGTATGGGGCGATGGTTGATCCCACAACCATTGGTGTTTGACATCAAAGATTGTACACATGTGCTCATTAGAGAATGGGTACACCAAACAGGACTCGCCGAGAGTTCCTAGATGGTACCATACCTATCGTCAGATAGCAGTTCTCTGGTGACACTTGTACATGCTAGTCTGTAAACCTGAGATCGTCATAGTGTCTTGTGTGGTTCTGCCACGCCCCACCCCCAATACAGAGAGTATTGTCCGCCCTGACCGAAGCCGCACGGTTTTGTCCTACGGAGCGAACCGGACCCGACCAGGGGCCACTTCCCATGAGCTCACCCATCCCAGGACTTCCCTGGCCCGAGCACACTTAACTACGGAGTTCTCAAGCTTCTATAGCGCCGGTTCACTTAAAAGGGGCCTCTGTAATTGAGAATGGTATCATTACATTTATAATGCAGTTCGGTCCTCCTTTGTAATGTGTTCCAAAAATTCCCCATTGTTCTACAGTGGCCCCCATGGACTCAAAAGGTGGCCCCCACAGATTCAAGAGGTGGCCCCTACCCCCTTGGCATGACAATTGGCGTGGCACTTTGTTCCATGAGAAAGAACCGGGTCCCGACATTCTCCCACCTTTGAAAAATGGTTCGTTCTCGAACCACAGACCTACTACTAAGGGACTTGCATGGGCCATCATAAATGTAACGCGCCACGTCCCAGTACAGATGGTATTGTCCGCTCTGACCGAAACCGCACGGTTTTGCCCTTTAGAGCGAACCGGACCCGACCAGGGGCCACTTCCCAGGAGCCCACCCATCCCAAGACTTCCCTGGCCCGAGCACGCTTAACTACGGAGTTCTCAAGCTCCTATAGTGCTGATTCACTTAAAAGACGCCTCTGTAATTGATGGTGGTATCATTACATTTATAATGCAGTTCGGTCCTTTTTCGAAATATGTTCCGAAAATTCCCCATTGTCCTACAGTGGATCCCATGGACTCAAGAGGCGGCCACCACTGATTCAAGAGGTGGCCTCCACCCCCTTGGCATGACAATTGGCGTGGCACTTTATTTCGTGAGCAAGAACCGGGTCCCGACAGGTTCTCACTGTGGTTTGATTTCCTTCATACCATGGCTCAAATGATTCGTGCAAACAGGTAGTTTTTAGGTACAGTCCCGATTCACATGGAGGCAGTGAGCGATAAGAGGGATTTCTTCTCTCCCGGTACTGGGAGTTAATGAATCGCTATGCTCGATTGGCTATAACAGCAAGTCTCTGGCCAGGGCTGATGAGATTTACTGATAAGTATTATCAGTAGTTTCTCGAAAGGTTATAGGCCACACATCGGAATGACTTATCAAGTTATTGGGGTTTGACGATTCCACCCTCCAAACTCGATTTGCGACATATCAGACGAAGAGACCGGACTGTACGGTAGTGTTGCTTATAGACTCTACGGGAATTTGGACAAGTTTGCTTATTGATCTTCTATTCGTTCAATACTTGGGTAGCCATTACCTCCAGCTAAAACCGCTGACGGTTTGTGGGTATCTGATGTGATCATTACTTACTGCCGGCATATTGACGAGTCTTTAAAGTCCCACATAGAGGTTTTCTAGCTCAAGCGAAACGAAGTAGGGCACATATGGAGATATGTGTAGGAGCTTGATTAAATACGAGTATATGATACCGTATTTTAATCTAACGTTTTTTATATCAGCCGGATTATATATGATATAACCGGATTATTGAATCAAGTGTTGATTCAATGATATATATATATATATATATGAGGTTAATGGAGGAAAGGTGCCATAGGAGGGAATTTCCTCCTATGGCGTCGGAAAAATACACCCTCCATCATTTTTTTCGACGATCGGTATACATCACGGCCATCTTTATCATCTAAGATATGGATATACCAAATTTCATGTGATTATACTATTTTTTCACCGTTGATATAGTTGGTACAAAATTAATGGTTTGCCGACAATAGAACTTTTTACATCGATAATTTAATGGTGAAAAAGTGGTGGAATCACAAGAAATTTGGTGTATGCACATCTTAGATGATAACGATGATGATGCTGGATGCCGATCGTCGGAAAAAATGGTGGAGATTGTATTTTTTTCGACGTCATAGGAGGAAATCCCCTCCTATGGCCTCTTTTCTCCATTATTATATATATATATCAAATTATTAAATCAACACTCGATTCAATAATCTGTTTATATCATATATAACCCTGCTATAATATATATATATATATATATATATTGTATTATGGTTGATGATACATTGAACATGGATGTATGAGAATCACACAAGAGTTAAAGATGAGAAAATAATGGTTTGGATATATGAATTAAAGAAAAAGAAGAATGGGCCATGTTCTTCAGATGCTTGGAGAAGCCTTGAGAAGCCATGACTCACCTCTTTTTCTTTGTTTTATTCATAGATATTTGCTAACCTCATCTCATCTTTGGAGCTCATGGTTCATTCCCAATTCTAAGTTCATCTTCATCTCTTCACTAGATATTTCTAGGGTTGAGAAAAAGAAAAAAAAAATTTAGTGAGCAAAATTCATACTCCATCAACCTACACCACTCTAGCCATATAGTATAGGTTGCTATCTTCATTAATACCTTGATTAGTGAAGTGTGAGCTTGAATGTGAGTTACCTCAAGGTGGATCATTTTCGACGACGAAGACTACAAGCAAGCTCGTTTCATCCTTCAAGTGGAGTCAAAGAAGAGTTCTAGAGACTACTACTTGGAGTTTTAGAAGTGAAGGATTAGAATACAAAGATTGTAGACCCTCTTCACTTAGTTTAGAATTTGTTTGCTTAACTATAAAACCCTAATTCTCTAGTTCGATTCTTATTTAGTATACTTAAACCTCTAAATTTTTAAAATTGCATATTTGATGTTCATTGAAACCTAGTAGAGGTGCCAAGACATACTTTCAAGATCGTCATCTGTCTCGTGTGAGTTCCCACAATGTTTTGATTACTACTCTACTACGGCTCTACAGAGTCGTGCAAATAGGTTTTAGTTGGGTATAGTCCCGAACCACATGGAGGCAGTGAGCGGATTGTTGGAGATTCGTCTCTTCCGGTATTGGGGACAGATGTCACGCTGTGTTCAATCGGCTATCACCATAAATCTCTAGGCAGAGTCCAACACAAATTGAAGCATATGAGGATGCTGCAAAGATTGTATGATTCCAACTTTGACTTGCAGGTTTGATTCTTTAGCTAATGTTCCAAGTATGTAGACTTGAGCTCACTACAAATTTTGAAAACCAATTTGTGCTTGATCTAAAATCCTAGTAGAGTGTCCAAGGCCTACTGACAGAATGTTTACCAATCTCAAGAGTATTTTCGAACCTAAGGCTATAGTCCATGGGCAAGTAATCACAGGCCCAAAAGTAACGGGACTTCAATCGTCATTGAAGTATTCTCAAACCTAACGGGCTATCGTCCAGGGGCAAGTAAATACGGGCCCGATTAGTGAGTTCGTGATATACCGTTTCAGCCCAGTACACAGCAACATGATTTATACCATTTCAGCCCGGTACCGGAGCAACATGATTTATACCGTTTCAGCCCGGTACCGGAGCAACATGATTTATACCGTTTCAGCCCGGTACCAGAGCAACATGATTTGTAGTAAAGGGACTTATGAGATTCCGTTGGATTCATACTTAAACTACCCCAACACCCCACTTATCTAAGTTATTGTTAATGTCACAAGTTTTGCCTGAATCCATGAGTATATAAGAAGGGTACAAGTTCAAGCTTCAAGTCGAGTTCAAGTATTCATGTCAAGTTCAAGTATTCGTATCAAGCATTCATATCAAGTCATTACGTATTCATGGTTCGAGTTAAGTCGAGTCAAACATGCAATGGGTTTAGCACAAGTCATGTAAAATATCATGTGTTAGTTTATGTATAAATTAACACTCTTGCAATTTGATGTTCAATGAAGACATGAACTTATTCTGTATATATTGAGAGATAGGCAAGTGGCAACACTCATTTTCTCAAACTCTCCGAGGATCAAAGGAAAATAGGCCACTTAAACCCAGTTGTTATCGAAATACTGTAAACATTAATTGTTTATTGTCACGCCTTGCTTCCCAAAATACGGAATACGAATGGTGACCAGGTCAGCCATACTTCTACGGTCAAGGAAAGATCCTGTCGTAGTCACTCTTCGGCTTCTAGCAGTACATGATAAGCAGTAATCTAACACAAATAACGAGATATACAGTCATAAAGTCTATCATATTTAAACGAATCAGAGTACAACTTATACAAGCAAATGAGATAATTAACCAGATAGTGATAAAGTAAGGATAGTACTGACGTCGCTGATCTAGATTTCCGTAATATCCTCGAAGTAAGGTAGGTTCTGATCTGAGCTAAGTCCACTTCTCACTGTGAGTATGCATACTCAGGTCGTCAGGACGACACAATATAACAATATATATAATATGTGCATTAATGATAAATATGGAGTAGCAAGCATAGGGTGATAACATGGGCAGGAAATGACAGACACATGTAATAGTAAAGCATGTGTATCAGTTCAGTGATCAATGCATTGTCTATGTCACTAAACCTATCGGTCTTTAAGTCTCAAGGTCTATGTCACTAAACCCATCGTCATTCCCAGTTTGGGTGTCAACCACCGCAGAAGTATTTTCAAACCCAAAGTACTAAACACATGTCAATGGGCTTGGAAATAAGGGCCCAAATCATGATCAGTAAGAGCCAGTAACACGATCAATAACAATATCACGAAATCACGAAATATACCAGTAAATAGACTCCTGAGATTCCATTGATCGAACTCACACTCAAACTATCCACACCCCGCGGTTTACATCAAGTACCGACCATAAATCTAATACTAGTCGCTCCATGACAAGTCTATGCGAGAATTGGAGACAGAGTCTCCATCAAGCATGTCTCGACTGGTATCTAAAATAAGTTGTCACGCCCCGCTTCCCAAAATATGGAATACGAGGGGTTGACAAGGCCAGCTATACTCCTACGGTCGAGGAAACATCCTGCCGTAGTCACACTTCGGCTTCTAGCTTTACGTGGTAATCAGTAATTAATGCACAGGTAATGAGAAATGCAGTCACTAAATCAAAACGAATACAAAGAAATAACCAGATAGAGATCAAGGAAGTATATCTCTGAGTCGCTGATCAAGATGTCCGTAATATCTTCGATATACGTCAGGTCCTGATCCAAGCTAAATCCACTTCTCACTCTGAGCATGCATACTCAGGTCGTCAGAGCGACACAATAGCAATAAATAGAAATACATATGTAACAAGTGTAATAATGATGAATATGAAACAGTAAGCATGAAGTGATGATATGAGCATGAAGGAGCCAGTACAGGTAAACGGTAAAGCAGGTAAACAGTATGGCAGGTGTATCAGTCAGTAATCAATGCATGTCGCTAAACCTATCAGTCTTTAAGTCTCACTGTCCAGGTCGCTAAACCTATCGTCAGTCCAAGTGTGAGAGTAAACCACTTATGAGTATCCCCCACCCAAGGGTAGGGCCCTAGGGGAAAGGGAACACGGGCCCGAGTCGCTCGCTAATAATCAGTAATATCACCCATATAACTCCAGAATCGCTGTGTATGCCGGCAACTGGACTCCCGAGATTCTGTTGAACTCACACTCAAATTACCCCACATCCCGTGGTCTACATCAAACACCAACCATAGATTCAAATACTAATCGGTCCATGACAAGTCTACGCGAGAACTGGAGACAGGATCTCCATCAAGCATGTCTCGACTAGCACCTAAGGTAAACGGACAGTGTTTGGTGCCTTATCTATGACACTAATATAAGTGCTTCCATAATCGTCCCATACCAATTATAGTCACACTTATAAATGTCCCATAGACCTCGACGATGCAATAAATTAACTAGGTCCGTTGATTGTGTACAAGTACGTGTCACATTCACTTATTCAATCACACTTTAACACTATGTACTTGCCACAATCACTAATATTTAACACTGGGTAATGTACACGATCACTAGGTTACCAATGTATGTGACCTCTACCTGATATGATGAGAATACAATAATTACGATATGAATAGAATATCATCAGTCAGTGTCCTACCACTTGCATAATTTACTATAAATCATGCGTGCAGAATTAAGCAAAACAATGTAAAAGGGATAACGATATGTTTAATTATATATCCATCAAAATTAGTTTCGCGTAAATCGGGTTTCAGGTTTGCTAGATATGGTCATTTCATTTTAAGTGTTCACTTCTGGAAATCCAGTTTCTGAACTGAAAGTCCGTTTCGTAATACGTTTTAATCCCAATTGAGATCGTAATTAGGCGACACCAGTTGAAAAATATTTAGGGCTATCAGTTAGGTTTCCAACTCAATTGGCGGATCAGTAATGTCCTATATCCACAGGGAGTTATGGCCAGGTTTAGATTGATGTGTAAAATCTGTCACTGCAGAATTCAGCTGGACTTGTCGACATTATAAAATGTGTTTAAAATATCATACAGAATAGGAATCCAGTGAAACTAGTGGAGTAAGAAAGCTAACTCAATTTTCTACGTAACGATATAGGGTTCCGCACATTTTCGCGTTTGACCAAGGATATACATTGATTTAAAAACAAGGGTTAACTGGGATTACGTCTCTGGACTGCAGTCCACAATCGTAATTCTCCTCAGTTATCTCTATCATAATTTATTAAATTCAGTGATCAGCTATAGAGTACTGTAGGTTAATCAGTTAGTTTCGATACAAGCCATGGAATGCTAAAATCCGATTTGTAAAAGATTTAGTATGAATTTAACGATCTAGCATGTTCAGAAAAATTCTGATTTCGCAATGATTATCGGGGGTAACATTTTGCAGGTGAAACGATATTGATTTTCAACCAAATTTCCGCAGTACCTCAGTAAATAGTAATCGGGTTTAATGATCACAAGTTCCACTATTTAAAGATAGGTTCTCACATAAAGTTTAGTATCAAATACTTATAATAATATTGAATCATAATTGAAATGATTATATATATAGCATGAAGCAAGTATGTAATACTTGCCTGACGACGACGATCGGTGATATGACCGCAACGGACGATACAGTGGTGGTCCATGGTTACGGCAGCGGCAACAGCGCGTTCAAGACTCGAGCACGACAAGAGTTGGCCTCGGTGGAGCTTGATCCTTGGACTTGATGGCTCGGTGGGTGCGATGGACGTGCGCTGGCATTGCGACGGCTGCTGCGTCGACTGCGGCGATGGGCACAATGACGGCGGCGATGGCTTGGACGGCGATGCCGGTGGCTAGAATAGCGGTGATTGCAACAAATGTAAATGTTCGACGAAATGCCGGGGGCTCGACTTGACTCAAAGGCTGGGATCTTGGCGCTGGTGTAACCGTGGTGACGGTGATGGGTAGTTGGTGATGGTGTCGTGTTAAGGTGGCCGGCAGTAAGCTCAGGGATGAGCCGGTGGTGTTCAGTGGAGTTGATGGAGATTGCGGAGGAACTTCTGGCGGTGTTGTCGAAGTGTTAGGGGCTGTTGCAGTGACGTGGGGTTTCCTTCAGGCGATGGGTCGTAGACACGGGCGTCGGGAGATGGCGGCGGTTATTGAAAAGAGATCGGTGAGAGAGGGGGGAGGAAGTTGATGCACGAGGAGGAGCTTGCCGAGGTGATGGGGTCGGCCGGAGGGTTGTAGCGGTAGGTGTGTAGGGAAGGAGTTCGGGGAGGTGATTGCATAGGAATGGAGGAAGGCGAGGTGATGTCGAAGACGGTGGAGGCGAGCGGCGACGAGGGCAGAGATCGGGCGATGAGGCGAGTTGGGTTGGTTGCAGTGGTGACAAGGTTTGCAAAGGAGGAGAAGGGAAGTGGAAGAGGAGGAGGTCGAGGGCGTGAGGGGGTCGAGGGCGTGAGGGAGACGAGGGGCGAAGTCGGCGGTGAGGGGACGGAGGCGGGTTGAGGTGGTTAAGGAAGGAGGTGATGGCGAGGTGGGTTTGCAGTAGGGAAGCTCGGTGGTTGCAGGGTGCAGCGATTACGAGGAGGCGTGGATGAGGGTGAGGTCGACGAGAGAGAGAAAGTGGACGAGAGTGATGAAGAAAGGGAGTAAAGAGAGAGGGAGGGCGCGGACGATGAGATCAGGGGGTTTGTTGGTGTGGGGTTGTTGGAGAGGAAGGAGCGAGTCGTGGGGGTTTGTTGGGCGAAGAGGGGGAGCTCGACGCAGGGAGTTGGGACGAGGACGAGGTCGTGGGGGAGCGGGTGAATGGGCGCGGGTCGTGGGTAAGTGGCCGTTGTGATGGGAGAGAGGCGGGAAGAGCGGGAACAGGGGATACGAGGGAGGAAGAATGGGGAAAAGCGGGTCGGGGTGTGGGGGAATTGGCCGAGCTCGGGGGAGAAAAGAAACGGGTTTGGGGTTTTAGGGAGGGGCCTGGGCTTGGGCTGGGGATGAAAATAAAAGGGAATTAGATGTAGGGTTAGGGTTTGGGACTTGGGCTGGGGTTTGGGTTTGTTTAGGAAGAATAAAAAAGGGAAAGGAAAATAAAAAGGGAAGTAGACAATAGGGTTAGGGTTTTAAAATAAGATAATTATAAATGTATATAAACAAATTTTGTAAGCAATAATTTATATAAATACGGATATTGGTGTACAAAATGAACTGGGTATTATATCATACCATCCTTACAAAATTTCGTCCTCGAAATTAAAATAAATGATAAGCTATAAAATAATATGCGAAAAGTCACAAATTAAATACTAACATATAGTGATTTACTTAAGAGCAGCTAGATAAAATCCAAGGTCTATATATGTATAAGAAATAATTCAACTAAAAGAATAGGCCTAAGTAAGCGCAAAGAAGAACCATCTATAATGATAACTATATGCACAATACTAGAAAAATAATAATAACAAGCAATAGTGAAGGATTTGCCGATATGCCAAAATATTTTTAGAAGGATATCGATCAAGCAATTTAAAATAACTTGCTGAAACCCATATGGCGAATCAATAGATAATAACCTAAAACAGTAAGTGTGATATATGTTTGCGCCATTGAAAATATGAAGAATAGTAAATCATTTAAAATGAGTAAAACGGAAGTAGTTAATAACACGCAATTTTTTTTTGTAAACACAAAGCAGTGAAAACTAAATTTCGAATAACGATGTCACTGAATGTAATCATAGTAATAAGGAATAACACTAATAATGTATAGGGGCTAGTCAGGGTAGGGATTTCAATGGAGTATGGCCGATTCAAAATTTCGGAGTGCGAAACTTTAATCTGAACGTTGAAGAGGCTGGGGTCAGGTCAGCACAAGGTGCAAGGGTGAATAGTAATGAACCTCAGACGGGAAAGAAATGTATTGGGGAGGGAGGACAGTCAATGCATCACGCGAATCAATACTCAAAAGATTAGCGAACTCAGAAACTTTATTATTATTATTCCAGAAAATTTCAAACAAGGCATTCTCGAAAGATAAAAGGTGGCCCTAAACTATACATAGATTTATTTGGCCAGAGGAGACAAAAAATAAATCACGTCAGTCACGGTTATGGAAGTTCAGCAGGTTATGGTAAGCTCGCGCGCTAAGATAGGGGCGTCCATTTCCATAGCGCCTCGCAGAAATTGCCACTGGAGGTTCTTCTGCCGCGTGGTCTTCTTCTGCTGGTCCTTTTGCCTCGGCTGGAGCTTCTTCATCGTGGTATGCTTCCACGTGATTCGCCTCTTCTGGATCCTCTTCCATGGGATTTTCTCCCACTGGATTCTCCTCGGGGTCTTCCTCTCCTGGATTTTCTTCTACCGGGTTTTCTTCGGGTTCCTCTTCTTCGTTGTCAGAGTCGCTGATCATGTCGACTTTTGGGGCTGCGACTCCCTCATCCTCGGAATCGCTGTTGCCGGAAATAACCTGTGGGCCGTTGATCTCGTCATCTGAACTCACCAGCATGCAGTCCAAGGAAACGCAGGATCGAGTGTTTTCATCGATAGGCGGCGCTACTCCAAGATTGGCCATGGCCTGAAAAGAAAGAGTCATGATCAGACAGTGGAATACACCAAGAAAATAACCAAGGATATGGAGCACAAGGAAAATATACGGTAGGTAAGGACTGAAAAATCAAAATTTAGAATGCTGATGCAATAAGCAGTATAAGGAAAAATGAGTGGCAAGGGGACGATACATACATCACAACTCACAATTTTATTGCATTCAAACTAAGAAGTTCAACAGATATAAGATTTTAAATGAAAGGAAACATTTACTAAAGAGTGACAATATTTTTATTGAAAGCAGAAAAGGTGATAATTCTTCGTTGATATCTAGACCGCTGCATTCTTGTTAAGCGAGTGGAATCCTGTGCTGGGTCCGTACTATTCTCGAAGTTCGAACTACGAAATAACCAAGTCACTTAGCAGTAGTGGAGAGTGTAGACGAATCTCCTCCTTGCAGCTCTTTCCTTCTAGGGCAACCATTGACAAGATGTTCGTCGGATCCACAAATCAGGCATTGCCCCTTAGTCCTGCGATAGTCTTTCTGAAGGTGTCCTGGTCTCTTACAGTATCCACAGCATTGAGCTCTCCGCTGCTTTCGTTGCTGAGGAACAAATGGGCGCTTCATCTTCACATCTTTTCCTTGTTTAACAGGGGTTCCCTTGCGATTGGAGGCTTCCACTGGTGCTTGAGCCATTTGCATTCTTAGTCCTTCAGCTAAAAGGTCGTTCGTTCGCTCCTGGGCTTTCTTCAAGTCTTGCAGTACATTCAAAATCTCGACGGTCTGACCTTGGGGAGTGGAGATAGAAGAAGAGTCGTTGGAAGACATAGTCCTGAAACAACAAATTTTAGGACGGCATAAGGTATAAGATATAAGAATCGGAATAAGGTATAAAACGAAGCAAGAATAGGTGGTGAGTGAAACTCAATCGAGCGGGAATCAAGTGTAGAACTCCAAGTCACTCAAACAGAGTACAGTATTGCAACTATGTTGCAGTTCATAATTATAATCACATAACTCTACTAAGTCACCCAAAACTCTAGCGGATGGAATCAAAATATGTAGCAGGACATACTGTGTGAATCAAGATCAAGAATAACAAGTTTACAATCTAGACCGAAGGATGTCTTAGATTGTCAAGCCCTACATGGAAACTGTAATCCCATTCTAAACCTGGCTCTGATACCAACAAAACCATGTCACGCCCCACTTCCCAAAATACGGAATACGAGGGGTTGACAAGGCCAGCCATGCTCCTACGGTCGAGGAAACATCCTGTCGTAGTCATATTTCGGCTTCTAGCTTTACGTGGTAATCAGTAATCAATGCACAGGTAATGAGAAATGCAGTCATTAAATCAAAACGAATATAAAGAAATAACCAGATAGAGATCAAGGAAGTATAGCTCTGAGTCGCTGATCAAGATGTCCGCAATATCTTCGAGGTACGTCAGGTCCTGATCCAAGCTAAATCCACTTCTCACTCTGAGCATGCATACTCAGGTCGTTAGAGCGACACAATAGCAATAAATAGAAATACATATGTAACAAGTGTAATAATGATGAATATGAAACAGTAAGCATGAAGTGATGATATAAGCATGAAGGAGCCAGTACAGGTAAACGGTAAATCAGGTAAACAATATGGCAGGTGTATCAGTCAGTAATCAATGCATGTCGCTAAACCTATCAGTCTCTAAGTCTCACTGTCTAGGTCGCTAAACCTATCGTCGGTCCAAGTATGAGAGTCAACCACTTGTGAGTATCCCCACCCAAGGGTAGGGCCCCAGCGGCAAGGGAACACGGGCCCGAGTTGCTCGCTAATAATCAGTAATATCACCCATATAACTCCAGAATCGCTGTGTATGCCGGCAATGGGACTCCTGAGATTCCGTTGAACTCACACTCAAATTATCCCACACCCCGTGGCCTACATCAAACACCAACCATAGATTCAAATACTAATCGGTCCATGACAAGTCTACGCGAGAACTGGAGACAGGATCTCCATCAAGCATGTCTCGACTAGCACCCAAGGTAAACGGACTGTGTTTGGTGCCTTATCTATGACACTAATATAAGTGCTTCCATAATCGTCGCATACCAATTATAGTCACACTTATACATGTCCCATAGACCTCGACGATGCAATAAATTAACTGGGTCTGTTGATTGTGTATAAATACGTGTCACATTCACTTATTCAATCACACTTTAACGCTATGTACTTGCCACAATCAAAACACTAATATCTAACACTGGGTAATGTACACGATCACTAGGTTACCAATGTATGTGACCTCTACCTGATATGATGAGAATACAATAATTCCGAT
Source organism: Agapanthus africanus (assembly GCA_030015575.1). Classification (NCBI taxonomy): domain Eukaryota; kingdom Viridiplantae; phylum Streptophyta; class Magnoliopsida; order Asparagales; family Amaryllidaceae; genus Agapanthus; species Agapanthus africanus. The sequence goes on along the minus strand of CM057339.1, from coordinate 181,296,156 downwards.
ATGAATATAATATCATCAGTCAGTGTCCTACCACTTGCATAATTTACTATAAATCATGCATGCAGAATTAAGCGAAACAATGTAAAAGGGGTAACGATATGTTTAATTATCTATCCATCAAAATTGGTTTCGCGTAAATCGGGTTTCAGGTTTGCTAGATATGGTCATTTCATTTTAAGTGTTCACTTCTGGAAATCCAGTTTCTGAACTGAAAGTCCGTTTCGTAACACGTTTTAATCCCAATTGAGATCGTAATTAGGCGACACCAGTTGAAAAATATTTAGGTCTATCAGTTAGGTTTCCAACTCAATTGGCGGATCAGTAATGTCCTATATCCACAGGGAGTTATGGCCAGGTTTAGATTGATGTGTAAAATCTGTCACTGTAGAATTCAGCTGGACTTGTCGACATTATAAAATGTGTTTAAAATATCATACAGAACAGGAATCCAGTGAAACCAGTGGAGTAAGAAAGCTAACTCAATTTTCTACGTAACGATATAGGGTTCCGCACATTTTCGCGTTTGAGCAAGGATATACAGTGATTTAAAAACAATGGTTAACTGGGATTACGGCTCTGGACTGCAGTCCACAATCGTAATTCTCCTCAGTTATCTCTATCATAATTTATTAAATTCAGTGATCAGCTATAGAGTACTGTAGGTTAATTAGTTAGCTTCGATACAAGCCATGGAACGCTAAAATCTGATTTGTAAAAGATTTAGTATGAATTTAACGATCTAGCGTGTTCAGGAAAATTCTGATTTCGCAATGATTATCGGGGGTAACATTTTGCAGGTGAAACGATATTGATTTTCAACCAAATTTCCGCAGTACCTCATTAAATGGTAATCGGGTTTAATGATCACAAGTTCCACTATTTAAAGATAGGTTCTCACATAAAGTTTAGTATCAAATACTTATAATAATATTGAATCGTAATTGAAATGATTAAAAATATAGCATGAAGCAAGTATGTAATACTTGCCTGACGACGACGATCGGTGATATGACCGCAACGGACGATACAGTGGTGGTCTACGGTTACGGTAGCGGCAACGGCGCGTTCAAGACTCGAGCACGACAAGAGTTGGCCTCGGTGGAGCTTGATTCTTAGACTTGATGGGTCGTTTGGTGTGACGGACGTGCGCTGGCGTTGCGACGGCTGCTGCGTCGACTGCGGCGATGGGCACAATGACGGTGGCGATGGCTTGGACGGCGATGCCGGTGGCTAGAATAGCGGTGATTGCGACAAATGTAAGTGTTCGACGAAATGCCGGGGGCTCGACTTGACTCAAAGGCTGGGATCTTGGTGCTGGTGTAACGGTGGTGACGGTGATGGGTAGTTGGTGATGGTGTCGTGTTGAGGTGGCCGGCAGTGAGCTCAGGGATGAGCCGGTGGTGTTCAGTGGAGTTGATGGAGATTGCGGAGGAACTTCTGGTGGTGTTGTCGAAGTGTTAGGGGTTGTTGCGGTGACGTGGGGTTTCCTTCAGGCGATGGGTCATGGGCGCGGGCGTCGGGTGATGGCGGTGGTTGTTGAAAAGAGATCGGTGAGAGAGGGGGGAGGAAGTTGATGCACGAGGAGGATCTTGCCGAGGTGATGGGGTCGGCTAGAGGGTTGTAGCGGTGGGTGTGCAGGGAAGGAGTTCGGGAGGTGATTGCATGGGAATGGAAGAATGCGAGGTGATGTCGAAGACGGTGGAGGCGAGCGACGACGAGGGCAGAGATCGGGCGATGAGGCGAGTTGGGTTGGTTGCAGTGGTGACGAGGTTTGCAGAGGAGGAGAAGGGAAGTGGAGGAGGAGGAGGTCGAGGGCGTGAGGGAGACGAGGGGCGAAGTCGGTGGTGAGGGGATGGAGGCGAGTTGAGGTGGTTGGGGAAGGGGATGGAGGCGAGGTGGGTTTGCAGTGGGGAAGCTCGGTGGTTGCAGGGTGCAGCAATTGCGAGGAGGCGTGGATGAGGGTTAGGTTGACGAGAGAGAGAGAGTGGACGAGAGTGATGAAGAAAGGGAGTGCAGAGAGAGGGAGGGCGCGGGAGATGAGATCAGGGGGTTTGTTGGTGTGGGGTTGTTGGCGAGAAAGGAGCGAGTCGTGGGGGTTTGTTGGGCAAAGAGGGGGAGCTCGACGCGGGGAGTTGGGACGAGGACGAGGTTGTAGGGGAGCGGGTGAACGGGCGCGGGTCGTGGGGAAGTGGCCGTTGCAATGAGAGAGAGGCAGGAAGAGTGGGAACATGGGATATGAGGGAGGAAGAAGGGGAAAAGCGGGTCGGGTGTAGGGGAGTGGGCCGGGCTCGGGGGAGAAAAGAAATGGGTTTGGGGTTTTAGGGTGGGGCCTGGGCTTAGGCTAGGGATGAAAATAAAAGGGAATTAGATGTAGGGTTAGGGTTTGGGACTTGGGCTTGGGCTGGGGTTTGGGTTTGTTTAGGAAGAATAAAAAAGGGAAAGGAAAATAAAAGGGAAGTAGACAATAGGGTTAGGGTTTTAAAATAAGATAATTATAAATGTATATAAACAGATTTTGTAAGAAATAATTTATATAAATACGGATATTGGTGTACAAAAAGAACTGGGTATTACATAAGTGGACAGTTCTCGATATTTTATCTATGACACTAATATAAGTGCTTTCATACCCGTCTCATTCTAGTTATAGTTACACTTATATATACTCCATAGACGTCGAGGTGCAATAACTAAATGGTTACAAGTATGAGTCACTTCAATTATTCAATCACGTTTTTACACTAATGTACTTACTACAATCCAATCACAAACACTTATCATTCGGTAATCTAAAACAGTCACTAGGGTATCAATGCGAATGATCACTAATTACTGAGGGTATAACAGTCACGCAATATGATAGAAATGCATTAAAAAAATACTACGAATAAAATATGGGCAGCTCATCCAGGTTAGAAGAATAAATTAGACAAAGGTTTCAATGTTCAAGCGGATGTTATTCGTCATCCTAATGAGGGTACAAAAAAGATAGCAATGAGCTAATTCGAACAGCACAGAAACCACAATGAGGCCTCATCTGCTTATATCATTTAATTTTCCCACATGTAATCGGATACTTCTCTAGAAAAATAATGCATGCATAGGATACTTCTTTCAGGAAATGTGTTATCATATCACTTCAGAAAATTAATCATTAATCATCTCCAAACAAATCCTTTGGGATAGCAATTTGAGAATTCAAAGCGCTTGCACAACAAAAATGTATAGAGAAAACGTTAAGTCATTAAAAATCCCAGGTTAAGTTTTGTGATTAGACAAAAAGAATATGTCACTAATCCTAGATGCCCATTTAGCTCCTTACCAAACTGAATTATTTCATCGACAAATATCTTCCTGATGCAATATGGGCTTTGCCATTAAGCATTATCCATATGATCATATTAAACTGCTCTTAACTCATCAGTAATGTAGTTGTAAGCATTTCTACCGTTCAGAAAATTCGCTTCCAGCCTCTATTACCAAATTGCATAACTAATTAATAATATAATGAAGTGGAAATTGTTTCTAAGCAGCTCTTTCTTAAGCAGCTCATGCGCAACAAGGAAAAGGGGTGGATACGATGATTCGCCAAAACCCCCATCTTATTCCTTGCTGCTTAGAAAAGTGTATCTTAGGACCACTTTCCTCTATAATGAAATCATTAGAACTTCACCAGTAACAACAAAGAGATATAAAAAACGAAGAGACAACCGAAACTTTCATAGATGTTCAAACACAAACATAATTAGCATAAAAGTACATTGAAGCTACCCAATACAAATTGACACTCATACTTGTAGCTCAAACACAGACATGCCAGCTCCAGGGCAAACTTATTCTTCATCTACTAGGATAACTACTAGTTCAACATCAGCAGGAACTCTTAGGTAAGCAAGCATGCATATAACCTGTAGCCCGAACACATGGATCCTGTGTGCATTAATTCAGAAAATGTAAAAATTAAATTAGACAAAAGTTTCAATGTTGTTGCACATGACTACCAACTTCGTACATATCTACATATTATAACGCTTGGGTGTTTGCAATCGGAATTGGATTTATGCAATGTTAAATGGTACAAGTGCCATGCATTTACGGGAAACAATCATAAGCGATAGCGGCATGAGATAGGCTTACTTCAAAAATAACACCTTAAATTCTTTAACATTCACATAAAAGGTAAATTACACTAAAATACCCTTAACTATTGCAGTTATTCGCTAAAAGTTTTTTTTGTTATAGTAAATTACCAAGTGCTACTTCTCCGGATATTTTAGTGAAAAATCCCCTTTAAAACCGTAGTTTAAGGTAATTTACTGTAATTAAATACCTTACGATAGTTTAGTGAAAAACCATGATACTAAAGGGTATTTTAGTGTAATTTACCCTCGTGTGTGTGTGACACACACACACACACACAAACAAATATATGTATGGGTATATAAGGGTGTGCATGCGCTCCAGCATGCATGCACATATAAATGTGTGTGTGAGAGAGAGAGAGAGAGTTTTAGCTGATATTTATAGGCAACCAGAAATGTAGTTGGCGATAACTTACAATAGTAAGGCGCAATCTTCCACCTCTGGTTCTTGCCCTTGAACCACTCAAAAAGCACAACAGTTGTTCCATCATGCACTCCCCCATGTTCCTCATCTCCATGGAATGCATCAAAGTTCAAGCGGATGTTATTCACCATCCTAATGCAACGGAAGCCATCTCCAAGGTCCTTGCTCTCGCTCCAAAGAACCGATTCATCAAGGTAATCCGGATTATACGGAACCAACCGAACCTGGAATCATAATAGAAAAGAATAAAAGAAGAATTTGGGGGGAGGGGGTACAGCAGCAGCAGCAGCAGCATTTATTCCATACTTCCAGGATCGGCTAATGGTGCCTCATTTCCATTCTGCGAAGTTAATGACTCTCTCCTAGATTAAAAAAATAACATATACTTATAATTGTGTCTATTCGTTTTAGTTTTAGTCTACACCTAGCCTTGGTTGGGACATTAACTACAATCATATCACTTCTTCTAACTAGAGCATTTATCGCTCCCCATCTACTCAGGTAAAAGTGGGATAAAAGATATTAAGGAATAGCATCATATTATTCAAACCTTTTTGTACCCAGATTCATCCTTGATTAGACATATCCGTATAGGACTCGTATTGTGAAACGGATACTTAGGATATTTGTGAGTTGTGGCAAACTCCTAACACATCTTAAGACTCTATATTGTATTCTAGATGTATTTAAGATGGATCAATCACTAAAGACACTAATAATCTATGAACCAAAAGGACACGATTTTTATTCAATCCAGACACGTTTATGTGCTTTATTCTATTTTTTAAATGAGACTATATAAAATAATTGATTGTACGAATAATTATAGATGAAGGAAAGATATAGATGAAGTAAATAAAGTGACTGGTTAATGCCCTTTTGGTTCTCGGTAAATCAGAGGAAACTCTAGGCAAAGGAGAAGAATTAGGATTAGCATTCTTATACTAGTTAACAGTGTTGTAAAAAGCGGTTAAGTGGTCGATTAAGCATTTTGAGCACAAGAACGCTTAGATTTCGATGAAAACGGGGAGTAAAATCGGTCATGGTGATTTCTCGTCGTCAAGGCATGGAAAGCAGCGCTAAAGATGTCTTCAAGCTGTCAAAGCGGTCGTGAAGGGTCAAAGCGGCCGTGAAGCGGTCAGAACGGTCATGAAGCGGTAAAAGTGGTCTTTACGCGGGTCGGGTGAAAGCAGGTCGATTTGAACTATTTTGCAACCAACATCCATTCCCAACAGTTTTTTTTATAACTTAAACATGTTTGGCCCATTCCCAACCCAAAACCCTAACTATAAGATCCTTTTACTGCATAAACCCCAAGATTTTACTCCCAACCTCGTATTTTTGTTGTCTGTGACTATGTGCCTCTAAACTTGGAGACTTGGCCTCAGTTTCGACATCCCACGACTTCGACTTAGCCAAGTGGAGCTTTGTGAAGCTCCATTCTTAAGGTAATCTCAGGTCTCAAATTCGAAAACTATAAGCTTATTTTCTTTTTGCATTTTTTATTGTTATCCAGTTATTTATATATAATTAGTTATTATAATTTCTTATATTTAAGAAATAGACTGGCGCTTTTTCCCGCTAAAGCTCACTAAAGCTAAAGCCCTACCCTACCGCTTCTTTCCGCTTTCCATAACCTTAAAGGTAAAATTATCTGTATTATAACTTCAAATTTTATAATTATACCTTTTAATTATGGATATATACTGCATAAGAAATGTCCAATGAATAGCATGCTAAACATTTGAATAATTGGAAACCTCCAAATCTGACATGTATCTTATCCTATAATTGTATCTGAATCCATGCTAATTAGATAAGAACGAGGACAACTACAGAGCAACTCTTTGGGAAAAAAGTAAACAAAGTTTGGACCAAACTGTTTTCACCTTGTAAACAAGCAGCTAGCTAGACCATGTTTGTGCTTGATCAATTTTCTAAGTATGAAGACTTATTTATTGAGATTATACATAAACCAGTTGCACTCAGCTTAATTTATAGCTCGCTGAAAGCGAATACCATTATGACAATTGAATCTAGAAGCTAAAGATTTCTCTTCCGAGTAAAGAGAAATCATAAACTCGTTTGTCATACATATAGCAGCACTTTGCCATTATGGGGTCATGCCGTTGTATTATTTTGCAAAAAGCAACAACTATGTATCTTGAGTTAAAATACAAGATGATAATACATTCTAGTTTATAATGAGGACCAATGAATATGCAGTACAAATTGGGCTAAAAACGTATTACTCACAGGGTGCTCTTTTCCCAGCGAGTGTTTCAGAGCTTGGCCGGTGGCTTTGTTAATGAGAGCAAAACTTGGAAAACCCTCTTCATCCTTCACAGTTGTGCTATATCTCATGTCTTTGATCCAATGCTACGAAAATAGAAACACGAAATTAGATTCTCTAAATAGGTTCAATTACGAAGACCAAAAATTGTTCAAGTGTTAACAAGAGGAAAGTGGCGTGGCGGTTCATATGCCAGCATGAATGCTTTGTAGTTTCAATGTAGAAAGTTCATGGAATAGTTGACTCCAAACGGCATTAGCTTATGTTTTCAATGCCCTTCGAAGGCAATTCCATAAATTTAAGACCGAATGACAAATTTTGGCAGAATGATTCCAAAACGAAGAAGAAGAAACCAACAAAACCACATCAGGTATCACATATAGGTATAACAAAGCCATACAATTTGCTGTGGAGACGGATACAAAGTATTTCAAGAATAAATAAAAGATTCAAAAATTAAAAAAATAAACAAAAGGATAGCAAAATAATGCAACATTGTCACAATAATAAGATAACAAACTTGGTCAAGGAACAAGGAGTAGCCTGATAATATTTAATATTTCGGTTATGAATAAATAAATCACAATGCATTAACGATAGAATGTACATATTACAGAAAATAAATCAGGGGTCTCCAATTACCTGATAGTCATCCCTGGGATTAGCCGGAGCGAGCAGGACATTCCCATTCCTAACCGTAAGTGAGTAATCCTCCGCCGCTTTAGTATATATCCTCATCGTCGGATTACGGGTTAGTGGCATGTCATTAGCTAGTTCTTGCCCTTTATGAGAATCAAGAAATGGTTTGTATAAGCATAAGATCATACCTTTACATCTCTATGGCTTGTATAAGCATAAAGATCATACCTTAACATCTCTATCTCTATCTCTATTCTATAATGCTAACCCAAGAGGGTCAGTAATTGCCATTTCAAAATATCTTCCCTTGTTATTTGAGTGAGGAATGACGTAACAGGTAAAAGAAAAATAATAGTTGAGAGTGTAAGATGCTTTTGGAAAGCCATTTGGCATGCGCCCCATTAAAAGTTCTCTTATATATTCTTCCCTTTACATCCCTTTCATGTGATATGGGATATGGATCCATCTAAATAAATTTTACAACTACATCTTAAAATAAGTATATTTTTTATGCATATTTTTATATTTCCAATGATCGGGTCATTTAGATCACACTTTCAAAATATTTGCATGTCCCTACATACAAGCTAACAAGGATACTTATCTATGGTTATTATATGTGATTAAAAATATACCTCGCAATTATGACTCTCTTTCTTTTATACAGTACTTGATGATGCTCAATATGGGCGATCTCCAAGATCAGGACACAGGGCAGATGACGTGTCCCAGAACTCAGAAGGAAGGGACCACAGGGGCCGGCCAGGCCAACCCCTCGCCCGACATGCCCCCCTGCAAATTGGCCTCCTCGGCCCATAGCTCGCCCTGAGCTGCTACGAGACCAAGACGCCTCGGCCCTCTTGCTCGCCTCCGAGCTCCCCAGCCGAGGCCGTCTTCCTCGGTCCCTCCGACTGACCAACTCCACCACTCACAGGCGTAACCACCGCTCCGCAAATCTCGCCACGCGCAGATTCTCCACCAGCAATGCCCCACGTTCCATGCCATCACGATCCCCATTAATGGGCGATCCGCTCTTTACGCGGGCGTGACGTCGGGAGCGTAACTGCCGGCGAGATTCTCGCGCCTACTGCTGCGTGCCGCCACCGCTATATAAACCCCCATCACAGAGGGGTCAAGTAAGCCAATTTTTACTGCACTTAGCCGTTACTCTGCTCGGATCCCGTGCTAATTTGATCGTCGGAGGGTCCTCGGTGGTACCAAACCACCCCGGGACTTCTTTGCAGGTACTCGGCGCAGACTCCTCAAATCACCAATCTCCTCAAACCCATTGAGACCCACACGCAAAGGAGGTCACCTCCAATATCCACCGGGAGATCGACGGAAGACAACGTCTGAAGGAGGCCTGAAAAGGACCTCCATCAGTTGGCACCGTCTGTGGGAAACTAACTCCACAAAACACAAAGTTGGCCTTCCGATCTCCGCCCCCATGGCAACCGATCCCCCTGAAGATCCAAACACCCGCTGTCGCCTCCCTCTCAACGGAGGCACGAGCGAGCCCTCACCGAATGTCGCCGGCTCCCCCGCTGGCTGCCATTTCACAGACTCCGGCGACCGCCCGAACAAAAGGGCCAGGGGCCACGAGCCTATCACCTTTGGCGACAGAGACCTCCACGGCATCTCCATGCCCCACAACGACCCTCTGGTGATCACAGCCCGGATCCACCGGTACGAGTCGACTCGGGCAGCTCGCCATACATCCTCTTCCATGACTGCTTCCTGCGCATGGGACTTATCCCGGCGGACCTGAAGCCGACCTTACACGTCCTGTCAGGGTTCACCAACCACTCCATTCCCGCGCAAGGGGTGGTCACCCTGCAGTTCAGCATTGGTGAGCCCGGCTACCCCCGTACGTTACCTGTGGACTTCATCGTGGCAAAGGTCCCATCTGCCTACAACGTCCTCCTCGGCTGCCCGACGCTCAACTCACTCCAGGCCTAGATATCGATCTATCACCTGACGATGAAGTTCCCTCTCGATCAGGGCGGAACAGGTCGAGTCTATGGAAACCGGCGGATCGCGAAGGTATGCCTTACCGAAGCATCTTCATCCGAGCAACCGACTGACGACGCTGAAGGAAAAGATGACATCAAAGGATCTTTGGACACCCGAGACGAGTAGAAGGAGGTCCGGGGAACGCCGGTCGAACCACTGATCGAGGTGCCCCTCACAGAAGGAGACAGTGAAAAAACCGTCCAGGTCGGATCACTCCTGACAGGGGCTCGGCGAGACGACCTGATCAGCTTCCTCAGAAATAACTCCGACGTGTTCGCCTGGGCGCCCGCCGACATGCCCGGGATCGACCCCAAAATCATTTCTCACAAGCTCGGAGTTGATCCTACGGCCCGACCGGTCAGACCGAAGAAGCGGAGCTTCGTCCCAGTCAAACAGAAGGCTATCGAAGATGAGATTGATCGACTTCTCGCCGCCAACTTCATCCGGAATGTACCGTACTCGGAATGGCTAGCGAACGTAGTTCTGGTCAAGAAGTCAAACGGGAAGTGGCGCATGTGCGTCGACTTCACCGACCTCAACAAAGCCTGCCCCAAGGACAACTATCCGCTCCCTCGGATAGATCAGCTCGTCGACAGCTCAGCCGGCCATGAGCTGTTGAGCTTCATGGATGCTTTCTCCGGCTACAACCAGATCCGTATGAATCCGGAAGATGAAGATCTCACCGCATTCACAACGGATCGGGGGATATATTGTTATAAGGTGATGCCTTTCGGCCTTAAGAACGCCGGGGCCACGTACCAGCGGTTGGTCAATCGCATGTTCAAGCCACAGATCGACAGGAATATGGAGGTCTACATCAACGATATGCTCGTCAAATCCGTCTCGACGGCAGACCATGCCAGGGATCTGGGCGAGGCCTTCGAAGTGCTCCGCAAGTTCAAGATGAAGCTGAACCCCGCCAAGTGCGCATTCGGAGTCACTGGGGAAAAGTTCCTCGGGTTCATGGTCACTCACCAAGTGGATCGAAGCCATCCCCATCAGAAAACCGGACGCCACCACTATCATCAAGTTCCTGCAAAACAATCTGATACTCCGGTTCGGCATCCCGAGATGTATCATCACCGACCACGGGACGAACTTCGAGAACGAGAAAGTGAAGGACTTCTGCAAGGAATACCATATCCTCATGAAGTTCGCCGCGGTCGCGCATCCTCAATGCAATAGGCAGGCCGAAGTCGCTAACCGAGACGTCCTCCGGAGTCTCCGAACCCGCCTGGAAGGACAACAAGGCAGTTGGGTCGAAGAATTACCCCGGGTCTTATGGGCCCTGCGCACGTCAAAGAAGACCCCACCGGAGAAACCCTCTCCAGTCTCTGCTATGGGACCGAGGCGATGGTCCTAGCGGAGATCGGGCTACCCAGTTATCGGGTTGAGTACTTCAACGACGATGCGAATACCTCGCCGCTACGAACCAACCTGGACATCTTGTTGGAGAAGAAGGACCGGGCCCAGATTAGAGCTGCCGCTTACCAGCAGCAAACAGCCCGGTACTACAACGCTCGGGTCAAACTCCGCTCCTTCCAGACCGGGGATCTGATCCTACGACGAAACGGGTTCGTTGATCAAGGCAGGCTACACAAGTTTTCCCCGAGGTGGGACGGTCCCTTCCTCGTCTCTGAGGTGCTCCCCGGCGGGGCCTATTGTCTGCAAAATGCGGACGGACGCAAGCTCCAGCGGCCTTACAACGTCGAGAAGCTCAAGCTATACCAATGAGGCCAAGGCCAACAAGTGTGTACCCCTCCTTTCACAAAGACGATGTAAACGCTTTCCGTTCAAATAAAGAAACGTCGAAACATTGCAAATAAAGTTTTGTCTTTGCGATCCAAAGCCCTCTTTAGAGGCAGCTCAGCAGCTACCCTGCTCGGCTATCCCCGGCTGGTAGCTTCCTACCACGACCGACAGGGATCACAAAGCCCTCTAAGAGGCAGTCGAACCCGAGGATCCCTTGCTCGGCTATCCTTCAGGACAAAAGCCCTCGCCAAGAGGCACCGGGCAGAAACCCTGCCCGGCCAAGGGTCCTTGGTAGGCTTCTTGCAGCCCCTCCCGCGCTAAGGACCAAAGTCCTCCCAGAGGCAGTCAAGTCCTTGCTTGGCTATCCCCGGCTGGTAGCTCCCTACCACAACCGACAGGGATCAATGTCCTCGCCAAGAGGCACTGGACAGCAGCCCTGCTCGATCCCCGTCCTGAAGGATCAAAGCCCTCGTAAGAGGCAACCGAGCAGCTACCCTGCTCGGTCATCTCCGGCCGGTAGCTCCCTACCCGTGACGCCAGGGATCGAGGCCCTCGCAAGAGGCACCCGAGCGGCTACCCCACTCCTTCATCCCAGGCTGGTAGTTGCCTACCCACGACGCCAGAGATCCAAGCCCTCGCCAAGAGGCAACCGCGCAGCTTCACTGCCCGGTCATTCTTAGTAGGCTTCTTACAGCCCCTCCAACACTAAGGATCAAAGCCCTCACAAGAGGCACCCGAGCAGCTACCCTGCTCCTTCATCCCAGGCTGGTAGTTTCCTACCTGCGACGCCAGAAATCCAAGCCCTCGCCAAGAGGCAACTGTGCAGCTTCGCTGCCCGGTCGTCCTTAGTGGGCTTCTTACAGCCCCACCAACGCAGAGGACCCGGAGCCCCAAAAGGGACAACAAGTCTATTGAAGCCTAAGCGATCCCCCTCGACTTCGGGGCCATGGAAATGCCCCCTCGGCAGCGCTTGGCAAGTGATGGAGATACGAGGTCGGCAGCGCTTGGCAAGTGATCGAAATCAACCCGACGAACAATCGCTAGACAGACAGCCGACCCAACAGTACAAACAGAGACATTTTACCGACATTCTTCACGCACAAAAGATAAAATGCAAACCGACGAGACAATAATTTTCTTTTATTACCAAAGGCAAAGTTTTTACAAAGGGTATTCTGGGCTCCCCAGCCTTACAAACCACCCGGAGGCTTACTTCAGTCCCCTCATCGCTTGCATCACAGCCTGCCGGGGGCTTTACCACCGGAGATTTCTCCACCAGGGGCGCCCCCCACTTCCCTCGCCATCTTCCACCGGAGGCCTCGCCACCGGGAGTGGAACCCGAACACGGAGCTCACCGTCGGCGAACTCGGGAAGATGCTCCTTCACGGCATCCAGGGCCTTATTCCACGCGACGGCAGAATACTCCCCGAGCTCGGCATAGAACTGCTCTAACATTTTATAATCGGCCACAGCTTTCTTAGCCCGAACCTCGGCAGTCTGGGCCTCCAGAAGCGCCGCCTCAGCATCTCCCCTGCTGGCATCCCTCTCCTTCTCCATGGCCGCGAAGCGTTCAGCCAGATCTGCCAACTTCCTATCGGCGACCCGGAGGGACGCACTCAGGCGACGACGGACACCCCGATTCGCTGAGTTGGCAAGTTCTGCAGCCTCCGCACGGGCTGCTAGGACGTCGGCCCTTACCCTCTCCAGGCGCAGGTCACGCCGCAAAATCTCGACCTCCGAGGAAAACGCTTCTACTGGCCTCGGTGCATGGAACGCCCTCTCGGCCTCCATACGAACGGCAAGGACGCGGTGTTGAAGGACCTGACAGAAAGCGGGTGAGAAACCGAGAGACGCTCAAGCCAAAGAAAGGGATACCAGAAAAACCACGCGTAGAGGAGTTCGTACCTGGACCGCCCCTTGGGCCATGGCCTCCAGTTGGGCCCTCAGGGAGCCATGCAGAAGCTTTCCCCCAGCCGACTCCTCCATCCGGGCAAGAAGGCCGGCAGCAACGGAAAACCCAGACGGAACCGTGAAGACGGCGCCGCCCTCCTGCACGGAAAACCCCCTTGGGGACCCTCGACGACGACGCGCGAGAACTTGTCCTTTTTCTCTTAAGAGGGGCCCCGTCCTCGCCCTCCCCTCTGTCCCCCGTCTGGGGCTCGGGTAATCGTGGACGTCTCTGGCCGCCGCCGGAACAACCATCAGGAGCCGTCAACGAAACAGACGGCCCTATCGCCGGCAGAACATCTGGCGCGGGGCATGAGCCAACCAGGGGCTTGGCCGCGCCACTAGCCTTCCTCTGGCGCGAGCAACCCAAAGAGTGGGAATGAACCATGTACTCAAAAGAAGAGGAACGCCGAGCATCCGAGACTTGGAAGAGAGGAAATATGAAGGAGTAGGGGCCCTGGAGCGGGCCCCACCCCTACTTATCGCCGAAAGAATATCTCATCCAACGGCGCCCTTCATCTCCCGCTAAAACGTCTCCTCAGGTCCAACGGCTCCGGCTCCGATTGCTCCACGTGTCGTTCCCACACTGGGCCGCATCCCATCAGACGCTGCAAGCCTGCATACGTCGCATTGGCCAACCGACGCTTGACGCGTGGACCGTCGCTTCAGTGGCAGAATGCACGAACCGGCGCACCTTCCTTAAATGCTGAGATCTCGCTCTGATTCGCTAGCAGAAAAGACAACCGACAGCCCGGGGACGCGTCCCGACGAAACCTTAAGAAAGAGCTCACCTCAGGAGGCCCTGCAGTCCACTCCTGGCCCGACCCGCTGGCTGGTCGGGACAAGAGTGGGGGGCTAATGATGATGCTCAATATGGGCGATCTCCAAGATCAGGACACGTGGTAGATGACGTGTCCCAGAACTCAGAAGGAAAGGCCCACAGGGGTCGGCCAGGCCAACCCCTCGCCCGACCTGCAAGCACACGCCGGCCCTCCTCGGGGCCCCCTGCAAATTGGCCTCCTCGGCCCATAGCTCGCCCCAATATGCCCCGAGACCAAGACTCCTCGGCCCTCTTGCTCGCCTCCGAGCTCCCCAGCCGAGGCCGTTTTCCTCGGTCCCTCCGACCGACCAACTCCATCACTCACAGGCGTAACTGCCGCTCCGCAAATCTCGCCACGTGCAGATTCTCCGCCAGCAATGCCCCACGTTCCACGCCATCACGATCCCCATTAATGGGCGATCCGCTCTTTACGCGGGCGTGACGTTGGGAGCATAACTGCCGGCAAGATTCTCACGCTTGCTGCTGCGTGCCACCGCCGCTATATAGACCTCCATCACAGAGGGGTCAAGTAAGCCAATTTTTACTCCACTTGGCCGTTACTCTGCCCGGATCTCGTGCTAACTTGATCGTTGGAGGGTCCTCGGTGGTACCAAACCACTCCGAGACTTCTTTGCAGGTACTCGGCGCAAACTTTTCAAATCACCAATCTCCTCAAACCCATTGAGACCCACACGCAAAGGAGGTCACCTCCAATATCCACCGGGAGATCGACGGAAGACAACGTCTGAAGGAGGCCTGAAAAGGACCTCCATCAATACTAAATTTAATTAGAAGTGCATCACACATACTAAAATTATACGTTCTGTTTGGCATTGAAGTTGGGATAACCAGAAGTTTATGCAAGTGGATGTAAAGGTTATGCAATCTGGGGGTTGCAAGGCTCACACACTTAAAAAAATAACTCCGCTTGCCTCATAAAAGAGGTCAATGGATTTGTTTAGAGTCAAGGTAAAAAAAAAGACAGGATTGGACTTTATATAACGGCAGTTATTTCAACCGTGTAGTAATCCTAACTCCAAAAGCAAAGCCAAACAAAGTGCAATTAGACTTCTTAGGGCCTGTTTGGGAATGGAGTTAAGTTTTCTAATATGGAGTTTCATAAAGTTAGCAAAACTCAACTCCAAAATGCTAACTTTGTCATGTTTGGCATCCATTTTGGAGTTTAGATAACTACGGTTATCTGAACCCCAAAGTTGAGATAACTGCGGGGTTCAGATAACCGTAGTTATCTAAAATCCAATATAATCAATCTAAGTTTAGTAAACTCCATTTTCCCAAATACATATCTACAAACATAACCATAGTTTATTTGAAAATGGAGTTTGGGGCTTGCAAACCATAGTTTGCATCCCCTCTATCTCCACTTAAAATAAACTCTATTTTTCCTAAAACTCCATACCCAAACAGGACCTAAAGATTATGTTTAGATAAATTTTGAAAACGACAGTTATCTCAACTCAAAAGCCAAAGCGGACCCTAGGGTCTAAATAAAATGTGATATGAGGGAATATAGTCAATATACCATAAGGAGCGATCTTCCACCTTTGGTTCTTTCCCTTGAACCACTCATACAAGTGCACAGGTGTTCCATCATGAACTCCTCCATGATCCTCGTCTCCATGGAAAGCATCAAAGTTCAAGGCTATGTTGTTCACCATCCTTATACAACGGAACCCATCTCCCAAGTCTTTGCTCTCGCTCCAAAGCACTGATTCATCAAGATAGTCTGGATTATATGGCACCAGAGTAACCTGAAATTTAAACACCAAAAAAATTTACATGGAAGAAAAGTTAAAATTTGTTTTATAATAGAAATATCATCAATCCAATCGAGTTTCATTAATAAGTTGATAATGAAACACACAACATGCTCAAAATGTTGGGAGAACTTGGGCATAGCTTAATGGAGAAAGATATACCTAATAAAGTCAAAACAACGATATATCATCATGTTTCAGAGCTTGGTGGCATACAAAATGAGCAGTTTTGCAGCAAATCATGAACTAGTTATCATTAAAGTATAGAGCCGTCAATAGAGGCTAATAATGTTTAGTTCATCATTCATCGGTCCAAATGCAAACCATACAATCTACATCATGAAGTCTGGGAATTATCGATTAGATGCCGACATATCAAATAAGTAAATAAATGTACAAAAACAAAAAAATAAGAGAATGGTTTTCAAACCTTCTCTGTGCATTTTTAGGTTAATCTTCATAAGCTATTATTTAGTATGATGAACTAAATATTGACATGTGAAATACTTTCAGATCAAAATATCCACTTTTTTTTTATCATTTCCATGCAATCACATTGGCATTTACCAATTACAACAACAACGATCATCCTTTTGCATAAATCTTTTTTCTTCCATTGAGTTTTATCAAGAATCATGTCCTCTATTACATTAATAACTAAAGCATCATCTCCACATTCTACCATTAACAACCAAGTCATTTAAACAACTTGGAGAAATTTCAATAACAAGGCAAGAAATCAGACTACATGAAGAAAAATATTTACTTGTTTGCAAAGTTTTCTTTGAGATTAAGCAAGCTGAACTTACAGGATGATGAGGTCCAAGAGAATGTTTGATAGCTTGTCCAGTGACTTTGTTTACAAGAGCAAAGCTTGGGAATCCCTCTTCATCCTTCACCTTTGTGCTGTATCTCAAGTCCTTGATCCAGTGCTACAATAATTCAATTGAAAAGAAGAAAAAAAGAATTAATTGTGAGTCAAGGTAGGAGAATCCCAAATTAGAGAAGAAAAGTTTTTGACATAACATAAAAAAAATCAGATTACAAAATTACAGTGGGAGAATCCCAAGCAAAGATTAGAAAAACTCCATATTTACCCAAAAGTGATCATGATGATGAACCAAACATTTTCCCATAAAATGGGTGTCACTTCAAATTTACATGAGATGGGTAAAGATTGATTTTTTTTATGCAGATGGAAAAAAAGGTAAATTGAGGAAATAAGAAAAAATAACACAAATGGTTTTTCTTCCCTCATCACATTAAAGAAAAAACAAGAAGAAGGAAAGTTCCATATTATTCCATTGGGTTTTTTTTTTCTCAAAATAGGGTAGTTAGAGATTGAAATTAGGGAAAGATGGTAGTTTGAATTTTAATTAGCAGAATAGGACGTGGCCCCAAATATATCAAATAAGAGAGCGGGTTCTTGGAACCCGCCCACTCGGGGCAAAAAAAAAAAAGTTTGCCCAAATTTTTTTCTTTAAAAGAGGTAGGGAAAATAATTGGAATTTTCATATTAACCCAGAAATTCGATACTCAAAAAAATCACAGATAAAAATTATTTTGCTAAAAAAAATTACTATCAAATTGTACATATGAAACCTTATGTCAAGTCTCATCAACACTTTAAGTACCTGACATTATATCAATTCTCATCAATACACCGACATGCAAACATTGGATAAGATTTACATACTACTTTCCATATTTATTTAAAAAAGTGAGAAATAATATTACAAATAAGGGTTGTTACTATTTCTAGAGGAGAAATCCGATACTTAGATCATATTATAAATATCATGAAGAACACTTCAGTAACAATATACTACAAGTGTAGAAAGCAGAGCAAAAGAGTCCTAAGTTTTTGTTCTGTCTACTCATGGAAAAATTTGAGAAGATACGAAGAATACATCTACATTTGCAATGAAGTTTCTAAATGGTTACTAAAGGGTGAAAGATATAGGGGTGGAATGACTCAAAGTTTTTAACCGTTTACTAACGTGATTTCTTAATATTTGAAGTCCATTCCATTACCAATCTAAAATCAAGACACACGTTGAAGAGGGCATTATACTATGCAGCGAAAGATAGGAGGAAACGGGCCCATATAGGAATACACTCTTTTATCTCTCTCGGATTTGCATTCAATCCAACATCACGAACTGTATAACATCTACTTCTTTAATGTTAATGTATAACATTCAATTGATGTATGTGGTGTACCAAAAATTTATAGTACTGTAGTAGAAAATCAGTATGCCGCATAAACTATTTCAGTTGAAAACGAGCAAATTCAAGTGATATTCTTCACTACCCAATTTACATATTGAAATTTTAACAGTAGTTTACAGTAAATTAGCCTCCAACGAATAATTCAAAAAAATCATACTAAATTTAAAATTGTACAAATCTCCTAATAAATAATCATTGATTTTCCTTCCTTTGCTTCTTCTTCACGAATTCGAAGATCCCATCCCTAATGACTGTCTCGGGCATCTGGTCCTATAATGACACGGTTGCTTGCATAAGCTATATCTGTTGTGCATTTGCTGGGTATCAGCATCCATTATCATTCGATCTCGACGCAACTTAGATCTTCCGGGTCCTCTGTTTTTGTCCGGTGGTAATACCGTCGGTATTTGTCTGTTCCCGATATAGGCCAACATCGATTGTCTAGTATAGGATGAAATTTTGGATCGTATGCGTCTTGATAACTCGAAACCGTATAGTAACGTGATACAAAATTATAATGTGAATTATGCACGTTGCTCGCAGCAGTAATTGCGTCGGCACACGGTAAATGTTGTTGCTGAAAAACACCGCATGTGCATGAAGAGAACCCTTCATCTCTAAAATTAACGGTACATTGATTCCCATTTCTCCTTATAACTTGAAACTTCACTGCGTTAAACCTTTCAGATCAGTAGTATTATGACGTTCGCTCTCTTTTCCGAAATATATTTTTAGATCATAACTGTGGAGAAAAGAGAGGGAAAGCGGTAGTGAAATTATTAACACGGTGAAAACGAAACAAGACGTGGCCAATTATTGGGCAGGCCCATCAAAAGAGAAATTATTTTTTTAAAGGAGGGCGGGTTCTTGGAACCCGCGCCAAATTATTGTCCATAATGAGGGCCCGCTCCCTAAACCCCTTTTCATCTTTAAAAACACTCATCTTCCCTCCCTACCACATTTTTTTCTAAACCCCATTCTATACTCACTGCCTTTCATAATCTTTTAATTATTTGAGTTTGAAAAAAAACAATTGCAATGGAGGATCAACCATTCGACAAATCACTTCTCGTATATCAAAACGAGCATAGATCTTTCGATATATTACACGATGAGGTAAGATTCAAAACTTATTAAATTAAGAGATATTGCCCCATATATTTTAATTCAAATAATATAAATAAATCTTGCAGGATAGATAAGTTTATAGTCGTTAGTCATAGTTCCGACGAATGGTAAGTTACTGATTATCGTATTATCGAGCGGATTCGCAGAGCTGATTTTTATGAAATTTCATTATTTCATCATATTCAACTCGACCGCGGCCTCGTTATTTCTTTTGTTGAGTATTGGAGAAGAGAGACTCACACTTTTTATCTTTAGATAGGGTGAGACCACTATCACACTCCAGAATGTTGCATTTTTATTTGGTTTACGAGTGAATGGACTTGTATTGGTTGGAGATATAATTATGGACCCGGAAACTGAGCATCCATATTGGGATACTTATTTGGAGTCTCCTCTCGGACAGTTATACTTCATAGTTTTTTAAACTAAAAGTTAAACTATATCACAGTGATATTAATTAACGATTAGTTATAAAATTCAGGTACCCGGAGGGTCTATTAAGGGGTATAAAATACAATCATCGTTAGCTTCATCAGGGATATTAGTAAATGTATTTTTGAGCCAGCTTAAACTGATCTTATACCCCTTAATAGACACTCCAGGTACCTGAATTTTATAATTAATTATTAATTAATATCACCGTGATATATTTCAACTTTTAATTTAAAGAAACTACGAAGTATACCTGTCCGATAACAAACTCTAAATACGTATCCCAATATGGGTGTTCAGTTTTCAGACCCATAATATTACCTCCAATCAATCCAAGTTAATTCATTCGTAAACCAAGCAAAAAAACATCCTGAAGTGTGATAGTGGAATTATCCCATCTAAGATGAAAAACGTGAGTCTCTCTTTTTCAACACTCAACAAGCGAGATAACGAGACCGTGGTCGAGTTGGATATGACGTAGTAATGAAGCTTCATAAAAACCGGCTCTGTGAATCCGCTCGATAACACGATAATCAGTAACTTACCGTTTGTCAGAACTATGACTGATGACCGTAAAATTATCTCCACCCTGCAAAATTTATTCATATTATTTTCAACTATTTAAATTAAAATATATAGGGTAATCTCTCTTAATTTAATAAGTTTCGAATCTTAACTCCCCGTGTAATATATCGAAAAATCTATGCTCGTTTTGATGTATAACGGGTGATTTGTCGAATGGTTGATTCTCTATTGTATTTGTTTTTTTTCAAACTCAAATAATTGAAAGATTATGAAAGGCTGTGAGTATAGAATGAGATTTGGAAAGAAATGAGATAAGGAAGATAAGTGAGAATAAGGGGTGTTTTCATAAAGCAAAACGGGAGTTTAGAGAGCAGGCCTTCATTATGGACAATAATTGGGCGCAGGTTCCAAGAACCCGCTCTTTCCTTTTTAAAGGAGAGGGCACTTTAGGGCCCTCTTCTTTAAAAAGGAGAGGACGGGTGCTTGGAACACACCCTCCACTTTTGTTAAAAAAAGACATTTAAAAAAATAATCTCTTTTGATGGGCATGTCCAATAATTGGTCACGTCTTGTCTTGTTTTCACCGCGTTAATAATTTCACTACAGCTTTCTCTCTTTTCTCCCAAGTTATGACCATCATGAAGATATATCTCGGAAAAAGTGCGAAAATCACAATACTACATATCTGAAAGGTTTGACGCAGCGGAGTTTCAAGTTACGAGGAGCAATAGAAATCAATATACTGTTAATTTTAGAGATGACGGACTCTCTTTATGTACATGCGGTGTTTTTCAGCAATATTTACCGTGTGCCCATGCAATTGCTACAGAGCATGCATAATACATATTACAATTTTGCATCACGTTACTATGCGGTTTTCAGTCATCAAGGCGCATACGATCCAAAATTTTATCCTATACCAGACAATCGATATTGGCATTACTATACCGGGAACCGACAAATACCGACGGTATTACCATCAGATAAAAACATAAGACCCGAAAGATCTAAAGTGTGTCGAGATCGAATAATAATGGATGCTAATTCGCAGTAAAGGCACAACAGATGTAGCTTATGAAAACAATCAGGTTATTATAAGACCAGATATCCGGGACGGTCATCAGGGACGGGGCCTTTGAGTTCATGAAGAAGCAACAAAAGGAAAATCAATGATTATTTGTAAGGAGACCAATACAATTTTAATTTTAGTACGATCTTTTTGCATTATTCGTTGGAGGCTAATTTACTGTAAACTACCGTTAAAATTACAATATGTAAATTGGGTAACGAAGAATAACACTTGTATTTGCTCGTTTTCAAGTGAAATATCTTCTGCGGTATACTGATTTTTTATTACAGTACCACAAATTTAAGCTACTCATACATCAATTAAATGTTATACAATAATATTAAAGAAGTAGATGCTACACAGTTCATAATATTGGATTGAATGTAGCTTTGAGAGGGGTAAAAAAGTGTATTCCTATATGGGACCGCTTCCACCTTCTAACTTCCGCGGCATACTATAATGTCCTCTTCAACGAGTGTCGTGAGTTTAGATTGGCAATAGGATAGACTTCAAGCATTAATAAATTACGTTTGTAACCGTTTAGAAATTTTGAGTCATTACATCCCCATATCTTTCACTTTTTAGTAATCACTTAGAAACTTTATTGCAACTGTAGATGTATTCTTCATATCTTCTCTAATTCTTCCATGAATAGACTAGACAAAAACTTATATTCTTTTGCTTTGCTTTCTTCACTTGTAGTATGTTGTTACTGAAGTGTTCTTCATTGGTATTTATAATATGATCCAAGTATTAGATTTGTCCTCTAGAAACAATAACCATTATTTGTAATATTATTTCTCACTTTTTTTAATAAATATGGAATCCAGTTTGTCAATCTTATCCAATATTTACATGTCAGTGTATTAATAAGAATTGACATAATGACAGGATACTTAAAGTGTTGATAATACTTGACATAAGCTTTCACATGTACAATTTGATAGAAATTTTTTTGGAGTAAAATAATCTTTACCTGAGATTTTTGTGCGTATCGAATTTTTGGGTTAATATGAAAATTCCAATTTTTCCCCTGCCTCTTTTAAAGAAAAAAATTTGGGCAAACTTGTTATTTTATTTTATTTTGCCCCGTGACAGAGGGCGGGTTCCCACCCTCCCCTTTAATAAGGAGAGGACGGGTTTCTATGTGGGTTCCAAAAACCCGCCTTCTCCTTATTAAAGGAGAGGGCGGGTTCAAGAACCCATCCTCTTATTTAATATATTTGGGGCCGTATCTACATGGGACCCAAACCGTTCTATTCGATTAAAATTCAAACTAACATATTTCCCTAATTTTAATCTCTAACTATCCTATTTTGAAGAAGAAAACCCCTTATTCCATCTGATTTCACAAGCTCATGAGGGTTTTACATAATTTCACTCACCCACACTATTCACACCAAATAAACCCTTAAATTACACTAAAATATTATGAAAAAAACTTATCAGCCAATTTAAAAAAATAAGTCCAAACAAAAGAAAGAGGCTAAAATTGCAGTAAATCTCCTTAATTTCTGACCATCTACACTAAGAACCTGCACTTTTTCCCTATTTTAACTAGGGTTAAAAAAAATTCTTTCTATTATGATAAAAAGATGCTTCTTAATATCCATCAAAGAATCAAGGTTTTTTTTCGAAATAGGGTGTATATATATTAAAATAATATAATTTAAATTATATTTAGCAGAATAGGACGGTTCCCCACACCACCCGCACAGAGAGCGGGTTCTTAGAACTCTCTGTGTGGGTGGGGTGGGGAACCGTCATATTCTGCTAAATATAATTTAAATTATATTATTTTAATATATATACGCCCTTTTTCGGAAAATTATTAAAATAATATAATTTAAATTATATTTAGCAGAGTAGGACGGTTCCCCACCCCACCCGCACAAAGAGCGGGTTCTTAGAACCCGTCCCACCCAAGCCCATGAAGAGGGCGGGTTCGGTTCTAGGAACCCTTCTTTATAAAGGAGAGGGAAGAAACCGCCCTCTTCTCTACGAGGGTGGGGGCGGCCATATTTTAATTTAAAAAAATAAAATAAATTAAAAATAGAATTTAAAAAATCCCGTTTAAAAAACCTGAATAAATAATAAGATTGTTGTTTTCGTTACCGACGGGTGACAAGTGTTATTACGGTTCATATATAATTATTATAAATATGAATCTTATATACACTTCATTAAAAAATGAATCCGTCAAAATAATTGGACACTTTGACATTCATTTGTAAAAGTATACAATTATCGTTTTCCCTTTCTCAATCCGAGAAGGCTTAACATAAGCCTATGCCTCTTTGGGTGACTAGATGATCCTCCCGTTTCTTGGGTATATGGCGGCGGCGTCTACTCTTCTGCTTCGTCTTGGACATGCTGTTGTTCCGTAAATCCTGAATGTGGGACATGTGCTGCCTTCCAACAATTGTACGTAGGACGAAAAATTCGTCTCCCAACTGGGCTGTTGTTAAGAAGAACATGTCCCGGTTTCATGCTGTTGCTGTTGCACAAAACCTGGCCCCCATGGCTGTGCAAAACCTGACCCCCAAGACTGCTGTTGTTGCGCAAAACCTGACCCCAAGACTGCTGTTGTTGCACAAAACCTGTCCCTCAAAACTTTTGTTGCTCCGGTTGTTGCACTTGTTCAATATGCCAGGGTTGCTGCTGACAATATGGTGTTCCGAACCATTGATCCCGCTGCTCTAGATCTCCCTGATGCTGCGGCTCTGGTTCCGGCTAATGCTGCGGCTCTGGTGCCGGCTAATGTTGCTGCTCTAGCGATGGCGATAAATGTGGAAGCATATTATATGAACTGAATATATCACCAATATATGAGTTTACAGTAGAAAATAAAGCCTGAGAATCTGGACCAGTATCAGTCGGATATGGATCAATGATTGTATATGATACAACCCACGAGCCTGTCGTTACATTAAAAATAAGATGTAATTATTGACTCATATCGCCGGATGTTAGAAACTAATATAATTTATAGAATTTAACTTACCATTTCTCGTTCCACGTGGCCTCTAGGCTCGTACTGCCGGATGTTTGGAAAGTCGTTAGGGGGAGCAGAAAAATATCTTACAGTGACACGCTTATACCATTGTAGATATGTTTCTATAGCGTCGGTGGTTGTTTGGTCACCTATTTGCTGTAAGGCAGTATTACGCTGTCTATCCTCCCATCTCAGTAAATATTGATGATGATACTCCCTCCAATCACGCTCCACCTTTCTTTCTCGCATGTCTCCCTCTATTTTCATATGCACAGACGGCGGAACAGGAATATGTTGCAATCTACTAAACTGTCACAACACCCGGTCCGGTAGGTGCATGACCACGATATTAATGCATAGTAGTGTGCATCGAGCCCGCCAAACCGGCTATCCTTCGATACAGATGCCGGGTAATCCTTGCAGACGATCTGTTGTATAAGGCATCCACGTGAACTGCGCAAATAAAATAGTACAGAAATTGCAATGAAGCTAATTAAAAATTTTTAAACAATGTTAATTACCTAATGTATGGTTACCTGAGTCATCTCCATGTGATCCAACTCATCTCAATAATACTTAAGTACTCGACGAGGAGCCTTATAAGATTTCTTGCCAGTCCACCAAGAGGCTTTCCACGGGTATCCATGTCAGAAATATTAATGCGATCTGGTTTTCCCATACACATGTGCTCCCATGACCAAATATATATATAAAGTGTCAGATGATAAGAGAAAGAACCAATATTACAATTTTGCAAATGCCTAACTATTCAAAAATATTATGTACCTGAAATAGTGTAATGCGGCCACAAATTTTATTCTTCGTAGGAGTACATGCCTTATCTAGTTCTTTGTAAAGATAGGCCAGGACCTCTGCTCCCCAAGTATATTGGCCACACACATCAAAGTCCGTAAGAAACCCAAGGTATAAAAGATGGACATGCGTTGCCGATTGGTCCGGCATTAACCAAGAACCGATCATGTACAGAATGTACGTACGTGTCTATCCAAGACATCATCGGTAGCTTCATCAAGGATATTAGTAAATGTATTTTTGAGCCAGTTTAAACTGATCTTATAACCCTTAGTATACCCTCCGGGTACTTAAATTTTATAAATAATTGTTAATTAATATCACCGTAAAATACTTAAACTTTTGATTAAAAAATTACGAATTATACCTTGTTCCCCTCCGAACGGCGGCGCACAGGACCGCGAAGTCCTGACGCTGGGATTCGGGGCAGATGCTATTAGGTTTTATCCGTCCACCTCTCCGAAGATGCCAAGTTGATTTATGGCACCATGTATCGGAGGTTTAGACGGATGCGGCCGATATAGCAGACTTCGTCAGATTCCCCCTCGTTTGAGGGGTTTTTGATTGTGGGGACGCTCTTCCCTGCAGGCGCAAACCCCTGCAATTAATTACGCTACCGCATCACGGTAACTTTCTCCTTCTCCAGAATTTCACTTCGTGTCGTGTGTGTTTGTTTTGTTTGTGGTTGCCCGTGGATTGTATATGGAGACTGAGTAATGTCGTCGCCCGTAGGACGTGGATTAGTCCAAATCCGTATTTACTTAGATTTGGGTTTGGTGTTTTGGTTTAAGGATACGTTAGCCGTATTTAGGCTAAGATCGACTTAAACGTTCGTCAAGGATACGTTAGTCTGATTTAAGACTAAGATCAACTTAACGGGATCGTTTGGATCCGACAAAAGAGCATTTGGGGCTCTATTGTTCCAGTTTAGGGACGTAGGGGTCCATATTCCAGTTTAGGGACGTAGGGGTCCATGTTCCAGTTTAGGGACGTGGGGGTCTATCGCCAGTTTAGGGACGTGGTGGTCTATGTTCCAGTTTAGGGACGTGGTGGTCCGTCATTAGTTTAAGGACGTTTCGGTCTGACATTAGTTTAAGGACGTTTCGGTCCAATATTAGTTTAAGGACGTTTCGGTCCACGAGTTTAAGGACCCCGTAGTCCGTATACGTGTGTGGTCGTCGGGACCCGTCACCTCTCTGACGTCGTTGAAGGATTACAACGACGGGTGTCAGAGGAGTTCGGAGATGTACCCTCGAACCGGAGGTAAATTGATTTAAGAGAGCAATCTTGCTCAGTCAATTTAATTTAAGGACTTACGGCCAAAATTGGGCTAAGTTCAGTTGAAAATGTTCAACATTTTATTTGCTTTTGCATTGCATTTCTTTTTTTATTTTTTATTTGGGCTTTGCCCAGAGCATCAATTTGTTTTGGGCTCTGCCCTTTTATTGCTTTGCAATTTATTTTGGCATGCTTGGTCTTTTTGATTTGGGCCTGGCCCTTTAGAAAATGCACGCTTTGCGCCAATCAGAGAGCGCAAGCGCTTGTAGTGTTGACACGTGTCGCGCAAGCGCAGTGCGCTGCGCCTGCGCTGCTGACACGTGGCGCGCTCTGGTGGCTTGCGCCAATCCAGGAGCGCAACAGCGCAGTTTGCAAGTGCAAGACACTATGATTTAAGAATCTTTTAGATTCAAGAACCAATGGTTCATAAAAGTGCAAAGCACTATTCGTTTCCTTGATCTAATTTAGATCAAAGAAAAAACAAGTTTTTCTTTTTATTTCAGGAACCAAAGGTTCATAAAAAGTGCAAAGCACTAATTTATTTTATTTTATTTTTATTGAAGATCATTGATCTTGTTTTTAGATCTATGATCTGTTCATAAGAGAACTTTCTTTTTTTCTAAAAGTTTTTACCTTTTTGTTCTTGAGGAGTGTTTCAGAGTTCTCTTTTTTTCAGAAAAATGTTGATCCCTTTGAATTGAGGTCTAGGGTCCTTTTTATAGTGCCCATAAATTAGTTAAATTTGTTAAAGAGATCTTTCTCTGAGTGATTTGGGGAATCTCTCTCACCGTTGGATCTTTTGATCCAAAGGCCTCTGCTTTACAGAAGAAAATCTTCTTATTTTAACAAGAACAGAAAGATTTCTTTAAATCTCCATTCTGTTTTGCGCAACTCCCCAGCACTTGACGCATGTCACGCAGCGAGCGCTTGCGCAGCTGTGCTTGCGCAACTGCCCAGACACGTGTCGTGCAGCGCAGCGCTTGCGCAACTGTGCTTGCGCAGTTGTGTTTGCGCAACTGCGCATACACGTGTCGCGCAGTGCAGCGCTTGCGCAGTTGTGCTTGCGCAACTGCGCCGACACGTGTCGCGCAGTGCAGCGCTTGCGCAACTGAAACGTTGCTTCATTTACTCTTTTTTTTTGTTTTAAACAGAGCTTTGCTCTGATTGGTTGCGCTGCCTCGTGCGCTGCGCTGATGTGTCTGCGCCAGACACGTGGCGCCCCGCGCTCAGCGCAGAGGATCTGAAACGTTGCTTCATTTATTGAAACTTCGATTTTGGCAAATCGGAAGCGTCGCTTCTCCTAAGATATCTTTTCATTTTCTTTTTTCAAGTCAAACTCGTATTTCCAAAATTCTGATTTCCCGGGCCTTGGAAATGATTTCATTGTGCACAGAATCTTCTGCGCCTGGGTCTATATATATAATTCGAGGCTGAGCCTTTTCTTCTCTCATTTTCAGAGAACTTCTTCGATCATGGCTTGTAATCGCCCTCATGCCCGCCGACAACCATGGGAGGTGCCGATTCGGGACATTGTTCCCCGTTTTGCTGCGCGCCTGGTGGATCCTTCTCTCTCGGACGAGCAGTGCGATGCTGCACTGCACGAGCTTTTGACTCGTGTGGGGTCTCCTCTCCCTCCGAATTCCATTTGGCTTCGGATGACCCTTGTCTCGGTGCTCGCCGACATTCTCCCTCCTCCAGCAGAGATGTCCTCGGCAATGCTGGATACCGCCGAGAACAAAATTGAGTGTTTTCTTGAAGCGCACTTGATCACCAAAGCCCTAAGGGACTGCTCTCTCCACTTGCTGAGCCAGATACGGGCTTGTCGGGTTGTCATCGCCACTCTTTCCCGGGAGTGCGGCGTCGACCGTTGGATGGCTACCCCTTGAGAGGATCGCCGTTTCGACATGATGGAGAAGACGGAGAGAGAACTGAATAATCTCCTCTTTCTTTTTGTGAATCCCTGTTTTTCTGATCCCGTATTCGGTGATCTTTTTTTTTTAATGTAATAAATGACAATAATGAATAAGTATTTTTCTTTTTTAATCAAGTATTTCATTATCTGTTAAGCGTTCTTTTATTTCATTTCTCTGTTACGCTTGTGCATCGTATAATTTTAATTTGTTACTATCAAATGCATGTAATTCCGCGAGGGTAAATTGCCTTTAGCAATTAACCTTTTCCCTTCTACGAAACGGGGCATCTGCGCTAGCGCATCTGCGCTGACACGTGTCACGCAGCGCAAAGCGCAGCGCAACTGCGCTAGCGCAACTGCGCTGACACGTGTCACGCAGCGCAACGTGCAGCGCAACTGCGCAAGCGTGTCTGTGCTGACACGCGTCGCGTAGCGCACCGCTCATGTAGCTGAAGCGTTACTCCCTTTAACAGAGCTTTGCTCTGATTGAGCGCGCCTTTTTGGACGCCGCGCTAATGCATCTACGCCAGGCACGTGGCGCGTTGCGCGCAGCGCAAAAGATCTGAAGTGCTGCTTCATTTATTGAAGTTTAAATTTTCAAAGCAAACATTTGCTTCTGATTGGGGGAAGTTTCATCTTCCATCTCGGAATTTGATCAGAGCTTTGCTCCGATTGGGGTAAACAAGTGCCCCCTACCGTTGCGCTTAAGTGGCCCTGAAACGTGAGATCAACGGTGACAGAATTTCAACCGTTGCAGTAACTTTTGGAAGTTGAAGAGGCATTCGATGCCTATAAGTAGGACCTCTGGTCCCCCCACAGATGCTTATCATCTTTAAGATTTTGTTTTCAAAAGACTCCGGAGCTTTGCTCTTACTTAAGAACTTTTAGAGCCCTGCTCTTGTTTCTTTTTAGGAACTTTCAAAGTTCAGAACCCAGCACCCCTTTTAGATAAAATTTTAAATTAAATCAAATTTAGTTTAATGAACAGAGCCTTGCTCTCATAGATCTTTTGATCTACAGAAAATCCTTTTGGGGTTTCGTCAAATAAAGCTTTGCTCTCAGGAATCTGTTTCAGGGTTTTTCAACCCATGAACAGAAACTTGCATCTTTGGCAAAACATAGATCCCTCTGATTTAAAAGAACTCTTAAGAGTGTTTAATTGATCTTAGAGTTTGAAGATGATATTTTATTCTTCAGTGCATTATATCGTTTTGCTTAATCAGTCTTTCTGATAATTCTGTTGATCCTCTTTCACAGGAATCATGAACGCCCACATGTATGCCCTTAACGAGATCATCTCGTATGGGGACATCCGCCGACTTGGCCGCTCTCAAAATCGGGAGTTCACAAATGAGGAGTGAGTCGAAATAATGAGTCGCTTCGACGCGTATAATGGTCCACTGCTCCCCCGACGTTCCTCCCTCCTTAAGCTTATCGTGGGAGCCATCTGGGAAGCGCTTCCCCTCTTCTGTTCCGGCGTGCCGCTTAGGGCGTTGGATGCTGCTGAGGACAAGGTGCACTCGGTGTACCTGTTGAACTTTATCTCGTAGAGACGGCGAGACAGTCTTATCGATCTCTTGCACGAGCTCTTTCAACAGTCCGCCATACTTGCTGCTTATCGGAGGGTGGAAGACATCAGGGAGGACCCTGACGCTTGTGCTCGCGAAAGAAAGCATACTAGGATGGTCCGCAAGGCCTGGAAAGTCATAGATAGGGTTGTTTTCGAGTTCCTCAATCCATGTCCTGGGTTCGAGGTTATTCCCTTGTAATAATGTTTTTCATTTATTGCTTTTATGAATGTAAGAACTATTGGCCATATTAATGGAAAATTTTTATCCCAGCTTGTCTTTATTTTTCGTTTTGAGTCTTTTGCTTGTGCATGAACGAGTGTGTCTCGAACGCTTGATCAAACATAAATTGGATGTTCCTTCTGTAGCTTTCTTCTTTCTCTTATTATCGGCATGCTATCTTAATAAACATGGTCGACGGATAATAGAGTGAACATCTTGACTTTCTTAAGAAATAGCGATGGCTTAGGCCGCAGGTTCAGATCTGTTGCCTAAGACTTTTCAACTCCATGAGCCGTGAGGGTCTCATAGAGACTTTTCTCCCTACGGATCGAGAGGATCACGTAAGTGGGTTTTTCTCCTTAGGAATCGTGAGGATTCCTAAGTGTGGTTTTCTCTTATAACTTGTAAGGATCCTATAAGAGAATTTTCCCTCTTACGAGTCGAGAGGACTCGTAAGCGGTTGTTTCCCTCCTTGTCGAAACTCGACCTTGGAGAGTGAGACCCGTGAATAGTATGGAAGAGACCATTTTGGATTGACTTGCAGGGTCCCATTATTCAGGAAGCAAGTTTTTTAGTCCCTGTTGCCTGAGGTTTCATTTGCAAGTTGAGACGAATCGGGAATTTCCCGCGAAGACACGGGTTTCTCTGCGAGCCGACGCGAATCAGGAGGCTCTCGTCAAGGAGTGTTTGTATCCGTGAGTCGAGGAATTTGCTAGGGATTATTTGTTTCCCAAGCGCCAAGGATTATTTGTTTCCTTGGGGTTTGAAACGAGTCGAGAATTTCCCACGGAGGCACTGGTTGCTCTGCGAGTCGACGCGGATCAGGAGGCTCTCGTCAAGGAGTGTTTGTATCCGTGAGTCGAGGAGTTTGCCAGGGATTATTTGTTTCCCAAGCGCCAAGGATTATTTGTTTCCTTGGGGTTTGAAGCGAGTCGAGAATTTCCCACGGAGGCACTGGTTGCTCTGAGAGTCGACGCGGATCAGGAGGCTCTTGTCAAGGAGTGTTTGTATCCGTGAGTCGAGGAATTTGCCAGGGATTATTTGTTTCCCAAGCGCCAAGGATTATTTGTTTCCTTGGGGTTTGAAACGAGTCGAGAATTTCCCACGGAGGCACTGGTTGCTCTGCGAGTCGACGCGGATCAGGAGGCTCTCGTCAAGGAGTGTTTGTATCCGTGAGTCGAGGAATTTGCCAGGGATTATTTGTTTCCCAAGCGCCAAGGATTATTTGTTTTCTTGGGGTTTGAAACGAGTCGAGGATTTCCCACGGAGGCACTGGTTGCTCTGCGAGTCGACGCGGATCAGGAGGCTCTCGTCAAGGAGTGTTTGTATCCGTGAGTCGAGGAATTTGCCAGGGATTATTTGTTTCCCAAGCGCCAGGGATTATTTGTTTCCTTGGGGTTTGAAACGAGTCGAGAATTTCCCACGGAGGCACTGGTGGCTCTGCGAGTTGACGCGGATCAGGAGGCTCTTGTCAAGGAGTGTTTGTATCCGTGAGTCGAGGAATTTGCCAGGGATTATTTGTTTCCCAAGCGCCAGGGATTATTTGTTTCCTAAGCGCCAAGGATTATTTGTTTCCTTAGGGTTTGAAACGAGTCGAGAATTTCCCACGGAGGCACTGGTTGCTCTGCGAGTCGACACGGATCAGGAGGCTCTCGTCAAGAAGTGTTTGTATCCGTGAGTCGAGGAATTTGCCAGGGATTATTTGTTTCCTAAGCGCCAAGGATTATTTGTTTCCTTGGGGTTTGAAACGAGTCGAGAATTTCCCACGGAGGCACTGGTGGCTCTGCGAGTCGACGCGGATCAGGAGGCTCTCGTCAAAAAGTGTTTGTATCCGTGAGTCGAGGAATTTGCCAGGGATTATTTGTTTTCCAAGCGCCAAGGATTATTTGTTTCCTTAGGGTTTGAAACGAGTCGAGGATTTCCCACGGAGGCACTGGTTGCTCTGCGAGTCGACGCGGATCAGGAGGCTCTCGTCAAGGAGTGTTTGTATCCGTGAGTCGAGGAATTTGCCATGGATTATTTGTTTCCCAAGCGCCAAGGATTATTTGTTTCCTTGGGGTTTGAAACGAGTCGAGGATTTCCCACGGAGGCACTGGTGGCTCTGCGAGTCGACGCGGATCAGGAGGCTCTCGTCAAGGAGTGTTTGTATCCGTGAGTCGAGGAATTTGCCAGGGATTATTTGTTTCCCAAGCGCTAAGGATTATTTGTTTCCTTGGGATTTGAAATGAGTCGAGGATTTCCCACGGAGGCACTGGTTGCTCTGCGAGTCGACGCGGATCAGGAGGCTCTCGTCAAGGAGTGTTTGTATCCGTGAGTCGAGGAATTTGCCAGGGATTATTTGTTTCCCAAGCGCTAAGGATTATTTGTTTCCTTGGGATTTGAAACGAGTCGAGGATTTCCAACGGAGGCACTGGTAGTTTCTCCTTACAAGGTCGAGAGGACCTTATAAGTGTCCTTTAACGAGGTTGCACCCTTTCGGGTTTTCACAAACACTCGCCGGTAGTCCTGCTGTTTTTACTCACGGAGCCTTTTCGGGTTTTCATCCGTGCCCATTTTGCTTATGGACATACCGTTTTTTTTAATTCTTTTTATTTTCTTTTTCTCTTTTTTTTACGAGGTCGCGCCCTTTCGGGTTTTCACGAACACTCGCCGGTAGCCCTGTTGTTTTTACTCACGGAACCCTTTCGGGTTTTCATCCGTACCCTTTTTGCTTATGGACATACCGTTTTTATTTATTATATATATTTTTTAATTTTTTTTATTCATCTCGTCAGCCTAAGGATGCTGCGGTATTAGTTTAAAGACGTTTCGGTCTGTTGTTAGTTTAAGGACATTTCGGTCCGTCACTAGTTTAAGGACGTCTCGGTCCGTCATGGAGAAGGCTGGCTACTGCTTAGAAAGCTTAAGCTTAGGAAGATAGCGAGCGGACATAGTCGTCGTCATCTATCGTTGACCTAGGCTGTGGCTCATTAAGCGTAGTATTTCTTTAGGAAGCGACCGTTTATTGGCCTGAAAGGCCTTTCACCGTGCATATCCATGAGTAGATAGGCTCCACCATGGTAGACCTTGTCTATGATGTACGGGCCTTCATAGTTCGGCTCGAATTTTCCCCGCTTGGCGCGATTGGGGATCATAGGCCTTTTGACTACTAGCACGAGTTCGCCTTGGCGGAATGTCCTCGGTCGGGTCAATCTTTCATATGAGCGTATCATCTTTGCTTTATAAGCTTCCAGATTTTATTGCGCTATGAGCCGGGTTTCATCAAGGGCGTCAAGCTCCTCAAGCCGAAGGTGAGCATTTTCTTCGTCCGTTAGCTCGTAGTGGACTGCCACTCGTAGAGAGGGTAACTCTATCTCGAGGGGGAGTACTGCTTCTGTACCGAACACCAACGCGTACGGCGTTGTGTTCGTGGCCGTCTTGAACGTAGTTCGATATGCCCAAAGAGCTTCTTGCAGTCTTTCGTGCCAGTCTCTCTTATTTCGGGACACCGTTTTCTTTATGATCTTTGTCAAGGTCTTGTTGAAGGCTTCAGCTAGACCATTAGCTCGCGGATTATAAACCGAGGAATATCTCCAGTTTATATTATGCTGTTGCGCAAAGCGACTGATCTTGTGGCTTCTGTAAGCTGGCCCGTTATCAGAGATGATCCGTCGCGGAGTTCCAAACCGATATATGACGTGCATCTTGAAGAAGTGGAGGATATTTTTCGTCTTCACTTCTCTTAACGGTATCGCTTCTGCCCATTTAGAGAAGTAGTCAGTCGTTGCTAAGATGAAACGATGTCCTCTAGACGATGCTGGTTCGATAGGGCCGACTGTATCAGTCCCCCACATTTCGAATGGCCAGCTAGCCACCGTTGGATGTAGTGGATTTGGATGCTGGTGGATGAAGTCCCCATGAATTTGGCATGAGTGGCATTGCTTCGCATATTCGAGGCAGTCCTGGATCATCGTGGGCCAGTAGTAGCCCATCCGTTTGATCTTCAACTTTATCTTTGGGCCTGCTTGGTGAGAACCGCAGAGTCCGTCGTGAACTTCCTGGACGACTCTTTTCGTTTCGTCAGGTCCTAAGCATCTCAGCCACAGAGAATCAAACGATCTCTTGTACAGAGTATCGTTGACGAAGGCGAAAGATAGAGCTCGCTTCATGAGCTGATATCTTATGGACGCTTCTTCAGGCATTCGGTGGGATTTAAAGTAGTCTATGAAGACTTCTCTCCAATCCTCGGCATTTTCCCAATCTTTTACTTGCAGGGTCGTCTGCTCGCTCGCTCCTTTTTCTTCGGATGATTCCGGAGATCTTTCTGCTGGGGCAAGCACTCGACGGCTTTGTACCACGATTTTAACGTCGTCGAGGTTCTCGTCGGCCAGTTCTTTAGCAAGTTTGGCCAACGCGTCTGCTTTGCTGTTTTCCGCGCGCGGTATATTCTCCAAAGTATAAGAGGGAATTTGGGTCAACAATTGTTGCACCTTTTCGCCATATTTCACCAATTCCGGTTTGCACGTTTGGTAGTCGCCGTTTACTTGACTAACGACCAGTTGAGAATCCCCGTATATGAAGAGGTTTTCAATTCCCATGTCAATGGCGATCTCGAGGCCCGCTATTAGAGCTTCGTATTCGGCTTCATTGTTTGTCCTTGGCTCTGTTAAGGAGAAAGCGAAACGCATTATCCCTCCTTGTGGAGTCACGAAGATGAGGCCTACCCCCGATTTGATTATAGGGGTACTTTGTTTGCGCTTCTTTACGGAAGATGCTCCATCGAAATAAAGCTCCTATCGAGTATCATCACCGTCGATCGCATCAAACGCATATTCGTCTGGAAGATCGCAATTTAGAGGAGAATCGGCGGGTATCGGATGCTCAGCGAGGAAGTCGGCGATGGCCTGGCCTTTCACTGCCTTGAAAGGTTGATACGTTATCGAGAACTCCATCAAGAGCAGAGCCCATTTAGCGAGTCGACTTGTCAATATGGCCTTTGACATTAGATATTTGAGAGGGTCCACCTTCGAAATGAGACGGACCTCATGCGCCAACACATAGTGCCTGAGCTTTGTTATCGCGAAGATCAACGCCAGGCAGTGTTTTTCAATGGAGGTAGTTGCTTTCTGCCCCCAGCAGAACTCGACTTAAGTAGTAGAGTGCTCTTTCTTTCCCTTGATCGTTCTCTTGTGTCCATAATGCGTCTAAGGAACCTTCGAGGGCGGTTGTATAAAGAATGGGGGGTTTTCCCTTGACCGGAGCAGCCAACACCGGCGGGTTCTGCAAGTATTGCTTGATCTCGTCTAGTGCGCTTTGGCATTTTTGATCCCAGACGAACGGGGTTCCCTTCTTCATCAGGTGGCTATAGGGACGACACTTGCCTAAAAGGTTGGCTATAAATCGTCGTATGTATGCGAGCTTCCCTTGGAGAGATCGCAACTGTTTGAGAGTTCTCGGCGGAGGCATTTCCATGATCGCTTTGATCTTTGACGGATCTATTTCAATACCTCGGTGTCGAACAATGAATCCCAGGAATTTGCCCGAGAAAACTCCGAATGCACACTTGAGCGGGTTCATCTTCAAGTTGTATTGCCGAAGGCGTTGAAATACAGTCTTCAAATGCTCGAGATGTTCTTCGTATGATTTGCTTTTAACCACGAGATCGTCGATATAGCATTCGACGATTTCGTGTATAAGGTCATCGAAGATCTTCGTCATGGCCCTTTGGTAGGTGGCACCGGCGTTCTTTAAACCGAATGGCATCACCTTGTAACAAAATATTCCTAGAGGGGTCATGAATGTTGTGTGCTTCTGGTCTTCTGGATGCATTTTTATCTGATTATATCCTGACGAGCCGTCCATGAAGGAGAAAATCTCATGAGTGGACGTATTGTCTATCATCAGTTCGATGACTGGCACTGGAAAATCGTCCTTCGGACAAGCTTTATTGAGATCCCGGAAGTCTACGCATATGCGCACTGTCCCATTTTTCTTCATCACCGGGACGATGTTGGCGATCCATTCAGGGTATTAACTTCCTGGATAAAGCCAGAGTCGATCAGCTTCTTGACCTCAGCATTGATACTCATTTCAAGCTCGAGCCGCATTCTTCTCGGCGCCTGTTTGACTGGCTTGATGTCCGGGGATATCGCCAATCTGTGTACAGCAATTTCTGGATTTAGTCCCGGCATTTCGGAATAGTTCCACGCGAAGCAATCTCTATGCTGCAGAAGTACATCCTTTAACGCAGCTACCCTTTCTTCAGATAGTAATTCGCTGATGAATGTCGGTCGCGGGTCATTTGTCGTTCCCAACTCAATTTTCTTAAGGTTATCCGCAGTGTAATGGATTCCATCTTCCAGCTCTTTTGGCGCTGGTGGGAATTCTGAGATCACCTCATCGTTGCTGTTTTCGAAGCACCAAGGAAGATCATCCATGTTCTCGGGCTCTTCTTTTGATATCATTATCACGTGACAAGTACGGATACGCTTCCAATCCCAATGCGGAACTGGTTCTTCATTCGTGGCCCTGGGCTCGTGCTTTTGTGGCGGTGTTACCCTCCAGTTGTCGGACAGAGCGAACTTGCCAAGCTGATACTGATCTTCGACCCAATTTTTGAAGGTGAAGCAGTCCTCGAGAGGGTGCCCTACCACTCGGTGATAAGAGCAATAGTCCGGGTGTGAGACTTCGCCCGCTCGCCCGGGATGTTTAGACTCCGGCAATGTAAGCATTTGATGTTTTAGAGCAAGGTCAAGTATCTTCTTCGTCTTATCCCGAGGAAATGAGTACGCTCGATCCATTTTCTTCATGAGGGATAGATCAATGACGCTCGACTCCCGTTTGCGTGGCTTCTTAGCCTTGCTTTGTTGTTGTTGAGCGCCTTTTTGGCCTTTCGACTTATTTCTGCTTTTGCGTCGAGTCTTCTTTATAACAGGTTGACATGGAGCGGCCTTTTCATCTTTCACGGCCTGTTGGAGAAGGCGTTGCGTCTTGGCTTTCTCATAGATGACCATTTCGCGGTTATGATCGTCTCGGACTTTTTGACCCGCTTCCCTTATAAGCTTGTACATTTGTTCTTCGAACGACGGACTGGGCACTTTTGCATCCGGAACTTCCATTGTCACAGGATTAGCGTCCTCCCATTGAGCATCCGCTTCTTCATCAAAATCATACACGACATAGCAGCTGTTTAGTAGCTCTCGTTTCTTTGACCGGACGTATCCAAGCCCAATTGTTTCCATTCTCCCATTGGGCAGTTTGCGTTGAGTCCCGGGAACGTTCCAGACTTTGTCATAGAACTTGGCTTTTTGAACGGTCTGCTTGAAGGATATCCCCTGGCGTTTCAGCAGCCTTTTCAAACCTTCCGTATAATATCTGGGAAGACGGATAGGCTGGAGCCTGTCGAGCGTAGGATCCGTGCCATGCCAGATTTCTTTCTCCACTTTGGTTTCTTCAGAGCGGTAGAATAGAATTGCTTTTTCGCTTTCTCGTTTGGGAGGGATATAAAACGTTTGTAGCTCTTCTATATTGTAGTTATCAAGCGCATCCAGTTCCTTAAAGTGTTTAAACGGCACCATGACGACTTGTAGACTTTGCTCTTCGTCAGCGAATGTTCGTATAGAAGGCCGAGCAGAGAATACAACACGGATCTCATCTTCTGAGTCGCTACCAAAGATCAACATAGGAGTGGACGGTCCTGGCTTGTTGTGTTGGGACGGACCCGAATACACTATCTCCTTTTCCTCCTCGGTATCACTGCCGAAGACAGGGATGGTGGCGTTAGCTTTATTCTCCGGTTTGTGACACTTCTCCGTATCTTCGAAATCCGGTAAGAAATATTTGGCATCTTCGTATTTGCAGACCTCGTTCACGGAGAACGGGTTCAGTTCTCCCGTCACGGTATACTCGAAACCATCCTTAAAATACTTCATACACTGATGTTGTGTAGAAGGGATAATGTTGTACTCGTGTAACCATGGCCGGCCGAGCAAAGCGTTGTAGCATGTCTTGGCGTTTATGACGTGGAACTTAACGTCCGTGACGAGTAGCCCGAAGCGTAACGTCAGTATCACAGACCCAAGAGTTCTTGATGATTGGGAGTCAAACCCGGAGATGGTGATCTTGTCACGAGCAAGGTGCTGGACGCTCATGCAGATTTCTTTTAACACCCGTACGTTGAGGAGATTAACGGAGGACCCGTTATCGATCAGGATTTTGCCTATCTTTATATCATGGCAGTATCCCGAGACATAGAGAGGGCGATTGTGTTCGCACGTCCTAAGTAGAAGGTCTTCATCGTCAAAAGTAATATCGGCCGTGTGCACTTCCTCCAATTCATCCTTCATCTTTTCCTCGGCCAGGCATGCTTGGAATTGTTCTGGGTCTTGGAGCGCCTTAATCAACGAATCTCTCGTCTCTTTTGATAGCAAAAGGACGTCGAGAATGCTGAGCTGTGAGGGCAGCTTCCTCAGATGTGCTAAGACGTTGTAATCCACCTTATTCTTTTTCGGCGGGTTGTTGGCGCTTAGCTCCTCCAGGACTTGGTCATCTAAGATGATATCTTCAGAGACATTTTCTTTTCCTTTATCTTTTCTGTTTGAGGGTCCGACATTCTTTTCAGGCAGCGTCCGATTCCGCAGCCGGATATTTTCGCAGACACTCGGTTCTTCTTCTTTTCCCGAAGTGGATTTCTTTAAAGAGAGGGGCAAGTTCCAGCTCTTCATCAGAATCGCTCCCGAATGTAGGCACTTGTGACCCGCTAGTGTTAACCATGCGACAATTGCCGGTAGTTCTTTTAATCCCTTCGGTCGTATTTCTTTGCTCTCGACGAGTTTTACGCTTTTCCCGCTTAAAGCGTTGTCGATGAGCAACATATCCTTGCCACCATCTATCGAAAGCTTTGCACTCTTCAGTGGGGTGCGAAATCTTCCGATGATATAAGCAATAAGAGGGGTGCATTTCCACTTCACCGGCGATGTTTCCTTCAGAGGATGGTAGCTTCATGCCCATTGATATGGCCTTAGCAAACTTTTTCCTCATCTTGAATTGGCTTTTGTCGGTAGCGGAGGTGTTTTGCTCCAGCGGGATCGTCTCAGCTCTTTCATCAAGTCGCTGGCACTTGGCCCTTTCAAATATAGCCGTCTCGCGTTCTCGATCAGCTTTACTTTTCAATCGAGCTTCGTTAAGGAATGCGTCAATCATTTCAACTGATAGCCCCGGAAATTTTGGTTCAAGATCTGCCCCCAGCTTTTCGGTGCAAGGAGTCTCCTCATCGTTCGTGATCGAATGGGAAATCATATGACAGCTCGCCACATATTCCTTGGATTCATCCGATGAACTTTCTCCCTCATCTTCTTCTTGAAAGACGTGATTGAGGAACTCTTGAAGCGTAATGGAAGTCCGTGCCTTCTGGTTGTATTCATCCAGCGCGTCAATTTGCTTTTGTAAGTCCGTGCGCTTGTCGCCAGACTTCACGGGCTTCTTAGATTTCTTCTTCTTCTTTTTTGAAGATTTTGACGGCTGGCTGCGAGTGCTTGAATCACCACCATCGATTTTTGGGGTTGGACGTGGCTTCAACATCCCTTCAACGACCTGCGGTTCCAACGGGTTCTCCACCTAATCGCTGGACATGTCTGAAGATCGTTTAGCATCTTTTTTGTCCTGGCTGATAATATAACCTCCCAAGGAGCTTCTTCAACGACGGAGCATGTTGCCCCCGGCGTATTCGTCCCCTTAGAGGTGTGGGGCTGCAGGGGATTCACCTTCCATTTGTCAGATAACGCGAACTTGCCCTGTCGGTACTGGTTTTCAAGCCAATTCTTGAAAACGTAGCAATCTTCGATCGGATGGCCTAGTACTCGATGATAAGGACAGTAGTTGGGCTCGTTGACGTCACTTGGTTGCAACGGACGTTTTGGATCCTGCAGATTTATGAGTCTGTTGCGCAACGCCAGCTCGAATAACCTCCTCGTTTTATCGCGGGGAAAGGAATAAGGACGTCCCATCCTATCCTCAAGGGGTACGTACGGGCGCATATTATTTTGACGAGCAACCGGCTTCGAGTCGCTCGGTTGTTGTTGAGCATTAGCGACGACGATCGCTTTTCCCTTCCCTTTGTCATTTCGGGAGTCCGGCCTTGGAAGAGAGGGTTTATGGCCCATTTGATCCATTTGCGCTAGTTTGTCAATCAAGGCCTGTAAGGTAGTTGGCTTGAAAAACATCATAAATTGTGAGATGGTTGCTTGCGGATCAAGGGTTCCCACAAACATACCCACCGCAGGAGCTTCTTCAATGCGCTGCTCACACTTCGACCATAAGTTCCGCCATCGTATAGCGTACTGAACCTACGTCTCGCCGGGTTTTATCCTGGCGTTAATCAGTGCCGTCATCGGGGTACGTTCACTGGCGCTTGCAAAACGCTGAGTAAACAGCAGCTCCATCTCCGCGAAGGTTTTAATAGAGTCGTTCGGGAGCTCAGAGTACCATTCGAACGCCGTATCTGATAAGCTTCCAACAAACTGGCGAAGCAACAGCTTGTCATCACCGCCGGTGTTGCCGCAGAGTGCCCTGAACTGGGCAACATGCTGATGAGGATTGCCCGTCCCTTTGTAGACATGGAACTTGGGAATTGTGTAACCGGGTGGGTACTTGATTTGATTGTACGAACTTGGATATGGCCGCCCCGTTTTTACAACCTGACCGGCCGCTTCGGTCGCATGATGAACCCG
Organism: Agapanthus africanus; assembly: GCA_030015575.1. Taxonomy (NCBI): domain Eukaryota; kingdom Viridiplantae; phylum Streptophyta; class Magnoliopsida; order Asparagales; family Amaryllidaceae; genus Agapanthus; species Agapanthus africanus. The sequence continues at coordinate 181,255,468 of CM057339.1, read as the reverse complement.
TATTTGCTGGGCGATATACTCATCCAAATCAGCTTTGGAGATTGTATCCTCTTTAGCTGTCGATAGAGCTGGTGGAGGATTTGATGTCTCTCCCCTATCGTCTCCAAGGACGATCGGGGGCTCTTCAGCCAGGGGATCTTGTTGTATCATCATCCCTATCATGTCCTGGAAGAGGAGGCCCATACGCTGTATGTTGGCTGCTTGTTCAGCAACCTCTTTGTCCTTCTCCAATATCCGACGAAGGAATTCGGCGTCGGTTTCTTCCTCCTGGCGCTCATCTGAGGACGTTTCAGGGTTCTCTTTTGGCCCTGTAAGTGCGGCCATAGCGTTCATCATCTCCTGGAGCTTCTGTTGCTGCTCCTGAGCCTTGGTCACTGACCGTGTAAACGGTCTGACCCGTGGATGCACGGCTGTCTTCTTTTCCCGATGCCATGTAAACCGTATGAACTGTTATGCCCCCTGACTTGGGGCGTTTAGGTTCACCATTTTTAACTTTTGCCGCTGACGCGGGAGTTTTCTCTGGCCTCCTTCTTTTGTGGGCCGTTGAGGTTGAAGGGGCCGTTGCAGTGGGCACCCTAGCGATTGTTGTCCCTTGCTGTTTAATGGGACGGTCCTTGTCTTTTTCCACCTTCGCCTTTTTTCTGGCGACGAGAGTGACCTGGGTCAATCATGGAGTCTTGAACCCTCCGCCAAAATTTATAAATTTTTGAAGACAGCCGTTGAGGGGGCTGTTCTTGCTTTGTTTCCGGATCTCTCTCCATAGGTGGAGGGGATCTTTTCAATGTAGCGGTTGGAGAGTTCTTACGTGCCCTCCTCAGCAGTTCAAAGCTGTTCCCAGTTGGAACAGCAGCGTTGACTTCCACCACTGGAGCCGGTGGAGTTAGCCCTGAGGGGGAGTTGCACCCTGTCTTCCTCACTCGTTGCCAATGGCGACGTCGAGCGTGACGAGCCGTTGGGACTGGCTCGGAGATTGAGACAGCTTCTTTTTGCCCCCTGTCTGAATGGGGCGCCGCCGGTGTTAATCTCTTAAAGACTGAGATTGTCTTTTGAGGGGTGATATTCAACCTGTCGAAGACGGATCCTCGAGCAGGGGCAAGAACAGGAATCAAGACTGACTCTTTGACAGGGGAAGCCGCCTTGACGACTTCTGGAGCAGCAGTTATTGCTTTCCTTAGGACAGCCAGTTTAGAGTTCTGATTTAGCCTGGTGAAAACAGAGGCTGTCGGTTTGGTAGCGGGCGACCCGTTGACAGGGGCCGTCGTAGCAGTGAGCCGGTCGAAGACCGACTTTTTGTTCAATTCCGGTGCAGGTATTGGCGTAGGAAAGCTTGTAGGTGGGATCATGGTCTCGAAGAACAGGCCAGTGGTGGCTTGGGTCACCTGGTCTACCGGCAGAGCGAGGAAGGAAGCCGCTTGGGCCCATATGCTACACCTCCCGATGAGGTGGAGCGTCCGTTGCAGTGGCATTTCGAGCAATTGGTGCAGTTAAAGGCCATTGAATTTTGAGTTCTGCGCCAGGCAAAAGACCAAATCTTAGTAACTTGAAATCCGAAGGCAACCATTAAACAAACCGCGATTGGTTCGCAAGGACGACACACGAAGTGTGGAGTGGAAAGAGGAAAAGGTCCCACTGGGCGTGCCAGAATCTGTTCCCCTCCGAACGGACCGCGAAGTCCTAACGCTGGGATTCGGGGCAGATGCTATTAGGTTTTATCCGTCCACCTCTCCGAAGATGCCAAGTTGATTTATGGCACCGTGTATCGGAGGTTTAGACGGATGCGGCCGATATAGCAGACTTCGTCAGATTCCTCCTCGTTTGAGGGGTTTTTGATTGTGGGGACGCTCTTCCCTGCAGGCGCAAGCCCCTGCAGTTAATTACGTTACCGCATCGCGGTAACAATTTTCTCCTTCTCCAGAATTTCACTTCGTGTCGTGTGTCTTTGTTTTGTTTGTGGTTGCCCGTAGATTGTATACGGAGACTGAGTAATGCCGTCGCCCGTAGGACGTGGATTTGTCCAAATCCGTATTTACTTAGATTTGGGTTTGGTGTTTTGGTTTAAGGACGTTAGCCGTATTTAGGCTAAGATCGACTTAAACGTTCGTCAAGGATACGTTAGTCTGATTTGAGACTAAGATCAACTTAACGGGATCGTTTGGATCCGACAAAAGAGTATTTGGGGCTCTATTGTTCCAGTTTAGGGACTTAGGGGTCCATATTCCAGTTTAGGGACGTAGGGGTCCATGTTCCAGTTTAGGGACATGGGGGTCTATCGCCAGTTTAGGGACGTGGTGGTCTATGTTTCAGTTTAGGGACGTGGTGGTCCGTCATTAGTTTAAGGACGTTTCAGTCCGACATTAGTTTAAGGACATTTCGGTCCAATATTAGTTTAAGGACGTTTCGGTCCACGAGTTTAAGGACCCCGTAGTCCGTATACGTGTGTGGTCGTCGGGACCCGTCACCTCTCTGACGTCGTTGAAGGATTACAACGACGGGTGTTAGAGGAGTTCGGAGATGTACCTTCGAACCGGAGGTAAATTGATTTAAAAGAACAATCTTGCTCAGTCAATTTAATTTAAGGACTTACGGCCAAAATTGGGCTAAGTTCAGTTGAAAATGTTCAACATTTTATTTGCTTTTGCATTGCATTTCTTTTTTTATTTTTTATTTGGGCTTTGCCCAGAGCATCAATTTGTTTTGGGCTCTGCCCTTTTATTGCTTTGCAATTTATTTTGGCCTGCTTGGTCTTTTTGATTTGGGCCTGGCCCTTTAGAAAATGCATTGCATTTTCAGGCGCTTTGCGCCAATCAGAGAGCGCAAGCGCTTGTAGTGTTGACACGTGTCGCGCAAGCGCAGTGCGCTGCGCTAATGCGCTGCGCCTGCGCTGCTGACACGTGGCGCGCTCTGGTGGCTTGCGCCAATCCAGGAGCGCAATAGCGCAGTTTGCAAGTGCAAGGCACTATGATTTAAGAATCTTTTAGATTCAAGAACCAATGGTTCATAAAAGAAATGCAAAGCACTATTCGTTTCCTTGATCTAATTTAGATCAAAGAAAAAACAAGTTTTTCTTTTTATTTCAGGAACCAAAGGTTCATAAAAAGTGCAAAGCACTATTTTATTTTATTTTATTTTTATTGAAGATCATTGATCTTGTTTTTAGATCTATGATCTGTTCATAAGAGAACTTTCTCTTTTTCTAAAGGTTTTTACCTTTTTGTTCTTGAGGAGTTTTTCAGAGTTTTCTTTTTTTTTCAGAAAAATGTTGATCCCTTTGAATTGAGGTCTAGGGTCCTTTTTATAGTGCTCATAAATTAGTTAAATTTGTTAAAGAGATCTTTCTCTGAGTGATTTGAGGAATCTCTCTCACCGTTGGATCTTTGATCCAAAAGCCTCTGCTTTACAGAAGAAAATCTTCTTATTTTAACAACAGAAAGATTTCTTTAAATCTCCATTCTGTTTTGCGCAACTTCCCAGCGCTTGACGCGTGTCACGCAGCGCAGCTGTGCTTACACAACTGCCCAGACACGTGTCGTGCAGCGCAGCGCTTGCGCAACTGTACTTGCGCAGTTGTGTTTGCGCAACTGCGGAAACACGTGTCGCGCAGTGCAGCGCTTGCGTAACTGTGCTTGCGCAACTGCGCCGACACGTGTCGCGCAGTGCAGCGCTTGCGCAACTGAAACGTTGCTTCCTTTACTCTTTTTTTTTGTTTTAAACAGAGCTTTGCTCTGATTGGTTGCGCTGCCTCGGGCGCTGCGTTGATGCGTCTGCGCCAGACACGTGGCGCCCTGCGCTCAGCGCAGAGGATTTGAAGCGTTGCTTCATTTATTGAAACTTAGATTTTGGGCAAATCGGAAGCGTCGCTTCTCCTGAGATATCTTTTCATTTCCTTTTTTCAAGTCAAACTCGTATTTCCAAAATTCTGATTTCCCGGGCCTTGAAAATGATTTCATTGTGCACAGAATCTTCTGCGCCTGGGTATATATATATAATTCGAGGCTGAGCCTTTTCTTTTCTCATTTTCAGAGAACTTCGATCATGGCTTGCAATCGCCCTCATGCCCGCCGACAACCATGGGAGGTGCCGATTCGGGACATTGTTCCCCGTTTTGCTGCGCGCCTGGTGGATCCTTCTCTCTCGGACGAGCAGTGCGATGCTGCACTGCACGAGCTTTTGACTCGTGTGGGGTCTCTTCTCCCTCCGAATTCTATTTGGCTTCGGATGATCCTTGCCTCGGTGCTCGCCGACATTCTCCCTCCTCCAGCAGAGATGTCCTCGGCAATGCTGGATACCGCCGAGTACAAGATTGAGTGCTTTCTTGAAGCGCACTTGATCACCAAAGCCCTAAGGGACTGCTCTCTCCACTTGCTGAGCCAGATACAGGCTCGTCGGGTTGTCATCGCCACTCTTTCCCGGGAGTGCGGCGTCGACCGTTGGATGGCTACCCCTCGGGAGGATCGCCGTTTCGACATGATGGAGAAGACGGAGAGAGAACCGAATAATCTCCTCTTTCTTTTTGTGAATCCCTGTCTTTCTGATCCCGTATTCGGTGATCTTTTTTTTTAATGTAATAAATGACAATAATGAATAAGTATTTTTCTTTTTTAATCAAGTATTTCATTATCTGTTAAGGGTTCTTTTATTTCATTTCTCTGTTGCGCTTGTGCATCGTATAATTTTAATTTGTTATTATCAAATGCATGTAATTTCGCGAGGGTAAATTGCCTTTAGCACTTAACCTTTTCCCATCTACGAAACGGCGCATCTGCGCTGACACGTGTCACGCAGCGCAACTGCGCTGACACGTGTCACGCTGCGCAACGCGCAACGCAACTGCGCAAGCGCGTCTGTGCTGACACGCGTCGCTTAGCGCACCGCTCGTGTAGCTGAAGCGTTACTCTCTTTAACAGAGCTTTGCTCTGATTGAGCGCGTATTTTTGGACGCCGCGCTAATGCATCTACGCCAGACACGTGGCGCGCAGCGCAAAGGATCTGAAGCGCTGCTTCATTTATTGAAGTTTAAATTTTCAAAGCAAAATTTTGCTTCTGATTGGGGGAGCTTCATCTTCCACCTCGGAATTTGATCAGAGCTTTGCTCCGATTGGGGTAAACATACCTGTCCGAGAGCAGACTCAATATATGTATCCCAATATGGGTGTTCGGTATCTGGACCCACAATTGTACCCCCAATCAATCCAAGACCATTCACCCGTAAATCAAGTAAAATGCCAATATCCTGAAGTGTGATAGTGGTCTCACCCCATCTAAGATGAAAAGTGTGAGTCACTTTTCTTTAACGCTCAATAAAAGAGGTAACGAGATTGTGGTCGATTTGGATATGACGAAGCAATGAAGTTTCATAAAATCCGGCTCTTCGAATCCGCTCGATTATATGATAATCAGTAATTTGTCAGAACTATGACTGACGACTATAAGATTATCTCCACCCTGCAAAATTTAATCATATTATTTTCAACTATTAGAATTAAAAGAAATGGGAAATTGAAACAAATTTAATAAGTTTTGAATATTTCATCCCCGTGTAATATACTGAAAGATATATGGTCGTTTTGATTTACGAGCAGTGATTTGTCGAATGGTTGATTCTCCATTGAAATTATTTTGATATTACAATTACTAAAAGATTGAGACAGTTGGTGGGTTTAGAAGAGAATTTGGATAGAGATAGTGAAAATCAGTGCTAAAAGGGCGGGGTTTTATAGGAAAATGAGGACGTATTCCAAGACCCCGCCCTCAACTTTGCCCACAGAAATCTTCTGTTTTTTCTTAAAACATAATGTCAAGTGTGTTGTCAAATCATGTTTTTGTTTTTCTCTTAAAAAATATTCTCAAGTGTGTTGTTAAATTATACTTTTGTTTTTTTAAAAGTAATCATAGGTGTGTTGTCAAATCTATTCACTGATCCCGCTCACGCCCCCTTCAATAATTTTATGCCAGCGGATAATTTTGCAAAATGAGAGAGCGGGGTCAGGGAATAGATTTGACAACACACCTATAATTACTTTAAAAAAAACAAAAGTATGATTTGACAACACACTTGAGAATATTTTTTAAGAAAAAAACAAAAGCATGATTTGACAACACACTTGACATTATGTTTTAAGAAAAAACAGAAGATTTCTGTGGGTAAAGGTGAGGACGGGTTCTTGGAACACGTCCTCCTTTCCATATAAAACCCCGCCCTTTTCGCTCTGATTTTCACTATCTCTATCCAAATTCTCTTCTAAATTCACAAACTGTCTCAATCTTTCAGTAATTATAATATCAAAATAATTTCAATGGAGAATCAAACATTCGACAAATTACTGCTCGTAAATCAAAACGACCATAGATCTTTCAGTATATTACACGGGGATGAAAGATTCAAAACTTATTAAATTTGTTTCAATTCCCCATTTCTTTTAATTCTAATAGTTGAAAATAATATGATTAAATTTTGTAGGGTGGAGATAATCTTACAGTCGTCAGTCATAGTTCTGACAAGTGACAAGTTACTGATTATCGTATAATCGAGCGGATTCGAAGAGTCGGATTTTATGAAGCTTCATTATTTCGTCATATCCAAATCGACCACGGTCTCGTTACATCTTTTGTTGAGCGTTGGAGAAAAAAGACCCACACTTTTCATTTTAGATGGGGTAAGGCCACTATCACACTCCAGAATATTGGTTTTTTACTTGGTTTATGGGTGAATGACCTTTGATTGGTTCGAGGTACAATTGTGGGTCCAGATACCGAGCACCCATATTGGGATACATATATTGAGTCTGCTCTCGGACAGGTATAATTCGTAATTTTTTAAATCAAAAGTTTAAGTATGTTACGGTGATATTAATTAACAATTATTTTTAAAATTCAGATACCAGGAGGGTATACTAAGGGGTATAAGATCAGTTTAAACTGGCTCAAAGATACATTTACTAATATCCCTGATGAAGCTACCGATGATTTCTTGGATAGACATGCATGTGCCTATATTCTGTACATGATCGGTTCTTGGTTGATACCGGACCAATCAGCAACGCATGTCCATCCTTTATTCCTTGGGTTTCTTACGGACTTTGATATGTGTGGCCAGTATGCTTGGGGTGCAGGGATCCTGGCCTATATTTACAAGAAACTAGATAAGGTATGTGCTCCTACAAAGAATAAAATTTATGGCTGCATTACATTATTTCAGGTACATAATATTTTTGAATAGCTAGACTTTTGCAAAATTGTAATATTGGTTTTTTCTTTTATCATCTGACACTTTATATATAGATTTGGTCATGGGAGCACATGTGTATGGGAAGACCTGATCGCATTAATATTTCTGTCGTGGATACCCCTGGAAAGCCTCTCAGCTATTGGTGGAGTGGCAAGAAATCTTATAAGGCTCAAGTATTATAGAGATGAGTTGGATCGCATGAAGGTGTCTCAGGTAACCATACATTAAGTAATTAACATGGTTTAAAAATTTTAAATTAGCTTCATTACAATTTTTGTACTATATTATTTGCGCAGTTCACGTGGACGTATTATACAACAGATCGTCTGCAAGGATTACCCGGCATCTGTATCGAAAGAGAGTCGGTTTGGCGGACTCGATGCCCACTACTATGCATTAATATCGTGGTCATGCATCTACCGGACCGGGTGTTGCGACAGTTTAGTAGATTGCTACATATTCATGTTCCGCCGTCTGTACCTATGACAATAGAGGGAGACATGCGAGGAGGCTAGGCAGAGCCTGATTGGAGGGAGAATCATCATCAATATTTGCTGAGATGGGAGGATATGCAACATAATATTGTCTTACAGCAAATAGGTGACCAAACAACCACCGATGCTACAGAAATATATCTACAATGGTATAAGCGTGTCACTGTAAGATATCTTTCTGCTCCCCCTAACGACTTTCCAAGCATCCGGCAGTACGAGCCTAAAGGCTACGTGGAACGAGAAATGGTAAGTTAAAATTTTTTAAATTATATTAGTTTTTAACATCCGACGATATGAGTCAATAATTATTTCTTATTTTTAATGTAATGACGGGCTCGTGGGTTGCATCATATACAATCATTGATACATGATCCATATCCAATTGATGCTGGTCCTGATACTCAGACTTTATTTTCTGCTGTAGACTCATATATTGGTGGTATATTCAGTTCATATAATATGCTTCCACATTTATCGCCATCGCTAGAGCAGCAGCATGAGCCGGCACCAGAGCTGCAGCATGAGCCGGCACCAGAGCCGCAGCATCAGGAAGATCCAGAACAGCGGGATTAGTGGTTCGGAATACCATACTGTCAGCAGCAACCCTGACATATTGAACAAGCGCAACAACCGGAGCAACAACAGTTTTGGGGGACAGGTTTTGCGCAACAACAGTAGTTTTGGGGGTCATGTTTTGCGCAACCACAGCAGTCTTGGGGGCCAGGTTTTGCATAGCCATGGGGGCCAGGTTTTGTGCAACAGCAGCATGAAACCGGGACAGGTTTTTCGCAACAACAGCCCAGTTGAGAAACGGATTTTTCGTTCTACATACAGTTGTTGCGAGGTAGCACATATCCGACACCTATCCCACATTCAGGATTTGCGGAACAACAGCCTGTCCAAGACGATGCTGAAGACGAAGCAGAAGAACAAACGTCGCCGCCGCCGTCATATACCCAAGAAACGGGAGGATCGTCCAGTCACCCAAAGAGGCATATGCTTATGTTAAGCCTTTTCGGATTGGAAAAAGGAAAGGGAAAGGGAAAGAGAAAGCGATAATTGTATACTTTTATAAATGGATGTCAAAGTGTCCAATTATTTTGACGGATTCATTTTGTTAATGAAGTGTATACAAGATTCATATTTATAGTAATTTTATATGAACTGTAATAACACTTGTCATCCGTCGGTAACAAAAACAACAATCTTATTATTTATTCAGGCTTTTTTAAACGAGATTTTTTAAATTCTATTTTTGATTTATTATTATTTTTAAATTAAAATATGGCGGGTTCTAGGAACTCGCCCCCACCCTCGTAGAGAACAACAATCTTATTATTTATTCAGGTTTTTTTAAACGAGGTTTTTTAAATTCTATTTTAAAAAAAAATTAAAATATGCCTGGTTCTAGTAACCCTCCCTCTCCTTTATAAAGGAGAGGGCGGGTTCCTAGAACCCGCCCCCACCCTCGTAGAGAAGAGGGCGGGGCTTGGGTGAGGCGGGTTCTAAGATCCCGCTCTATGTGCGGGTGGGGTGGGGAACCGTCCTACTCTGCTAAATATAATTTAAATTATATTATTTTAATAATTTTAATATATATACATCCTATTTCGAAAAAAACCCAAGAATCAATGCGACGGTCATTATTGGCCAGCCGCAATAAAACCATAAAAGTGTCATCTCATGGAAACATTTTTTTTCCCTTTCTAGTAAGATTTTTATCCCAGAACATTTCTTGTACTTATAATGACAAAAGATGAATTTTAGAATCTCCTAAAAAAGCCATCGGAACAGTCATCACAGATCAGCTACAATAAAATCATTTCGAACCAACCGCAATAAAAACCATGAAACTGTCATCTCATCAAAGCCGACAACACCAAAACCTTTTAAATGTTTTTAACAAAAGAGATGTATAATACCTGAAACTCATCTCTGGGATTAGCTGGGGCCAACACAACCTCCCCATTCCTAATGGTGAGTGAGTAATTCTCCTCAGCCTTGGAGTAAATCCTCACTGTGTATTGCTTTTGAGCATGCTCAGCCTCATCACTGTTGTGGTGGTGGTGGTGGTGGTGACCCAAAAAGCTCATTTTCTCAACACAATCTCAAACTATTCAAATTCAATGGAAAATTGCAAGGGTAGTTGGCTTGAGGTTGATGGGCTCATTTTGTAGAGCTTTGACAGAAGAGGGCAGGTGAGTTTTCTCTCTCAATTTTTGCAGAAATCACCATATCATTTTTGTATATATGGCATACAGGTAACACTTTCCTTCTTTTCTGATGGAAAATATTTGGTTGGAGTTTTGGTGGATGCAATGTATTTGGACAAAAAGAGTAAGAACGATACCATAAGAATGCATTGCATCTGGACATAAGAGAAAAAGAACATTCGGACATGCAATTGGGCATGAACCGTTGTCGATGTTTTTGGTTTGTGTGGTTATTTAGAGCTACTTTTGTATAATTATATAATCATATAAAGTAGCGGCTAATTTACTCTCTATTTATAACCTAGTTACCCTATGCAAAAACAACAATAAAGATCATTTTTTCGGACGATCGTAATAGTTCATCTTGATTTTCATGTTTCAAAACATAGGTAAACAAATTTTCATATGATTTGGACATTTTTTGCCCATTGATTTAGGTTTGTAAAATGTTATATTGTCATAAAACCGTTCATTTTGGTACCATCCGATTCATAGATAGAAAGTGTCTAAACGACATATAATTTGGTATGCACCTGTATTAAAACATGGAGATCAAGATAAATGTTAACGATCATCCGAAAAAATTCTATCATCTTATTTTTGCTTAGACCGTAAACAAACTTAGTTACATCAAGTTATCAATAAATTAGCAGCTCCCATCATATAAAAATGACATGGAATATTAGTGTGAAGAAAAAGAAAAAGAAAAAGAAAAACGGTGTAAGAGATAAATGGATAAAATGAAATTTGTCATTTATGAGTGGTTTTCTGGATAATTTAAAAGGGTTCTTTTGCAATTAAACTTTTGTGGAGGGATGAAGATGGGAATCGTTTCACTTTTTGGGAATTTTTTTGAAAAGGGAAGCCTAATTATGTGATGCCTCGATTCCGTCGCGTGAGGGTCATTTTACCAACAACTTGAAGACATTTGTGGAGAAAGCCCAACTGCTCCTGCAGCGTGTTACTATTGTTTTTTTTTTTTGTGTTTTGTTGGTGTTTTCCAAGTGTTTGCGTGAAAGCAAAATAAATGTGATATGATCTTTCCATAGTCGACTCTCTAATCTTTTCTGATTTTGGGGTTAATGTTTCCTATCATCCCGGTAAATTTCAGGCTTAAACCATTACCCAATCACCCGTGGGGCAGCATAACCTATCTGATTTAAGGATGAAAGTAGGGTTGGGTTTGATCTAAACCCGATCCGACCCGACCTAATTTTTCCGCGGTTTCTAGACATCGTATATCTGTTCGAACCTGGTCGAGCGGGTTGAAAATTAGTTACAAAATTTTCGGATCGGGTATACGTAGAATATTAAAATTCGTCCGTCCGGACTTTAGACCCGACCCGAACAAAACCCGCTTCCTATATCTGATCCCAACAGAAATGCATAGCTATCATATTTTTAATACAATGCCTAGAGGAATCAAATCGGCGATCTCAAACTTTGGAGGGATGATTCTTATTGCCTGAGTAGAGCTTGGAATTACCGTAAGTATAGACAATATTTAATGCATCAGATACATAATTTAGAATATGATTTTCCATCCTAAAAGAGAAGAAACAAGATAAAGAGTTCTTACATAATTGATTTAAGAGTAGTACTTTGCCGGGCTTGAAATCCTACCATAATCTATTAAAGATACAAAACGGTAGATCTACAACCTTGATACTAGTGTCAAACAAGCGGGTCCATGATATTTGTCTCTTAAATAGATTATGGTAACATTTCAAGCCTGGGACGTAAATCATTTTTCTTGATTTAATTGATCTGAACAGATGAATTTAATAATCTTATCTTGCAACCAGCGAGCATAGAAATTTCTTTCCAAGAAATCTATTTAAAATTCCAATTTTCAAGTCCATACATAGGTCCTTCCATGCTTACCACATGAGCTTACATGAGCAGAGCTTAACTGATGGCCTTGCTATCTGAATCTAAGCATATTTGAACGGCCGGTAAGGCGGTCCTAAAATCATAATTCCCATGCCGAAGCAAATCCTTGAGTCCATCAAGTTAACCTTGCCTTCCTAAGTATATTGATACGTCTTTGTATAGGCTACTACTTCCTGCAATAAATCATATGCGATTCCAGTATTTTTTTGCTTTTGCACTGGGTTATTACAAAACGAGATCATATAAAAGCCATAAAAATTGATATGCATACGTTTCAGACCGTGAAGATCAGGAGGAAGTCACATGATCTGATCGTATCGTTTAAATAATGAAACACTGGTATGATATAATTACAATAGCATGATCCGATAATAAAACCAAACAAGCAAATTGTATTCGCTATCAAAGAATTCTAGCTTTAAAATATCTTAACGATAGCTTGTTTAAACTCTTCTCCCGTGATTTTCATGACAGTACTCTCATTTTGGGTCTCTGGGCCAAACATGGACTCATATGCTTTGGATAACATTATAAAGACAATGGCATCCATTCTTTTTAACTTGGCACCTTCGCATTATTGTTGATCGACTCTAAATCTTGCTTCTTTTTATTGGATAAAGAATCTCCTCGACTCCCCCACACTTTGTGGACCCCATTATTTTATTCTTTATTTATGCTATTATCCAGCGAGTGCTATGCACATTTGATATTTTGGCATCGTGGAGAGACATTTAAGAAAGTTTTAGTTAAAATGATATTAAAATGTTTCATGATACGAAGATAACCGGTTTGAATCGGTGAAATACACGGGGTTATTTATATTTTGTGACGAGAGCTCATTTATAAAAAAAGGGCCGCTGGCATGCGCTCTGTGTGTGTGTGTGTGAGGAATCTATTGCAAACTGGTTTGCATTTTTTAAAAATGAGAACTCTCGATCCACAACATATTTGAACGAACTGAACCGTTCAAGTTGATCATCCTATCCTCAAATATATATGTATGAAAAAACAAAGGTTTGAACACCTCTAACCAATGTATCAAATGACTACAAAATGAACATCTTTCAATATAGCAACATAAACTCTATCCGATGCGCTAGAGGTCTTCAAATCCTTTAATTTTTCATACAAATAGACTTAAAGGTAGGGTGATCAACTTAAACGGTCCAGATCGTTCAAATATGTCGTGGATTAAATGTTCCCGTCTTTTAAAAACGCGGACCGATTTGCAATGGAGAGCGCGCGCGCTCTCTCTCTCTCTCTATATATATATATATCTCGCGGAAATTAGAGTTTAGGCCCAACCCACAGCTTTATTTAACAAAAGGGACCTTAGGATTCAAAATAGTCCGATTGTTAAGCTAATCCATGATTAAAGATTCATGTATTGCAAACTTTTAAGCAGTTGATAAATTTACTTGAGCGAAAAATATTGGTATTAGATGGTATTTTCTTGAAATTTACTTCAACTTACGGCTCAAAAGCTGAGAAATTAGAAAATACTAAGCAAAGCTCATTTTTTCAAGGTAGCCCTAATTAACTCAAGCCAAGTGATAGGGGCCTGAATCTCCCTCAGATATTGTCTTCCGTCGATCTTGTTGCCAGCGGTACTGAACGGTTGAGTTTTGAGATGAGGGGTGAGCGTGTGGATCTCAATGGGCCGTTGGTTGTTGTTGACGCCGAGCTCCCTGTAAGGGAAGTCCCGGGATGAGAAACCACCGTAAGACCCTCCGACGATCAAGTAAGTACCGGGGAATATTAAGGCAGAGTAGTGGCGTATTGGAATGAGTTCGGGATACCTGAGTCGTCTGGAAAAGGGGTTTATATAGCGGTCGCATAGAGTGAGCCGATACGAGATTCTCGCTGTCCGTTACGCCACTGCGTCACGTTCGCGTTGATGACAGGATATGCCTATTAATGGCGAGATACACTAACATGCGATGCAGGACGTGGAACGACGAAAATCTCATCGTGGCGAGATACACAGAGCCGTAACGGGGGCGCTCGGGCTCCGTGCTCTCGGCCAGATAGGGATGCGGAGGAATCTAAGGCATAGAATAGCTCGGAGACGAGCAAATAAGCCGAGAAGTTTCAGCTATAGGATATCTCGAAGACAAGCTGTTGGCCGACGGTCAGCCGAAGGGGAAACGGGCTCCGGGGAGGTCGTGTGAAAGGTCTGGCGCAACCTCCGAGGCGAGGTGCCGGGAAATATCCTCCATGCATCATACTTATTCCAGCTCCGCAACCCCCGGGAATCTAGCGGTCTTAGCGGATGACACGTCATCCACTACCTGTCGTGATCTGGAGAAATCCCACTTACGAGCATCATCATTAGCCCTCCACTTTCGTTCCGACCTATTTATGGATCGGGTCTAGAGTGGTCTGCTTGGTTTTCTCTGCTCAGTTTAGTGCCGAGGATTCTTGCAGTGGATTGTCTGGGAATGACGTGGCGCTTGGCGGGCGTGTCTCTTCAATCTCCGGATCCATGTAGCATTTTATCGCGCGCCTTAATTTTCGCGCGTATCCTCGATGACGTCAACGGATCAGTGAAAGGGTGACGCCATAATGAAGACGTCGCTTCGCTTGTTCAGGCCGTCGATTTCGTGCCAAGTGGCCATAATTTGGTGGCGGATTGCGAGACGTCGCTTCCGCCAGTTAGATCCACGCGAGGAGGGAAAACGTCCAATGGTTGGCTACCACGTGGCGTCATCGGGACCGTGGGGCTATAACGACTCTGAATTTACTATACGGAATTTTCCAGTTTAATGTACAGAAATAAGTTACAGCCTGAGTTTTAGTTATAAGTAAATTTTGTTAAATAACAACAAAAAATAACTTATAGCACACTTGTAAAGCCCTTGCACTGCTGTGACGTAGCCCCCGTGTTCGATTCCCATTAGACACATTATTTTTTTCTGTTTTCTCTTTTTAACTTTTTGGAAGCCCAAAAGTTTACACGTGCAATAAATATAAAAATGAAAAGTCAGAAAAATCAAACATATGCAAAAGGGCTTAAACAACGGAAATGCCATAATGGCCGGCACCGACGGTTCAACCATGGCCAATGAGGCCCGGGCTTTGCACACTTGACTCTTCCTCTACCCCTAACTCCCCTGCACTGTTTGATTTCCCTGCAATCAAACATAGACATTTCATTTCACCATTTATCATCTTTTTAATGCATTTTAATTCACCATTTTAATTCCAAAACCCTAATTCTACACTATAAATATCACCCCACACTCTGGCTCAGCTGAAATTTCTAGCCAAAACTCTCAAAATTTTTCTAAGTACAAGTAGAGTAAAGAGGAGTTAGCAAGCGGTCGACTTCCGGCGAAGAATCGAAGCTATTCCGGAGCTCCTGTGACGCCACGACGACAACCCTCTCTTCTTATATCTTTTCTTAACCTAACTAAGTTGTAAGTTCCTCCTAAACTTCTTTTCTCTTTATTGAATTTGTCTTTTTTATAAAAATCGGTAAAAGTAGAGTTAATACCGATATCACTTTTACCAACTCCTATAACTCCAATTCCTATTATTTTTTGGTCAAACAAATTGTATACAATACCTGTAACCTTAAACCCTAATATTTAGAATCAAAATTCTCATGTGAAATAACAATAGTAACACTTTTTCATTTAAATACCATGGATTTTAATATTATCTCTTTAGTATTGCTTAAACATACCTTTAGAAAAACTTCACGGGGTAACGACTTACCCCTCACATACACTCTTGTTCCATAGCATGATGCCTTTTGTGTGAATTTTGGTAACGAAGAAAATATTACTTTAAAATACCACTCACTCTAAAAACTGTTTTCTTTTAAAACAGTATTCTTATTTCCTTTGCAAATATGCCTCTACAACTCTCTTTAGGGGACCCGCTATTGGATAGTGCATATTATCGCACATCCTTGGGCTGTTAGAGAGAGATGCAGACCACTTCACGGAGTATTCGGTCTCAAAAGATTTTAAATACGGTTTTTAAGAAAAACAAATTTTTTAATTAAATAAAATTAATTTTTCGATAATTATATAAAATTACAAAATCCATATATTTTCAAAATATAATAAAATTACATTTTTTAAAATGAAAGAATTACAAGTTTCACTAAAATATCATCAAGATACCAACAAAAGACAAGTTTTACAATAAATTACCATGAACTTTCCAAGCTAAGCAATTATCACTAAAGTACCTCAAATCCTTCAAATTCATATGCATGAAAACCCTAAATAATATAAATAAATTCTCGAAGTTTATTTTGAAATTTTATTAAGAATATTTTTCATAAAACTCCCTCGAGTTATATAAAACAATATTTAAGGACATTAGTAAATATAGGTTTAAGCGGGATCAATTCTCTTGAGCCCCAGGGAGCCGGAAAAAGCGAGTGCTTGCCTATTTAAGGTAGAAAACTTAATGGAGTTATTAATGATAATTGTCTTGGAAAAAGACACAAATCGTGCCGTCCATGTGCAGCAGTTACCGATAACTCCCGAACCTTAATCCAGGATCTAAATCAGTTATAAGTGTCTAACTCGGTCTGAGTCTAACTCAAACCTGAATCCAAACTCAAATCAGAGTCCGATTCAAACATGAATCCAAATTCTAACATGAATACTTGAACTTGAACCTGAATACTTGAATTCAAATATCAATACCAAACATGAATACTTGACTTAACATGACTGAACCATGGTTATAACTTGACATGACTTCTTGAATACATGATTATATCTTGAACCTGACTACTTGAACAACTTATATCCATGGTTTCGGCAAGACTTGAAAATATAACCTATACAATACATTATGCGGGGATAACGGGGTAGATTGGTACGGACCGTATTAACGTGGCATGAGATGGTCACTTAAAAGACACCTAAATGAACTCTCGTGCCGTTGTCCTGTCGGTTTTGATGAGGCTTTGTACTACATGTTATCATAGTCCATGGGGTAAGATGAACTCCTCTCGTATACGTAAATACCTTCTGTACCAAGATACAAACAACTACGTTAGAATAACAAGTATATACTTATATAACTTACCAGTTCAATTCACATTACTTGTTATATTCCATTCCTTCTTTTGAGACTTACCGAGTGCTAGTTCGCCGACGACATTCATGTCTTTTCTTTCTTTGGAATGTTCGTCAGGAGGACCGGACTCTCAGGAGATCGAGCCTAGTAAGGAGGACTTGGACCGGCTTACTGCCCAGCCGGACTTCTAGCGCTCCTTGTTTTTACTTTCAGTTTGTATGCCACTGTTTAGACATTGCTTATATCGTTGTATCTTTTCATTTTCAAACAGTTGTATGTAAAGTAAATGTTGTTCCCTGATTAAAAAATCAGGAAAAAGCTTCAGAGGAAGCATCATGTGCTCGCACGTGACCAGCGGTCACGTGTTGGCACATGACATTTAAAGCAGCGGCAAAGAGCAAGCGCAGAAGAGAAGCCCATTCAAGGGGTCACGTGCCTGCACGTGACCGGGGGTCACGTGACTGGCTTTAAAAGCCCTGCTGTTCAACAGAATGAAATTCTGAATAAGATCATTTAAATCTTTCTAAAATAGAGAAGAATTATATAAAACCGTTGGATCAAGAATCTGAAGGTGATTAAATATCACCAATTTATGGGAAAATCTTGAACATGGAAAGATTTCCCCTAAATCTCACCGAAATAACAAAAAGAATATCTTTGGATTTAAAATCCAACGGTGAATAAAAATTCGCCTAATAATTTAAAGGCCCAGATCAATGATGAAAATAAATCAAATCTCTCAATAAACAAATCAAATCTTTCAATGAAAGATTTATTAAACAGATTGATTCTTTTCCTTCTCCTATAAATAGGAGCCAAATGAGAGAGTTTTAGAGAAAAGAGGGAAATAGATAGAGAGATAGAGCCTTGAAATTCTGAAAATTCAGAGAGAAAAAGAAAGAAGAATTTAATTCTCTACAAAGAAAAACCCTAGGTAAGAAAAGAAAGGGGAAAAGGCTTCAAAAAGAAAATTTAATTCTCAATCCAAGAGTTTAACTCTTATATAAAAAAAAAGGAACTTAGTTCTTTCTCTGGTTAAAGATCTGCAAAGTGCGCATCTCCCCATAAATTGAGAATTTAATTCTCATTGGGTTGAGATCCTCCCATGCAGATCTAAAATATAGAGGAGGAATTGAGTTTTGAGAATTTAATTCTCACAAAGTTATAGGAATTTAATTCCTTTGAAATAAAATTAGGGTTTAACCCTATATGAGAATTCAATTCTTTAAAATTATTGGAATTTAATTCCTTCAAAATGGACAGAACTAGGATTTAACCCTAATTGAGAACTTAATTCTCTCAAACTCACAGGAATTTAATTCCCTTAAAAAAAGAAATTAGGGTTTCATCCCATGCCAGAGCTTAATTCTTCACAAATATGGGAATTTAATTCCTACAGAATGCAATTCTTCAAGAAAGAAGGATGGGAATTCAATTCCTACAGAATGTAAATTAGGGTTTAGCTCTATCTAAGAATATAATTCTTCAAAAGAAAGTAGGAATTTAATTCCCTTAAAGTTACTGCTAGGGTTTAACCCTATGAAGAATTTAATTCTTAAAAGATGAACAGATCTTTAAAATATGCAGAGAACCAGAGTCACGTGCTACCACGTGACCCCTGTAAAGATCCACAGAAAAGAGCTTTGAAGCAACGCCTCACGTGCCCCACGTGACCCTTGAAGCACACAAAGAAAAGCAAAAGAAACAGAAGTTATGGGCGCTCTCACGTGCTACCACGTGACTCCTTGGCAAAATCTCTAACAGACAAACACCCAAATTCCCATCACGTGACAGCACGTGATGCTCCAAAATATTCAATACTTTTGGCAAAACAAAATGAAGGGAATCAGGGCGCTCTCACGTGTCCCCACGTTACCCTTCTTTCTTAGTGTTTAACACTAATTTGAAAACTCTGTTTCCATTATTTAACACTGATTTTCTTAGTGTTTAACACTAATTTGAAAACCCTGTTTCCAGTGTTTAACACTGATTTTCTTAGTGATTAACACTAATTTGAAAAACCCTATTTGCAGTGTTTAACACTATTACCTTCTGATGTTTGGCACTACATCAAGAACTATATTTCCAGTGTTTAACACTGATTGTACTCTTAGTGTTTAACACTAGTTTAAGAAATCTATCTCTAGTGTTTAACACTTTTGATCTCTAGTGTTTAACACTACTCTTAGCCAAGTTGGCTGATTTTTCAGAGGCAAAGCCTCTCCTTCAATGGACCAACAGAGGGCCAATATTCCAAACATGATTGGACTTAGCCCAAGAAGGCCATAAGTCCTCAATCCAGACTCAACTGAGCCAATGTGCTCATAACCTAATAAATTGGTCTTGGTTCCAAATTGGACTACAGATCACTTAATCTATTTTGGTTCAAGGGTACATCTCTTCACTCCTTTGATACTTGTCATTATAATTTCTCAACGTCTTTAAAGAGGTGACGGGTCCCGACAACTACACATTGATACGGACTGTAGGGTCCTTAAACTCATGGACTATGATGTCCTTAACCTTGACCGTGATGTCTTAAAACTAACGCCGGACTGTGGAGTCCTTAAATCCTCGGACTATGATGTCCTTAACCTTGACCGGGATGTCTTAAAACTAACAACGGACTATGAGGTCCTTAACCTTGACCGTGATGTCTTAAAACTAACGCCGGACTGTGGAGTCCTTAAATCCTCGGACTATGATGTCCTTAACCTTGACCGGGATGTCTTAAAACTAACAACGGACTATGAGATCCTTAACCTTGACCGCGATGTCTTAAAACTAACGATGGACTGTGGAGTCCTTAAACCCACGGATTATGATGTCCTTAACCTTGACCGCAATGTCTTAAAACTAACATTGGACCGCAATGTCCTTAAACTACCTATTGACCGCAATGTCCCTAAATTAAACAACAGGGCTCCCCTAATTGCTCTCTTGTTGGATCTAAACGATCCCGTTAAGTCGATCTTAGTCTAAAATCAGACTAACGTATCCTTAACAAACGTTTAAGTCGATCTTAGTCTCAAATGAGGCTAACGTATCCTTAAAACCCAACCCCCAAACCCAAATCTAAGAAAGATACGGATTTGGACTAGTTCACGTCCTACGGGAGACAACATAACTTAGTCTCTGTATACAATCCATGGGCAACCACAAACTAAAAAAACATCCATGACACGAAGTGACTATCTGGAGAAGGAGAAAGTTGTTACCGCGATGCGGTAGCTTAATTAACTGCAGGGGCTTGCACCTGCTGGGAAGAGCGTCCCCACAATCAAAAACCCCTCAAAAGAGAGAGAATCTGACGAAGTCTGCTACATCGGCCGCATCCGTTTAAACCTTCGATATACGGTGCCATAAATCAACTTGGCATCTTCGGAGAGGTGGACGGATAGCACCTATTAGCATCTTCCCCGAATCTCAGGCAAGACGTCCCTGCGTCGCGCCGTCTTTCGGAGGGGAACAGATTCTGGCACGCCCGGTGGGACCTTTTCCTCTTTCCACTCCACACTTCGTGTGTCGTCTTCGCGAGCGAATCGCAGTTCGTTAATGGTTGCCCTTGGGTTTCGAATTACTAAGATTTGGTCTTTTTCCTGGCACAGAAATCAAGCATCAATGGCATCCAACTGCTCGAGCTACTCCAAATGCAAATACAACCGACGCACCGCCTCACCTGGAGGTGTAGCCTATGGGCCTCAAGCGGCCTCCATCCTTGCCATGCCGGTAGAACAAGTGACTCAGGCCACCACCGGTCTGTTTTTCGGGACCATGCTCCCGCCAGCAAGCTTCACCATTCTAATGCCCGCACCGGAAGCGCAAAAGAAGTCGGTCTTCGATCGGCTCATTAGTACCACGGCCCCTCTCAACGGGTCGTCCAATGCTAAGCCGGCAGCTTCAGTCTTTTCCAGGCTGAACCTGAACTCTTATGGGCCTGCCAAGAAGCCCATGACCCCTGACGTGGCCATCGCGAAGAAGACAGCCATCTCCATTCCTGAAGTCGTCAAGATGGCTTCTCCTGCTAAAGAGTCGGTCTTTTCAAGGCTGACTATTCCGGCTCCCGTTTCTGCTCAAGGGTCTGTCTTTGACAGATTGGACACCGCCACTCAAAAGACATCAGTCTTCAAGAGGCTAGCACCAGCGGCGTCTCATCCAGACAGGGGGTAAGACAAAACCGTCCCTATCGCCGAGCCAGCCCCAACAGCTCGACACGCTCGACGTCGCCACTGGCGCCGAGTAAGGAAGGCCTGGGGCAACTCCCCCTCAGGGCTAACTCCACTGGCTCCAATGGTGGAAGTTAATGCTGCTGTTCCAACTGGGAATAACTTTGAACCGCTAAGGAGGGTACGCAAGAACTCTCCGACTGCCACGTTGAAAAGATCTCCTCCACCTGTGGAGAGTGTTACAGAAGAGAAGCCGGAGCAGCCTCCTCAACGGCTGTCCTCCAAAATTTACAAGGTCTGGCGACGGGTTCAGGACTCAGTAATCGACCGAGATCACTCTCGCCGGCAGAAGAAGGTGAAGGTTCAGGAAGAAAAGAACCGTCCTGTCAAACAACAAAGGACGACAACCACTTGGGTGCCCGCTCCAACGGCTCCCTCCACGTCGACTACTCAAAAGAGAAGAAGGCCGGAGAAAGTCCCCACGCCTGCAGCAAATGTCAAAGACAGTAAGCCTAAACTCCCTAAGTCTGGGGGTATGGTGGTGCATACCGTTTACATAGCGTCCGGGAAGGAAGACAGCCATACATCTACAGGTCATCGACCGCTCACGCGATCGGTGACTAAAGCTCAGGAGCAACAGCAGAAGCTCCAAGAAATGATGAATGCGATGGCCGCACTCACTGGGCCAAAAGAAAGCCCCGAAGCATCCTCGGATCAACGCCAGGAGCAGGAAACTGACGCTGAATTCCTTCGCAGGATACTGAAAAAGAAGGATAAAGAGGCTGCGGAACAAGCAGCCAATATAAAGCGAATGGCCCTTCTGTTCCAGGACATGGTGGGTATGATGATCCAACAAGATCCTCCTGCTGAAGATCCTCCGATCGTCCTTGAAAATGACAGGGGAGAAACGTCAAATCCTCCACCGGTTCTGTCAACAGCCAAGGAGGAGACAATCTCCAAAGCTGACTTGGACGAATATATAGCTTAGCAGATACGGGTTCACCAGGCGACTGAGGCAGCCGGTCAAGTTGTCAGAACAGGGCGACCATATCCGAGCTGGTATGATCAGATCAAGTACCTGCCGGGCTATACAATACCGAAATTCCATGTCTATAAGGGGACGTGCAATCCCCACTAGCATGTTGCCCAGTTCAGGGCGCTTTGTGGCAACACTGGCGGTGACGATAAGCTCTTGCTTCGCCAATTCGTCGGCAGCTTGTCAGAAACAGCGTTCGAATGGTATTCTGAACTCCCGAACGCCTCCGTCAAGACGTTTGCTGAAATGGAGTTGCTATTCACTCAGCGATTCACGAGCGCCAGCGAACGCACCCCGATAACGGCATTGATTAATGCCAGGGTGAAACCAGGAGAGACATGGGTCCAGTATGCTATACGCTGGCGAAACTTGTGGTCGAAATGCGAACAACGCATTGAGGAAGCGCCCGCGGTGGGCATGTTCGTGGGTACCCTAGATCCTCATGCAACTATCTCACAGTTCATGATGTTCTTTAAGCCAACCACGTTCCAGGCTTTGATCGACAAGCTGGCCCAGATGGACCAGATGGGTCACAGACCGTCTCCCCCGAAGCCGGAATCTCGGAATGACAAGGGTAAAGGGAAGGCAACCTTCGTTGCGAACGCTCAGCAGCAACCCAGTGCCCCAAAGCTAGCGGATCAACTGGAAGAAAGACGGCGGTATTATAATGAGAAAATGAAGTGCCCCTACTCATTCCCGCGGGATAAGACGAAAAGGCTATTCGAGCTGGCGGTAAGCAACAGGCTTATCAACCTGCCAAATCCAAGGCGACCGCTGTAACCCAGTGAGGTGAATAACCCCAATTATTGCCCTTACCATCAAACGGTAAGCCATCCGATTGAGGATTGTTTCGTCTTCAAAGGATGGATTGAAGATCAATACCTACAGGGCAAGTTTGCGCTGTCCGAGAAGTGGAAGGTGAACCCGCCACAACCGCACACTCCTAAGAAGACGGACACACCGGGGGCAACTTGTTCTTTCATTGAAGAAGCTCCATGGGAAATCGTGCTTTCAGCAAAAACCAAAAGAATGCTGAATGAGCTCCAGACATGCCCGGCGATCAGGTGGAAGAACCCGCTGGAACCCCAGATCATTGAAGGGATGCTGAAGCCACGCCCAACTCTAAAGATCGGTAGTGATGGCCCAAGTACTCACATCCAGCCGTCGAAATCTTCACAGAAGAAGAAGAAGAGATCCAAAAAGCCCGTGAAGCCTGGCGACAAGCGCACGGACTTGCAGAAATAGATTGACGCGCTGGAGGAGTACAATCAAAAGGCGCGGACTCCCATCACACTCCAAGAGTTCCTCAACCACGTTTTTTAGGAGGAAGATAATGGAGAGAGCTCGTCGGATGAATCCGATGGATACGTGGCGAGTTGTCATGTGATCTCCCACTCATTTACGGACGATGAAAAAACTCCTGGCACTGAGAAACTGGGGGCAGAGCCTGAACCGGAGCTTGTATGGCCGTCAGACGAAATGATCGACGCTTTTCTGGATGAGATTCGTCTGAAAAGTAAAGCCGATCGGGAGCGTGAGATGGCCACATCAGAAGGAGCCAAACGCAGGCGACTAAACGAAAGAGTCGAAGCACTCCCGCCAGATCAAAAGACATCCGATGCGGATAAAAATATATTCAAGACGAGAAAAAGGATTGCCAAAGCCATATCAATGGGAATGGAGCTACCACCATCGGAAGAAAACACGCTCGGTGGAGCAGAAATGCATCCTGATTACTGCTCATATCATCGGAAGATTTCACACCCTACTGAGGAGTGCGACGCTTTTAAGAGATGGTGGCAGGGATATGTTGCTCATCGGCAACATTTTAAGCGAATGAAACGCAGAACTCGTCGGGAGCAGAGAAGTACGACCGAGGGGCACAAAAGAACTACTGGTAACTGTTGCATGATCAACGTCGGCGGATCACAGGTTCTCACCTTTGGGAGCGACTCTGATGAAGAGATGGTGCTTGGCCCTCTCTTTAAAGAATCCATCTTAGGGAAAGAGGAAGAACCGGAGGCCTGCGAAAACATTCAGCTGCGTAATCGCACGCTTCCAGGAAAGAATTTCGGACCCACAACTAGAAAAGATAAGGGAAAGGAAAAGGTCGCTGAGGATATCGCTTTAGATGACCAAGTCATGAAAGAGCTAACTGCCAAGGGCCCGCTAAAGAAGAGTAAGGTGGACTACAACGTCCTAGCGCACCTGAGGAAGCTACCCTCCCAGCTCAGCATTCTCGACGCCCTCTTATTATCAAAAGAAGCGAGGGATTCATTAATCAAGGCGCTGCAAAATCCCGAGCAATTCCAAGCCTTCCTCGCCGAAGAAAAGATGAAGGATGAGCTAGAGGAAGTACACACAGCCGATATCACCTTCGGCAATGAAGACCTCCTCCTCGGGACGTGCGACCACAACCGTCCCCTATATGTCTCCGGATACTATCACGATATCAAGATAGGAAAAATCCTAGTCGATAATGGATCCTCTGTCAATCTCCTTAATGTACGGGTGTTGAAGGAAATATGCATGAGCGTTCAGCACCTCGCTCATGATAAAATTACCATCTCCGGTTTCGACTCCCAGTCATCACGAACTCTCGGATCTATGATACTAACATTACGCTTCGGACTACTCGTCACGGATATTAAGTTTCACGTCATTGACGCCAAGACCTGCTACAATGCTTTGCTCGGTCGTCCCTGGTTACACGAGTACAACATTATCCCTTCTACGCAACATCAGTGTATGAAGTATTTCAAAGATGGTCTCGAGTATACCGTAACATGTGAGCTGAACCCGTTCTCCGTGAACGAAGTCCGCAAGTACGAAGATGCAAAATACTTTTTGCCAGATTTCAAGGATACATAAAGGTGTCGCAAACCGGAGAGCAAAGCCGCCGCCACTATCCCTGTTTTCGGGAGTGATACCGAAGAAGAAGAAGAGATAGTTTACACTGGGCCGTCTCGACGCAACAACCCAGGGCCGTCCGCCCCCATATTGATCTTCGGAAGCGACTTGGAAGACCAGGCCAATACAAGCATTCCCTGGTTACATGATGATCAGAGATTATAAATTACCATGATTCCGCGGGAGCACTAAAAAGACCTTGACGCACTTGAAGCTTACAATGTGCAAGACCTGCAAACATTTTACGTCCCTTCCGGACGAAAAGGTGAAAAGGCGATTCTATTCCACCGATCCACGGAAACAAGAGTGGAGAAAGAAATCTGGCATGGCGCAGATTCTACACTTGACAGGCTTCAACCCATCCGTTTGCCTAGATATTACACGAACGGAATAAAAAGGCTATTGAAGCGCCAAAAGGTACCCTTAAAATAGACTATTCGACAAGCTCGGTTCTACAACAAGATTTGGGATGTCCCTGGAACTCAGCGCAAATTGCCCAACGGGAGAATGGAAACGCTTGGGCTTGGATATGTGAGATCCGGGAAACGGGAACGAGTCCACGGTAGCTACGCCATATATAACTTCGATGAAGAAGAGGATGCCCTGTCAGAAAACGCCGACCCCTTATCAAAACTAGATCCCGCAATCAAAGTGCCGAGTCCATCATTTGAAGAGCGAATGGACAAGCTTATCAGGAAAGCGGGTCAAAAAGCTCGGGACAACCATAATCGCGAAATGGCCATCTATGAGAAAGCCAGGACGCAACGTCTTCTTCAACAGGCTGCAAAAGACGAAAATACTCCTCCCTATCAACCTGCTGTGCAAAAGGCCCGACGCAGAGGCAGAAATAAGTCAAAAAGCGGAAAAGGGATTCGACAATGACAACGCAGGATCAAAGAGTCACGTGATTGGGAATTGCGCGGGCCGGATTTGTCCCTCATGAAGAAGATGAGTCGAGCGTATTCTTTCCCTCAAGACAAGACAAAGAAGATACTTGATCTCGCTTTAGAACATCGAATGATTACACTTCCGAAGTCTAACCACCCTGAGAAAGCTAAAAAGGTCTCTCATCCGGGCTATTGCTCTTATCACCAAGCCATAGGACACCCCATCGAAGACTGCTTCACCTTCAAGAACTGGGTCGAAGATCAGTACCAGCAAGGCAGGTTTGCTCTATCCAGCAGCTGGAGGGTAACGCCGCCACAAAAGCATGAACTCAAAGCCACAAGAGCAGAACCAGATCCACATCGGTCTTGGAAGCGATTTCGTACTTGTCATATGATAACAATATCAAATGGAGAGCCCGAGAATATGGATGACCTTCCTTGGTGCTTCGAAAACAATGACGACGAGGTAATCTCAGAATTTCCTCCAGTGTTCAGTTGATAAAACTACATATTTAATATGACATTTTTTCTACTATTTCTATATAATAAAAGGTGTTTATTATAATATATGATACATATGAGGGTTTATCTGTAAAAATACTATTTTCATGTGTTTATATATTATAAATAACATTTTGTAGGAAAAAGTAAGCATATAATATCCATGTAACATTTGGCCCATTTAAATATGCTTACCTTATTAATACCTTTGACCAATTCTTAATGGTTAAGTTAATATCTCAATAAAAAAAACTCTACTAATATTGTTTGTTGAGTTATTGTGCAGAATTTTCAGGGCTGAAATCAAGGAAATCAAAGTTGGCAAATCAAATCTACTAAAGATATTCAAGAAACTAATTCTGGTAGAAATGTAGAAAAGATTTTCGAAGTCTAGATACTCAAAAGATTACCAAGTGTTACAGATATGAAGCTACAAAAATTAGAGGCCATGATCTCACCAAAAGGGGGCGGATCCGCGGCCAAACCTATCCAATGGCCGCGGTTCCGCCGCGGATTTGAAGAGTTAAGATATGGGATTGTGGTGGTTAGGATCCTAACAACTAGTTTCCATATTAGAAAACTAGGGTTCTGGCTCTGTGACTATAAATAAGGACCGAGAGCCTCTTGGAAAAATTATCAAGCCGACGAGATCACGAAGTTCCAGACGGCTCACGCATCCAGGCTGATCATCAACTGTTCGTCTACCTCCTTAGAAGAGATCGAGAAGCAACTAGAAATTGTAATCATTTTCTAAGGATTCAAGTGTAATGAATATTGTTGACTAATAAAGGTAGCTTTCTTTTTCTTATTCTATTTCTTCGTAGTTTAATTATGCAATTTCTTTCCATCTCTTTTTCTCCCAACATGAGCGAGTAATTCTCCGCTTGTTAGGGTTCGTAGGATTAGGGTAGGCTAATGGATGATGAAAATAACTAAACCCTTTTTAAGTCCTATAAAGTTTATGAACTTTATCAAAAGAATCATTAACATCCTAATCGGGCACGCTAACAATTCTTTGTTAGTTCCGACCGCGATTAGAGATTAGATTAATGATTATTTTGGTAAAGACTAGATATGAACGGAGTTCCGTGTCGAGATAAGCGTTAAGAGTGGGATTCCTTTTCCCTCCAGAAACCCTAATCTACACGCATCACCGTCGTTCTAGTTTTAAATCTATTAAAGGATAAAAAGGGTAACTTTTAATTAATCATCCATAACTACTAAATCCTAACGAACCCTACAAGCCCCCTTATTATATTAACTACATCCTTAAATAATCTAGATCTATATTCTGCATTAGTGCTTAACGTAGATCTAGAATCCATTCTACAACATTCTTATTTCTTCCTCCTTTCTCAACACATCTAAAGTAAGAGTAAAAAGTTCCACGTTTCCCTGAGGACGACCCGTACTCATCTCGGTCTAGCTACACGCGACACCGTTCTGATTGCGGTTAACTACAAACACACTTTTTCGAACCAATCAAATGGCGCCGTTGCCGGGGATACGTGCGTAATTTTTTAGTCTTACTATTTGTGTTGAATTCTTATTCGATTCATATCATAATTAAAACAAAACTGCAAATTGTATATTTAACGATTATTGTGTGAATTTTGCGAGGGAATCTGGAGTCACAGACTTGAGGATACAGAGAGACAGAGACATTCATCAAGATCCAGAGGAGTGCAGGAGGCCACGTAGCAAAAATCAACACCTGATCCCTCTTTATCGCGGCGGAACCGCGACAATAAGATACATTTGGCGGCGGAAGCGCGGTGGGAGAGGGGATCTAGGGCCCCAAACTTCTCTGGTAAGATTCTAACCTCCTTCTCTCTCCTGTGAAATCCAATAAAATATCTTTTCTGCAGGATTCTTTGCAAAATATCGCCGCTCAAAAATCTTTTTGCAAAGTTTTGTTTTGCGGTTTGTTTTTGCATATTTTAATACGGATTTTTAAAGGGCAAAGACCAAATCAAGATTAGGTGGGGATTTCATCACCCTTCCTAAGCCCCACAAATCACAAACCGAGCATCTGCATCAACCCTATATTAATTTAAAAAATATCCAGACCAGATTCTAAGGACTGTCGCGCTCATTAAGGACAGAGGAAGGTCATGGGTAATCTATCGCTTATCCGCATTACTTTTGTGGTGTCTAGGCAAGTGTGTCAAAGGCAAGTGGTTACTTAATTAGGACCACTACTTTCGTAGTGGGGAGCCTCCCACTTACCTGGCACTTACCTGGCTACAAGGGTAGTAAAGAGGCGGTAGAGGAGTGATCCTACGTCTTGTCCTTTGAAAGTCTAGGAGCGGTCTAAAGACTGGACCTAGGTAACCATAGTTCTAGGGTTGTTTGTGCATTTTTGTATGATTTGTCTAAATCCGTTATTTTTCAAAACAAACCATTTATTTTCTCCCCTTTTTACCCCTTCCCCCTTCTTCTCTTCTTATAATGGGTGACCTAAACAGAAGAACACCTGCCGAGCTTTGCTGTCCACAACCAGATATCTCTTGTTTTCGTAATCCCTTCGGTATACCGTCCGGCTCTTCCATGTCCTTAAGAGATCATATAGAACAAGAGGGAAGAAACAGTTGGCCACCTTAGTCTAGGTCTTATCAACCGTATCCTAATCCTACACCTGTTTCAGTTGATACCCAGAGTGAGGAAGCCCCTAGACGTATATCCATTGCTGAGCATATAGCTAGGGTTAGAGGCCAAAGTTTCAACCCGCACCAATATCAACCATCACCACCACTGTCCAAAGAAGAGTTTGATATGCGGTTTGTGGCATATAAGATGTCTGTTGAAAATAGCCAACCAACCAACCCATATCAATATTCTTCTTATCATAATATTGATCCTACTCCTACCCAAGTTCCGCAACCATTTTATTCCTATCAATCCAATCCGACTTTTCGACCTACTCTAGACAGTTCTTCTAATCAGTCATTTGGGAGTTTTAATTATCCTCAGGAATTTCAATCTTATACTGAAACCCCTTATCAACCCAAGACTAGTCTGGAGCAGACATTAGAAAAATTTCTGGAACTGTCGAACCAAATTAGGAAGGATTTGGGTAATAAGACAGAACTGTACACCCTTCCTAATCAAACCTCCTGTTTCCAAACTGAAATCCACAACTCCAGTTTTATAGATTCATCAAGTACACCAAATAGAATGTCTGATAAGTTGTGTGACTTTGTAGTGTTTGATTTACCCGACTGTAAAGGGTCCATTTCAAGTGAAACCATACCCAACTCTTGTGATCTCTACACCTCCACTCTTGAACCAAAACTGATTGAAAACCATATTTTTGATGAGGAGTTTGAGAATTTTAACCTTCACTTGAATGAGGTGATTGACGTTGGGGATATATTGATTGATGAACCTGAAATTTTGGATGATTTTGTCCCACCAATTCATCAAATCCTTTCACTTCCGTATGGTCATCATCTTGAGCCTTTAATTCTTCCCGAATCCCAAATATGTTTTGAAGTTGATGATAATGGTATACCCGAAGATCAGACCGAAATACAGCCTCCATCTTCCACATCTGGTACAGCAACACTCGACACACCAATTTGTTTACCCATTTCACCTTCTATTTTCTCCGGTTCTTCTTCTGTTCCTATAGTTTCAGTGAGTTTTGATAAATCACAATCCGTTAATTCAAGTTCAATAATACAAGAAATTCAACTTGATTTGGATATTTTTGAAAATGAGGTAGATGAGTTTTGCGAGTTCTCTACCTCAATGATTTTTGATGAATCAAGTAGGATAAATTCTGGCACAAAACTCTTTGACAGCAAAATGTTCAATCACACCATTGATAAAAGTTTTGAAGAACTTTTTGCTGATGAACTTGAATTTTTAAACAATACGGATTTTGTGATTAATCAATCTCCACCTATAGAGGTTGAACCGTCACCATTCATTCTTCCTAATCATTCACATTCATCCTCATTCTTTCTTTTTTCTAATTTCAAACCCTTTCCAGACCACCTCTTATCCCTTCCCCATTTTTTCTTGACTCGATACAACACATTCTTCCACCAATCTATACGCTATACTGATAAAATCTGGTTAGTGTTAACTTTTGGTCTTTATAAAGTTTTACTTTGACCAAATGACTCACCCCCTCTTAAAATGCTTCGTATTGTCTAACTCATGTTTGAGGGGGGGTATTTTTTTGGCTCTTGATCATAACTTTTGTTCTCAAATTTGTGAGCCAAAAATAAGTTTGGGGGAGCATTTTCACTTTCATATATTCTTGCCCCCATTAATAATGTCCTCCTAAGCTTACAGATTTTTGTGATCCAGCAGATAGCAACAGTGAGGACACTGTTGAAAATAAATTTGGGGGAGGTTTGTGCTTATTTACGCATACTTTGCATTATACTATATATAAGCACAAATTTTTTTTGATAATAAAAGAATAGAAAGTGAAAAATTATATATGAAAGATAGGAATAGTTTAAGAAAACCAAGAAAATTAGAAGTTTTCTTAAACGAACTAGTAATAAGTAGTTATGAGCTGTTGTCCCAAGGGTTTGTATAATGAAGGAAGTCACTAATCTGAGGATAAAAATAAGTCTGAAAAATAGTTTCTATTCTGGAAGCCAAACATTTGAATGTTGATACCCTACTATATGCACTTACACACGTCTTGAAACTCGGGATAGTAGAGGATACCTTGAAATGCTCTTGTCTAAAAGCCAAAGTATGAAGGAAATAAAAAAAATGATGAAGAAAATTTAAAAATGGTGAAAAGAAAAATGAACACTGGTTTTGTTATCGCCAAGGCAGTAATAAAAAAATATAGCGAGGGTGCCTCTTCACCTAGTGCCCTAAGGCCAACTGGTCTGGGAGTCACTGCTAAGCCTTAGGTGGTGCAAGACGAGGAAAATATTATCACCTAATAAGCAAGCACATGAGTAATCGGTCGGTTAGTACCTCAAGAAGTATTAATGGTCGCATGAAAATGTATGAGCAAATCTAAATATTCATCAAATTAAAAAGTACTGAGGCAGATGGACAAGAGTATGATAGCTTGAATTGAATTCTCCGAGTGTAGGGATGTTCTATTCACACACGTAGGGGTAAATGATCGATGTTTGGATGAAAGGTAGGAATAAAAAATAAAGACGATGTTTTATTGAGGGATGATGTGATTTCCAACATCTTTTCATGACTATTAAGATAGGGCTCATGACAACTGAAAAGCTAGTGTAGTTGGAAACTCTAAATTTTCAAAGTATTTCTTTTATGGTTCTTATCTTTATATGTAAATTTTACCATCTCTCTTTTATTATAGGATTTTGTGGGTGTAATTCGCTGAAAACCCTCAGGAGACAACACTCCTCCTACTAGGGACACCTAGAGATTTAACGGCTTGTTGCACGTGCTCAGTGCAATCGTGTTTGCCTACGAAAGTGTGCTTAGTTTTCTCCTTTCTTTTTCTCCTTCTCTTAAATAAACTAGTTTGCTCGGGACGATCAAAGATAAGTTTGGGGGTATTTGTTCAGTTGATAAAACTGCATATTTAATATGACATTTTTCCTACTATTTCTATATAATAAAAGGTGTTTATTATAATATATGATACATATGAGGGTTTATCTGTAAAAATACTATTTTCATGTGTTTATATATTATAAATAACATTTTGTAGGAAAAAGTAAGCATATAATATCCATGTAACATTTGGCCCATTTAAATATGCTTACCTTATTAATACCTTTAACCAATTCTTAATAGTTAAGTTAATATCTCAATAAAACAAACTCTACTAATATTGTTTGTTGAGTTATTGTGCAGAATTTTCAGGGCTGAAATTAAGGAAATCAAAGTTGGCAAATCAAATTTACTAAAGATATTCAAGAAACTAATTCCGGTAGAAATGTAGAAAAGATTTTCAAAGTCTAGATACTCAAAAGATTACCAAGTGTTACAGATATGAAGCTACAAAAATTAGAGGCCATGATCTCACCAAAAGGGGGCGGATCCACGGCCAAACCTATCCAATGGCCGCGGTTCCGCCGCGGATTTGAAGAGTTGAGATATGGGATTGTGGTGGTTAGGATCCTAACAACTAGTTTCCATATTAGAAAACTAGGGTTCTGGCTCTGTGACTATAAATAAGGACCGAGAGCCTCTTGGAAAAATTATCAAGCAGACGAGATCACGAAGTCCCAGACGGCTCACGCATTCAGGCTGATCATCAACTGTTCGTCTACCTCCTTAGAAGAGATCGAGAAGCAACTAGAAATTGTAATCATTTTCTAAGGATTCAAGTGTAATGAATATTGTTGATTAATAAAGGTAGCTTTCATTTTCTTATTCTATTTCTTCGTAGTTTAATTATACAATTTCTTTCCATCTCTTTTTCTCCCAACATGCGCGAGTAATTCTCCGCTTGTTAGGGTTCATAGGATTAGGGTAGGCTAATGGATGATGAAAATAACTAAACCCTTTTTAAGTCCTATAAAGTTTATGAACTTTATCAAAAGAATCATAAACATCCTAATCGGGCACGCTAACAATTCTTTGTTAGTTCCGACCGCGATTAGAGATTAGATTAATGATTGTTTTGGTAAAGGCTAGATATGAACGGAGTTCCGTGTCGAGATAAGGGTTAAGAGTGGGATTCCTTTTCCCTCCAGAAACCCTAATCTACACGCATCACCGTCGTTCTAGTTTTAAATCTATTAAGGGATAAAAATGGTAACTTTTAATTAATCATCCATAACTACTAAATCCTAACGAACCCTACAAGCCCCCTTATCATATTAACTACATCCTTAAATAATCTAGATCTATATTCTGGATTAGTGCTTAACGTAGATCTAGAAACCATTCTACAACACTCTTATTTCTTCCTCCTCTCTCAACACATCTAAAGTAAGAGTAAAAAGTTCCATGTTTCCCTGAGGACGACCCGTACTCATCTCGGTCTAGCTACACGCGACACCGTTCTGATTGCGGTTAACTACAAACACACTTTTTCGAACCAATCAACCAGCGCCGAAAGAGCTGGAAGATGGCATACATACTACTGCAGATAACCTCAAGAAGATTGAGTTGGGGACGGCAAACGACCCGCGACCGACATTTGTCAGCGAATTGCTATCTGAAGAAAGGGCGGCTGCGTTAAAAGACGTGCTTATACGGCATAGAGATTGCTTCGCATGGAACTACTCCGAAATGCCAGGACTGGATCCAGAAATAGCTGTCCATAAATTGGCAATATCCCCGGACATCAAGCCGGTCAAACAAGCGCCGAGAAGAATGCGGCTCGAGCTTGAGATGAGCATCAACGCCGAAGTCAAGAAGCTGATCGACTCTGGGTTTATCCAGGAGGTTCAGTACCCTGATTGGATCGCCAACATCGTCCCGGTAATGAAGAAAAATGGGACAGTGCGCATATGCGTGGACTTCCGGGATCTCAATAAAGCTTGCCCGAAGGACGATTTTCCAGTACCGGTCACCGAGCTGATGATAGATAACACGTCCACTCACGAAGTTTTCTCCTTTATGGACGGCTCATCAGGATACAATCAGATAAAGATGCATCCCGAAGGCCAGAAGCACACCGCTTTCCGGACTCCTCTGGGTATATTTTGCTACAAAGTTACGCCCTTCGGTTTAAAGAACGCCGGTGCGACCTATCAGAGGGCCATGACGAAGATCTTCGATGACCTTATACATGAAATCGTCGAATGCTATATCGACGACCTCGTGGTGAAAAACAAATCGTACGAGGAGCATTTAGAGCATCTAAAGACCGTATTTCAACGCCTTCGACAATATAACTTGAAGATGAACCCTCTCAAATGCGCGTTCGGGGTGTCCTCAGGTAAATTCCTAGGATTCATCGTCCGGCACCGAGGTATTGAGATAGATCCGTCAAAGATCAAGGCGATCATGGAAATGCCACTGCCAAAGACTCTCAAACAATTGCGGTCTCTCCAAGGGAAGCTCGCGTACATCCGGCGATTTATAACCAACCTTTCAGGCAAGTGCCGCCTTTACAGTCACCTAATGAAGAAGGGAGCCCCATTCGTCTGGGATCACAAATGCTAAGGCACATTGGACGAGATCAAGCAATACCTGCAGAACCCGCCGGTGTTGGCTGCTCTGGTCAAGGGAAAACCCCTTATTCTTTATACGACAGCCCTCGAAGGTTCTTTAGGCGCATTATGGGCACAAAAGAACGACCAAGGGAAGGAGAGAGCGCTCTACTATTTAAGTCGAGTTCTTCTGGGGGCAGAAAGCAACCACTCCCCTATCGAAAAGCACTGCCTGGCGTTGATCTTCGCGATAACGAAACTCCGGCACTATACGTTGGCGCATGAAGTCCGTCTTATATCAAATGTGGACCCCCTCAAATATCTGATGTCAAAGGCCATATTGACAGGGAGACTCGCTAAATGGGCCCTGCTCTTGATGGAGTTTTCAATAACCTATCAGCCTCTTAAGGCAGTGAAAGGCCAAGCCATCGCCGATTTTCTCGCTGAGCATCCAATACCTGCCGACTCTCCTTTGAATTGCGAGCTGCCAGATGAACATGCGTTTGGCGCGATCAACGTAAGTGGTACCCGGTGGGAACTCTATTTTGACGGAGCGTCTTCCATGAAGAAGCGTAAACAAAACACGCCTATAATCAAATCAGGGGTAGGCCTCATCTTCATAACTCCACAAGGAGGGATAATGCGCTTTGCTTTCTCATTGACAGAGCCGAGGACGGACAATGAAGCTGAATACGAAGCTTTGATAGCAGGCCTCGAGATCGCCATCGACATGAGGATTGAGAACCTCCTCATATACGGAGAATCCCAACTGGTCGTTAGTCAAGTAAACGGCGACTACCAGACGTGCAAGCCAGAGCTGGTGAAGTATGGCGAGAGAGTACAGCGATTGCTGACTCAAATTCCCTACCACATGCTGGAAAGCATACCACGTACGGAAAATAGCAAGGCGGGCGCGTTAGCCAAGCTCGCTAAAGAACTGGCTGATGGGAACCTCGATGACGTCAGAATCGTGGTACAAAGCCGTCGGGTCCTCGCACCGGCAGAAATATCTCCGGAATCATCTGAGGAAAAGGAAGCAACCGAGCAAATGGCTATGCAAATAAAAGGCCAAGAGAAGGTTGAGGATTGGAGAGAAGTCTTCATAGACTACTTCAAGTCCCGTCGAATGCCTGAAGATGCGTCTTCAAGACATCAGCTTATAAAACGAGCTCTGTCTTTCGCCTTCGTCAATGATACTCTGTACAAGAGGTTGTTTGATTCTCTGTGGTTGAGATGTCTGGGACCTGACGAAGCAGAAAGAGTCGTTTAGGAAGTTCACGACGGACTCTGCGGTTCTCACCAAGCGGGCCCGAAGATGAAGTTGAAGATTAAACGAATGGGCTATTATTGGCCTACGATGATCCAGGATTGCCTCAAATATGCGAAGCAGTGCCACTCATGCTAGATTCATGGGGACTTTATCCACCAACATCCAAATCCTCTACATCCAACAATGGCTAGCTGGCCATTCGAAATGTGGGGACCGACATAGTTGGCCCCATTGAACCGCATCGTCCAGAGGACATCGTTTCATCCTGGCGACGACTGATTACTTCTCCAAATGGGCAGAAGCAGTACCGTTGAGGGAGGTGAAGACGAAGTATATCCTCCATTTCTTCAAGACGCACGTCATTTATCGGTTTGGAACTCCGCGAGCCTACAGAAGCCACAAAATCAGCCGCTTCGCACAACAACACAACATAGACTGGAGATATTCCTCAGTGTATAATCCCCGAGCTAACGGTCTAGCCGAGGCTTTCAACAAGACCTTGACAAAGATCGTGAAGAAGAAGGTGTCCCGAAATAAGAAGGACTGGCACGAGAGACTGCAAGAAGCTCTCTGGGCGTATCGAACTACGTTCAAAACGGCCACGAACACAACGCCATACGCGTTGGTATTCGGTACAGAAGCAGTACTCCCCCTCGAAATAGAATTACCCTCTCTACGAGTGGTAGTCCACTACGAGCTGACGGACGAAGAAAATGCTCACCTTTGGCTTGAGGAGCTTGACGCCCTTGATGAAACCCGGCTCATAGCGCAACAAAATCTGGAGGCTTATAAAGCAAAGATGACGCGCTCATATGAAAGATTGACCAGGCCGAGGACATTCCGCCAAGGCGAACTCGTGCTAGTGGTCAAAAGACCTATGATTCCCAATCGCGCCAAGCGGGGAAAATTCGAGCCGAACTATGAAGGCCCGTACATCATAGACAAGGTTTACCAGGGTGGAGCATATCTACTCATGGATATGCATGGTGAAAGACCTTTCCGGCCAATAAACGGTCGCTTCCTGAAGAAATACTACGCTTAACGGGTCGAGGCCTAGGTCAACGATAGATGACGACGACCATGTCCGCTCGCTATCTTCCTAAGCCTGAACTCTGTAAGTAGTAACCGACCTTCTTCAACAACGGACCGAAATGTCCTTAAACTAACGACGGGCCGAAATGTCCTTAAACTAACAGCGGACCAAAACGTCCTTAAACTAATGACGGACCGAAACGTCCTTAAACTAACGACGGACCGAAAGGTTCTTAAACTAACACCGGACCACTACGTCCTAAAACTAGCTGTTGACCGAGATGTCGATAAACTACGGTGGATTGCAATATCCCAAAGCCAATAAAAAAAAGAGAAAAAAAGAGAAAACGGTATGTCCATAAGCGAAATGGGCATGGATGAAAATCCGAAAGGGCTCCGTGAGTAAAAACAGCAGGGCTACCGGCGAGTGTTTGTGAAAACCTGAAAGGGCGCAACCTCGTTAGAAAAATAAGAAAGAATAAAAAAAAGAAAAAGAAAGACGGTATGTCCATAAGCAAAATGGGCACGGATGGAAACCCGAAAGGGCTCCGTGAGTAAAAATAGCAGGACTACCGGCGAGTGTTTGTGAAAACCCGAAAGGGCACAACCTCGTTAAAAGACACTTATAGGGTCCTCACGACCTTGTAAGGAGAAACCACCCGCGTGAGATCCTTACGACTCACAAGGGAGCAACACACTTAGGAGTCCTCACGATTCCTAAGGAGAAATTACACTTGCGAGATCCTCATGACTCGTAAGGAGAACTCTCTTATGTGACCCTCACGGCTCATAAGATTTGAAAGTCTTAAGTTACAGAAACTTGAACCTGTTCTTAAGCAAACCCCCCACAACCTTCGATATTGCCCTACAAGCAGCTCATACTGACCCTTGTATACAATCCACGGGCGCGAATAAACATTTCCCTAATCGAGTCCCATCTGTGACTAGGGATATATTCATATGGTGAACAACCCTTGTAAGTCCTCTCGACTTATAAGGAGAAAACACTTTTGTAAGATCCTTACGACTTACAAGAGAACATGCACTTAGGAATCCTCACGATTCCCAAGGAGAAAACACACCTACAAAATCCTCACGATTTATAGGGAGAAATACCTTTGTGAGACCCTTACGGCTCATGAAGTCAAAAGCTTTAGTCGACAGGACCTTTAACCCTGTTTACTAAGCCACCTTTGTTCAACATCGACAGAGGCAAATGATGATTCGCTCCTGGCAATATCCCAGTTGTAGCGGTGCGGATGCCGAAATCGGTGTCTAAATCCAAGCTTGCAGCGAAAAGCCAGCAAGCCACACATGCATACGAAATAGCCGAAATGATGGAGCAACTTGCGAAAAAATCCGCAAGTAAAAATGTATGCATGAAAAATAGCCGAAATGATGGGGCAACTCGCAATAAAAAAAACAGCGAGTAAAAAAAAAATAGCCGAAATGATTGGGCACCGCGAAAAAATAGCCGAAATGATAGGGCAATCGCGACCTCTGCGATATAAAAGCTGAAATGATAGAGCATCGCAGAAAAAGAAAAAAAATAAAATTTTTGCCCTACAGGAGATGATACATCAATCCCTGTATACAATCCAGGGACGCAAACGAAGAAGGAATCACACTCCTCCTCCCCAGGTTTCATCAAAAGAAGAAGCCAAGTCTCGAAGGGCCACAAATAGCCTATAGATCACCTCAGCACTCGTCTCGTCACAACGGACACAACATCAAGTAAAGCGGAAAGCGGCAACTTCCAGTTCCATGGCTCGGCGATATACAGATCACCAAGAGTCAAATCTCTACTCCGTGAAATGCGGATATAATCAACAAAATTCCTGGTTACGTGTAACGCGGATAACGTCACTCTTTGACCCCGTGGAAAACGTCCAGAGCGGAGCCTGGTCTTCACCGAACACGGCAGTAAACCCGTGGTAAGCATCCAGAGCAAAATTCCTGGTCACGTGGAACGCGGATAATGTCACTCTTTGACCCCGTGGAAAACGTCCAGAGCTGTAACAACCCTAATTTTCCTACACCAAATTTTTCAAATATTTTTTTCAAAAATCCACAAAGGGGTATTTTAGCATGAGCACAAGATATAGGTAATTATTTTGTTTTTAATTACAAGCTACAAGAATGTAATAACTCCATTTTTAGTGTACAAGAAATTACTTTAAATTTAATTTATACTAGGAGTATTTATTCTTGCTGCTATCAGTTTAAGTAATTAAATACCACAATAATTACAAGCAAGAGCTTGTAGCTCACTGGTAAGACCTTGCACTGCTGAACCAAGCCACCAGAGTTCAAATCCCATGCCCCACATTATTTTTATAATTATTTTGTTTTAAATTTTTGGAAAGTCAACAGTCAAACCGTCATAACTCTCAAAATTTATACTGCACATAAAAAGTTAGATATACCAAACTTCCCCCATAAGATTCCCCACCCATAGGTACCCCGATTCGGCCGGACGACAGAGTCGTCAACACAGAATTTTTCCGTGTTGACTTGGTCATACGCCCTGCATACTTTATTTTTTTCGATCGGTTACCGAATGCACAATAAATCACTTTTACTCCCAATTTTAATGAATTTTTAATGAATTTTTATATATTTTTAATATTTTTTAAATTAAAACCCTAACCCTAGCCTAACCCTATATAAACCCCCTATCCTCTACCCTCTCACCCTACATTCCTAAGTCCACTCTCCCAAAATCTCAAGAGAACTCGGTATATTAGAAAACGAGCGAAAGGCGAAGCGCTGCCGAAATCGACGGCGAATTCCGGCGATCGTGCTAAGACTCTTCAAGACGATTCGACGCTCGACAACCCTCTACCTCCTTCTCACTCTCTAACGTGTCCAAAACCCATAAGTCCCCCTCTTCTATCTTTCTTTTCTTTTAAGAAAAATACGACTTTCTAAAACCCGACGGAAATCGGAACAAACCGATTTCCGATTCGGTTTTCTATCAAAACTCACTTGTCACAAATTACATAATGCTTAAACAGATTCATGTTGACTATTAATCACTTAAAAATCAATTTGGATAAAGTTTTTCACATGAAATGATAACGTTTCCATTTATCGTATTTCTTTCACTTAAATACCACAATATTTAGTTATCACATTTAACCCTTAACAATTGCTATACCTTAACGTAGATCACGAGGTAATGACCTACCTCCACACACACGCAAATACAACCCTAATTGATATCATCAAAACTTAGAATACGAAAATACAAGACTTTACATTAAAATACCCTTTTCTTTATAAACCCTTTTCTGAAAGTTCTAAGTTGTATAAAATTTTTAAAACAAAATTTTTTAATAGGAAAATACGATATGTCTTGGACATCGATCGTTTATCTAAACTGATTTTGTGGTGTCTAGGCTAGGCAAGTGAGCTTGGGTAACTTTAAAAGGCCTGTATCACGATTCGTGAGCGGATCCCTCCCTCCTCACTTGTACTTACCTGGCCGCAATTGACGGTGAAGAGGCGATTTGAGGCTTCTAATGACTTATCGTTTAGACCTTTAGAATTAGGCTAGTTGGCTTAGGAAACCCTAGAAACTAAAATACGAAAATTTTAAAATACGGAAATTTACACCTTTTACAAATAAATATCTCACCTTTATAAAACCGTTTTCTAAATGATTAGTATTTATCAAATCTTTGCAAAGCGCCACTACAACCCACCTTTGGGGAACTCGTTAGGGATAGTATGATTTATCGTGCACCCTCGAGCTTAGTAGTGCGAGATTCAGACCTCCGCAAGGAGCATTCGGTCTCGAAAGGTTTAAAATACGACATTTAAGAAAAATAAGATTTTGGAGAATAAAACATTTATTTAAAATTATTCTTGTATTAACATATATATAATTATCATTTAAACGCCTATTTTGTTATAAGATAAAGTTTCCACCTTTTCCTAAAAAATTACAAGATTAAAAGTTACATTAAAATACCATGAATTTTCAAATAAATCAATATTATAATTTAATATTTTTTTTAGGATATATTCATTAGAATAACACAAATAAAATTTACTCTCATTATAACAATAAAGACGAATAATAAATACTTGAGGTGTATCTTGAAAACTATGCAAAAGTACTTTTTACATAAAACCCCCTCAAGTTTTATAAATTACAATAAGGACCCTAACAAATATAGAACTTCGATTTGCTTTTCTTTTAGTCTGACTCGGGTTTGAGTCTGACTATTTCTGACTTGAATATGATTCAATTCATTCTATATTCTTGAATATTCCAACTCAATATGAACCCATGAATTCCAGAATCCAGTTATCATTCTATATTCTTTAATATTCCAACTCAATATGAATACATGAATCCCAGAATCCTGTTAACAATCATTACAACTTGACTGAATCAAACCATGGATATACATCCATTATTCCGTTATTCCATTTACCTGATTATGCAGTTACAACATGTTTACTGATATCATGGTTTTGATCAGTCATCCAACTTATACAATACAATACTACCATACAATCATAACACTACGGGGTTTAAGGGGTAGACTGGTACGGAATATGTTAAAGGTGGCACGAGGTGGTCATTTAAGACGTAATTACATCCATGCCGTTGTTCCGTGGTATTATCGACGGAGCATTGTACTACAGGTTACCAAGGTCCCCGGTGTAAGTGGGACTCCCCTCGTATACACTGGAATCTTCTGTACCAGGCTACAAACAACAACGTTAATGCAATATTACAATATTATAATACAACATTAAAAGCGCTCTGTCTCTCTCTCTCTTTCTTACTTTCTGTCTATTTCTTCCTTATCTTTGGGACTTACCGAGCGACCTGTTCGCTGACGACATTCTATTTCTTTCTTCTTTGAATGTCGTCAGGTGCTTTGGACCCAGCAGAGATCGAGCCCACCGGTAAAGACTTGGAGCAGTTTTATGAAGATCCCGAGCTTTAGATATTGTACCTTGTTCTTTTCAGTATTTTCATTTCCTGTTATGCCACTGTTTAGGCATCGCTTTCCATTTCAGTTGTATTTACTTTTCATGCATTGTACAAAAGAATGTTATTAATAAAGTTGCTGTTTTTCTATATCTCTTGTCTCTTGTGATTTACTTTTATATTGCTTAGATACGCTTAGCGTATGTACTTCTGAGTATATACGTAGCGGGCCTCGTCGCGTCCCCTTCGCCGTACACTGGGAAGCGGGGCGTGACATGGTTTTGTTGGTGGCCCATGCAGGTCAGAGCTGTATGAATCCCTATCATGCAGTTCTGGTCTGCGTGAACAACCTAAGCAATATAACACAAGAATCTGCAACTAAAACATTCTTTACAATTAATGTTTATTGAATCTTACAAATTTCTATTCCTTTAATCCTATCATTTCCTGTACTTGAATCTGTCCTAACCTAAATTCTTCTTCAGGGTTATGGATTCCCCGAACAACACCAGCACCAACGTCAACAACACCCCTCCAGCACTACGTCTCGCACCAGCTGTTCCTGCACCACCCACCGAGCAAACAGTGCTACTTGAGGCGATCCGCAGTCTTCTTGAGGGACAACAACAACTTCTGAACCGTTCCGAGACCGATGCACCGGGAGTAAAGCAATTCAGGGCTTTATATCCCAAGCAGTTCTCTGGTAAAGGAAGCCCTCTTGAAGCGGAAGAATGGGCACAAGGCATAGAAGACGATCTGGCAGCAGCTCAAGTGCCAGACATCGCTTGGGTCCGTGTAGCAAAATTACAGCTCACGGATAATGCTCGCAACTGGTGGAAGGCGGAAGAAAGCCGTCTGGTACAGCCGATTGAATGGAAGACTTTTTGCGAGAAGTTCGACGCGAAATACTTTCCAGCGACTGCCAGGTTTGCAATGGAGCAGCAGTTCATTCATCTACAACAAGGATCGATGTGTGACAAATCAGTAGATGAATACAATGCTGAATTCACCATGTTAAGCCGATTCGCAGCACACTTGATACCGACGGACGAGATCAGAGCCCGTCGCTTTCA
Source organism: Agapanthus africanus (assembly GCA_030015575.1). Lineage (NCBI taxonomy): Eukaryota > Viridiplantae > Streptophyta > Magnoliopsida > Asparagales > Amaryllidaceae > Agapanthus > Agapanthus africanus. The sequence goes on along the minus strand of CM057339.1, from coordinate 181,212,702 downwards.
ACAAGGACTGGACACGGAGATTCAGGCTGCCCTAGCCACGGGAAAATTTCTGACTCATGAAGATGCTCTGGAAGCTGCCCGCAGCTATGAAGCAGTGATAAAGGTAAGGGGCAGACCTCAGTCTGCAGGAGTGAAACGTCCTGCCACTCAAATGGCAGGAGGGGCCTCTTCAAGGCCAGCTGCTGAACTCAGAAGACTGGAAGAAGTTAAGGATCGGTCAAGACCCGATTTTTGTTTTTATTGCAAGAGGGAAGGACACTTGTGGAAGGACTGTAGGCACGCAAAAGGCCTATGTTTGGTTTGTGGCGCATCCAATCATGGAATTGGAAACTATCCTTATAGACGCAACTCAGCACACACACCCGCCAACTACTCGCAACAGCCAGCTATCCAAGCTCCTGCAGCTCGTCCTGCACTCCCAGCACCACCTCCACGTAGATTCCCTGCTCAGCCAAATCGCCAATTTCATCAGGCACTGAGAAACATGCCTCGAGTACAGGGGAATATGCCTCCAGCTAGGAGGAACGCGCCACGGCGACAGGCTTTCACCTTAACAGCCATAGAACCTGAAACTGTGAACCAAGGTAACCCCGGTAACTCTCTCACAACTTTGACCAAAACTTCTTTACAATCTTTAGTTCTGTCACCAAACTGTTACACTTTCCTTTTACAAATTTCGAGGACGGAATTTTTATAAGGAGGGTAGAATGTAACAACCCTAATTTTCCTACACCAAAATTTTCAAATATTTTTTTCAAAAATCCACAAAGGGGTATTTTAGCATGAGCACAAGATATAGGTAATTATTTTGTTTTTAATTACAAGCTACAAGAATGTAATAACTCCATTTTTAGTGTATAAGAAATTACTTTAAATTTAATGTATACTAGGAGTATTTATTCTTGCTGCTATCAGTTTAAGTAATTAAATACCACAATAATTACAAGCAAGAGCTTGTAGCTCACTGGTAAGACTTTGCACTGCTGAACCAAGCCACCAGAGTTCAAATCCTATGCCCCACATTATTTTTATAATTATTTTGTTTTAAATTTTTGGAAAGTCAACAGTCAAACCGTCATAACTCTCAAATTTATACTGCACATAAAAAGTTAGATATACCAAAATTCCCCCCATAAGATTCCCCACCCATAGGTACCCTGACTCGAGCCGAGTCGGCCGGCGGACCGGCCGACTCGGGCCGGCGCCGCCGGCCGGACTCGGCCGGACGGTCGAGTCGTCAACACGGAATTTTTCCGTGTTGGCTTGGTCATACCCCCTGCATACTTTATTTTTTTTGATTGGTTACCGAATGCACAATAAATCACTTTTACTCCCAATTTTAATGAATTTTTAATGAATTTTTATATTTTTTAAATATTTTTTAAATTAAAACCCTAACCCTAGCCTAACCCTATATAAACCCCCCTATCCTCTACCCTCTCACCCTACATTCCTGAGTCCACTCTCCCAAAATCTCAAGAGAACTCGGTACATTAGAAAACGAACGAAAGGCGAAGCGCTGCCGAAATCGACGGCGAATTCCGGCGATCGTGCTAGGACTCTTCACGACGATTCGATGCTCGATAACCCTCTACCTCCTTCTCACTCTCTAACGTTTCCAAAACCCGTAAGTCCCCCTCTTCTATCTTTCTTTTCTTTTAAGAAAAATATGACTTTCTAAAACCCGACGGAAATCGGAACAAACCGATTTCCGATTCGGTTTTCTATCAAAACTCACTTGTTACAAATTACATAATACTTAAACAGATTCATGTTGACTATTAATCACTTAAAAATCAATTTGGATAAAGTTTTTCACATGAAATGATAACGTTTCCATTTATCGTATTTCTTTCACTTAAATACCATAATTTTTAGTTATCACATTTAACCCTTAACAATTGCTATACCTTAACGTAGATCACGAGGTAATGACCTACCTCCACACACACGCAAATACAACCCTAATTGATATCATCAAAACTTAGAATACGAAAATACAAGACTTTACATTAAAATACCCTTTTCTTTATAAACCCTTTTCTGAAAGTTCTAAGTTGTATAAAATTTTTAAAACAAAATTTTTTAATAGGAAAATACGATATGTCATGGACATCGATCGTTTATCTAAACTGACTTTGTGGTGTCTAGGCTAGACAAGTGAGCTTGGGTAACTTTAAAAGGCCCGCCTCACGATTCGTGAGCGGATCCCTCCCTCCTCACTTGTACTTACCTGGCCGCAATTGACGGTGAAGAGGCGATTTGAGGCTTCTAATGACTTATCGTTTAGACCTTTAGAATTATGCTAGTTGGCTTAGAAAACCCTAGAAACTAAAATACGGAAATTTACACTTTTACAAATAAATACCTCACCTTTATAAAACCATTTTCTAAATGATTAGTATTTATCAAATCTTTGCAAAGCGCCACTACAACCCACCTTTGGGGAACTCATTAGGGATAGTACGGTTTATCGTGCACCCTCGATCTTAGTAGTGCGAGATTCATACCTCCGCAAGGAGCATTCGGTCTCGAAATGTTTAAAATACGAAATTTAAGAAAAATGAGATTTTGGAGAATAAAACATTTATTTAAAATTATTCTTGTATTAACATATATATAATTATCATTTAAACGCCTATTTTGTTATAAGATAAAGTTTCCACCTTTTCCTAAAAAAATACAAGATTAAAAGTTACATTAAAATACCATGAATTTTCAAATAAATCAATATTATAATTTAATATTTTTTTAGGATATATTCATTAGAATAACACAAATAAAATTTACACTCATTATAACAATAAAGACGAATAATAAATACTTGAGGTGTATCTTGAAAACTATGCAAAAGTACTTTTTACATAAAACCCCCTCAAGTTTTATAAATTACAATAAGGACCCTAACAAATATAGAACTTCGATTTGCTTTTCTTTTAGTCTGACTCGGGTTTGAGTCTGACTATTTCTGACTTGAATATGATTCAAGTCATTCTATATTCTTTAATATTCTAACTCAATATGAACCCATGAATTCTAGAATCCAGTTATCATTCTATATTCTTTAATATTCCAACTCAATATGAATACATGAATCCCAGAATCCTGTTAACAATCATTACAACTTGACTGAATCAAACCATGGATATACATCCATTATTCCGTTATTCCATTTACCTGATTATGCAGTTACAACATGTTTACTGATATCATGGTTTTGATCAGTCATCCAACTTATACAATACAATACTACCATACAATCATAACACTACGGGGTTTAAGGAGTAGACTGGTACGGAATATGTTAAAAGTGGCACGAGGTGGTCATTTAAGACGTAATTACATCCATGCCGTTGTTCCGTGGTATTATCGATGGAGCCTTGTACTACAGGTTACCAAGGTCCCCGGTGTAAGTGGGACTCCCCTCATATACACTGGCATCTTCTGTACCAGGCTACAAACAACAACGTTAATGCAATATTACAATATTATAATACAACATTAAAAGCTCTTTCTCTCTCTCTTTCTTACTTTCTGTCTATTTCTCCCTTATCTTTGGGACTTACCGAGCGACCTGTTCGCTGACGACATTCTATTTCTTTCTTCTTTGAATGTCGTCAGGTGCTTTGGACCCAGCAGAGATCGAGCCCACCGGTGAAGACTTGGAGCAGTTTCACGAAGATCCCGAGCTCTAGATATTGTACCTTGTTCTTTTCAGTATTTTCATTTCTTGTTATGCCACTGTTTAGGCATCGCTTTCCATTTCAGTTGTATTTACTTTTCATGCATTGTACAAAAGAATGTTATTAATAAAGTTGCTGTTTTTCTATATCTCTTGTCTCTTGTGATTTACTTTTATATTACTTAGATACGCTTAGCGTATGTACTTCTGAGTATATACGTAGCGGGCCTCGTCGCGTCCCCTTCGCCGTACACTGGGAAGCGGGGCGTGACAAGAGCAGATCCTAGTCCTCGCATAGCACGGCAGTGAACCCATGTGAAGCATCCAGAGCGGAGCCTAGTCCTCGCCGAACACGGTGTGAAGCATCTAGTGCAAAATTCTTGGTCACGTGGAACGCGGATAACGTCACTCTTTCACCCCGTAGGAAACGTCCAGAGCGGAGCCTGGTCCTCGCAGAACACGGCAGTGAACCCGTGGGAAGCATCCAGAGCAAACTTCTTGGTCACGTGGAACGCGGATAACGTCACTCTTTGACCCCGTGGAAAACGTCCAGAGTAGAGCCTGGTCCTCGCAGAACACGGCAGTGAACCCGTGGGAAGCATCCAGAGCAAAATTCCTGGTCACGTGGAACGCGGATAACGTCACTCTTTGACCCCGTGGAAAATGTCCAGAGCGGAGCCTGGTCCTCGCAGAACACGGTAGTGAACCCGTGGGAAGCATCAAGAGCAAAATTTCTGGTCACGTGGAACGCGGATAACGTCACTCTTTGACCCCATGGAAAACGTCCAGAGTGGAGCCTGGTCCTCGCAGAACACGGCAGTGAACTCGTGGGAAGCATCCAGAGCAAAATTCCTGGTCACGTGGAATACGGATAACGTCACTCTTTGACCCCGTGGAAAACGTCCAGAGCAGAGCCTGGTCCTCGCAGAACACAGCAGTGAACCCGTGGGAAGCATCCAGAGCAAAATTCCTGGTCACGTGGAACGCGGATAACGTCACTCTTTGACCCCGTGGAAAACGTCCAGAGCGGATCCTGGTCCTCGCAGAGCACGATAGTGAACCCGTGTGAAGCATCCAGAGCGGAGCCTAGTCCTCGCCGAACACGGCAGTGAACCCGTGTGAAGCATCTAGTGTAAAATTCCTGGTCACGTGGAACGCGAACAACGTCACTCTTTGACCCCGTGGAAAACGCCCAGAGCGGAGCCTGGTCCTCGCCGAACACGGCAGTGAACCCGTGTGAAGCATCCAGAGTAAACATCGGACTGTGGAGTCCTTAAAATCCATGGACTATGATGTCCTTAACCTCGACCGTAATGTCTTAAAACTAACGATCAACCATGATGATTCTAGATTGATTTTACCTTGGTTCAAGGGTATATCTCTTCACTCCTTTGATATTTGTCGTTGTAATTCCTCAACGTTTTCAAAGAGGTGACGGGTCCCAGTAACCAAACATTGGACTGTGGAGTCCTTAAATCCACGGACTATGATGTCCTTAACCTTGACCGGGATGTCTTAAAACTAACAACGGACTATGAGGTCCTTAACCTTGACCGTGATGTCTTAAAACTGACGCCGGACTATGGAGTCCTTAAATCCTCGGACTATGATGTCCTTAACCTTGATCGGGATGTCTTAAAACTAACAACGGACTATGAGGTCCTTAACCTTGACCGCGATGTCTTAAAACTAACGATGGACTGTGGAGTCCTTAAACCCACGGACTATGATGTCCTTAATCTTGACCGCAATGTCTTAAAACTAATATTGGACCGCAATGTCCTTAAACTACCTATTGACCGCAATATCCATAAACTAAACAACAGGGCTCCCCTAATTGCTCTCTTGTTGGATCTAAATGATCCCGTTAAGTCGATCTTAGTCTAAAATCAGACTAACGTATCCTTAATAAATGTTTAAGTCGATCTTAGTCTCAAATGAGGCTAACGTATCCTTAAAACCCAACCCCCAAACCCAAATCTAAGAAAGATACGGATTTGGACTAGTCCACACCCTACGGGCGACAATATAACTTAGTCTCCGTATACAATCCACGGGCAACCACAAACTAAACAAACATCTACGACACGAAGTGACCATCTGGAGAAGGAGAAAGTTGTTACCGCGATGCGGTAGCGTAATTAACTGCAGGGGCTTGCGCCTGCAGGGAAGAGCGTCCCCACAATCAAAAACCCCTCAAACGAGGGGGAATCTGACGAAGTCTGCTACATCGGCCGCATCCGTTTAAACCTTCGATATACGGTGCCATAAATCAACTTGGCATTTTCGGAGAGGTGGACGGATAGCACCTATTAGCATTTGCCCCGAATCTCAGGCAAGATGTCCCTGCGTCGCGCCGTCTTTCGGAGGGGAACAAATGTAAATAAAAGTTTCTATTTATTATTTTATATCATTTTTCATTCTTGGGCATTTTATATATATTGCTTAATTACGCTTAACGTATTTGTTTCTCAGTAAATACGTTGCGGCCCGCCACGTCACCGATTCTGTACACTGAGAAGCGGGGCGTGACAGGGGCGCGATGCTTCGTTCTGGCGGGAGTGGATTTGGGCCGTCGGATGGCTTTTGCTAAGTGTATAAATAGGGGATGCATATCCTTAGGAAACACTTTTGCTGAAGAACTCGCCCACTGTCATCTAAGGATTGCTCAGCGCTTCATCCCTCAGGTCGGATCCCCAGTCAAAATCCATCCTCATCCACTCTTTCCTTGAATCAAGTCAAATGTTTTCCTCTGATATTTTAATAGATGTAGTTAGGGTTGAGTAAGGCGATTCGGCTTCAGCCGAGTCTAGTAGGTCATCTTCGTCTTCCTCGGATTCTGATAGCCGAGGAAGTTCTTCTTCTTCCGCGTCGGGATCACCCCCAAGGGATGGTGATACCCTTGTTCTTCGTCGACGGGAGGCCAAAAGGGCCCCTAAGTTGCGTATCGAGAATACTCGTGATGCGCCCTCGATGCATAACAGGTCAGATGAGCTTTCCGATATCCGGGCCCATTTCCATATCCCCCTTGGGTACTCGCTCTGTCTGACCAGGGAGGGTGAACAGGCAAACCAGATACAGGGCAATGAGATTGCTCTATACTTGGAAGCATTCCGAGCAGAGATGCGTCTACTCATTTCACCCGAGGTTTGTGCCGTTCTTCATTGTTTCCAACTTGCCCTGGGCCAGTGATTGGTTCGAAAAAGAGTGTGTAGTAGTTAACCGCAATCAGAACGGAGTCGCGCGTAGCTAGACCGAGGTGAGTACGGGTCGTCCATAGGGAAACGTTGAATCTTTTACTCTTACTTTAGATGTGTTGAGAAAGAGAGGAGGGATAAAGAATTTTGAAGAATGGTTTCTAGATCTACGTTAAGCAAGAATGCAAAATATAGATCTAGATTATTTTAGGGATGTAGATAATATAATAAGAGGGCTTGTAGGGTTCGTTAGGATTTAGTAGTTATGGACGATTAATTAAAGGTTACCCTTTTTATCCTTTAATATATTTAAAACTAGAACGACGGTGAAGCGTGTAGATTAGGGTTTCTGGAGGGAAAAGGAATCCCACTCTTAACCCTTATCTCGACACGGAACTCCGTTCAAATCTAGCCTTTACCAAAACAATCATTAATCAATCTCTAATCGGGTCGGAACTAGCAAAGAATTGCTAGCGCGCCCGATTAGGATGTTAATGATTCTTTTGATAAAGTTCATAAACTTTATAGGACTTAAAAAGGGTTTAAGGATGTTCATCATCCATTAGCCTACCCTAATCCTACAAACCCTAACAAGCGGAGAATTACTCACGCATGTTGGGAGAAGAAGATGAAAAGACAGAGAGGGAAAACATAATGTAAAATGCAAAAGAATTAAATAAAATAACTACCTTTATTAATCAACTTGAACAATCTACACTTTATTCCGTAGAAAATGATTACAAAACTAGTTGCTTCTCGATCTTTCCTAAGGAGGTAGACGAACAGTTGATGATCAGCCTGGATGCGTGAGCGTCTGGGACTTCGTGATCTCTTCGGCTTGATCCTTTTTCCAAGAGGCTCTCGGTCCTTATTTATAGTCACAGAGCCAGAACCCTAGTTTCCTAATATGGAAACTAGTTGTTATGATCCTAACCACCACAATCCCATATCTCAAATCTTCAAATCCGCGGCAGAATCGCGGCCATTGGATAGGTTTGGCCGCGGATCCGCCCCCTTTTGGTGAGATCATGGCCTCTAATTTTTGTAGCTTCATATCTACAACACTTGGTAATCTTTTGAGTATCCAGACTTTGAAAATCTTTTCTATATTTCTACCAGAATTAGTTTCTTGAATATCTTTGGTAGATTTGATTTGCCAACTTTGATTTCCTTGATTTCAGCACTGAAAATTCTGCACAATAACTCAACAAACAATATTAGTAGAGTTTGTTTTATTGAGATATTAACTTAACCATTAAAAATTGGTCAAAGGTATTAATAAGGTAAGCATATTTAAATGGACCAAATGTTACATGGATATTATATGCTTATTTTTTCCTACAAAATGTTATTTATAATATATAAACACATAAAAATAGTATTTTTACAGATAAACCCTCATATGTATCATATATTATAATAAACACCTTTTATTATATAGAAATAGTAGGAAAAATGTCATATTAAATGTGCAGTTTTATCAACTGAACAAATACCCCCAAACTTATCTTTGATCCTCCCGAGGAAACTAGTTTATTCAAGAGAAGGAGAAGAAGAAAAAAAGAAAACTAAGCACACTTTCGTAGGCAAACACGATTGCACTGAGCACGTGCAACAAGCCGTTAAATCTCTAGGTGTCCCTAGTAGGAGGAGTGTTGTCTCCTGAGGGTTTTCAGCGGATTGCACCCACAAAATCCCATAACAAAAGAGAGATAGTGAAATTTACATATAAAGATAAGAACCATAAAAGAAAGACTTTGAAAATAAGAGTTTCCAACTATACTAGCTTTTCAGTCGTCATGAGCCCTATCTTAATAGTCATGAAAAAATGTTAGAAATCACATTATCCCTCAACAAAACATCGTCTTTATTCTTCATTTCTATCTTTCGTCCAAACATTGATCATATACCCCTACGTGTGTGAATAAGACATCCCTACACTCGGAGAATTCAATTCAAGCTTTCATACTCTTATCCATTTGCCTTAGTACTTTTTAATTTGATGAATATTTAGATTTGCTCACACATTTTCATGCGACCGTTAATACTTCTTGAGGTACTAACCGACCGATTACTCATGTGCTTGCTGATTAGGTGATAATATTTTCCTCGTCTTGCACCACCTAAGGCTTAGTAGTGACTCCCAGACCAGTTGGCCTTAGGGCACTAGGTGAAGAGGCACCCTCGCTATATATTTTTTTTATTGCTGCCTTGGCGATAACAAAACTAGTGTTCATTTTTTTCTTTTCACCATTTTTATATTTTCTTCAATTTTTTTTCATTTCCTTCATACTTTGGCTTTTAGACAAGAGCAATTCAAGGTATCCTCTACTATCCCGAGTTTCAAGACGTGTGTATGTGCATATAGTAGGGTATCAACATTCAAATGTTTGGCTTCCAGAATAGAAACTATTTTTCAGACTTATTTTTATCCTCAGATTAGTGACTTCCTTCATCTTACTAACCCTTGGGACAACAGCTCATAACTACTTATTACCAGTTCGTTTAAGAAAACCTCTAATTTTCTTGGGTTTCTTAAATTATTCCTATCTTTTGGATGTAATTTTTCACTTTCTACTCTTTTATTATAAAAGAAAATTTTTGAAATTTTTTGAAAATGTTGAGCTTATGCAAAATATGATGCAAATTGATGTGTAAATATGCACAAATCTCCCCCAAACTTGTTTTCAACAGTGTCCTCACTGTTGCTATCCGCTGGATCACAAAAACCTGTAAGCTTGGGGGGAAATTATTAATGGGGGCAAAAATATATGAAAGTGAAAATCCTCCCCCAAACTTATTTTTGGCTCACAAATTTGAGGACAAAAGTTATGTTCAAGAGCCAAAAATATACCCCCCTCAAACATGAGTTAGACAATACAAAGCATTTTAAGAGGGGGTGAGTCATTTGGTCAAAGTAAGACTTTACAAAGACCAAAAGTTAACACCAACCATTCAAAGATTTTATCAGTATAGCGTATAGGTTGGTGGAAGAATGTATTGTATCGAGTCAAGAAAAAGTGGGGAAGGGATAAGAAGTGGTTTGGAAAGGGTTTGAAATTAGAGAAAAGAAAGAATGAGGATGAATGTGAATGATTAGGAAGAAGGAATGGTGACGGTTCAACCTCTATAGGTGGAGATTGATTAATCACAAAATCCGTATTGTTTAAAAATTCAAGTTCGTCAGCAAAAAGTTCTTCAAAACTTTTATCAATGGTGTGATCGAACATTTTGCTGTCAAAGAGTTTTGTGCCAGAATTTATCCTACTTGATTCAAAAATTATTGAGGTAGAGGACTCGAAAAACTCATCTACCTCATTTTCAAAAATATCCAAATCAAGTTGAATTTCTGGTATTATTGAACTTGAATTAACGGATTGTGATTTATCAAAACTCACTGAAACTATAGGAACAGAAGAAGAACCGGAGAAAGTAGAAGGTGAAATGGGTAAACAAATTGGTATGTCGAGTGTTGCTGAACCAGATGTGGAAGATGAAGGCTGTATTTCGGTCTGATCTTCGGGTATACCATTATCATCAACTTCAAGACATATTTGGGGTTCGGGAAGAATTAAAGGCTCAAGATGATGACCACAAGGAAGTGAAAGGATTTGATGAATTGGTGGGACAAAATCATCCAAAATTTCGGGTTCATCAATCAATATATCCCCAACGCCAATCACCTCATTCAAGTGAAGGTTAAAATTCTCAAACACCTCATCAAAAGTATGGTTTTCAATCAGTTTTGGTTCAAAAGTGGAGGTATAGAGATCACAAGGGTTGGGTATGGTTTCACTTGAAATGGACCCTTCACAGTCGGGTAAATCAAACACTACAAAGTCATACAACTTATCAGACATTGTACTTGATGAATCTATGAAACTGGAGTTGTGGATTTCAGTTTGGAAATGGAAGGTTTGATTAGGAAGGGTGTATAATTCTGTCTCTCTACCCAAATTCTCATTTTGTCCGATGCCCGTATTATATACTGAAATTTTTTGAGCAGGTTCGGAACTCGTTGCCCTTTCATATTTAGCCATGCTTTCCTTCCATTCCTCTCTAATGCGGTTCATCATCACTATACCTTCTTCTAATTTCCGCTCAAGACTAGACTTTGGTTGATAAGGGGTTTAGGTATAAGATTGAAATTCCTGTGGATAATTAAAACTCCCAAATGACTGATTATAAGAACTGTCTAGAGAAGGTGGAAAAATCGGATTGGATTGATAGGAATAGAATGGTTGCGAAAATTGGGTAGGAGTAGGATCAATATTATGATAAGAAGAATATTGATATGGGTTGGTCGGTTGGCTATCAAACTCTTCTTTGGAAAGTGGAGGTGATGGTTGATATTGGTCCGGGTTGAAACTTTGGCCTCTAGACCTAGCTATGTGCTCAGCAATGGACATTCTTCTAGGGGCTTCCTCACTCTGGGTATGAACTGAAACAGGTGTAGGATTAGGATACGGTTGATAAGACCTAGACTGAGGTGGCCAACTGTTTCTTCCCTCTTGTTCTATATGATCTCTTAAGGACATGGAAGAGCCGGACGGTATACCGAAGGGATTGCGAAAACAAGAGATATCTGGTTGTGGACAGCAAAGCTCGGCAAGTGTTCTTCTGTTTAAGTCACCCATTATAAGAAGAGAAGAAGGGGGAAGGGGTAAAAAATAATTGGTTTGTTTTGAAAAATGACGGATTTAGACAAATCACACAAAAATGCACAAACAACCCAAGAACTAAGGTTACCTAGATCCAGTCTCTAGACCGCTCCTAGACTTCCAAAGGACAAGCCGCAGGATCAATCCTCTACCGCCTCCGTACTACCCTTGTAGCCAGGTAAGTGCCAGGTAAGTGGGAAGGAACCACAGTAGTGGGCCTAATTAAAAACCACCAGTTTGACATACTTGCCTAGGCACTACAAAAGTAATGCGGATAAACGATAGATTACCCACGACCTTCCTCTGTCCTTATTGAGCGCGACAGTCCTTAGAGTCTGGTCTAGATATTTTTTAAATTAATGAAGGGTTGATCTATATGCTCAGTTTGTGATTTGTGGGGCTTAGGAAGGGTGATGAAATCCCCACCTAATCTTGATTTGGTCTTTGCTCCTTAAAGTCCGTATTAAAATATGCAAAACAAAACCAATCACAAAACTTTTGCAAAAAATTTTTTGAGCGGCGCTATCTTGCAAAGAATCCTGCAGAAGATAGATTTTATTGGATTTGAGAGGAGAGAGAAGGAGTTGAGAAAGATACCAGAAAAGACTTAAGCCCTAACTCCTCTAAACCGCCGCATTTCCGCCGCTGGAAGTACCTTTGTGCCGCGGTTCCGCCGCGAGGTAGAAGAATCAAGTGATGAAAATTTTTCTTTGGCCTCCTGTACTCCTCTGGATCTCGATGAATGTCTTTGTCTTCTGTTTTCCTCAATTCTGTGACTCCAGATTTCCTCGCAAAATTCACGCACAAATCGTTAAATATGCAATTTGCTGTTTTGTGTTAATAATGATATGAATCGTCTAAGAATTCAACACAAATAGTAAAAATAAAAAATTACGCATGTATCCCCGGCAACGGCGCCATTTGATTGGTTCGAAAAAGAGTGTGTAGTAGTTAACCGCAATCAGAACGGTGTCGCGCGTAGCTAGACCGAGGTGAGCACGGGTCGTCCTCAGGGAAACGTTGAATCTTTTACTCTTACTTTAGATGTGTTGAGAAAGAGAGGAGGCATAAAGAATTTTGAAGAATGGTTTCTAGATCTACGTTAAGCAAGAATGCAAAATATAGATCTAGATTATTTTAGGGATGTAGATAATATAATAAGAGGGCTTGTAGGGTTCGTTAGGATTTAGTAGTTATGGACGATTAATTAAAGGTTACCCTTTTTATCCTTTAATAGATTTAAAACTACAACGACTGTGATGCGTGTAGATTAGGGTTTCTGGAAGGAAAAGGAATCCCACTCTTAACCCTTATCTCGACACGGAACTCCGTTCAAATCTAGCCTTTACCAAAACAATCATTAATCAATCTCTAATCGCGGTCGGAACTAACAAAGAATTGCTAGCGCGCCCGATTAGGATGTTAATGATTCTTTTGATAAAGTTCATAAACTTTATAGGACTTAAAAAGGGTTTAGGGATGTTCATCATCCATTAGCCTATCCTAATCCTACGAACCCTAACAAGCGGAGAATTACTCGCGCATGTTGGGAGAAGAAGATGAAAAGACAGAGAGGGAAAACATAATGTAAAATGCAAAAGAATTAAATAAAATAACTACCTTTATTAATCAACTTGAACAATCTACACTTTATTCCGTAGAAAATGATTACAAAACTAGTTGCTTCTCGATCTTTCCTAAGGAGGTAGACGAACAGTTGATGATCAGCCTGGATGCGTGAGCGTCTGGGACTTCGTGATCTCTTCGGCTTGATCCTTTTTCCAAGAGGCTCTCGGTCCTTATTTATAGTCACAGAGCCAGAACCCTAGTTTCCTAATATGGAAACTAGTTGTTATGATCCTAACCACCACAATCCCATATCTCAAATCTTCAAATCCGCGGCAGAATCGCGGCCATTGGATAGGTTTGGCCGCGGATCCGCCCCCTTTTGGTGAGATCATGGCCTCTAATTTTTGTAGCTTCATATCTACAACACTTGGTAATCTTTTGAGTATCCAGACTTTGAAAATCTTTTCTACATTTCTACCAGAATTAGTTTCTTGAATATCTTTGGTAGATTTGATTTGCCAACTTTGATTTCCTTGATTTCAGCACTGAAAATTCTGCACAATAACTCAACAAACAATATTAGTAGAGTTTGTTTTATTGAGATATTAACTTAACCATTAAGAATTGGTCAAAGGTATTAATAATGTAAGCATATTTAAATGGACCAAATGTTACATGGATATTATATGCTTATTTTTTTCCTACAAAATGTTATTTATAATATATAAACACATGAAAATAGTATTTTTACAGATAAACCCTCATATGTATCATATATTATAATAAACACCTTTTATTATATAGAAATAGTAGGAAATATGTCATATTAAATGTGCAGTTTTATCAACTGAACAAATACCCCCAAACTTATCTTTGATCCTCCCGAGGAAACTAGTTTATTCAAGAGAAGGAGAAGAAGAAAAAAAGAAAACTAAGCACACTTTCGTAGGCAAACACGATTGCACTGAGCACGTGCAACAAGCCGTTAAATCTCTAGGTGTCCCTAGTAGGAGGAGTGTTGTCTCCTGAGGGTTTTCAGCGGATTGCACCCACAAAATCCCATAACAAAAGAGAGATAGTGAAATTTACATATAAAGATAAGAACCATAAAAGAAAGACTTTGAAAATAAGAGTTTCCAACTATACTAGCTTTTCAGTCGTCATGAGCCCTATCTTAATAGTCATGAAAAAATGTTAGAAATCACATTATCCCTCAACAAAACATCGTCTTTATTCTTCATTTCTATCTTTCGTCCAAACATTGATCATATACCCCTACATGTGTGAATAAGACATCCCTACACTCGGAGAATTCAATTCAAGCTTTCATACTCTTATCCATTTGCCTTAGTACTTTTTAATTTGATGAATATTTAGATTTGCTCACACATTTTCATGCGACCGTTAATACTTCTTGAGGTACTAACCGACCGATTACTCATGTGCTTGCTGATTAGGTGATAATATTTTCCTCGTCTTGCACCACCTAAGGCTTAGTAGTGACTCCCAGACCAGTTGGCCTTAGGGCACTAGATGAAGAGGCACCCTCGCTATATATTTTTTTTATTGCTGCCTTGGCGATAACAAAACTAGTGTTCATTTTTTTCTTTTCACCATTTTTATATTTTCTTCAATTTTTTTTCATTTCCTTCATACTTTGGCTTTTAGACAAGAGCATTTCAAGGTATCCTCTACTATCCCGAGTTTCAAGACGTGTGTATGTGCATATAATAGGGTATCAACATTCAAATGTTTGGCTTCCAGAATAGAAACTATTTTTCAGACTTATTTTTATCCTCAGATTAGTGACTTCCTTCATCTTACTAACCCTTGGGACAACAGCTCATAACTACTTATTACCAGTTCGTTTAAGAAAACTTCTAATTTTCTTGGTTTTCTTAAATTATTCCTATCTTTTGGATGTAATTTTTCACTTTCTACTCTTTTGTTATAAAAGAAAATTTTTGAAATTTTTTGAAAATGTTGAGCTTATGCAAAATATGATGCAAATTGATGTGTAAATATGCACAAATCTCCCCCAAACTTGTTTTCAACAGTGTCCTCACTGTTGCTATCCGCTGGATCACAAAAACCTGTAAGCTTGGGGGGAAATTATTAATGGGGGCAAAAATATATGAAAGTGAAAATCCTCCCCCAAACTTATTTTTGGCTCACAAATTCGAGGACAAAAGTTATGTTCAAGAGCCAAAAATATACCCCCCTCAAACATGAGTTAGACAATACGAAGCATTTTAAGAGGGGGTGAGTCATTTGGTCAAAGTAAGACTTTACAAAGACCAAAAGTTAACACCAACCATTCAAAGATTTTATCAGTATAGCGTATAGGTTGGTGGAAGAATGTATTGTATCGAGTCAAGAAAATGTGGGGAAGGGATAAGAAGTGGTTTGGAAAGGGTTTGAAATTAGAGAAAAGAAAGAATGAGGATGAATGTGAATGATTAGGAAGAAGGAATGGTGACGGTTCAACCTCTATAGGTGGAGATTGATTAATCACAAAATACGTATTGTTTAAAAATTCAAGTTCGTCAGCAAAAAGTTCTTCAAAACTTTTATCAATGGTGTGATCGAACATTTTGCTGTCAAAGAGTTTTGTGCCAGAATTTATCATACTTGATTCAAAAATTATTGAGGTAGAGGACTCGAAAAACTCATCTACCTCATTTTCAAAAATATCCAAATCAAGTTGAATTTCTGGTATTATTGAACTTGAATTAACGGATTGTGATTTATCAAAACTCACTGAAACTATAGGAACAGAAGAAGAACCGGAGAAAGTAGAAGGTGAAATGGGTAAACAAATTGGTATGTCGAGTGTTGCTGAACCAGATGTGGAAGATGGAGGCTGTATTTCGGTCTGATCTTCGGGTATACCATTATCATCAACTTCAAGACATATTTGGGGTTCGGGAAGAATTAAAGGCTCAAGATGATGACCACAAGGAAGTGAAAGGATTTGATGAATTGGTGGGACAAAATCATCCAAAATTTCGGGTTCATCAATCAATATATCCCCAACGCCAATCACCTCATTCAAGTGAAGGTTAAAATTCTCAAACACCTCATCAAAAGTATGGTTTTCAATCAGTTTTGGTTCAAAAGTGGAGGTATAGAGATCACAAGGGTTGGGTATGGTTTCACTTGAAATGGACCCTTCACAGTCGGGTAAATCAAACACTACAAAGTCATACAACTTATCAGACATTGTACTTGATGAATCTATGAAACTGGAGTTGTGGATTTCAGTTTGGAAATGGAAGTTTTGATTAGGAAGGGTGTATAATTCTGTCTCTCTACCCAAATTCTCATTTTGTCCGATGCCCGTATTATATACTGAAAATTTTTGAGCAGGTTCGGAACTCGTTGCCCTTTCATATTTAGCCATGCTTTCCTTCCATTCCTCTCTAATGCGGTTCATCATCACTATACCTTCTTCTAATTTCCGCTCAAGACTAGACTTTGGTTGATAAGGGGTTTCGGTATAAGATTGAAATTCCTGTGGATAATTAAAACTCCCAAATGACTGATTATAAAAACTGTCTAGAGAAGGTGGAAAAATCGGATTGGATTGATAGGAATAGAATGGTTGCGAAAATTGGGTAGGAGTAGGATCAATATTATGATAAGAAGAATATTGATATGGGTTGGTCGGTTGGCTATCAAACTCTTCTTTGGAAAGTGGAGGTGATGGTTGATATTGGTCCGGATTGAAACTTTGGCCTCTAGACCTAGCTATGTGCTCAGCAATGGGCATTCTTCTAGGGGCTTCCTCACTCTGGGTATGAACTGAAACAGGTGTAGGATTAGGATACGGTTGATAAGACCTAGACTGAGGTGGCCAACTGTTTCTTCCCTCTTGTTCTATATGATCTCTTAAGGACATGGAAGAGCCGGACGGTATACCGAAGGGATTGCGAAAACAAGAGATATCTGGTTGTGGACAGCAAAGCTCGGCAAGTGTTCTTCTGTTTAAGTCACCCATTATAAGAAGAGAAGAAGGGGGAAGGGGTAAAAAATAATTGGTTTGTTTTGAAAAATGACGGATTTAGACAAATCACACAAAAATGCACAAACAACCCTTGAACTAAGGTTACCTAGATCCAGTCTCTAGACCGCTCCTAGACTTCCAAAGGACAAGCCGCAGGATCAATCCTCTACCGCCTCCGTACTACCCTTGTAGCCAGGTAAGTGCCAGGTAAGTGGGAAGGAACCACAGTAGTGGGCCTAATTAAAAACCACTAGCCTTTGACACACTTGCCTAGGCACTACAAAAGTAATGCGGATAAACGATAGATTACCCACGACCTTCCTCTGTCCTTATTGAGCGCGACAGTCCTTAGAGTCTGGTCTAGATATTTTTTAAATTAATGAAGGGTTGATCTATATGCTCAGTTTGTGATTTGTGGGGCTTAGGAAGGGTGATGAAATCCCCACCTAATCTTGATTTGGTCTTTGCCCCTTAAAGTCCGTATTAAAATATGCAAAACAAAACCAATCACAAAACTTTTGCAAAAAAATTTTTGAGCGGCGCTATCTTGCAAAGAATCCTGCAGAAGATAGATTTTATTGGATTTGAGAGGAGAGAGAAGGAGTTGAGAAAGATACCAGAAAAGACTTAAGCCCTAACTCCTCTAAACCGCCGCATTTCCGCCGCTAGAAGTACCTTTGTGCCGCGGTTCCGCCGCGAGGTAGAAGAATCAAGTGATGAAAATTTTTCTTTGGCCTCCTGTACTCCTCTGGATCTCGATGAATGTCTTTGTCTTCTGTTTTCCTCAATTCTGTGACTCCAGATTTCCTCGCAAAATTCACGCACAAATCGTTAAATATGCAATTTGCTGTTTTGTGTTAATAATGATATGAATCGTCTAAGAATTCAACACAAATAGTAAAAATAAAAAATTACGCACGTATCCCCGGCAACGGCGCCATTTGATTGGTTCGAAAAAGAGTGTGTAGTAGTTAACCGCAATCAGAACGGTGTCGCGCGTAGCTAGACCGAGGTGAGTACGGGTCGTCCTCAGGGAAACGTTGAATCTTTTACTCTTACTTTAGATGTGTTGAGAAAGAGAGGAGGGATAAAGAATTTTGAAGAATGGTTTCTAGATCTACGTTAAGCAAGAATGCAAAATATAGATCTAGATTATTTTAGGGATGTAGATAATATAATAAGAGGGCTTGTAGGGTTCGTTAGGATTTAGTAGTTATGGACGATTAATTAAAGGTTACCCTTTTTATTCTTTAATAGATTTAAAACTACAACGACTGTGATGCGTGTAGATTAGGGTTTCTGGAGGGAAAAGGAATCCCACTCTTAACCCTTATCTCGACACGGAACTCCGTTCAAATCTAGCCTTTACCAAAACAATCATTAATCAATCTCTAATCGCGGTCGGAACTAGCAAAGAATTGCTAGCGCGCCCGATTAGGATGTTAATGATTCTTTTGATAAAGTTCATAAACTTTATAGGACTTAAAAAGGGTTTAGGGATGTTCATCATCCATTAGCCTACCCTAATCCTACGAACCCTAACAAGCGGAGAATTACTCGCGCATGTTGGGAGAAGAAGATGAAAAGACAGAGAGGGAAAACATAATGTAAAATGCAAAAGAATTAAATAAAATAACTACCTTTATTAATCAACTTGAACAATCTACACTTTATTCCGTAGAAAATGATTACAAAACTAGTTGCTTCTCGATCTTTCCTAAGGAGGTAGACGAACAGTTGACGATCAGCCTGGATGCGTGAGCGTCTGGGACTTCGTGATCTCTTCGGCTTGATCCTTTTTCCAAGAGGCTCTCGGTCCTTATTTATAGTCACAGAGCCAGAACCCTAGTTTCCTAATATGGAAACTAGTTGTTAGGATCCTAACCACCATAATCCCATATCTCAAATCTTCAAATCCGCGGCAGAACCGCGGCCATTGGATAGGTTTGGCCGCGGATCCGCCCCCTTTTGGTGAGATCATGGCCTCTAATTTTTGTAGCTTCATATCTGCAACACTTGGTAATCTTTTGAGTATCTAGACTTTGAAAATCTTTTCTACATTTCTACCAGAATTAGTTTCTTGAATATCTTTGATAGATTTGATTTGCCAACTTTGATTTCCTTGATTTCAGCCCTAAAAATTCTGCACAATAACTCAACAAACAATATTAGTAGAGTTTGTTTTATTGAGATATTAACTTAACCATTAAGAATTGGTCAAAGGTATTAATAAGGTAAGCATATTTAAATGGACCAAATGTTACATGGATATTATATGCTTAATTTTTCCTACAAAATGTTATTTATAATATATAAACACATGAAAATAGTATTTTTACAGATAAACCCTCATATGTATCATATATTATAATAAACACCTTTTATTATATAGAAATAGTAGGAAAAATGTCATATTAAATGTGCAGTTTTATCAACTGAACAGCCAGCTCTCACCGAATTCGTGGAGGATTCTCCTCGGGTTCCTGGTCCGGCTAAAAATTGATCGGATCCCCTTCAATCTTGGCCTTCTTCTATACTTCCTCTTCTACAAGAATTACCCAGGTACTCGTAAGGATGAGGCGAGTTGGGTTTACTTCTTCTTTAAAAAGCATAAGAGTAGGACGGCCGGGTCAGGGGTAGTGGTTGTCCCTTCTTCAATCCATCAGTGGAAGGAGAAGTTCGTGTTCGTTGACCTTCCGAAAGGAAAGTAATGTCCAGTGCCCACCAAGTGGCACATGGTAGATTGCCCGAGGGACAAGCAGTCAAGCGCCCCGAGGCGAAGGTCGTGTCGCGGTGGGAGCCGATCCAGCATGCTGACGTCTTACTTTCCGAGCAGGTTTTGAGCTGGGCAGGACTCGGTCCCATGCGCTTCATGGGTAAGTTAGGACCTCGCCTATCAATTTAGAGTTATCATAGTTTTCTTTCATTTTCTTTCGCAGAGCCTAAGGATCGATCAAAGGTCATGGCCGCCCTGGCCGCCAAGGTGCAGGGAAGGAAGGGCGGAGGAGATAGCTCGTCCAAGCCCGCGTCGGGCGCGGAGCCCCGGTAGGGACCTCCCGCAATGGTCATCGTCGCTCCGCCCATCCCAGAGGAGCGCAGGAGTGTAAGGCAAAATCATACCCGGGAAGGTGAGACCGGAGGCGCCTTCTTCCGCCGAGTCTCCGACCAAGAGGCTCAAGAAGGTGGTTTCCCGGTCGCCCCCGGCTGGGATACAGGTGCAGGAAGGTGACTTCTGTATCGAGGTGCCATCGGGGCTTTTCGTGGCCGACAGCTTGCTGACGGACATGGAAAAGGCAGTGGGGACCAAAATTCCTTGGGGCACCATGAAGGCCTAGATTTCGGCGATAGCTCAGGAGGCCGTCCAGGTTGGTGATCTTTCCTTAAATTTTCCAAGTAGTTTTTCCTCTGTTTTAGTCCCGAACGAATGTTGTTCGTGTTATTCTGCATGTCCTTCAACATTGCGCCCTTCTAACCGCCATGGAGGACGAGGAAGTTTCCCCGGCGATGAAAAAGGTTGGGGAGACTTCTTCGCATGAGGAGGAACTCCTCTCGAAACTGATGGAGGCCGAGGATAACGCTACCTCCGTCGACTCGAGGTTGGTCTCGGAGGGCGTGAAGGCCACGAGGCTGAAGGAGTCCCACCGGGCCCTGACCGTATCTAATCGGGCTCTCCAGGCCCAGGTCGGCAAGATTAACGAGCTCTTTGAGGCCATGAGGAAGCAAAGGGACTCGTTCTAGGGGGATGCATGAGCGGCCCGTGAGGCGGCGAAACGGGCCGAGGAGAGGGTGGGAAACGCTGTGGAGGACTACAAGGTGTCCGACCAGTTCTACGTCGACCTGGCCGATTCAGCTGCCGTTGGGTAGCATAACGCCCTCGACGCCTTCAAGGAGGCGATGCCCTGGTTCGATAACCGGGAACTCCGCATGAGGTACCCTCTCTTGGAAGAAGAGCTAGCGGGCGTAGGCGCCGAGCGGGCGGTCCCCGAGCAGGCTATCGGAGGCGCCGAGCAGGCAGACGACGAGGAGACTTTGGTCGAGAGGATGACTTGAAATCGCCGCTCTCCCTATCCCCTCCTTTTCCTTTGTAAGCCTTCGGTTAATTTTGTAACTATTTTGCAGAGCTAAGGAGCTCATAATACCTTGTATATAATCTTGAAATCAATAAAATATTTTAGCTCGTTTTTTATGTGCCAGATTGGAATGTACTTGTTTTTGTTTCTCTTTTTCCAAGTGTGGATAGACCGGTGTCCCTTCTTACTTTAGATTCGAGGTGATGTGAGATGAGCGAACACTAGGTTTATTCTTCCAAGTATAAATAGGTCGGTACCCCATTCACCCTAAAGACGAGATGCGGCGTGAGATGAGCGAACACTAGGTTTATTCTTCCAAGTATAAATAGGTCGGTACCCCATTCACCCCGGAGACGAGGTGTGGCATGAGTTGGGCGCACTTAGCAGAGCTTGGTGCTATCACTCCTTCGGATTCGAGTGGGGTTGGAGTTCGGCCTGCTATTGACCGAACCCGAACTTTATTTACTTAGGCCATGTTAGGAGTTTGCCTACTTCGAGTACGAAGGCCGCGTAAAGGTTTGCTTGCTGGTTTTAACACGAGACCTTAAGATCCACCGATGATGCTGAGCAGGAGGCTATCCGGCAGCCTCATGATGAAGGCTTCGGGTCCACGGCGTTGCTGGGCAGGGAGCTGCCCGCTGTAGACGGGCCGGGCAGGAAGCTACCCGGCTGCCTCGTGAAGAGGGATTTGGATCCACGGCGTCGTTGGGCTGGAAGCCGCCCGCTGTGGACGGGCCGGGCAGGAAGCTACATGGTGGCCTCGGGAAGAGGGCTTTGGATCCACGGTATCGTTGGACAGGAAGCCTCCTACTGTGGATGGGCCTGGCAGGAAGCTACCCGGCGGCCTCGGAAAGAGGGCTTTGGATCCACGGCGTCGTTGGGCAGAAAGCCACCCGATATGGATGGACCGGGCAGGAAGCTATCCGGTGGTCTCGGAAAGAGGGCTTTGGATCCACGGCGTCATTGAGCAGGAAGCTTCCTGATTGATCGTGCGAAGGTGTGTATGTGTATGCTGTAAATAACCGCAATCAAAAAGGTGTCGCAAATAGCTATCTGCGATGAGTACGGGTCTTCCGCAGGGAAACACGAACTTCTTTTTCTTGCTTTAGACGAGTTGATAAAAGAGAGGATGGTTTGTTGTTGTTTTATTTTAATATGGATATAAAATTTATAATAGAAGGGCTTGTAGGGTTTATAGGACTTAGTAGTTAATGGATGAATATTTAGATATGTCTCTTTTTATCTTTTAATAGTTTAAAATTTAGAGAGAGAGCGATAAATATGGATTAGGGGTTCTTGGAGGGAACTAGGGTTTCCTACTACTGCCCCTTGTCCTTCCATTGATCTCTATTAATCTCAAGCCCTTACCAAAACAAGTGTTTATCTAATCTCAAATCGTGGTCGTGACTATCAATAAATTGATAGCGCGCCCGATAAGAATATTAACATTTATTTTGCTAAAGTTTATAAACATTAAAATATCAAAAGAAGTTAAAAGATATTTCATCGATTATTCTACCCTATCCTACAAACCATAGCAAATAAGAAATTACTCGCTCATAGTTAGTAGCGATTTAGAAGAAAGGTTGAAGATGAATGAAACCATAATTAAAGGTGCAGAAAAGTAATGCGGAAAATTAATGCGGAAAAGTAACGCGCAAAGTAAAATGCGGAAAGTAAATGCGAAAAACAAAAAATACCTTTATAAATCAACTATTGCATTACAACTTTTCTCCTCAGAAAGGTTGATTACAAAAACCCTAGTTTTGCTCTTGATCTCTCTCTCTCTCTCTATGGAGATAGATGAATAGATGTGGAATTGTGAGATTCCTTTGAAAGCACAACTCTCGGTCCTTTATATAGTCTCTAAAACCCGAAACCCTAGATGCCATATGAGAGTAGGTGTAGTTACAATCATGCTCCAAAAATCCCAGATCCAACGACCACTAAAGGACCGCGGAACCGCCGCTCATACCCCCTGTTGACCGTGGTTCCGCCGCCTTATGGTGGAATAGTGACTTGAGATTTTTTCTGTCTTTTCTTCTTGATATTTGGAGATCCTATTGATATATAGATTCTGAAAATATTGCCCTTAATCTCTGCTGTTGCTAGATTCCTCGATTGGCTTCTAATATTTGATAGATTTGGTTTCGATATTCCAATTTGACTTGGATCTCTTACTTAGATTTCAGACTTGAGCTAATACCTGCACAATATCCCAAATCAAATCGTTGGTAGCATTTGATATTTTTGAGATATTATTCCAACCATTTATATGATATCTTATCTTAAGAATATTGATTAGGAATATTTGATATGATATGCATATTTTAATTACTAATATTTCATTTAAATATTATATGCATATATTTTCCCTAATTATATTAATTATAAATAAAGAAACATATGATAATAATCTTTTTACAAATAAACCCATATATGTTCTTTATTTATAATTAGTACATTTTAGCAGTTAATAACAGTAGGGAAAATGTTCATACAAATGTGCAATATTTTTGACTAATCAAATACCCCCAAACTTATCTTTGATCGTCCCGAGCAAACTATTTATTAAAGAGAAAAAGAAAAAACCTAGCACATTTTCGTAGGCAACACGATTGCACTTAGCTCGTGCAACAAGCTTTTAAATCTCTAGGTGTCCATAGTAGGAGGAGTGTTATCTTCTGAGGGTTTTCAGCGGATTACATCCACAAAATCCCATAATAAAAGAAAGAAAATGAAAATTGCATGTAAACATAAGAACATATAAAAGAAAAACTTGAAAAGAAAAGTTTCAAACTACACTAGTTTTTAGTTGTCATGAGCCCTATCTTAATGGTCTTAAAAAGATATCAGAAATCACATCACCCCTCAATAAAATATTATTTTTAGTCTTCCTCCCTACCTTTCTTCCAAACATCAATCATATACTCCTACGTGTGTGTAAAAAACATCCCTACACTTAGAGAATTCAATTCAAGCAATCATACCCTTGTCCATCTTCCTTAGTACTTTTTAGTCAATGAATATTTTATATGGATTTGCTCATGTAAGTCTTCGTTAGCGCCCCGGCAGTCTACAGACGCCAAATGCGGAACAAAAACTTTTAAACTTGGTGCTATCGTATACTTTAACCCGGATCTGCCATTATTGCTAAACTAACAAACTGTAAAGAGTGTAGAATGGTTATACCGAACGATCCGAGTCCTTCGTTCATCATCCCACGCTCCGTTGCGGCTTCTCCGATCTCGTCGATCTCCGATCTCCTCGTCGAGGTGGCACCACATGATCGGTTCTTTAAACGGGCTCCCGCCTCTGACTCGAGGCAACTCGATCGTCAAGTTTGCTAAAAGAGACGACCAAGAATGATATAGAGAATGAGTAGATGACTTTGTCTCACTTCGTCCAAATCCGTGGACGATCGGTTAATGAAGTTGCCGTGGAATCGGGTGATGGAATGAAATGGACTGTGAAATTCCATACACCGATAAAAACCTATCATAATCTTTTTTCTCTAAAATGAAACTCAAGTGAGAGTGAGAATGAGGAGAGAGAGAGGGCAAGCCATATATAGCAAGAGGGAGGTGACCGTAGGAGAGGGGGGTGACCACAAGAGAAACCTTCTCACTTTAAAAATATCTTTAAGAAAACAAGAAGCTTTAATGATAAAGGATGAATCACTTAAACACCTCATCAAGCATTAATGAACCATTAAATGCAACCAATGAAAACTTAACACCAATTAATCCTAGTCACCTCATCTAGAACCTTCTAGAAGAATCCTCACTCATCTCAAGAAAAGACAAATCCGTCTTTAACCGAATGTTAAAAGACGGCTGATAGAAAACTGGAAACTGGCAACTTCCAAAAGTGATCCTGAAACGACTTTCAGGAAAACCCCGAAACTGTATAAATATACCCGCATTTATATAACGACCGAATATAAATGCAACTGAGACAAAGATATTATACCTACTCAATATAATACTCGGATCCGGCTTAAACCAAAGCCGACCAGTATCATCTGTCCGAAAATCGACACGTGCGTAAACGCACGTGCATTTTCCGAACCCTGCCATAAAACCATACGGCCTCTACAACGTTTCGCCCGAACTTGGGAAACTGTCTGTGGGGGACTCTAATGACTCGTCAGTACCCTGGCAGTGGGTTTAACCACAAACCGTCAGCGGCACTAGCTATGCGTAACGGCTGCCCACGGACTGACCCCAAGGGAGACCGAGGAGCGAACTCAAGGGAGACCGATGAGCGAACTCCTCCGAAAACCCTACTGAGCCTAACAGTGACAATGTATATACAGTCCGGTCCGTTCGTCAATGAGTATCGCATATCTGCCTAGGGGGCTAGCAACGTCAGACCCCCAATAGCAGTATAAGTCGTGTCGGAGTGAAGCCCAATAACATCCTGAGATACTACTAGAGTACTTACCAGTAAATCTCCTGCCATGGCCATGGACTTTGTGTAATGGCTCTCCTAGACACAGCACGACCTCGCCCCCAATACCGGGAGAGACGAATCCCCTGCTGATCCGCTCACGTGCCTCCATATGGCTCGGGACTGTACCCAAAAACTACCTGTTTGCACGACTCCTTTGAGCCGTGGTAGGGTAGAAATCAAAGCACAGTGGGAACTCACACGAGACAAATGACGACCTCAGGTCGATGAACTAACCTGTACACATGTCACC
The DNA here is from genome assembly GCA_030015575.1 of Agapanthus africanus. NCBI lineage: Eukaryota > Viridiplantae > Streptophyta > Magnoliopsida > Asparagales > Amaryllidaceae > Agapanthus > Agapanthus africanus. The sequence continues at coordinate 181,186,812 of CM057339.1, read as the reverse complement.
AGGGAACTGCTATCTGACGGTAGATATAATACTAACTAGCAGATTCCCGGCGAGTCCTGTCCGGTGTACTCATAACCCAATGAGCACCTGTATACATCTTAGGTGATCCAACTGACACCAGTGGCTTGTGAGACTGGCCACCGCCCCTCGTCGGGGTCTCGACTGTACACACTAGTCTACTCCGGAGTATCGATGCCCTGTCTCGAAACTCCCACGACTAGGGACCACAATTAAGGATATGCATATAAACTACCCAACTCTCACGTATATGATCGCCATCATACTGTTGGTAGTAAAGCAAGATCCTAAGGGCTCTATCAAAGTGTAACATGCAATCAGTCACCTGAACATGTACACGACTGATAAAGGCAAACCAGATAGCATACTATCATCTCGAGTAAGACTGTCCTACCGGGATAGGTCCTCCGCAATCATTGCAATCACGTACCTGCGATCCAATAATTGACTATGAGGGCACTATCTCCAACAATCTCCCACTTGCACTCAAGGCTAATATTGCGATGTCGACTACTCACAGCCCGTGTGAAACCGAACATCCAACTCCTCTACTAATCAGTTTCACAAAGCCCGTTTGTAAAACTATTGTGTTCGAGAAATAGCCTCAGTGAGTGGATCCGCCTAGAAGTATCTTTCTATATCTCTCTTAATCTCAAGTTCGCGGAGAAAACCATCTCCCGAATTGAGTAATACCTGTCTTAGAACATGTCTGGATATCTGATGGGACCTTAGTTCATAAATGAACTCCATATCCAAACTTCTTAGACTGAATCGATCACTGAACCTAATCAGTATCGGGCACCTTGCTTCCCACAGTATCCTCTTGGACCACCTGTCCATAATACTGTCCCTCTTCGTCAGAGGGAAAAACTAAAACTTTGACAGTCACTCTGTCATCCACGTCACCTTTGAAGCCTGGAATGATAATCGTCTCCCGAAGGAGGCTGCCGTCATCAAATCCGTAGAACATGCACTTATGTTCTATAACTGCTTCCTTATGTTTCTCCAGGATTGGATTAATACAAACTTATTGCATCTAGTGCAAAACCAACATTTGGTGTGGTACTTGACATCACATGATTGACTCAATTGCCTAAGCAAGTGATCTGCCAATCATGCACATCCCTCTCCCCTTTAGTCTATACGACACCTTTAGAGAGGGTGACTCCATCACCTGCAGGTACACTACTATGCTAGGAGTCAACTATTCTAAAAACCATTAGAATATCTGTCAAAGTACCCACATTGGGAAACTACCCAAATCCAGATCTAAAACCATAGATCTAGAAACCAGAATGTCAAATATTATATCCATATCCTGTCTGGAGAAACAACTGTGTGACGACCACAGTACAACCGATCGTAGTATAGGAATTTTACTTCCTACTCTGTGTATGTCATCCAGATACTGTGACATCACACCCTACTACCTTCTTAACTGATCCATCCCCTATTCTGATTGAAGTCAAACCCATGACTGTCACATCAAAATTAGATGATCTATCTCCACTATATCTGCTCAAGTCTATAAATAGATATAAGCATCTTGCCCACTATGCTTTCGCTGCTCCCACTGACTATGACAACCCTCCTACCGGGTCTCATATCCTGAAACAACAGTAGTGTCAAGTCTTGGTAAATAAGAACCTCCCTGTCACCGTCCTTGAGCCTACCGAAGTACCTCTCGGGTGTCTGAGGTTACCTACCATACCTGCGGAGTGGCAATTGGAATGTCAAACCTGATTGAATATATAGGTCCTGTTAAATTTTCCGTAATCGTTTGCGGTTCTGGAATCACTTCCAGTTCTACCATACTCCCACTACTGTTTTCTGAAAAAGATCCATTTTACTAAAACTGTGGCGAGTCAAGAACAATATCACTATTGATCTTCCAAATGGTAGAATATCAACCCTCGTCATAGCCAGGGTCAACCCACAAAACAGCCATTACAGAAACGTGCCCTGAGTTATCCAGTGTCTGGTTTTAAGCATACGCTGGACAACTCCCCGTACCTTAACATCTTTTAAGGTACGAACTATCCTATATCCAATATAGAAACTTTGGCACTAATTTAATTGGAACCATATTCAAACCATGCAGCTGTCTCCAGTGCATATCAACTTAATGGAAAGAGGCTAATCAGCATTGCTCAACTTAGGAATCCATCCAATTATGAGTAATCTGAAAAGAGAAACACGTTTCTCAAAACCATCACTATCATCTGAATACCAATCACAAGAATCTACATCTTCGATCTCTTTGAAGAATCCCGATACTTGTGACACCTGGTTCTCCACTTTATTCTTATACCCACAACTTCTCAAAACTTAGACCTTGTATTTCTACGAAACACTTGTCTAAATACTAGAGAAGTTATAAGTAAACAGAATATAGTACGAGGACCTACCCCTTTTGTCCTGATGGACACTGGACAACATACAATACTCTGTATAAGTCCGCTGAGTTGAACAACTCAAAACCTGTGCGTTGCAGGTAGAAAACTATACCCTGGCGATTTCCTCAAATATCACCAATTACAACGAATTCCGATATAATGAGGATGATCACCTAATTCCCAATATCTTACTCCCACTCATCATCTGTAAAACCATACAGATATGAGAATGAAACCTGGTAAATACATACCCTTGGAGTAAGTGTCTAATCGGGAAAACAGTTTTTCCTTTAACAATGCACTGAAACATGAAAATGTTTCGTAGGGGTATCCTGGTATTCATAGCAATGCCTCTTCCATAATCCAATTCATGACTTCAACCGTATATTTTATTGCCATCTCTCCAAATCCCTTTATTTGTCTTTAGTCGTTACCTTCTGTACACCATCGTTAGGCTAAATGGTTTTCTTCCTTCCCTACCGTTCGGCACCAGCCTATGGTTTGGAAGAAGACTATCCAGTAAGCATAATAGGTGTACTCTCCTACACCAAGGAGTACTCGCATCTCGAGAGAAGGTGACGATAAAAGACAACTGAATAATACCTTATTCTTTTAAAGGTGAAATAGGAGTGGCGATGAAGTACGCGGTTTTGGTCGTGAATGATATCAGTCGCAATTTACTTTGCCCTCTTTCTAATCCCTTTATTTTGTCTTTACATATTACCTTCTGTACACCCTACTTAGGCTAATCGGTTTTCCTCATTCCCTACCTTTCGGCACCAGCCTATGGTTTGGAATAAGACTATCCAATAAGCGTAATAGGTGTACTCTCCTAAACCAAGGAGCTCTCGCAACCTGAGAGAAGGTGATAATAAAAGACAACTGAATAAACCAATTCTATTTCTCCTGAACCTGGATCCATCCCCGAAGCAGTCCCTTCGAGTTCGTATATAACCATACGATGGATCTATCCAATGGAAGTGGATATCCGTAGTAATACGGGTGTTCTGAGAAATTCAAAGGGTAAAAGAAGGAGTGGTAATGACTTATGCAACTCAGACAATCCAAAAGCCAGTATTTTAAGAAGGTTCGGTCAACCTGGTCACTGAGTCATAGTTTAGGGTCGGTCAAAGGTCGCTGCCAAAGAGAGAGAGAGAAAAGAAACACTCTGCGTGCACTCTAACCTAGATCAGAATGGTCATCACTTTATCTAATCCGGAAACCTCCCACTGTCTTGTCAAATTCTCCTCCAAACCTAAAGAAGAATCAATCGGGATCACCCGAAGAGTAAACCAACTCATCAGTGGGAATCAGGATCCAACTCTCATCGCATGATAACGTGATGGAATGCATCCACGTTACTCATACTCCAGAAGGTATGCGCATACTTGGCAAGTTTCAGTTTCTTTAGAAACTCCCGATATTGTTTTTTCCCCATGCTCTTATAACCTTGGCGTTGGTCAAAATGTCATAAGTCACATGCCAAGTTCTACCCGTCACTATCTTGCCAATTTGAACCCACCCGCACATGCCCTTGACGTTGGCCAAAATGGCAGAACGACTGTCCCAAACTAACTCATCTATCTATGCAACAATTGAATACCCAGCAGCTACCAAACACTATGCCTTGGCGTTGGTCAAAATACATAGCTTGAATACTACTGAATACCCAAAAGAAGTGACGGAGGGCTACGGCTGGTTTTTGGCGAAAAACCTTTAGCGTAGTGAACTTGATATCGCTGAAGGAACCTGATAGCTTTTTAAAATATAGTGGCGAAAACCTTTTGCTAAAGAGGTCACTCCCGGTAAAGGGATCTCGGCTCTTTCCTCGTGGAATGAGGTGCAGGATATTCCACTGAATACCGCTATGCAAAGCAACTTGTAATCGACTATAGTGAAGTTATTACCCTGACGCAAACTTTTGCCCAAGGGGTCGGTCCCGGTGAAGGGATATCGGCCCTTGCCCCGTCGAATGAGGTGCTGGATATTCCACTGAATACCGCTATGTATAACAAAAGGAAACGTCTTTGCAATAACACTTTTTAAATTGTTCCAACAACTGTAAACAGGTTTGTTTTTACTTTGCGTTGATCAGAATCAACGCAGTCCCATCATTCGATCACACCAGAAAAGAACGAAAATAAAATGTACGTATATGCCATCCGCATTCGTCGCTGGGTCCCGTCATCACTCGTTAGGTTACTTAACTAACGACAGAGCGGGGGCTGGACTAGTGCGGGTGTAAAACATATACAACATCTAATAGTATATAAACCAATATACAATAATCGCTCCAGGCGTGATAATATGCAACATTACAGAAAAGTAATAAGCATCACAGAACAATACAGATATCTGGGATCCCCGAGTTTCACAGAGCCGCTGCTGAAACTCGACGTTCCCCTGTCGTGTGGATAGCCTGTGCAACGAAACCTAGACCCCTACGGGTGCGGCAAGTTACCCGCCAAAACCTGAAGTGAGGTAGTCCCCACAGCATAGTGAATGGAACACCCGGCACTTCACGGAATCCGGTAAATTGAGCACCCCTCCTTGGGTCAACCTGTACCCCCTACGAGTGCGGCGAATAGTCTGCCAATTCTGAAGTGGGGCCCCTCTGCCTCTCAAAGCCATGAGATGCGGACCCGTTGCTTTCCCGAACCCGGCTATCCGTGCACTCCGTCGCGGGGCAGAACCTAGTACAGTAATGAAAAATAGTACAATAGGTACATCGACCGCAACCTGGTCGTGCCCCAAAAGAATATTATACAACAGGCAGTGACGGCTGTCCACATGTTGGACGCTCGCCCCGCAATATCAAATGTACAAATAAACTCAAACTGTACTACCATTGCACACTGCTATCCACCACGACAAATCCGCAACATCACAGCACAACACAGAACATCAACGCGAATGTCACGTTCGCAAACCCGTCTAAAAGAACTATAGCAATCAGACGCGGTTTACCGATCAAATGACATTCCCGGTCGGAGATATAATGTAAGCACTATAAACTAACGTGTTTAAATTTCGATCGACCAAAGACCAAAAATCAAAAAGTGGGCCCCACTGCTTACTGGTGAACAGTAACAAAATCTGGGCCAAAACTTTATATACCAAAAATCCCAAAATCCAACACAGAACACACTGACCAAATTTGGGAGCACGTGCTCCCCACGTGGCCACGGAAGCGCGGCCAAACCATGGGTTTGGCCGCCCTTCCGCGGCAGCTTGGAGGAGTTACGACCCCAAATTTTGTCGTGGCTCTTAGAATTCCCTGCACAGATTTTTAAGACATCCAGAAATAAATTTTGAGACCGTTTAAAATTAACAGAAACTGTCGGGCTAGGATTTTGCCGTTTTTGATTTTCGGTTCGATCGATATTTTGAACGCGTTAGCACAAGTTAGTATAGCAAAATGGTTAGGCTCTGATACCACTGTAAGTCTACGTTAGCGCCCCGGCAGTCTACAGACGCCAAATGCGGAACAAAAACTTTTAAACTTGGTGCTATCGTATACTTTAACCCGGATCTGCCATTATTGCTAAACTAACAAACTGTAAAGAGTGTAGAATGGTTATACCGAACGATCCGAGTCCTTCGTTCTTCAACCATCATCCCAAGCTCCGTTGCGGCTTCTCCGATCTCGTCGATCTCCGATCTCCTCGTCGAGGTGGCACCACATGATCGGTTCTTTAAACGGGCTCCCGCCTCTGACTCGAGGCAACTCGATCGTCAAGTTTGCTAAAAGAGACGACCAAGAATGATGTAGAGAATGAGTAGATGACTTTGTCTCACTTCGTCCAAATCCGTGGACGATCGGTTAATGAAGTTGCCGTGGAATCGGGTGATGGAATGAAATGGACTGTGAAATTCCATACACCGATAAAAACCTATCATAATCTTTTTTCTCTAAAATGAAACTCAAGTGAGAGTGAGAATGAGGAGAGAGAGAGGGCAAGCCATATATAGCAAGAGGGAGGTGACCGTAGGAGAGGGGGGTGACCACAAGAGAAACCTTCTCACTTTAAAAATATCTTTAAGAAAACAAGAAGCTTTAATGATAAAGGATGAATCACTTAAACACCTCATCAAGCATTAATGAACCATTAAATGCAACCAATGAAAACTTAACACCAATTAATCCTAGTCACCTCATCTAGAACCTTCTAGAAGAATCCTCACTCATCTCAAGAAAAGACAAATCCGTCTTTAACCGAATGTTAAAAGACGGCTGATAGAAAACTGGAAACTGGCAACTTCCAAAAGTGATTCTGAAACGACTTTCAGGAAAACCCCGAAACTGTATAAATATACCCGCATTTATATAACGACCGAATATAAATGCAACTGAGACAAAGATATTATACCTACTCAATATAATACTCGGATCCGGCTTAAACCAAAGCCGACCAGTATCATCTGTCCGAAAATCGACACGTGCGTAAACGCACGTGCATTTTCCGAACCCTGCCATAAAACCATACGGCCTCTACAACGTTTCGCCCGAACTTGGGAAACTGTCTGTGGGGGACTCTAATGACTCGTCAGTACCCTGGCAGTGGGTTTAACCACAAACCGTCAGCGGCACTAGCTATGCGTAACGGCTGCCCACGGACTGACCCCAAGGGAGACCGAGGAGCGAACTCAAGGGAGACCGATGAGCGAACTCCTCCGAAAACCCTACTGAGCCTAACAGTGACAATGTATATACAGTCCGGTCCGTTCGTCAATGAGTATCGCATATCTGCCTAGGGGGCTAGCAACGTCAGACCCCCAATAGCAGTATAAGTCGTGTCGGAGTGAAGCCCAATAACACCCTGAGATACTACTAGAGTACTTACCAGTAAATCTCCTGCCATGGCCATGGACTTTGTGTAATGGCTCTCCTAGACACAGCACGACCTCGCCCCCAATACCGGGAGAGACGAATCCCCTGCTGATCCGCTCACGTGCCTCCATATGGCTCGGGACTGTACCCAAAAACTACCTGTTTGCACGACTCCTTTGAGCCGTGGTAGGGTAGAAATCAAAGCACAGTGGGAACTCACACGAGACAAATGACGACCTCAGGTCGATGAACTAACCTGTACACATGTCACCAGGGAACTGCTATCTGACGGTAGATATAATACTAACTAGCAGATTCCCGGCGAGTCCTGTCCGGTGTACTCATAACCCAATGAGCACCTGTATACATCTTAGGTGATCCAACTGACACCAGTGGCTTGTGAGACTGGCCACCGCCCCTCGTCGGGGTCTCGACTGTACACACTAGTCTACTCCGGAGTATCGATGCCCTGTCTCGAAACTCCCACGACTAGGGACCACAATTAAGGATATGCATATAAACTACCCAACTCTCACGTATATGATCGCCATCATACTGTTGGTAGTAAAGCAAGATCCTAAGGGCTCTATCAAAGTGTAACATGCAATCAGTCACCTGAACATGTACACGACTGATAAAGGCAAACCAGATAGCATACTATCATCTCGAGTAAGACTGTCCTACCGGGATAGGTCCTCCGCAATCATTGCAATCACGTACCTGCGATCCAATAATTGACTATGAGGGCACTATCTCCAACAGCTCACACATTCTTCATGCGAACGTTAATATTTCTTGAGGTACTGACCAACCGATTACCAAATTTGATCACTTATCAAAACGTAATTAGCAATATCCTAGTATTGCAACACCTAAGGCTTAGCAGTGACTCCTAAACCAGTTGGTTTAAGGCACTAGGTGATAAGACACCCTCGCTATATTTTTTTATACTGCCTTAAATAATTACAAAATCAGTGTTCATTTTTCTTCACCATTTATATTTTATGTGTCATTTATATTTTGTTAATTTATATTTTTTTCCTTCATATTAAGGCTTTTAGACAAGAGCATTTCAAGGTATTCTCTACTATCCCAAGTTTCAAGATGTGTGCAAGTGCGTATAGTAGGGTATCAACGTTCAGAAGTTTGGACTCAAGAATATGGACAAATTTTTAGGCTTATTTCTATCCACAGATTAGTGATTCCTTTATCTTACTAACCGTTGGGACAACAACTCTTGACTATCTATTACTAGCGTTGTTTTAAAACATCTAATCTTCATGCTTTTCTTAAATCTCTTCCCCTCTTTCATATGTATTTTTCACTTCTAACTCTTATTTTCAAAAAAATTTTATGCAATGCAATATTAACATATGATGCATAGATATATACAAACCATCCCCCCAAACTTATTTGCAGCAGTGTCCTCATTGATGCTGTTCTGTAAGCTCAAAACCTGAAAACTAGGAGGAATAATCCAATAAGATGGTAAAAAGAAGGGGTTAAGAGTGAATGACCGTGAAATCCTCCCCCAAACTTGTTTTTGGCTCATAATCATATAAAAATTTCCTTTCTTTAAAGAGCCATTTTCAAAATATTTTTCTTTTCCCCCCAAATTTAAGTAAAACAGTGTTTTCATTATTAAGCATTAAAATTTAATATAAGAGGGGGGAAATAAATATTATTGGTCTACATAAAACTTTACAAAGACTAAAAGTCAACACCAACCATTCAAATATTTTATCCATGTAACACCATGGTTGGTAGAAGATCATGTTACAGATAGACGTGAAGAAGTGTGGAGGAGATAAGAGGTGTATTCGAAAGGATTTACGTCTCAGTTGGTAGAGACGAAAAATTGATGGTGGGTGAAAACGAGAATGTGTAAGATAAGAAATGGGTGGAATAGTCTCATTTTCATACGTGACTAGAAGAAGAGGTGGTGATTCAACTTCTTCAGGTGGAGATTGATTCATCACAACATCCATGTATTTAAGGAACGCGAGTTCTTCAGCGAAAATGTTTTCGAAACTTTCATCGATATTCCGAATGATAATCTCATCGGAAAGAAGAGTATGATACTCGGACTCCATAAAAGGTTCATATCTAGTATAAGAGACTGACTCGGATAGCTCGACTAAGTCATTCGACAAGTCAAAGGATTCAGACTCGGGGGTAGACTTGTCATCAAAAGGGTCTTCACTCGTTTAATAAATAGCTGGATCAAACAATAACGCACTAGTGTTGTCGAGATCATTATCAGAAAGCAAGAACTCCTCAAATTCGCAACTGTAAGAAGCTATCTTGTCGACAGAACATATATCAATTATATGAGCAGAAAGTTCGGAGGGTTGACTTCCTAACTTATAAATGTTAAGCTCAATTGTCCTCTTCCCAAAGGACAGGTTCATGGAACCGTTACGACAATTGATTATCGCGTTGGAAGTTGCTAGAAAAGGTTGACCTAGAATCTCCGGAATTTGGTTCCGTGGGTTTGCCACAGACTGTGTATCTAAAACTATAAAGTCTACAGGGAATATAAATTCCCCGACTTTGATCAACATGTCCTCTAGCTCACCCCTAGGGTGGGTGATAGATCGATTGGCCATCTGAAGAATGCAGTGCGCAGGTTTCAACTCTTCTATGCCTAATTGCTCATAAACAGAATACAGGAGTAAGTTAACACTAGCACCTAAATCGATTAGAGCACGATTGATGCTTTTATCCCCAATAGCAGTAGATATTATAGGACAACCGTGGTCCTTATATTTCTTGGGCACATGTTGGGTAAGTGCATTGCTCATATTACTCGCTAAGAATACCTTTTTAGGTACTTGAGTTTTCCTCTTCCTAGTCCATAAGTCTTTTAAAATTTTCACGTAGGATGGAACTTGTTGGATAGTATCTAAGAGAGAAATATTTATGTTAACTTGCTTAAACATTTCCACAATCTTCTCTATCTGTAGACTTGATTTGTTGGACCTCAACCGATTTGGAAAATGAGCTTTCTCAATAAGGGTTGGGTCCAACACTTGAAGAGAAGGTTGTGGGGATGGAATGGATCCCAAAATTGGATTTGGGATGGTCTGAGATGATAGTTCATTCAAGGAAGTGGACTGAGGATTCGAGCCCAGTGAAGAACGGAGAATAGGCTCAGAAGAAGATGGTGGACTAGATGAAGTAGGAGTGGAAGTAGTAGCCGGGGTATCATTCGAATCATCAACTTGTTCACCAACATGGTTGTTCAGCACTCTTCCCGATCTCAATGTAGTTATGGCACTCACGTTATAATTTTGTTGGTGAAGGACAATATTTGCGCTTTGTGAGTGGCCGGGATTTGGTAGAGCTTGAGATAGAAGTTTCCCTATCTCTCTCTCACTTATTGCGGCATTTAACTGTGCAATTTGCACTTCGATTGATTTTATGCTTTCACCGTGGGAAGCAGTGTGTTGAATCATCGTTTGGATAGAAGACGTTAAATTAGCCGTCGTTTGTGTGGATTGTTTAATAAATGTCTCTAAGCTTCTTTCGAATGCAGAGATTTTATCGGTACCGGCTGTCTGAATATTAGACTATGGTTGGAAAGAATTATTATAAGGGGCAAAGTTGTTGACCGGATTTTGGAAATATTGCGATTGAAAGGGCTGCTGAATTTATTGTGGTGGCTGTTGTTGCAGTGGGGAAAGCCTTTGATAGTTATTTTGGCTTGGGAATTGATTTTGATTTTGAGATTGGTTTTGGTTCCAAGCAAAATTAGAATGATTCCTCCATCCATGATTATATGTGGATGAATAAGGATCATTTGTAGGTCGTTGCTGAAAAGCAATATTGGATTTTTCATGACCTTAAGACGGATGATTCAAAGGACATTCTTCCGTTAAATGTGATGAGTCAAAGCAGCAACCACACACGGTTTTGGGGAGTGTAACTTCGTTCAGGGAGGCTAAAGAGAATTTGCTTTCGATAACTTCAAGTTTCTTTTATATCGCAGCCATTTCGGCTTTCATTGCGATGGAAGTGTCAAGCTGATGGATACCTGCCCTAGACGATATTGGTCTAGTGCTCTCCTACTGTAATGTTTGTTCAGCGAGAACTTCCAGAAATTACCATGCTCCGCCTTCGTCTTTTGACATGAAATGACATTGACAAATGGTTTCTAGCATTTGTTTTGTAGCTGGATTAATACCCTCATACATAATTCGGCAAAGTTGCCATCTGTCAATTCCTTGATGAGGGCATTGGACAAGAAGATTTTTAAACCGTTCAAAGCATTTCCAAAAGGGTTCGTTGGGAAGTTGGACAAACTGGTTAATCTCACTTACAGGCAGTCTTATGATGAGGATAAAATTTCTTCAGGGGTGCTTTGACGAATTCATCCCATTTAGCGATAGAATGTGCGGCGATGCTATAAAGCCACTTTTCTGCGAGATCACACAAGGTAAAAGGGAGAAGACGTAATCGCAGAGCATCCCCTAAAAGTTGGATGGTGCTCATCATTGCACATACGTTTTCGAATTTGGTTATAAAAACATATGCATTTTCAGATTCAAGCCCGTGAAATTTGGGCAACAAGTTGATGAAGTGGGGTTTAATTTCAAAATTATCCCCATTGGCTGGTGGAAGGGACAGACACGTAGGAAGGGATCAGCGTACGGGGTAGCATCTGTCTTGCAGAGTGATGCGTGGTGGATTTTGTGCACCTACGGGTGGTGGCAAGGTGTTATTGTTAAAACCCGATGGAGATCCATCCATCTCGGAAGATGTAGTAGGTGGAGGAGAAATAGAAGATGTAAAAGTATCGATTTCGGAGTCAACAGCAAAAACACGGACTAGACAGGCACTAGAATCCCGTGTCCAGCCGATCATGCATTAAGCGGGTTTAGTGCACGTGACAGCGTATGATATGTGCGAGAATGAATTTTTTAAGGAGGCTTGTTTTGAAAAAGATGTCGGACGTGAGGCTTGACTCAACCAATTACAAAATGCACAATTAATCCCTAGAGCTAGGGTCACCTAGGTCTAGTCACTAGACCGCTCCTAGACTTCCAAAAGACAAGTCGTAGGATCAATCATCTACTACCTCCATATCAATCTTGCGGCCAGGTAAGTGCCAGGTAAGTGGGAGGTATCCGCTATACAAATCACCGAAATAGCGGGCCGAATTAAGTAACCACTTTCCTTAGTCACACCTGCCAAGACACCACAAGAGAAATGCGAATAAGCAATAGATTACCCACGACCCTCTTTTGTCCTTATTGAGCGTGAATGTCCTTAGGGGCTTGGTCTAGACATTTTTTTTATTACTGTAGGGTGATAGTATGCTCGTTTGTGATTTGTGGGACCTAGGAAGGGTAATGAAATCCCCACCTAATCTGAGTTTGGGTTTATTGCCCCTTAAAGTCCGTTTTAGATATGCAAAACAAACCAAAATCAAAACACGCAAAAATATTTTTTATTTTTTTTAGCGGCGCTGTTTGCAAGGAATCTTGCAGGTAAAATCAGATTATTAGAGTTTTAGAGGAAAGAGAAAGGCAATAGGAGAATACCAAAGATTTTTGGGGGTCCAAATCGTCAACGGGACCGCGGTTCCACCGCCTAAAGCACACTTTGGTCACGGTTCCGCCGCCGTTTGGCAAGATCTTTTCTTCAAATTTCCACAGAGCACCCCTATGCTCTTCTGGTCCAAATTGAAAGTTTCTGAATCTCTGCCGGCCTGTTCCAATGACTCCAGATGTCCTTGCAAAACTCTCACAATAATAGTTAAAAACACAAGATACGGTTTTAGTTCTCGTTTATTTTATGTTTCTGGTTTTTTTTATAAGAATTTAACCCGAATAATAAGAAAAGTAATTACGATCGTGTCCCCGGCAACGTCGCCATTTGATTGAACATGCGAAGGTGTGTATGTGTATGTTATAAATAACCGCAATCAAAACGGTGTCGCAAATAGCTAGCCGCGATGAGTACGGGTCGTCCGCAGGGAAACACGAACTTCTTTTTCTTACTTTAGACGAGTTGATAAAAGAGATGATGGTTTGTTTTTGTTTTATTTTAATATGTATATAAAATTTATAATAGAAGGGATTGTAGGATTTATAGGACTTAGTAGTTAATGGATGAATATTTAGATATGTCTCTTTTTATCTTTTAATAGTTTAAAATTTAGAGAGATAGCGATAAATGTGGATTAGGGGTTGTTGGAGGGAACTAGGTGTAACACCCAAGCCCAATAGTACTGTTTCTGTTACTAGTTGAGTGTTAGGCATTGCTCATTTCAATTATCTTGCTTGTTTGGTGCTTGTTGATAAATTTTAACCGGCTAAGTCATTTTTGCCTATAACAAATTTTAACACCTAAAATGAAATTAAAAATATCCATATTGGCCTACTCGTCACCACTAGTCGCGTGGTAGCGTCCGCGCGTCGAGATTTCATCCCGTTCGGTGAAACGGGCGAGTTTGGACGGCTACGCGCGCGTGCAAGTGTCCGACTTGGAGGCATGCATTTTAATCGTAAAACATCTCATTTTAAAATTTGGAACCCGCTTAAAATCCTATTATTTGAATTTGAAACATTTGGGCGCAACCCGGGCGCAATTTGGAAATGTTTCATTTAGCGCCGAAATACCCATTTAAATTTTATAATATAAAACTATATAATATATATTTCTGTTCCTTTTATAACGTCTAAATCCCTGTAAATCTTTTTAAAATTCCCTTTTAAAATTCTTTTGCAACTTCCAGCCAATCACGAGCGTCCAATCCCTAGTGGGCCCCGCCTCTTAATCCTCTCTCTCCGCTTCTCTCTCTCCGTCTCTCTATCTCTCTCTAATCTCACTCTCTCTCTCTCTCTTAAAATCTCTCTCTCTCTCTCTCTCTATCCCTATATTTTATCCCCAACTGTTCCTACGTCTACAAGAAAATCCCACGAGAAACCTCACAGAACCCTAACGTCGCCTTGCCCTACCCTTCTCGTCGCCGTCGCCGCCGCAGTCCCCGCGCCAACGACACCACCACCATCACCCTACCTCCTCGACTTCGACCGCTACCCTTTCCTTCCTCCTTTCCCGCGTCCCGTGCAACCCAACCCCGTAGCCGCACGCACCGTCGCTGCTCGCCGTCGCCGCCGCAGCCCGTCGCCGACGACGCCAGAATCTTCCACCTTCGCCCCTTGTCCCGACCTCCTCATCTTCCTCCTCCTTCCCTCGCCAGGCTGCCACAGAACCGACGTCGAACCCTAGCACTTCTCCAGTCGCCGGGAAAGCCGCCGTCGACCATCGTCGTCGTTGCCAGAGCCACCGCCGACCACCTCCTTCTCCCCCTGCAACCCAGACCAGGCCAGGACCTCCTCTACTCACCGCACCATCCCATTCCAGCGACCTCCAGCAACTTCCAGCCTAGACTGCCGCCGTCGCTGCCTCGCCGGCGCCCTATCGCCGTCGAACCCGTCGCGGTTGACACCCGTGCCACCCCTTTAAGCATCTCTTTACTTTCTCCCTGCGTGTTAACCCCCGCTGGTCGTTCGTGTCCGTGTGTTGTATCTTGCTAATTCTTTGCTGTTTTGACATTTCGCCGGATTCCGGCCGTGCCGACGACTTGACCCGACTCTCCAGCGAAGTACTCCGGTCCGTGTGGTCCCGCTGTTCATTGTTTGGACTCGATCCGTGGCACGTGAAACCGTTGCGTGTTCTCCGCCGACGCTACGTTCGTGTTTTCCGGTTTGCGAAACCGTCGAGGCAAGTATCCGAATACTTGCTCTAACATGCTAATATACAAGATCGAGTCTTGCTATACATTTAATTATCATATTATTTAATATAACCACACAGTTGATGGTGATATCGATATTATAGTATAACTTAGAATTGACGGTTGCAATTATCATTAACATTGAATCATTATAGTAGCTTCATGTAATTAATTGGTCTGCTATTAATCCATGCTTTAACTAACTAAACCAATTAGAGTGTCCTTGCTTTATTTGTTAGATCATCCATGTGACAATTATTATGCTTTAGTTTTAATTTCATATAGCTTCATTACTTTATGTTATTGATTTTGCTTTACCTTGTGATTATTGCACCCCAAGGGTGCTCGAACCTGTTAATAAGATAATACAAAGCACCATTGTGATTAAATGAACTATTATTGTTATTTACTGTGATTCCTGCTGCTGTTCCTTATTCGATTGTATACCTGTTGTGAGCACACCTTAGATTACATTACATATTGACCTGACCTTGCTACACATGACATATATATACATACCGACTCAACCTGTTGTACCACGACCTGACTTGTTACCTGATCTCATGCCTAATGCCAACAAACCTGACTTGGGGTCCTCATGGACCATTCCCGTTGTCTATCCAGACAAACCTGCTTTTACCTGATCCTGTGTTGGCATTAGTTCTTGATTACTGAATACCTGACCTGACATACATAACTTGGGGGTATGGGGAAATCAAAGGTGAAACCGACTTGTAACTCAACAGTTCGATACCTGTTCTGATCAGTCTTACGGGCTTGGCCAGTCCGGGAGTGATGATGCTGACATCACTCGTCCATCCTGCTACCTATTACTGCCTAGCGGCACGTCTCGGATTCAGCCTCGAGGGTCTTGACCGTGGTCCCGGGCATGCACGGGATACTATTGAGTTACATCGACGAGTCATCAATTGATTTCAAAGACTTTAGAATAGAAACCTGATAGGACAGTATAGTTACCCACTGCACTCTACCCTGCACTGTTATTTCATATCATTGTTTTATTCATGTTCATCCCTGCATTGCTTATTACCATGTTCCTATTATATTATTGGTTGACATGACGCGCTGACGTCTGGGTTTTGCATGGCCCAGATTTCTTAACACTGTCGACGACCGAGCAGGTGTATTTCAGCCAGCAGGCTGATCTGTGAGTTCCATAGTGATTAGTTTATTTATTTCATTTCATTTTCAGATGTGAGCCCGCATTATGGGACGTACTATTTATTTATTGTATTGGATCATTTGCTTCCGCACTTATTGTTTATTGACTCTTGTTATTATGGATTTGGACATGTGTTAGATTGGTTATTATCTATTTCTTGATATCTCTACAGCCGTAATGTGACTGTGGATGGATACTTCCTACCCACAGGTAGCATGGTTGGCTATGTCGCGTGCCCAAATCTTGCGTACTCTGGGAAGCGGGGCGTGACATGGTTCTTTTGGTATCAGAGCCATAGGTTAGTTGGGTTGATTCTTTTGTAGTTGGGTATGGTACTCGATACACGAATCAGAATACCCGTGCTTAGGAAACATGTCCTGCCACCTTGACCGTTTTACCATCCTTGAATCACATTCTTCCGGATCATGTCGACATGCAAACTTACTTTGCATTTGTCAACTCGAAAACCTAATTTCTTGTTATCTCTAGGACTTAGGCGACTTGGGTGGAGTTAAGTAATTGCGGCTATGATACCGCGGCATAGCTACAATGCGGTACTCTATTTAAGTATCTTGGAGTTCTAGCCTTGATTTATATATTGAATCTATCGTCATGCTAATGTTGGGTGTTTTGATTTCAGGAACATGGCAGATAAGAATTTCAAGACGTATCAGAGGCACGTGGATGAAGCCGCCATGTTAGGAGTGATACGTGGGATGTTGGAAAATCAGAAGAGGCAAACTGAGCTGATCCAACAGCAAGCAGATTCATTTCAGGAGGGTTTGCAGGCCATTCGGCAGTCTGTAAACACCGCTGTAGCGAAGCCAGTTGACCGAGTAGGGACCGTGGCAGATTTCAGACATTTGGGTCCTACTACTTTCACTGGTCTGGAGGAGCCGTTGCCAGCCGAGCAGTGGCTAGTGGACACGGAGAATTTACTGATTGCGGCACAGATCCTAGAGGATAAGAGAGTTGATGTGGTGCGCATTCAGCTGATGGATTACGCCCGAGAGTGGTGGCTTGTGGAGGAGACCCGCTTGCCCAAGCCAATCAGTTCGGCGGATTTCTCTAAGAGTTTCCTGGAGAAGTTCTTCCCGCGGACTGCACGGGAGGAAATGGAAGAGAAATTTATTGGGCTGAGGCAAAATGGAGCACCTGTGGACGTACATGCAGCGGAATGGACGAGACTCAGCCGCTTCGCTGGACCCTTAGTCGCCAAGGAGGCAGACAGGACGCGAAGGTTCTTGCGCAGTTTGGATGTGGACATCCAGAGGCAGATCGTCTCCCTGGGTTTGACCACTTTCTCGCAGGTTCTTACGGCAGCCAGAGAGCAGCAGAGTTTATCGGGAATGAAAGGGAACCTTCAGCAGACAGCAGTTGCGGCCAGGAAGCCCGCATTTGTACCTAACCGAGATCATGGGCGCAGAGGTATTCCAGTGGACCGTCGAGGTGTAGCACCCATGAAGAAACCTGTGATCGTTGATCGAAGAAAGAGCGTGACCTGTGACTACTGCCATTTACCTGGGCACGTGCATAAGGAGTGTAGAAGGAGACTGGGACTTTGTCTGGTGTGTGGAGCGTCCGATCACGCGGTTGGTGCCTGTCCGTCGAAGCTTCGCACGAGAGATGATATACAGAAGCCTCCGCAGAGACCGTTCCAAGGGCAGAAACAGCTGACTCAAGGACCTAATCAGGCTCGAGCTTTCATGTTGACAGCTGAGGAAGCTAAGGCATCAGGAGAAGTGGTTTCAGGTACTTTACTCGTTCATGGTTTTCCCGCATTGGCATTATTTGATTCCGGAGCATCCCACTGTTTTATGTCATCCAAATTTATAACTACACACTCGATTACCTGCACGACCCTGTCTAGTTTTTGGGACATACACACTGGGAATGGGAAAATCATAGCTAGTATGGAGTGTAGAGATTGTGCAGTTGTTGTGTGCGGACAGGAGCTTTTTGCAGATTTCTTGGTGATAGATACGGGCAGCTATGAAGTTGTCTTGGGAATGGATTTTCTTGGCACTTTCCACGCCCACATTGACTGTAGGGCAAGGAAGGTAATTTTCCAGATTCCCGGACATCCTGAGTTTACTTTCACTGGGGGAAGCAGTTCTGTCGGGCCAGTCAAGTTTAGGGCTAGGCCGACAAACAGTGTTCTTGCGACAATGGAAGTTGATAGTAATGTAGAGCCGGCAGTTGTTCGCGACTTTATGGATGTATTTGAAGATATATCGGGCTTACCGCCGAAGCGAGATGTGGAGTTCGCTATTGACCTTATTCCTGGTGCAGCGCCAGTATCAAAATCTTATTATCCGATGGCACCAGTGGAATTGGAAGAAGTTAAGAAACAAGTTGGTGAATTACTTGAGAAGGGTTAGATTCAAAGCAGCAACTCGCCTTGGGGAGCTCCAGTTCTTTTAGTAAAGAAGAAGGATGGCATGAGAAGGATGTGCATTGATTATCGAGAATTGAACCGGGTGACTATTAAGAACAAGTACCCGATCCCTCGCATTAGAGAAATTTTTGAGCAGCTTAGTGGCGCGAGAGTATTCTCGAAACTGGATTTGCGATCCGGATATCATCAGGTCCGAGTGAAAGCAGAAGACATTTGTAAGACGGCGTTTCGAACTCGATATGGACATTTCGAGTATTTGGTGATGCCCTTCGGAGTGACTAATGCGCCGTCAATATTCATGGATTTGATGAACAGGATCTTTTCACCATTCTTGGACTAGTTTATTGTGGTATTCATTGACGATATTCTGGTATACTCGAAGAGTCCGGAGGAGCATGCTGAGCATTTAAAGATCGCACTGCAGACGCTGAGACAGGAGAAATTGTATGCAAAGATGAGTAAGTGCGAATTCTGGCTAGAAGAAGTGAAATTTCTGGGGCATGTCGTGTCGGGCGATGGAATCGCCGTCGATCCCGAGAAGATTGCAGAAGTTCGAGATTGGCCTATTCCAAGAAATGTGTCTGAGATAAGAAGTTTCCTTGGTTTGGCCGGATACTACAGGAGATTTGTGGAGAACTTCGCTCGTTTGGCAGAGCCGTTAACCAAGCTTACGCGCAAGGAGGTACCTTTTGTTTGGACGGATGGATGTGCATTGGCCTTCGAGACGTTGAAGCAGAAGTTGATAACCGCCCCTATCCTAACCGTACCGGATAATTCAGGAGGACTGGTGATTCACAGCGACGCATCTGGAAAAGGATTGTGATGTGTTTTGATGCAGAATGGGAAGGTTGTAGCTTATGCATCGAGACAACTGAAGACTCATGATAAGAATTATCCGACTCATGACTTGGAGCTTGCGGCCGTGATCTTCGCCTTGAAGATTTGGAGACACTACCTTTTGGGCGAGAGAGTCGAAGTCTTTACAGATCACAAGAGTTTGAAGTATGTGTTCACTCAGAAGGAGTTGAACATGAGGCAACGCAGATGGTTGGAGCTGATGGCCGACTACGACCTTGATCTTAAGTACCATCCGGGAAAGGTTAACGTCGTGCCGGATGCGCTAGTCGGTTACCAGCAATTCAGGTATTGACTGCACAGAGGGAGATCATTGCGGATTTTCGGAGATTTGACTTGGAGGTTGTGCTACCACATGCTACGGGACAGTTGATGCAGTTGCAAGTACAGTCGTCCTTAGTTGAGAAGATTAAAGCGGCACAATCGCAGGATCCTAGACTGCAAAAGTTTCGAGAGCAGGTTGAAGCCGGACTACGAACCGATTTACTGATCCACGAAGATGGTTCGTTGAGGTATGGTAGCCGTGTGTGTGTGCCAAAAGGGGATGTGCGTGAAGAGCTTATGAAGGAGGCACACAGTTCAGCTTACTCTGTACATCTAGGAGGGACAAAGATGTACCGAGATATTCGACAGCACTTCTGGTGGGAAGGCATGAAACGGGAGATTGCTCGCTTCGTGGCTAAGTGCTTGGTGTGTCAGCAAGTCAAGGCTGAACACCAAAGGGTTGCTGGTTTGTTGCAACCACTTCCGATTCCTCAGTGGAAGTGGGAACATATAACCATGGATTTCGTGACGGTTTTACCGCGGAGTCCAAAGGGCAACAATGCAGTATGGGTGATTGTCGATCGGTTGACCAAGGCAGCTCACTTTATTCCTTTTCGGGTTGGTCAATCGACGGAGACTTTGGCAGAGCGATACATGCAGGAGATTGTAAGATTGCATGGAGTACCGGTGAGCATCGTGTCCGATCGGGACACTCGGTTCTTGTCGCACTTCTGGAGGAGTTTACAAGAAAGTTTGGGGGCTCGATTGAAGTTTAGCACAGCTTATCATCCTCAAACTGATGGGCAATCGGAGAGAACGATCCAGACTCTTGAAGATATGTTGAGGGCATGCATGTTGGACTTCAAAGGTTCTTGGGAGGATCACCTACACTTGGTAGAGTTTTCGTACAACAATAGCTTCCAAGCGACTATTCAGATGGTGCCGTTTGAAGCGTTGTATGGTCGTAAGTGCCGTTCACCTGTTTGTTGGGATGATATTGGTGAACGAAGGTTATTAGGACCAGACTTGGTAGTACAGACAGTCGAGAAGGTGAATACAATCAGGAAGCATATGAAGGCAGCTCAAGACAGACAGAAAAGTTGGGCTGACACGTCAAGAAGACCTCTACAGTTCGCCGTGGGTGATTTGGTATTCTTGAAGATATCATCGACTAGAGGGGTGATTCGCTTTGGGAGTCGGGGAAAGCTTAGTCCTCGATTCATTGGACCCTTCGAGATATTGGAGCGTGTTGGAGAGGTAGCGTACCGTTTGGCGTTACCACAGTCATTGGCAGGAGTGCACGAGGTGTTTCATGTATCTCAACTACGGAGGTATGTTCGAGATGAGGCCCACGTCTTGGATCATTCGGAGTTGACCGTACGAGAGGACCTAACTTTTGAGGAGCGACCGGTTGAAATCAAGGATCGAAAAGAAAAGGTTCTTAAGAACAAGGTGATCTCCCTTGTGCTAGTTTCTTGGGGTAATCGATCGCATGGAGAATCCACTTGGGAGCGAGAAGACGAGATCCGGCAGAAGTTTCCTCACCTTTTTCTGTAGCTATCTATCTTGTATTCTTGGAATTTCGAGGACGAAATTCTTTTTGTAGTTGGGTATGATGTAACACCCGAGCCCAATAGTACTGTTTCTGTTACTAGTTGAGTGTTAGGCATTGCTCATTTCAATTATCTTGCTTGTTTGGTGCTTGTTGATAAATTTTAACCGGCTAAGTCATTTTCGCCTATAACAAATTTTAACACCTAAAATGAAATTAAAAATATCCATATTGGCCTACTCGTCACCACTAGTCGCGTGGTAGCGTCCGCGCGTCGAGATTTCATCCCGTTCGGTGAAACGGACGAGTTTGGATGGCTACGCGCGCGTGCAAGTGTCCGACTTGGAGGCATGCATTTTAATCGTAAAACATCTCATTTTAAAATTTGGAACCCGCTTAAAATCCTATTATTTGAATTTGAAACATTTGGGCGCAACCCGGGCGCAATTTGGAAATGTTTCATTTAGCGCCGAAATACCCATTTAAATTTTATAATATAAAACTATATAATATATATTTCTGTTCCTTTTATAACGTCTAAATCCCTGTAAATCTTTTTAAAATTCCCTTTTAAAATTCTTTTGCAACTTCCAGCCAATCACGAGCGTCCAATCCCTAGTGGGCCCCGCCTCTTAATCCTCTCTCTCCGCTTCTCTCTCTCCGTCTCTCTATCTCTCTCTAATCTCACACTCTCTCTCTCTCCTAAAATCTCTCTCTCTCTATCCCTATATTTTATCCCCAACTGTTCCTACGTCTTCAAGAAAATCCCACGAGAAACCTCGCAGAACCCTAACGTCGCCTTGCCCTACCCTTCTCGTCGCCGCCGCCGCCGCAGTCCCCGCGCCAACGACACCACCACCATCACCCTACCTCCTCGACTTCGACCGCTACCCTTTCCTTCCTCCTTTCCCGCATCCCGTGCAACCCAACCCCGTAGCCGCACGCACCGTCGCTGCTCGCCGTCGCCGCCGCAGCCCGTCGCCGACGACGCCAGAATCTTCCACCTTCGCCCCTCATCCCGACCTCCTCATCTTCCTCCTCCTTCCCTCGCCAGGCTGCAACAGAACCGACGTCGAACCCTAGCACTTCTCCAGTCGCTGGGAAAGCCGCCGTCGACCATCGTCGTCGTTGCCAGAGCCACCGCCGACCACCTCCTTCTCCCCCTGCAACCCAGACTAGGCCAGGACCTCCTCTACTCACCGCACCATCCCATTCCAGCGACCTCCAGCAACTTCCAGCCTAGACTGCCGCCGTCGCTGCCTCGCCGGCGCCCTATCGCCGTCGAACCCGTCGCGGTTGACACCCGTGCCACCCCTGTAAGCATCTCTTTACTTTCTCCCTGCGTGTTAACCCTCGCTGGTCGTTCGTGTCCGTGTGTTGTATCTTGCTAATTCGTTGCTGTTTTGACATTTCGCCGGATTCCGGCCGTGCCGACGACTTGACCCGACTCTCCAGCGAAGTACTCCGGTCCGTGTGGTCCCGCTGTTCGTTGTTTGGACTCGATCCGTGGCTCGTGCAACCGTTGCGTGTTCTCCGCCGACGCTACGTTCGTGTTTTTCGGTTTGCGAAACCGTCGAGGCAAGTATCCGAATACTTGCTCTAACATGCTAATATACAAGATCGAGTCTTGCTATACATTTAATTATCATATTATTTAATATAACCACACAGTTGATGGTAATATCGATATTATAGTATAACTTAGAATTGACGGTTGCAATTATCATTAACATTGAATCATTATAGTAGCTTCATGTAATTAATTGGTCTGCTATTAATCCATACTTTAACTAACTAAACCAATTAGAGCGTCCTTGCTTTATTTGTTAGATCATCCATGTGACAATTATTATGCTTTAGTTTTAATTTCATATAGCTTCATTATTTTATGTTATTGATTTTGCTTTACCTTGTGATTATTGCACCCCAAGGGTGCTCGAACCTGTTAATAAGATAATACAAAGCACCATTGTGATTAAATGAACTATTATTGTTATTTACTGTGATTCCTGCTGCTGTTCCTTATTCGATTGTATACCTGTTGTGAGCACACCTTAGATTACATTACATATTGACCTGACCTTGCTACACATGACATATATATATATACATACTGACTCAACCTGTTGTACCACGACCTGACTTGTTACCTGATCTCATGCCTAATGCCAACAAACCTGACTTGGGGTCCTCATGGACCATTCCCGTTGTCTATCCAGACAAACCTGCTTTTACCTGATCCTGTGTTGGCATTAATTCTTGATTACTGAATACCTGACCTGACATACATAACTTGGGGGTATGGGGAAATCAAAGGTGAAACCGACTTGTAACTCAACAGTTCGATACCTGTTCTGATCAGTCTTACGGGCTTGGCCAGTCCGGGAGTGATGATGCTGACATCACTCGTCCATCCTGCTACCTATTACTGCCTAGCGGCACGTCTCGGATTCAGCCCCGAGGGTCTTGACCGTGGTCCCGGGCATGCACGGAATACTATTGAGTTACATCGACGAGTCATCAATTGATTTCAAAGACTTTAGAATAGAAACCTGATAGGACAGTATAGTTACCCACTGCACTCTACCCTGCACTGTTATTTCATATCATTGTTTTATTCATGTTCATCCCTGCATTGCTTATTACCATGTTCCTATTATATTATTGGTTGACATGACGCGCTGACGTCTGGGTTTTGCATGGCCCAGATTCCTTACCACTGTCGACGACCGAGCAGGAGTACTTCAGCCAGCAGGCTGATCTGTGAGTTCCATAGTGATTAGTTTATTTATTTCATTTCATTTCCAGATGTGAGCCCGCATTATGGGACGTACTATTTATTTATTGTATTGGATCATTTGCTTCCGCACTTATTGTTTATTGACTCTGGTTATTATGGATTTGGACATGTGTTAGATTAGTTATTATCTATTTCTTGATATCTCTACAGCCGTAATGTAACTGTGGATGGATACTTCCTACCCACAGGTAGCATGGTTGGCTATGTCGTGTGCCCAAATCTTGCGTACTCTGGGAAGCGGGGCGTGACACTAGGATTTTCCGCTACTGCCCCTTGTCCTTCCATTGATCTCTATTAATCTCAAGCCCTTAACAAAATAAGTGTTTAACTAATGTCAAATCGTGGTCGTGACTATTAATAAATTGATAGCGCGCCCGATAAGAAGGTTAACATTTATTTTGCTAAAGTTTATAAACATTAAAATGTCAAAAGAAGTTAAAATATATTTCATCCATTATTCTACCTTATCCTACAAACCATAGCAAGCAAGAAATTACCCGCTCATGATTAGTAGCGATTTAGAAGAAAGGTTGAAGATGAATGAAACCAAAATTAAAGGTGCAGAAAAGTAATGCGTAAAATTAATGCAGAAAAGTAACGCGCAAAGTAAAATGCGGAAAGTAAATGCGAAAAACAAAAACTACCTTTATTAATCAATTATTGCATTAAAACTTTTCTCCTCAGAAAGGTTGATTACAAAAACCCTAGTTTTGCTCTAGATCTCTCTCTCTCTCTCTCTCTATGGAGGTAGATAAATAGATGTGGAATTGTGAGATTCCTTTGAGTGCCTAGCTCTCGGTCTTTTATATAGTCTCTGAAACCAGAAACCCTAGATGCCATATGGGAGTAGGTGTAGTTACAATCATGCCCCCAAAATCCCAGATCCAACGACCACTAAAGGACCACGGAACCGCCGCCTTATGGTGGAATGGTGACTCGAGATTTTTTCTGGCTTTTCTTCTTGATATTTGGAGATCCTATTGATATATAGATTCTGAAAATATTGCCTTTAGTCTCTGTCGTTGCTAGATTTCTTGATTTGCTTCTAATATTTGGCAGATTTGGTTTCAATATTCCAATTTGACTTGGATTTTTTACTTAGATTTCAGACCTGAGCTAATACTTGCACAATATCTCAAATCAAATTGTTGGTAGCATTTAGTATTTTTGAGATATTATTCCAACCATTTATATGATATCTTATCTTAAGAATATTGATTAGGAATATTTGATATGATATGCATATTTTAATTACTAATATTTCATTTAAATATTATATGCATAGGTTTTCCCTAATTATATTAATTATAAATAAAGAAATATATGATAATAATCTTTTTACAAATAAACCCATATATGTTCTTTATTTATAATTAACACCTTTTAGCAGTTAATAACAGTAGGGAAAATATTCATACAAATGTGCAATATTTTTGACTAATCACCGCCCGTGGTGGATGGGCCGGACAAGAAGCTACCCAGCTGCCTCAGGAAAGGGGTTTTGGATCCATGGCGTCGTTGGATATGAAGCTATCCGTGGTGGATGGCCCATGCAGGAATCTACCCAGTTGCCTCACGGAGAAGGTTTTCTGATAAGGAATTTATTCGTGTCGATTGGTCAATCGATGGTAGGACTGTCATGACGCCAATATTTGCGCATCCCAGATTCCCGGTGTCACGTGGTACGTGGCGAGTATCTCGAGATCCATGCGTATCTCCAGAAGACGTCGTTCAATCTTCCCGGATCCGTGTGAAAGGAAGGGGGCCAATAGCCAGGCGCCGCGTAGCGGCTCAATATTTGGTGGTGTGATATGTATGATGATACTCCGTAATTCGTGCCTTGGCAGGAGAGGATCTCGACCTTTGGGGGATCTTTGTTGAGGCTATAAATAGTGTATTCTTAGCTTCCTCTTAGGCACTCTCGTCGATTTGCCTCTAGTTGTCTTCGTCTCCTCCCCTTTTCCTTTGTCCTATCTTCATAATTCATCGTTTCATGATGGCCGGTAATAAGTACAATATCCGAGATATCGTAACACGCAATGGTGTCTATCATTATGATTTTGACAATTCTGAGACGACATATGAGGCCGTGATAGGTCGCCTAGAGCGTCATTGCGGGCGTTTACTCCCGCGTCGATTTTCCCTCCTGCAGGTGCTTATCTACGAGATTTGGAGGTCCTCCCCGGGCCTTTTCAGGGCATTGTTCCAACAAGCACTGGAGGAGGCCATTGACAACATGGGCAGGCCCATGGTTTGGTCTGATCTCGAAGAGCATACGGGACCGCTCGATAGACATCCTTTGCCGATCTTTCCAACAACGGTTGATCATAGCTTCATGCTCGGCAGCGGATGTCCCCGGCGGAACCGTTGCTGCTCGGGTCTATTGGTATAGGAAGAGGGAGTAATTGGAAGCTGCCTAAGCTCGGCTGTTGGATCTCAGCTTTAAGTACCATGGTCAATGCTCTCAGAACCCCCTTCCCCTTTTAATGTAATAGTTAAGGAGTATTAGTTTTTTTGCGAGCCCCCGGGCAGTTTTATAAAGCCGAGGAGCCGAAAATACCTCTTATCAATAAAATTTTATCTTTTGCTTACGAATTTTTCTTCGCTCAAAATATCGATCGTTGAAAATTTTCTTTTTTCTCTGCAAAGTGTATGTAGATCGGTGTTCCTCCCTCTCTCATTCCCCCGGAGTGGAGGTAAGGCAGACAGAGCGGTACTTAGGTCGGCTGCCTATAGACGTGCCTACATTTTATTCATATGAGTGAAAGGCTGGTCCGGGATACTTCGCTTGCCTACGAGCCAGACCGGAGAGATAGCCCGCAGGCTCGTGAGAGGGATTAGGATTCGCAGGTTTGGCCGGGTAGGAATTTACTAGCTGTGGATGGGCCGGGCAGGAAGTTGCCCAGTCGCGATGAACAGGAAGTTGTCCACCGACTTCGAAACCGAGCAGGAACCTACTCGCGCGAGGTCTTAGCTCGGAAACTAAAACAAATTTAAATGACAGAAAAAGAGGAATCTCATTATTCAAGAGAGTACAAGTTCATCTATACAATTTAAGCTTTTCAGCGTTGTACGGCAACGGAAAGTTGCACCCCAAGGAATCTTAGAGGCGGTAGGCTCCTCCGGGCAACGCCTTGGTCATGAGGAAGGGACCGTCCCATTTCGGGGAGAAGTTATGCAGCTTCCCTTGGTCCTCGAATTCATTTTGTCGTAGGACTAAGTCTCCTGTTTTGAATGCTCGGTGTTTGACCCAGACATTGTAAAATCGGACGGTCTGTTGCTGATGTGCGACCATCCTTATTTGTACCCGATCTCTCTTTTCCAATCGGATGTCCAAGTTGCTTCGAAGGGCCAAGACATTGACCTCGTTGTCGAAGTGTTCGACTCAATAACTGGGAAGGCCAATTTCCGTGGGGACCATCGCCTCGGTGCCGTAATAGAGACTGAACGGGATTTCCCCCGTGAGTGTTTTCTTTGACGTACGCAATCCCCACAGCACCCGTGGCAGTTCTTTGACCCATCCGCTCTGTCTTCTTTCCAGGCGGGCTCTTAAGCCTCGGATGACACCTTGGTTTGCTAGCTCGGCTTGCCCGTTGCTCTGGGGATGTGCGACCGCAGAGAACTTCATTAATACGTGATAGTTACTACAGAATTCTCTGACTTTTTCATTTTCAAAGTTGGTTCCGTGGTCGTTGATGATGCACTTCGGAATTCTAAATCGGGCGATTATATTGTTCTTCAGGAACTTTACCGTAGAGGCGGCATCTGGTTTCCTGATCAGCGTGGTTTGACCCATTTCGTAAAGTAGTCCACGGTGATAAGGATGTATTTATGCCCCCTGTGCCGGTGGGGAGTTGGCCAATCATGTCCATTCCTCATTGTACGAATGGTCAAGGGGAACTCAGCGGTGTTAACACGGTGGCTGGTAACCGAGGAGTGCCGTCGAAGAGTTGACATG
Source organism: Agapanthus africanus (assembly GCA_030015575.1). NCBI lineage: Eukaryota > Viridiplantae > Streptophyta > Magnoliopsida > Asparagales > Amaryllidaceae > Agapanthus > Agapanthus africanus. The sequence continues at coordinate 181,158,810 of CM057339.1, read as the reverse complement.
TCTTGTAGCTTCATACGAGCATTGCTGCGTCGCTCTGGATAGTCGGTCAATAATATCCCCACAGCAGTGTCTTTTGAACTAGACTGCGGGCCCCCTGATATGCACCACCGACTCCTTCGTGTATGTCGTGAAGAACGTACTTTGTTTCATCGGAATTGACGCATCTGAGTAGAGGTTGGGTGTACGACTTCTTGTACAAGTTTTCTTTGTTCCATACGAAGTGGCAGGCTTTCATGTAGAGCCTGTTCCCTTAATAATTAAACACAATAATAAGAGCTAAGCTCTGTTAATTACAATAAGGCCGTGTCTCACGTGCTCTCCACGAGAGCGCCGGGCCAGCGCCAGTCTTATAGGATTAAATCTTATAGACATGAAATTCACGTGAGCGCCAATGTGTAAAGCACATGAGCGCCTGTTATATATATGACTTGAATTCTTAAGTGGCGCCCACGTACATAACATGTGAGCGCCAGCGCCCAAATTAAGAGTAGATAGAATTAAATTCTACATGGAAATTATTTCCCTAAAACCTGAGATATTCTCTGTTAAACAGAGTCGTTGGATAAAAAATCCAATGGTGATGATAAATCATCAAATGATAGAATTAAATTCTATTAGGAGAAATATCTCTTTAATCTTTCTAAGTGAGAAAGATATTCTCGATTTGATTAAAAATCCAATGATAGAATAAATTCTATTTTTGGGAATATATTTCCCCAATCATTCTAAACAAAGAAAGACTGTTCTTTGTAAAACAGAGAGCCCATGGATTAAAATCCAATGATGATTAAAAACAATCACTATTTGACAGAATTAAATTCTGTATATAGGAAAATATTTCTTTAATCTTGTTAAAAATAAGAAAATATATTCTGTAAAACAGAAATCACTGGATCAAAGATCCAACGGTGGATAAAATTCCCTAAATAATCTTTGAGACCAATAAAATCAATTGGAATCTCTCAATGAGAGATTTTCTCAAAACTGATCAACAGTTTGCCTTGCCTATAAAAAGGACCCGAGACTTCAAGTCTCAGGAATAGACACATAGAGAGGAGACACACGTGAAAAGGAGGAACCCCCAATAAGCTTCTGCAAACAAAAAGATAGAAGCTGCATTTGAGAATTGTTTTTCTCTTTCAAAGAAGATCTTCCTCTTTTGAAATCCTAGGTAAAGAAAAGAAGAGATTAAAAGTATCTCCTTTGCCTAGTGCAAGTAAAACACAAGGGTTTAATCCTTCATATAAGAACTTAGTTCTTTCTCTGGATCTGAGATCCGTAAGACAAATCTCCCACAAGTTGAGAATTTAATTCTTATCGGAAAGATTTTGTCTTTTAGACTCAAAATTTTGAGGAAAACACTATATAAAAAGAAAAGACAGAAAAGAAACATGTTCCAGAAATTTAATTTCTCTAAAAACAGGGTTTTAACTCTATAAAGAAACTTAGTTCTTATAAAAGAAAAAACATAAAAACTTAGTTCTTAAAAAAACTTGATCCCAGACTTTCAAAACAAAGATCTTGGTGATCATTAATGGTTAAAATGCCATTAATAGAGATTCAATTTCTAAAAAATAAAAGGAACTCAGCGCCTCACATGAAAAACACGTGAGCGCCCAAAAGATTCCCTAAACAAATGACTGAGCGCCTCACGTGCTTCCTAAGTGGGCGTCCCAAACAAAGGACTCAGCGCCTCACGTGCTTCCTACGTGGACGCCCCAAACAAAGGACCAATGCCTCACGTGAAGTACACGTGAGCGTTGAGTAAAAGTGCTTAGCACTTCATATTCAGCCAAAATGATTGAGTGTTTAGCACCAATTGGGCAACGCTCACATCTTAGCGCCATACGTACTCCTTACGTGAGCGCTATACCAAGTGCTTAGCACTCCATATTCAGTCAAAATGACTAATTACTCAGCATTGGTTGGGCAGCGCCTCACGTGATTCACACTTGAGCGCCATACAAAAGTGCTTAACACTATATATATATTCAGTCAAAATGACTAAAGTGTTTAACACTGATTGAGCAGCGCCTATGACTGAGTGCTTCACATGATACACATGTGAGCGCCAGAGCCCCAAACAAGTGCTTAGCACTTCTGCATAAAATGAAAAATGGCTAAGCAAATAGAATCCAAATAAGTGCTTAGCACTTTTGAATAAAAGAAAGAAAAAAGACTGAGCAGACCAAGCCTATATTGGCTAAAAGTCTCTCTGAAGTTTCTTGTAGCTGAGCCCAAATGCTCTGTTGTTGGATCTCAACAAAAATTTGAGAATACCTAAAACAAATCTAAATTGATCTTAGTCTCAAATAAGGCTAACATATCCTTAGTAAATGTCACGCCCCGTTTCCCAGTAGACGGAAATGGTGACGTGGCAAGCCCGCGGCATATTTATCCAAAGAAGATCATTCCCTAAATAAATATACTAAGCGTATTGAAACAATAATACACAATACAAGAATAAATGGAGTCTGTAAAATTTTTCAACAAATATCTTTATTTACATTCAACTTCCAATATTTACAAATACATGAGTTTATGTTGAAAAGTAAATGCAATAAGAAAAATACCTAAACAAGTGGCATACATAAACTGAAGAAAATGAAGCTGAACTTGCCCTGAGTAGCGATCTGGTTGTAGTCCTCCTCTGTGGCTTCCACTTCCTCTGTCTCGACCGTATCCGACGAACATTCCAAGAGAAGAAAAGTGGGTGGAATGCCCGTCAGCGAACTAGCGCTCGGTAAGTTCCAAAGATAAGTATGAGTAAAGAAAAATGACAATTGTATAATACTTATATGATGAGTAGAAGTATATGATCATGGGTAAATATGTTCTATAGGTCTCTATATGGTCACCATGTTAACGTTAAGTTCTAAGTGTGAATGTCAACACAGCTGTAGAAGTATTCACGATCTCAAGAGTGGGGCCCCAGGAGCAAGGAAACACGGGCCTATTTCATGTGTTAGCATCGAGGTTCTAGGCTGTGGATGAGTCAACCCAACTGATATTTGAGTAAAATAAAAAAAAGAGGTTAATACGGAACTCCCAAAGCTCCGTTGGATCCACACAAGAAACTATCCCAAACACCCTGAATATAATATATTATAACTGGTTAATATAATTAATTGATTTGATTGATTGATTAACATGTCTTGATCGAAACCATAGATTGCAAAGGATGTAGAATGTAGTCGAGTGAGTCGAGTAATATGCAAGTCATGACAATTGCAATCTTAGTTCGAGTCAAGTTGGTTCGAGTAGATTGGGTTCGAGTTCATATTCGAGTTTAGATTCGAGTTGGGTTAGAATTCGAGTTTGTGATCGAGTTGGGATTCGAGTTCATGTCTTTTCATGTGAATTGATGTAAATTGTTAAAAATCTTATGTTCGAGAGAAATCGGCAACTGTTGCACATGGACGGCATGATTTATGTCTTTTTCCAAGACAATTGCCATTTGATAACTCCGTTAAGTTGTCTAACCTGAATAGGCAAACACTCACTTTCTCCAGCTCTCTGGGGCTTAAGAGAAATGATATCGCTTAAACTTATATTAATTCTAGAGTTCTTAAAATATTGTTTGCATATTTCAAGGGGGTTTTATGAAAAAAATATTAATGTTGTTTGAAAATAACTTCGAGGGTGATTTGTAATATTTAAAGTTTTCATGAACATGTTTTTTAATTATTGTGGTGTTTTGGTGATAAAACCTAGCTTTTTGAAAGTTTATGATATTTTTATGAAAATTACTACTTTTGGAAACTTGGTGGTATTTTATTAGAAAATTCTAATTTTTCATTTTAAAAATATAATTTCATAATATGTTTTTTTTTATTGAAAATACGAATTCATTATTTTTATATAATTTTTCAAAAATTAGTTTTGTTTAGAAAAGTCGCGTTTCTTAAAAACCGTATTTTTATTTGCTTTCGAGACCGAATTCTCCGTGAGGAGTTCTGCATCTCGCTCTACTATCCCAAGGATGTGCGATAATCCGCACCATCCATTAGCGGGTCCCCTAACGAGGGTTGTAGAGACGTAATTGCCAAGGATTTTGAAATACCGATCAAAAGAAACCCGTTTTTGTTAAAGTGTGGTATTTTAATGTAAAACATATTCTTTAAATGAACCAGAGATCTAGAATACCATGCTATAGAACCATAGTGTGCGTGTGGGATAGGTCGTTACCTCGTGAAGTTTTTCTAAAGGTATTTAAACTAATTATCGAGAAGTGTTATACTAAAATTCATGGTATTTTAATGAAAAAGTTCGTTTTATGATGATTTCACAAGAAAGTTTTGGTTCAACTCAAAGCTAAAAGATTGTATTCAAAGTTACAAGTAGAGTGGTAAAGTTAGTTTGTCCTATGCATTAAGAAAAAGGGAGTTCCAAGCTCTAAAAAAATGTATCGGAGGTAACTCCACTTTACTGATATATTTTTAGGAGATGATTTGAAATGAAAAGAAGAAGAGATGAGAGGGACTTACGATTTTAGGTAGTTAATAAGAGATCGAAGAAGTCCTCGGGGGTCGTGGTTTCGTCGGAGATACTCCGGTCATTAAGTTTGGCTTGCTACTCTACTTGGGGGGCTTAACTCCACTTGACACTTAGAAAATTCGAGAGAATTTTTGCTAGAAATTTCAGAATGCGGAAGAGCTAGGGCATATGGTTGTATTTATAGTGAAGGATTAGGCTTTGGGAATTAAAAATATGGATTAAAATGCATTAAAATGGTGTTAAATAGTGAATTGAATAGTCTCTGTTTGATTGCAGGAAAATCAAACAGTGCAGAGAAGTTAAAGAGAGTCGAAGAGTCAAGTGTGCAAAACACAGGGGGATTTGGGGCAACTTGGACCGTCGGCGCCGGCCCTATGAGCAAAATGGGCGGTCGGATTTGATCGGTCTGTCTCGAGATTTGTGTCAAGGTGGGTGTGTACACCTCATTACGCCTGTTTGATTTTTCTGAAACTTTTCATTTCTCCGTGTATTGTACGTGCAACTCTTGGGCTTCCGAAAAATTAAAAAGAAAAATCCTTAAAATAATTGGGTCAGATGGGAATCGAACACACTGGCTATGTCACTGCAGTGCAGAGACTATACCAGTGAGCTACAAGTTGTTTCTTACTTTTATTTAACAAAAATAACTTTTAACTCTTACACAAGCTGTAATACCCTTTACTGTGAAATACAAGAAATTCCTGTACAGTGATTTCAGAGTTGTTACATTCTACCCTCCTTATAAAAATTTCGTTCTCGAATTTACAATTACATAGGGACTAATTTTCAAAAAGGTAAGGGTATCGTGTACGCATATCTTCTTCTCTTTCCTAAATTGATTCTCTTGATGAATCCTTTCTCCACATCACTCGGACCAAGTTTACCTCCTTGTTCCATAATGTTTTCACCTTTCAGTCCAGGATCTCAACTGGTTGTTGCTCGCAGGTTAGGTCGGTTTGTACTGTGAGCTCTGAGTGATCAAGTATGTGGCTGTGGTCGCTCGAATATCGTCGTAGCTGGGATATGTGGAACACGTTGTGCACTCATTCCAATAAGGGTGGTAGTGCTAAACGGTATACCACTTCTCCTACTCGTTCGAGTATGTCGAACGAGTACGCCACTTCTCCAAAACGGATCAATCTTCTGTTTAGAGAGATTTTCAGGAATACATGGTCTCCAAGTTGGAACTTTAGATGTCGACGCTTTGCATCTGCCCAATGTTTCTATCGGTCTTGGGCTATGCACATCTCTTCCCTGATCGTGTGAACCATGTCTACAGCTGCCACGATCATCTCTGGTCCAAGGAGTTCACGATCTCCAACGTCATCCTAACTCAACGGGGAATGACATTTCCATCCGTAAAGTGCTGCGAATGGTGCCATCCCAATACTTGCCTGATAGCTGTTGTTGTATGAAAACTCCACAAGGTGTGGGTGATCTTCCTACGAACCTCCGAAGTCTAACATACAGGCTCTTAGCATATCTTCTAATATCTGAATTGTTCGCTCGGACTGTCCATCTGTTTGTGGATGATACGCCGTGCTGAAATTCAGACTCGTTCCCAGACTAGCTTACAGACTCTACCAAAATTATGATCGGAATCATATATCACGATCGGAGACGATGCAAACAGGTACTCCATGTAATCTCACAATCTCCTGCATGATTTTATGGGTATCAAGTATGGTACATCTTGAAGCTTTTAAATCTTACTTTAGATTTGTACTCACCTCCATGTACTTCCTTACCAACGTCTTAGTTGACTGGCCAACTTTGAATGGAATAAAGTGAGCGACTTAGTGAGTCGATCCACAATAACCCAAATTGCGTCGTTACCCTTCATGCTGCGAGGGAGAGCAGTTATAAAGTCTATGATAATGTGCAGCCATTTCCATTCTGGGATTGGTAACGGCTGAAGTAAACATGCAGTTCTGTGATATTTAGCTTGCACTTGCTGACACACCAAACACTTGCTACGCTCCTTGCTATTTCGTGCTTCATTCCATGCCACCAGTAATGTTGTTGTAGATGCTTGTACATATTTATACCACCGGGTGCACCAAATACGGAGAGCTGTGAGCTTCTTTCATCAACTCTTCTCGAATAGGTCCAATTGGCACGCATAAACACTCCCATACCGCAAGGATCCATCTTCGTGGATGATGAAATAAGTTCGAAATCCACTTTCTAGTTGTTCTCGGATCTTTTGTAGCTTGGAATTATTTGCTTGATGTAACGACTCTAAATTTACTGTACAGAATTTTCCAGTTTAATGTACAGAAATGAGTTGTACAGCCTGAGATTGAGTTATAAATAAATTTTGTTAAATAATAGCAAGAAACAACTTGTAGATCACTGGTAAAGCCCTTGCACTGCTGTGACGTAGTCCCTGTGTTCGAATTCCATCAAACACATTATTTTTTCAGAATTTTTCTTTTAACATTTTGGAAGCCCAAAAGTTTACACGTGCAATACACATAAAAATGAAAAGTCAGAAAAATCAAACATGTGCAAAAGGGTTTAAACACTGAGTTGTACACGTGGCATCAATCCAGATACCCTAAACCCAAGATCGACCAGCCAAATGCCCAATAAGGCCGGCACCGATGGTCCAACTGTGGCAAAAGAGCCCCGGGCTTTGCACACTTGACTCTTCCCCTACCCCTAACTCCCCTGCACTGTTTGATTTCTCTGCAATCAAATATAGACCCTTCATTTCACCATTTATCATCTTTTTAATGTATTTTAATTCACCATTGTTCTCTACCGAAAAGACGCGACCGGGACGTTGGGACGTCGGGGCCTGAATCCGGGGGCAGATGCTAATTGGTGCTATCCGTCCACCTCTCCGAAGATGCCAAGTTGATTTATGGCACTGTGTATCGAAGGTTTAAACGGATGCGGCCGATGTAGCAGACTTCGTCAGATTCCCCCTCATTTGAGGGGTTTTTGATTGTGGGGACGCTCTTCTTTGCAGGTGCAAGCCCCTGCAGTTAATTACGCTACCGCATCGCGGTAACCACTTTCTCCTTCTCCAGATGGTCACTTCGTGTCGTGGGTGTTTATTTTGTTTTTGGTTGCCCGTGGATTGTATACGGAGACTAATTTATGTTGTCGCACGTAGGACGTGGATTAGTCCAAATCCGTATCTTCTTAGATTTGGGTTTAGGGGTTGGGTTTAAGGATACGTTAGTCTCATTTGAGACTAAGATCAACTTAAACGTTTGTTAAGGATACGTTAGTCTAATTTTAGACTTAGATCAACTTAACGGGATCGTTTAGATCCAACAAGAGAGCATTTGAACTTTATTGTTTAGTTTAGGGACATTGCGGTCGATCACCAGTTTAAGACATAGTGGTCCATTGTTTTAAGGACATCTCGGTCCAATATTAGTTTAAAGACATCTCGGTCAAATGTTAGTTTAAAGACATCTCGGTCAAGGTTAAGGACATCATAGTCCGTGAGTTTAAAGACCTCACAGTTAAGGCTAAGGTCATCATAGTCCATGGGTTTAAGGACCCCACAGTCCAGTTTAAGGACATCATAATCCGTGGAATGTATGGTTGTCGGGACTCGTCGCCTCTCCGAAGACGTTGAAGGATTACAACGACATGTATCATAGGGGTTCAGAGATGTACCCTCGAACCAGTTTTGGTTGGTAGATCTGTAGTCCAATTTGGAAATAAGATCTTGTTCTCCGCCGAAAGACGCGACCGGGACGTTGGGACGTCGATGCCTGAATTTCGAGGGCAGATGCTAATTGGTGCTATCCGTCCACCTCTCCGAAGATGCCAAGTTTATTTATGGCACCATGTATCGAAGGTTTAAACGGATGCGGCCGATGTAGCAGACTTCGTCAGATTCCCCCTCACTTGAGGGTTTTTTGATTGTGGGGACGCTCTTCCCTGCAGGCGCAAGCCCCTGCAGTTAATTACGCTACCGCATCGCGGTAACAACTTTCTCCTTCTCCAGATGGTCACTTCGTGTCGTGGGTGTTTATTTTGTTTGTGGTTGCCCGTGAATTATACACGGAGACTAATTTATGTCGTCGCCCGTAGGGAGTGGATTAGTTCAAATCCGTACTTTCTTAGATTTGGGTTTGGGGTTGGGTTTAAGAATACGTTAGTCTCATTTGAGACTAAGATCAACTTAAACGTTCGTTAAGGACACGTTAGTCTAATTTAAGACTAGATTAACTTAACAGGATCATTTAGATCCAACAAAAGAGCATTTGGACTTAATATTCAGTTTAGGGACATTGCGGTGATAATTAGTTTAAGGACATTACGGTCCATTGTTAGTTTAAGGACATCTTGGTCCATTGTTAGTTTAAAGACATCACGGTCGAGGTTAAGGACATTATAGTCCATGGGTTTAAAGACCCCACACTCCAATGTTAGTTTAAAGACATCACGGTCGAGGTTAAGGACATCATAGTCCGTGGGTTTAAGGACCCCACAGTCCAATGTTAGTTTAAAGACATCACGGTCAAGGTTAAGAACATCATAGTCCGTGGGTTTAAGGACCCCACAGTCCAATGTTAGTTTAAAAACATCACGGTCGAGGTTAAGGACATCATAGTCCATGGGTTTAAAGACCCCACAGTCCAATGTTAGTTTAAAGACATTACGGTCGAGGTTAAGGACATCATAGTCCTTGGGTTTAAGGACCCCACAGTCCAATGTTAGTTTAAAGAAATCACGGTCAAGGTTAAGGACATCATAGTCCGTGGGTTTAAGGACCCCACAGTCCAATGTTAGTTTAAAGACATCACGGTCGAGATTAAGGACATCATAGTCTGTGGGTTTAAGGACCACACAGTCCAACGTTAAGGACATCATAGTCCGTGAAATGTGTGGTTGTCGGGACCCGTCACCTCTCTGAAGACGTTGAAGGATTACAACGACAAATATCAGAGGAGTGAAGAGATATACCCTCGAACCAAAGTTGATTGGGGATCTGTAGTCCAATTTGGAACTAAGATCAATTAATTAAATTATGAGCACATTGGCTCAGTTAAGTCTGAATTGAGGACTTATAGCCAACTTGGGCTAAGTCCAATTAAGTTTGAAATATTGGCCCTTTGTTGGACCATTACACACTAGTCTGGGTTCAAGCCCACATTATTTAGAAATGCTAAACTAGAGTTTGAGGGCTTTGATAACATTTTTAACTTTGACCGAGCATTAAACATTATAGCTCTGAATTTTTCTCCATTTTGAGATTCAGTTAAAGGGGAGTCTTTTGTCTCTGGAAAATTAGCCAATTTGGCTAAAAGTAGTGTTAAACACTAGAGAACAGTAGTGTTAAACACTAGAAATAAATCTCTCAAGTTAGTGTTTAAACACTAGAAAACAACAGTGTTAAACACTGAAAATAAGATTCTCAAATTAATGTTAAACACTAAAAGACAATCAATGTTAAATACTGGAAATAAAGCTCTCGAATTAGTGTTAAACACTAGAGAAGAAGGGGTCATGTGGGGACACGTGAGCATGCCCAAAGGTGGGGCCAGATCTCCTTTTACTTTGTTCTGCAAATAAGTGTTAAACACTTTTAATTTTTAGCCATCACGTGTGGGCACGTGATAGGTACTCATGCACTGATTTGTTAAGGCATTTATTTGGGGTCACGTGGTAACACGTGAGAGCGCCCAAAACCCATATTTCCTTTGCTTTTATTCTTTTTGTTTTGGAGGTCACGTGGGAGCACGTGAGGCATTGCCTCAAAGTTGTTTCCTTCTTATTTTAGAGGATTTGTTTAGGGGTCACGTGGGGACATGTGACCTAGTTTTTATTCTTTCTTTTCTGATCACTACGGATTGGGGTCACGTGTCATCACGTGACCAATGTTCTTTACGTGTATGGAGATCTTTCAAGTCTTTTTATTTTAAGAATTAAATTCTCCGTAAGGTTAAACCCTAATTATGTTTTAGAGGAATCAAATTCCTATGAAATTGGGAGAATTAAATTCTCATATAGGGTTAAACCCTAGTCCTGTCTTGAAGGAATTAAATTCCTATGTTTTTGGGAGAATTGAATTCTCATGCAGGGTTGAACCCTAATTTTATCTTGGAGAAATTAAATTCCTGTAAATTTGGGAGAATTAAATTCTCATATAGGGTTAAACCTTAGTTTTATCATGAAGGAATTAAATTCCTGTGAGTTTAGGAGAATTAAATTCTCATATAGGGTTAAATCCTAGTTTTATCTTGAAGGAATTAAATTCCTGTAAATTGGGAGAATTAAATTCTCTAAACTCAATTCCCCATATAAGTTTTGGATCTACATGACAGAATCTCAACCCGATGAGAATTAAATTCTTAACCTGTGGGGAGATTTTGCTTCTGCAGATCTTCAATCAGAAGAAGAACTAAGTTCTTTTGCAGAAGAGTTAAACTCTTAGATTGAGAATTAAATTCTCTTTTTGAAGTTTTGATCCTTTCCCCCTTTCTCACCTAGGTTTTCTTTCTTGAGAATTAAATTCTCTTTTCTTTTCTCTCTGCTATTTGCCTTTAGAAAACTTCAAGATCCCCAAAATTCTATATCTTTCTCTTCTCTCGGTTCCTATTTATAGGAGAAGGAAAAGAATCAATTTGTTTAGCAAATCTTTCATTGAAAGATTTTGTTTGTTTTTATAACTAACATGATCTCAGTGAATTTTATTCACCATTGGATTTTTAATCCAAAAGATATTCTGTTTGTTATTCTTGGTGAAATTTAGGGGAATCTTTCCTTGTTTAAAATCTTTCTATAAATTGGTGATTTTTAATCACCCTTGGATTTTTAATCCAACAGTCCCTCATAATCCTTTTTTGTTTGGAAAGATTTAGAGAAATACTTTCCCAGTTAGGGTCTTTGATTTCCCTAAATTATAATTTAATTCTATTAACTTATAAGGCTTTCAAAGCCTATCACGTGTCGGCACGTGACCCTCTTTTATTCAGAATTAAATTCTGTTTTTTAACTGGGCTAAAAACCATCACGTGTGAGCACGTGACCCCTTGGTCACGTGTGAGCACGTGACCCCCCATTGGGGTCTTTCCTTAGCCGTTTATTTACACTTTTGTTTGATCTTTAGAATTTAATTCTATAAAGTAGAGATCGCAGGAACCTATCACGTGTCAACACGTGACCCTTGGTCACGTGTGAGCACGTGATACACCATTGTGGTATTTCCTGGCTATTTTACTTTATTTTTAATTCTTTCTGGGGGGGGGGGTTTAAAGACTTATCACGTGTGAACACGTAACTCCTGTTTAGTTAGAATTTAATTCCTTTCATTATTTTGGAGGGCTTAAGAGCCCATCACGTGTCTACACGTGACCCATGGTCACGCGTGAGCACGTGATGCCCCATTGAGGGTCTTTCCATAGCTGTTTTGTCATGCCTTATAACTCATTTTTAGTGGGTTGAAGGGCCTATCACGTGTGGACACGTGACTGCACTGATTAACTGTTTGGCTAGAGTTTAACTCTATAAATTAGAGAACACAGGAACTCATCACTTGTCAGCACGTGACCCTTGGTCACGTGTGAGCACGTGATACCCCATTGGGGTGTTTCCCGATATTTTATGAGGGAACAGATCTGTTAAAAGATTTATGAGCATATGGGCTCAATTAATCTGAGTTGAGGGCTTATGGCCAATCTTGGGCTAAGTCCATTCAGGTTAAAATGTTTAACATTTATTTTGGGCTGTTGAGCATTTGTTTGGGCTTGGCCCTTTTAACAATGCTGAGCATTGATTAGGATTTTGACAGTATTTCTGTCTCTTATTGAATGCTGAGCATTCATCATAGCTCTGGGGCTTGTAAAAGAACAATTTATGTTCTGTCAGCGCCCACATGAGGGACACGTGGTGCGCTTGGCGCCAGTCCACGAGCGCAGTGCGATTTTGCCGAGTAGCGCACACATGAGGGACACGTGGCGCGCTTGGCGCTAAGCGCCGGATGATGAGCGCATTGCGCTATATTTGGAGCGCTAAGGCTCTTTTAAAATTAAGAATGCCAAGGCTCTGCAGCGCTTTGTGCTAGATGTGGAGCGCTGAGGCTCTTTTGAATTAGGAGCGCTAAGGCTCTTCTTTTATGCAACTTAGATCAGTTTGCGCCGTGAGAATTAAATTCTCTTTTTTATAAGAGACTTTGTCTCAAGGTTTTGAGACAGAAGTTCTTATTTTGTAGGAGATGTCTTCAATCTCTTTTGTTGATGAAAGGCTTTGCCTTTATGGATCTATGATCCTTAAGAGAATTGAATTATTCTCTCCCTCTTTATAATGAGATGTTCATGATCTCAGAAAGACAATTTGTCTTATAGATCTATGATCTGTGAAAGAAGTAAGTACTTCTTTATTTTATGATGAGATCTTTTGATCTCTTTATAAAAGACCTTGGTCTTTGTAGATCTATGATCTTTTAAGAAGAGAATTCTTCTTTTTAATTATGAGATGATTTCATCTCTTTGTTCATCTCCATTCTTTTTACCTTGAAGAAAAATCTTCTTTCTTGAGAGCTTGGCTCTTCTTTCTGAGATCTCAAAGCTTATGAGGGAGTTCCTCTGTATGTTTTTCTCTTTGAGACTTGAAGTCTATGGGCCTTTATATAGGGCAAGCGGATCAGTTCAATCAGTTAAGGAGATATTTTCTCCAATTGATTTTGGGAATTTCCTATCGTTGGATCTTTGATCCAAAGGCTTCTGATTTACAGAAGGTAGTCTTCTTGTTATTAATAAGATTGGGAAATCTTTCAAAACAGAATTTATTCTGTATTTTGGTGATTTTTTAATCACCATTGGATCATTGATCCAACGGTGCTCTGATTTACAGAGCACAACTTATTTGGAAAGATTTTGAGAAATCTTTTCTTAACAGAATTTAATTCTGATTAATTAATGATTTATCATTATTATTAGATCTTTGGTCTGATGTGTTAGTTATATGTATGCCCTAGAGGCCATTACTGTACATATGATGCATATTGTAGTGGATGCTGGGACATATATAGGGAGGACTTTCTTGCTCGACATGATAGTATGCTATCTGGTTGATCTTTACCTTAACGTGTACACAGGCTGTCTCTCTATTACATGTTGGTAAAGCCCTTAGGATGTGTGCTTGACTACCTGGACTATGATGCGGATCATACTAGTGGGGACATGGTAGTCCATAAGTACATCCTTCAAAGTCCCTAGTCGTGGGTGTATCGAGACGGGGCATCGATATATCAGAGTAGACTAGCGTGTACCTTCTCGACCCATACAGATGGGCGATGGATGATCCCATATCCATTGGTGTTTGACATCAGAGATGATATACGGGTTCTCAGTAGAGACTGGGTACACTGGACGGACTCGCCGAGAACTCCCAGATGGTATTATACCTCACGTCAGATGGCAGTTCTCAGGTGATACTGGTACAGAGTAGTCTGTTGACCCGAGATCGTCATAGAGTCTTGTGTGGTTCCCACTGTGCTTTGATTTCCACCTTACCACGTCCAAGAGGGCGTGCAAAACGGTGGCTTTTGGGTACAGTCCCGAATCACATGGAGGCAATGAGCGATAGGAGGGGATTCGTCTCTCCCGATATAGGGAGTTGATGTTGCGCTGTGTTCGATTGGCTATAACCGGAAATACCTGGCCAGGGTTGCTGAGATTTACTGGTAAGTGTTACCAGTAGTTTCTCGAACTGTTATAGACCTCATATCGACACGACTTATCGAGCTATTGGGGTCTGACGTTTACCACCCCTAGGAAAGATATGCGACATATCAGACGACGAGACCGGACTGTACGGTAGTGTTACTGGTTGGATTCACTGGAGTGTGACCGGGCTTGCTCGTCGATCTTCTGATCGCTCAATACCCGGGTGGCCGTTACGTTTAGCAGACCGCTTGCGTCTTGTGAGTGTTTGATATGATCATCATCTGCTGCCGGCGTATTGACGAGTCTTTAGAGTCCTACACAGAGGTTTCCTGGCTCAAGCGAAACGAAATAGGAGCGCATATGAGATATGTGCGGGACCGAGAATAATGCGTGTATGTGATACCGTATTTCATTCTCGCGATCAATGTGTCGAATGGTTGTATGCGATATAACCTAGTTATCGATTCAAGCGTTGATTCGATAAGCCGATACATTGTATACTAGTCGGTTGTGTGCGACATGACCGGATCATTGAATCAAGTGTTGATTTAATGATTTAATACATAATTATATATTTGATATATTACTTTGCATTAACTAGTATTGGTTCACTTTAAATGGATATTCTCACTTGGATTGTGCACATTGTATATGTGATATACTTTTGTGCACATGATTGTATCATGTTTGATGATACATGCTTTTTGGTTAAGTGTAAAGAATTAAACCATGGTTGAGTTGGAAATTAGGGTTTTGTTTTATCCATTATTTATTTATTTGTTTATTTATTTTGGAAAAATATTAAGCATAAAGAAATGAAATGGTGGCTTACTTTGGACTTGCTTGTTGAAGCTTCATGAAGCTTTGACTAAGTCACCATTTTGTCTCATGCTTAACCCTAACCACTCCACTCAACCCTAGTTGATTCTCTACACTTCACCATGGTTAGATTATGATAAGCATTCCTTTTATTTTCTATTTGGAATATACTTATCATAATAATCTTCTTCTTCTTCATCTTCTTCACATGAAGAAGCTTGACTTCATCAATGGTGGATTGATGAAACAAGTGAGAAATCCAATTCTAAAGTCTACCCACTTCCTATTTCTTCATCCTCTACCTCTTGCCAAGTAGTAGAGTGTGTTTCCTTCACAAGTTTTCATGGCTTGGTGAAGGTGGAGCTTGATCTAGTGATGCCTCGACGTAGATCATCTTCGGCATCGTCGTCGATGACCTAGCCCGTCCATTCTCCGATGAAGCCGACGCTAGAGCCCGGGGTTCAACTTGGACAGCGAGGAGTCTTCATTGCGGAGCTATGGAGGTGGAGGACCGGATCTACAAAGGTTGTATATCCATTCTTTTAGTTTAGCTGTAAACTAGTTTCATTTTATCGCCTAAACATCTAGCCAACGATCTAGTCTAGGGTTTCTCGGCACCGTATTTTTTGAAATTGGCATGGTTGATGCCTTGTGAGACCTTTTGAGAGTGCCTAGGAACCCTACATGATGGTGGGGAGATTTTAGTTCCAGCGCTAGCGCACCCGTGCTTTGCACGTGGTGCGCCCCTCAGAGCGCAGCGCACACGTGCTTTGCACGTGGTGCGCTGCTCAAAGCGCAGCGCACACGTGCTTTGCACGTGGTGTGCTGCTCAGAGTGCAGCGCACTTGGCGCTAGCGCACATGCGCTTTGCATGTGGTGCGCTGCCTAGGGCGCTGGATCTGAAACGTTGCTTCATTTTAAAATTTGAATTTTGAACAGAGCTTTGCTCTGATTGGGGGAAACAAATGCCCCACGTGGCCCACACGTAAGTGCAGCGGTGGCAGAATCTCTGCCGTTGGATCAACTCAGAAGTTGAAACGACTATTTATGCCTATAAATAGGACCCTTGGCCCTTTAGATGATTCTGTTCATCTTCTTTTCTGAGAATTATTTCTCCTTCAGAGCATTGCTCTCTTCTTTAAGAAATCTCTTAGAAACTCTGTCAGATCTTTTCTTTTTAGTAAGATTCGAATTCGTTATCAGAGCTTTGCTCTATTTGGATCATGGATCTGAAAAAGAAAACCTTTTGTAACAACCCTAATTTTCCTATAAAATTTTTTTCAAATATTTTTCAAAATCCATAAAGGGGTATTTATTGCCTGAGCACAAGACATAAGTAATTAATTAGCTCCTTAATTACAAGAAGGAGCTTGTAGCTTATTGGTAATACCTTGCACTGCTGAACCAAGCCACCAGAGTTCAAATCCCATACCCCACATTATTTTTAATATTTATCTTGTTTTAAATTTTATACAAGCCCAACATTCCACACGAGATAACTCCCAAACTTTCTACTAAACCTGAAAAACTGAAAGTACCAGAGGCTTCACCAGGCGACCCCCACCTCCCAAGCCCCTGACTTGGCCCGACTCGGGCCGGCGCCGCCGGCCGAACTCGGCCGGTCTGCCGAGTCGTCAACACCAAAAAGTTGTCTCTTGGCATTCTCTAACCCCCTGCACACTTCAATTTCCCAGATCGTTTCCAGAGAGCTCTTAATACCCCATTTACTCCATTTTATTACAATTTATCACATTATTTTTTATATTTTTTCAATTTAACTCTTCATCTACCCTAACCCTATAAATACCACCCCTACCCTCTACCCTATAACCCCAAAACTATGAGCCAACTCTCTAAAATTTCCAAGAAACTTGTGTACTTTGAAATTGAGAACGAAGCGAAACTACGGCGAATTTTCCGGCGAACTTCCGACGATCATTCTAGGAGCTCCCGGCGATGAAGCGACGCACCGGCGACTTCTCTCGTTCTATCTCTTTCTCCTAGGTGTCCAAAACCCGTAAGTCCCATTTTCTATTTCTCTTTTCTATTCTAAAAATACGGATTTACAAACCCAACGGAATCGGAACAAATCCGATTTCCGATTCGGTTTCTTATAAAACTTCACTTCTCATTAATACAATTATGCTTAAACTCTCTCATGTTGACTATTAAACACTAATCAACCAAATTGATCGAGTTTCATTTTATAAAATGATGGCTATTTCACTTTATCGTATTTTTCATTTAAATACCACATTGTTTCAATTATACATTTAACTTCATTAAACTTGCTATACCTTTAAGTAGATCACAAGGTAACGACCTACCTCCTCACAAACTCATATGCAAACATAACACGGTACCTCGAGAACTTAGAATACGGGAAAACAAGCATTTTCATTTAAATACCCTTTACTTAATTAAAACCAATTCTAAAAGATTTAGTATTGATATATCTTTACAAATAAATAACCTTTGAGCTAATAAAGAAAAAATATCTAGACTCGGCCAATTAAGAACTGTCACATTCATTAGGACAGAGCAAGGTTGTGGGCATTCAGTCGTTTATCTAAACCTGACTTTGTGGTGCCTAGGCTAGACAAGTGAGAAAGGTAACTTTAAAAGGCCCGTCTCACGGCGATTCGTGAGCGGATCCCTCCTTTCTTCACTTGTACTTACCTGGCCACAATTGACGGTGAAAAGACGATTTGAGGGATATCTCACAACTTGTCGCCAACTAGGAACAATCTAAACCATAGAATACTGGAAATCGACATCTTTTGCAAATAAATACCATTAACTTAATAAAACCGTTTTTCTTTAAAGATTAGTATTTAAACAAATCTTTGTAAAGCGCCGCTACAACCCACTTTGGGGAACCCGTTCGGGATGGTGCGGATTATCGCACATCCTCGGGTTTAGTAGTGCGAGATGCAGAATTCCGCAAGGAGCATTCGGTCTCGAAAGATTTAAATACGACATCTTAAGAAAAATGAGATTTCTAGATTATATCAAATATATAAAAATTTATTTTCATATAAATATATGTATATGTAACTCCAAAATACCTATTTTGAATTATTATGAATATTCAACCTTTTTCTAAAAATGGCACAAGAATCGGTTTACACTAAAATACCATGAATTCCATTTAAACAATATTTACACACAAATACCTTTATTTATGGAATTAGGTTATTCTCATTAGAAATATCACAATATAAAATCTACAATTATTACAACTCTAAAGACGATAATAAATACTTGGGGTGTATTTTGAAAAGTATATAAAAATATTTTTACACAAAACCCCCTCAAGTTTTATAAATTACCCTAAGGACCCTAGTAAACATAGGTTTAAGAAATAATCAAGACTTTGATTTACATTTCTAATTGTCTGACTCGGGTTTAAGTCTGATTATATCTGACTTGAATATGATTCAAGTACAATCTACAATCTACAATATTACAATTCAACACGAATCCATGAATCCATTATTCCATATATTCAATATATCAATCTATACAACTTGACCGAACCGAACCGAACCTTGGATATACATTCCATTTACATGATCATCCATTTTACATGATTCTACAGTTATATACATGATTCTATAGTTACATCCGTTTACTGATATCATGGTTTCGGCAAGTCATCCAATTATACAATTAAATTTACAAGACATTACAATGCAATACAATACGATCAATACAATAACTACACGGGGTATTGGGGTAGTTCAGTCGTGAATCCAACATAATCTCAGGAGTTCCCTTAGATTCTGAATCCATGCCTACTAATACAAGCAAGCAATCATGAGGGCCCGTATTTCCATGCTCCTGGACTGTGGCCTATTGAGTTTGGAATACTTCGACGACGGTCGAAGTCCCGCTACTAACATATCATTTGGGCCCATGGTTCCCTACCCCTGGACTATGGCCTGTTGGGTTGGAGAACACTCTTGAGATTAGTTGACATTCACCCTTGAACTTACGATAACAACAACATTAATATTATAACAATATAATACAATTTTAAAAACTACACCCTCTCTTTCTTCTATTCTACTTTCCTCTTATCTTTGAGACTTACTGAGCGACCTGTTCGCTGACGACATTATATTTCTTTCTTCATTGAATTTCGTCAGGTGATTTGGACCCGTCAGAGATCAAGCCCACTGCTGAAGACTTGGACCAGTTCAGTGAAGACCCCGAGCTCTAGTCATTGTACACTTTTCATTCAGTACTTTCATTTCTGTTATGCCATTGTTTAGGCATTGCTTTTTATTCAGTTGTATTTACTTTCCATGCATTGTACAAAAGAATGTTAATAAATAAAGTTGCTGTTCAGTTTATATCTTGTCTCGTCACGCCCCGCTTCCCAGAGTACGCTAAGATGGGCATATGACATAGCCAACCATGTTGGATAGGAAATGTCCTTCCATAGTCACATTACGGCTGTAGAGATATCAAGAACAATAATAAACAATCTAACACATGTCCATAAGCCAAAATAAAATGAGTCAAAAATAAAATAATGCGGAAGCAAAAGATCCAATACAAGAATAACTGGAATGTATGTCCCATAATGCGGGCTCACATCAGGAATGAAATAATACTGAAAGTAAATGAACTAACTACTAGCAAGTCCTCACTACTCAGTCTGCTGACTGAAATACTCCTGCTCGGACTGCAGCAAAGGTAAGGAATCTGGGCCATGCAAAACCCAGACGTCAGCGCGTCATAACATCAAGCAATAATATATAAACTGGGTAGCAAGACATGCAAGTATGATCATAAATGGTAAAGCAGGTGTAACAGCAATATAAATCAGGGCAGTGAAAGGTGGTGTGCAGTGAGTAATCTAAACTGGTATATTGGGTTAACCACTCTCAGGCTCTGAAATCAATTTGATGAATCATCGATGTAACTCAATAGTATCCGTGCGTGCCCAGGATCACGGTGAAGATTCTCGGGCTGAAACCGAGACATGCCGCTAGGCACTAAAAGGAAAAGGGATAACGATGAATGATGTCAATAGCATCATCCCAAGGCTGGCCTAGCCTCTAAAAAAAGTAGTGGGTAACGATGGATGATGTCAGCAGCATCATCCCAAAGCTGGCCTAGTCTCTAAAACTGATCAGTAAAGGTAGCGAACTGTCGAGTTACAAGTCAGGTTTCATCATTGATTTTCCCATACCCCCAAGTTATATGTGTTCAGGTCAGGTATTAAAATAATCTGAAGCTAACGCCAACACAGGATCAGGCAGGTTCAGGTTTGTCTGGATAGACAATAGGAAATGTCCGTACGGACAACAGGTCAGGTTTGTTGGCATTAGTAACAAGATCAGGTAACAGATAAAGCCATGGTACATCAGGTCAAGTCAGGTAGTATATAGGTATCATGTCATGTCAAGAGTTGCACGGTACCATGTCGTGTCAAGTAGTAGGTGTAACAAGTCATGTCAGGGGTGCACAAAATGTCATGTGGGTGCTCATAATCAAACTAACATAAGCATGGGTATACAAAACAAGCATAAAGTACTAATGGAACACTAAAATGGAACACTGTAATGTAATATGCAATCAGGTACAGATTAAGGCATATAGATACACAGTTATGGTTAGGATTACAGTTAAAGTTCCAATACTAATCAAACTACAATTTATCAAAAGTGGAATGTTAATATTGTAATATATTCAAGTGATCTATGAATGCAATATTATGTATACTAAACGATATGGATGCAAACAGGTGTTTGAACGGTTATAAACTATTTAAAAGGGTATTATGGGCTATGTAAATAATTATTAAGTGATTTAAACACGAATGTGGGTACTATGTATAGTAACTCAAAATGCAACACGGTATGTTCCAAGTTATGAATATAAAATGATAAAATGGACATCGAATGTTAAATTGTGACATGAGACATTGGATTAAATCTATAGGTTTAACATGAAATCAAATAAGTATAAAGTATTATGAATAGCATGTAGCAAGTTTCACTTGCCTCGACAGAACGCGAAACGGGTATACGGAACGTCACGCGTCGGCGGGAAAAGTCGCGACGCGCGCACAGTACACGGAACGAATCCACACAACGTACAATGAGATCACACGAGTCCGATATCCTCGCTGGGTCCTCGGGATCTTCGACGGCACAGCCGGATTCTGGCAACCAAAATCAACAGTGAATAAAATCAAGAAAGAAATGCACAATGGAATGAAGAAAAGAAGGAGGGAAGGAGGAAGAAGGAGAAGGAAGCTCACTGTGGTTGGCGAAGAGGGTCGTGAAAGGGTCGACGGCGTCGACGGAACTTTGATGAACGATCTGCAAAATGGACAGCCACACATAAAGAACAGAGAAGAAGGAAAAGAAAGGAAGAAGAAGAAGAAAGAAGAAGGAAGAAGAGGTGTTGAGGCTTACTGTGGTGCACGGAGCCGGGAGAACGAGGACTAGAGTCACTGGCGGCGATCAACCCTGGAGGTGCAAAGGCATGCAGGGGGTGCTCGGGCCTGGGTCTGGAGGTGTGCAGGCTCGAAAGAAAAAAGATGGAGGCGAAAGTGATGAGGGTGAGGAGATGACGAGGTCGGGAGTTGTGTTGTCGGCTGTCGGCGACGGTGTGAAGGGAAGACGGCGGCTAGGGTTTTAAATCTTGGGTTCGTTTGAAAAAAAACGAAGAGAGAAGGAAATATATATGCAGAGGGGAGAGAGAGAAAGAATTAGCGAGAGGAGAGAGAGGGAGATTCTGAGAGATGGAGAGAGAGAGAAGAGAGAGAAGAGAGAGAGAGAGTGAGTCGCGAGATGAGAGAGAGGGAGAGAGATAGAGAGAAGAGAGAGATCGGGAGGAGAGAGAGGGGAGAGGAGAGATAAATTTGTTGGGTAGCGGGGAGAGAGAAAAAGAGAATAGAGAGAAGAGAGAGAGAAAGAGAGAGTCGCGAGATGAGAGAGAAAGGGAGAGAGAGAGAAGAGAGAGATCGAGAGGAGAGAGAGAGGGGAGAGGAGAGATAAATTTGTTGGGTAGCGGGGAGAGAGAAAAAGAGAATAGAGAGAAGAGAGAGAGAAAGAGAAGGGAAGAGAGAGAGAGAGAGAGAGAGAGAGAGAGAGAGATGGCTCGGTGTGGTGGGGCCAGCACAAAAAGAGAGCTGGGATTGTTGGGGAGAAATATTTTAAAGAAAATATTTTAAAAGATTTTCATTAGTTGGTAATCAGAAGAATATATATTCGTTTAATAGTAAAATATCTTAAATGAATGATTTTTGGCGAGATACAAAAATATTTCAAAATGCGCCCGGGTCGAGTCCAAAAATTTAGATTTAAAATACGAAAAATAAACGCGACCTCCAAATTTTAAAATGAAAGATTAGGTAACAAAAATGCATCCCCCAAGAACGGATGCATGTACGTGCGCGTAGCCATCCAAACACGTCCATTTCACTGAACGGGACGAGAACAAGATGCAAGGACGCTACCACAGGGTTAGGGGTATCATGCAGGCTATGAAATGAAATTTTAATTTATTTACCGTGATCTAAAATGTCACATGATAAAATGGCGATGCCAAATAAAAATTAATATGCAGTCTATATTAAATGCACATGTCTATTTAACAGGTCAGGGTAGTTTCTAAATATAAAAACAACAGGTTTAGGAAAGCGGGTCGGGTCGAATGCAATGTAAAAGTAAACTACCATTCGCACCCAAACAAGATAAATCAATAAAATACCATATATATATATGAATACGGGAACTGGAATTGGTATAACTGAACTCGGTTGTTACAGTTTTTATTCAGATGTATTTACTTTTTATGCATTGTACAAAAGAATGTTAATAAATAAAGTTGCTGTTCAGTTTATATCTTGTCTCTTGTGATTTTACTTTTATATTGCTTAGATACGCTTAGCGTATTTACTTCACGGTAAAAACGTAGCGGACCAGTCCCGTCCCCTTCACAGTATACTGGGAAGTGGGGCGTGACACCTTTTTAGGGTTTCTTTCGACCCATTGATGAAGAATTCTTGAAATTCACTTTACAGATCTTAAAGATCTCGAAGTTTTTACTTCTGCAGAAAGCTTTGCTTTCAAGGTTTCCTGATGGATCATTTCATCTTCTTTACAGAGCATGGCTCTTTAGAATTCTCGGGGAATAAAGTCCTTTCATAATTAACTTTGACAGGTGTCACTCCTGTCTGCAGAGCATTGCTCTCGAGGAGTTTAACTCCTTGGCCCGAGGGACCTTTTTATTAAATACGAAATTCATTTTAGGATTTCTCTCTTAACTCCACAGAATTAAATCCATCGGGTGATTTAATTAGCACTTATTCCCACCTTGGGGATATCAAGAGTTGTTTAAATTCCGTATTTGTTTCAATAAGCTTTTCTTAATCAGTCTGTCCACTAACTCTCACTGATTTTCCTTTTCAGACGTTATGGGCGCTCACATGTATGATCTCGACGAGATTATTTCTTACGGAGACATTCGTGCACTCGGCCGTTCCCAAAACCAAGAATTCACAAACGCCCAGTGTGCTGAAATTATGGGTCACTTTAATGCATACAATGGTCGATTGCTTCCTCGTCGTTCCTCTCTCTTGAAGCTTATCGTGAGAGCGATCTGGGAAGTGCTTCCCTTATTCTGTCTAGGCATGCCGCTTAAGGCATTGGACGACGCCGAAGATAAGGTGCACTCGGTGTATATGATGGGCCTAATCTCAAAGAAAAGGCGAGACAACCTTGTCGATATCCTACATCAAGTTTTTCAGCAGGCGGTGATACTTGCTGCCTATCGAAGGGTGGATGACATTGGTGGGGATCCTGACGCTTGTGATCGTGAAAGGATGTACACGAAGATGGTCCGAGAGGCTCGAAAATTTTTAGATGGCCTCACCTTTGAATTTCTCAATCCGTGTCCTGGATTTGATATTTTCCCATTGTAATCATTTTGATGATATTTTTTTTTACTGCTTTCATTGTTGTAAGAACCTTTTGAAGTATGAATAGCAAATTCCTCGTTTCCGTGTGTTTATTTTACGCACTAAATCTTTTGCACATGCATGAATGGGTATGCTTTGAACGCTTAACTGAATGTGCGTCAAATGTTCTCCTTACCGTCGCTTTCTTCTCTTTTTCTCTGTTGCCAGCATGTCACCTTAGTAAGCGTAGCCCGTAGATGATAGAGAGCATTCCGTCTTGAATTCTTCGAGAGGTAGTGATGGCTTAGGAAACAGGTTCAGGTCCGCTGCCTAAGACTTTTCAACTTTATGAGCCGTGAGGGTCTCATAAAGACTTTTCTCCCTACGAGTCTTGAGGATCTCGTAGGTGTATTTTCTCCTTAGGAATCATGAGGATTCCTAAGTGTGTTTTCTCTTGAGAGTCATAAGGATCTCACAAGAGAGTTATCTTCCTTATGAGTCGAGAGGACCCGTAAGTGATTGATGGGGTTGACATTATCCGCATTTCACGGAGTCAGGGGTTGCTCTGGATGCTTCCCACGGGGTCAGGATTGACATATCCATGTTCCGCAAGGACCAGAATCCGCTCTGGACGCTTCCCACGGGGTCAGGATTGACATAGCCGTGTTCTGCAAGGATCAGGATCCGCTCTGGACGCTTCCTATGGGGTCAGGATTGACATAGGCCATGTTCCACTAGACCAGGATTTGCTCTGGATGCTTCCCACGAGGTCAGAATTGACATAGCGGTGTTTCGTAAGGACCAGGTTCCGCTATGGATGTTTCCTACTGGGTCAGGATTGATATAGGCCATGCTCCACTAGACCAGGATTTGTTCTGGATGCTTCCCATGGGGTCAGGATTGACATAGCCGTATTCCGCAAGGACCAGGTTCCGCTCTGGACGCTTCCCATGGGGTCAGGATTGACATAGGCCGTGTTCCATTAGACTAGGATTTGCTCTGGATGCTTCCTACGGGGTCAGGATTGACATAGCCGTGTTCCGCAAGAACCAGGTTCCGCTCTGGACGCTTCCCACGGGGTCAGGATTGACATAGGCCGTGTTCCACTAGACCGGGATTTGCTCTGGATGCTTCCCACGGGGTCAGGATTGACATAGCCGTATTCCGCAAGGACCAGGTTCCGCTCTGGACGCTTCCCACGGGGTCTGGATTGACATAGGCTGTGTTCCACTAGACCAGGATTTGCTCTGGATGCTTCCCACAGGGTCCGGATTGACATAGCCGTGTTCCGCAAGGACCAGGTTCCGCTCTGGACGGTTCCCACGGGGTCAGGATTGACATAGGCCTTGTTCCACTAGACCAGGATTTGCTCTGGATGCTTCCCACGGGGTCAGGATTGACATAGCCGTGTTCCGTAAGGACCAGGTTCCGCTCTGGATGCTTCCCACGGGGCCAGGATTGACATAGGCCGTGTTCCACTAGACCAGGATTTGCTCTGGATGCTTCCCACGGGGTCAGGATTGACATAGCCGTGTTCCGCAAGGACCAGGTTCCGCTCTGGATGGTTCCCACGGGGTCAGGATTGACATAGACCGTGTTCCACTAGACCAGGATTTGCTCTGGATGCTTCCCACGAGGTCAGGATTGACATAGCCGTGTTCCGCAAGGACCAGGTTCCGCTCTGGACGTTTCCTACGGGGTCGGTTTGACATAGGCCGTGTTCCATGTGACCAGGAATTTGCTCTGGATGCTTCCCACGGGGTCTGATTGACATAGCCGTGTTCTGCTAGGACCAGGCTCCGCTCTAGACGTTTCCCACGGGGTCAGGATTGACATAGGCCGTGTTCCACGTGACCAGGAATTTGCTCCGGATGCTTCCCACGGGGTCGGTTTGACATAGTCGTGTTCTGCGAGGACCAGGATCCACTCTGGACGTTTCCCACGGGGTCAGGATTGACATAGGCTGTGTTCCACGAAATCAGGATTTTGCTCTGGATGCTTCCCACGGGGTCAGTTTGACATAGCCGTGTTCTGCGAGGACCAGGATCCGCTCTGGACGTTTCCTATGGGGTCGGTTTGACATAGGCCATGTTTCACGTGACCAGGAATTTGCTCTGGATGCTTCCCACGGGGTCTGATTGACATAACCGTGTTCTGCGAGGACCAGGCTCCGCTCTGGACATTTCTCACGGGGTCATGAGTGACATAGGCCGTGTTCCACGTGACCAGGAATTTTCTCTGGATGCTTCCCACGGGGTCGGTTTGACATAGCCGTATTCTGCGAGGACTAGGATCCGCTCTGGACATTTCCCACGGGGTCAGGATTGCCATAGGCCATGTTCCACGTGACCGGGAATTTGCTCTGGATGCTTCCTACGGGGTCGGTTTGACATAGCCGTGTTCTGCGAGGACCAGGCTCCACTCTGGACGTTTCCCACGTGGTCAGGATTGACATAGGCCATGTTCCACGTGACCAGGAATTTGCTCTGGATGCTTTCCACGGGGTCAGTTTGACATAGCCGTGTTATGCGAGGACCAGGATCGGCTTTGGACGTTTCCCATGGGGTCAGGATTGACATAGGCCGTGTTCCACGTGACCAGGAATTTGCTCTGGATGCTTCCCATGGGGTCTGATTGACATAGCTGTGTTCTGCGAGGACCAGGCTCCGCTCTGGACGTTTCCCACGGGGTCAGGATTGACATAGCCGTGTTCTACGAGGACCAGGATCCGCTCTGGACGTTTCTCACGGGGTCAGGATTGATATAGGCCGTGTTCCATATGACCAGGAATTTGCTCTGGATGCTTCCCATAGGGTCTGATTGACATAGCCATGTTCTGCGAGGACCAGGCTCCGCTCTGGACGTTTCCCATAGGGTCGGTTTGACATAGGCCGTGTTCCACATGGCCAGGAAGGGTTGACTTTATCCGCATTTTACGGAGTCGGGGTTTGACTTTCGGCCATCTGTGCACCGCCGAGTTATGGAACTGGGAATTGCCACGGTTCCGCTTTGCTTGATGTTGCGTCTGTTGTAATGAGACGTGTTGAGATGATCTCCAGGCTTCCTGTGAACCGTCGATATTTGGCTCTCCTTTGGATGGAGCATGGGGGAAGGTATGGTTTTCTCATTGTTTGTGCCCCTGGATTGTATACAAGGATCGATGTGATCTCACCTATAGGGCAAAAAGTTTCATTTTATTTATTTTTCTTTCCGCGATGCTTTATCATTTCAGCTTTTATATCGCGAAAGACGTGATTGCCCAATCATTTCGGCTATTTTTTTGCGGTGCCCAATCATTTCGGCTATTTGTTTTATTTACTCGCTGCTGTTCATTACGAGTTGCCCAATCATTTCGGCTATTTGTTTTATTTACTCGCTGCTGTTCATTACGAGTTGCCTAATCATTTTAGCTATTTTGTATGCATACATTTTTACTTGCTGATTTTGTTGCAAGTTGCCCCATCATTTCGGCTATTTCATATGTATTTGTGGCTCGCTGACTTTTCGCTGCGAGTTTGGGATTTGGGATCTGATATCGATTTAGGCATCAGCATCGCTACAACTGGGATATTGCTAGGAGAGAATCATCATTTGCCTCTGTCGATGTCGAACAAAGGTAGCTTAGTAAGCAGGGTTAGGATCTTGTCGACTAAGGCTTTTGACTTCATGAGCCGTAAGGGTCTCATAAAGGTATTTCTCCCTATGAGTCGTGAGGATTTCGTAGGTGCGTTTTCTCCTTAGGAATCGTGAGGATTCCCAAGTGTATGGCTTCTCGTAAGTTGTAAGGATCTTATAAGAGTGTTTTCTCCTTATGAGTCGAGAGGACTTACATGGGTTGTTCACCATGTGAGCATATCCCCAGTCTCTGATGAGACTTTGTTAAGGAAATGTTTATTCACGCCCGTGGATATTATACAAGGGTCAATACTGAACCGCTTGTAGGGCAGCATTGGAGGTTGTGATGGCTTAAGAACATGTTCAGATCCCTGTAGCTTAAGGCTTTTGAATTCTATGAGTCGTGAGGGTCTCAAAGGAGGGTTCTCCTTACGAGTCGTGGGGATCTCGCAAGTGTAATTTCTCCTTAGGAGTCATGGGGATCCCTAAGTGTGTTACTCCCTTGTGAGTTGTAAGGATCTCACGCAGGTGGTTTCTCCTTACAGAGTCGAGAGGACCTTGCAAGTGTCTTTTAACGAGCTTGCGCCCTTTCGGGTTTTCACAAAACTCGCCGGTAGCCCTACTGTTTTTACTCACGGAGCTCTTTCGGGTTTTCATCCGTGCCCATTTTGCTTATGGACATACCGTTTTCTTTTTTATTTATTTTTTATTAATTTTTTTTTGTGTCAGCCTTGGGATGCTGCGGTCCGCAGTAGTTTATAGACGTCTCGGTCAACAGCCAGTTTTAGGACATAGTGGTCCATCGTTAGTTTAAGGACGTTTCGGTCCGTCGTTAGTTTTAGGACATTTCGGTCCGAAAGCCGGCTACTACTCATAGAGTTTGGGCTTAGGAAGATAGCGAGCGGACATAGGCATCGTTATCTACCATTGACCTAGGCCGTGACTTGTCAGGCGTAGTATTTTTTTAGGAAGCGGCCGTTTATTGGCCTGAAGGGTCTTTCACCATGCATATCCATGAGCAAGTAAGCTCCACCCTGGTAGACTTTATCTATGATATACGGGCCTTCATAGTTTGGCTTGAATTTCCCCCGTTTAGCACGATTGGGGATCATAGGTCTTTTGACCACTAGCACGAGTTCGCCTTGGCGGAATGTTCTCGGCCTAGTCAATTTCTCGTATGAGCGCGTCATCTTTGCTTTATATGCTTCGAGATTTTGTTGCGCCATGAGCCGGGTTTCGTCAAGGGCGTCGAGCTCCTCAAGCCGAAGGTGAGCATTTTCTTCGTTTGTTAGCTCGTTGTGAACCGCCACTCGTAAGGAGGGTAGCTCTATCTCAACGGGGAGTACCGCTTCAGTGCCAAATACCAATGCATACCGCGTTGTATTTGTGGCCGTTCTGAGCATAGTTCGATACGCACAGAGAGCTTCATGCAGTCTCTCGTGCCAGTCCCTCTTATTTTGAGACACCGTCTTTTTCACGATCTTTGTCAAGGTCTTGTTGAAAGCCTCGGCTAGACCGTTTGCTCGGGGATTATCGACCGAAGAGTATCTCTAGTCTATATTATGCTGTTGTGCGAAGCGGCTGATCTTGTGGCTTCTGTAGGCTGTCCCGTTATCGGAGATAATCCGTCGCAGAGTGCCGAACCGGTAAATGATGTGTGTCTTGAAGAAATGGAGGATATTCTCCGTTTTCACATCCCTCAACGGTACTGCTTCTGCCCATTTGGAGAAGTAATCAGTTGTTGCCAATATGAACCGATGTCCTCGGATGATGGGCCCGATTATGTCAGTTCCCCACATTTCGAACGGCCAGTTGGCCACCGTCGAATGTAGCGGATTTGGATGCTGGTGGATGAAGTCTCCGTGAATCTGGCACGAGTGGCACTGCTTCGCATATTCGAGACAGTCTTGGATCATCGTGGGCCAGTAGTAACCCATTCTTTTGATCTTCAATTTCATCTTTGGCCCGGCTTGGTGAGAACCGTAGAGTCCGTCGTGAGTTTCTTGGATGACTCTCCTTGCCTCTTCAGGTCCCAGGCATCTTAGCTATAAAGAATCAAATGATCTCTTATACAGAGTATCATTGACGAAGGCAAAAGACAGAGCTCGTTTCATGGGCTGATGTCTTGAAGACGCATCTTCAGGCGTTCGACGGGATTTGAAGTAGTCTATAAAGACTTCTCTCCAATCCTTAGTCTTTTCCTGGTCTTTTATTTATAGGGTCATTTGCTCGGTAGCTCCCTTTTCTTTGGACGACTCTGGGGATATTTCTGCCGGCGTAAGAATCCGACGGTTTTGCACAACGATCCTCACATCATCGAGGTTCTCATCGGCTAGTTCTTTAGCGATCTTGGCTAATGCATCTGCTTTGCTATTTTCCGCACGCGGTATGCTTTCCAGAATGTAGGAAGGGATTTGAGTCAGTAATTGTTGTACGCTCTCGCCGTACTTCACTAACTCTGGCTTGCATGTTTGATAGTCGCCATTTACTTGGCTGACGACCAGCTTGGAATCTCCGTATATGAAGAGGTTTTCGATTCCCATGTCGACAGCGATCTCAATACCTGCTATCAAAAATTCATACTCGGATTCATTGTTTGTCCTTGGCTCTGTTAAAGAGAAGGCGAAGTGCATTATCCCCTTTTGTGGAGTTATGAAGATAAGGCCTACCCCATATTTGATTATGGGGGTGCTTTGTTTGCGCTTCTTCATGGAAGATGCCCCCATTGAAGTAGAGTTCCCATCGGGTGTCACTCTCTCCTTTCTCACCGTCGATTGTGTCAAACGCGTGCTCGTCTGGCAATTCGCAGTTCAAAGGAGAATCGACAGGTATTGGATGTTCAGCGAGGAAGTCGACGATGGCCTGGCCTTTCACTGCTTTGAGGGGTCTGTATGTTATCGAGAACTCCATCAAGAGCAGGGCCCATTTAGCGAGCCATCCTGTTAATATAGCTTTCGACATCAAATATTTGAGAGGATCCACCTTTGATATGAGATGGACCTCATGTGCCAATGCGTAGTGTCTGAGCTTCGTTATCGCGAAGATCAACGCCAGGCAGTGTTTTTCGATGGGGGAGTAATTGCTTTCTGCCCCCAGGAGAACTCGACTCAAGTAGTAGAGGGCTCTCTCTTTCCCTTGGTCGTTTTCTTGTGCCCACAGCGCGCCTAAAGAACCTTCGAGGGCTGTTATGTATAGGACGGGAGGTTTTCCTTTAACGGAAGCGGCCAGTACTGGCGGATTCTGCAGGTATTACTTGATTTCGACCAGTGCGCTTTGGCATTTGCGATCCCAGACGAAAGGGGTCCCGTTCTTCATTAGGTGACTATAAGGACGGCATTTACCGGAGAGATTGGCTATGAATCGCCGGATATACGCGAGCTTCCCTTGGAGAGACCGCAGTTGCTTGAGATTTCTTGGTGGAGGCATTTCCATGATCGCCTTGATCTTCGAGGGGTCTATCTCGATGCCTCGGTGTCGGACGACGAATCCTAGAAACTTGCCCGAAGAAACTCCAAACGCACATATGAGAGGGTTCATCTTCAAGTTGTATTTCCGAAGGCGCTGAAACATGATCTTCAGATGCTCTAGATGTTCCTCGTATGATTTTGTTTTAACTATGGGGTCGTAGATATAGCATTCGACGATTTCATATATGAGGTCATCGAAGATCTTCGTCATGGTCCTCTGATAGGTGGCACTGGCGTTCTTCAGATCGAAGGGCATCACCTTGTAGCAGAATATTCCCAAAGGAGTCCGAAAAGCGGTATGCTTCTGGTCTTCAGGATGCATCTTTATCTGATTGTATCCTGACGAGCCGTCCATGAAGGAGAAAACTTTGTGAGTGGACGTATTATCTATCATCAGCTCGGTGACCGGTATTGGAAATTCATCCTTCGGGCAAGCTTTGTTGAAATCCCGGAAGTCTACGCATATGCGCACTGTCCCATTTTTCTTCATCACTGGGACGATGTTGGCGATTCAGTCAGGATATTGAACTTCTTGTATGAAGCCGGAGTCGATTAGCTTCTTGACCTCAGCATTGATGCTCATCTCGAGTTCGAGCCGCATTCTTCTCGGTGCTTATTTAATCGGCTTGACGTCCGGAGATATCGCCAATTTGTGGACGACTATTTCTGGATCCAATCCGGGCATCTCAGCATAGTTCCATGCGAAGCAATTTTTATACTGCATGAGCACGTCTTTGAGCGTAACCACTTTTTCTTCAGACAACAGCTCATTGAAGAACGTCGGTCGTGGGTCATTTGCCGTTCCTAAGTCAATTTTCTTGAGGTTATCTGCAGTAGTATGTATCCCATCTTCCAGCTCTTTTGACGTTGGTGGAAATTCTGAGATCACCTCGTCATCATCGTTTCGAAGCACCAAGGGAGATCAGCCGTATCTTCGCATATTCTTTTTCCTGACACCGTTATCATGTGACAGGTGCGAGATCGCTTCCAAGACCGACGTTGATCTGGTTATACTCTCGTGGCTTTCGGTTCATGCTTCTATGGCTGGGTTACCCTCCAACTGCTGGATAGAGCAAACCTGCCTTGCTGATACTGGTATTCTACCTAGTCTTTGAATGTGAAGCAGTCTTCGAGAGGATGCCCTATTGCTCGATGATAGGAGCAATAATCCGGGTGAGAGACCTCGCCTTCTTGCTCGGGATGCTTGGACTCCGGGAGGGTAATCATCTGATGTTTTATGACAAGATCAAGTATCTTTCTTGTCTTGTCTTGGGAAAAAGAATACGCTCGACCCATCTTTTTTATAAGAGACGGATCCCGGCTGCTCGATTCTTGCTCGCATGGCTTTTTGGATCTGCTATGCTACTGTCGAACGTTTTTTTTTTCCGTTCTTGGGTTTATTTCTGCCTCTGCGTCGGGTCTTTTGTATGACGGGCTGGCGACGAAGGGCATCGTCACTTTCTGCAGCCTGCTAAAGGAGGCGCTGCGTTATGGCTTTCTCGTAGATGGCTATTTCGCGATTATGGTCGTGTTGAACCTTCTGACCCGCTTCCTTTATAAGTTTGTCCATTTGTTCTTCGAACGACGAGCTTGGCACTTTCATGGCGAGACCTTATTCTCGTTTAGGGTTAGTGTATTCCCATAGAGCATCTCCTTCTTCGTCAAAGTCATGTATGACGTAGCAGCTGCGGAACCGCTCTCGTTTCTTGGATTGAACATATCCAAGCCCGATCGTTTCCATTTTCCCGTTGGGCAATTTTCACTGGGTTCCGGGGACGTTCCAGATCCTGTTATAGAACTGAGCTTATCGAGCAGCCTGTTTGAAGGGTACGCCTTGGTGCCTCAACAGCCTTTTTAATCCTTCTGTGTAGTATCTAGGCAGACAGATGGGTTGGAGCTTGTTAGGCGTAGAATCGGTGCCATGCCGGATTTCTTTCTCTAGGCCTTCTTCGAGATTTGCCTTAGACGATGGATTAGCGAGTGGTGCCGCCTGAGCAAGCATCTCCTGCAGCTTTTCACGTTGCAGTTGAACTTTTGTTAAGGACCGAGTTTGAGGTCGGTGACTAGTAGAAGCTCGAACTTCATCTTTGGAATTCACCACATAGACTGTGTGAACTACCATGCCCCCAGGCTTGGGGTGTTTGGAGTTTTTGGCCTTTGGAGTTTGCTTTGGGCACTTGAGCTTTATTGGGCCTCCTTTTTGTGAAAAGCCGCTTTGGTTTTTTGGGAGGAACCGCTGTATCGGGATCCGTCTTGGGGTGAGTCCCCTTCATCTGCTTCCACATCTTATATATAGATGAGGAAAGTTGTCTCAGGGAGCGAACTGGTTTCTGCTCTCGTGGGATCTCCATGGGCTGCGGAGATTTCTTTAATATTGCGGTAGGAGAATTTTGTCTGACCCTTCACAATCAATTTGAAGCTGTTCCCAGTTGGAACAACAACATTCACCACTGGGGTTGAAATAGGACCATACGAAGAACTGCCCCCAGCTCATTTTGTATGACGCTGATATCGACGTCGACCGTTTCTTACGGCCGGGATTTAATTAGCTTCAGGATTTTGCCGAGCCTGCCCCCTTGTTTCCTTTGAGAGCTTGAATATTCTGCCCCCTGCATTAGTAAAGCTGCAGCTTGGGGAACCATCCTGCGGAAGACAGACTTCCTATGGGCTTCCTCCATCGGCGTTGAGGCACCGAGGGTGGGAGGTGGGAGCACCGATCTAAAGAGAAGCCCGTTGATTTCTTGAAGAGCCGGATTGCAGAGATATGGGGCTGCAAGTGGCCCATACTTGACTCTACCAGATGTGACAGAGCCTGAGTTGGGGTGAGTAAAAGCAAATGCCATTCTCGGAAAAGATGAAATGCCGGCTTTAGTTTCCACTCCCCTAAAGGCAACCACAAACATACACACCGCAATTATCTGATCGCGGGAAAAACACGACACATGAAGTGTGGAGTGGAAATAGGAAAAGGTCCCACCGGGCGTGCTAGAATCTGTTCTCCGCCGAAAAGACACGACCGGGATGTTGGGACGTCGGGGTCTGAATTCCGGGGGAAGATGCTAATTGGTGCTATCCGTCCACCTCTCCGAAGATGCTAAGTTGATTTATGGCACCGTGTATCGAAGGTTTAAATGGATGCGGCCGATGTAGCAGACTTCGTCAGATTCCTCCTCATTTGAGGGGTTTTTGATTGTGGGGACGCTCTTCCCTGCAGGCGCAAGCCCCTGCAGTTAATTACGCTACCGCATCGCGGTAACCACTTTCTCCTTCTCCAGATGGTCACTTCGTGTCATGGGTGTTTTTTTTTTTTTTGGTTGCTCGTGGATTGTATACGGCGACTAATTTATGTTGTCGCCCGTAGGACGTGGATTAGTCCAAATCCGTATCTTCTTAGATTTGGGTTTGGGGGTTGGGTTTAAGGATACGTTAGTCTCATTTGAGACTAAGATCAACTTAAACGTTTGTTAAGGATACATTAGTCTAATTTTAGATTAAGATCAACTTAACGGGATCGTTTAGATCCAACAAGAGAGCATTTGAACTCTATTGTTTAGTTTAGGGACATTGCGGTCGATCACCAGTTTAAGGACATAGTGGTCCATTGTTAGTTTAAGTACATCTCGGTCCAATGTTAGTTTAAAGACATCTCGGTCAAATGTTAGTTTAAAGATATCTCGGTCAAGGTTAAGGACATCATAGTCTGTGAGTGTATAGACCTCACAGTCAAGGTGAAGGACATCATAGTCCATGGGTTTAAGGACCCCACAGTCAAGTTTAAGGACATCGTAGTCCGTGCTATGTATAGTTGTCGGGACTCGTCGCCTCTCCGAAGACGTTGAAGGATTACAACGACATGTATCAGAGGGGTTTAGAGATGTACCCTCGAACCAGTTTTGGTTGGTAGATCTGTAGTCCAATTTGGAAATAAGATCTGTTAAAAGATTTATGAGCATACGGGCTCAATTAATCTGAGTTGAGGGCTTATGGCCAATCTTGGGCTAAGTCCATTCAGGTTAAAATGTTTAACATTTATTTTGGGCTGTTGAGCATTTGTTTGGGCTTGGCCCTTTTAACAATGCTGAGCATTGATTAGGATTTTGACAGTATTTCTGTCTCTTATTGAATGCTGAGCATTCATCATAGCTCTGGGCTTGTAAAAGAACAATTTATGTTCTGTCAGCGCCCACGTGAGGGACACGTGGTGCTCTTGGCGCTTTGCGCCAGTCAAAGAGCGCAGTGCGCTTCTGCTGAGTAGTGCACACGTGAGTAATACGTGGCGCGCTTGGCGCTGAGCGCCAGATGATGAGCGCATTGCGCTAATATATGAGCGCATTGCGCTATTAATTCAGTAGCGCACACATGAATGACACGTGGTGTGCTTGGCGCTTTGCCCCAGTCCACGAGCGCAGTGCGCTTCTGTCGAGTAGCGCACACATGAGGGACACGTGGCGCGCTTAGCGCTAAGCGCCGGTCAAAGAGCGCAGTGCGCTATATTTGGAGCGCTAGGGATCTTTTAAAATTAAGAGCGCCAAGGCTCTGCAACGCTTTGCGCTAGATGTGGAGCGATGGTGCTCTTCTTTTATGCAATTTAGATCAGTTTGCGCCCTTAGAATTAAATTCTCTTTTTTATAAGAGACTTTGTCTCAAGGTTTTGAGACAGAAGTTCTTATTTTGTAGGAGATGTCTTCAATCTCTTTTGTTGATGAAAGGCTTTGCCTTTATGGATCTATGATCCTTAAGAGAATTGAATTATTCTCTCCCTCTTTATAATGGGATGTTCATGATCTCAGAAAGACAATTTGTCTTATAGATCTATGATCTGTGAAAGAAGTAAATACTTCTTTGTTTTATGATGAGATCTTTTTGATCTTTTTATAAAAGACCTTGGTCTTTGCAGATCTATGATCTTTTAAGAAGAGAATTCTTCTTTTTAATTATGAGATGATTTCATCTCTTTGTTCATCACCATTCTTTTTACCTTGAAGAAAAATCTTCTTTCTTGAGAGCTTGGCTCTTCTTTCTGAGATCTCAAAGCTTATGGGGGAGTTCCTCTGTATGTTTTTCTCTTTGAGACTTGAAGTCTAGGGGCCTTTATATAGGGCAAGCTGATCAGTTCAATCAGTTAAGGATATCTTTTCTCCAATTGATTTGAGGAATTTCTCATCGTTGGATCTTTGATCCAAAGGCTTCTGATTTACAGAAGGTAGTCTTCTTATTATTAATAAGATTGAGAAATCTTTCTAAACATAATTTATTCTATATTTTGGTGATTTTTTAATCACCATTGGATCATTGATCCAACGGTGCTCTGATTTACGGAGCTCAATTTTGTTATTTGGAAAGATTTTGAGAAATCTTTCCTTAACAGAATTTAATTCTGATTAATTAATGATTTATCATTATTATTAGATCTTTGATCTGACGGTAGGGAGCTTTTAGTTCCAGCGCTAGCGCACCCGTGCTTTGCACGTGGTGCGTTGCTTAGAGTGCAGCGCTAACGCACTCGTGCTTTGCATGTGGTGCACCCCTCAGAGCGCAGCGCACTTGGCGCTAGCGCACACGTGCTTTGCACGTGGTGCGCCCCTCAGAGCGCAGCGCACTTGGCGCTAGAGCACACGTGCTTTGCACGTGGTGCGCTGCCTAGGGCGCAGCGCACTGGGCGCTGGATCTGAAGCGTTGCTTTATTTTAAAATTTGAATTTTGAACAGAGCTTTACTCTGATTGGGGGAAACAACCATTTTAATTATACACTATAAATACCATACCACACTTTGACTCAATATAATTCTGAAAATTCTAGCCAAAACTTTCAAAATTTCTTCAGTACAATTAGAGTAAAAGAGGAGTTAGCAAGCGATCAACTTCAGGCGAGGATTGAAGTAAATTCCGGCGAATCCGCGACGTCACGAAGTTCAACTCTCCTTCTTCAACCTTTCTTTGAGCTAATCTAATAATAAGTCCCTTCCAATCTTCCTTTCTCTTCTTTAAAAATTCATTTTAAAACGAATATCGGTAAGTGGAGTTAATACCGATATCTATCTTCTAAACCCTAAAAACTCCCATTTTCTTACATATTGGTCATCCAAAATTTACACAATATTTGTAATCTTAATTATAAATGTTTATAATAAATTATAACCTAGAATTCTATACAAAATAATTTTAACGTAAGTTTTTCATTAAAATACCATGAACTTTAAATATCACCTCTTTTAGTTTTGCTTAAACATACCTTTAGAAAAACTTCATGGTGTAACGACTTACCCCTCACATACACACTTGTTTCCATAGCATGATGCTTCTTTTGTATGAATTTTTGTTTCGATGAAAAGATTACATTAAAATACCATTTACTTTAAAAACCGGTTTTCTTTTAAAACAGTATTTCGATCCCTTTGCGATTATGCTTTTACAACCCTCTTTAAGGGACCCACTATTGGATGGTGTGGATTATCACATATCCTTGGGCTAGTAGAGCGAGATACAGACATTCTCACAAATCATTCGATCTCAAAAGGTTTTAAATACGGTTATTAAGAAAAAACGAATTTTTCTAATTAAATAAAAAGTAATTTTTTATAATTATATAAAATTACGAAATCCATATATTTTCAAAATATAATAAACTTATATTTTTTAAAATGAAAGAATTACAAGTTTCATTAAAATACCATCAAGATATCAACAAAAGACAAGTTTTACAATAAAATACCATGAAATTTCTAAGCTAAGCTATTATCACTTAAGTATCTCAAATCCTTAAAATTCATATCCATGAAAATCCTAAATAATATAAATAAATACCCGAGGGTTATTTTGAAATTTTATTAAAAATATTTTTCATAAAACTCTCTCGAGTTATATAAAACAATATTTAAGGACTTTAGTAAATATAAGTTTAAGGACTTTAGTAAATATATGGATCAATTCTTGTGTCGAATAGAAGATTAGGAAGTGGGATCAATTCTCTTGAGCCCCAGAGAGCCGGAGAAAGTGAGTGCTTGCCTATTTAAGGTAGAAAACTTAATGGAGTTATCAATGGTAATTGCCTTGGAAAAAGACACAAATCCTGCCGTCCATATGCAGCAGTTACCGATAACTCCCGAACCTAGTTCAAGATCTAAATCGGTTACAAGTGTCTGACTCGGTCTGAGTCTAACTCAAACCTGAATCCAAACTTAAATCAGAGTCCAATTCAATCCTAAATCCAAAGTCTAACATGAATGCTTGAACTCGAACCTGAATACTTGAATTCAAATACCAATATCAAACATGAATATTTGACTTGACTTGACCGAACTATGGTTATAACTTGACATGATATCTTGAAAACAAGATCACATCCTGAACCTGACTACTTAAACAACTTGTATCCATGGTTTCGGCAAGACTTGTAAATATAACTCTATATTTTTTTGGAAAAAGGAAATGGATTGCCTATACATCACGCGGGGATAACGAGGTAGATTGATACGGAACGCATTAACGTGGCATGCGATGGTCACTTAAAAGACTCCTACATGAACTCTCGTGCCGTTGTCCCATGGGTTTTGACGGGGCTTTGTACTACATATTACTATAGTCTATGGGGTAAGATGGACTCCTCTCGTATACACAAATACCTTCTGTACTAAGCTATAAACAACTACGTTAGAATAACAATCATATACATATACAAGTTATCAGTTTCCTTTCACATTACTTGTTATATTCCATTCCTTCTTTTGGGATTTACCGAGCGCTAGTGCGCTGACGACATTCTTGTCTTTTCTTTCTTTGAAATGTTCGTCAGGAGGACCGGACTCTCAGGAGATCGAGCCCAGCCAGGAAGACTTAGACCAGTTCACTGCCCAGCGGGATTTCTAGCTCTCCTTGTACTTACTTTCAGTTTGTATGCCACTGTTTCGGCATTGCTTTATATCATTGTTTTTAGTTATATGTGTGCCCTAGAGGCCATTACTGTACATACGATGTATATTGTAGTGGATGCTTGGACATATACATGGAGGACTTTCTTGCTCGACATGATAATATGCTATCTGGTTGCTCTTTATCTTAACATGTACACTGATTGTCTCTATATTACATGTTGATAAAGCTCTTAGGATGAGTACTTGACTACCAGGATTATGATGCAGATCATACTAGTGGGGACAGTGTAGTCTCTAAGTACATCCTTCAAATGTTCCTAGTCGTAGGTGTATCGAGACAGGGCATCGATATACCAGAGTAGACTAGCGTATAGCTTCTCGACCTATGTAGATGGGCGATGGATGATCCCATATCCATTGGTGTTTGACATCAGAGATAATATACGGGTTCTCAGTGGAGACTGGGTACACTGGACGGACTCGCTGAGAACTCCTAGATGGTATTATACCTATCGTCAGATAGCAGTTCTCTGGTGACACTGGTACGGGTTAGTCTGTAGACCCGAGATCGTCATAGAGTCTTGTGTGGTTCCCACTGTGCTTTGATTTTCACCTTACCATGTTCAAGAGAACGTGCAAAATGGTGGCTTTTGGATACAGTCCTGAATCACATGGAGGCAATGAGCGATAAGAGGGGTTTCGTCTCTCCCGGTATTGGGGGTTGATGTTGCGCTGTGCTCGATTGGCTATAACAGAAAGTCCCTGGCCAGGGCTGCTTTAGATATATACTGGTAAGTGTTATCAGTAGTTTCTCGACCCGTTATGAGCCTCATATAGGCACGACTTATCGAGTTACTGGGGTCTGACGTTTACCACCCATAGACGAGATATGCGACATATCAGACGAAGAGACCGGACTGTACAACAATGTTACTGATTGGATTCACAGGAGTGTGAGCAGGCTTGCTTGTTGATCTTTTGATCGCTCAATACCCGGATGGCCGTTATGTTTAGCAAACCGCTTGCGGCTTGTGGGTGTTTGATATGATCATCACCTACTGCCGGCATATTGACGAGTCTTTAGAGTCCTACACAGAGGTTTCCTGGCTCAAGCGAAACGGAATAGGAGAACATATGTGATATGTGCAGGACCGAGATTAATACGATATGTGATACCGTATTCTATTCTCGCGATTTGTGACATCGGTCGGTTATATGCGATATAGCCGGGTTATCGGATCAAGAGTTGATTCGATAAGTTGTTACATATAAATATTAGTCGGTTATATGTGATATAGCCGGATTATTAAATCAAGAGTTGATTTGATAATCTAATGTATAATTATATATTTGATATATTAAGTTACATTAACTAATACTTGCTCACTTATGATTTCTTTTCTCACTTGATGTGCACATTGTATATATGTGATATGTATATTTGTGTACATGTTTGTGTCATGCTAGGTTACATATGCAACATATAAGTATGAGACTTATACCATGCTAGGGTTAAGTTAGGGTTTATAATTTATTCAAAGTTAAACGAATTAGTGGAGAATTAGTTTAATGTTCAAAGCTTGTAGAAGCTCGTATGAACCTTTGACTAAGTCCACTCTTTTGTC
Source organism: Agapanthus africanus (assembly GCA_030015575.1). Lineage (NCBI taxonomy): Eukaryota > Viridiplantae > Streptophyta > Magnoliopsida > Asparagales > Amaryllidaceae > Agapanthus > Agapanthus africanus. The sequence continues at coordinate 181,118,355 of CM057339.1, read as the reverse complement.
TAACTTAGGATATTTATTAACCCAACCCTTAACCTTATAGAATGGTTTCTTCTCTACAATGGTTAGTGAATAACATACACTAACCATGGTTGCATTTCTAACCTCATGAATTATTCATTCATCACTTGAGTTTTCTTCTTCTTCTTCCTCAAAGCTTTCTAGCTTCAATAGAGATGAAAGAAAAATAGTGAGAAAATCAAATCTATAGTGAGCCCACTTCCTACTTCATCATCCTCTACTAATTGACATTTAGTATAGGGTGTTTGCTTCACTAATTTCATAATTAGTGAAGAGATAGCTTGGGTTAGTGTCTCCTCGACGTAAATCATTTTCGGCCTCGAAGACTTCGATGCAAGCATGTTCATTTCTTCATGTGAGCCTCTCTAGAGTCCGGGACTTCATGATCGCAGAGAAGGGACTACTACACGGAGCTAATGAAGTGAAGGACCAGTCTACAAAGGTTGTATTCCTTGTTCTCTTTTAGTTGCAAAGTGTTTGCATTTTATTCTGTCGGATTTCTAGTAGACGATTCTAGGGTTAGGGTTAGCTAGAACGGCAAAATTTTAATATGGCATGAGAGATGCCTCCCAAAACCTTGCTGCCGTGCTAGGCAACCCTGCAATTGTATCTTTCCTTTTCAAAACAATTGTATGTAAAGATGAATGTAAATAAAAGTTGTTGTTTATTTTATATCTCTTGTCATTCTTGTGCATTTTACATATATTGCTTAATTACGCTTAACGTATTTATTTCTTAGTAAATACGTTGCGGCCCGCCACGTCACCGATTCCGTATACTGGGAAGCGGGGCGTGACACTTGAGCTGCCTTGATCTGATTTACAAGAGTGGACTGAACGTGTAAGTTCATTAAATATGAAGCGTTACCTGACATAACTAATTCGATCTCCAATCCGTGCAATTCTTTCTATAGCTTCTATTGAGCGGTGATGTTCATTGCTAATGGCTGGCGACTAAGTGCATCAGGAACTATATTCACCTTCCTCGGATGATACTGTAGATTGATATCGAATCCTCCATGAGTTCTGTCACGCCCCGCTTCCCAGTAGATGGAAACAGTGACATGATAAGCCCGCTACGTATTTACTATGAAATAAATACGTTAAGCATGATTAAGCAATATAACAATGAACAAGAATGACAATAGTAAAAAATGAAACATCAACTTTATTTACATTCAACTGTTTGAAAATAAAAGATACAATAAATAAAGCAAATGTCTAAACAATGGCATACAGAAAGTAAGTGTATGCTGGAAAGAGCTAGTAATCTGGCTGTGCAGCAAGCTGGTCTAAGTCTTCCGGGCTCGGCTCTATCTCCTCAGAGTCCGGTCCTCCTGACTAACACCCCAAAAAAAGAAATAGAAAAGAATGTCGCCAGCGAACTAGCGCTCGGTAAGTTCCAAAAGAATTAAGGGAAAATAGTATATCATGTGAATAGGAACTAAAAGAACAGAGGACGGGTAAAATTGTATATGATCATTCACAGGTATAAGATAGTTATTCTAACGTGGTTATTTATAGTTTGATAAAGTAGGTATTCATGTATACGAGAGGAGTCCATCTTACCCCGTGGACTATGGTAACATGTAATATAAAGCCCCTCATAACCCACAGGACTACAGCACGTGAATTCATGTAGGTGTCTTTTAAAGTGACCTCTCGTGCCACGATATACATTCCGTACCAATCTACCCTTTTATCCCCGCGTATTGTATTGTATCGATTAAGATTACAGGTCTTGTCCGAATCCATGGATATAAAATGTGCAGGTTCATGTTCAGGATGTAATCATGTGTTCATGTAGTCATGTCGGGTTCATGTCACGTTATAACTATGGTTTGGTCAAGTCGAGTCAAGTATACAAGTTTGAGTTTGATGTTTGAATTCGAGTATTCAGGTTCATGATCAAGTATTCATGTTCGTGATTGATTTTGGATTCTGGTTTGAGTTTGGACTCAGATTGAGTCAGACACTTGTGAATGGATTTAACTCTTGAATTCTTAGGTTCGGGAGTAATCGGCAACTGCTGCACATGGACTGCAGGATTTGTGTATTTTTCCAAGACAATTGCCATTGATAACCCCGTTAAGTTATCTAGCCTAAATAGGCAAGCACTCACTTTCTCCGGCTTGCTGAGGCTCAAGAGAAATGATACCGCTTAAGCTTATGTTAATTCTATAGTCCTTAAAGTAGTGTTTGCATATCTCAAGGGGTTTTATGAAAAATATGTTAATATTGTTTTAAAAATAACCCCGAGTGTGATTTACAAGATTTAGGGTTTTTCATAAGTATGTATTTTAATTATTAGGTTATTTTAATGATAAAAACCTAGCTTTTAAAAATTTATGATATTTTATTGAAAACTAGTCCTTTTGGTAACTTGATGGTATTTTATTAACATTTTAATCTTTCATTTAAAAAAATATAGTTTCATAATATGTTTTTATTAAAAACACGGATTTATAATTTTTATATAATTTTTCAAAAATTATTTTTGTTTAGAAAAGTCACATTTCTTAAAAACCGTATTTTATCTCCTTTCGAGATCGAATACTCCGTGAGGAGTTCTGCATCCCGCTCAACTATCCCAAGGATGTATGATAATATGCACCATCCATTAGCGGGTCCCTTACGAGGGTTGTAGAGGCGTAATTACCAAGGATTACAAAATACCGCTTTAAAAGAAACCCGTTTTTGAAAAGATGTGGTATTTTAATGTAAAAGCTATTCTTTGAACCAACCATATATATATAGATAGATATCGTGCTATAAAACAAAAGTGTGCATATGGGGTAGGTCATTATCCCGTGAAGTTTTCCTAAAGGTATTGTTTTAACAATTATCGAAAAGAGCTTTATACTAAAGTTCAATGTATTTTAATGAAAAAGTTCGTTTATATTTGTTTCACATGAAAATTTTGGTTAAACTCGAAACTAAAAGTTTGTAATTAAAATTACAAGCAGGGTGATAAAATTAGTTTGACTTATGTATAAAGGAAAAATGAGTTCTACGTTTAAAAAGAAATGTATTGGAAGTAACTCCACTATACCGATATATATTTAGGAGATGAATTGAGATGAAAAGAAGAAGAGATGAGAGGGACTTACGGCTTGGTAATATCGAGAAGAGAGTAAGGAAGAAGGGAGGAGGCTTCGTGGTGTCTCGGGAGCTCCGGAAACGGCTTCGATCTTTGATGGAAGGAGCTTGGTTGCTAACTCTACTTGACTCCACTTGCACTTAGAAATTATTGAGGTGATTTTGCTAGAAATTTTCAGAATATAGGGGAGCTAGTGTCACGCCCCGCTTCCCGGTGTACGGCAAGAGGATGTGACAGGGCCGCTATCTCAGAAGTAAATACGCAAAGTGTAACTAAGCAATATAAAGTAAATTACACAAGAGACATGAATGTAAATGAACATCAACTTTATTTATTAAACATTCTTTTACAGTACAACTGAAATGTAAATACATGAGTAGAAAGCGATGTCTAAACAATGGCATAACTGAAATGAAATAAATATGTAAAAGTGCCTACAGCTCTAGGTCAAATGGTATCTGCTCCAAATCTTGAGTACTGGGCTCGATCTCCAACGAGTCCGAATCACCTGACAACATTCTAAGAAAAGAACAAAGGAATGTTGTCAGCGAACAATCGTTCGGTAAGTCCCAAAAATGAGTAGAGATAGAATAGACAGAAAGAGAATATATCTTATAATGTTTGATTATATTATTAACGCTGTTGTTTGTAGCTTGGTACAAAAAATGCCAGTGTAAACGAGAGGAGTCCCACTATTCCGGAGACTAAGGTATACGGAGTACAAGGAATCGTTCAGCCATAGTACAACGGCAATGGATGTTCAGGTTAAGTGTATTATGGTTACAGTCTCGTGCCACTTCTAACACCTTCCGTACCAATCTACCCCTTATAAACCCCGCGATGTCTTTTGTATTGATTGTATTGTTTGTTATATAGATGGATGACTTCCCGAAACCATGATATCAGTAAATGGAATGGATATAAATGGAGAGACATGTAGAAGGAGTATATCCATGGTTCGGTTCGGTCAATATAGATTGATATAGATTGAATAGACGGATTCATGTTGAATTGTAGTTTATAATTGAATCACATTCAAGTCAGATTGATTAGATTGAGACTTAGTCTGAGTCAGACACTTAAAAAAACTTGAAATCCTGAATTAGTTTTGATGTTATCAGTAACTACTGCACATGGACGACAGGATTTGTATCTTTTTCCAAGACAATTACCGTGTTGATAACACCGTTTGTTAGATTGTCTACCTTAAATAGGCAAGCACCCATATTCTCCGGTTTCCTGAGGCTCAAGAGAACCGGTCCCGCTTAAACCTATGTTTACTAGGGCCCTTATTGTAATTTAGTATAACTTGAGAGAGTTTTATGTAAAAATGGTTTGATATAATTTTCAAAATACACCTCAAGCATTCAATCATCGTCTTTAGGGTTTTCATAGTTGTATATTTTATAAAAATGAAATTTCTAGTGAGTAGAACCTAGTTTTCATAGTATATGGTATTTTATTGAAATATCGGTATTGTTTTGTATTTGGATGGTATTTTCATGTAATGGTGATTCCTTTGATTTTGGAAAACTTGGAATATTTGTATAATATAATTAAAATAGATATTTTGATAATATATATATATATATATATATTTAATGAAAATAAATTTTATTATTTTTCTTGTAGAAATCTCATTTTCTAAAAAAATGCATAAAAATTCCATCGAGATCGAATGCTCCTTTCGGAGGTCTGCATCTCGCTCTATTAGGTCCGAGGATGTGCGATAACCTGCACCATCCCGAACGGGGTCCCCAAAAGGGGTTGTAGATGCACAATTGCAAGGAATTGTTTAATACATCTTTTTAAAGAAATGGTTTTGTAAGTTGATGGTATTATTTGTAAAGTCAGTGTTGTCCCATGAATATATTCCGAAAAATTCATCGTGCTATGTCAAAGATGTGTATTGTGATGAGGAAGGTCATTACCTTGTGAGTTATCTAAAAGTAATACAAGTTTTATGTTGTTTTATGTTGTAAATGAAGTATGTGGTATTTTACCGTAAAAATACAATAAAAATTGCATAAATGAATATTTTGAGATGTAACTTGTTTTAAAGTGTTTGTTAATATTTTTTTAAACATTATGTGATAGTATGGAATTTTATTGATTAAGAAAAGTAGAGTTTTATAGAAAAACCGAATCGGGAGTCGGATTAACTCCGCTTCCGTTTGGTTTTAGAAATAGAACTTTTTATAAAAGGAGAAGAGAGGGGGAGAGGGTAATTACTGGCTTTTGAACTAGAGGAGAGAGAGAGATGAAGCTACGGAAGGTATCGGGGCATCGTTTCGTTGCCGGAAACTCCTTGGAACGTTGCCGGAACTTCGCCCTTCGCTAACTCCACTTGCACACAATTAGGACTTGAAGGTTTTTGAGAGTTTTGGAAAGGAATTTCTGAGTGAGGAGGGATGAAATATGGTGTGGTTTTTATAGGGAAAATTAGGGTTTAGAGGATGAAAAAATGCATTAAAAATTGTATTAAAATTGGGATTAAACGGCATTTTATTGTGCTCTGGATGAATGCAGAGAAAATAAACAATGTGAGAGAAGTAAGGTAGCTGAAGGGGTGCAGGGGGCAAAAATTCAAGGCAGTACCTACGGGTATGACCGGCGGTACCGGGTTTTTGATGGATTTCTCCGGTCTTGAACCTGTGGAATAGCCTCGGATCGTCGCCATGTGTCCCTCACGCTTCACATACCCTCGTGCACATGTTTATTTAATTTGTAACTTAACATTCTACGTGTAGTGCACGTGCAAACTCTTGGGCTTCTAAAAGATTAAAAGAAATTTAAATAAAAAGATAATGAGGCTGAGGGGATTCGATCACAAGGGCTACGTCACAGCAGTGCAAGGCTTTACCAATATGCTACGAGTACTTTCTTGCTGTTCTAAATTAAAAAAATACTTATAGTATACACAGGATTGCAAATACCCCAATCGTACATTAACTTTTAAAATTTTTTCTGTACATTGAAATTGGAGTTGTAACAGTCTACCCCCCTTACAAAAATTTCGTCCTCGAAATTCAATTTATTTTAAGGACTAGTTTACAAATAAATAAGGGTATCTTTCACGCATCTAATCTTTTCTTTCCCATGTTGATTCTCCTGGTGTGTCCTTTCTCCACATCACTCGAACCAAGTGGACTTCCTTGTTCCGAAGAGACTTCATCTTTCTATCCAGGATTTCAACAGGTTGTTACTCACAAGATAAATCTGGCTGTACAGTGAGCTCAGGGTGATCAAGAATATGGCTGGGATCACTCACATACCTTCTGAGTTGGGATATGTGGAACACATTGTGCACTCCTTCCAATGAAGGTGGAAGTGCCAAGCGATAAGCCACTTCACCGACTCGTTCGAGTATGTCGAACGGTCCAATGTATCTTGGACTTAGCTTACACCGTCTTCCAAAATGGATCACTCCACGGTTCGGAGATATCTTCAGAAATACATGATCTCCTGGTTGAAACTCCAAGTGACGCCGCTTTGCATCAGCCCAGTGCTTCTGTCGATCTTGGGCTATGTGCATTCGTTCCCTGATAGTACAAACCACGTCGACAGTTGCTACTATCATTTCAGGTCCAAGGAGTTCTCTATCTCCGATGTCGTCCCAACTTAATGGCGATCGACACTTCCTTCCATAAAGTGCTGCAAAAGGTGACATTCATATACTTGCTTGGTAGCTGTTGTTGTATGAAAACTCCACAAGATGTAAGTGATCTTCCCACGATCCTCCGAAGTCTAGCATACACGCTCTTAGCATATCTTCTAAGATCTGAATAGTTCGCTTAGACTGACCATCTGTTTGTGGATGATAAACTGTGCTGAAGTTCAGACTTGTTCCCAAGCTAGCTTGCAGATTTTGCCAAAATTGCGATCGAAATCTAGTGTCACGATCGGAGACAATGCAAACCGGTACTCCATGTAATCTCACTATTTTCTGCATGAGTTCATGGGTATCAGAGATAGCACATTTTTTTTAAAGATTTAAAATCTTGCTTAGATTCTTACCTCCATGTACTTCTTTGCTAGTGTCTCAGTAGATTGGCCAACTCGAAAGAGAATAATGTGAGCCGACTTTGTGAGTCGATCCACAATAACCCAACTGCATCTTTACCCTTCGTGCTGTGAGGAAGTACAGTCACGAAATCCATTATGATGTGTTGCCACTTCCATTCTGGAATAGGTAATGGTTGAAGTAATCCAGCAGTCCTGTGATGTTCAGCCTTTACTTGCTGATACACCAAGCATTTAGTGACGCTTCTGGCTACTTCACGCTTCATTCCATGCCACCAGTAATTTTGACGCAGATATTTGTACTTCTTTGTACCTCCAGAGTGTACTGAATAAGGAGAGCTGTGAGCTTCTTTCATCAACTCTTCTCGCACAGAACCTTTTGGTACACACAATCCATTGCTGTATCTCAAAGATCCGTCTTCATGGATGATGAAGTCCATTCGAAGTCCACTTTCCACTTGTTCTATGATCTTTTGCAACTTAGTATCGCTTGCTTGAGCTGCTTTGATCTGATTGACAATAGTAGATTGAACTTGTAAGTTCATCAAACTTGAAGCGTTACCTGGCATGACCACTTCAATCTCCATTTGATGCTAGTCTTGTTGAAGCTTCCACTGTGCGGTGAGATTCAATGCTAATGGTTGGTGACTAAGGGCATCAGGTACTACATTCACCTTTTCTGGGTGATATTGCAGGTTGATGTCGAAGTCCGCTATGAGTTCTAACCATCTTCTCTGCCGCATATTCAACTCTTTCTGAGTAAACACATATTTCAGACTCTTGTGATCTGTGTATATGTCCACTCGTTCACCAAGAAGATAATGGCGCCAAATCTTAAGAGCGAAGATAATGGTGCCAAATCTTCAGAGCAAAGATAACGGCCGCCAACTCCAAATCCTGCGTCGGATATCGCGCTCATGAATCTTCAGCTGTCTTGAAGCATAAGCCACAACCTTACCGTGTCGATGTAGAATACATCCTAATCCCTTACCGGAGGCATCGCAATGCACTTCAAAACCTCCAGATTGGTCCGGTATGACAAGGATAGGTGCTGATGTCAATCATGACTTGAGTTCTATGAAACCTTATTCGCATGCTTCTGACCACACGAATTCTTCATCTTTACGTGTGAGCTTGGTCGGGGGTGTTGCAATCTTCGAAAATCCTTCAATGAACCTTCTGTAATATCCTGCTAGACCCAAGAAACTTCGAATGTCCTTCACCGACTTTAGTATCGGCCATTCGCTTACTGCTGAAACTTTAGTTGGGTCTACGGAGATTCCATCGCCTGATACAATATGTCCGAGAAAACCAACTTGATCTAGCTAAAACTCACATTTGCTGTACTTGGCGTAGATTTGATGTGTCGTAGAGTTTCCAGGACAATTCGTAGGTGTTCGGCATGTTCTTTCCGACTTTTAGAATTAACCAGGATGTCGTCGATGAAGATGATAACAAACCTGTTTAGGTACTCTCGGAATACTTGATTCATTAGGTTCATGAATATAGCTGGTGCGTTGGTCACTCCAAATGGCATCATAAGAAATTCGTAATGTCCATAACGAGTTCTGAATTCCGTTTTATGGATATCAGATTCTTTGACCTTCACCAGATGATAACCCGAACGAAGATCTAACTTGGAGAAAACTCAAGATCCATTTAGCTGATCGAACAGATCATCGATGCGTGGTAGTGGATACTTATTCTTTATAGTTACATCGTTCAAGGCTCTATAATCAATGCACATTCGATATGAACCTTCCTTCTTCTTTACAAGCAGAACCGGTGATCCCCAACTTGAAGTGCTGAGATGAATCCATTCTTTCGCTAATAATTCGTCCAACTTAGTTCGGACTTCCTTCAAACCTTCCAGACTTAATCGATACGGTGCTTTGATCACCGGTTGTGCTCCAGGTACTAAATCAATGCTGAATTCAAGAGCTCGATCGGGAGGCAAACCTGATATGTCTTCAGGAAAGACATCGTCGAACTCTCGAACTATTTCCGGCTTTGATCTTTCCTCCGCTTGAATTGCTGCAATCACTGCTTTCGTCGGTTATGCCTTGTATGTACTTGGCTCCAGGGTACGGTCTCCACTTTTGAAATAGAAGACCGGATGTTCTGAAATCTCGAATACTACCCTCCTTTGACGACAGTCAATGGTAGCATAAAATGTTCCGAGCCAATCCATACCCAAGACGACATCAAAATTCGGTATGTCCAGCACCTTGAAGTCATCATAGAATTCTCATCTGCAGACGACCACTGGACACAGATCGTATCCCAATACTGCCTTTAGAACGCCGTTCCCTGAACTGACATTCCAGCTGGATACGAGGGGTTTGACTGAAATCACATGAGTTTGGACGAACCGTTGCGACATAAAGCAATGAGATACTCCAGTATCAAAGAGTGCTAGTGCAGGGAGTGAGGCTACTAAGATTATACCTAAGTTATGTGGGATAGTTTTAGGTATAAAGAAAATATATGGGTGTGTATAGATGGAAAATAAAGCTTGATGAGGAAGTGTTACCAGCAATGACTTGGCCGGTGGCTTCAGCCTCTTCCACAGTCGTTGTGAAAGCCTGTCGTCTCGGCACATTCCTCCTTGCTGGAGGAGCATTCCTCTGTCCATTCCTTGGTCCTTGAGGTACGTTCCGTTGAGCTTGATGGAACTGACGAGGAGGAGGTGCAGTCGGTCCAGTTAGTGCGAGTCGTGGAGTAGGTGCCTGGATGGCTGGGCGCTGCGGGTAAGTGATTTTTGGTCTGGGTGCAGCATGTGGGTTGTGTCTACGAGGACAAGACCCAACGTCATGAGTAGCTGAGCCGCAGACTAAGCAAAGGAGATTTGCACGCCGGCAGTCTTTCACCAAATGCCCATCTCTCCTGCAGTAGGTACAAAAGGCTGGGTTGGGCCGGTTGTTCGGTACTCCAAGTCTTCTGGGCACAAATGGTGTCCTTTAAGAGTCTCCTCCTGCCATCTGAGTGGCGGGGCACTTCATCCTGGCAGATTGAGGTCTGCCCCTCATTTTCACCACTGCCTTATATCGGCGGGCAGCTTTCAGAGCTAATTCGTGGGTTGGGAAATCCCCTGTAGCTAAGGCAGCTTGGATTTTCGAATCTAACCCTTGCTGAAACCATTTGGATCGGATCTCAGCAGTTGGTATCAAATGTGCCGTGAACCTGTTAAGGTCTTGTGTTAGCTGTGTAATATGTGATATAAGGAAATCGAATATTGAGACATATCTTACCTACTGAGCATGGTAAACTCAGCGTCATACTCATCTATTGACTTGGTCTACATCGAACCCTATTGTAGATGAATAAATTGCTGCTCCATGTCGAATCAGGCAGTCTCTGGGAAGTATTTCGCGTCGAACATATCGCGAAACGTCCTCCATTCGATAGGTTAGTCAAGACGGCTTTCTTCCTCCTTCCACCAAACTCGTGCATTGTCAGTGAGCTGCAGCTTTGCAACTCAAACCCAAGTTATCTCTGGCACTTGTGCCGCTGCCAGATCATCCTCAATGCTCTGAGCCCACTCCTCAGCTTCCAGAGGGCTCTCTTTTCCTGAGAATTTCTTGGGGTGCAAGGCCCGTAATTGCTTTACCCCCGGGGCTTCCGCTTCTGGGCGGTTCATAAAAATAGCAGTCTGCTATTGCTGTCCCTCCAGTAGGCTGTAGATCGCCTCAAGCAGTACCGTCTGTTCATTGATCGGAGCAGCGACGGTAGGTGTAAGCGGTAGAGGTGGTGGAGTGTTGTTGAAATTGGTGCTAGTGTTGTTTGGAGAATCCATAACCTTAAAAGAAAATTTTGGGTTAGGACAGATTCAAAATATATGAAATTGGGAGATTCAAGGAATATGTAAAGAATGTTTTTAGTTGCTAGTTCTTGTGTTATATTGTTTAGGACTTCATGCAGAATTAACCCACATGTCCATACAGAACTGACCTGCATGTCCATACAGAGCTGACCTGCATGGGCCACCAACAAAACCTGTCATGCCCCGCTTCCCGATGTACGGCAAGAGGACGCGCCGCCGCCGCTACGTATTTACTTAGAAGTAAATACGCAAAGCGTAACTAAGCAATATAAAGTAAATTACACAAGAGTCAGGAATGTAAATGAACATCAACTTTATTTATTAAACATTCTTTTACAGTACAACTGAAATGTAAATACATGAGTAGAAAGCGATACCTAAACAATGGCATAACTGAAATGAAATAAATATGTATAAGTGCCTACAGCTCTAGGTCAAATGGTATCTGCTCTAAATCTTCAGTGCTGGGCTCGATCTCTAACGAGTCCGAATCACCTGACAACATTCCAAGAAAAGAAGAAAGGAATGTCGTCAGCGAACAATCGCTCGGTAAGTCCCAAAAATGAGTAGAGATAGAATGGACAGAAAGAGAATATATCTTATAATGTTTGATTATATTGTTAACACCGTTATTTGTAGCTTGGTACAGAAAATGCCAGTGTATACGAGAGGAGTCCCACTATTCCTGAGACTAAGGTATATGGAGCACAAGGAACCGTTCAGCCACAGTACAACGGTAATGGATATTCAGGTTAGGTGTATTATGGTTACAGTCTCGTGCCACTTCTAACACCTTCCGTACCAATCTACCCCTTATAAACCCCGTGATGTCTTTTGTATTGATTGTATTGTTTGTTATATAGATGGATGACTTGCCGAAACCATGATATCAGTAAATGGAATAGATATAAATGGAGAGTTATGTAGAAGGAGTATATCCATGGTTCGGTTCGGTCAATATAGATTGATATAGATTGAGGAGACGGATTCATGTTGAATTGTAGTTTATACTTGAATTACATTCAAGTTAGATTGATTAGATTGAGACTCAGTCTGAGTCAGACACTTTAAAAAAAACTTGAAATCCTGAATTAGTTTTGATGTTATCGGTAACTACTGCACATGGACGACAGGATTTGTATCTTTTTCCAAGATAATTACCGTGTTGATAACACCGTTTGTTAGATTGTCTACCTTAAATAGGCAAGCACCCATATTCTCCGATTCCCTGAGGCTCAAGAGAACTGGTCCCGCTTAAACCTATGTTTACTAAGGTCCTTATTGTAGTTTAGTATAACTTGATGGGTTTTTATGTAAAAATAGTTTGATATAATTTTCAAAATACACCTCAAGCATTTAATCATCATATTTAGGGTTTTCATATTTGTATATTTTATAAAAGTGATATTTCTAGTGAGTAGAACCTAGTTTTCATAGTATATGGTATTTTATTGAAATATCGGTATTGTTTTGTATTTGGATGGTATTTTCATGTAATGGTGATTCCTTTGATTTGGAAAACTTGGAATATTTGTATAATATAATTAAAATAGATATTTTGATAATATATATATATATATATATATATTTATTGAAAATAATTTTATTATTTTTCTTGTAGAAATCTCATTTTCTAAAGAAAAATGCATAAAAATTTCATCGAGATCGAATGCTCTTTTCGGAGGTCTGCATCTCGTTCTACTAGGCCCAAGAATGTACGATAACCCGCACCATCCTGAAAGGGGTCCCTAAAATGGGTTATAGAGGCACAATTGTAAGGAATTGTTTAATACATCTTTTTAAAGAAATGGTTTTGTAAGTTGATGGTATTTATTTGTAAAGTCGTGTTATCCCATGAATATATTCACAAAACTTCATCGTGCTATGTCAAATATGTGTGTTGTGATGAGATAGGTCATTATCTCGTGAGTTATCTAAAAGTAATTCAAGTTTTATGTCGGAAATGAAGTATGTGGTATTTTACCGTAAAAAATACAACAAAAATTGCATAAATGAATATTTTGAGATGAAACTTGTTTTAAAGTGTTTGTTAAACATTATGTGATAGTATAGAATTTTATTGATTAAGAAAAGTAGAGTTTTATAGAAAAACCGAATCGGGAGTCGGATTAACTCCACTTCCGTCGGGTTTTAGAAATAGAACATTTTATAATAGGAAAAGAGAGGGGGAGAGGGGACTTACTAGCTTTTGAACTAGAGGAGAGAGAGATGAAGCTACGGAAGGTTTCGGGGAGTCGTTTCTTCACCGGAAACTCCTTGGAACATCACCGGAACTTCGCCCTTCGCTAACTCCACTTGCACACAATTAGGACTTGAAGGTTTTTGAGAGTTTTGGAAAGGAATTTCTGAGTGAGGAGGGATGAAATATAGTGTGGTATTTATAGGGAAAATTAGGGTTTAGAGGTTGAAAGAATGCATTAAAAATTGCATTAAAGTTGGGATTAAATAGCATTTTATTGTGCTCTGGATGAATGCAGAGAAAATAAACAATGTGAGAGAAGTAGGGTAGCTGAAGGGGTGCAAGGGGAAAAAATTCAAGGCAGTACCTACGGGTATGACCAGCGGCACCGGTTTTTTGATGGATTTCGCTGGTCTTGAACCGGTGGAATGGCCTTGGATCTTCGCCACGTGTCCCTCACGCTTCACATACCCTCGTACACATGTTTATTTAATCTATAACTTAACATTCTACATGTAGTGTGATAGGAAGAGATTTTGCGTGTGCGTTTAAAATAAAAGATTACCGCAATCAATAATGGTGCCGCTTGGTAGCTAGCCGGTTGAGTACGGGTTGATACACAGGGAAATCGTGTTATCTCTTTGAGTTCTTATAAGTTAAGTCCAAAAGAAATGGTGGTTTTGATTTTTATAAAAACTAAGATTGAAATTAATTTGATTTAAAGCCTTGCTAGGAATAGGATTAGCTTAGTTTGGAAAAAGAACTCTACTCACTGCTTCCTTTGCCCTAATTAAGAACTTAGGTGCTAGGGTAATACTTAACAAAGGGGATTAGCACGATTAGGAAGAAACTTCGTTTCTTCCTTTTGGTTCTTGTCCGTCCTTTCTTAACTCTTAGCCCTAACCTATATGTAAATCAACTACAACCGGTCTAACTAGGGAATCACCGCTATCTCATAGGATAGGGTGCCGTAGTGAGCGGTGTGTGTTTGATTCACATAGAGTCCTAATTAAAATATTATATGGGGCAAGAAAGGAGTGAGAGATTTCCATCTCTCAAACCTGCCCAATCCTAACCCTAACAAGTGAGGAACTACTCACTCATTAGGAAAGTTGCGACAAAATTCATTTTTATAATTTTTGTTTTAATAACCTAATTAACTTGCAGATAAATAAAGACAGATAAAATTTTTGCAGAATTTAAATTCAAAACACAAGATAAAAATTAAGAATACTTACTTTTATTGACACCTCTTGACGATTACAATGGAATGAAAATTTTAATCTAGAAAATAAAAAGAGGCATGCCTAATTAGGCTTTAGGGTTTCCTATTTATAGATAGGAGAAACCCTAGGGTTTACATTTGTTCCACATATGAAATTACAAGACTACCCTAAGAAAGCCGGGTCAACGCACCAACACCCACCGACACGTGCACCGACACGTGCACAGCACGGCCGCGGAACCGCGGCAGAATGCCATGTTTGGCCGTGGATCCGCGGCCATATGGTGAGATCTCTGGCTCATTCCTTCAAGGTTGCTTCATGTTGCCTTTTTCTTTTGTTTTCTTCACTTAGTTCTTCAGAATCTTTTCTACTTTCTTCCAGATTTCCAACAGTGCAGAATTTGTGGATTTTTACCGTAAGCTTAGCGTTGAAGTCTTGAATCTTGTGCTGCCCTCGTACTTTGTGCAATCGAACTGTTCATTGATCTTCGTTTGTTCCTTAAACTGGTAGGCGACATCATACAGATTCATCTATTTGTTGGTCGTAGTCTCACATTTGTAACGTCTTTTCCTGAATTTCACTGTATTGTTCTGAGAACCTGTAACTTGCAACTATGTAGTAGACATGGATCAAAAGCACCTATTTATTTGTAATATGATTAAGAATGAGTGATATAATAATGCAATATTCTGATATGAACAAATACCCCCAAACTTATCTTTTTCTCGTCCCGAGCAAATCCAATTTTATTCACGAAAAAACCTAACCTCACTTTCGCAGGGAATCGTGATTGCACTGAGCTCGTGTAACAAGCCGTTAAACCTCTAGGTGTCCCTAGTAAGAGGAGTGTTTTCTCCTGAAGGTTTTCAGCGGATACTACCCACAACAGCCGATCAATTTGGTCTGTTGACTTTCATTCTTTAATTAGGTATTCTAGTAAGAAGTTCTATTATCTTTAACTTAGAAATCATCAACCCATATTTTTCACTCACTTATCATTTAACTTAAGATTGTATATGTTCTGCAAATTTATTAAGGTTTCAGTATCTTCTGAATTTTCCTTCTAAGGTTCCATCTCAACTTAGGAATTTTTATCATTTTTTATTGAAGATATAAGGCCTATATTTCATTCCTATCTCTTATCCAAACCCCAATCATATACCCCTACGTGTGTGTATATATCACCCCTACACTTGGAAATTCAATTCTAGCTATCATATTCTTGTCCATCGTCCAAAATACTTTTAGTTGGTGAATTTTTAGATTAAATTGCTCACACATCCTTCATGCGACCGTTAATACTTCTTGAGGTACTAACGACCGATTCCAAAATGTGTTCGCGCATTAAGTCGTAATTCCTCGTCTTGTAATACCTAAAGCTTTAGTAGTGACTCCCAAACCAGTTGGTCTAAGGCACTAGGTGATAAAGCACCCTTGCTATATATTTTTATTTATCCAGCCTCAAGTAATTACAAAACCAGTGTTCATTTTTTTATATCTCTTTATTCACACTGTACTTTTATTTTATTTTCCTTCATCCTAAGGATTTTAGATAAGAGCATTTCAAGGTATCCTCTACTATTCCAAGTTTCAAGGTGCGTGTTTGTGCAAGTTGTAGGGTATATATTATCAGAATTTAGACTAAAGGTTCGGAATTTATTTTTCAGACTTACACTTCAAATAAAAATTTCAATACTCTTCCCTTATTTTGACTTAACCCTAGAACTGAACTCAAAATTTGCCTATTTCTAAATAATCTTCAAGGGCATATATTTTCTAAGGTTAAACTTTAAGAAATGTTATTTTTAGGGTTTTTAATTTACTAAGTTTAGGATCTAGTTTTTCTATACTATTCAACCGTCATGTTGAACTTAAGTCAAATATGGCCAAAATTGAATTTTTCAATTTTTATAATTTTTTTTGAAGTTTTTCAATTTTTGATTTGATTTAATTTTATTTGATTTTTTTTATTTTTCATTTTTCATTTATATTTTTTATAAAGATGCAATGCAGAATTAAACATGCAAAGAAAAAAAATGTACAAAAAAATAAAAATATGAATTGCAAAGATAACTATTTACAAACCACCCCCACCCCCAAACTTACCAAAAGCAGTGCCTTCACTGCTCATGCTCTCACTGTCCCCTCGAACGTGAACGGGAACGTTCCTCTCTCGCCTGCAGCGTAGACACGCCATGCTCAATCTCAGTCACACGGTGATCTATGTTGGTCACCATCCCTGTCAATCTGTCAATCCCCCTAACGGCTCTCCTAAGCAAACGCGCATGTTCTGCGGGGGTAAGCTCTTCCTCGCTCGCGGTCGAGCTGGAGCTGGGTGTCCTGGCGGGTACATTTTCGGCCGGTTCAGCTCGCGACCATACATCATTCAGGCGGGTATAGGACGTAGATACGCCCTCGACAAGAGGCCTAATGGGTATACCTCCATGCATGTAAAACTCAAATTCCTCCACAGGGAGGAAATGGCGACACAATTGTGTCACCAACATAGGGCATGGGTAATTCGCATCCCTTTTGCCAGCACCAATTGAATTAAGCAACATCGTGCACATATCATATCTAGGGTTCCTAGTCATTAAGGTGTGCACGATATGGAGCGATGGTGTGAAGAATGTTGTATTATGTGAACTGCCAAAAATGTTGTTTTGTGCCCAACGGCACACGGTTAATACATTGGCGAAGAGGGTTCTAGCCTGTATGCCCTTCCTAAGTTCCCTCGAACAGTCATTACCCATTAAGGGTAAGTAATCCTCGAATTGGAGGGGTTGGTCATGGGTAGGTAGCCTAGGAATTAAGGTGACTTCATGGATGAAGTCCCTATCGATTATGATTTCTCTATCACCCCAAATAAGCCTAAGATATCCGTGTTGTGAAAGGCATTCGTCTTCCAAGCATTCATAAAATCGTGTGACGAGATCTGGAAGAGCGAAGGAGTTTGGATGATTAAAAAGTAAGAAATTCCACCCTCGCCTCCGGATCTCTTCACCAAAATAGCTACCGTATATTGTGTGTGCAAACATTTGTGAAAAGTCCCTCTCAAATTGTAGGGTTGGTGCCATTATAGAGAGCTAAATACCAAAATATGAAATCGACAGAGAGGGAAAGAGGAGTGCAAACCTCCTATGAAAATTTCAGAGGGTGACGAAGTAAAGGCGCGGCGGTTGAGCGGCCGAAGGTGGGCTCTGACTGCGGAAGCGCGGCGCGTAGGAGAGATCGCACTGCAGAACTTTGGCAGCGGCTAGGGTTTTGAGAAAATGAGAGATTAGGGTTATGAAAAGTCAGAGGAGGGTCGGTTCTTTTTATAGGGGGGAATGTGTTGGTTATTTGCAAAAAACTCCTCTTAAAAAGAGGAAATTATTGTAAATAACAATTTTTATTATTATTTTTTTATTAAAACTGGAAATTTACAAAAATACCCAATTTTTTTTTTATTTTTTTATATTTTCAAAAGTTTTTATTTTTATTTTGATTTTATATATTCAAAAGTTTTTATTTTTATTTTGTTTTTATATAATTACAAGTGATACATACCCCCAAACTTATTTGAAACAGTGTTTGGCTAGATAATCGAAATTTAGGAGTAAATGGAGGAAGATCAGTCAATGTAGATCGGCTCCTGCAAAAACAGGAGCTCCTCCGAAGGGTCCTGTTCAGTTGATAAAACTGCACATTTGTATTACATTTTTCCTACCATTTTCATATTAAAAAAGGACTTTATTATAATATATTATACATATGAGGGTTTATGTGTAAAAACACCATTTTCCATGTGTTAATATATTTTAATTAGTATTTGGTAGAAAAATGTATGCAAATAAATTCATTGACCAAATCCTAGTAGAACTAAGTCTACTAAATATTATTTGAGATTATGGTGCAGAATTTTCCAAGTTGTTATGCAGAATTTATCAAACAAATCAAGTTGTTAAAGAAAACTTGCCAAATTAAGAAGCAAAACTTGGAGACCAAGTCTGGAAGCAACTGAGAGAAGATTTCTGAATTCTAAAGGTGCCTAGGACTGCCACATGTCACAAGAAGAAAGCCCAAGAATTTTGATGAAGAGATCTCTGCCTTTAAGCGCGGATCCGTGGCCAAACCCTCCTTGGGCCGCGGATCTGCCGCACTTCTATGGAATTGGGAGCAAATATTTTTTGGCGTAAATCTCTGCTGAATTTTACCAAGTTTCCAACTAAAAGATTTTGGCTTTGCACTATAAAAGAGCATCGAGAGCCTCTTGGAAAAGTTATCAAGCCGAAGCGATCACGAAGCCTCAAACGCTCACGCATCCAGGCTGATCATCAACTGTCCGTCTACCTTCTTAGGAAAGATCGAGAAGCAACTAGTTTGTAATCGTTTTCTACGGAATAAAGTGTAGATTGTTCAAGTTGATTAATAAAGGTAGTTATTTTATTTTTTTGCATTTTACATTATGTTTTCCCTCTCTTTCTTTTCATCTTCTTCTCCCAACATGCGCGAGTAATTCTCCACTTGTTAGGGTTCGTAGGATTAGGGTAGGCTAATGGACGATGAAAATAATTAAACTCTTTTTAAGTCCTATAAAGTTTAGGAACTTTATCAAAAGAATCATTAACATCCTAATCAGGCGCGCTAGCAATTCTTTGCTAGTTCCGACCGCGATTAGAGATTAGATTAATGATTGTTTTGGTAAAGGCTAGATATGAACGGAGTTCCGTGTCGAGATAAGGGTTAAGAGTGGGATTCCTTTTCCCTCCAGAAACCCTAATCTACACGCATCACCGTCGTTCTAATTCTAAATCTATTAATGGATAAAAAGGGTAACTTTTAATTAATCGTCCATAACTACTAAATCCTAACGAACTCTATAAGCCTTCTAATTATACTATCTAAGTCTCTAAAATAATCTAGATATATATTTTACATTCTTGTTTAACGTAGATCTAGAAACCAATCTATAAAATTCTTTATCCCTCCTCTCTTTCTCAACACATCTAAAGTAAGAGTAAAAAGTTCCACGTTTCCCAGAGGACGACCCGTACTCATCTCGGTCTAGCTACGCGCGACACCGTTATTGATTGCGGTTAACTACTAAACACACTTTCACGAACCAATCAAATGGCGCCGTTGCCGGGGATACGTGCGTAATTTTTTATTCTTAGACGATTCATATCATTATTAAAACAAAACTGCAAATTGCATATTTAACGATTTGTGTGTGAATTTTGCGAGGGAATCTAGAGTCACGGACTTGAGGAAACAGGAGATCTAGGGTTCCGAACTTCTCTGGTATCTTTCTTAACTCCTTCTTTCTCCTCTCAAATCCAATAAAATCTATTTTCTGCAGGATTCTTTGCAAAATAGCGCCGCTCAAAAAAATCTTTTTGCAAAAGTTTTGTGATTGGTTTTGTTTTGCATATTTTAATACGGACTTTAAGGGGCAAAGACCAAATCAAGATTAGGTGGGGATTTCATCACCCTTCCTAAGCCCCACAAATCACAAACCGAGCATATAGATCAACCCTTCATTAATTTAAAAAATATTTAGACCAGACTCTAAGGACTTTCGCGCTCAATAAGGATAGAGGAAGGTCGTGGGTAATCTATCGTTTATCCGCATTACTTTTGTAGTGCCTAGGCAAGTGTGTCAAAGGCTAGTGGTTTTTAATTAGGCCCACTACCGTGGTTCCTTCCCACTTACCTGGCACTTACCTGGCTACAAGAGTAGTACGGAGGCGGTAGAGGATTGATCCTGCGGCTTGTCCTTTGGAAATCTAGGAGCGGTCTAGAGACTGGACCTAGGTGACCTTAGTTGTAGGGTTGCTTGTGCATCTTAGGGAGATTTGTCTTGAGTCCCACTTTTTCAAAAACAAACCAATTTTAAATCACACACACGCTGCCACTTGCACTAAACCCGCTTAGTGCATGCTCGGCTGGACACGGGATCCTAGTGCCCGTCTTGTCCGCGTTCCTACTATCGACGCCGAAATCGGTACTTCTTCATCTTCTTTTCCCCCACACACCACGACCGAGATGGACGGCACTCCATCAGAGTATAACACCACGCTGCCACCGCCCGAAGGTGCGCAGAATCCACCGCGCATTTCTCTCCAAGAGAGATGCTATCCTATCCGTGGTCCTCTTCCCACTTGTCTATCTCTTCCACCACCTAATGGGGATAATTTCGAAATTAAACCCCACTACATCAATCTGCTGCCCAAATTTCACGGGCTTGAGTCGGAAGACGCGTACGTTTTCATCACCAAATTCGAAAACGTATGCGTAATGATGGGTACTTCACAATTGACTTTAGATGCTATGCGCTTACGTTTTCTCCCATTCACACTGTGCGACTTGGCAGAAAAATGGCTTTACAATACTGTCGCACACTCTATCACTAATTGGGATGAATTTGTAATAGCATTTCTTAAGAAGTTTTACCCAAACCATAAGACTGCATGTGTTAGGAGCGAGATCAACCAGTTCACCCAGCTTCCCAATGAACCATTTTGGAAGTGCTTTGAACGTTTCAAGGATCTGCTTGTCCAATATCCTCATCATGGAATCAATAGATGGGATTTATGTCGGATTATATATGAGGGCATTAATCCAGCGACAAAGCAGATGCTTGAAACAAATTGTCAATGCAATTTCATGTCTAAAGACGACGGTGAAGCTTGGAAATATCTGGAAGACCTTGCTGAACACACGTTGCAGTGAGAAAGCGTAAGACCACCTTCAACTAAGGGAGGTATTCACCAGCTCGATGTTTCTATCGCAGTAAAAGCCGAAATGGCAGCGATACAGAAGAAACTCGACGCTATTGAAAACAAGTTCTCATCATTCTCCCTAAATCAGGTTACGTTTCCTAAGACCGTCTGTGGTTGCTGTTCGGATCCTTCACACTTAACGGAAGAATGTCCTATGAATGCATCGTTTCAAGCTAATGCTGTTTTTCAGCAGCGACCTAGAAACGACCCTTATTCTTCCACGTGCAATCAAGGATGGAGGAATCATCCTAACTTTGCTTGGAATCAAAACCAACAAAGCAATTATCAAAGACCTCCTCCACAGCAACCACAACCACAGAATCAGCCCCCCTTTCAGTCACAGAATTTCCAAAATCCGGCCAACATTTCTACACCACAAGTGGCCGGTACTGACAACTCACTTGCACAAACTTTGGATATGTTCATGAAACAATCCATGCAAATTTCGGCTGAGATGAGGTCTTCTATTGATACCATAACGAAAAACTCCGCCTCCCATGGTGAAAGTATTAAATCATTAGAAAACCAAATCGCACAGTTAAACGCCGCAATGAGTGCGAGAGAGAAAGGGAAACTCCCATCTCAACCCATACCTAATCTTGGCCACTCACAAAGTTATAATGTGAGTGCTGTTACCACGTTGAGATCAGGAAAATTGCTGAATAACCAAGTGGGTGAGCAATATGATGATAGTGACACCAATGATACCCCAGCTTCTTCTTCTTCCCCTAATTCGTCTATTCTCCCACCTTCACCCGAGCCTATTCTCCGTTTTCCCCAAGGCTCGAACCCTTCGCCCATTTCGCCAAATCTATTTAAGTCGATGCCCACTCCAATTTTGGGATTGAATCCGTCGCCACAGTCTTCTCCACAAACGTTGGACCCAAAACTTATTGATCAATCACCTTATCCAAACAGGTTAAGGAGCAACAGACCAAGTCCACAAATGGAGAAGATTGGGGAAATTTTTAAGCAAGTTAACATAAACATTCCTCTCCTAGATGCTATTCAACAAGTTCCGTCATATGCGAAAATCCTAAAGGACTTGTGCACTAGGAAGAGAAAAGTTCAAGTACCTAAAAAAGTTTTCCTTGCGAGTAATGTGAGCACAGCTTTTACACAACAACTTCCCAAGAAACGAAAGGACCCCGGAAGTCCTACAATTTCAATTTCTATTGGGGGTAAAAATATCAATCGTGCTCTACTCGATCTAGGTGCTAGTGTAAACTTGCTTCCGTATTCTGTTTATGAGCAATTAGAGATCGGAGAGTTAAAACCTGCGCATTGCACTCTTCAGATGGCCGATCGATCTATCACCCAACCTAGGGGTGAGCTAGAGGATGTGTTAATCAAAGTCGGGGAATTCATATTCCCTGTGGACTTTATCATTATAGATACACAACCTGTAGCAAACCCACGCAATCAAATCCCGGTGATACTCGGTCGACCCTTTTTGGCCACTTCCAACGCAGTAATCAATTGTAGAAACGGCTCTATGACCCTATCCTTTGGAAAGAAGTCAATTGAGCTTAACATTTACAAGTTGGGAAGTGAACCCTCCGAACCCTATGCTCATGTGTGTTCTGTCGAATTAATGGATGTCGACAGCAGCGAATTTGATCAACCTCATGATATTGACTCTTTTCATATGTTGTTGTTTGACCCAACCATGTACTCTTCCACCGAGTTGTCCGGGTCAACATCTAAAGAGGAATCTTTTATAGAGTCTGACGATCACCCTATTTTTTCTGATGATATTATTCTTCGGGGTATCGATGAAAACTTTGAGAAAATTTTCGCTGATGAACTCGCATTTTTACAAGACACGGGTGTTGAGATGAATCAACTCCAAGATGAAGAAATTGGACATCCACCCCTTCTTTTGGACAATCATGATAATGCGAGTAATCCATCATTACTATCACTGTGTCGTCTCTCCAAATTGAGACGCAATCTTTTTCCATTACACCTCTTGTCACCTCCCCACTTCTTCACGTCCATAGGTGACATGTTCTTCCACCAACCTTGGTGCTTCATCGATGAAATTTTTGAATGGTTGGTGTTGACCTTCGGTCTTTGTAAAGCTTGGCATTGACCAATAACCTTGACCCCCTCGTGTGATTTTAAAAGATTAAAATTGTTTAACTCAAGTTTGGGGGGTGGTATATTTTGGCTCTTGAAAGAAAATGATTTTTACAAAATTGTGAGCCTATCATAAGTTTGGGGGAGGATTTTCACTTTTATATATTCTTGCCCCATTAATAATTTCCTCCCAAGTCTACAGGTTTTTGAGCTTAACGGATGACATCAGTGAGGACACTGCTGTAAACAGATTTGTGGGAGGTTTGTGCTTATTTACACATCAATTTGCATCATATTTTGCATAAGCACAACATTTTCAAAAAATTTTAAAAAAAAATTTCTTTTATAACAAAAGAGTAGAAAGTGAAAAATTACATCCAAATGATAGGAATAGTTTAAGAAAACCAAGAAAATTAGAAGTTTTCTTAAACGAACTAGTAATAAGTAGTTATGAGCTGTTGTCCCAAGGGTTAGTAAAATGAAGGAAGTCACTAATCTGAGGATAAAAATAAGTCTGAAAAATAGTTTCTATTCTGGAAGCCAAACATTTGAATGATGATACCCTACTATATGCACTTACACACGTCTTGAAACTCGGGATAGTAGAGGATACTGTCACGACCCGAAAGAGCACGTGACTGGCACTTGAATCATATGAAGTCTATAGGACCCCATCTGATCCAAGTAAGCCAAAAGCCCAGCAATCTAAAACCATTTTAAAGAGTAAGGAAATCATGGTTCAGAAATCCAAGTTTTTAAATAACTAAGCCGAATATATATTTTAAAAATGTGTAACCTTTCCTGAAAATTTCGGCAGAGTTTCCTTTGTAAAAACTGGCCCCGAACGGGGTACAACATGAATAATATATATAACATGATAAAACGCATCCCCAAGCGGGAGCTAGCTCTTCGTCAATCGACGGTCACAACCACGCAAGCAATAAGAATATACAACGCCAAAGGGCGAGGATCAAACTCAAAACCGTATTACTACTAGCGCGACTCTAAGGTCGAAATAATACAACACTGTCTCTAAGTCTGAACAATATACAAGTTTTTGGTTGATGGACATTCTAGATACAATAGATAATACATGAACAATGGCGGTTCCGATACAAAAGAACCCACCTACCAATGCAAGTCACCCATATGGAAGCAGTGTGCCAGAAATGCCGCTATGGAATCTGTACGGCAAAAACCTGCAAGAACTGGGGCACAACGGGGGTGAGTTTCCAACTCGTGAATAGAAAGATATCTACAAGCAGAGATCGAATGCATGACCATCCTAGGTCAATACGATCAGATATAAATAAACCTCAATATGAATAAAGCTGAAGCATGCTAAACTGGCAATGTAATCTCTATACATGAGTGTAGTGCCAAGTGCTCGTACTAGTGTCTCAGGTAATAGCATGTCATGAATATGAGGTATGATCAATGTAATCAAATCTGCACACACGTGGATCCCGTCCACTCGTCACCCAATGACAATAACCATCATGCAAGTAAATATCATAAAACCTGTGCATGAAAATATAAGGATATAATCCACCCGTGTCCCTCGCGACACATCAATATCATGGAACTGGAGTGCCCAGCATCGGCACTCGAAAACATCATGAAAACTGTGCCCAGCATCGGCACAAAACATAAGTCTCAGTATCTCGATACCTCTGTATCACAATCTCGAAATCTCAATGTCTCAATCACCAAATCTAGGGCACCGTCAGTCCAGATCGGCCCCTACCATCCATCTCATGACTACGACGGTATCCTCCGGATATCCGACGTGTCGGGTAATATCACCGGTCGGTAGTGCTCCCCTGCACAGGCTCAACGCCATCATCTGCGATCTTCTTGCCCCGGGGTACCGCACCGGGTCCACCATGTACCCGCAATCGGTCTCGTCCGCCTCCTCGATTCGGGTTTCACATGTCGCTCTCAGCACCGAGAAAACACATGGTGGACGCACTGAAATATCATATCAAGGGTAACCGGGTTTTTAAAGAAATGACATATCCTCTTTTGAAACACCCTCGGTTCCCAAATCAAGAAATATCATAGAAACAACATATCTCAATGCGTATAATCAAAAGCATGAAGTATGCGACATGTAAAGGAAGGTATGCACATCATCATGTCATGCAAGGATCATATACTGAATGAAATAGTACTACAGTGTAGTGACATGGCAATTATCGATGATGAGTGTGTGAGCCGGCAACAAGTGTAAGTGGAACATATACATCATCGATAATGGTGCTGGTGTCCTAGCAGCATGACTGAAATATAACCACAGTACAAGCGATGCAATGCAGGTAGCATGAATATGCGGA